>OY751102.1:20000-1322876 GCA_963564075.1 Eupithecia subfuscata
TGTTAACCAATAGCCCTACATCGATAGAGAAAATCTCTTCGAGATAAGGTACAACAGGCCCAATCTGGTAACAAATATCAGCCAGGAGCTACTGTGCACGCACAGGAACCCATTAGATGTTGCATATGCCCTAGGAGAGATATACTCCGGTATACACTCCTCCAAACTCGAAGTTCACTCCCTGTCGCTTCAGATGTACACAGAAGCTAATATACCCAGCTCCCTCACCAACACTCTCTTCCTAGTCCATACTCAGGATGAGAAGGAAACCCTTAAAAATCAAGGTTATGGTGATGGGGATGGGTCTCGCATATTAACCATTCATGACCCAACAAACATTTCATAAGTCGCCGCAACGTGCCGATTCTAACTTTTGGTTTCAACTCTGGTAGTAAAGACGTCGCTATCACGTTAACACAACCCAGAAAAGGCCCATTTTATACGAATTAGTGTCGTAATAGAGTCGTGTAGCAGTCGTATTAATCACTAACATGGTCGTGTAGTGGCCGTATAGATGTCGAGTTATTCACTTTTAATCGAGTTATGGTGTTAATTAGGACGAGCGCTCCCAGAAGGTGCTTCAAAAAAATGCTTTTACTTATTAAGACTTTTTAATAAAGTAAAAGAAATTACATTTAAAGATTACAACTAAAATAATCTAGTGTTCGATATGAGAACCAAATTATAAGTAAAGGTAAAGCCGAGTGCCTCGTGGAGTGTCAGTAGGTCAGGCCGGAGGCGGCCGCGGGTGGCGGGCGTCACGTTGTGCTGACTCTGCGTCACGTTGTCGCTGCTTCCACGAGTGGACTTCATTTAGGGGTGCAATTCTGTTGAGCTAAGGTGGGCTATTCTGCAGTACTAATGTACTGAGTGCGAGTATGTAACACCTCCCCCCGTACTTCAGCGACTATAGTGGAACGTTTTTCGAGAGAGTCGCTGAAATGTTGTTGTGATCGACCTTGATTTCATGGGGGTGGCAGTTTCTTTCCTTTGTTTCTGAATGGATTCCCGTGGATGGTGGTGTTTCGATCTTTTCCATTGAATGTTCTTGAATGGTTTTTGCTCGAATATTTCGATAGTATGCGAGACCAAGGGCGAGTGCAGCTGCACTTAGAATAATGGTGTAGATGGGTATGGTAGTGTGATAAAGGCTATTGTCCGAGATTTCCTCTAAATTGATTGGTGTCTGCAGGGAAATTTCCTCATTGATGGCGTGTAGATCCCCAAGGTCGATTGAATTCAGGATGACGGGTGAAACTTTGTCGGATTTCCAGTCCTTAGATGTGGATAAGTCCATGATTTTTAACGGATATCCTTTTATGTGATCACCTGAGTTAGAGATAGTGATTGCGGGAGTCCTGAGGTAGCAGTTGAGCGGGATGGTGACTATGTAGCTTCCTTGGAGGATTCTGTGCTGCTCCTGTCCACATGATGTCTTGACTCTGGTCTGGTTGGGAAAACTCACGGTGTAGTGTTTATCGTCGAGTTGTTCCATCGCTTCCCTTGTCAGGATAACGGTAGTCAGCCTGCAGGTTGGATGAAGGTCTTGCTGGATAATGAGCTGGTGAATGCAGTCAGGATTATCCTGAACCATGTTGTTGGACTTCTTTTCGCATAGATACCATGATTGTACCTTCGGACATTCTGTCTCCATGTACATAGAGTCTTCTCCAGAGATTGCTATAAAGGGTTGGTTAGGTATAAGGGCTTGGTGGTGTTTGTTAGGAATAATGGATAATTTGTAAAGGTCATAGGTAACTGGAAAGGCAATCGGCACTTTGTAAACTATAACTACTTCGTTAGGTACCCATATAAAAATATCCTAGTTTAATGATGTCGTAAAAATACCTATTTTCTACGTCCAGGATCTCGTCCTTTGAATACATAATCCTAAGCTTATCTAAAATCGTCCTTATAAAAGCTAGAGCGTTTTCGAGTCTAAATATTTCTTCAGACAAACTATCAATATTATCGCTCAAAATTAGAAGATTTTGTGCCACATGGGCGTATTTGATTAGATCGGTTTCCTTATTACTATCACTTTCCATTATAAGATTGAGAATTTTAGCTATCTTCTCTTGATTTTTAGTAATATTACCTAGTATTTTAGAATTTCGCGAAACCCACTCTTTATTTAAACTAATATGATCTTTAATTTCGGTTTCTAATTTATGTTCGTTATCCTTGAGAACTTTGATGGCATTGTTGTATTTAATCGCGTCGGTATAATCTAAGTTACCGGAAATGCTCTTAATTACCGAACCAAGTCCGTCAATCAAACCTCTTTTCTTACGATTAGGCTCAAATGTTTGCAGTTGATCAGAGATTCGCTCTAATTTAGCACTAAGATATTCAATATGAGGCTCGTAAATAGAAAAAGTACAGGCGCACAAAATCTATTATTATTTCAAATTTCAATTTAATAGCTACGGTAGTTGCTGAGTTATTAAAGAGGGAAAAAAGGACAGACAAAGCGAGACCATAAGGGTTTCGAAACCGATCTCCGATTTCAAAACCCTAAAAAAACCAAACCTAACCTAACTGTTAGGTACACTTCTTACCACGCTGACGAAGATGCGGCTTAAAGCTGCTAGATTTATAAAATATTACAATTGACTGAATGAAACACGATTAAATACTTTGTTCACAATTTATTCAAGAGACATTGTATAAAATATATGACATATAAAACAGCATAGACATAATTTTAAATAAAAATATCATATTCTTATAAAATATATTGATATACATACTTATACTTTTAAGTTATCAAAATAAAATTCATTATACGTTCTTCCATTGGCTTTCCAATTGAGTGATATAAGTGAGAACCCACGTGTCAGCGCACTCGTGTCTCAGCCTGTGGCCCTGGCGTTCCACTGTGCTGTGTGGGTGTGGAGCCAGGCAAAGAGAGTTCTACTGTACCTACTGATGTCGCTCGGCGCTCGGCGCTCGGCGGCGTGAAGCCAGGCAAAGTGCGTTCTTCGTGGGTCGCGGAAGAAGGCGGTCTGGACGTTGGCGATGTGACAAATGGGCTCTCAAACATTATCCAGAAAGGAAAGCAAGTTATTATGACTCTTTCATTGAAAATGACTTAAAGTACAAGTATCTCACTGATGTCGTCAAATACCAGTACAATTTGAAATTACCTATAATTTTAATTCCATTAAATTAATACGTAATAGTAGACAATGAGCGAAATCCTGTAATGTGTTGGTAATATCCACAGATTTCGTTTTAAAATCTGATCACAACTTAATAAAAACTGACACTTGGGAAAATACAAAACAAATACTACGTAATACGTATAACCCAGAGGAGGTGGAGAGACACGTAATACGTATAACCCAGAGGAGGTGGAGAGACACGTAATACGTATAACCCAGAGGAGGTGGAGAGACACGTAATACGTATAACCCAGAGGAGGTGGAGAGACACGTAATACGTATAACCCAGAGGAGGTGGAGAGACACGTAATACGTATAACCCAGAGGAGGTGGAGAGACACGTAATACGTATAACCCAGAGGAGGTGGAGAGACACGTAATACGTATAACCCAGAGGAGGTGGAGAGACACGTAATACGTATAACCCAGAGGAGGTGGAGAGACACGTAATACGTATAACCCAGAGGAGGTGGAGAGACACGTAATACGTATAACCCAGAGGAGGTGGAGAGACACGCCCCACCTGATATTGATAGATTACATTATTTTTATTATATGTATTATGGTATTGATACTTAATGGATCAGTTGAGCTACTTGTAGATAGTTTGCAACAATCTGCAGTTAGCTCAATTGTAAATACTAGTTTTAATTTGTTTCTATTCTTTATTATGTTATGTTCTTTGAAAATAAAAATGATAATGATATCCCACAATACTTGCACACAACCTAATCTGGATTCGTATTGCTAAGTGCCTGCCGCACATAGAAAGTGCCTGCCGCACATAGAAAGTGCCTGCCGCACATAGAAAGTGCCTGCCGCACATAGAAAGTGCCTGCCGCACATAGAAAGTGCCTGCCGCACATAGAAAGCTAGTGGAATGTTAATTTGTATCAATATTATTTAAATAACAATATAAGTACTAAAGTATAGATATCTACTATTACGGTGATGAGTATTTGCAATTCCTACAGGAGGCGTCGGACGCGCCGCCGCCGCGTGACGTCACGGCGGCGCGGCGGCGGCGCGGCGGCGCGCACACTAGCTATAAGTATTTGTAAATAATCAAGTAGCATTTGGCACAGCGCTGCAGCGCTGCAGCGTCGAGTGAGACATCCGAAACGATAGACAATATCAACAGCTTACATTACACTACGGCACTAACTTTTTGGCTTTAAGCATTATTCAATTAAACTATATTTAAATGACGTATGTCAGCAATATCTCATTCGATTGTTTGCTCTAATAAAGATTGAAGACGCCTGCAGCGTCCACTGTAACATCAGTCCCCGCGCCCGCGCCCGCGCTCGAGCGAGGTAGCTCTCGTTCACATACGGAGACATGATTGTCCACGGAACTAAGGAAACTGCCTAATAGAGATCTGAATAGAACTGCCAAGTCTGAATGTTCCACGAGAGGCGTGGCGCAGGCGTGGCGCGGGCGCGGCGCGGGCGTGACGCGTGGCTGCGTCGCGGCCTCAAACGAATGCGGGAATGGTTCGCGCGATGAATGCGGGCAAATGAACAAGTATCGGAAGGACAATTCTTTGAAATAGTCTTTAGAACACTTTCTCAGTCTCTTGGGATACCACTCCGACAAGTAAGTAACGATTGAGGGAAACAAGGATTCATCGCGTAGGCGTGGGTATGGGTACCATGCCTACACCGTCTAAAATCTTATTCAAAATTTACAAATTGGTCTACACAAATAAATGTACATCCTAATTAATAAAGAGATAAATTCTTACATTCTAATACATTATGTAGGTTTTTGATCTTAAGATACTATTAAATGCTTATATCTAACATCGACAGACGACATCCAATAAATAATGTTTAATGAAGTGTGGGTTCAGTCCCGCCGCGTCCCGCCGCGTCAGGACGGGGCGCGGCGGGGCGGGACGCGGCGGGACGGTCGGTCCTCGGCAACCGATAATAAGTAGGAGATATGTGTCAACATTAGAACCGCGAAGAGAGTCGTTCGGTCCACCGCCACCGCACAGACCGGGCTGCCTCGCGCCCGCCACCGCTGCACCGGTCGCACCCAGGCAGCGCAGCGACGCAAGGCTGCGAGGGCGCGGGTCGCGGGTGCAGACAAGGGGTCGCGTGGGGCGGGACGGCGTGCGCGGCTGAATATCAATTAAAATTGTAAATTTATCAAAAATAAAATTTCAATTAGCTAAGTATAGGATAAGGTCATTTTGTTAGCTTAAATGTTGTCATACGGCCATGTATACCTGCCAAGTGAAATTTAGAGCAATCTTCTTAAAGGTGCACCCAGATAAAGTAACAAAACATGTTGTAAAACATTTTCATTTAACATTTTTAATCAATGTGGACGATTTGTTATATTATATAACATTGTTATAATTATAACATAATCCGCAAAATGAAATACTCCTGTAAAAAATATTATAATAATAATTATATTAGATGCTATCTTATGGAGTGACGGAACCGTGGTCCCACTGCAATGGTCAAGTGTATGTTTGGTGGGACCACGAAAAAGTTTTGTCCCACCAGTGGGTCCAGCGGGACATCGCAGTGGGACCACGGTTCCGGAGTGTCTTAAGGTCAATATTATAAACTATATTGCGTACCTTATTCCTTTGTGACTTATAACATGGCGTTAATAATGAATAATTGTATTGTAATCAGTACGGGTAGGGTGTATGATTTGTTAAACAACATTTTTATATAATATATAAATAAATAAATAACGCACTGTTTTAATAATGCGTACTACAGTCTTGTTTTATCCTAACAATGTTAAAGAACAAGTAAAATAATGTGTACGTGTTGTACTAAGATACGTTCCTCTACCTGGGCGCAGCACCAGCAGGCAGCAGCACAGGCCGGCCCCTACGAGCAGGTATACCGACGTCTACCCGAGGACACACCGAGGAGGGCATCATTCCATACGTAATACATTATCGACTAAATGTCACGTTTTTTTATTTGACTACATCTAGAGTTCAGGCTCCAATTGGTAATACATTCATATTTTTATGGCAATTACTTAATTAATTATTATTTATTTATTTATTTATTTATTTATTTATTTATATTATAAGTCGGAACGGTAACAAACTGTATGATCCAAATTTAAAAATAAAATAGTGGTGTACAAGTGTACAGTACAGAACTACGCGGACGTACCGTACATACGCATAAATACAAGTGTACAGTACAGAACTACGCGGACGTACCGTACATACGCATAAATACAAGTGTACAGTACAGAACTACGCGGACGTACCGTACATACGCATCAATACAAGTGTACAGTACAGAACTACGCGGACGTACCGTACATACGCATAAATACAAGTGTACAGTACAGAACTACGCGGACGTACCGTACATACGCATAAATACAAGTGTACAGTACAGAACTACGCGGACGTACCGTACATACGCATAAATACAAGTGTACAGTACAGAACTACGCGGACGTACCGTACATACGCATAAATACAAGTGTACAGTACAGAACTACGCGGACGTACCGTACATACGCATAAATACAAGTGTACAGTACAGAACTACGCGGACGTACCGTACATACGCATCAATACACCAGGTAAGAGTTTCAGTATCAACCATGCTCAGATTTGTGATGAGTGTAGGGACAGGCGTGTAGCCCGGCACAGCCCGGCACAGCCCGGCACAGCCCGGCACAGCCCGGCACATTGGAGAAGCGTTCTACCGATGAGTTAGGAAATCTCGAAGATGCAGCGTAGTGCGTAGTGTAATTGAAGGTTTAACAGACTTACATGAGTCACTGCATCCGAAGGGATTTTCAGTCTCTCTTACACATACGTTGGAACCCATTTTTTCCTTTAGCGAAATTGAAATGCCGACTATAAAAAGAATAATAATAATAATAATAGAATGAGTCTTTGATTTCCTTATTTTAGCTTTATAATGGTGTGTTGCCTAGTACAGTACAGTACAGTACAGTACAGTACATTGCAGAAGCGCCCCACGCACGAACATCCAAGTACGTCATCATCTAATTTGAGTTAGGGCGCTTATACTCGTACAGGAACAGGGTGAATGTTAAAGGAGCAGCAACTTTCGGTGACCAGGTTCCCAGCATCATCAGCAACAACGTTTGTTTCTACGACTCTTGAAGATCTCAAGAGGCGCAAATATGCAGGTCTCGACAGAGCCTACACATTTGCTCCCCTTGGAGTCGAGACCCTAGGTCCGTGGGGTACCGAGGCTCTTCGGGTTTTCAAAAAACTATCTGAGCGTCTGGTCGAAGCGACGCGTGACCCGAGAGCTGGTGAATATCTGGCACAGCGTATCAGCATTGCCATACAGCGTGGCAATGCAGCCAGCGTCTTGGGGACGCTTCCGACTGGTGTTGATATGGATCAGTTGAGCTATCTGTAGACTGTTTGCAACAGTCGGCAGTTAGCTCAATTGTTTCAATTGTAAATACTAGTATAATTTTCTTTGTGAATAAATGTCTACCGACTCTTGATAATAAGCTGCTTTTTATTTCCATACAAAAATAAATATTATTTGAAATATCCGTTCGAATGTTTTGAACTCTATGAGTATCGCAAAGTGGAGGCATACACATACATTGTTAGTTTTTTATTTTGAATCTTTTTTTCATAAAACTTGGTACTTATGTATTATTATTATAGTATATTATTAGTATATTTTATATTGTTTAATATATGTATGTATTGTTTAAGCAATTGTCGACGAAACTTTTTAGGTAGTTTATTAAAATTCTATTAGCGAATGCCTATTATTAGCTTTCTGTGTCTATTTTAATTTCTATCGTAATAAGATAAGCTGATGGTAATCCGAATTAAATAAATAAATATTTAAGAAAACGGTGGCGTATTACACGGCCACGGGTGTCCATCCCAAGGTTGTTTGGAAGAGATCGCACTTAGCGATAAGAACGCCCATTGTACAACTCTGTATCTCTCTTTTCCTGTATTTTTATTTTTGTATTTTCTTGATGTAAAGTGTACATAATTGTATTGTATTGTAATTTAATAACCATGGCGTATCGATACTCTAATATCGAGTAATGGTGAGGTGAGGACGCTTGCCAGGACCAGGTGTGATGGCAATGTGGCAATGTACCGAGACCGAGCCGCCAGACGATGTAAGCCGCCGGCGCCGCCCGCCAAATGTACCGAGACCGAGCCGCGAGACGATGTTAGCCGCCGGCGCCGCCGCCCGCCAAATGTACCGAGAGCGAGCCGCGAGACGATGTTAGACGCCGGCGCCGCCCGCCAAATGTACCGAGACCGAGCCGCGAGACGATGTTAGCCGCCGGCGCCGCCGCCCGCCAAATGTACCGAGACCGAGCCGCGAGACGATGTTAGCCGCCGGCGCCGCCGCCCGCCAAATGTACCGAGACCGAGCCGCGAGACGATGTTAGCCGCCGGCGCCGCCCGCCAAATGTACCGAGACCGAGCCGCGAGACGATGTTAGCCGCCGGCGCCGCCGCCCGCCAAATGTACCGAGACCAAGCCGCGAGACGATGTTAGCCGCCGGCGCCGCCGCCCGCCAAATGTACCGAGACCGAGCCGCGAGACGATGTTAGCCGCCGGCGCCGCCGCCCGCCAAATGTACCGAGAGCGAGCCGCGCGACGATGTTAGACGCCGGCGCCGCCCGCCAAATGTACCGAGACCGAGCCGCCAGACGATGTTAGCCGCCGGCGCCGCCCGCCAAATGTACCGAGACCGAGCCGCGAGACGATGTTAGCCGCCGGCGCCGCCGCCCGCCAAATGTACCGAGAGCGAGCCGCGAGACGATGTTAGACGCCGGCGCCGCCCGCCAAATGTACCGAGACTGAGCCGCGAGACGATGTTAGCCGCCGGCGCCGCCGCCCGCCAAATGTACCGAGACCGAGCCGCGAGACGATGTTAGCCGCCGGCGCCGCCGTCCGCCAAATGTACCGAGACCGAGCCGCGAGACGATGTTAGCCGCCGTAGTCGCAGTGCGGCGGGCGCGGGGCCCGCCGCACTGCGACTACGCGATTACGGACAATAACAGCATAGGATGTGGTCGTCCTCCAAGGCGCACAGCACGCGAACAGGAACAGATCCTGGAGTTCTGTGAGGCATATGAGTACATACCTACTGCATACAAACCCCTTGAGCAAATGATATTAACTAGGTAGGTAGGTAATTATCTGAGTGTTATTTATTATTATCGCCTTATTATTTCTAATTAATGTACCTATCGAGTTATTTCAAAAGTCGTAGAACAAACGTTGTTGCTGATGATGCTGGGAACCCGGTCACCGAAGGTGGCTGCTCCTTTAACATTCACCCTGTAGGTATACAAGACATTTTTTCATTACTAGAAAAAAATTTAGATAACTTATTAACAAATAAGTTATTTGTTTATTTTATAATAATCATTCTACCGATGCATGTTCAGGCAAAAACTCTCTGAGGCCTGTTTTTGGAGATAAAAATTGTAAATTTTATAGAATATAGACCATCAAAAAAAATTTTTTAGATAACAAATATCCTATACTTCCATAATAATAGAATACATTTTCGTTATAGGCCTTTATGTAAAGAAAGAAAAAACTGAATTGAATTCAAGTATCGACCGAAAAGGCTTCGAAACATACCCCAATATCTCCGAAGTTCTACATCATTTTGACACAATATTTAAATCAAAATAATCTTCAACATTTGCATAAACAACAAAATAAATTTTATTTTTCAAATCACTACCATTTTTTTATGAATTATTTAAAAGTAGTATATATTTCAATGCGCCGATTCACCCTCAGTACCGCGCGAGCGCTTATCGAGGGCAGACCTATGTCAGTTAAATCGCGAGACAATAGAAAGTTACGCTTGAGTAGCTCGCCGCCCGCTCGGTGCGTTCAATAAAAAAAAGTAGCGCCGAGATGTGAAAGCCCCCTTAAGCTCAATCTTCGGTAAAAAGTGGAGCCCGAGGCGATCAACAAATGTACTTCAAGTAAATGAGTATTTAGTGTCCTCATACTGTCTATTACAGCGGCTGATCATTATTCAGAAAATTGCAAGTAGAGAGTTTTTTGTTGCTTCTGCAGAGTAGCTGAATGTGCATACGTCCCGGGATGATGCCCTCGAATTATATGATATTTGATAATACAGATTTAATAGGTATCGCGGGACGCTGTCATTATATCGAAACATGCAGTTTCTGGGAAGGAGATGGATAAAAGTTATTTCATGGTTTGTTTTCCATTTCGCGTTCGCACGTTGAGAAGGGTTACAGGTTACAGGGCGAAGCAGAGGAGAGGAAGGTAAACAACATAAGGACTATGTACAGAGTACGGCCGGGGTCTAGCCGTGCGCGGGGTCGGGGGGCGCGGCCGCCGTGACGCTCGCCTGCGCCTTCAGCTTGTGCTTGTGCCTGTCGTGCGGGGCTAGGGCGAGGGCGGGGGCGGGAGCGGGCGCCTTGTGCGGGGGCGCGTGTGCCCCCGCGTGCGCCGCCGCCCCCGCCGCGTGTGCCGCCACCGGCGCCTCCGGGTCGCCCCCGTACTTGCGGTTGAACCAATGCAGGCAGATGCACCTGCAACAGAGCTCACGTCACACCTGCAACACAGAGGGGCGGGGCGAGGGCGAGGTGGGCGAGGTGGGGGGGGTACCTGAGCACGGCGGCGATGAGCCCGCCGGCGGTGAGCGCGGCGCCGGCGCCCATCAGGTAGTAGCGGTGCTGCGCGGCCTCGGCGCCCGGCGAGAGCTGCACCAGCCCCACGACCAGCACCACGATGCCGAGCAGCACGGCTCCCACGATGCCGTGCAGCAGCGCCACCTGCCACACACCGCATTCACTCAACTAACTAACAACTGCTAACACTAGCTCACAGAAAAGCGCGATTCCATACGTCTAAAATTGTCTGGATTAGCGAAATATTCTGGCTCCAAGTATTACAATAGTGTTAAAAATGGAGAGAAATTATGTTCTTGACAAAATAGAAGTTGAAGTTGAATAATGCATATAAGTAGAATAGAAGTGCGCGAGTCGTACCTTGCCGCAGACGTAGAGGTCGGCCTGCAGGCGGTGGTGCGGCGGCGAGGGCGTGGCGTCCTCCGCGGGGCGCGCCAGCTGCAGCGGCAGCTGGCTGGGGCGTCGCCCGCCGCCTCCGCGCTTGTCATTGCGCCGCCGCTCGTGCCGCACAGCCACTGCTGGCATCGCGCCGATCATCTTGGCTAGCACACATTATTCGGTAAGGGCTCTCCACTACGCTACCCGCTACGCTACCCACGCTACGTGCCGAGCGCGTGCGCCCCCCTCGCTACCCACGCTACGTGCCGAGCGCGTGCGCCCCCCTCGCTCCTCTACCCACGCTACGTGCCGAGCGCGTGCGCCCCCCTCGCTACTCTACCCACGCTACGTGCCGAGCGCGTGCGCCCCCCTCGCTCCTCTACCCACGCTACGTGCCGAGCGCGTGCGCCCCCCTCGCCTACCCACGCTACGTGCCGAGCGCGTGCGCCCCCCTCGCTCCTCTACCCACGCTACGTGCCGAGCGCGTGCGCCCCCCTCGCTCCTCTACCCACGCTACGTGCCGAGCGCGTGCGCCCCCCTCGCTACTCTACCCACGCTACGTGCCGAGCGCGTGCGCCCCCCTCGCTCCTCTACCCACGCTACGTGCCGAGCGCGTGCGCCCCCCTCGCTACTCTACCCACGCTACGTGCCGAGCGCGTGCGCCCCCCTCGCTACTCTACCCACGCTACGTGCCGAGCGCGTGCGCCCCCCTCGCTACTCTACCCACGCTACGTGCCGAGCGCGTGCGCCCCCCTCGCTACGCTACCCACGCTACGTGCCGAGCGCGTGCGCCCCCCTCGCTACTCTACCCACGCTACGTGCCGAGCGCGTGCGCCCCCCTCGCTACGCTACCCACGCTACGTGCCGAGCGCGTGCGCCCCCCTCGCTACTCTACCCACGCTACGTGCCGAGCGCGTGCGCCCCCCTCGCTACGCTACCCACGCTACGTGCCGAGCGCGTGCGCCCCCCTCGCTACTCTACCCACGCTACGTGCCGAGCGCGTGCGCCCCCCTCGCTACGCTACCCACGCTACGTGCCGAGCGCGTGCGCCCCCCTCGCTACCCACGCTACGTGCCGAGCGCGTGCGCCCCCCTCGCTACTCTACCCACGCTACGTGCCGAGCGCGTGCGCCCCCCTCGCTCCTCTACCCACGCTACGTGCCGAGCGCGTGCGCCCCCCTCGCTCCTCTACCCACGCTACGTGCCGAGCGCGTGCGCCCCCCTCGCTACTCTACCCACGCTACGTGCCGAGCGCGTGCGCCCCCCTCGCTCCTCTACCCACGCTACGTGCCGAGCGCGTGCGCCCCCCTCGCTCCTCTACCCACGCTACGTGCCGAGCGCGTGCGCCCCCCTCGCTACTCTACCCACGCTACGTGCCGAGCGCGTGCGCCCCCCTCGCTACTCTACCCACGCTACGTGCCGAGCGCGTGCGCCCCCCTCGCTCCTCTACCCACGCTACGTGCCGAGCGCGTGCGCCCCCCTCGCTCCTCTACCCACGCTACGTGCCGAGCGCGTGCGCCCCCCTCGCTCCTCTACCCACGCTACGTGCCGAGCGCGTGGGCCCCCCTCGCTACTCTACCCACGCTACGTGCCGAGCGCGTGCGCCCCCCTCGCTACTCTACCCACGCTACGTGCCGAGCGCGTGCGCCCCCCTCGCTACTCTACCCACGCTACGTGCCGAGCGCGTGCGCCCCCCTCGCTACTCTACCCACGCTACGTGCCGAGCGCGTGCGCCCCCCTCGCTACTCTACCCACGCTACGTGCCGAGCGCGTGCGCCCCCCTCGCTACTCTACCCACGCTACGTGCCGAGCGCGTGCGCCCCCCTCGCTCCTCTACCCACGCTACGTGCCGAGCGCGTGCGCCCCCCTCGCTCCTCTACCCACATCTCGGTGGTAGAGAGCGGGAATAATACTTTTCATCCACCCATCTCAGAAT
Source organism: Eupithecia subfuscata (assembly GCA_963564075.1). Lineage (NCBI taxonomy): Eukaryota > Metazoa > Arthropoda > Insecta > Lepidoptera > Geometridae > Eupithecia > Eupithecia subfuscata. The sequence goes on from OY751102.1 coordinate 33,137, forward strand.
AGTGCACTTTACAACAAGTCGAGAAAGTGATCAATTCCTACAGAGTGTGTCGTTTTGGTTCTTAAAACACACGAGGTAGGAATCGCACTTTCTGCCGAGTGATAAATAGTGCTTTATACTACACCTTCCAGGAAAATAAAAAGCAGAATTAATTATTAATTGAAATCGCGCCCAATGTGTATTCGACTCATAAATTGTTAACAATCATTTTTAAATAATGTGAAACTTCTTCTGCTAGATAAAGCCATATACTCTGTAAGTGAATTTTTAGACAATGACTATAAACAATTCGTAATTCCTCAACGACGAACCTTTTCCTGATCTCTACATGCCTAATTCAAACTAATTTATGTAATTTAATTTATACCTAATTTGACTTGACGAGAAACTGATAACACCTAGCTTTAGCTTAACATTGAGTTAACCACTGTTATTGTGTATTTCTTTTTCAATAAATGTTTTCATTTTATTTCATTTCATTTCAATGATGTTGGTAAAACCTCATTGACCGCGCCAGCCTTTGGGTTCGGAGGAAATCGGAGGAGGCCTAATGGACGTGGAGTAAAAACTTTTTGTCGTTTGTTCGAACGAAAATAAACATAGCTACCGGCCGATCTTTTAGGAAATTAAAAAAAAATAACACGTTAGAAATGGATTTCCATACACTTTTTCCTCCCGCTAAAACACGTGAGAAATGAAATTCCATAGAGTTTTTCCTCCCGGTTTCCTATAGGCCTGCAAAGACATACTTTCTATTCTATAAATGGAAAAGGGCACACGGCGGGAATTGATCACTTTCTCGCCTTGGTGTAAAATGCACTATTTTGCTCTATCTGAGTGCAAAATCCGTTTTTTATCCGCTAGAGGATAAAGTAAAATTGATTTTAGAACATCGTGTCGTGTGCACTACGTTTATAATTCAAAACCTATTTACTTCAACCTCCATGGTGCCGAATTCATCAAACAACCTTTTTTAATCTGTTTTAAACTCAGACACCGAACCTTCTTGGTGTACTTTTTATTTAATTTGCTTTGCGCGCGCCATTTTCATTTTTATTGCATTTGGTCATTTCCTCGCTGCTGGTGGGAAGAAAATTTACGTGTTGCACTCGAGTGCAAAGATTTTTTACCTTGTGCTCTTTTGATTCCCTCGCTAACGCTCAGGATTCTAATTTTTGATCTCGCTGCGCTCGTGATTAAATTTTAGAATCCCTCGCTTGCTCAAAGCAACTTTGCACACTTGTTTAACAAATAACTATTATTAGGATGTCAGTAGTGTCACGGGCTAGATAAAATGACTCTTGCCATTTTGGCAAGCAGTTGTGTCACGGGGGTCAACGGTATGGACGCTGACGCGGAGCGTGTCGGTCACCTACCGAGGGAGCCCCCCTCCGCTGCGGCGCTGGTACTTACATCGCTGGTTCTCTCTGGGCTGCAGGAGCGACTGGAGCATATCTGCAACAAGAGCGGTGAAACTATCAGCTTCTCCTAGAGCGCGCACCTCCCCCACCACCCCCGCCACGCCCGCCTCATGCCTTCATCTATCCAGGGCGGCTTTTGAGATAGGAGTGAATGGTCAAATCAGAAATTATGAGAATTAGAGAAAAGTCGCGAATGAAGTTTTGGGATCAATTTATGAGAAAATAAAAACTATAAACCTGTCTTTTTAATTTAGTTTTTGCCAAATTTTTCACTAAAGTTAAATGGATTAGAAATGGATCACATGTGTCATCGAGGATAAACCCCATTAAAATCCAGGCAAGAGAAGTGCACACACTGGATCAACTTGAGCACCTATATAAAAACTTCACATTGTTGCTTTAGTATCTTTTACACATGAAAGGAAATGGCATTTTTTAGTGTACAGTGTACACAGTGTACAGTGCGCAGGTCTGCCGAGCGCTGGCTCCGGCGCAGGCGGCGGTCGCGTACAGTGTACAGTGCGCAGGTCTGCCGAGCGCTGGCTCCGGCGCAGGCGGCGGTCGCGTACAGTGTACAGTGCGCAGGTCTGCCGCGCGCTGGCTCCGGCGCAGGCGGCGGTCGCGTACAGTGTACAGTGCGCAGGTCTGCCGAGCGCTGGCTCCGGCGCAGGCGGCGGTCGCGTACAGTGTACACAGTGTACAGTGCGCAGGTCTGCCGAGCGCTGGCTCCGGCGCAGGCGGCGGTCGCGTACAGTGTACACAGTGTACAGTGCGCAGGTCTGCCGAGCGCTGGCTCCGGCGCAGGCGGCGGTCGCGTACAGTGTACAGTGCGCAGGTCTGCCGAGCGCTGGCTCCGGCGCAGGCGGCGGTCGCGTACAGTGTACACAGTGTACAGTGCGCAGGTCTGCCGAGCGCTGGCTCCGGCGCAGGCGGCGGTCGCGTACAGTGTACAGTGCGCAGGTCTGCCGAGCGCTGGCTCCGGCGCAGGCGGCGGTCGCGTACAGTGTACAGTGCGCAGGTCTGCCGAGCGCTGGCTCCGGCGCAGGCGGCGGTCGCGTACAGTGTACACAGTGTACAGTGCGCAGGTCTGCCGAGCGCTGGCTCCGGCGCAGGCGGCGGTCGCGTACAGTGTACAGTGCGCAGGTCTGCCGAGCGCTGGCTCCGGCGCAGGCGGCGGTCGCGTACAGTGTACACAGTGTACAGTGCCCAGGTCTGCCGAGCGCTGGCTCCGGCGCAGGCGGCGGTCGCGTACAGTGTACAGTGCGCAGGTCTGCCGAGCGCTGGCTCCGGCGCAGGCGGCGGTCGCGTACAGTGTACACAGTGTACAGTGCGCAGGTCTGCCGAGCGCTGGCTCCGGCGCAGGCGGCGGTCGCGTACAGTGTACAGTGCGCAGGTCTGCCGAGCGCTGGCTCCGGCGCAGGCGGCGGTCGCGTACAGTGTACAGTGCGCAGGTCTGCCGAGCGCTGGCTCCGGCGCAGGCGGCGGTCGCGTACAGTGTACACAGTGTACAGTGCGCAGGTCTGCCGAGCGCTGGCTCCGGCGCAGGCGGCGGTCGCGTACAGTGTACAGTGCGCAGGTCTGCCGAGCGCTGGCTCCGGCGCAGGCGGCGGTCGCGTACAGTGTACACAGTGTACAGTGCGCAGGTCTGCCGAGCGCTGGCTCCGGCGCAGGCGGCGGTCGCGTACAGTGTACAGTGCGCAGGTCTGCCGAGCGCTGGCTCCGGCGCAGGCGGCGGTCGCGTACAGTGTACAGTGCGCAGGTCTGCCGAGCGCTGGCTCCGGCGCAGGCGGCGGTCGCGTACAGTGTACAGTGCGCAGGTCTGCCGAGCGCTGGCTCCGGCGCAGGCGGCGGTCGCGTACAGTGTACAGTGCGCAGGTCTGCCGAGCGCTGGCTCCGGCGCAGGCGGCGGTCGCGTACAGTGTACACAGTGTACAGTGCGCAGGTCTGCCGAGCGCTGGCTCCGGCGCAGGCGGCGGTCGCGTACAGTGTACAGTGCGCAGGTCTGCCGAGCGCTGGCTCCGGCGCAGGCGGCGGTCGCGTACAGTGTACAGTGCGCAGGTCTGCCGAGCGCTGGCTCCGGCGCAGGCGGCGGTCGCGTCGGCGCTAAGCCTAGGAACGTTGACTTGACTCACATTTACATCCTATCCTACTAATATTATAAATGCGAAAGTTTGTGAAATCTGAATTTTTGTTCCTTAAGATTTCCAACACTACTGCACAGATCAAGATGATTTTTGGCGTACTGACGTACGTTTAGAGCAAAGCCTAACTTAGATAATAGGCTACCTATTATATCGAAAATACGCGTGCGAAGTCGCGGGCAGAAGCTAGTGACATCATAAACATGCCAGACTGGGAGCCAGCGGACCGGTCCCGTCCCTTCGCCAGACTGGGAGCCAGCGGTCCCGCCCCTTCGCCAGACTGGGAGCCAGCGGACCGGTCCCGTCCCTTCGCCAGACTGGGAGCCAGCGGACCGGTCCCGTCCCTTCGCCAGACTGGGAGCCAGCGGACCGGTCCCGTCCCTTCGCCAGACTGGGAGCCAGCGGTCCCGCCCCTTCGCCAGACTGGGAGCCAGCGGTCCCGCCCCTTCGCCAGACTGGAAGCCAGCGGATCAGTTCATGAAAGCTTTTGAAAAATCTGGTTCGTCGATCAGCACAGCGACCGACGCGGGGCCCCCGAAACTTTTTTTTGGATTTCCATAACGTAAAACCACTCGAAAGTTGTGAAATTGTAAGTACATTACGAATAAAATTAAAAAAAAAAATGTAATTGAACCTGGAAAAAAATCGAATTGAGGCCTAAAGACCTTTTGGTCTTTAGGCCTCCTGCCTTCAAAGTTTTTGATTTTGAATCCTAATAAAAGGATTATTGCTTATTGCTATGTCTGAAACAAATGATTACTATTATTATTAAAACTGTTTTAGATTCTGTGATCGCATTTCTTGCGCATCCAGAGAATATACTTCTCGTCATGATTTTTGATGAAAGAGACCACATTCGGGAGCTAGGATTGCATATAATAATTAAAGCTAGAAAAGCTGAAAATAATTCAAATCGCCGAATGTTTAGGCAGTGATTACACCGAAATGATTATGTGGCAAGAATGTTAAGTTACCGCACCGCCGCCGCGCCGCCGCCGGTTCTTTGACACATTTCAACTCAGGACCTTCAAAAAATTACAATAGAAAAAAATTGCGTATTGAAGACTTTCCTTGCCATACTCAATCTGTTGAGAGGTGTGTGAAATTAGTGACGGAGGCCTTACAAAGCGTAACTGACGCTAAATCGAGATGGATCGAATGGCAGAATTTCATAATCGAGATGGATTCATTAGAGCCCGAATGCAATCTCGTGCTGAAATGCCAAATTTTGCTCACAAAAATAAGTTCAGATTTTAATCATTTGTCAGCAACTTTAAGATAAATTTGTTTTTTTTTTCATTGTTTATGCTTTGTCCTATAAATTCATTAAACACCCTCTAAGCTTTATTTTTGATTTATTTTAGACCCATGATGTAGTCTGCGTGTCTGCGCCGTACCCTCGCCTCGCCGCTTTCTGTGTGCGTTGCGCCTTACGGTGCTGTAACTTGAAGAAATAAAATGGCATACTTCGACGGGACATCGTACTGTCCGTCGCTCCGATGGTGAATAAGTGTTTGATCAGTGCAGTGTCCTGTTAGCGTTCCCACCAGGATACGCAGGTCCATTCTGTTTAGGTTGAGTAGGCGTTTTGTCTGCATCCTAGCAGGCGTGTCCATCCCGTTCGCTATGCACCTCTCTGGTCCTGAGCCAGGTCCATTGTCACAAGTTATTAGTTCATCTAACGTCCAGCATCATCTAGCGGATAGCGAAAGTACTTCACATCCAGCGTTCGGAGTATTATCGACAAAACAAACAAGACTCGAAGGGCGACACCTATTGGTGAGCAGACGAATAATAGCATCGTCGGTCAGTTCAAAAAGGAGGATGCGCTTGTTTAAATCTGTGTTTTCCCTTAAAATCAGGTAGGATAGGAGTAGTATAGGAAATTACATTTTACGGAAATCGGAACATGGAGGCAGTCGTTTTGGTCACCAAAAAAATATGAAAAGTAATGACAAGGATCAGCACCATCTTGCAGCAAGAAGCGGAGTTACAAAAATGATGAATCAGGAGATCGTTCAACACGGGGGGTCTGATGAAATCACGCTATGGAAGCTTCCAGAAACTGATTCACACAAATACAATTTTCAGCTCCGGGATAGGGAAAAGGGAAGAAAGAAACGGGCGAGCTCAGAATCATGGGGTGTCCCGGTTGTAAAAAGTCCGGTTCAGTAAGTTCCGGTTTTTAGGAACACGGGGGTACCTGAACCTGGCTTCACACTGTACAAATTAAAGACACGTTTAATGAATAACAAATTTAATTAATAATGGTCAGGTAGGGAGCCAGAAGGGCTATGACGTTAATTAGTGTCACTAACTCGTCCAGAGGGGCTAGAAAGTGGGTCCGTTAGGTCCTACAGAAGGCTGATTCTACCAGGTTACGATGAGAGTCTTCTCTTTGTTTTCCTTCTTCCACCATACTCTCCTTTTAGTGCGCCGCGAGTGTAGCAGAGACCCGACGGCGAAAGGTCCAGGTGTAGGAAGTCCAGGTCCAAAAAAGGGGCAGCTCGTGAGAAGCCCGGCCGGAGACGAAGACTGCCCTAGGGTGGACTTTGAACCCTGGAATGCGCATAAAGCTAGGCATTACAGCCAGGCCTAGTAGGGTGAAGGGCTCCCACGGCAGCACAAAAAGCAGAAGCACTAAGTGTTTATGATGCCGTGGAAGTCACAATCAGAACGGGAGATGAATTTATAAGATGAAGATAGAATTTGTTAAAAATGTTACAGAGAAAAATGTAAATGAAATAAAATAGAATAACTAGATGTACATAATAAAAAGCCTTAGCCCGTGAGAAGTATGAAGAGATGACATGGCGAGGTGAAGGAAAGCCCACGTCATTCTTCGAGCATTGGAATGAATGTTTACAGCCTACATTAAAAATCAGTGCAAGACTTACCCAACAGGGGTTTATAATATTTCACGGTAGTAGTTAAAATATACGCTAAAACATTAGCGGCGTGTTGACGAACTTATCTATGGTCTAGGGCCGTCATCCTAGACTAATACTATTAGTCGAGTTGAATTAATCGATTGAAATAGTAATTGGATATTAAAATGTATTATAAAGACGAACGTATGTAACAATTTACGTGACTGGGGAAGGTGATCGCGCCGTGTATAATACCTCTGGCACGCCGCACGGTGCTAGCCACTATAAATTAATAAATGCTTTTTCAGGGAAAAGTTGCTCTAGGTTCAGGATCGAGAGGGAACTGGAACGAAGTTTCGGCAGAATTTCATAAGAAATACATCACCAAAAACAGATTTGAGAAGAGCTTGAAGAATTCACCCCGTGACACTTCACGGGGTGAATTCTTCAAGCTCTTCTAGTACCACTGTACTTCCGGTCAACGCAGCGGCGAGTAGCGGGCGGAAGGGAGTTTGACCTTCCGGAAGGTTCTAGAAAGATTCTTGCATAAATAGGCCCGGTCTCGGAGAAGACCAGGGATTCTGGAAACTTTGTCGTAGGGGTCCGATCTATGTCAGTCATAATTTAAGTTTGATATCTCGAGTCTGCGGTGCCGCGCCGTCAATTCCGAGATGTTCTATCCAGTTGTTTGGGGATGTTACCCCTGTTTCCAGAATTCTAGGGTGTGTTTGTATTGGATTGGTATTTTTGTGTTGGTCCATCTTGGTTTAGGATTATTTTGCTTTGGTCTGTTCGAATTGGACGAGTTAGGTTAATTGTTTTGGCAGCGGGATCTGATGTCACCTGTTTTAAATGAACGAGTTAGCGCCCATATTAAAATCACGGAATGAGCCTGATAGGCTTTCACCTTTCACGTCCAGGGAAAGCTAGAATTGCTCACCTCCACCTAGCTCAAATATTCCTTCGAACCGTGATTTTATCAGTGGGTGCATCTACCCCAGATCTCTTAAGTGTAATTCTTATTGTTTGCTGAATAATTTTTTTTTATTAACTACTTACAACCTTTTCTCTGTTTGCGATTTTTAAATGATCTTCAAATGTAATTCTTATTGTTTGCTGAATTAAAGTATTTTCTTCTTAACAACGTAGCATTACCTTTTCGGTTTGTGATCTTTGAATTGTAATTCTTAATGTTTGCTGAATCAATTTATATTATTGTAACTATCCTATACATAAAATCTGTTGTGATCTTTAAATGATTTTTGAGTGATCTCCGAAGTATAATTCTTATTGTTTTCTATTTAAAAGCTTCTTTGTAACCAACGTACAATCTTTTCTATTTGGGGATCTTTGAAGGTTCGATGAATGATCTCTGAAGTGTAATTTATCATAAGCGCGAGTGAGAGACTCCCGGCTAAGGTGAATGTTTATGGTATCCTCTCACTGTTGTTGTTGAATATAAGGTATCGGTATTTATGCGTGTTTTCATTTCCTAGAGGTAGTTCCCCGATAGGTAGGTAGGAAAACTTATCACGGGATTCCACTCGAATTTACGCCTGGCAGAGAAGGAACCCGTGACACCACGTCTGTAGTAGTGAGAACGGCGCAGGGGTGGGAGAGGCGATGAACCTTCTGTGATTGTTTCCGATCCCCTCCGTGCCCGTTCATCGGCGGCTTGATCCATTGAAGGATGATACAAACGAATTGCAAACACTTCACATGAATATCTTAACCCATAACTGCGACGTCATCGTGCTAACTGAAACATGGTTGGTACCGGATATCAACATGAATTTATCGCCCAACGACCAAAATACAGAGGTGATCGCTGCGACCGCAACCGCTGCGCAACAAATAAACGGGACGGGGGAGTGGTTCTTGTCGGTGTGTTACTTACACTTAGATCTACTCATTTCGATATTTCTGGTTTTACTAATATTCTACAATCTTACCATAAAGAGCATGCTTGTTGAAATACTAAGCACTTGAAAGGAAATGTCAGCGCAGCCTATATTCCACTCAGGACCCCTGCAAATGATATGAGGATTTTGATAATTTGCATAAGTCACTTAATGAAGATCTAGTTGAACATCTTTTTATACTACACCTGCTCGGAAAGTTGCCTATTCCTTTTCCATTTATAGAATAGAAAGTATGTCTTTGTAGGCCTATAGGAAACCGGGAGGAAAAACTCTATGGAATTTTATTTCTCACGTGTTTTAGCTGGAGGAAAAAGTGTATGGAAATCCATTTCTAACGTGTTTTTTTTTAATTTCCTAAAAGATCGGCCGGTAGCTATGGTTACTTTCGTTCGGTCAAACGACAAAAAGTTTTTACTCCAAGTCCATTAGGCCTCCTCTGATTTCCTAACAATATTTTGAAAAAAGAACCCAAAAGCTGGCGCGGTCAATGAGGTTTTACCAACATCATTGGGCGCGGTAAGTTCTTCTAAATTTCAATCAATAATTAATTCTGCTTTTTATTTTCCTCGAAGGTGTAGTATAAAGTACTATTTATCACTCGGCAGAAAGTGCGATTCCTACCTCGTGCGTTTTACCAAAACGACACAATCGGTAGGAATTGATCACTTTCTCGCCTTGGTGTAAAATGCACTATTATCACTGGTGATCACAATATTCCCGCTAAAGAGTGGATTCCCGCGGCGGCACAGTGGGTTCAGCGCTAATAAGAGGCTCACCAGGTGCTCACACATTGTTAGTAAGCTTTTTGTCTACACTTAATGCATCTCAGTTTAATGATTATGGTACTCAGAGATAACGGTGATAACGGAATGAACTATTTTCCCGCGGTGAAAGTAGCCTTTTTTCATCAGGAATAATGTGGGCTTCTAATGGTAAAAGAATTGGTCCAGTAGTTTCGGAGCCTATTCAATACAAACAAACAATCAAATCTTTCCTCTTTATAATATTACTAGACGATCGCATCGCGGTTTCACCCGCGTAGTTTCCGGTCCCGTGGGAATTCCGGGATAAAATATAGCCTGTGTCACTCCCTGAAAAGTAAGCTTCCTAACGGTGAAAGAATTTTTTTAAATCGGTCCATTAGTTTCGGAGCCTATTCAATACAAACAAATAAACAAACAATCAAATCTTTCCTCTTTTTAATATTAGTATAGATTATAGTATAGATACCTAAACTAGATAAATAACTGAACATTTTATAGCCATTAGCTTTTCCTAAAGAAATAAAATAAAAATCCTGTTGTTGGTGGATATCCCTTCTAATGCTAAGTGACATTCGTACACGAGCTTGCAGTTACAGCTGTCTCCTTCCAGAGCCCTGAGTATGGCAGCGCTGCGCTGTCGGAGAGAATGCGCACGCATGGTCATTATCTCGCCATGCCTGGGTTATTACTACGCATTCACATTGGAAAATGGAGCTGTGTCTTCCTAATGTGTTGAGTGTAATGTTAAGGTCCATTGAGTGAACCCCAGCACGCGGGCCTGTATCGATGCCGGAGCCATCTGTATAGATTCTGACTTTGTGGGCGTGGTTCTCATGTCATCGCTGAGCAAGCCATTCTTTGAAAGCACTGCAGGCTGGTTATTACGGTGCTCAGCTCCGTTCTGGCTGACCAAACTATCGCTGCGTGTGTTAGTACTGGTCTAGCGATAGCTCAGTGTAGAGCCACATGGCTGCTGCCCAGACTACCGAGGTCTGCCCACCGCCCACCGCCCACCGCCTCGGCACTGAGGCTCGTCTGGCGGCCTGTGTGCCGCCTCATGGAGGAAAGGGGAAAGTCAATATGAAACTACCAATAAATTGATGACGATAAATTTAATAAAAGTGCTCATTGAGTAAAATCAAATGAATCTATCTACGTTCTTATCAATACATATACAACGGAATGTTCGAGCAGAATGTTTTGCTTCTTATCAATATGGCTCTTAAAAATAATCAGATTCAGGTACAGAGTGTTGCGAGAGAGAGAATGCTATCACTTGAATACAGTGCAATGTAGAGAACCTACGAGTATTTATTTTTAGACTATTCCAAGTATCAGACTTTTTAATACAATAATGTTTCTAGTTCATAGTAGTATTTTTATAATTATCAGAGTTACATTTGAGCTGCGAAAATAGCAGTATCTGTGTAGAGGAGCTTACTCCCCAGCAATGTCCACCGCGACACCGGCTTTTGTGGGCATCGAACGTGAGTACTACTCACGTACAATGTCCGCCGCGACGCCGGCTTTTGTGGGCATCGGACGTGAGTACTACTCACGTACAATGTCCGCCGCGACGCCGGCTTTTGTGGGCATCGGACGTGAGTACTACTCACGTACAATGTCCGCCGCGACGCCGGCTTTTGTGGGCATCGAACGTGAGTACTACTCACGTACAATGTCCGCCGCGACGCCGGCTTTTGTGGGCATCGGACGTGAGTACTACTCACGTACAATGTCCGCCGCGACGCCGGCTTTTGTGGGCATCGAACGTGAGTACTACTCACGTACAATGTCCGCCGCGACGCCGGCTTTTGTGGGCATCGAACGTGAGTACTACTCACGTACAATGTCCGCCGCGACGCCGGCTTTTGTGGGCACCGAACGTGAGTACTACTCACGTACAATGTCCGCCGCGACGCCGGCTTTTGTGGGCACCGAACGTGAGTACTACTCACGTACAATGTCCGCCGCGACGCCGGCTTTTGTGGGCATCGAACGTGAGTACTACTCACGTACAATGTCCGCCGCGACGCCGGCTTTTGTGGGCATCGAACGTGAGTACTACTCACGTACAATGTCCGCCGCGACGCCGGCTTTTGTGGGCATCGAACGTGAGTACTACTCACGTACAATGTCCGCCGCGACGCCGGCTTTTGTGGGCATCGAACGTGAGTACTACTCACGTACAATGTCCGCCGCGACGCCGGCTTTTGTGGGCATCGAACGTGAGTACTACTCACGTACAATGTCCGCCGCGACGCCGGCTTTTGTGGGCATCGAACGTGAGTACTACTCACGTACAATGTCCGCCGCGACGCCGGCTTTTGTGGGCATCGAACGTGAGTACTACTCACGTACAATGTCCGCCGCGACGCCGGCTTTTGTGGGCATCGAACGTGAGTACTACTCACGTACAATGTCCGCCGCGACGCCGGCTTTTGTGGGCATCGAACGTGAGTACTACTCACGTACAATGTCCGCCGCGACGCCGGCTTTTGTGGGCATCGAACGTGAGTACTACTCACGTACAATGTCCGCCGCGACGCCGGCTTTTGTGGGCATCGAACGTGAGTACTACTCACGTACAATGTCCGCCGCGACACCGGCTTTTGTGGGCACCTCGGTAGATAACCTCTTCAAGAACAGAGGATAGAGTATCTACCTACCTATCCGATGGTTCAGCTGATTGTGATTACAAATTACAATAGAAGTGTAAAATAGTTTTAAAATACATAGTTGTACAAAAAATGCGCAAAAGCGTTCGTAAAAAGTTGCACGACACCGAAATTGCGTATAAAACACACCGAGCTTCACAACACCAAAACATTCACTACCAAAGAAACACTAGAGCACTGAACTAAACTCTCCGGGACACTCGGACACAGCACGGCATGCGGCGCAGCACGGCACGCGGCCTCTGGGCACACCCGAGCACTTGGTACTCAACAATTCATTACATTCAAATTTATATCTATTCATTGAAACATTGCCGTTTAACTGCTCCACCTACCGATGCACGGAGACGTGTGTCGGTAGGTGCTTGTTAGCAGGCGACAGACGGTCTGCGGAGGTTGCCGCGCACGCGCAGGGCCGTGCCCGCCGCACTCGCCGCCGCGTCGTGCCCGCCGCACTCGCCGCCGCCGCGTCGTGCCCGCCGCACTCGCCGCCGCCGCGCCGTGCCCGACCGCAAGTCACGTGGGGACATGCACAGTAGTTACACATACTTATTTACATGTTACGTCACTATCGAAATTCTGTTACTCTATCAAAAATACTTATATTTTAATTTGTAAAAATATTAATAAAGTAGGTAAGTACATACACAATAGGCACAAGATGTAGGTAATTTAACAACTAGTGTGTGTCCAGCTCGTGCCCCCAAACTCGTAAATAGATCTTTGTTCGTTCTGCACAGGGTAGATTAAATAGTAGGTATTAGAAAAGAAACGCAGCGACTGCGACTGCCTGGCGCTCCCAGCCCTGCCCCAACCACAAGGCCTGACACGCGGAGACCACACCGGACCGCATTTATTGTTGCTGAGCCAACCGACCCACCTATCCGAATTACAATCAGAGTCCCTATTTCGAGTTTGCTTGTTAAAAAAGCTCGGATGACAATAATTAAATTACAGACCGATCTCATTATTGCCAGTACCTATTTAGCAAAATCTACGAAAAGTTTGTTGTAACGAGCTGTAGCTATGCGTTTATAGAATCAAAAAAACCACACTAATATTATAAATGCGAAAGTTTGGATGGATGGATGTTTGTTACCTCTTCACGCCAAAACTACTGAACGGATCAGGCTGAAATTTTGCATACAGGTAAGTCTAACCCTGGAATCAAACATAGGCGACTTTTTATCCCATAAATCAGTGCCCATGGGATAGAAATGACCTCAAAACGTTTCCATAGAAACAATGCGTGCGAAGCCGCGGGCAGAAGCTAGTTCTAAATAAAAGACAATTAAGATTAAAAAAATGAAAGCTCCGTACACGCAATAAATACGTTGCTCGAGAAAGCGTTCTGGGCCTCAGACAGCTCCAAAAGCACATACGATTTGTTCTGTGACCTGTCTAAGCCATCCTTGCGTCAGTCATACAGACAACTCTTTGGCAAAGTTACATCACTATGGCATACGAAATAAAGAGCTTTCAATTATTACTTCGTATCTTAAAAAACAGAAAGCAAATAACAGAATGCAATGTGTGCCAAATCAGACTAAAGTGAAGTAGAAATGGGAGTTACAGTTGGCGGCAAGAGATGGCAGGTCACATCTCGTTCATTCGCCGAGGCAGCGGCGGTTCCAATGGAACAGGCCGCGCGAGGGTCCCTTCGCACTCGTCCGTTACAGTTGGCGGCAGGAGATGGCAGGTCACATCTCGTTCATTCGCCGAGGCGGCGGCGGTTCCAAGGGAACAGGCCGCACGAGGGTCCCTTCGCACTCGTCCGTTACAGTTGGCGGCAGGAGATGGCAGGTCACATCTCGTTCATTCGCCGATTCCCTAACAGAGGGTAGGGAGACATCGGCTGACGGCCTTACTAAATAAAACTACCCTGCGATTGTTTGAGCAAAGATCGAGCAGTAATATTACACCAGCTGCAATCATTTTAAATATTTATATTTAATCATAAATCAGCTGTTCGTCGTTTTAAAAGATCTTCCATTAGAATAATTGTAGCGTACCTAATTAATATAAGGTCAAAATAGTTGTGCAGAATTCTACGCCATTAACTTAATAATAAAATATTAAGCTATTCGTAAGTACCTACTTATTTATATAAATATTGATTTATATTTAAAAAATTGTGCTGATTATCTAACTACCTATCTATTTAATAACGACAAAAAGTGAATATTTTCATAATAAGGCAATGGTTTATAGACAGCACTTGGAAGTTTAATCCACAGCTAGAAGAGAAGTCGAAGAAACTTGGCGTCGGAGACGCGATGCGGAGCAGGCGTCGCGTCGCACCGCGTCGCGCCGCACCGCGCCGCGTCGCACCGCGTCGCGCCGCACCGCGCCGCGTCGCGCCGCACCGCGCCCCTCTGCGTTTGAGCATTGAGAAGCTAAGCTCATGATATAGCTTTCTTACATAATAATATTATCATATATTTTATTTAGGGGGTTTGTACCAATATTATACAAATATTATATCTACAACGGAGAGGTTCTCACAGCCATAAAAAAACGAATAGTAGAGATGCAAATACGACGCGACGTGACCCCGCACTTCCCCCGGCGCGCCGGGGGGTGACCCGCACAGAAACGTCGGTTGCAGTTACGAGATAGCGAATCTATAGCCGGAGGGTTTTGGCACAGCGTCCTAACTGAATAATCCACATTCGATCGAAACGGAACCGAAACAGTTTCAATATAATCGTGTAAAAGACAGACAGTAAAGTTTATAAATGATCAGTCTCAAGCCTATACTTGTGCGCGCGGGATCGCTAGTGGAGGCGAGGGAGGTGCGCGGCGCGCGGGGCGGGGCGCGGGTCCAGCAGCTCGCGCGTGTCGCGCGGGGAGGGGGGGCTGAGGCTGAGGCTGGGTGCGCGCGTGCAGTACGTGGCGCGGTTGAAGCCCGCGCCCGCGCCCCCGCCCGCGCCCGCGCCCGCGCCGCACTCCTCCTCCGCGATCTGGTCCAGCGCGTGCGCCTCCAGTGCGTTCAGGAACCCGTGCCCCGCGGGGTAGAGCTCGCCCTCGAGTGGGTGCGGGGGCGGGGGGTGCGCGGGCAGCCCCACCTCGGTGGCGCGCGCGCGGCGCGCGTGCCGCGTGCTCATGCCGCCGGTCTCCGCGTCGCGCTCGAGCCGGTGGCCGGAGCGCGAGCGCGTCAGCTGGCGCTGCACGTACTCCTCGAGCGCGTCCTCCTCGCTCTTGGTGAGGTACTTGTGCAGCGCCACGAGGAACGCGCCGATGCAGAGCGCGAACAGGCCGGAGCAGACGAGCTCGTTGAACCAGCTCGCGGAGCCGACGTTGCTCCAGGCGGTGACGTCGTCGGGCAGCCAGCCGGAGCCCACCAGGAACAGGCCGAGCACCAGGAACACCACGCCCAGGTGCAGCATGCCCACGGAGCTGACGATGTCGTTGTCCTGCGCGGGCGGGAGGTGGCGGGGGTGCCGCCTCGCCCGCTCCAGCGAGCCCGAGGAGCAGTGCGGGGAGGTGACGCCCGACTCGGAGCTCTGCAGCGAGTAGCGGCGCTCGCGCGCGCGCTGCTGCTCGGCGCGCCGCTTGCGCTCGCGCCGGATGGCCAGCGCCGAGTGCAGGCCCACCGCGTGCATCCTGCAAGCAGCGCGGCGTCAGTGCGGGCCGGGATGCGGACCGCGACTGCCGCCCGCCGCCCGCCGCCCCCCCTGCCACCGCGCCAGGCCGGGGGGGCGGCGGGCCGCGGTGGGACCCTGCCTCACAACTACACCTCGGAACTCCAACCATCTACTCATATAATAAAGAGGAAAGTTTGTGAAGTTGTGCGATGCAAGGACAAAGAACGTGAGCCATGAGCGAAACGATTGGAATATTGCGGCCTGAAATATTGCGCCTCGCCTGGCTCGTTGTCGCGAGGAACTTATTATTAGGCTTGACACGCATTTTGCCAAGATAAATAAATAAAATCTAATAAAGAGTTTCTTTATTCAGACATTAATTTGTCCATAAAACACAGAACATAAACAATTACACAAAATCAAAATTAAACGATGGAATAAAGATGGTTTCATACTTTAGCTACAATTGAGAGTTTTGCAGGCATTCAACAGAATCCCAACATGAGGAGTCTAAGGAGTTAGAACCGTGTTGAAAGACTGCATGAAGGGCGAAGCGACCTTACTAACTTACATTGTTGGTACTGCTCCGCGTTCTGTGCAGCAGCGAGCCGGTTTCCTTGCGGATGAGATGGCGTGAAGGCCAACAACCTCGGCCTCCGCGAACATGAGGGATGCGCTGCAGAAGCGGGGAGCCCCAACAACATCCTGAAGGCGTTGTTGTACCGTACACGCAGGGCGCTGAGCGATCTTCTAGTAAGGCTAGCCCAAAGGCTGCCCGTATAAAACGATTGGCTTTCAACAGCGTGATTTTCACTTGCCTACTGCAACGAGCAAACCTTCGCGCCAGCGTATCACTTCGGACCGCCGCCAAGTGCCTACGTTCGCGTTCTGTATCTAACTGGTCGTCAAGGTCGCCGGTAAGGAAATGTTTCAGATACTTAAAGCTTCAGACTCGGTTTAGCTCTAGACCGTCCAGTCCCAAGCCTGGAACCGACGCTGGAACCTTACTTGCGGCCTTGAATACCAGGTAGTCCCTCTTCTTACAGCTGTACACGAGTCCATGCTTACAGCCGTACTCTTCTCAGATGGACAACAGCTTCCGGGCGCTGACAGTTGGACACAGCAACAACAGTCGTCTGCATAGCTGATATTGTTCATACACACATTATCAACTGAGCAGCCGACACGCGCATTGCCGAGCCCCACGGTCAGCTCCTTTACGTACAGGCTGAAGAGCTTGTGAGCTCCACCGCTCTTGTCTCAGGCCGCACTCCAGTCTGTAGGTCTCCTAAAACTCGCCCGCCCATCTAACATTGATTGTCTGCTTAGCGTACCAGTAATGGAACAGACGCTGCACCTGCGTGCGCGCCGGCCAGCTGTCTCCACAACACATCGAAGGACACTCGAAAGTCTTCGAGAGCTGGTGGAGGAAGGAAGCATGCATACCGCGGCGTGCGCCGCTGCGTGTAGTATTGCACGGTGTGTTTCAGACTCGGAATCACAATCTCAGTCGGAGGCCCTTCCCTGGTCTGAAACCAGTTACTGTGCATCTGTTATGTTCGCAGTCCGTCACACTGTCCAACACCTTCGCCACTTCGGCAGCCAACGATATAGATCTATAGTTACATTTATCAGATGGGCCACCAGTTTTATTGTTTACAATGTGCACAATAGTTGTTTCCATTAAGTCCTCTGGTAAGTAGGAATGAATGAATAATGCACCAAATGAGAGTGACAGAAGATGTGGTAACTGGAGTCCTGCTGCTTCAGGTGCTCGTGCCGAGGCGTCATCACCAGGTGACTTACAAATGAGAGTGACAGAAGATGTGGTAACTGGAGCCCTGCTGCTTCAGGTGCTCGTACCGAGGCGTCATCACCAGGCGACTTACAAATGAGAGTGACAGAAGATGTGGTAACTGAAGCCCTGCTGCTTCAGATGCTCGTGCCGAGGCGTCATCACCAGGTGACTTACAAATGAGAGTGACAGAAGATGTGGTAACTGGAGCCCTGCTGCTTCAGGTGCTCGTGCCGAGGCGTCATCACCAGGCGACTTACAAATGAGAGTGACAGAAGATGTGGTAACTGGAGCCCTGCTGCTTCAGGTGTTCGTGCCGAGGCGTCATCACCAGGCGACTTACAAATGAGAGTGACAGAAGATGTGGTAACTGAAGCCCTGCTGCTTCAGGTGCTCGTGCCGAGGCGTCATCACCAGGTGACTTACAAATGAGAGTGACAGAAGATTTGGTAACTGGAGCCCTGCTGCTTCAGGTGCTCGTGCCGAGGCGTCATCACCAGGCGACTTACAAATGAGAGTGACAGAAGATGTGGTAACTGGAGCCCTGCTGCTTCAGGTGTTCGTGCCGAGGCGTCATCACCAGGCGACTTACAAATGAGAGTGACAGAAGATGTGGTAACTGGAGCCCTGCTGCTTCAGGTGTTCGTGCCGAGGCGTCATCACCAGGCGACTTACAAATGAGAGTGACAGAAGATGTGGTAACTGGAGCCCTGCTGCTTCAGGTGCTCGTGCCGAGGCGTCATCACCAGGCGATTTTAATTAAAACATCAAGGTCTGGAATGGGTAAGCTAAGGTACTTTTTATCTTGGAAAAATGCGTGTCAAGCTTGCGTTGCGGCCGTTCCGTGATAAATTGCCCAATACGGTCCTCACAGTTTTAATTATTTCTCTGAAACGAATCTATTCAAAGTATTCAAACGAATCACTAAATATAACCAATAAAGGATCTTTATCACTCGAATATAATATTGGTTATATTGTGACCAATTAGGTCGAAATTCTATTGGAAAAATGTAAAATTTTCTCCAATTTCAGTCAGCAAGGCGTTTTACAAAATTTTGGTTTTTGGGGGTTTTATTATTATTGCATTGAATCAAATAATAATATATATCAAATGAACTTCACTGACGTGAAATTCGATCATTATTTTATGAGTAGCTTATCCATCCGCCATCTTATTAGTTGGTTAGCACATTCCTGTACTGAAGGAAGGATGCGGGTTCAAGTCCCGTCGAAGTCGAAAATTTTTGCGATATTATTTGATTTATTAGAAAATTAGACTGTTTTATAAACTAGTTCATCGTGGACGATAAACGGTCTCGTTCCGTCCACTGAAAAGAAGTCGACGACCCATTCCTAATTCCAATGCATTGTAAAAGTAGTCAGAGACTCTCTATCTCTTGGGGATAACCCACAATAACCAATTTTTTATCCTTTACATTTTACCTGAAATAATGGCTTATTTACGAGGCTATTTAAAGCAATACAGCATTAATCCTTATCCAATTAAGTACCTTAAATTCATTGTATATTGAATATACATCAATATTAATCTTTACGGCACGTAATTTGAATGAATATTTTCAAAGATATTACAGATTTAAAGTGCAGGGACATAGCGGTTGCGGCGGTACCGGCCGGGGGGCCGATTCTGTAGTATATTGAGTTGAGTAAGGCATTCCACCCGAAGCCGGGGCGGGTCGCTAGTTTATTATAAAACGAAATATTTTATCTGGTAGATTGGATATTGATCATTTGTGTGATTTGAAAGTTTATTTTGTAAAGCTAAATATTATGAATGTATAAGTAGCTCATTCAACGCCCTACTTAACGTGGATGTCCCCCGACTAGGCACGGCTAGGCACGGCCGGGCACGGCCGGGCACGGCTAGGCACGGCTAGGCACAGCCGGGCACAGCTACTCACGGCCGGGCGCGGCTAGGGAGTGATCGATGTGTGAGCGAGCACAGAGTGGGCAGACGGGCTGCGGACGCGGGCGGGGGGGTGACTGAGTTCCGTCTGACTGTGTTGCAGTACAAAGGTATTCATTTTGATGAATTTTTGACGTGATAACGTCTTTAAAATCGTTTTAGTCGGGTGACATGTTCAGAAACTTGTGTCACACCAAAACCTCACGAGCGCGATCGCAGGTATAACGAGAGAGAGACGGACCGATCTCCCGTCTCATCTCGAGCGCTGCCAGTCATTCCGTGAAACTTGTCACGCGGAATCCTCACGAGCGGAGGCTGGCATAGCGTTCGAGTGAGTGGACCGATCTTCCGTCTCTCTCACTCTAGCGGCATACAAACGAATGGAGATTTTCTCGTGCGGTTATATCACCAATAAGACGTTATCACGTAAACATCTCGATCGTAAACCTACTTTACAAACAACCAATTTTTTTAACAAAACTTATAATAATACGATGGATGAATGGATGAGATGACGAGACGAGGTGTAATAGGATGTTCGTGCCGACGACGCCGCGTGTCTGGCGTGGTGTGCCTGAACAACGGGCGCCGCCGCCGTCTGCCCTCGTTCTCGTTAGTGGCGCCCTCCGCCCGCCTCGCCTCGCCATCGTGCGCCGCGAGCGTCCCTGCGCCACGCGCCCCCGACACGAGCAGGGCACCGCTCGAGAGTCGCGCTCCGCTCCGCCGCACCGAACGGAGGCTCGACTCGTGCCAGCCTACCGGGACCGGAAGTGTACCTCGAGTACACTCGCTCTGCCCGAGTGCGCAGCTCCCGCCCGCCATTCCAGCTCCGCGCCGGAAAGATGAACTCGCACAAAAATCAAAATCAAAAACTCTTTATTTCCATAAATACAATAAATGTACACTTAGAAAAGGTCGAAATATAAAACTAAACACTGACACGGAAATAAAGTGATATTTTTTGATTTCTGTCGCTTCGGTATGTAGACTAAAGTAAAGAAGCGACGAAGAAACCTGTTAGTTGTAATTTTTCGAGTTGGAGCAAAACCCGTCCCAAGCTTTTTTATCCTCTAGATAATCTGATATTTTATAGTAAGCCTTTTTGCACAGCAAGGTTTTGACAAGTTTTTTGAATTTATTTACTATATACACTAGGAGTTTTGTTGTAGAAGCGTATACATTGCCCTTTAAAAGATATTTTAATTTTGTGTAGCCTAGTTGTGGGTATAGCGAGCTTATGTTTGTTTCTGGTATTCAAGTTATGTTTATCGCTATTTTTAGGGAACTGACTTATATTTCTATGAGTGTACAACAAGATTTCATAAATATATTGACATGGTACTGTCTTTGTGTTTATTTCTTTGAATTTATCACGCAGGGATTCTCTGGGACCCATAATATAGATTGCACGAACAGCCCTCTTCTGCAGCACAAATACGGTGTTAATATCTGCAGAGTTCCCCCACAGCAGTATACCATAAGACATAATACTATGGAAGTAGCTGAAATAAACAAGTCTAGATGTATCCACGTCTGTAAGATGACGGATTTTTTTGACTGCATACGCTGCAGAACTAAGTCTCTTCGATAGCTTATCTATGTCTGGGCCCCATTGAAGTTTATTATCTAAGGTGATTCCTAAGAATACAGCACTTTCTACTATTTCTAACGTTTCTCCTTTAACGTTTACATCAGCCCTCACTTGTTTAACATTAGGTAGGATAAATCTAATACATGTTTTTTCGGTTTCGTTTAGCAAAAGATTATTGACACTAAACCAATGGACTACTTTTGAGATGGCATTATTCACATCGTCGAAATTTGTGTTTTGTCGTTTCATTTTAAAAATTAATGAAGTATCATCAGCAAACAACACAATCTCGTGATTATTCTTGACAAGATGAGGCAGGTCGTTAATATAAACTAAAAATAGGAAAGGGCCGAGAATAGAACCCTGCGGTACACCCATTGTAACTACTGACCCCGAAGACCGTTTCCCATTGATGTCAACTCTTTATATCCTATCACTCAAATAAGATGTAAGAAGATCCAAAGAGGTGTTCGTTATTCCATAGTGATGTAGTTTCCTGATTGATGTTTCATGGTGTACGCATTCGCAGATACTCATTCCATACCTACCTGAGTGAGGGAATAGAGAGTGCACCTGTGTTAGCGCGCATATCTGTGCACTATAATTTTTTTGTTTACTTGTGCTATAAGACATTGATTCTTGCCCAAATGTTGTGTTTATAGATCAGTGGGAAGTGCCCTATTAGCCATGTGCGATAGCTCATTCTATTCGGAATGACGTATAAAAAAATGTATCTCGTAGATTTATTAATTAGGACAAAAATGAAGTTGGTTTTGAAACATTTGAAATATGACCTGAGAGGAAATTTCCAATAAAAAAGTCCCGCTTACGGAATTCTATTTCCATTATTTATAGCTATACTTTACTAAAAATTATGGTGTTATCAAAAGCCCCGTTGTAAAAATAAAAGAATGTCGATTTTTCAATACGTTATTGTTAACTAACCAATTTTTCAATGAGTTATACAATGTTAACTAACCAATTTTTCAATAAGTTATACAATGTTAACTAGCCAATTTTTCAATGAGTTATACATTGTTAACCTACCAATTTTTTTCCAATCTCTGTCAAAATCCACACAAAAGATTAAATTATTGACCGAAAATTGTTTGCTTCTTGGAGCCCTTCACACACATACTTGCAACAATACCATTTAACCGTGTGTTTTTGTAATTTTTTTATTTCTAGGAAAAAATATAACGAGAGACACAATTTGTTCATAGTAAATTGTTAACTGAATAAACAATAAAATTATTGATAAAAAAAATGTATTGTTCAGTTATAGAGAGATGCCAATTATGATTGCTACAGAAAAAAATCTAATCCTGATTAATCATTTAAACAATCGCAATATAAAAAAGTTTTTTTTTATATTTTAAATATCTTTGTTTTGCCCTGACAATAATACAACGTCAAGTACGAGTCGGCCGCGCGCACTCAGGGTTCCGTTTAATTTGTATGACCTTGTTTCTTGCCGAATGTCATGATTCTAGGTCAACGGGAAGTAGGTACCCTTCATATTTTGCTCATATTTGGGAGAGAATCAATGTTTTTCATCACACTCTACACGTACCTAGTTCTTTTTTAATTTATTTTTGAACGCGCTTGTTTTATGATGTTTGTTTTATGTAGTCTATTGTTGTGTTAAGTGTAACTTTTTTGTTTTGTATCTATGGCCGAGGCGCGGGGGCGCGCTCGGCCGGGACTATCAGTGACGTCACCCCCCGCGCGCCCCCCAGGATTGAGGAAACGATTCCTACGTTGAAATTCCGAAAGCGATAAAACAAGAGATGAGACCTAATTAATGAAGTTGCGAGGTGCGCTATAACCTGCGGGCGCGGCGCGGGCTACGGGGGCGGGGGCGGGGGCGCTATAAATAGGCCGACTATTGAACGTAGTTAGTGCACACTAGACACTTGTACGTACGAACGTAGGTACGCGTGTGCGTGTGCGTGTGCGAGTGCACCTCACCTCACCTCACCTCACCTCATCAACACGTGCACGCTCATTACACATTCACATTAAACACTAACGAGCGCGCCGCCCGCCCCGCCCCGCCCCGCCCCGCCCCGCACCGACCAGGGTGACCTACTGGCTTCAGCCACTGCACTGCACTGCACTGCACTACACTACACTACACTACAAACAGCGATGGTTTCCCAAACACAAAACACTTACATAATGTAGTAACTGTGCTGTGTAGTCGTACCACAAACAGTGATCGTTCCATCCGTGTATTCCGACGAAGTAGGTACTCTTTATTGCTTAATCAATGTTCCTCTCTACTGGTTAGATTCATAGAAATCTATCGAAATATTGCAGGAAAACAAGAAAATCGGAACCCTAAAAAGTATGCCTGCTTAGCACGAATAAAGAAAACAACATACTGGCTCTCGCCGAGGCCTATTTGGCTGAAAATACAGAGCTTTGTCATTTCTTAAAGCCGGGAAGCACAGTACAAGAACTTTTGACTGGAATAAATGTAAAACTAGCAGATCTTACACTGAAAGATTTTTGCATCATCCTAATTGGAGAAGAAGAATTTAGAACAACCCACGACTACTTTACCACAATAACATGTATCAGGGAAATACTGAGTGATAGTATACATATAACTCTAATTTTAATAGTATTTCTTAGATTTTAAGAGACATTTGTATTCGATTTCTTTTATAATTAAATCAATGTTTTAATCGTTTAATTAATAATTTTTTAAGACCTACTCATAATATTCAAATACAATTGTAAACATTGTTCATGAATAAATAATCTATCTATCTACAAACATAATTATATGTCTCCCTACATATACTACGGAGAGTGGAAAGATATGTACAACTGGAGGATAGAAAACTTCAATAACCTTCTCTACCTCGATGTATCAACACAATCATGAACATGCCTACATATTCGATTTAAACGAAAAATGCCATATGAGGTTCAGCCATATGAGGTTCAGCAGACAGGGAACGTGTTAAGATATGATAATACTATGTTCAACAGACACTCTGGAAGAATAAATAACTATGTTCAACAGAAACTCTGGAAGAATAAATAACTATGTTCAACAGACACTCTGGAAGAATAAATAACTATGTTCAACAGACACTCTGGAAGAATAAATAACTATGTTCAACAGACACTCTGGAAGAATAAATAACTATGTTCAACAGACACTCTGGAAGAATAAATAACTATGTTCAACAGACACTCTGGATGAATAAATAACTATGTTCAACAGACACTCTGGAAGAATAAATAACTATGTTCAACAGACACTCTGGAAGAATAAATAACTATGTTCAACAGACACTCTGGAAGAATAAATAACTATGTTCAACAGAAACTCTGGAAGAATAGATAACTATGTTCAACAGACACTCTGGAAGAATAAATAACTATATTCAACAGACACTCTGGAAGAATAAATAACTATGTTCAACAGACACTCTGGAAGAATAAATAACTATGTTCAACAGACACTCTGGAAGAATAAATAACTATGTTCAACAGACACTCTGGAAGAATAAATAACTATGTTCAACAGACACTCTGGAAGAATAAATAACTATGTTCAACAGACACTCTGGAAGAATAAATAACTATGTTCAACAGACACTCTGGAAGAATAAATAACTATGTTCAACAGACACTCTGGAAGAATAAATAACTATGTTCAACAGACACTCTGGAAGAATAAATAACTATGTTCAACAGACACTCTGGAAGAATAAAT
This sequence comes from Eupithecia subfuscata, assembly GCA_963564075.1. Taxonomy (NCBI): domain Eukaryota; kingdom Metazoa; phylum Arthropoda; class Insecta; order Lepidoptera; family Geometridae; genus Eupithecia; species Eupithecia subfuscata. The sequence continues at coordinate 57,571 of OY751102.1, forward strand.
AACTATGTTCAACAGACACTCTGGAAGAATAAATAACTATGTTCAACAGACACTCTGGAAGAATAAATAACTATATTCAACAGACACTCTGGAAGAATAAATAACTATGTTCAACAGACACTCTGGAAGAATAAATAACTATGTTCAACAGACACTCTGGAAGAATAAATAACTATGGAATGCGATCCGCATTTAAAAATCTAGTCTCCTACATCGGAACATTTCAGAAGATCTATGAAGCCGACCTCCAAAAACCAAGAACCGCAACTACCCCGGACTTCACAGAAGAAGATTCCAATTTTTTTCGAGACTAAATACTTATACTACATGAAAATATAGCAGGAATACTTGGCAAGAGCGACGCGTTAATGGTCAATCTGCAAGAGCTTATCGACCGAAAGACTTACATTGATGTTCTATGCCTCACAGAACATTCTATGAAGCAAGGATCCGAATCTTTCTTGGATATCAATAATTACTCCCTAGCTGCATGCTTTAGTAGATGTGACAGTAAAAGGGGTGGAGCATGTATATTACTGGGTAAAAATCATGAATGGAAAGAAGTATTAGAGATTTAAAACTTTTCTTTGACCAATCTGTTTGAGTGTTGTGCTGTACAGCTGATTGAATATAAAATTATAATAGTATGTGTCTATAGAGTACGTAAACAAAATAATTTAAATACATCCTTCAATAAATTGGATAAACTACTGACATGTGTAACAAAACTAAATTCAAATAATATTGTTATAACTGGGGACTTTACTAAAGACACGCTAAAATGTAATAATATATTATGTAAAAATATTGACATCTAAAAACAAATCTAAAACGACTTGGGAGGTAATTAATAAGTCTAGACCAAATATACCCAAAGAATCTATATCGAAAATAAAATATAATAATGTAGACATAACAAATCCAATAGATATTGCTAATATTTTTAGTCGTTAAAAATATTAGCAATATCTATTGGATTTGTTATAGATAAGGTAAAACTCCCTGCTTTTATAGGCTCCCTGCCTACCACATCATATCTATAAAATAATAAAATCACTCAAAAACACAAAACGCACAGGATGTGACGGCATTAGTACCAATATTATTAAAGCAGTGAATGAATCTATTAGTCCTCATCTTAGCTTCTTGATAAATTTCAGTACTTATACAGAAACAGGACAATTCCCAGATGACCTAAAAACTACTATAGTCAAACCAGTATTTATGAAAGAAAATAAAGAATTGGTAGAATTATACAGACCCATTGCTTCGATTTCCATATTTTCAATAGTATTTGAAAAAGACTACTACGCTGAAATAAACTCGTACTTTGAAAAAAAACAACATCCTGTGTGAAGAGCAAAAAGGTTTTCGCCAAAGAAAACAATAAACATGGCAATTTATGACTTCTTCTACAATGTTATTTGTAATGTTGACAAGAGAACTCCAATCTCTAGTGTATTTTGTGATATGATATGTCACAGGCTTTTGATTATGTAGACCACAATATTTTATTTAAAAATCTGGAAGCGTATGGTATTAGAGGGAACGGTTTAGATTTAATTGAATCGTACCTTAGTAACAGAAATCAATTCATAGAAATATCAAGATTACGGTCTAAAACTAAACTTGAGGTTATGCACAAATCAAAAATACGATACACTAAATACGGCGAACCTCAAGGAAGTATGCTAGGACCTCTACTATTTATAATTTGTATAAATGACCTGCCAAGAGCATCAATTAATCCCGTGACTTTATTCGCTGATGATAGTACAATTACAATAACTTGCAATGGCATTAAATCTTATGAATCTGATATTAATAAATCAATTTAATCTATAGTACAATGGCTTGACAATAATAGTTTAAAAATTAATTTAAGTAAGACTACAATTATGCATTTTGACCAAAGATCCAATACTACATCTGACATTAATATAACATGTAAGAATAATTTCATTAATCAAGTTGATGCTACGTGATTTTTAGGGCTTATGATAGATAAAAAACTTAACTGGAAACCACACATAGAAGGACTGAGTAAGCGAGTTAGTAGATTAGCGTCTGCTCTTCATAGACTATCGTCAACAGTCAACGCAGATGCTTTATTGATAGCATATCACGGTATGGTGGAGTCTGTATTAAAATATGGGTTAATATTTTGGGGCAACTCAATCAATAAAGATATTATTTTTAAGCTACAAAAACGATGTATTAGAGCCATGTTTAATATAAAAATAACCGATAGTTGTAGACCACTATTTTTAAAGCACAAAATTCTGACACTTCCGTCCCTCTACACAATAGAAGTCGCTCGTTTTGTGAAAAGTAATCCCCATCTGTTCCCCGGCTATCTGACGGTGTAAGTCGAAACAGGCGGGATAGTACTAGGTCGCAATCACATCCTGTTAAAACAGCATTCATGCAGAAAAGTATTGTTAGTATTGCTCCTAAAATATATAACAAATTACCTAAACTGTACAGAAACCTAAATGACCACACTTTTAAACAGAAAATTAAAATATTATTAAACTCAAAATGTTACTATAGCCTAGACGAAGTTTTTAATGATAAATTGTAGATTGTTTTTAATCTTGCATGTCATCTCTCTAATTATTTTTGCATACCCTTAACGGTCAAGCATGTTGTTTCTCTATTTATATATGTTACCTTTTTGTACATCATGTTTTTGCAAATAAATATCTTTATCTTTATCATGATTTGAGTTTTGGGCTATCCAATATTTCGGCATGATCATGCGCCATGATCACGGAGATCATGGTAAATATCCCGCAGTAAGATGTGTGCAGATCGCGGAAGTTAAACATATTTATATACTACACCTGCTCAGAACATTGCTTATTCCTTTTCCAAACATAAGCAGGAGTAGGTATGGGAAACTCTATGGAATTTCATTTCTCACGCGTTTAGCGAGAGAGAAAAGAGTACCTTTGGAAATCCATTTCTGAGGTGATTTTTATAAATTTTCTAAAATATCAGGCGGTAACTATGGTTGTTTTCATAACAGGTCAAACGACAAAAAGTTTTTACTCCGAATCCGCCAATAATATCGGCCTCATCTATTCAGTATTCAGCATTATGCTTATGTCCATTCTATAATAAGCTATGCCACAACAATCTGGGGAAACAGTGCTGCTGTAGGTGAGGTCCTGATTTGTCAGAATCGGGCCATAACAATAATTTGCGGACTACACAGGAGAACGTCAGTTATGAGAAAAATAAAATAATGACTGTGATATCACTTTAAATTTATAAAAATCTTTTAGAAATATATAGTACATAAAAAAAGGACACTCATAAGTATTATTTAAGATATAAAGTAAAAATTAGTCAAACCAACAACGGTACGCCTTGCAAGGGTATAAATGCAGGGAGAGTAAGTACATCAAAATACTGTATTATAAACTACCAATTAACATAACGAACATTGACAATTATGAACCTTTTTAAACCTTAATCGCATTTCTTTGAAAGTCATGCATTTTATAGCATCAGTGAATTTATGAATACTAATTTATTTCAATCCCTTTCTTTAAATAATACTTAAACATGACATTGAATTTTATGATCTGGAATTAATTGAAATTGGTTTTATTTAGGTCTTGTCTTTTTAATTTTTGTTTCGTGAATTATGTTTTGTCTTTGCAAATTGTACAATTTCTGACGTGCCTTGTATAACGACCTATGTTATAAATCTATATCTTCTTCTTATAATATAAAAATGAATCGCAAAATGTGTTGGTAAGCGCATAACTCAACAACGCCTGGACCAATTTCGCTAATTCTTTCTTTGTTGTGTTGGTTATTGTCAGGAGAAGGTTCTTATGAAAGAAAAAATTAAGAAAGTTGGAAACATAAATTTCCACGGGGGCGAAGCCGCGGGGCGCAGCTAGTCTATAATATAAAAATGAATCGCAAAATGTGTTGGTAAGCGCATAACTCAACAACGCCTGGACCAATTTCGCTAATTCTTTCTTTGTTGTGTTTGTTATTGTCAGGAGAAGGTTCTTATGAAAGAAAAAATTAAGAAAGTTGGAAACATAAATTTCCACGGGGGCGAAGCCGCGGGGCGCAGCTAGTCTATAATATAAAAATGAATCGCAAAATGTGTTGGTAAGCGCATAACTCAACAACGCCTGGACCAATTTCGCTAATTCTTTCTTTGTTGTGTTTGTTATTGTCAGGAGAAGGTTCTTATGAAAGAAAAAATTAAGAAAGTTGGAAACATAAATTTCCACGGGGGCGAAGCCGCGGGGCGCAGCTAGTCTATAATATAAAAATGAATCGCAAAATGTGTTGGTAAGCGCATAACTCAACAACGCCTGGACCGATTTCGCTAATTCTTTCTTTGTTGTGTTTGTTGTTGTCAGGAGAAGGTTCTTATGAAAGAAAAAATTAAGAAAGTTGGAAACATAAATTTCCACGGGGGCGAAGCCGCGGGGCGCAGCTAGTTATAAATAAATAAAAATACAAAATTATCCGTATTCTGAACCATTTCAAAAAAAGAACCGAGTGAACATCGCACGTGCGCGTATTTATTGCTAATTAGAGTTTACAATTGGAATTTACTCGAGTGATTTTGAAGATTCTAAAACGACGATTTTCCTCGAATAACAATCTGTACCAAAAAACAAGTGTACTCAGTCCGAAGGATTCTGATTGAATGTATCGTCTTCTCGTATATTATCGTATATGTTTAGTGTGTTGGTTGATCAGATAAATAAGTTTTTATACGCATATAAAATATTATCGTATCTGCGTCGTGTGTGACACGCTTAATGCGCATCCGAGTGAGAGATTTTGTGGTGAACTTTTAGAGTTTAGTGCGGATCAAGACTGTGCGTGACGTGTGTTGATACGGACATCTTAGGTGCGGGTTCTGGTACTTTTAGTTTCGTGAGTGAAGTGCACGGATGCGCACGGTGCGGTGGTTAGCTCACTGCTTACTCACTAGATCAGCTGTATCGACAGTAGAACGTGTGTGGGTAGAGCATGATGTGCACTTTCATTATTGAATGTGACCTAGGAAGAGTAAATTCTAGAATTGACGCAGATTTTAATTTAATACACAACTTGACCATCTGGGGCGATCATACAAGTAGCCAAATTGAGCAATATCATCAGCTTTGTCATTCTAAGTTAAGGGAAATTAAATTTATACTACACCTGCTCGGAAAGTTGCCTATTCCTTTTCCATTTATAGAATAGAAAGTATGTCTTTGCAGGCCTATAGGAAACCGGGAGGAAAAACTCTATGGAATTTGATTTCTCACGTGTTTTAGCGGGAGGAAAAAGTGTATGGAAATCCATTTCTAACGTGTTATTTTTTTTTAATTTCCTAAAAGATCGGCCGGTAGCTATGTTTATTTTCGTTCGGTCAAACGACAAAAAGTTTTTACTCCAAGTCCATTAGGCCTCCTCCGATTTCCGAACAATATTTTGAAAAAAGAACCCAAAGGCTGGCGCTGTCAATGAGGTTTTACCAACATCATTGGGCGCGGTAACTTCTTCTAAATTTCAATTAATAATTAATTCTGCTTTTTATTTTCCTCGAAGGTGTAGTATAAAGCACTATTTATCACGAGTGTATCAAAGTGCGATTCCTACCTCGTGTGTTTTAAGGCCAAAACGACACAATCGGTAGGAATTGATCACTTTCTCGCCTTGGTGTAAAATGCACTATTCCAGTACAGTTCGCCCATTGTTGTGACAGAACATGTGACGACGAGGGACATAAAGAAGTGTTAAGTAATATGTTTGACAACATTGTAAATATACTAACAGAAGCCGCACAAACTACCTATACACGAGCTAAGCCGCGGAGGAGAAAGGGTTACATTGCTGGGTGGAATAAACACGTAGCATGTTACCACAGGAAGGCCAGGCTTAAGTGTATGGTATGAGTTGAGTGCGGTAAACGAAAACGTGGTCCAACCTATGTTGATATGTGCGAAAGCAGGAAGATGTTTAAAGCAAAGTTGGAGTGGTGTCAAGACCAATAAGAGCAAATAAAGATGGATGCTCTCGCTAGTCAACATAACGCCAAAGACTTCAAGCATTTTTGGAAGAACACAAATAAAATGAACGCTAAGCCTGGCCTCCCTGTGACAGTAAATGAAGCAGGCAATCCAAGCTCTATCGCCGATCTCTTCAGGGAACGTTTTAAGGTGGTACCCAAGCCGGACTCGTCTGTGCGTGAGCAGGTCAGGGCTGGGGTTGTCATGCAAAGGAGATCGGTATGTTTTACAGCGAGAGATGTACGAAAAGTCATTGAGACCATGCAAAGGGGTAAGTCTCCTGGGCATGACGGCCTCAGTATTGAACATCTGAGGTTTGCGGGTGTCTCTAGCAACATGTCAAGCTTCACGATGCTCAGTTTGGTTTCAGGGCCGGGCTATCTACAGAGAGTGCGGTTTTGTCTCTTAAGCAAGCTGTCAGTCAGGTACTATACGGAGAGGAAGACCCCTGTCTACGCCTGTGTCCTGGATTTATGCAAGGCCTTTGATACAGTTCTGTATCACAGACTTTTGGAAAAACTGGTAAGCGAGGGTGTACCGGGTGAAATTGTTTCCATCATGAGGTACTGGTACAAATGTCAAAAAAACCAGGTGAGATGGGCGAGCGCGCTATCTGAGGAGTATGCCTTGGAGTGCGGAGTTCGGCAGGGTGGAAGTACTTCAGGGCTGTTATTTAATTTGTATATTAATGAAGTTATCGTTGAGCTCAGCAATACCCAGACAGGCTGTTTTGTTGATAATGTTTGCGTGAACAACATAAGTTACGCTGACGATATGGTGTTGCTGGGGCCATCGGTGGGTTCTATTCAAAAGCTTGTTAACATTTGTGAAAACTACGCGGCTGAACATGGACTCACATACAACTCCAAAAAGAGTGAAATCCTTGTTTTTAAAAGTGAAAATGTAAGGCCAGCCTATGTTCCGCCCACAGTTCTCAATGGTGCGGCTCTGAAGGTAGTTAGTAAGTTTAGATATTTAGGACATGTCGTTAACGACTCCCTATGTGATGACTCAGATGTTGAGAGGGAGCGTAGAGCTCTGGCTGTACGGGGGAACATGATCGCGCGTAGGTTCGCACGCTGCTCGAGATAAGAGAAAGTGACGCTATTTAAGGCATACTGCCAGTCGTTCTGCTCTAGCAGCCTCTGGCTTACTGTACCCGCCGCGCAGCCAGCGCTCTGCGCGTTCTGTATAACAACATTTTCAGGATGCTGATGCGGCTTCCTCGCTTTGGCAGCGCATCTGGTATGCTCGCGGAGGCGGAGGCGCGCGCGGACGACTTATACGCGATTATTCGCAAAAAAGTCGCTTCTCTATCTCAGCGAGCGCGAGCCAGCAGCAACAGCAACCTGCAAATGATTATGTCCCGTCTGGACTGTCCCATTCAAAATAAGTGGATGAGGATAATGATGGGGAATAATTCCATTTAGATTTAATTTAAGTTAGTAAGTAGGTAATTATGTTATATTATTTATTATGTAATTGAAATGGATTATTGTTTTGTATATCTAATTTAATCATTATTATTGTTTAAACTAATATTTTATGTACTTTGATTTTATTGTGAATTTTTGTATGTTGGACCTATGGATTATAACTGAAATAAATGAGTCAATAAAATAAAAAAAATTGTCTGTCCTTTTTTCCCTCCTTAATAACTCGGCAACTACCGCAGCTATCAACTTGAAATTTAAAATAATAATACATTTCGTAAAAAAAAAATTAATATTTTCCATACAAATTGAGATGTCAAAATTTTAGAATAAGTACTTGTCTTGTAAGTACACAAGGTCGTGTGAGGTGTCAAATGAAACGTATCAGTTTGTACATTTCAAAATAGTTTGTGTTGAAATTTGTGTAGGTTTCATACTTTTCGAAATATTTTGAAAAAAGTCGAAAAAATACCCATTCCTCCCCCCCTATCTCCGAAGATTGCAGAGCGATCCATCTAAAATGTAGTTTGGTTCCTACTACTGTTAGGTATTCATCAAATAGCGATGTCTCTTACCGGTACCTATAGTACATATTTGTATAATTGAGAAGCGTCCGAAACCCTCGGCGCGCGAGTTACACTCGCACTTGACGGATCTTGTTTTCCACTTAAGACGCAAATTGCACGTTGCTACGTGCAACTTCTGCAACCAGAAATAAGAGTGGTTGCAGAGAGCCGCCAGTTGGGCATTTTTGCGAATTACGATATGTCTGTCTTGTTGGTAGACGCGATTTTGATATTTTTCTTGTTGTAGGCGGAGATCGGAGATGCGCTCACTAATGATATCTCCCTGCACCTTGACGCCGCCCACCGGCGCAGGTGCCCGTGCACGTCCTGCCTGTGCAGGGAGGTGTTCCTGTGACAGGTGAGGCGATGCTGGTCCGCGCGACTCGGGGGCGCGGGGGCGCGGGGGCGCGGGGACCGGGCGCTCTATCGCTTCTGCAATCGATCAGACTAACCAGACACTGCTTTCCTACAGTATCTCGTTACTGAACGTAAACTCCACCGCTTCGCGAAACTGTCATGTGATTCGTTCGGGGGCGTTCGCCGCGAGACATCATTTCCATGCAAAATTCCACGAAATCTGATAAACATAACAATAACACATTCTGCTTGCGAACAAAATCTTAAAGTTAGTTCCGAACCAAACCATTACAGTGCGTTAGGTCGACATGATCTGTTAGGTTACATCTGTCAACATTTACTAGGTAAGGTGCGATCTGTCTTACAGTGCTATTTTTATTACCTATGTATAATATATGATGTTATTTTTGACAAACGAAGCTCCCGCACACATCCCAGCGCGCAAATCCCAAAGAGTGAGATCTATACAATTAAATTATATTGATCCCATTCCCCGAGATCCACCCGCGAAGAACTCCGAGCCTGCACAGAGAGCCCGTCACTCAAGAATAACATCGGATGACAAGATGAGGTTGATGGCTTTCTTATACAAAGCAGATGAAGTAGCAAATGGATCAGTCTTAGAGAAGGACTTTTCTCGCGATTTTGTATAAATAATGCCATTCTTCCTTGGACAGTCGAGATGATAGTAGGTACATAGTTTACGCTTTTTATTTGAATTATTATAACTTACTGTGGTTATAATAAGCCATTCGATTCGGTTCCCGTCTCGAGACAAATGTTTGTACGATCTGCACATATTATTGTTCTGGGGTTCTGGATGGTTTTCTATGTATAATAAAAAATATCTATCTATGTAGTGTATTGTATTATGTATATCAGTTATCTAGTACCCATAACACAAGCTCTGCTAAGCTTGAGGTTAGATAATGCTGTGTGAATTGTCCAGCAATATTTATTTATTTATTTATTTATTATTGGCTCAGTCTGTTAAGTACAGACTTGTAGAGACTTGTCTTTTATTACTAATTTTTCTTAATTTTAAAAGAATATCTTTTCTCTCAGTAAAACTTCCAATCAATAATATTTCGGTCGGTTGTGGAACACCCTGTATTTAGAAACAATAAATCGAATACAAATAAAACCAAAACGCATGTAATTGCGAGACTTGTAACCTGTCACCTACCTGGGGGTACTATCCATGGTCGCTTCTGTACGTATTTCATTTGTGTTTTGGGTACATTTGATACATTTTAACGAATGACTAACAAACATAATGCGGTGCGTAGGGCGGGCGGTGCGCGAGCCCCCGCCTCGAGGTCACGGCGGGCGGTGCGCGAGCCCCCGCCTCGAGGTCACGGCGGGCGAGGACGTGCTACGCCGTAGCGCTACGCCGTAGTGCTACGGCGTAGTGCTACGGCGTAGGGGCTGCGGCATAGCCACAGATCACAGACTGTTATTTTCACAAGATGTTTAGTGAAGTCTCGTATAGTTTACCGGTTGATAGAAAATATAGGAAGAATCAGAAGAACACAAATCATGGTCAATGTACGGGACACCTTTAGTGATATAAATGATAAGAAGAGTATAATGTGATAAAAACTCTTATATTGTTGTAGTAGATAAATTGATATTTGAGCACGCTCCTACCATGATGGGGTGAAAACGACAGGAGGGGGTATGTAAACGATCTGATTGTTGAGCTCAACGGCATGCGTGTTGGCTGCCATGTTGATGGTGTTTGTGTAAACAAAGCCAGCTGGTTTTGTTTGGTGTTTGTCGCAGCTGCAACACTAGCATTGTCTTATAGGCCGCCGGTAATAACCTAAAAGAATTCCCAGAGACGACCTTAACTTTTCCCGGTGTACAGAACGGAGTAACGACTCGTACGGAGGAAAGTCACTTGAGTATTTCAGGCCTTGCACTTTTACAACTTACCTATCCTAGTAAACCTAATGACTTATGAATGACTTCTTGATCCTAATCTCAGTTAGTTTTAAGTAGAGTTAGTAGTTACTAGTTACGTAAGTCTGTAAAGTTGAATATGAATCAAATGTTCATTTCATTTCAATTCACAGGAGAGGTGAAACTAACGCTGTTTAAGGCGCACTGTTCAAACTTCTACACCGGGATGAAACCAAACGACCGCTGGAGACCCGACGTATACAATACAATAATATCTTTAGGAGGATGTTGGGACTGCCCCGTTTCTGCACTTCTGCAGTGCATCAGGGATGTTTGCTTTGCCGAGTATGAGACGGGTGGGTTGCGGCCATCCTCCGGAATACGACGGCATCCCTGATGCGCAGACTGCGGGATAGCCCCAACACCATCCGACAAACTGTAGCTGGCAGAATTTCTTCGCCGGTGTGGATATGCACTTTGTGCAAAAAGTGATATAATTTTGTGTATTAGAATAGAATAGCATAGAATATACTTGATTGCACAAAGGTTGTACATCACAATATGGGCGAGCATAATGCTAGATAGCATTAATAGATTTAATTTAACTTATGATTTAATTTATTTATTCTAACTCAATTTAATTCATTTTTATGTAATTTTATTTAATCCCATGTTGCTTAATTTGTTATAATTTAATTTTATATGATTTAATTGAAATTAAATTAAATGTAGGCTAAGAACACTAACATTTATTATAAGAGATCTTTTTGCTACTAACAAATTATGGATCATAGTAATCTGAAAATAAATTTAATGAACTTGAATTTGAAAACGTGGACTGACGCAATAAAGTAAGTGGAAGGCGCGAGTAACTACTGACCTTAATATCGATGGTTTTACATTATTAAGCTAGTTTATACCTATATGCACGGTTGCGCTGCACCGTACAGTAAATGCACGGTTGCGCTGCACCGTACAGTAAATGCACGGTTGCGCTGCACCGTACAGTAAATGCACGGTTGCGCTGCACCGTGTAGTAAATGCACGTGGCGCGGTGTTACCCGCGGTTACTTTTCTTATTACACTAGCTGCGCCCCGCGGTGGCGCGGTGTTACCCGCGGTTACTTTTCTTATTACACTAGCTGCGCCCCGCGATGGCGCGGTGTTAACCGCGGTTACTGTTCTTATTACACTAGCTGCGCCCCGCGGTGGCGCGGTGTTACCCGCGGTTACTGTTCTTATTACACTAGCTGCGCCCCGCGGTGGCGCGGTGTTACCCGCGGTTACTGTTCTTATTACACTAGCTGCGCCCCGCGATGGCGCGGTGTTACCCGCGGTTACTGTTCTTATTACACTAGCTGCGCCCCGCGGTGGCGCGGTGTTACCCGCGGTTACTGTTCTTATTACACTAGCTGCGCCCCGCGGTGGCGCGGTGTTACCCGCGGTTACTGTTCTTATTACACTAGCTGCGCCCCGCGATGGCGCGGTGTTACCCGCGGTTACTGTTCTTATTACACTAGCTGCGCCCCGCGGTGGCGCGGTGTTACCCGCGGTTACTGTTCTTATTACACTAGCTGCGCCCCGCGATGGCGCGGTGTTACCCGCGGTTACTGTTCTTATTACACTAGCTGCGCCCCGCGGTGGCGCGGTGTTAACCGCGGTTACTGTTCTTATTACACTAGCTGCGCCCCGCGGTGGCGCGGTGTTACCCGCGGTTACTGTTCTTATTACACTAGCTGCGCCCCGCGGTGGCGCGGTGTTACCCGCGGTTACTTTTCTTATTACACTAGCTGCGCCCCGCGATGGCGCGGTGTTACCCGCGGTTACTGTTCTTATTACACTAGCTGCGCCCCGCGATGGCGCGGTGTTACCCGCGGTTACTGTTCTTATTACACTAGCTGCGCCCCGCGGTGGCGCGGTGTTACCCGCGGTTACTTTTCTTATTACACTAGCTGCGCCCCGCGGTGGCGCGGTGTTACCCGCGGTTACTTTTCTTATTACACTAGCTGCGCCCCGCGGTGGCGCGGTGTTACCCGCGGTTACAGTTCTTATTACACTAGCTGCGCCCCGCGGTGGCGCGGTGTTAACCGCGGTTACTGTTCTTATTACACTAGCTGCGCCCCGCGGTGGCGCGGTGTTACCCGCGGTTACAGTTCTTATTACACTAGCTGCGCCCCGCGGTGGCGCGGTGTTACCCGCGGTTACAGTTCTTATTACACTAGCTGCGCCCCGCGGTGGCGCGGTGTTACCCGCGGTTACTTTTCTTATTACACTAGCTGCGCCCCGCGGTGGCGCGGTGTTACCCGCGGTTACAGTTCTTATTACACTAGCTGCGCCCCGCGGTGGCGCGGTGTTACCCGCGGTTACAGTTCTTATTACACTAGCTGCGCCCCGCGGTGGCGCGGTGTTACCCGCGGTTACAGTTCTTATTACACTAGCTGCGCCCCGCGGTGGCGCGGTGTTAACCGCGGTTACTGTTCTTATTACACTAGCTGCGCCCCGCGGTGGCGCGGTGTTACCCGCGGTTACAGTTCTTATTACACTAGCTGCGCCCCGCGGTGGCGCGGTGTTACCCGCGGTTACAGTTCTTATTACACTAGCTGCGCCCCGCGGTGGCGCGGTGTTACCCGCGGTTACTGTTCTTATTACACTAGCTGCGCCCCGCGGTGGCGCGGTGTTACCCGCGGTTACAGTTCTTATTACACTAGCTGCGCCCCGCGGTGGCGCGGTGTTAACCGCGGTTACTGTTCTTATTACACTAGCTGCGCCCCGCGGTGGCGCGGTGTTACCCGCGGTTACTTTTCTTATTACACTAGCTGCGCCCCGCGGTGGCGCGGTGTTACCCGCGGTTACAGTTCTTATCCCCTACCGGATTGATTTTCGTGGCGAAAACTCCTCTATGTCCTTTCCCGTGACTCAAGCTATCCACCCAACGTTATCCAAATCCATTCAGCGGTTGAAGTGTGAAGAGGTAGAAGACAGACAGAGTTACTTTCGCATTTACGCACCTAGTAGGACGCTTACGTTCTTGCTGTCATAAGTAAGTGTACGTTTTGCACGAACACGATTATTAGAAACTTAGACTTCTGGTTACCGAGTACCGAGGCCCGGCAGCTTTCTTCTGTGCATTAGCCGTGCTGGCGCGACGTTAACAGAGTCGACTTCAAATAGCGCACCGTTCCAATCCTCACTTGGGTGAGCACACAGTTTGGTATAGCTCGAATCTAAATCGCTCCCTTAACTCTCGCGCGGCTTAAACTAGCGCGCTGTTTTCACACTCGACGTTTTGAAGAGCGAGGTGAGATGCTCGTAATTGAACAAGACCTATACGTAAACCTTTAGGGTACTTCCGGTTGACCTAAAATCATGAAATTTGGCAAGAAGCAAGGTCTTATAGCACAAGTGAATGTAACTGAGTAAAAAAACCGGAAACCCTTAATTTTTGTGACTTCATCAGGGTACGTAATACTTACACTACTAAGTACAAGTTGGTACGGAATCCTCGGAGCGCAAGTCTAACTCGAACTTGCCCTTTGATTTATTTCATATGCCCAAGGTTTCTTGGCTCTCTGGTGGTATCATTCACACCGTCGTTCACGAGAGGGGATGGGGGCCGGGTGTGCCCGCACGAGACCAGCGTACTCGATTATGTAAGAGAATACCTACAGGTTGCGTGTGTCCGTGTGTCGGTCGCACGTCGTTTGGGTCGACAATGTCGAACGAGGAGAAACAGAATAGATATCCTGACGCGCGTTGTTATTTCATTAAATAAGTTGCCTTGTCGTGGGTCGCGTGGCTCGGACGCCCTTGCACATCCAGAACCGTGCACACAGGCACACAGGCACACAGGCACACAGGCACGCGCCCGCTTCAGCGCCTGTCTGATTACAATTCTAGTGTAATTGATGAAACATCCTCGTCATAGCCTCCACCTGCCTCCACAGTTTCAATTTATAATAGTTATAGTATTAACGACTGGATATACATACTTGTGCTCATAGATAGACATTGTCTATCTGAGCTACGTATTATGTATGACTATAAGTTCTCTCTACCGCTCGCCAGCGCCGGGCTCGGGGACCGTCTCGGGCTCCGCGCACGCCTAGGGGCTCCGGGCCGTCTCGGACTCCGCGCACGCCTAGGGGCTCTGGGCCGTCTCGCGGCGCGCGGGCCGCACGTCCCTCCGCAGGCATGTAAGTATTTAGTATGTACAGAAGGCATGTAAGAAATTAATAAAATCCTCGCCCTATACTCGATGCTAGAATCCGAAACATATTTTATAAGCAAAGGGTTTGTAAAACCTAAAAATATATAAATATCAGTGTAAAATGTTTTGCGACGCAGGTATCACCTGCGGCGTGCACCGCGCACCGTGCACCGCGCACCGTGCACCGTGCATAGCGCACAGCGCACCGCGCACCGTGCACCGTGCACCGCGCACCGCGCAGCGTGCACCGCGCACCGTGCACCGTGCACCGGGGCAAATCGTAGAAGTTTCAAAGAATGTTTGGATCTGAAAGCTTTCGTTCACTATTCTATTCGTGTATCGTCTGCTATCGAACTCGTCTGTGAACCATTTTCATTATGCGTTGTTCAAAATTGCGTTTTTATTTTGAGAAAATAGCTTGATTATTTGTTATTGTTGACAGTCGCGACGCGCGGCGGCGCGATGGGCGAGGGGCAAGGGGCGAGGGGCGCGAGAGGCAGGGGAACACTACACCGATATACTGTTTAATGTTTCCGCAAACACGGGAAACAGCTCCAAAGCACATATTTAACGATTCATTCGAGCTCCAATAAAATAGCGGATGTATATTTTAGCAGCGCGGCCATTGTTTACCCAAACAATACAAATGGTGGAGCGAACGAACGGGAGAGCAGTTTGTGCGGACACAGCGGTGCGTGGCGTGCGGGCTCCGCGTGCGGCGCGGCGAGGGAGCGCCCGCGGCCGCCTCGCCGGGCGAGGGAGCGCCTGCGGCCGCCTCGCCGGGCGCGGGCGCTCCCCACACCCGCGGCGGCGCCGCAAAACGGGCGGCGCATCGATTGCTCAGCAACCGAATTAACACACACCAATCACTTCACCTTCTTACAATGAAATCGTCAGGCGTGCGATCGGGGCCCTGTTCTCAGGATCCTTTGGGTCGGCTGCAATGATGCCGTGCGTGAGGGCGGCGCGCGGGCAGGCTGGTGGCGCGGGAGAGGGGAGAGGGGTCAGTGGCGCTCACCTGGTGGGTGTGGTGTCAGTGCGGGTGTGTGGGCGCGCGGCGCATCGCGAGTGCACGTGCGGCGCGCGGGGAGCGTGGAGCGGACTGGCGCGCGGCGGCGGCGGCGGCGGCGGCGGCGGCGCGCAGGCGGGCGGCGCCGGTCGATAGCGGCGCGCGCCACAGGTAGCCGCGCCGCCCGCCCCGCCCGCCCCGCCCGCCCCGCAAGCCCCAAACTTACATTATCCCATTCTTCGGGAGAGCACATACTCTGGAGACAGGAATGCCAGTCAATCCAGACAAACATCCGAGTCAGCTACTGTGCCGGAGAACAATCTCCTCAAATGAACTTTCACCTCAACAACATCATACTGAGAGAGGCGTTGCTTTTGTATGCGTGTTTGTTTACTGGCTGATTATTTCGTGGAAATGGATTTTCATAGATTTTTTTGATTTTTTCTTTTTGACAATAAACTATAGACACCTTCAGTAAATTGAAATAATGTTATATCAAAAATAAAAAGGAAGGTGATAAAAACAATGAGTATTTTCTTAATGGGAACTTTGTTTCAGTTACCAATTTTTCAGGGAAAATGCTATTCAACTGCAACATTCAATCATACGCATGTGTGAGTGAAGGCACTGTATTTACGTGCTGTCAAAACACACATAGATCGGTTTTTGGTTACACAAATTGTCAAATTGTTGAATGACACTATCCCTCTGCTGAGACAGCAGCGAGTTTTTACTCTATGGTGACGTATGGTTTCTAATTGCAGTTCCTGTAGAGTTGTAGAGAGAGAGCAGAATAGACTCATTTTTATTTTATTTTATTGATTTGACGCAAATGAGTCAATATTGTTGGTAAGGTAACGTTTAACCATGCCGCTAATTCCTGGATAGTTTGGCTCGGCTTCCACTTCCAGCATCTCTTTCAATGCATTGTTACTCACCCGTGCCCACACAGGTCGCCCCGTGGTTCGTTCTTCAAATCAAAGTTTCCATCACGAAAGCGTTAAAACAAAACCCCACGGTGCGATCATTAGCAGTCCTCTCTCCAAACGCAACATTGATATTGCGAAATGTTTCTGCCGCTAGATGTCGCGATCAGAACACTCGCTCTGTTTGACTGAACTGTACTGCAATCCGTACACCTTACTTTAGTGTGACTTCGACATGCATGCAGCTTGGACGCGTATGGACCCGCGCTAATAATACGAAAATCCAAATCAAAGTGTGACCCTGGACGTAAATAACGAAAAATAACAACTCAGTAGTCAAGGAAGTAAAATTATTTGTTGTATTATGTGAATAAATAGGTAATAATATCGTAATATCTCAACAGATAGAAATAATTTTTCATAAATATGCACGCCATTGTAATCATAGACTAAAACATGCAGATGCTCCATTTCAAAACCGGTTGTAGGTAAAAATAATGTGATTGATGGAAGTCAGATAGGGTGACAGACTTGATGCGGTGTTTTTTTTTAATAATTGAATTTTTTAAAATTGATTTGTAACCATTTTCATATTTTTAACAGACTTCGAAACAAGGAGGAGGTTCTATGTTCGGCTGTGTGTATGTTTATAAGTATGTACGTCGATTTCTCCGTCATTTGATTGATTGATTCCGGACCAATTTGGTGATCTTTTCAGTAGTATAGAGGTGCTCCCGAGTAAATTGCGCCCGCGCCCCCGCGCGCCGTCGCTGCCGCCATAGCTTGGAACATGGCGGTGGAGATTCGCGTTAAATTATTGTATTCAAAAATATCTTAGGACAAAATGTACTAATTTATTTGTTTTCTTATTTTAGTTAATTTTAAACTTTTATTAACATGTTTGAATAAACGCATAGCAATCCATTTTTTTTAATTTTCTACTATTATTGAAAACAAAAATTTTTGAAATAGAGAATAAATTCTTACTAAGTTATGTAGGTACAAAATCTGTGTCACCTCTGCGCGGTGTAAGATCTATAGGGGCGACATGTTGTTAGAATACGTTGAGAAAACAATACTCCATAAGCGATCTAGCGCTGAATGTTTTAATTGTTTGGTTAGACGACATATTTAATGTTTTAGCGCTGCAGCGCTTGCCGCGCCCAGGCCACCGCTGTCATGAGAATAAAACGTTTTTTGTTTGAAATTTCTTCTTTATGTACATTTAACTCAGTGGTTAGTTCCGCGTCGGACCTCGCATTCAAAAATCACTCGAGTTTTCGAAGTAAGTATCCATCTTTCCTGTCTAAGCTGATTAAAAAAACAACTGAGAGTCGATAATCGAATGTTGCACATTTTTTAAAAGAAGAACCTCATAGGTAGGTTAGGGGTAGGTCATAGGTACCTTGTGAAAAAAGTTTCGCTCAAAAATCTCAAACCATGAAGGTTCTATGTCAAGGCGTTCTGGATGTTTCAATGTACCTATAGTAAAAATATGTAGTGTATTGTATTCAGTATATTAATTATCTAGTATACAAGCTCTGCTTAGCTTGGGGCTAGATAATGCTGTGTGAATTGTCCAAAAAAAAATTCGAAGTAAGTACCTATTACAATAAAACGGCAATTTCATACTTTAACCCCAATTATTTGTAGGAAGTAGGATTATCGAACAAAGAAACTAAATAATTTTTTTTAAACTCACTATTCTGGAAAAAGTTTGGGGTGTGCTTGATAAATAAAAACACCACGGGCACCACTGCAGTGCTCAACCCCAATTTAAGGTCACTTTGCCCACCACCGCGACAGATAAAAAGCTAATTTATGGGGCGGCAAACCTTAGGGGCCCAGGGCGCAGTATCTCAAAATACGCCACTGCCTATAGCCACAGTACTACGTAAAAATAGCCTATAGCCACAGCAGTATGTACTACAGCCGAGGTCCGGAGGCGCTCGGCGGGGAGGTATGCAGGCGCCCGCGCCGCGCCCGACACGCACTCAGCTCGTCTGTTCGCCGCACGGACGGACGCTGCCTCGGCGCGGCGGCGCGGCGGCGCGGCGCTACGGCGTAGACGCACTACGAGCCCCGTAGACCCTGCTACGAGCCCCGAAGACCCTGCTAAGAGCCACGTAGACCCTGCTACGAGCCCCGTAGACGCACTACGAGCCCCGAAGACCCTGCTAAGAGCCACGTAGACCCTGCTACGAGCCCCGTAGACGCACTACGAGCCCCGAAGACCCTGCTAAGAGCCACGTAGACCCTGCTACGAGCCCCGTAGACGCACTACGAGCCCCGTAGACCCTGCTAAGAGCCACGTAGACCCTGCTACGAGCCCCGTAGACGCACTACGAGCCCCGAAGACCCTGCTAAGAGCCACGTAGACCCTGCTACGAGCCCCGTAGACGCACTACGAGCCCCGTAGACCCTACTACGAGCCCCGTAGACCCTGCTACGAGCCACGTAGACCCTGCTACGTGATGATCGCGCGTCGACCGAGTCTCACGAACCATCAGTAAGATGAGGAATGCTTCGCATATTTAGAAGTGTATTGTACATGAAAAGGGTTATGGTTGGGGGTTGTGGTAGATGGCGCTGGTTGATCCCCAAACTGCCCTTTGAGATTGGTTTGGTGTGGTGTATGGTTGGTGGTCAAGGAAAGTCACTGGTGATGGTATGGCACGGACTATATTCTCAAGACACACGTTATTAATGGTTAATTATACAACTGCCGCCAACTTATGGTATGAATGGTAAAATGGTACGAAATGTACATGAAAAGGGTTATGGTTGGGGGTTGTGGTAGATGGCGCTGGTTGATCCCCAAACTGCCCTTTGAGATTGGTTTGGTGTGGTGTATGGTTGGTGGTCAAGGAAAGTCACTGGTGATGGTATGGCACGGATGGTTGTAGTGGTAATAAGTATTGGTTTGAACCCGCGACGATGGCGGTCGATCGCGCACCGAGTTAACTGAGGTAAACGCGAGCGAACACGCATTCAACTGCAGGCGCAGCTAAATGCATATCTGCTGCGTGGCCACGCAGCGGTGCGACCCGAACAGTACAAGAGCGGAGCGGCAGCAGCTGCGCGCGAGCTCTGCTCTACGCGACCTGTTGCCCGCGACTTCCGCGTAACTCGCCGCCCCGCGCGTGGTCGCCTCTCCGCTCTCCGCTCTCCGCATCCTCAGCGACGACGCCGCGTCTCCTCAGCGCTCAGGCAGTCACTCGTATTCCCTCCTCGCGTGGTCGTTCTTCGTGATCCGTCTGCTTATTAACCTCTATTTGAACCCTTCAGACGGTGTCAGTTTATCCAATAGATATAATATATTATTTTATAATAGATAGAGTATCGCGCAAGTATAGAGCTCCATTGTTTATAAATATAATATAATCTTATATATAAAATTCTCGTGTCACAATGTTCGTTCCCGTACTCCTCCGAAACGGCTTGACCGATTCTCATGAAATTTTGTGAGCATATTGAGTAGGTCTGAGAATCGGCCAACATCTATTTTTCATACCCCTAAGTGATAATTTTAAATTTCCACGCGGGCGTAGCCGCAGGGCGCAGCTAGTAATATATAATATTATAAAGAGGAAAGATTTGATTGTGTGTTTGTATTGAATAGGCTCCGAAACTACTGGACCGATTTGAAAAATTATTTCACCGTTAGGAAGCTTACTTTTCAGGGAGTGACATAGACTATATTTTATCCCGAAATTCTTACGGGAACGGGAACTACGCGGGTGAAACCGCGAGGCGATCGTCTAGTTTATCAATAAATACAAAACAGATGAAATGTGTGGAAACACAATACTTAAGGTTTTGCGATGTGCAATAATATATGGCGATGCTTTTTTTAATAAGGAAGTATAAATACAATAAAATACTTGTGCACTAAATATATTAAATATATGTATAAAGAAATATGAAAAGTATAATTACTTTATCATTTTTATTTTCAGCCGTTACTGTCCCACTGCTGGGCTGTCACAGCCCACGCTGGATGCTGTCCGTCGAGCCGGCCTCGCCCCCTCACCTCCCACGTCGCCCCCCACGTCGCCTGCCAGCGCTGGGCGGGCACCACTCTGTGGTGGTCCTCGCCCACAAGTCGCTGGACATTATAAGAGGGTTGGAACGTAACAAATACATGTGTAATTGTCTAGGTCTATTGCTAACGGTTCCCGAAATGTAGAGCAGTTCCGTTTTACTCTCAAGGCCTATTTGGAACCCTTTAGGGTACATATTCGAATAGGAACTTCAGCAATACATGAACTTTTTGTTCAAACCTATCGAGAAAGTTCATAAAATGCTTCAGTCGTTTCAAATTTGAAAATGTACATTTGAACTGTTCAATGTAGCAGCAACGAGCCTCGCCTCCGACCTTCCAGGTAATAACCTAGGGAACGTAATGTGCCAGACCAAATTCTCATTACAGTGTAGAGGTTGGAGGTAATATTATCATCCGAAATCCGATAATACCAAAACCGAAAATTGGCTAGATGCGGGATAGAGTATCAAATTATATAATTATGTATACGAGTAGAAGAGCTTGTAAGTAACGAAGGTAAGGAATATCCCGGGAGTTCGAGTTCGGGTACAAAAACTAGACTCGTATTCATTTTGTATCTTATACCTATTCTATGTATAATAAAAAGCATTTTTTTATATATTTAAGGGAAACTAACAGCTTTTCAGTCCTAATTATGTTAAACTTATTGGATAGATCAATGCCAGATTAAAGGACCGGAAAAGACTGACCGAAATACGAATGATCACCAAAGTAGCAGATGTAACAACCAAAACACGCAGGCTGAAGTGGAGATGGACCGGCCATACCATGAGATCCACGAGAAGGAAGTGGTCCTATGAGGCAACAGTCTGGTACCCACGCGAAGGGAAACGCAGCAGAGGCAGACCTACTAAGCGTTGGGAAGATGATCTGCCTGAGGGATGGCGTAGGGCATGCCTAAACCGCTTGCAATGGCACACAATAGAGGAGGCCTATGTCAAAGGACAACCTGACTTACCAAGAACCGGTGTCAATAATTAGTAAATAGATAACTAGATAAAACTATAAGATAAATATTAGAAAAATTGTAAAAGTCAGAGATTAAAGGCTATTTTTATTTTTATTTTATATTTTATTTTTTTATTGGATAGCTTAAGCCAACAGTTCCCACTTATGAGTATATTAATATGTGTCCATTGAAAGTAACAACATTACAATAAGTTACCTTACTATCATTTTAAGCCAAACAAACAAACCAACAACACTCTCTTGCAAACTATCTTTAGTATCGAGTTGAGTAATCAGCCCGATTACATTCATTCGTTTCTTGAATAATGACAAACAATTCAATGTTTGATTTCTGAACAAAACATTTGTATAAGTACACTAACAGTATGTAGCGGGTGACATAAAGTACACTTACAGTATGTAGCGGGTGACATAAAGTACACTTACGTTATGTAGTGGATGACATCAAGTACACTTACAGTATGTAGCGGGTGACATAAAGTACACTTACAGTATGTAGCGGGTGACATAAAGTACACTTACGTTATGTAGTGGATGACATCAAGTACACTTACAGTATGTAGCGGGTGACATCAAGTACACTAACAGTATGTAGCGGGTGACATAAAGTACACTTACAGTATGTAGCGGGTGACATAAAGTACACTTACGTTATGTAGTGGATGACATCAAGTACACTTACAGTATGTAGCGGGTGACATAAAGTACACTTACGTTATGTAGTGGATGACATCAAGTACACTTACAGTATGTAGTGGATGACATAAAGTACACTTACAGTATGTAGCGGGTAACATAAAGTACACTTACAGTATGTAGCGGGTGACATAAAGTACACTTACAGTATGTAGTGGGTGACATAAAGTACACTTACAGTATGTAGCGGGTGACATAAAGTACACTTACGTTATGTAGTGGATGACATCAAGTACACTTACAGTATGTAGTGGATGACATAAAGTACACTTACAGTATGTCGCGGGTAACATAAAGTACACTTACAGTATGTAGTGGATGACATAAAGTACACTTACAGTATGTAGTGGGTGACATAAAGTACTCTTACAGTATGTGGTGGGTGACATAAAGTACACTTATAGTATGTAGTGGGTGACATAAAGTACTCTTACAGTATGTAGTGGGTGACATAAAGTACACTTACAGTATGTAGCGGGTGACATAAAGTACACTTACAGTATGTAGTGGATGACATCAAGTACACTTACAGTATGTAGTGGATGACATAAAGTACACTTACAGTATGTAGCGGGTAACATAAAGTACACTTACAGTATGTAGTGGATGACATAAAGTACACTTACAGTATGTAGTGGGTGACATAAAGTACTCTTACAGTATGTAGTGGGTGACATAAAGTACACTTACGTTATGTAGTGGATGACATCAAGTACACTTACAGTATGTAGTGAATGACATAAAGTACACTTACAGTATGTAGCGGGTAACATAAAGTACACTTACAGTATGTAGTGGATGACATAAAGTACACTTACAGTATGTAGTGGGTGACATAAAGTACTCTTACAGTATGTAGTGGGTGACTTATATGTACAAATGATGCTGACTTTCAATATTTCGGACATATTATGATAATGGTAATCTCTATTTAGCTGCTATATAATAATAATAATAATGCTATGGTGTCGCGCGCTGCGGCGGCGCGGCGTGCCGGCTCGCCTCGCTAGTCGCGCGCTGCGGCGGCGCGGCGTGCCGGCTCGCCTCGCTAGTCGCGCGCTGCGGCGGCGCGGCGTGCCGGCTCGCCTCGCTAGTCGCGCGCTGCGGCGGCGCGGCGTGCCGGCTCGCCTCGCTAGTCGCGCGCTGCGGCGGCGCGGCGTGCCGGCTCGCCTCTCTAGTCGCGCGCTGCGGCGGCGCGGCGTGCCGGCTCGCCTCGCTAGTCGCGCGCTGCGGCGGCGCGGCGTGCCGGCTCGCCTCGCTAGTCGCGCGCTGCGGCGGCGCGGCGTGCCGGCTCGCCTCGCTAGTCGCGCGCTGCGGCGGCGCGGCGTGCCGGCTCGCCTCGCTAGTCGCGCGCTGCGGTGGCGGCGGCGCCGACGTTGGAACTCAGCTTCCCCCCGCTGCCCCGCAGCAGTGCGCTGAACTTCCCCGCCTCGTAGGTCGGCATGAACGGCAGGTACGACGTCCACGCCCACCTGCGGTCGACGTACGAATGTCTGAGAATCACGAACAATACTCACACGCACACATGCATTCGTCGCAGGAGCATATCGAAGGTATGTGCTCGATTTAGGAGCACAAGATACACTTACGTCAATTTACTTTTAATTTATTGTAATGGAGATTATCTAGTAAGACAACATAAGTCATACGTCAAGTACATCAGTCCGCTCCGCGCTCGCTCGCTGTAAGCACGCACGCTAACACATCGCTGTTCGATAACCTAGAAAGTTACGAGTTACGAATCATCTGTAACCTGCTTACTTCGCGGATCGTAATACCAAATAAAACTAATTATTAAAAGATATTAATCATGAATTATGTCGTGGCTGTCGTACCGACTTCACCGATGGAGTAACATGCTCGAGTTGTTCCGACAAGTACTGCTTTTCATGCGCGAATATCAGTGAAAGGAACTACAGGAAGATGGGGACCGCCCGCCTGGCTACCTTATTGTGTGCAACCTGCAAAACAAACACTCCTTCGGGAACACCAGCAGCGACCGGCTCGCCTGCTCCGCCCGCGCCGCAGCCACAGCCGGGAAGCGCCACGTTGGACCTCGTCCTGCAGGAACTACGAGACGGAATTAGAGGCATCAACATCCGCCTCGAGCAGCTCCCCATCATCGCGCAGGAAGTGAAAGACATAAAAAACCGGACACAAGAAGTGGAGAAAAGAGTTTCTGCTTTGGAAGATAAGTGCGGAGGCGTCGAGAGCTACCCCCAACTAGAAATGAAACTGAGTAACCTCACCGCGGAAATTGCCCTAAAGGAACAGAGAGAACGATTTAATAACATCGAAATCAAAGGTATTCCTCAGAAGAAGTCTGAAAACCTTTTTCAGTTAGTATCCCAAATAGGTGATGCAATCGGCCAACCTGTCATACCCGCCCAGATCAATTTTGTGACAAGAGCTCGCTCTGCGTCTGCCGACAAGTCTATCATCGTTGGATTCCTCTGCAGATACCTAAAAGAAAACTTCATCGCAGCAGCCCGCTCCCATAAGAACCTAAACAGCACGGATGTGGGTTTTCCGCAAGTTTCGTCGAGAGTTTTTATAAACGATCATCTGACACGCGAGAACAAACAACTCTTGTCGAAAACGAAAACACTTGCGTCTGAACTACATATAAAATTTGTCTGGGTCCAGAACTGCAAAATCCTCACAAGGAAGGATGATACCTCTCCTATTATCCAAATAACCTGCGAAGAGGAGCTCGTCAAGCTGAAGTGACTACTCGCTATTCTGTGTAATTTATCGTGTTTTAATTTAGTTTTGCCGTGTTTAACATTAAGTCTGTGTTGTACGTACCTAATAACCTACCCATGTAAAGTCTGTTTGCCTGTCTTCCTAACTATGAACCACCCCGATCCTGTAAAAGAGTCATACTTACCTAATATTACATCTTTGCTGTCCGGAAAAATAACTACCTTTTTACTCACCTGCCTACGAGTACCTTACTCCTATTTACATAATACTATCCTATTGCTCTCTGCACCATTATAATTTTACTTACTTACCTATCCATAAACATACATTATATCATCATCATACACATCGTATTTACACCAAAGAAACCGAACCGTCGCCAAACAAAATAACACGATCACTTGTAATTACCTACTTGTCTCAATGCATTACACGGACTTTAGACATCAAAACTAGTCGCTTATTACGTGGCCACTTACAGTCAACACAGTACACCCAGTACACTTCTCGAAAGCCAGTGTTTGGACCGCAAACCCCTACCAAAACTTTATTAAATTTAAACATAAAACAAACCAAGACACTTTCTGGCCGGACTTTTGTTCGGCTAGAATGTGGTCATGGTATTTAGTATATATTATCAAAATGTTAGGGGTCTGCGGACTAAAACACTGGAATTTAAAAGAAGTATACAATTGTGCAACTATGATATTGTTGTGTTGACTGAGACTTGGTTAAACGATGGTTTCAAAACTGAGGAACTGTCTAATGATGTGTACACTGTATGGCGGCGGGACCGTGACTATGCCCTCACGCGCCAGTCGCGGGGCGGGGGCGTTCTTATCGCTGTAAGGCGAGAATTTGCTGCGTTTGCGCGCCCGGATTGGCACTCAACAGCGGAAGATATCTGGGTAACTATTAACATTGCTGGTAATAAGCAAATTCCGCCATTGACTTTACACCTCGGCTGTATTTACCTATGCGAACAAAAGTTAGGACATTCGTTCACAACTCAGCTATCTAACTTTTGTGAAGTTGTTTCAACTGTCGTACGTAACTCAGAACCCATTTGACAAAATATTATTACTCGGCGACTTTAATCTAAGTGATATAAGTTATATACAAAGCTCTGATTATGCCTAGGTACTTAACACCCGAATATAATAGTAATGACGCTAATCACTCCGAACTAATGGATATGATCAATTTCAATAACTTAGGTCAATATAATCATATATTAAATAGATTGAATCAAATACTTGATTTAGTTTTATGCAACGACGAGGTGAGTGTGACGCACTGCCTTGATCCCTTGTCCAAAGAAGACAGCGCTCATCACCCAGCCCATCTCCTCTGTCCGACGTTTGTAAATACGAGTACTCTTGTGTCGCAGTCCAGGCCCATTTATTGCTATACTAAAGGGAATTACGCTGCATTTTGCGAAAACCTGGATACCTACGACTGGGATTCACTTTTACGGACTGGCTCAGTGGATGAAGCGGTCGATTTATTTAATAAAATTATAATTGAGCTTAAAATTAAATATGTTCCAGTTAAGAAAGTTCGCCCTAGTTCTTACCCAGTCTGGTTCTCCCCTGCGCTTATTCGAATCTTAAAAGAAAAAAATAAATATCATAGAAAAATAAAGACGTACCAAAATATAAGTGACATAAACTCTTACAAATTACTTCGTGACCGAGCTAAGAGAGTGGAACACCAATGCTATCGTAACTATATTGAAAGAGTTGAAAATTCTATTAAACACAACCCTCGAGCTTTTTGGTCTTACATCCAGTCAAATAAGCAACATAATGGTTATCCATCATCTATGACGTATAAAGCTTCTAATCTAAGCACGGGTCCGAGCATCTGCAATGCTTTTGCGAACTATTTTGATTCAAGTTACTTACCATCAACTTCAACTTCACGGCCAACTTCTCTTGTTTCCTCTTCACCTTCATTATTGTCTCTAGCACCTACATCTGCAGTCTCCTCTTTAGCTTCTCATTTATCGTCACCAGCACCTCCTGCCTTACCTTTGTCTTCCGCCGATCTATGCGCTATTGAAATAATCCCGTCTTGCATCCTCCGTTCTTTAAAAACCCTCGATTGCAATAAGTCAGCCGGCCCCGATGACATTCACCCTCACATCCTGAAAAGCTGTGCGAGCTCAATCGCATACCCTGTTAGTCTGCTTTTCAAAAGATCTTTAACAGAAGGAGTCATGCCCGTCATTTGGAAAACTGCATCTATAACACCCATCCACAAAAAAGGCTCCAAACGCGAGGTATGCAATTATAGACCCATTTCAAAGCTGTGTGTGCTGGCTAAAGTCCTTGAAAAGGTTGTTCACGAACAAGTATATCAAGCTCTTAGGCACTCCTTCATGGTTGAGCAGCATGGGTTTCTCAAAGGTAGGTCTACTACCACTAACCTTGTGACTTTTATCGATGCTGTCACCGCTGGCATGGAGTCAGGTAGTCAAGTGGACATAATCTACACTGACTACAGCAAAGCTTTCGATCGCATAGACCACTCTATCCTACTCGCGAAACTCTGCGCTGCGGAATCATGCGCTGAGGAATACGAGGTGATCTACTTCGGTGGTTTACCTCGTATGTCCAAGGTCGTTGCCAGGCTGTAGTGCTGAACGGCTTCGAGTCCTATCCTTCCTTGATTCCTTCGTATTTAATATTTTCACTAACGACATTTCCTCCTGTTTTGCTAATTCTAACTTCCTTCTTTACGCGGACGACCTGAAGATAATGAAGATTATAACCTCCCCTTCTGATCTCTTACTATTGCAGAAAGATCTGGACAACCTCGACGCTTACTGCTCTATAAATAAGCTAGACATCAACGTTCAGAAATGCTACTGTATATCCTTCCATAGAACTTCTCCCCCTTTTTGTTCTGATTATAAAATCAATGGCGAGTCTCTTACTCGAACTAACACAATTGTAGACTTAGGAATTACTTTGGACTCTAAATTATTATTTGATAAGCACATTGAAAAGATCACTGCAAAAGCCATGACGACTCTAGGGTTTCTCCTTAGAGTAACTAGAGATTTCAAATCGCTAAAGACGCTCAAAATACTGTACTGTTCACTAGTCAGGAGTAACTTGAAATACGCCTGCCAGGTTTGGAATCCTCATTATAATAAGTATATTACCCAACTGGAGAAACCACAAAAAAAATTCCTCAAATTTATTAATTTCAAACATAAGATCTTTATTCCGGACTATATCGACAGCTGTAAACACCATCATTTGTTGCCACTGGAAAGCAGGAGAGAAGTCGCAGACTTAACACTATTGCATAACATTTTATTAAACGTAGTTGACGCCCCCTCGCTCTTATCTGATATCCAATTATCGATACCCTCTCGTCGCTCCTCTCGTAGAACCAATCTTAAGCTATACTTTCCTACGTGCTCGACTAACTACCGTAAGAACTCCTATCTGCCCCGCACAATGCATACATATAATACACGCTATTCACAAATTGATCTTTTCCACGCCAAGCAAAACATATTTGAACACACAGTAACCAAACAATTCTTTAACTCTCAGGAGTATTTATTTATTTATTTATTTTATTTATTTATTTAGGGGAAAACCAAAGGCTTAAAAATTTACAGAATTACAAATTAATAAGTACCAGAAAGCTTATTGAAGGTTTTCACGGATAGTGGTGGAATAGTACAATGAAAAAGACTATGAACATCATGTGACTAATCTACATGCATCATCTTTAAAAACATAGTTAGATTAGGATCTACATAACAAAAAAAAATTTACTTAATATTTATCGTCATCGTTGGCACCAAAAAACTCTCCACTGAGCCGCCGCCTAGCCGAGCTGACACTTGTGCAGAATAGATCCAGGTCAAATTGCTTACATAATTTGTTAAAATTATTACTCGCTCGCCACAAGAAGGAGTTTTGTCGGTAGTTAGTGCCAGCATGGGGAACGTAGATAGGGGGGTTAAATCTGATAGGTTTGCAGGGAACGTTAAGCTTAATTTTTTCAAGCAAATTGGGACAGTTAATATTATTCGACGTGATTTTAAGTATAAAAGATAAGTCGGCGATCTCACGCCGCTTGGAAAGAGGGAGAATGTGAAATTGCTTACATAAATCGAGGTAATTGGCTGAACTGCATGGTATTCTTAAACGGAAACAAAGGTACTTCATAAACTTAATTTGAATGCGCTCGATTCTTTTATTATAAACATCATAACGAGGGTTCCAAATCTGTGATGCATATTCTAAGACGCTTCTAACAAACGTACAGTAAAGAATTTTAAATGTTTTTGCGCGGTGAAAGCTAGAAGCACTCCTCATGACAAATCCTAGTGCTTTAGAGGCTTTAGAAACAATTGAGTGAATGTGATCATCGAAGATGAGCTTAGAGTCGTGGATGACACCAAGATCCCTAACAACGCTGCAGTTTTGCAAAGTCTCTGACTTCAGTGAGTAGCTAAACGGAATTATTGTTTTCTTACGACAAAAAGTCACAATCGAACACTTGGATGGATTAAGTTCGAGCTTGTTAATACGACAATAGTTATCAAGCCTAGACAGGTCTGCCTGAAGGTCAAGAGCGTCATTCTGAGACTTAATAATCTTAAAAATTTTCATGTCGTCGGCAAAACTTAGCACATTACTACTTTGAAAACAACTGAAAATATCATTTACAAAGATCAAAAACAGCAGTGGTCCCAGCAATGAACCCTGTGGTACACCGCTGGGAATCGAGACCCAACTAGAAATATAATTGCTGATTACTATAGCCTGCGAGCGGTTATTGATATAGGAGGCGAACCATCTGAGCAAGTCACCTCGAATACCGATGAGGTTAAGTTTATTCAGGAGCAGCTTATGATCAATTCTGTCGAAGGCTTTGCTGTAGTCAGTATACACCACATCGATTTGGTGACCATTATCCATAGATTCAGTCAAGAAATCGTTGAAAAGAACAAGGTTGGATACCGTCGAACGACCTTTAAGGAACCCATGCTGCGATACATTAAACGAGTCTTGGAGGGAAGCGTACACTTGATTGTATACGATTCTCTCGAAAATTTTAGCTCTTATGCACAGTTTTGAAATTGGTCTATAATTAGAAATTTCAGACTTAGGTCCTTTTTTGTGGACAGGTGAGACAAAAGCGGATTTCCAAATACTTGGAAATTCGCAGTTAGCCAGAGATTTGCGAAATAGTAATGTAATAGGAGTACATACTGATTTCGCGCAACCGATCAAAAATATAGGGCTGATGTTATCAGGTCCGGCTGATTTGGATGTGTCTAACTGGGTAATTAATCTTTCGACGGTAAGTTCACTAATTTCTATGCTACCAATGTCGTGAGTGTTCAGTTGCAAATCAGATGGTTCATCATCGGAAGTCTGCACTGAGGGTGAAGAGAAAGTTGAAAAGAAGTATTGAGAGAAAGCCTCACATATTGAATCGCCTGTGGAAACCGTCGAGTCAAGGTATTTAAGGGATGAAGGAATACCATTCGATTTGGAGCGATTTTTTACATACGACCAAAAGTTTCTTGGAAATTTCTCAATACCATCTTCAATAGATGTCATATAAGATTTGTAACATTTACGTTCAAGTAAATGCACTCGGTTACGTAGTAATTTAAAAGCTTCCAGATCGCATCTCATATTGTAATTTTTATACTTATTATAATATTTATATTTTTCCTTCATAAGTTTGATAAGTGCTGGAGAATACCATATGGGATATGAGCTACTGGTAATTATCTTTGTAGGTATAAAAGTAGATAAGTAACAACATAATCATTACATAAACAGCTATATATTTAGATCTTATTCTTATTTATCGTCAGGGTAGTATAATATTGTTATTTATAATATAAGGCATGTACATGACTCTTCAGACCAATATTTTCCTTCCTAACTATTATTTGTTCACCGAACAGGCAACCCACTTCAAACTAGGTTTACTCACTCATTTAATTACTTGTTTTAACTTTTTATGATTATTTAAATTTAGTTTAAGCATATTTTTCGTTCTATAAGTGAAAACTCTTAAGCTTAAATTGTACCACCACTGTTTCTACTCATTTAAGTTTTTAAAAGCTGTTTGTTTTCCGCATAAATAAATAAATAAATAAGTAATCATATAATCAAAGCATTTCACTCAGCTCGGGCACAGAACTTAGTAGACATCGCTAAATTCTGCCAGTTCGGCAAAAGTCTCCTCAAAAGGCGTAAAGGACATTTGGTAGATACAAATTGACTTAATAATGCAGTTTTACTCAGTTTTTAATTCTCTATCGAACAGTATCTTTAATTTCTTGAAATTCGCAAAAAAATGACCGTTACGCCTTTTTTAAATAAATTAATTAATATTAGTCGTTATTTGCCGTCTGTGTTGAATCCAAACTCTCGAATGAAACTCGGGCTAAAGACAAAAAGACAGGAAACCACCCAAGAGACTTTGCCAGACACTTCAGACCTGAACGAGCGAATTGCGAAGCTGGTGCGGCGCGACCTACGGCGCTCCGACCGGCGCGACCTCCGGCGCTCCGACCGGCGCGACCTCCGGCGCTCCGACCGGCGCGGCGGCGCCTCCTTGAAGCGAACCCGAGGGTCCAGAGTATCCACTCAGCAGCTCGGCAGGAGCCACCTGACGAAACTCAGAACGCACGACGACGGGAGGATCGTAAAAAGCCAGAGAGCGAAACTACTGGAGATCCTTGGAGGAGGCACCCACGCCCCTCATCAGCACGGAACTGATCACGAATCATATTGACAACGAATAATTCGTTTTAATTCCATAACACAAGACCCTGTGTCTGGCTGTTGTGTATTATGAGAAGGCCTTTGACTCCGTCGAAACCTGGGCTCTTCTGGAATTCTTACAGCGATGCCAAGATGTCGTTATATCGAGGTGCTGAGATATAAAATAAATAAAATTCATTTATTTCAGACAACACAAAAAAATTATTTAGGTCCTTATTATGTTAATCACAAAGGAGGATGCCCAAAAAAACCCAGAGTCGATTAAAAAATTGGTTGTCTGTAAAGTCGGTTTACTGACGATAGTTGAACGTGACAACGTCTTAAGAAAAGAGCGAGGTAACGCCGCATGAGGTAACGCCGCATGACGTCATGTTTTTTCGTGCGTGCAGCCGGCTCTATCGAATTATAAGACGTTGTCACGTCAAAAAATGTCTTTACGAGGCCGCCACCATGAGTGTCCAAGTACAGGGCCAGCCAACTGCGCAGAGGAGTGAGGGGATATGACATCCCAGGGGGATGTCATATCCCCGAAACTGTTCACGAGCGCGTTGGAAGATATGTTAAAGATGCTGGACTGGAAAGTTAGGGGAAATAATATAAACGGCAACTATATCTCACACCGCATTCGCTGTGACATAGTCTTAATGGCGGAGTCGTTAGAGGAGCTGAACCAGTTGCTGGACGGCCTAGCGTCAGCCTCGCGATGTATCGGTATTGGCATGAACTTAGATAAAACCAAAGTCATGATCAATGGCCACACTGATCCAAGCCCGGTGGTCGTACAAGACCGGTGGTCGAACACGGCAGCGACTGAATAGAAGACAGATCAAGTAGGACAGACTCAGATTCAGACTCAGTGTTCGAGCGCCTACGCTCTTCTAATAGCAAGCACACTCGCACTATTTTGTTTTTTGTTTGTTTAGGATATTCTGTGGTGGTTATGTCATCACTCACTTACTAAAACGCCGAGAACTACGGAGCGAACATTTTTTATTTCTTCCAACCAAACTACAACCTTTACACTAAAGAGTGAAGCAAAATCCTTTACATTCTGATCACGCCGATTTTTTGCAATCAACGTTTTTGACTTGACAACGTCTTATAATTCGATAGAGCCGGCTGCACGCACGAAAAAACATGACGTCATTACCTTGCTCTGACGTCATGCGGCGTTACCTCGCTCTGAGGTGTTCCATGTAAGGCTTGAAGTGCAAGCGAGAGCGCTCGACATCCGTCTCTCTCCTACTTGAGTAAGCGATGCGTCTGCGTGGACAGCTGCTATACTATAGTACATTTACATGTTTTGATCGAGTATCAAATGCTACCATTCCATCAGTATTTTCTTAAGACGTTGTCACGTTCAACTATCGTCAGTAAACCGACTTTACAGAAAATCATTTTTTTTTTAAATGTTTTAAATTACTACTCGCTATTAAAGTACAGATAACAGAATCATCGCAGACTTGGGTGAGTCATGAGCGGTTGCAATAGGACATGGTAAAGAAATAGGTAAGTACCTGCGGATGTAGGTCATTCCGAAAGGGAAGTCGTAGGTGTCGGGCGGGCGCGCGGCGCTGCCCGCGTCCAGAGACATCTCGCGGGCCCAGGCGGCCAGCCCACGCTCCTCGTCCGTGCCTGGGAAGGAGACAGGTGTGACAGTGACAGAGACAGTCGCAGGCGGCAGGCAGGCAGGCAGGCAGGCAGGCAGGTGGCTGCACGTACCCGGCACGAGGTGGTCGAGCAGGCAGCCCGTGGCGCCGCCCAGCAGGATGCTCGTGGAGAGCAGCACGCCGAGCGCGGCGTCGAGCGGCGCCAGCCCCGTCTGCACGGGCCCCTCGGGCTGCGCCGCCGCCCAGCGCGACACCACCAGCGGCAGGAACAGACTCACGCCCACGATGTACAGGTTGCGCGCGCTCCGCAGCGACACGTACTGCAGCGCCGACAGACCTGCGACACGTACGAGAGAGACACTTGACTGTAGGAGAGCGCTGACACGCACACAGCAGCAGCAGCAACAGCAGACGCTCACTGACCGAACGCGGCGATCATGCCGAACATGACGCAGAAGAGGCCGCCGACGACGGGCTGCGGCACGAGGATGAACACCGCGCCCAGCTTGCCCACCACGCCCTGCACCACCATCAGCGCCGCCGCCCACTGCACCACGCGCCGCGAGCCCACCTGCGAGACAACCGCACCCCGCATCCCGCACCCCGCACCACTCCATTATTATATATGTCGTGGCCATATCCTAGGATTGATCACTTCATGATGCGACCGACCATTTCATAAAATGGTAGAATTTCATGACATGGCCAGCTAAAACTGACTATATCGTTTAAGCATCAACGTTTAATGATATTTCCATCAACGTTTGGCCATATCATTTATGTAGGGATTCCATGACATCAAAAGGTTTAAGGCTATGGCGCTCATTACGGGAGGCCTATGTCCAGCAGTGGACTAATATAGGCTGATGATGATGATGAAAAGGTTTAATGAAAAATTCGAATTAGGAAGGAACTTTATATTTAAAAATTGTTTATTGCAGTTGGCTTTCAGTTTAGACGTTATGCTCGTTTTTCGAGTGACTTTTATAAAATTCATGTAGTTTTTTATCGTAACGGCTCCTTACTTCATTTTTGTCTTCTATTTGCACATTATTATTCGCTTTTTTAACTAAATAATTGTCCGCCGACATGATGCATCACAGAACAGAAACAAACAAACACTCAAAAACCACAGATGTCAAAAACAAAACAAAACAACTTCAGCGCCTCTAACGGTGGATAATGTAACTATTTAATGATATTGTTTGACCTTATCATGAAGTAGCCATGCGTTTAGCTTTTCATATCGTTAAACGCTGATTATTCATTGATCTGGCCTGACTACATTATGATATGGCCAGCGCGTATTTTCCATTTCATGAAATTCTACCATTTCTTGAAATGGTCGGTCACATCATGAAGTGATCAATTCTAGGATATGGCCACGACATATACACCAAACAGATTTCTTATAACGAGGCCCAAAACTAAGGCGGATATAAAAACTTGTCCTGTGTGGACGGAGGGATGCCGTTGTGTGGACGGAGGGATGCCGTTGAAATAGAGAATCTGCATCTGAATAACTGCAGTAAGCTTTCTGGTGCTTATTAATTTGTAATTCTGTTAATTTTTAAGCCTTTGGTTTTCCCCTAAATAAATAAATTAAAAAAAAAGCCGAGCCGCAAACTTGAACGTATCCAAACATGAGCTGGCCTGTAAGCTGATTAACTACGAACTTTACTTGTGTTGGACGAACACCAACGTTTTATTAGATTATATTATTTTTGAATTCGTCAAACTACGATAGTGAGATGATGATGATAATGAGACCCAAGTAGCAAAAACTAGTCGTATAAAAGTCCATAGAACGTTTTGTACAACATTGTTTTAGTGTTATAAAACACCTAAGAATTACAATTAATTATACGTTACTTACACATAACAAATCAGTCCTATACACGCTTGGTAACAGTGACTCGGGACACAAAATAACGAAGTAATGGTTAATGAAGGATCTCTTATAGGGACTTTTTCATACTATACTAGAGTTTATTGACGTCGTGAACGTTAGTGAACGAAAGACTTCGTTTCAGGTCTGGGCAAAATGGCGTTTTTGTCAGTATGTCCGTACTTCTCTACAGGTCGTATTTTACAACCGATCGGTATGAAACTTTGTGTACAGATTCTATGATTTTATAGAATTTTAGTGTCGTCGGGATTTTTTGATTAAAGGCGTACTTCTTCCACAATAAGGCAAAAAGGCGGATTTGGAATATCTCCGCTTTAAGAGATCTGATTTTGATGATTGTACTTTTAATTGAAAGGTAATAACTTTATACTGTTCTTATAAGAATTTGGTAAAGATCTGATGAGGATTTTCGGCATGACGAGCAGAATAGCTTCGCAAAATGCAATAATATGCAAGAGAGCATTTACAGTACAGCGCCACCTATTAGAACATCTTTGTAACACCGTCGTCGTCGGTTAAATAATAAAATACATAACAAAAACTTTGGGCTGATGGATCAACGCCATCTATTGATACTAGATACAGAATTTCGAGCTTGGCTGAGGAACGTAACTTAGGTACTTTGTATGGACAATTGGTCTAATGGTTGATGTGTTTGTGCAACATTTCGTTCAAAAATTCCGACAACAATCGTATCGCAAGTGAAGTGATCTGTAATACCTACCTACCTTTCCAAGTGTCCACCTTACCTACCTCACCTACCCTACCCACAAACAAGATTGAATCCGTTCAGGAGAAACAGACGCCTATTCTTGCACGGTGGGCATTATTTCAAAGGACCTAGAACCTAGAACCTAAGGAAATCATTTCATTATTTTTGAGCTAGGTATATAATTATACCTACTAAACAATTACCCTTACCTACTTACCTACCACCTAAGGTTGGTAAGTTGCCCAATGCACACCACACTAGCGAAAACCAATATTTAGGTAGGTACCTACCTACCCATAGGATTTTTCTTACAACGCGTCCAAAAGTAAGAGGCACCGATAATTACATAGATTAGGTACCTATAATACCTACTTATGACAAGTTTAGCGCCATTAAAGGAAGGCTGGCGCCTACCTATGCTGGTGCTTAATCTGATAAGAGGGCACTTTTGCTCCGTGATAAGATGCTTTCACACTGGCATGGCGATTTGCAAGGAGTCACCGCCTAAAAACATAGTAGGTAGATATACCTAAGTACCTAAATATCCCGTTTTATATAACTTTAGTACTTAATATAATATAAGTTACTAATATGTTGAAAAAAAAGTTAGTGCTTGCGAGGTCTACTGTTCGTAGAACTGCTAGAACATCATTAAACTACTAGAACATGTACAAGAACTTTTGAAAAGGTGTTAGTTTTACAAACTTCTCAAAGTATATTTTTCCTGTAAAATAATAGATCCATATCCACAAACGCCACATAGGTAGGTACCTAGGTACATTTCAGATGTGTTCGTAGAACTACTAGTTATACAAGGTGTCCCAAAAAGTAGTGATATACTGAAGCTGGGAGGTAGAAGACCTAAAGGGCTATCTGAATCACCCCCATGTATGTTCCGCGATTTTTCGTATTTTCGGAGTTATGATTTTTGTTTAAATTTTTCACCTTTCGCCGAGTACGATGAGATTTTTATTTATGGTGACGTGAATTATTGCAGTAGATGCTTGATTTTTTTTGTGTGCTAAGCTGATAGATAGGCCAATTCAGTATAGTAACATTTACTATCGTTAAATCTTCAAATGGAATAATAAAATAAAAAAATGCCAAGAAAGATAAAATTTACCCAGTATGTTCACAACTTCAAGGGCCCTTAAAAAAATAAAATCACATAAAAAATAAACACCATTAGACTTTTAAAAACTTGCTCTATCTATCAGGTAGCTACTCTGAAAATTTCATTTTATTATTCATAAGGCTTCAATCAAAAAATATAATATATAAAGGTATTTTAATCTAAATGTGGTAAGTGCAAAATTTTAATTTACATGATGATTAATGCTAGCAAAGTAAAACCAATTACATTACAATAAATGTTCAAAATGGCCCCCTGTTGCTCAATGCAAGTGCGACATCGCCGGAAAAAGTTGTATCTTAAACGTCTGAATGCACTTCTATTATTTTTAATGGTTTCTTCTGCTACTCTCATTTTCCGGGTTAACTCGTCCAAATTGCGGCATTCTCTCGAGTAGACGAGGTCTTTGTAGTATCCCCATACAAAAAAATCAATAGGGCTTAGGTCGGGGGACCGTGGAGGCCAGGCTATAAGGCAGGCGTCACCCCGGCCGCAACGACCAATGCATCTTTCAGGGTATCTTTGATTTAAATAGTTTCTCACGCCCAAGGCAAAATGGCATGGTGCACCATCACACTGCAGTACTATGCTTCTGCGTGTCTCCACATCTTCTAACAGCAGGGGCAGATCGACGCGTAGAAAATTTAAAAAGTGATTGCCGCCCAAGCGGTCTGGCAGCTGAAAGGACCTGTCGATTTTTTTATTTTATTTTTATTTATTTTTTAGATTTTTTTCGATTTTCGGCGATGTCGCACTTACATTGAGCAACAGGGGGGCCATTTTGAACATTTATTGTAATGTAATTGGCTTTACTTTGCTAGCATTAATCATCATGTAAATTAAAATTTTGCACTTACCACATTTAGATTGAAGCCTTATGAATAATAAAATGAAATTTTCAGAGTAGCTACCTGATAGATAGAGCAAGTTTTTAAAAGTCATATGGTGTTTATTTTTTCTGTGATTTTATTTTTTTAAGGGCCCTTGAAGTTGTGAACATACTGGGTAAATTTTATCTTTCTAGGCATTTTTTTATTTTATTATTCCATTTGAAGATTTAACGATAGTAAATGTTACTATACTGAATTGGCCTATCTATCAGCTTAGCACACAAAAAAAATCAAGCATCTACTGCAATAATTCACGTCACCATAAATAAAAATCTCATCGTACTCGGCGAAAGGTAAAAAATTTAAAGAAAAAACATAACTCCGAAAATACGAAAAATCGCGGAACATACATGGGGGTGATTCAGATAGCCCTTTAGGTCCTCTACGTCCCAGCTTCAGTATATCACTACTTCTTGGGACACCCTGTATACCAATATACCAATCCGCGCTGTATGTGCGTAACAACTCGGACAAAATATGCAAGGACGGTCATGGATACAACACGAGGCGCGCGCACCGGATAAGAGCTCTTCGTTGGTACAGTATTGTGTTTAGTGTTTAGTTTTATAATTTGACCTTTTCTAAGTGTACATTTATTGTATTTATGGAAATAAAGAGTTTTTGATTTTAATTTTTGATTTTAATTCTTCCACGACGGCTAGCGAAGACGTCCAAGTTGCAGTACGTGATGGAGACGGCTGTTTACAACCGCATTCCAACTTCTATCAGCAGCGCACAATCCACTCCATCTTTTAAAGTTAAGCTGAAAACGTGGCTGATATGATAACGCAAACTATTTATCATGTTAATGATTTTATGAGTTTAAAATGTGTGTGAATATGATGCTTTTAATTTGAAATTTATTTATTTTAATTGTTATTTAAATCGGTGAACTGTGTTTATGTTTCCTTTAGCTCACATTATTTATTCACCATTCTTTATTTTATAATTAAAAAATTAAAACAAACATAATATATTTACAAAAGGATTCAAGTAATGTGAGGTAGGTAAGGAAATTTTTATCTTGTTATTATAATATTTTTCTTTAGAGTGGAAATAGCATGCGACCGCAATTTCACTGATAAAATATGATAAGGTTTACAATAAATTTTAAGTGCCCTCCTCGAATTATTGAGCTTTTACTTAAATATATTTAAATTAAAATAACCCTGGGCTATTATAGACCATTACAGTACTTGTCGTGACAATGTTTATACTTTCATCATGGGTTCCGATTGAAATTGGGGTTCTCAGGACATCATTGTTACCTATATAACAGCAATATTTATCTACTTTTACGTGTCGTTCTTGTAATATTAAAGAAATCGGTACACTACCTTAGTACTTACAGTATTATTATAGGAACTCAAAGTCCTTACAGAACAATTCTGCTCTAAAATAGTGTTTTTGTGATATGCTTATCTGTAAAGCTAATAACAGGCATCTGAAAACCATTACGGTACAGTTACATCACAAAATCACTCTTTTGAGAGTTTTTGTGACTACTAACGTACTAAGTACTATAGCAACGATTTGAACATCCACAACACGACAACGTCGCGTTAGTTGAACGCGCATCACTGCTAAACCGAAACGATTACAGCAGCTCGTTCGCAACACTTATTACGCAAATCAGATGAATAAAGGCATTGGTAACACTTTTAAAGAGCAGTATTTTTCTGTAATAGTTACATTAGCGCTGGCTATAGCACCTTACTGTAAGGGTTGTATAAAATGGTGTAGTAAATGGTCTATAAGCTTAAAGAGCAAAAGTGTGTTGTCGAACGCTTTTATACAAGACGATGTCACCGCTAAAAGCTTAGTAACTCGTTTACACATCATTTTAGTGATATAAGCTCAGGCTATTGGACTACTTTGTTAGTTGGAGATGGTCTGTCTGGCACTGACCTTGGTGACGCCGATGGCGCCGACGTTCTCTCCGAAGGTGTTGGTTCCGTTCCCGCAGCCCCACAGCCCGGCCAGGAGCGTGCCGAGCCCCTCCGTGCCCAGCCCGCGGTTGATGGCGTGCAGCGGCGGCGCCGGCGCACCTGCCACCACCACATCGCACTCAGTTATCCGTCCTACTCATTGACCCGCAACCGCAACCCGTCAAGCGGTCAACCGCAAGGTTGCCGGGACCGTGGGAGGCGGAGGGAATGTTCCCCACTGCCCTGGGGGAGCGCAAGTGTAGTAGTATAGTTACCGCACATCCTGGCGGTGGTGGGGTAGTAGGAGATGGACTCGACGGTGCAGGCCAGCACGCCCGCCAGCATGCCCAGCACGCCGGCCGCCGACACCGTGGGCGCGCCCCACTGCCCTGGGGGAGCGCAAGCGTTACAATACCGATTCTATAGTGCAACAACACTCACAGCGACAGTACAAGATATATGTGTACTGTGTGCCCGCGGGTCTCTGCTCTCGCGATACGGAAACCCGACGCGCCGGGCGGGTGACGCGCCGGGCGGGTCACGCGCCGGGCGGGTCACGCGCCGGGCGGGTCACGCGCCGGGCGGGTCACGCGCCGGGCGGGTCACGCGCCGGGCGGGTCACGCGCCGGGCGGGTGACGCGCCGGGCCGGTCACCTATACAATGACGACTGAGTAGGTATCGAGTTAGATGAGAAGGAAGACGCTCCATCCATACTATACAAATATTATAAATCCGAAAATAAGTATCTCTGTCTGTCTGTTATCTTTTCAGCTCAAACGTGTGAACGGATTTGACTGATATTAGTCAGGAGGTAGACCGTGTCCCCGGGGCGGACGGACATATCCCCGGGACGGACGGACGGGCGACTTGTTATTCCGGTAAAGTGCGTGCGAAGCCGCGGGCAGGAGCTAGCTCTTCCATACATTTGTACAAGTGGCCTTGGTTGATTACTTTCATCCTACCATCACCATTACAAGACTCTTCGCCGTCACAAAGTGTTCGACAACTGAACTGTGCACGTCACTCTATCGTTAACAACTTACAAAGACTACAATAACAAGCAATTTCCCACAAGTCACATATTTCAAGGTAGCATTTAAAAAAATGTTCTAAAAGTTCTGCAGGAGGACACTGTAATAATACCTAGTTTTAGTAAATGTTTTTTTTTAATATGTACATAAGTAGATTTTTAATGAAGTAAAAGTGAATATCTAGGGAAGTAGATATTATTTTTTTTAATTGTATTTCATTTATTTCAGATAATTATTAATCCATATTACACACACAAATTTAAATAAAATTCTAAATTAATATCATATAAATTAAAAATACACAGTCAATAAATTAATATTAGTTAAGAATTATGTACAATTTCTTTATTCAGACAACTTTTAATCCATTTCGTTAGTACACCGAGGGCTAGAGTCTAGGCTCTGGCCCTCGGTGTACTTACGAAGCCCCTCTAGCCGCCAGAGGGCTAGCACTAAATATTAAACAAGGATTTTGTCCTCTGACGTAGAGTTTACATTAGTTAAGGGACAATCGAATTTGATTTATAAATAGTATCTCCTTGCATGATTGGGAATCTGTATTGAACAAAACCCAATGCCCCAGCGTCACCTTTGACAATGTATGTAGAATTATTAAGCACTTTTTTGACATTCACTTCCCGCTGAAGAAATATCCAATTCGCAATAATGTAAAAGTGTGGATCAGCGATCGCGCTGTCGAATGAAGTAGACAAATCACCACCACTAAATATCTCTTGACTGACAGACAAAATGATAAATCGTGCTTAGAACAAAAACTAGCATACTTAGAAACGGAATACTCCTTAGAAATTACATCAGCTCGTAGGCAGTTTATTAATAAGACAATTGCTAAATCTGAAAATATTTGTCGCGGCGTCTGGCAGATAATAGCATCAGAAACTGGTCATAATAATAAATGCAGTGCTCTGGATGCACTTAGTCTTGTCAGTCGTGCTCCAGGCAATTGCGATTGCGAGCGTTCCGCAAACACTGCTGGTCTATTAAATCTATTTTATGTAAACGCAAACAAAAACTCCAACATTTCGCCGTGTATACTTAAGGCCATGATCTACCTATGTACGTTCTTACACAAACGCACGACAGACAATTTCTGCGAACCGTTCACCCTAACAGAGGTCATAAAAACTATTAAAAATATAAAACGCAAAAACTCGAAGGACGTTAATGACATGACTACACGGACATTTGACTACCTACCACCATTTATGTATGACATTTTGTGTAAACTTTTCAACCAGTGCCTTCAAGCTGGTGCATTCCCAAACACCCTGAAGTTAGTAAAAGTGCAACCGATCTACAAAGGAAAGGGTGAAATAACGGAATGCAAAAACTTTCGGCCTATATCTCTCATTCCAATAATAGCTAAAATACTCGAAAAACTTATGAGCAACAGATTAATGTCTTTTTTCAATGAATTTAGCTTACTTAATCCGCAACAGTATGCCTATCAGCCGGGAAGATCTACTGTAGATGCGACACGTGACGTAGTGCATAAAGTGATGAGTAAGTTAGACCTAGGACAACACACAGCGGCGATCTTTTGCGACCTATCACGCGCATTTGAACTAGTTGATCACAAGCTCCTCCTCGCCAAACTTGAACACTACGGAGTGAATGGCCCTTTTCTAAGGATGAGTACCTGCTTTCTGTCGAACCGAGAACAAATAACATCTGTACATGACATAAAATCGGACACTCTTACTCTAGATAGCATAGCCGTTCCCCAGGGCTCGATTATGGGAAACAACTTATTTCTGATCCTAATTAACGATCTAACGGTAGCCTCCACGCAAGCGGAATATGTCATGTATGCGGACGATGGATGTTTAGTAATATCTGCGGAATCCCATAGCCTTCTTAACGCAAAGGTCAATCATGTGATCGAAAAAGTAGCTGAATGGTTCTCCGCGAATGGGATGGCACTAAACATAGAAAAAACAAATATTGTCCACTTCTATTTAGGCGAAGACAAAAACAAAGGCCAACTCGATGTAGTTTGCAATGGACTTAAGGTTCCCATCGTCGAGTCTGTTAAGTACCTGGGTTTCACTCTAGATCAAAAACTAACTTGGGAACCCCACATAGATATAACCTGTAATAAGCTATCTTCTGCGTGCTTTGCACTGTCCCGCCTATATGGAAGCCTCGACTTGGACAATAC
Organism: Eupithecia subfuscata; assembly: GCA_963564075.1. Classification (NCBI taxonomy): domain Eukaryota; kingdom Metazoa; phylum Arthropoda; class Insecta; order Lepidoptera; family Geometridae; genus Eupithecia; species Eupithecia subfuscata. Next base: position 100,629 of record OY751102.1, read on the forward strand.
GCAAATGGCGTATCACGGTTATTTTCATTCTGTATTGACGTACGGAGTAGAATTTTTTGGACAAGCGGCGGAACGTATAAGACCGTTCCGTCTTCAGAAACGCGCAATCAGAATCCTGTGCGGTGTAGAATGGGACCATCCCGCTCGGGAACTCTTTAAAGAAACTAAAATACTAACGTTACCAAGCGAGTTTATTCTCCAAGCGGCCAAATTTGTCAGAAGTCACCTTAAGGAGTTCCCGACGTGGGCTGAAGCCCACAACTACCACACTAGACATCGTCATCGATTAACGCTACCCAAAATAAGATTAGCGAAAGCACAACACAAAATTGACTACATAGGCGTGAAAATCTACAATAATCTACCGGACTCTATAACTAGTGCCGCGTCGACTGCAATATTTACGGACAAACTGAAGAGAATCCTAGTGGACAGGGCATACTACAGCTTAGAAGAGTTCTTCGATGACAAAATTGTTGACGCCGATGTCGTAGATCCACACTTATAATTATAATAATATTTAAATACTCTTGGTAAGATTACCAAGGACAATTATTTGTACTTAGTTTTTACATTATTCTGTACCTAGCTAAGTTAGTTTGACGTGTAAGAAAATTTTCTTATAAATAAATAACTGAACTGAACTGAACTGATGCATATCGCATTCAGGATACTGTTGCTGGTCCCGCTCCGGCTCTGCTGAGCAGCGCGGCGTCTCTCGCGTCATGTGGCGCTGGGCCTGCTCAGGCTCTGCTGAGCAGCGCGGCGTCTCTCGCGTCATGTGGCGCTGGTCCCGCTCCGGCTCTGCTGAGCAGCGCGGCGTCTCTCGCGTCATGTGGCGCTGGGCTCGCTCCGGTTCTGCTGAGCAGCGCGGCGTCTCTCGCGTCATGTGGCGCTGGTCCCGCTCCGGCTCTGCTGAGCAGCGCGGCGTCTCTCGCGTCATGTGGCGCTGGTCCCGCTCCGGCTCTGCTGAGCAGCGCGGCGTCTCTCGCGTCATGTGGCGCTGGTCCCGCTCCGGCTCTGCTGAGCAGCGCGGCGTCGCTTGCGGCATGGGGCATCGGAAGAGGCGGCACGAGCCTTGGCGAACATTACTATATCAACAGAATTCAGATAAAGATGCCGAATCACTTATTGTTAAAACTATAAATTGGTCTCAACATTACTGTACGTCCAAAATGACTCTTTTGTATAACTTACAAAGGGTCATTTTGAACATAATAAATAAAATAAATAAATAAAAAAGCCATTTATTCTACTACTAAATATTACAATAAAATGTCAATAAACTTTAATTAATTCATAGGTATTTTAGGTAATTCTTGTATCAGATATTAATCTATAGTCATATTAGTAGAAGTCGCCTGTTTGGCGTAGGCCTCCCCCATTTCTCTCCATGCTTTTCTGTCTCTGGCTTGTCTCATCCATTCTGGTCCGATTTCTTTTTTGAATACATCTTCCCAACGTTTCCGTGGTCGTCCTCTGCTTCTCTCGTTTTCTCGTGGTATCCACTCCGTCACTTTTTTTGTCCATCTTGTATCGTCCATTCTACTGACATGTCCTGCCCAGTTCCACTTTAATGATCGAATTCTAGTTATGATGTCAATTAGTTTTGTTTTGTCTCTTATGGAAGTGTTTGTTTTTCTTTCTGATTGTTTTATACCTAACATGCTCCTTTCCATTTTTCTCTGACATATTGCGAGTTTATTTTCATCTTCGTTAGTGATGGCCCATGTTTGGCAGCCATATGTCAGGCTTGGTAGGATGGTGGATTCATATATCTTTTTCTTTAGTTTTACTTCTATTTGTTTATTTTTCATTATCTCTTTTAGACTCCAATATTTCTGCAAAGATATTGCGATCCGTCTTTGAATTTCTTTTTCTGCATTATCTTCGAAAGAAACTAACTGGCCGAGGTAGATGTATTCTTTGACATAATCAATTTTTTCGTTATCTACGTATATAGTATGTAGTTCATCTCTGTTGCACATCAGCTTTGTTTTTGACGAGTTTATTGCAAGCCCCACGTTTTTGCTTTCCCGTGTGAGTTCGTTTAGCATATTCTCCATCGAAACCGAGGTTTCGGCGAATAACACGATGTCATCTGCAAAGCGTAGGTTACTTAGATGTTCCTTAGATTTTGAACATACAATAATTAAAATAGGTTAAAAAAGTTCGTGAAATAAACTTAAAATACTATACAACTTTACTTTATTATACAGGGTGGCACACACAAAGATCTCTTCTTAGGAACCATGTCATCGATTTTAGTAACAAGAAAACTGCATTCATACATTTTTTTAAAACTTGTACTCAGCTCAGGAATCGAATCAGGACGTATTTTCCGAACTACACACACACACAGGGAAACACAAAAAAAAATGTTAAAATTAATGCATTTTACAAACAATGAGCATCTCATTTATCTAATTAACTGTACCTTTCTAATAATTTCTGTAGGTTGTATTTTGTTTTTGGTTGTTTTATAAAATGTAAGTCTCTTAATGGCCGTAAGTCAGATTATTAAGTAATGGCCGTAAGTCAGATTATTATGGTTAGAACTGTTTAGATTTAAGGGATATTGTATTGTACCTTCTTCACATAAGAAAATACGTCAACCGTATCAGGGCTCAGATAAAAACGATAAAAATAATATAAGTTATTTATATTTTGAGCTGAGCATGCAATGCAAGGCTCGACCGGCGACTCGCCGCCTTCGCGCCGCCGCCGTACGGAAGACGGAACTAACCGTTTCCTCTGCGCAACGGCCACCTTCCGGAACAGCGATCTGTTGTGTCTCATTTATGGAAATTTCTTTGGGAATATTCTCTGCGGCTCGTGCGCGGAATGACAAGAGCGACATTAAACGTCGACAGTCACCTGGGTAGGGCAGGCGGAACCAGGGCGCGTGCTGCATGACGCGCAGGTTGGCGTCCGTGCGCGCCGGGTGCCCCGCCGGCAGCGCGCCCGCCCACGTCAGCGCGCCGCACACGCCCCACATGATCCCTATCGTCAGCAGCACCTGCCGGGGGACCACCGCATTATACCGACATCACTGCACGCTGCACCAAGAGGCAAGGAAGGAAAACGATCGCTGTGACTACAACGTGCAGGTGGATGGCAGACAGACGATGCATTCACATTGTTTGGTTAATGTGGAGGTCGGTTGTGAATGAGGCAACTGGTGGCCGACATCGCAGTTCTGGCGACGTTCCATCTCAGCCTGCCTGAAACAGTCGCCAGCACGAGGCTGCGTCATTGAACAGAGAAGTTTATATCTTGCGGGGCGGCGCGGGCGTGCCAGCAGCAACAGGCGGCGCCCGGCGCAGCACCCGCCCCCGCCCCCGGAACTGCACTCACTGCATATTATTATTGATACTTAGTCTTTTTAGATATTTATTCATAAAATGGAACACCTGCTTCCACTGGCATTTTGAACTTTATGAAACAGCAAGTTCAGAGTTGCAAACTTTCCTGAACTCAATTATGATTCGGCTCTAATTATAAATAAAGTTGAACGCAAGATAGTTTTCTGGAGATGTTTTGGTATAAATTATCTCAAGACTTAAATTGCGCTTTCCCTGAAGCACGAAAATGACTCACCGGAGCACTTCGTTCGGCAGCGTCAATGAGACTCACCGGGAACAGACTCACGGGGCGCAACCAGAAAGAGCGACCACGCCGGCAGCGGGACGCGCACCGCCCCCATGCACTGAAAGAGACTCACCGGGAACAGCTTGAAGAGCGGGAACCACGCGAGCCTGCCGCCCCCCGCCCGCAACCACGCCGGCAGCGGGACGCGCACCGCCCCCATGCACTGAGAGAGACTCACTGGGAACAGCTTGAAGAGCGGGAACCACGTGAGCCTGCTGCCCGTCGCGCGCGACCACGCCGGCAGCGGGACGCGCACCGCCCCCATGCACTGAGAGAGACTCACCGGGAACAGCTTGAAGAGCGGGAACCACGTGAGCCTGCCGCCCCCCGCCCGCGACCACGCCGGCAGCGGGACGCGCACCGCCCCCATGCACTGAGAGAGACTCACCGGGAACAGCTTGAAGAGCGGGAACCACGCGAGCCTGCCGCCCGTCGCCCGCGACCACGCCGGCAGCGGGACGCGCACCGCCCCCATGCACTGAGAGAGACTCACCGGGAACAGCTTGAAGAGCGGGAACCACGTGAGCCTGCCGCCCCCCGCCCGCGACCACGCCGGCAGCGGGACGCGCACCGCCCCCTTGCACTGAGAGAGACTCACCGGGTACAGCTTGAAGAGCGGGAACCACGCGAGCCTGCCGCCCGTCGCCCGCGACCACGCTGGCAGCGGGACGCGCACCGCCCCCATGCACTGAGAGAGACTCACCGGGAACAGCTTGAAGAGCGGGAACCACGTGAGCCTGCTGCCCGTCGCCCGCGACCACGCCGGCAGCGGGACGCGCACCGCCCCCATGCACTGAGAGAGACTCACCGGGAACAGCTTGAAGAGCGGGAACCACGCGAGCCTGCCGCCCCCCGCCCGCGACCACGCCGGCAGCGGGACGCGCACCGCCCCCATGCACTGAGAGAGACTCACCGGGAACAGCTTGAAGAGCGGGAACCACGTGAGCCTGCTGCCCGTCGCCCGCGACCACGCCGGCAGCGGGACGCGCACCGCCCCCATGCACTGAGAGAGACTCACCGGGAACAACTTGAAGAGCGGGAACCACGCGAGCCTGCCGCCCGTCGCCCGCGACCACGCCGGCAGCGGGACGCGCACCGCCCCCATGCACTGAGAGAGACTCACCGGGAACAGCTTGAAGAGCGGGAACCACGCGAGCCTGCCGCCCGTCGCCCGCGACCACGCCGGCAGCGGGACGCGCACCGCCCCCATGCACTGAGAGAAGATTGTCAGCAACGTGAATGTGCTGCAACAAACATGCATCACTTCAACCTCGGTACTTTACGTCTCCTCAGGAGACGTAAAGTACCGGTATCGACTCTGTGCCGCAGGAGACTCTCCTGCGGCACAAAGTCGATACCGTGCCTATAGTATACACACAGCACGGCGCACAAGAGCCGTATGTAATAGTTAGGTAGTATTACTTACTATAATATGTACACCTATTCCGGCCGTAACCGCGACACCGCGACACCGCGACACCGCAACACCGCGACACTGCGACACCGCGACACCGCGGCCACTTGTTCAGTGAAGCCTTCGCCGCGGGCGAGAGCGGATGACTGTCTCGCTTTTTGTATACTTTTCCCATCCCATTTCAAAGCGAAGAAAAGATCGCTCAGAGTGATAAGGCTGCCTTTTAGGCTCCCGCTTTTCAATCACGTCCACTCAATTGTGTATGACCTGAGCACCTCATGCCAAACATTCAAAGATGAAGATAAAAAGGTTACTAAAATATTGTATCGTAACACTGTTAGAGGGTCGGTGGTAAACGACAGTTTGCGGACTCAACGAAGCTATGTGGAAGACGGCGGGCGACGCGCGGGGCGGGCCGACCGACTGTACCGGGAGCACCGGGTGCACCGGGAGCACCGGGTGCACCGAGGATGAAACTACTGTACTTTGAGCAGTAGTAATGGCGAGGCTTGTGCGAGCTGGCCGAGTGCCCAGCGGGGCGCCGAGCCCCCGAGCCCCCGAGCTCTGCCCTGTTGTCACGTTCCCAATTCGATAAAAGGTCCGACGTAAATGTTCGAGAAGTTGACCTCAATAAGTTTAGCAATTTATGTTGTGTTCTGTCCCATTCCTGTTTGTTGGGTTAACGAACCCTACAGCCCGCCCGCCCGCGCCCCGCCCGCGCCCCGCCCGCGCCCCGCCCGCGCCCCGCCCGCGCCCCGCCGCGCCCCGCCCGCGTGTTCATTGAGATTTACTAGTCGTAACTTTTTGGCTACACCTCGTTTATGTATAGTCTACTATCATGTCTAATACTCGTAGCCTTAGAAGAAGAAGGCTTAGAATGATAGTTGACACAAACGAACGAACGTTATTCTAAAAAATTGCGACAAGTTGTCGCAATTTTCATTATGAGGCGTTGGTACAATACTTCAAATGACCCGGAAGGCAGCTCTCACATAAACATATTAAATAATGATTGTGTTGTGCGGTGAAAGGGTGCTTAGACACCAGTAGCAAGAAAATAATATTACAAATATCTTATTCTTCTGGTAAGTGTTAATATTACATTTGTAATTTTGCCTAAAACAGTCTTTTCTTCTAAGAGAATGAATTATTTTCCAAGAGTCGCCTGTCGAAGGTGAGACCGCTTTTTGTCGGTCGCGGAGTATTCGCGCTGGCCGATGGCCGTCCGCGTCACACTTCAGTCTAGCACCGGTCGCGAATGTCTGTCGGTCCACCGCCAGCGCCAGCGCCACCGTGGAGGCAAAGAGTAGTGTCTCACCCTGCGGCGACCCCCCACTGCTGCGAGGCGGCGGCGGCGGCGTGGTCGAACAGCGTGAGGCCGACCAGCGCCACCGTGGAGGCGAAGAGTAGTGTCTCACCCTGCGGCGACCCCCCACTGCTGCGAGGCGGCGGCGGCGGCGTGGTCGAACAGTGTGAGGCCGACCAGCGCCACCGTGGGCGCGATGGTCAGCGGCGTCACGAACCGCAGCAGGGACCCGATCACGCCGAAATACCCTGAAATGAAACACGCGCGCCGCGCTGTAGTCCCGCCGCCCGCAGCCCGGCGCGGCGCGGCGCGGCGGCGGCGCGGCGCGGCGCGGCGGCCGTGGTCTACGAGTCACTTCGGGGTTCGCTAAATGCTAAAACTTGCATACTCATATCAAATTTGTCGCAATAAATAAATATTTTCTGTAGTATTTGACTTAATAAACCAATATCAATAGATTTCCGATATTAACAGTGTAAGATGACTACATAAAATATTTCAATGTGAAAATTGTTATTATGATTTTTTTATTTTTGTCATCATCAACCTAAATTAGTCCACAGCTGGACATAGGCCTCCCCTAATGAGCGCCATAGCGCCCTGTCTTCAGCTTGCCGCATCCAGCGTCTGCCAGCAGTCTTTCGCAGATCGTCATCTCATTTCATTTCATTTCATTTATTCATAAAGTTTCAGGCTTATACATAGATCTTACAATTATTATTATAGTAACTACTAGCTTTTGCCCGCGGCTTCGCACGCGTAGACTACATCCTTCTCCTTACCATATTTTAACAGTATGTAGAGAATAAGTAAAAAAAATAATGATGATAAAAATAATTAAATGTATCACAGAGTTATACTTACCTACTTTATCATCAATACGCTCTATCCTTGTCCCGTCCCTATCCCTTCACTATTTCTGTTTATCCATGACTAATAATAAGTAATCATAATCTTAAGTAAGTAATTAAATCAAAGTATTTCCTTATAAACAACATTTTTAACAATTTTGGATGTCGGCGCCAATGTCACCAGACTATTTGATGAGCTAACACGTGAACACTATATGTATTTTATTTTTGATTACACCTACCTGGGTACACTTACTTATTTCTTATCACTGATTCATTTATTATTTAGTTAGAAACATCGATCAAAAATTTCCGGCCGGCCCCCCTTAGATGCACAATGCGCCCCTGAAAACGTCAGTATCAAAAGGTATCCCATTTGGCATTTTGGGATACCTTTTCAACTAGTGTCATTTTAGCTCTCGGACCGAAAGCATGGTCAAGTGCTCGTATAAAAAATGCAATAATCGACCGACCAAGCAACAGAAAAAGGATGGAATTTCTTATTTTCAGTAAGTATTTTTACCTGTGTATTGTGATATGAGCCAATTGAGCCTTAGATACTTGAGAAATCAGCATTAAATATTGTTGTTGGGTTTGCCTATGTAAAAATATTTATTTTGTTCTAAGTTGATGCATGGAGCGGCTATTGTTTCTAATTTTTTTTTATATTTATTTGTGGTAAGTTGTAAGGTGATAAATTTTTTTTCATGAAAAGACATTTAAAATAACTGGTTGAGGTTTATAAAATAACTAGCTGACCCGCCCTCAATTTTACTTCGCGTCGCTAATTTATAGTTGTATCAATAAATGATTCGTTATCTTTACCAGAATTCTGTTGATTTTATAATCCTTATAAAAATAAACAGTATATAAATTATTTTTAGGTACCTTCCTACCTACTTACAAAACAAAATAAAATAAATTCGACTCCACTAATCTCTTGTTCCGCATGCAAAAAACTTGACAGGCTCTGCGCAAACTGTCTGCGTCAAAACAAAACGTGGACACTTTTGAGTGTAATTCTTGTAAGGTTCTAGGTATCTACGGGGAGGCCGCAAAGCCGCATACTTGATCGATGGTTAGAAATTAATTACCTACCTACAGAAGTAATTATTAGGTACTACATTTACAGAATACCTAGTTTTATTTTGCTACACTGCTGACCCCTAATGCAACAGTTTAAATGAAATTAAAACGAAATAAACTGAAAATTGTTTCAATACAATTGTTACACGTAAATGTTGAACATTGATAAGTTAGCTCAGGTAATAGGTATATCCCTATCCCGTCCCTATTTAATTCTTATATCTATCCGTTGAGCCATTTTATAGTTACCGACAGACTTTAAAGACTTCATACAAACTGTCATCCCCTATTTCACCCCCTTAGGGGTAGAATTCACAAAAATCCATTCCTAGTGGATGCCTGCACAGTATAAAGTATCTATGTTCAAAATTTCAAGTCTCTAGACGATTTCATTATTCCCATGACTTTATCCCCATTTTCACCCTCATGGGGGTGGAATCATCAAAATCGCTGAGACACGTGTAAATTATTTTTTAATCTTCAGCCTAAACCCAGAATATGAAAATCCTGACTTTAAAACTGACGGATTTTCATACAAACTTTCATCCCCTATTTCCCCCCTTAGGGGTGGAATTTCCAAAAATCCTTTCCTAGTGCTCACCTACACTACCAAAGGAACCTACGTGCCAAGTTTCATGATTGAAGCTTCAGCCGTTTGGGCTGTGCGTTGATGGTCAGTGAGTCAGTCAGTCACTTTCTTCTTTTATATACATAGATTACCAAAACCTGCCTTTTCAGGCGTATGAATATAATATAAGAATATAAATGACTGTAGGTTACAAATGAAAATACAAATTAAATAAAATTTCCATTAAAAAAAACATGTCACACATAATCATGCAAAATCAACTAATAGGTAGTTACCTACAGTTTATATTCAAAAAATTCATTTATACTATAAAAAAATTTTTCGGTCAGCCATTTTGTCAGGTTACATTTAAATCTAGTTAATAATGTCATTTCTTTAAAAATTGTCGGGAATTTTATTGTATATTTTAATTGCCATCATCCCTCCTGGCCTGAGGGCGTCCTACACTATGTTTGCCTAGTCGTGGTCTCCACTCAAGAACACGCTTACCCCAGCGGTTGTCGGTTCTTCGCGAGAGATGGCCGGCCCACTGCCACTTCAGCTTGCTAATTCTTTGAGCTATGTCGATAACTTTGGTTCCTTGTCGGATGTACTCGTTACGAATCCTATCCTTCAGAGAAACTCCGAGTACTTATAGCTCCTTCCATAGCTCGCTGAGCGACTTTGCGCTGGTGGACCAGCCCTACCGCGAGTGTCCACGTCTCAGCTCCGTAGGTCATGACGGGTAGGACGCACTGATTGAAAACGAATGTTATGGTTATGGGTTATGGTATGGATGACGAGAAGACTCGACTTAATTTTCCAAACGCTGCGCAGCCTAGCTAGATCCTCCGCTTGGCTTCCTTCTCGAAATTGTTTTTACCTAACTGCAGAATCTGGTCAAGGTAAGTGTAGGTACTCGGAAACAGTTTCGTTCAAGGTGGCCATGTACGACCACCGGTCTTGGATCAATGTGGCCATTGATCATGACTTTGGTTTTATCCAAATTCATGCCAACACCGATACATCGCGAGGCTGAAGCTAGGCCGTCCAGCAACTGGTTCAGCTCCTCTTACGAGTCCGCCATTAAGAGTATGTGATAGCTACCGAGGAAGAGCTGGAAGAGCGCGGCGACGGCGATGGCGCCGCTGAGCTCGCACATGCGCTCCGTCCAGAGCAGGCGGCGCGCGGCGGCGGCGGCGGGGGGGGTCAGCGCCGCCAGCGCCTCCTCCGCCGGGCAGCGCCAGCGCGCCTGCGCCAGCACCGCCAGCGCGGGCACCAGGAACGAGATGGTGCCGCCCTGCACGATGGGCAGCCGGCAGCCCCACGTGCTCTGCACCCACGTCACCAGACCTGCAGACCCACACACCCACACACCTCAGCATTACTGACTAGGTAGGAACTTATGTTTCAAACTACTCAATCCGAACAGAAACAACAGGGTATTACACACATTTTTGAAAAATGTCTCAATTAGATTCTACAGTGCTAATGAACCAGTAAAAAATTCACAAAATTTTTATTCAATCGTTATGTGCTATAAAAATTCATTTACATTTTGCATTTTAAAATTTCGCGGGTAATTTGCCGAAAACGCTGGTTTCGAAGCAACGTTAACTAATCAGTGCCGCTGGCCGCAGTGGACGCCATAATGACGCCATATTGCTCTGTAGTCATGACGTCAGTTGGCTGTGTAAACAAATGCAGTGATATCTATCGTCGAAGTCGAAAATTTTTGCGATATTATTTGATTTCTTAGAAATTTGAAATTAGCAACAAAAACTTTCGATGCAGTGATATTTTGTATCTTATAGATTAAACGTAAGTTGACAGTTGACACTTCTATCTAAGTTTACATAGCCGTATGACGTAATAACATGGCGACTACTAATAATGGTGTTATGAAACAGATTAAAAAAGCTGAAACCTTTGATTTGGATTTAACAATTTAGTTTCCTATTTTATGAACTAACTAGCGACCCGCCCCGGCTTTGCACGGGTGCAATAAAATACTACTATTACTATTATCTTTATATATACATCTGTGAGTGTGTATGTCACTGAACTTCTCTCAAACGACTGGACCGATTTTGATGAAATTTTTTGTGTGTGTTCAAGGGGATCTGGGAATGGTTTAGATTCACAATTTTGTCCGCTGGACAATGTTTTTTTAATTAATTTTTAATTTATTAGTAGTTGTTGATTTTGGAATGTTTTACATTGGATCCGACAGACGGCGCTACCATCGCAGTGTCAAATTTTAAATAATATGCGATTTTGGAATGTCTTACATTGGATCCGACAGACGGCGCTACCATCGCAGTGTCAAATTTTAAATAATATGCGATTTTGGAATGTCTTACATTGGATCCGACAGACGGCGCTACCATCGCAGTGTCAAATTTTAAATAATATTCGAATTTTAATTTTAGTCTGTCCCGACCGTTAGCGCTGCGATCAAATTAAAAATCTTTATACAATGTTACTGGTGGTGGTTACCGGTGTCGGAGACTTTGGAGGGGTGAAGTACGGTAAATTTTATCGACAAATCACTATCCCTATTTTTTTTTCTCGCTCCCTGATAAAATGGCAGCCATTTTGTTTTCTTTGGCCTCGAAGCACGGGTGCTTGTATTGTTTAAGCTATAGCCATCCATGCAGAGGTTCTAGGAGGACGATAGAGGACTCATTTGATTGTCAATAATGTAGACAATCAAATGAGTCCTCTATCGTCAATCGGCAATAAAGCAATGATAACATTGTTGCATTTTCTATTTTATAATAGAAGAAAAGAGAATTTATAAAACAAAAAAAAGTTATTTTATCAACATTTTTTTAAAATTTTTAGCTTTTTCATAAAATTGAAACTGTCAAGCTACATTTTTTTTGTTTTTGAACGATAGTACAGAATGTGTGCTTTAAAATAAGTCATGCATCTTAGCCCTGAGTAAGATAGTTTAGAGGTTATGACGATTTGAATCTGACCCTTGAAAGTTTAAATATCCCGCTAATAAGCAACTGGACTCACGGTTTCGAGGAATTGCGTGTCCATAGACAATTCTGTGCTTTGTTGTAGATAAGGACGTGCTGAAACTGAAAAAAAACGGCGCGCTGTCTGATTAATTTTTGTTTATGGATTGTGCAACGGGAACGCTAATGCTGCTGTAAGAGAGTATGCGAGAAGATTTCCCAATAAACCAACCCCGAATGCTCGCACATTCATACGACTACACCTCAACCTCAACCTCGCCGAAAATGGTATTAGAAGAGCACCTAACGAACGTATTCCTTTATTGTCTTCTAAAATCATAACCAATAATAATGATCGTAACCAATAATTTTCAAAGTTTGAGGTAGAAATCTAGCGTTTTATATAGCATTTTTTGTGGATAATCTTACGTCTGTCAGTCACTTTTGTAAACATGACATAATAATGACACATTCTGCCAGTGACGTGCGTGACATTTGGTTTAATGACATTGACACTTGACGATCTTTTTTATCTTCTTTTTCGTTTACATTGTGTATAACGCTAGGCCTCAAGCTGGGGGCCATAAATGTTTTGTAACCTACTTTAGAAATCTATTTTTGTTTAATCATTTGTAATGTAGTATGTTGTGTTGTACTTACCTAGATCTAACTGGCGAGTGTTAGGAGATGCATTTATTTAAAAGTTAACTATAGTAATTTAGGGATATTTTATAAAACAATTTTTTTTATATATATACACTTATATATGGTATATTTATCTATTATTATTTATTTATTAGCTATGGATTTAGATTTAAATAATAGTTTTTTCTCGTGCTCCTCGAATACCGATTATGCTAGTGCTCATAGCGCTACCAGTAGCGATGACTCGATGGTGGGTTCACCACACCTTCGAGCCGTTGTAGAAAGTAAGTTCCATGGTTGTTCTAAAAATCTGAACATTATTCATATTAACGCCCAAAGCATCCCTGGCCATTACTCTGATTTGTTAGCTTCGTTTGACCATAAATTAATTGACGCTGTTCTTATCTCCGAGTCATTTCTAAAGCCTTCTTTACCGTCTACCCTATATTCTTTGCCAGGATTCATTCTGATAAGAAATGATCGTGTTGGCAAGGGTGGTGGTGGGGTCGCTATATACCTACGTGCAGGTATTCCCTATAAACTTATTGATCAATCGCCAGGACAGTACTCCAAGTTTGCAGAGCGTCTATTTATTGAAGTAATTGTTAATCACTCTAAAATCTTACTTGGTGTTTATTACCCTCCATCTAGTAGTATAGACTACTTCTCCTCACTTGAATTAAAACTTGAGTCTTGTTCTACTAGCTATGATCATACAATTTTACTCGGCGACTTCAACACTTGTTTATTAAAAAATGATATCCGCGCTGTCAAACTCCAATCTCTTCTCTCTTCTGTGAACTTACACATTCTCCCTCTCTCTGCCACGCATTACGCTCCTCACTGTTCTCCATCTCTCCTGGATCTTATTCTGGCTTCTGTCTGACGTTGACCGCGTGGCTACACATGGTCAAACTACTGCTCCTTTCTCCTACCACGATCTTCTCTATCTTTCATATAAAGTGCGTTCTCCTTGGCAAAAAGTCAAGTATCTCCATCTGCGTAGCTTTAAAGATATCAACCTGAGAACCTTAAGGCTGATGCCTCCAATTTAGACTGGTCACCCATAATCGACGCTGTTAGCGTGGACGATAAGGTTGCTTCTTTTAATAAGCTAATTTCAGATTTATTTGATATTCATGCTCCGATTAAAATAGTTAAAGTGAAGCATCCTCCGGCTCCATGGCTGACTCAAGCCATCAAGAAGGTGATGTCAAGGCGGGATCGAGCTAAACGGCGCTTCAAGAAACACCCGACTGAGGAAAATCACAGTGCTTATAAAAACTCCGTAATCGTTGCAGCAAGTTGTGTAGAGATGCTAGAAAACGTCACATTCATAGTTCTGTTCAATTGTCTACTCCTTCCCAAATGTGGAAATTCCTCAAATCTATTGGACTTGGTGGTGGCTCATATAACTCACACATCCCTTTTGACTTGAACACTATTAATCAAAACTTCTCTAAATCTCCCCTTTGTCTGGATAATAGTGTTCGAACCTCAACTATTAACGCAATTGCCCAGCAAGCTCTCCCACCATGTCTCCCTTTTACTTTCGAAGCGATTGCTGAGGATGACATTAAAAAGATTCTCAATTCTATTTCAACGAAAGCTGTTGGCACTGATGGTATTAACATCCAGATGCTCCAACTGCTCTCCCTTGAACTCTGTCCTGCATTATCCCACATCATAAATCATTCTCTTGAGACAAGCTGTTTTCCTAATATGTGGAAATCTGCTAATGTCATTCCATTGCCTAAAGTCTCCAATCCCTCCTCTATTTCTCAATTAAGACCTATCTCGATTCTCCCTGTCCTATCTAAAATCCTTGAGAATGTAGTCCAAAGGCAACTTTCTCTGTTCTTTAATCTTAATAACCTTTTGAGTCCTTACCAATCTGGCTTTCGTCCTGGTCACAGCACTGTAGGTGCTCTGACTAAAATATCCGATGACATACGCTAGGCCATTTCTAATGGGAAGGTTACTGCGCTTGTGTTATTGGATTTTAGCAGTGCTTTTAACTCTGTCGACCACGATATCCTTCTTTCAGTCCTCTCTTCTCTTAATGTATCTTCCTCAGCAGTCGCTTGGTTTCGTTCTTATCTCTCAGGCCGCTCGCAGCGTGTGCGCCTTGATGATTCATACTCAGATTGGTGTAACATCTCTGCGGGTGTACCACAAGGCGCTGTCCTTTCACCTCTCCTCTTCTCAATCTTCATTAATTTCGTTACTAAAGTCATTTCTCCTAGCTATCACCTCTACGCAGACGACCTGCAAATTTACCATCATTTTAAAGTGAGTGAGATCTCTGAAGGTATTAATAACATTAACTTGGATCTATGTAAAATAAACTCATGTGCGAAGGCATATGGTCTTCTGATTAATCCCTCAAAATCGCAAGCTATGATCTGTGGTAGTCATTATATGTTGAAATCCTTAGCTCTTTCTCCCATTCCGTCTATTACTTTAGACGATAACATCATTCCACTCTCTGTGAAGGCTAAGAACTTGGGCGTTATCTTTGAAAGTAATTTATCTTGGGCTAGTCACATAAACAATATCAGTAAGAAGGTTAATTACACGTTTCATTCTCTTCGACATCTACAAAACTTCCTTCCGTTTGAAACAAAAATCATCCTTGCCCAGAGTCTGCTACTTCCCCTACTCGATTACGCGGATGTTTGTTTCTTGGACGCGACAGAGGAACTCTGGAATAAGCTTGAACGCCTTCAGAATTTGGACATTCGTTTCATATACGGATTGCGTAAATTCGACCATGTGTCTGCTTTTAGAGCCAAGCTGAAATGGCTACCCATACGCCGGCGGCGCGATCTTCACATTCTGTCTTATCTCTACTTCATTCTCTTTAGCCCCATTGCTCCGACATACCTCCGCGAACGATTTGAATTCCTTGTTCTCCGCGGTGTGCCTTGTAGGACGGCAATATCACTCCGTCTTTCCAGTAGGCCTGGAGGTTCTTTTGCCGCGAAAGCAGCCAGATTGTGGAACTCTATCCCCCATGAAATTCGAGCCAGTCCATCGCTTAACATATTTAAAAGTAAGGTAAAAGAGCACTTTCTACTATCATAAATGTAATCTATTTAAGCATAGTATATTACGCCGTTATACTGCGCAAAACAATTAATTGCCCAAAAGTTCAAAATGAGATATCGCGTTTGTAAAGTTTAAGGTGTTGAAATGATAGTTTCTGATCTCTATTGTTATTATTAATATATTAACAAAAGTACATTTGTTCATGTTCTATTAGTATGTAACCATAGCTATATAAAAAGCTAAATGCTTTTATCAAAATTTGGCGGTAACTGTCACTAGGTCTCCTATTTAATTGGTTTTCCCTGTAAATTGTCAAATCTCTTTATTTTCTAAATTTGTAGGAATATAGCGAAACCTGAGAAATTAGTTTTTACATTTAGATAATAAAAGCTACCCATGATTTAAAAATACCTGCATAGCTGTCACTCGTGAAGCTACAAGATGAAAGGCATCAAGATAATTGGTTTTCCCTGTACAAAATTTTAAGAACCAATGAATTATGCATACAAATTTTTGTGGTTTCAGGTCTTTCAGTTGTTATTGTAATTTTAACGTCATAAAACTATATAAACACATTGTGCCTTGGTTATTTGATTACTAATAATATCAAACTTCAATAGTCATTAATCAGTGCCAACCAATTCAAATTAGTAAATGGAGAAACTTGGACAAACACTCTATGAATGACTGAAATTCATACAATTCAAATTAAAGTCAAAATAATCAAGAGTGAAGCTTGCTAGATGTCCTAAATTATGCCTAGATGTACCTTTGATCATTCTGTGCAGAAAATTCCCTGAAATTCGGGGTACTATTTAAATACCTATACGAAGTTGGCCACTTCAGGTAGGTACTAAATATAATTATTATCTTACTAGCTCCTTCCCGCGGCTTTGCTGGCTGATGATGATGAAAAGTAACCTATGTGTTAATCCAAGATGTCGGCTACGTCCTCACCAAATTTCAACAAAATTGGTCTAACCATTTGAGCGTGAAGAAGTAACAAACTCACAAGCTTTCACCCTAATAATATTAGTGTAAAAAAGTAATGAAAAATACCAATCCTTATGAAAATAGTATTTTAATGCTTACTAAAAACAAATCAAATTAAAAAGGTAAACAATGACCAGCACAAATTTTAAATTTTAAAATTATCCTGACATAATAGGCCAGTGAATTTTAAGCTCTAGGTATTACTAAACTTAATCTCGATTACATCAGCTTATTACAGCCTAATATCCTACTTAACAAATCTTTTTGTTAAGTAGGATATAAAACTGTTATAAAGTTTAGAACCATCACAAATCAGCTTTAAAATAATAAAAAATCATCAAAATCAAGCCAAGCTGATAAACAAACAAACCTATTTTTAGTCGGGTGTTAAAATTAAACAAAACAAATTAATTTACGGCCAACATAAATTAATCTTCTTCAGAACTTATAGCAGGGTCACTTTCTGAGATGTACAATCGGGTACCCTGTCTTTGCCTGGAACATCTGTAATTAAATTTTCAAACCAGGCATGATACTCCTCCGGTATGACACCCTTTTTGCGTAAGTGCAGCAAATCTTTTTTTTTGCTACACTGATGCCCAAAGGTTTTTTGTAAAGTTGTTTTAGCTCATCAGGAAAATATTTGTCTACCCTGATTTCAAAATTTTTTTTTGAAATAACGGACTCAGACATGACATCTTTATTCTTTTTCTTTTGGTTTCTTGTTCCGTAATTATGCTCTCTTTGTTTTTCAAGTTCTGACAATTCACTAGCTAGACTTTCTTTTCTTCCTTTTTTGTTTGTAACATCAATTACAGAAAAAAAATTCAGACATGTCGTAGTTAAAGTATATTTTGCTTTCCCCTTTAACATATTTTAGACGTTTTATCTTAAACCATTTCACTTGCTTTCTCTCTACATCTTTTTGTGCATTCTTTACAATTTTTTCTGAATCTCTGAACTCAAATCTCTGAACTCGTCATATTTGAATTCCTTAACAACGTATGGGTTCTTCAAAATTTTCTTTTATATATATATTTTGATCGTGCTCTTTTAAACACATTTATCCCGTCCGGCATTGAATAAATTTCTGTGTTTTTTTGCGCCGATTCAATAGCGCTGAGCATTGAATCATTGAATGCATTGAGTCCGCTTCCATGTGTGAATGTCCACTTTCAAGGAATTTTTGTTCAATAATCTGTAAATTTTCTATTTTCGTTACAGCCCAGAGCAGAATTGCCGCTACGTTTTTATTGCGATTTTGACCGCCACGGGTATCAGAAAAAAGGCTTACTTCTGTCACCGAACTTGGGATGCAATTCGATAAGAAGTGGTACAAAATAGTACCAATTTTCGAACTACCTTTCTTGCCATTGATTTCAGACCAAGGAAAACAGTATGCTTGGTTTGGAAGAGCGCTCTCATATACCGTCAAATTATAAACGGTTAATTTCCGTGTATAATTTAAGAGACCAATGTCTCCACTAGGTATCTGCAGTATGGCCTGCAAATCAAAAGAAGCCGATGAAAAATTCTTTTTTTTGCCACATTAACCTTCCATGAAGCAGGATTAGGAATTCTCCAGCGTTTCAAGTTTTTTGCTTTTTTGCAAGCCTTATCAAAAATCTCCATTAAAATGACCTACTATACTGACTATAAAAGAAGATTCTTTTAAGTCGTCATTCAAATCATTTAAACGTTCTTTGTCTAAAGTTTCCAAAGCAATAGTTTGATGTAAGCACTCTCTGTCTTTACTGCAGTCATTCTCATTACTGTACAGGTCATCGCTGCAGAACGTTCTGTCGCCATCGAAAATAGGTAAGCTGGAGAGCTTACCTATTTTGGTTGAGTTGAGCAGAATTGTTCGGACTGAAGGAGTTCAGTCCGAACAATTCTGCTCAACTTGCTCAACTTTCATTCACTAAAAACTTCAAAATAATAATTGAAAACCTCCAAAAACAATCGAGACTCGAGCGCAAATGGCCGAAACAGGACCGGGAATGTCGATACTAGCGCCAGGGAGCGTAACTAAACAAGTTTAATGGTTTTTCACTGTAGTGAAGTTGTATTGAGTGTGGTATGATATATCTAAAAGAAAACCAATTATCAAGATATACCATTTTTTCTTAGACGATAAGTTGTATTAAGACGTATGAAATTCGACAGGTAAAACCAATTATCTGGATATAGCATTTTTTCTTAGACGATTTAATGTATTGAGACGTATGAAATACGTCAGGTAAAACGAAATAAATGGCTATAGTAGTTTTTATTCGCAGACTTTATTGAAAAACTAAGAATTAAATCTTAAAAAATGGTTATCCCTGAGGAAAAAAATAAAGTATTCAAAGAGGTCTCTTGGGGGTAAAATAAACTTAATCAATTTAACTGACATTCATTGGAGACGATTATGGTGGCAGTCAAGTTAAACCGGCCTAATGTTTTGTATTTGACTACAAATCATAGATTGCTTGATTTACATGATTATCACATTCGCTAGCAGCAAAACTAAAAGACATAGCAGTTAATGGGTTTTACCAGACGAAAAATCATAAAATTTTGAGTACTTTGGCATTTCTAGTTCAGTTTGGACAAAATTTCGAAATAATTGTTTTGCGCAGTATAACGGCGATTACTAGTATAGTATATATTCTAAATATATATTTATATATTCCATAGGTATTTATTAAGTTTATTTAGTCATTTTTTTATATAAATATATATATTATGTATGTTTATAATAAGTATATGTATAGATTCATTATTTGTACACTTCCTCTACCTATTCCATCGCCTCTCCTATAACTCGTAAGGTTTGCTGGAAGAAAACTCTTTTTCAGGGTTAAGCTCGCCTATGTACAGTACATATCCTATTAAATAAGTTCATCGTTTGTATAAATTGTGTGTACAATAAAGAATTAAAGAATTAAATTAAAGACAAGAGAGGCGAGTACAGGAAGGTAGAGTACAGGGTGTAGTGTAGTAGAAGGTGCGAGTTACGTTACCGGTGACGAAGATCATGGTGGAGATGATGTTGGAGCGGTCGGGGTCGTCCTCCGCCATGCAGAGCGCGGGGCACAGGATGAACGGGATGGCCACGATCGCGCCGATCATCGTCAGGTAGTGCTGTACACAACACAACACAACACTATGTTACTTCAATAGGAGTAGTATGCCTATTAGGGTTGCCATGCCAACCCTACTATAATTATACTAGCTGTAATGTAACCCGCGACTTCGTTAGCGTTGTTTCTATGGAAACGTTTAATAGTAGATTATTGCAAAGGCAGCAAAATAGTAGGCAATTAGGCATGCGCTAAACGTATCCACGACTGGAGCGGATCTGGTCCGATTCCAGTTGTGTCCGGACACGTGTCCAGGAGTCGTGTCCGTGGATCTGTTTGGATCCGCGTGCAGTTTCGCTTCCTACATGTCCATTAGATCTGTTCGTTTCAGTGGATCTAGCGGATCGGGTGGGATCCGCTTTTATTAACAGTTCCTACATGTCCATTGGATCTGTCTGTTTGTAGGACACGTTTGTTTCGGTGGATCTAATGAATCAATGACTAATAAAAACATAGCAATGCTTTTCCATAGGGATGACATGTTTGTTAGTTGGATCTAATCACAGAAATCTAAATAAAAGGTGACTTGTTATTTAGATTTCTGTGGATCTAATCTGTGACAAATACTAGCTTAAGTTTTTTAAGGTATCGGTAAGTATACCTATTACTTATTTTTTGGTACAAAAGTACAAAAAAGTCATCTTACAGACGTGGACACATCTAGACTTGTTTATTTCAGCTACTTCCATAGTATTATGTCTTATGGTATACTGCTGTGGGGGAACGCTGCAGATATTAACACCGTATTTGTGCTGCAGAAGAGGGCTGTTCGTGCAATCTATAATATGGGTCCCAGAGAATCCCTGCGTGATAAATTCAAAGAAATAAACATAATGACAGTACCATGTCAATATATTTATGAAAACTTATTGTACACTCATAAAAATATAAATCGGTTCCCTAAAAATAGCGATAAACATAATTTGAATACCAGAAACAAACATAAGATCGCTGTGCCCGCAACTAGGCTACACAAAATTAATGTATCTTTTAAAGGGCAATGTATACACTTCTACAACAAAACTCCTAGTGAGTTGCAAAAATTATCAGTAAATAAATTCAAACAAATTGTCAAAACCTTGCTGTGCAAAAAGGCTTACTATAAAATATCAGATTATCTAGATGATAAAAAAGCTTGGGACGGGTTTTGCTCCAACTCGAAAAATAACAACTAACAGGCTAAAGGTTTCTTCGTCGCTTCTTTACTTTAGTCTACATACCGAAGCGACAGAAATCAAAAAATATCACTTTATTTCCGTGTCAGTGCTTAGTTTTATGATTTGACCTTTTCTAAGTGTACATTTATTGTATTTATGGAAATAAAGAGTTTTGATTTTGATTTTTTTTTTGAGTGGGTTTATTTCGTTTTGTTTAGCAAATTATAATATAGTAGGTATAATTTGACTTAGGTAGTTACTCGTAAATGGACCCGGATCTGTCGATCGAACACGTCCGAACCCGAATCGAAGCCCAGATCCACACAGTTCCAATCGCTCGCTGTTACATTCATTTGACTTGATCTTACTTTAATTCCGTGGACTTGATGGACCGAGACCGACGACGCGTCCAGCGTGTCCGCGGACACTTGGCGGACACGCCGCGAACGCTAATCCGGAGCGGAACTTTGATTCCAGGATTACAATTACCTGTGTGCAATATTTCAGCCCGATCCGTGTAGTAGTTTTTATGTGAAAGAGTAACTAACATCCATCCATCCATACTTATAAACTCTCGCGTTTATAATATTAGTAGGATTATAGATCGGTCTTTAGCAATTCATTGGGTTCCGGACAAACAAAACATTCCTAAACGTTATCGGCGAGCAGAGCGAGCCGCGAAAAATTAGGGTTTATGTTAATTTTTGGCGGTGGTGGCCAAACTTATCTTAACGCATCCACTGCCGAAATTTTAGTTACTTTTTCAGGTCGAACTGATCTAGAAGAGTATGAGAAAATAAATATCAGCGAGCCCATGAAAATTTGGAAAATTTGCGAATTTTAGAAAAGTTATATCAGCAAATGGAATAAACCGCAGCCTTTTTTGAAATTGGTGAAGCATGCGTGGCAAGATAAAGAAGCTAAATAATGAATTGAACAATTTATAATAATAAGTAGTTTGATGAATTAATTACGCCTCCGGTTAAGGGATGAAACTTTGGTGTTCTTCCAACACAAATAAGGTTCGTAGTTCGCAATAGATGGACAATTTATGAGTTTGTCAAATATCAACAAAATACGAGGACAACAACCTATTTCATCAATAGAATCAACGGCGAGCGAAGCGAGGCTTGAAAGTTTTTATGATCTGGCTGTGCGTGGGAGTTGTTTGGCATTCGATCTTTTGCAGTTGCAAACTCTCCTGAAACGCAGGTTGAGTCCTGGACTAGAGCAAGCCTTTGTGAAATAATTTGAAAAAAGCAAGAGAAAGCCAAGGTTTATGAAACAGCAGAATGTTATCATCTTGTTTTCAAGCAGAGCATGCCGCGAGAATTTCTTTGATTTTTGATGAATTTTGCGTGATTTTGCTAATTGACCTCAAACGAGGGATGAGCCCATGACCAGAGGCGGACAATAAAGCTGCCAGCAGCGAGCCGCGACATTTTTAGTTTTTGTTAGATTTTTGGGTAATTTTTTATCAAATTTGGCAAAGTGACCTAAAGCGGCTCTGGATCATAGTCAGAAGGAACAAATGTTATAGGCGAGCGGATCAAAGCACGAAAATTTTGTTGTCTATTTCGATTTCTTTGCTCTGGGTGACAAACTTGACAAAGTGACCTCGCAGATTATTTGTTACATTTTTGTGCTTGTGGTTGGATTGATATAAGCTGACAATAGAAGACCACCTAGAGCACTCAAGTTTAGTTCAGTTCTAGTCATAGGTAAAGGTAACGTTGGTTTTGCCCCCCCCCCCCCCCCCCCCCCACAGCCACGCCTGTCTCTATGTAGGTATTATAGACTTTATTTTAGAATAAAAATAAGGGTTTCACACAACCCCAGGCCGACCGACGACTAGGTACGCGACGTCACAAACCCAGGCTTCCAGTCCCAGTCCAGAATACAAAAAACAAAAGGGATGGCGGCTACCTATGCAATAAAATGATCTACCACATACCTGCAGCGCCATGAAGATGCAGAGGTACCAGGGCGGCGCGTCATCGATGCCGTACGTCACGCCGCCGCCGCGCCCCGCGCCCGTCGCCGCGTCCTCCGGCCCCGTCTCCGCTGCTCTCTCGACCACGTGCTGATCAACAAAATTAAAATACTTAAATGATCAATAAAACCCAATAGTCACGTGTCAAATGTGTGTTATAGGTACTTAATTGGTACCTATCTACTAGTAGGTAGGTATACCTAGTTCCTTAAAGTGAAACCAATGGAAGGTTACCTGCCCACTGTGCATACCTACCTAGCCGCCGTGTGTGTGGTCAGCTGGTTAGCTAGCACACGACGAGCGCTTTATTTATCAACTTGCTACATAAATACCTAGGTAGGGAGGTGCTATCGTTATGTTGTAATACCTTGTAGGTACGAGTAGGTATATTGAAGGCAGCTGAATGTTTGCGTCGGAAATTGAATAAAACTATTAGCGGATGTGTGTGACTGTGAATTTCCGTCCGTCCGTCTCGTCGCGTCGTCGTCGCGTCGGTCGGTCAGACACGCGGACCGGGGCTGCGCGGCGGCGGCGCAGCGGCGCGGCGGCGGCGCGGCGGCGCGGCAGAAGGAAAGGACACAACATGCGTCCAAGTCCTCGAAAGTCGTAGTACCTATACCTGCCCTACCTAACTACACTTTACTTTTTTTTATAGTAAAATATACACTTCCGACTTCCGAGCTTTAAACTGGAATCGCTTCATGGCGGCGGCGGGTTCTTCAAGACTAATTTTTAAAATTGATAAGTAAGTGAGTAAGTACTTGTATTGTACCTACTCGGTATGAGTTGTACGCTTGTTGAGTTATAGGTACACCTAGTTAGTAGTTAGTTGTTGAGTAATAGTTATAGGTAAGTACACTTGCTATTAGGGTTGCCACCCGTACCACCCCGTACTTTTCAGTACTTATGGCATGTTGTTATTCTACAAATCTGAGTTTTAAAACCCAACAAACCTACCTACCTATAACACAAAAATGTCAAATTATCAAGATGATTTTTTTGCGGCGCGACCAGTTGGCCAATTATTTTCGCGGCTCGCTCGGCTCGCTGTTATATCTTTTAAGTTTGCGTCTTTGCCATTTAGGATAACTATCGCCCTTAAATAAAAAAATGTACTCAGTTTTTACATGGCGTAGGTACATTTTTTTAACCTCTTACTAGGTAAATAATACTTTATTTTCTCAAAAATAAGGTGGCAACCCTATCTACTTGCTGTATAGGTAGGTAGGGACCTAGGTACATATTTTTCCATAGAACAGTGTTGCTACTTGTTAGTTTTCGAGTTGAAGCAAAACCAGTCTCAAACAAAACTTTTTAAACTTTCGCGATTTGTTAACATAATAAAAGAGTAAGGAAATAACTAATAACAAAAGGTACGCGATAAATAGGGGTTATTCTAGTTTTCCCCCTTGACAAATCCCCCTTAAGGGAGAAAACTGGAAGAAATTTTTTTGGAGTCCAGTTTCTCCCTTAAGGGGGATTTCTAGGGGGAAAACTGGAATAACCCATAAATAGGTAGGTAAGTAGTACCTACCTACCCGATAAAATCATTAATCAGTCTCAAACATTTGCTCATATCTCTAGCTAGATAGTGTGACATTTTGTAGTAGGTAGGTACCTTACCTACCTACCTGCCTACGCCCTGTTATTGTTACTTACTCGGAATCATCATCATCATCAGCCTATATTAGTCCACTGCTGGACATAGGCCTCCCCATGGCAAGATGGCCTCCCCTAATGAGTGCCATTACTTTCACAGAATAGTGCCGCCGCCGCCGCGCCGCGCCGCCGCGCCGCCGCCGCGCCGGCCGCGCCACCGCCGCGCCGCCTACAGACACTAAACACGTTGTTCACTCAACACGTTTTTATTTATTTATTTATTTGATTCGGATTGCCATCAGCTTATCTAATTACAATAGAAATTAAAATAGACACAGAAAGCTAATAATAGGCATTCACTAATAGAATTATAATAAACTACCTAAGTGTGATCACTAAAAATTTTTTCGTCGACAATTGCGTACTTAATGAAGCAATAAAATTATAACAAATAAAATTAAGAAAAAAGCAAATAATAAAAATTAAGTGTATAACTACATCATGTGCAAAAGAAGTCAAGAGTCATGCATCGCCTTGCCCTGTGAATGCTGGTATTGAAAGGGTCAATGTTTAACATCTTGCTGAAATCATAGACAGTTCTACTCGCTCGCACTACAAATGAATTTTGTCTATAATTAGTTCCAACATGTTGGACATGTAGTAGGGGATTGTGTCTAAGCTGCTTACGCGGTACATTGAAGTCTAATTTGCTAAGAAGTTCTGGACAGTCAACATCATTGTTGATAATCTTAAGAATATAAAGATAATCAGCTATATTCCGCCTGTTTTTGAGTGGCAAGAAATGGAACCTCTTGCAGAGTTCATCATAGGTAAAAGATTTGTAAGGAATCTTTACTCTAAAACACAGGTATCTTAAGAACTGCCTTTGAATACTTTCAATACGATCTATGTACTTCTGGTAGCACGGGTTCCATATCTGAGACGCGTATTCTAGGTGACTCCTTACAAACGTGCAATAATAGAAGTTTAAAAGTTTTGACGTTGGTAAAGCTCTTAGAGATTCGCATGACAAATCCCAGTGATCTCGAAGCCTTACTAATTCTGTTGTCGATGTGAACGTCAAAGAGTAGTTTTGAGTCGTGGTAGACTCCAAGATCACGCATACCAGGAGCTTTGGTAAGTAGCTGCCCTGCCAGTTCATAGCGCGTTGGAATAGCCCGAGGCTTACGAGTAAAAGTAGTAGCAAAACATTTACTGGGATTTAATTCAAGCTTATTTAATAGGCAATAGTCTTCCAGACGGGAGAGATCTGACTGAAGAGCAACGACGTCAAGATTGGATGTTACAGTGGAGAATATCTTCATATCATCGGCGAAACATAGCAGATTTGATGATTTGAAGCATGAGTCGATATCCCTAACATATAATGTAAAAAGTAGGGGACCTAGCAGAGACCCCTGAGGGACCCCACTTGGAACAGGAACCCAACTAGAGATGTAGTTATTGAGAACGACTGCCTGTGATCGATTATCAATATACGATGCAAACCATCTTAGCAAATTACCTCTTATACCTGATTGAGAAAGCTTATTTAACAACGTGAAATGATCTATTCTATCGAACGCTTTACTATAGTCGGTGTAAATTACATCGACTTGATGACCATTGTCCATAGCTTGAGTGATATAATCATTTAGGAGTATAAGATTTGAAACTGTTGATTTACCTCGCAAGAACCCATGCTGAAAGGGACTAAACGTAGTTTTAAGAGCAGAATATACTTGATTATAAATAATTCTTTCAAAGACTTTAGCAATAATGCAAAGTTTAGAGATAGGTCTGTAATGAGAAACCTCTGTTTTAGACCCTTTCTTATGGACTGGGGTGATAAATGCAGATTTCCATAATTTAGGTACTGTTGTTGAAAGAGACCTTCTAAACAAAAGTGATATAGGATAGGATAAAGAAGAGGCACATCTGATAAGAAATTTAGAAGATATGTTATCAGGTCCAGGTGCTTTTGACGCATCTAACTTTTTAAGTAGGATCATAATGTCAGCTGGAACAATTTCAATATTACTAATGTCAGAAGTGATATCAGATTCTAACTGATTACTTACAACGAAGCTGTTCTGGCATGGAGCGAAATTACTAGTGTTATTAGAGTGTAGAAAAGTAGATTGAAAATAAGATGAGAAAGCATTACAAATGGAATCACCACTGGAAAAAGTAGCATTATTAAAAGTCATCGAACTCGGCATTGAAAAAGATTTGGATCTGTTTTTAACGAACGTCCAAAAATATTTAGGATTATTTAGGATCGAATTTTCAGTTGATTCAATATAGCTTAGGTAGCATGCTGATTCCATTTTTTTTACTCTAGTACGCAACATTTTATAGGTCAGTTCATCCGACTTATTGCCGTAGTTTTTAAATTTCTTATAGAATTTATACTTTTCCCTAATTGCTTTTTTTAGTGCCGAATTATACCATACAGGGTAAGAGTGGTTATAAATGTTTTTCGTGGGTATGAACTTGTTTTCAAGATTATGAATACTCTCATTAAATAAAGTAACACACTCGTCAATAGAGCACGATGAAAACATAGATGTCCAGTCTAACTCATCAATCGCTCTATTTATCGACTCATAATCACCTTTATCAAATAAATAATGGGTACGCGGCGCATAATTCAACAATGGCATTTCGAACGATTTGTTGTTGACTCATTTACCTAAGTGGGTAGGTACAACTACATAGGTACCTATTAGAAGGCACTCAGCGATCTTAAAATGAAATGAAGTGCATTGTTATCAAGGCGCTTTATGTAAACTTTCACAAAGTCAAGGTAGACAAGGTAGGTACTAGGTACCTACGCGAGTGGCAGAGCAGCTGGCGAGAGGCAGCTCAGAACCGAGATGCCTGGAGAAGGCGTGGTCGGACAGGATCCACGTTGGGGGCTCGCCCGTGGCGCGGCGGAGCCCCCGCAGACCTGGAGGGATCGCTGACGGCGAGCCTGACCTGCAGCGCGCGGCGGCGGCGGCGGCGGCGACCGGCTCGTATGCGCACTTGCACTGCATCGCGTCGGTTTGTGCGCGTGCACCAACTGAACCGCAGCTACCTAGGTAGGTAGGTACTTACCTATTCGTTGCATAGACGTTTGTTTTATAGTTTTGCAGCGTAATCGATTAACTATACCTACCTACCTATCTGCCAGCTGGTCACTTGCACATGTTGCTTAAGTAGGTAACTAGGTAAGTACATACATATTAATATGTTACCAACCTAACTGTGTGTGTAATAATACCTACTTGGTAGGGGAGGAGGGGTAGCATTCATACAGTTTCTTTTTAAGCCCCATACAATAAAACTAATAGCTATTTCAGTTAATACAAACTAACACAGCGAAGCTACGCAAGTTTTTCTTATTGTCAGTGTCAAACTGGAAAACGTATGCCCACCCCACGCGCGGGGTGGCTTCGTACATAGGTTTGAGGGGCTCCGGCCCCCAACCCACCTAAAATTTTGCCTAGTTGTATAAAGTTTTCTCCCGAAGGCGAATCTAGGTAAAATCATTTTTATGACGGTTTAATTATTAATTTGTTATAGTTCGTGTATAACTTCTTTTCAAAAACGTAATTATTTATTATTAGTATTATGGTATTATGGTAGGTATTACAGATCACTTCACTTGCGATACGATTGTTGTCGGAATTTTTGAACGAAATGTTGCACAAACACATCAACCATTAGACCAATTGTCCATACAAAGTACCTAAGTTACGTTCCTCAGCAAAGCTCGAAATTCTGTATCTAGTATCAATAGATGGCGTTGATCCATCAGCCCAAAGTTGTTGTTATTTTATTATTTAACCGACGACGACGGTGTATGCGGCCGCGCTATTTCATATTATAATTCTCGAAGTGTTACAAAGATGTTCTAATAGGTGGCGCTGTACTGTAAATGCTCTCTTGCATATTACTGCATTTTGCGAAGCTATTCTGCTCGTCATGCCGAAAATCCTCATCAGATCTTTACCAAATTTTTATAAGAACAGTATAAAGTTACTTACTACTACCTTTTACTATTACCTTTCAAATAAAAGTACAATCATCAAAATCAGATCTCTTAAAGCGGAGATATTCCAAATCCGCCTTTTTGCCTTATTGTGGAAGAAGTACGCCTTTAATCAAAAAATCTCGACGACAATAAAATTCTATAAAATCATAGAATCTGTACACAAAGTTTCGTACCGATCGGTTGTAAAATACGACCTGTAGAGGAGTACGGACATACTGACAAAAACGCCATTTTGGCCAGACCTGAAACGAAGACTTTCGTTCACTAACGTTCACGACGTCAACAAGGTAGAAGTTGTGTCATTCTTGCTGAAAAATTTACATACATATATCATTTGTATGATACAAATGACTTCTGGCGTTACATAAAATAAATCAAAATCAAAAACTCTTTTTTCCATAATACAATAAAATACACTTAAAAGGTCAAATTTTAAAACTTAACACTGACACGGAAATAAAGTGATATTTTTGATTTCTGTCGCGTCGTTATTATATAGACTAAAGTAAAGAAGCGACGAAGAAACCTGTTATTTGTTATTTTTCGGGTTGGAGGAAAATCCGTCCCAAGTTTTTTTATCCTCAAGATAATCTGATATTTTATAGTAAGCCTTTTTGCACAGCAAGGTTTTGTAAATGTGTTTGAATTTATTTGCTGATAATTTTTGCAACTCACTAGGAGTTTTGTTGTAGAAGTGTATACATGCCCTTTAAAAGATACATTTGTTTTGTGTAGCCTAGTTGTGGGCACAGCGAGTTAATGGTATTAAAATTATGTTTATCGCTATTTTTAGGGAACCGATTTATATTTCTATGAGTGTACTTACAATAAGTTTTCATAAATATATTGACATGGTACTATCATTATGTTTATTTCTTTGAATTTATCACGCAGGGATTCTCTGGGACCCATATTATAAATTGCACGAACAGCCCTCTTCTGCAACACAAATACGGTGTTAATATCTGCAGCGTTCCCCCACAGCAGTATACCATAAGACATAACACTATGGAAGTAGCTGAAATAAACAAGTCTAGATGTATCCACGTCTGTAAGATGACGGATTTTTTTGACTGCATACGCTGCAGAACTAAGTCTCTTCGATAGCTTATCTATGTGTGGGCCCCATTGAAGTTTATTTTATTATATAAGGTGATTCCTAAGAATACGCTACTTTCTACTATTTCTAACGTTTCTCCTTTAACGTTTACATTAGTCTTCACTTGTTTAACATTAGGTTAAATAATATATAAAACTAGCTGCGCCCCGCGGCTTCGCCCCCGTGGAAATTTATGTTTCCTACTTTCTTATTAGGGTTTCGAAGATCGGTTTCGAAACCCTTATGGTCTCGCTTGGTCTGTCCTTTTTTCCCTCCTTAATAACTCAGCAACTACAGCAGCTATCAACTTGAAATTTAAAATAATAATACATTTCGTGCGCCCGTACAGATTTTAAGAATTTTGTTTTAAAATAAATGAAAATGAACATTTTCCATACAAATTGAGATGTCAAAATTTTAAAAGAGACCTACAGAGTCAAGTGGGGTATCAAATGAAAGGTATTAGTTTGTACATTTCAAAATAGTTTTTGAAATTTCTGTAGGTTTCATACTTTTTGAAATATTTTGAAAATAGTCGAAAAAATACCCATTCCCCCCTCCCCCCCCCCCCTATCTCCGAAGTTTGCAGAGCGATTTATTCAAAATGTATGGAGCGTTTGTAGATATAGATCTATATTTTACAGGAAAAATATAAAAAAGTCTGTGAAATGAACCCTTTTTGAAAAATGGTCAAAAAGAGGGGGGATAATTTTCAAAAAGGGGGGTTACCCCAATGAGTGGGGTATCATATGAAAGGTATCGGTTTGTACATTTCAAAACAGTTTTTAAAATTTCTGTTGGTTTCATACTTTTTGAAATATTTTGAAAATAGTCGAAAAAATACCCGCTCCCCCCCCCCCAATCTCCGAAGTTTGCGGAGCGATCCATTTAAAATGTATGGAGCGTTTGTAGATATAAATCTATATTTTACAGGAAAAATATAGAGAAGTCTGAAAAACGAACACTTTTTGAAAAATGGTAAGAAAAGGGGGGAATAATTTTCAAAAGGGGAGGCTACCCCACCGAGTGGGATATCATATGAAAGGTATCGGTTTGTGCATTTCAAAACAGTTTTTAAAATTTCTGTAGGTTTCATACTTTTTGAAATATTTTGAAAATAGTCGAAATTTTACCCGTTCCCCCCCTCTATCTCCGAAGTTTGCAGAGCGATCCATTCAAAATGTATGGAGCGTTTGTAGATATAGATCTATATTTTACAGAAAAAATAGAGAAAAGTATGTAAAATGAACCATTTTTGAAAAATTGTCATAAAGAGGGGGGATAATTTTCAAAAAGGGGGGTTACCCCAATGAGTGGGGTATCATATGAAAGGTATCGGTTTGTACATTTCAAAACAGTTTTTGAAATTTCTGTTGGTTCAATACTTTTAAAATAATATCTTGAAAAAAGTCGAAAAATTTACCGCTACACCCTATCACCGAAGCATGCAGAGAGATCCATCTGAAATGTAGGTTGGTACCTACTAGTTTTAGGTCTTCATTAAATTTCGGAGTCTCTAACCGGTACCTTTAGTACATACCTACTTGTCCACAAACGTTCGAAACCCTCGGCGCGCGAGTCACACTCGCACTTGACGACTTGACGTGTCTTGTTTTTTCTTTCATAAGAACCTTCTCCTGACAATAACAAACACAACAAAGAAAGAATTAGCGAAATCGGTCCAGCCGTTCACGCGTGATGCCGTGACCAAGGAAAGAGGGTTTCATTTTTATATATATAGATATATACAGGGTGGAATTTTGTAATGCTACCTGGAGGGAAAGTACTCTTAATACTGTAGATAGAAAATTGTACTAAAAGAAAACATTCCCTTATTTTTGAAAAGAAAGAAAACTGCATTTAAACATTTTCGAAAATTCGCTTGCCACACCCGGGAATCGAACCGAGTGAAATCTGTAAAAATTACACCCTATACTTTTTTTGCATAGATCGTTAGGGTCAATAATAAGGATGAAATCTCTCTAACAAACTTAATAAATTAAATGAAAGGAAAACCATGAAATCTTAAATTATTTTAATTATTTACAATAAAAAGTCAACTACTAATTAGTTGCTCAAAATGGGCTCCATTTTCTTGGATACACAAATTCATTCAGTTCAAATTCACAGATTTTAGTCGGTTCGATTCCCGGGTGTGGCAAGCGAATTTTCGAAAATCTTTGAATGCAGTTTTCTTTCTTTTCAAAATTAAAGGAATGTTTTCTTTGAGTAAAATTTTCTATCTACTGTATTAAGAGTACTTTCCCTCCAGGTGGCATTACAAAATTCCACCCTGTATATCACACTAATTATTATAAATGCGAAAGTTTGGATGGATGGATGTAGGTATAGATGTTTGTTACCTCTTCACGCCAAAACTACTCGGGCTGAAATTTTGTAAACAGATAATTATAATCCCGAAATGAAACATAGGCTAGTTTTTATTCCATAAATAAGTTTCCATGGGATAGAAATTACCTTTGAACGTTTCCGTAGAAATAACGCGTGCGAAGTAGCGGGCATAAACTAGTTGTATATGGTTTAGCTAATTAATAGTGGAATCTTACCGTCGTCGTCCTCCCGATCCCGATGACGTCCTCCAGTCCCAGCTGAACTGTGTTGTGGACCATCGCGCGGCAGTGGCGGTACCCGGCGGTGGCGGCGCCCGGCGTGCAGCGGTTCACAAAACTGTTAGGAAACTAATAAAAATAAATATCGGCGAGTGGAGTGAGCAGCCTTCTTAGAATTGGTGAGGCATGTTGCTTAGCAAGGCAAGGAAGCTAAGATAATTAACTATGAACATAATATAATTTTTTTTTGTCGAAAAAAAATAGGGGCACAACTAGGGTTGCCAACCCTACTATATCATAGAGTATCCTACTATAATTGAGCTCCGCCTACTATATTTCTGGAAAAAAATATACAATGTGTCCGGTCACCGGTGTCGGAGACTATGGGGGAGTGAAAAACGGTAAATTTTATCGAGAAATCACTACCTATCCCTATTTTTTTTTCTCTCTCCATGATAAAATGGCAGCCATTTTGTTTTCTGTTGCCTCGAAGCACGGGTGCTTATACTGATTAAGATATAGCTACCCATGTAGAGGTCTTAGGAAGACGATAGAGGACTCATTTGATAGCCAATAATGTAGACAATAAAGCAATGTTAACATTGTTGCAATTTCTATTTTATAATAGAAGAAAAGAGAATTTATAAAACAAAAAATAGTTTTGTTTAACATTTTTTTTAAAATTGTTAGCTTTTTCATAAAATCGGAACTGTCAAGCTACATGTTTTTTGTTTCTGAACGAAAGTACAAAATGTGTGCTTCAAAATAAGTCTTGCATCTTAGCCCTAAGTAAGATAGTTTAGAAGTAAAATTTACCGTTTTGACCCCCCCAAAGTCTCCGACACCGGCGACCAGACATTAGTAGACGAATGAAACTACTATATTTAAGGCTCAAAGGGCATTGTCATGCAACAATTCTTTTTTGCGTGAATCGTTTTTGATGCAAACGCAGAACTGTAATCAAGAACTTGAAGTGGAGTTCTTCTCTAGGTAGGTACTTATTTTAGAAATAGTTTTTGACAAAAAAAAAATATTTTTTCATTTTTTTTCACTTTAAGGTTTTTTTCAATGTACCTACAGTGTTGCTACTTAATATTTCAAAAAGTAGGTAAGTATGCTTCCGTAGGTTATGGATACTTACCTATTCACATTCATATTTATTTATTGCAATCACTGTGTACATTTTTAGGTCTTAATATCTAAGTAATGTATAAGAGACACAATGGTACCCTAGCAGGGCGTGGCAATAGGTACTTTTTTTGCATAGATCGTTAGGGTCAATAATAAGGATGAAATCTCTCTAACAAACTTAATAAATTAAATGAAAGGAAAACCATGAAATCTTAAATTATTTTAATTATTTACAATAAAAAGTCAACTACTAATTAGTTGCTCAAAATGGGCTCCATTTTCTTGGATACACAAATTCATTCAGTTCAAATTCACAGATTTTAGTCGGTTCGATTCCCGGGTGTGGCAAGCGAATTTTCGAAAATCTTTGAATGCAGTTTTCTTTCTTTTCAAAATTAAAGGAATGTTTTCTTTGAGTAAAATTTTCTATCTACTGTATTAAGAGTACTTTCCCTCCAGGTGGCATTACAAAATTCCACCCTGTATATCACACTAATTATTATAAATGCGAAAGTTTGGATGGATGGATGTAGGTATAGATGTTTGTTACCTCTTCACGCCAAAACTACTCGGGCTGAAATTTTGTAAACAGATAATTATAATCCCGAAATGAAACATAGGCTAGTTTTTATTCCATAAATAAGTTTCCATGGGATAGAAATTACCTTTGAACGTTTCCGTAGAAATAACGCGTGCGAAGTAGCGGGCATAAACTAGTTGTATATGGTTTAGCTAATTAATAGTGGAATCTTACCGTCGTCGTCCTCCCGATCCCGATGACGTCCTCCAGTCCCAGCTGAACTGTGTTGTGGACCATCGCGCGGCAGTGGCGGTACCCGGCGGTGGCGGCGCCCGGCGTGCAGCGGTTCACAAAACTGTTAGGAAACTAATAAAAATAAATATCGGCGAGTGGAGTGAGCAGCCTTCTTAGAATTGGTGAGGCATGTTGCTTAGCAAGGCAAGGAAGCTAAGATAATTAACTATGAACATAATATAATTTTTTTTTGTCGAAAAAAAATAGGGG
The DNA here is from genome assembly GCA_963564075.1 of Eupithecia subfuscata. Taxonomy (NCBI): domain Eukaryota; kingdom Metazoa; phylum Arthropoda; class Insecta; order Lepidoptera; family Geometridae; genus Eupithecia; species Eupithecia subfuscata. The sequence goes on from OY751102.1 coordinate 134,903, forward strand.
CACAACTAGGGTTGCCAACCCTACTATATCATAGAGTATCCTACTATAATTGAGCTCCGCCTACTATATTTCTGGAAAAAAATATACAATGTGTCCGGTCACCGGTGTCGGAGACTATGGGGGAGTGAAAAACGGTAAATTTTATCGAGAAATCACTACCTATCCCTATTTTTTTTTCTCTCTCCATGATAAAATGGCAGCCATTTTGTTTTCTGTTGCCTCGAAGCACGGGTGCTTATACTGATTAAGATATAGCTACCCATGTAGAGGTCTTAGGAAGACGATAGAGGACTCATTTGATAGCCAATAATGTAGACAATAAAGCAATGTTAACATTGTTGCAATTTCTATTTTATAATAGAAGAAAAGAGAATTTATAAAACAAAAAATAGTTTTGTTTAACATTTTTTTTAAAATTGTTAGCTTTTTCATAAAATCGGAACTGTCAAGCTACATGTTTTTTGTTTCTGAACGAAAGTACAAAATGTGTGCTTCAAAATAAGTCTTGCATCTTAGCCCTAAGTAAGATAGTTTAGAAGTAAAATTTACCGTTTTGACCCCCCCAAAGTCTCCGACACCGGCGACCAGACATTAGTAGACGAATGAAACTACTATATTTAAGGCTCAAAGGGCATTGTCATGCAACAATTCTTTTTTGCGTGAATCGTTTTTGATGCAAACGCAGAACTGTAATCAAGAACTTGAAGTGGAGTTCTTCTCTAGGTAGGTACTTATTTTAGAAATAGTTTTTGACAAAAAAAAAATATTTTTTCATTTTTTTTCACTTTAAGGTTTTTTTCAATGTACCTACAGTGTTGCTACTTAATATTTCAAAAAGTAGGTAAGTATGCTTCCGTAGGTTATGGATACTTACCTATTCACATTCATATTTATTTATTGCAATCACTGTGTACATTTTTAGGTCTTAATATCTAAGTAATGTATAAGAGACACAATGGTACCCTAGCAGGGCGTGGCAATAGGTACTGAGAGTGGAGGTGGACCGGGTTTCTATAAGAATCTCTGGTTAGGTTTTAGCAGGAAAATATAATTCAGTAATAATTATGTTTTTAGTGAATATGTACGTTTTTATAAAATATTGTATAGGTTGCAATGTAAGTATTGATAGTGCATTTTTATTAGTAAGCATTTTTATTTTATTATTTTAATTTGTCGCTGAAGAAGTCATTTAAATCATATTAGCATTTATGTAAAAATATTGTTTTAATTTGGTTTCAAATATTTGGTCTTTTTCCTCGTCTTTTAGTATATCCGGTATTTTATTATAGATTTTAGAAGCCATGGCGTTTGGCCCAGAACTTCGCATTTTTAGTTTTGACTTGGGTAGTGTGATTTTGTGCTGATACCTAGACGGATAGCGTCGCGGTAGGTCAGCTGTTTTTTGGAAATATTTGGGACATTTTCGAATAAATTTGCAGCATTCTAATATATAAATACATGTCAGTGTTGGTATTTTAAGTTGACGAAAGTGGTCTTTGCAGCTCTCAGGGCTCATTATATTAACTAAGATTCGGATACACGATTTTTGAAGAACAAAAAGATTTTGGACGTCAGTACTATTTCCCCAAAGTAGGATTCCGTATGAGAGCCAGGTAAAAGCATAAGCATAATACGCCGAAACGGCAGTTTTCAGGTCTGTTGCCTTTCTAAGTTCTCTCAGAGCGTATGTGAAACTAGAGAGCTTTGTCTTAATTTTATTAATATGATCTTTCCAATTAACGTGCGTGTCAATATTTATTCCTAATAGCGAAAATGAATTTACACATTCTATTTTTATGTCGTGGTATAAGAAGTTTATGTCAAGGGGGGTTTTTTGAAACGGTCGAAATTGCATTATTTTAGTCTAAGTATAATTAATGTAAAGGTTGTGGTCATTCATCCATTGTTCTACAGAGGTAAGTATGTCAGTTAATTTGAAATTGAAATTTATGTCATTATTATTAGTTGATGTCAAAATTGAAATATCGTCAGCGAATAGAATTGATGGTTCACTAATTATTTTAGGAAGGTCATTGATATATAGTAGAAAAAGTATGCATCCTAACACGCTTCCTTGGGGAATTGAAGCTTTTATTTTTATGGTAGCTGATTTTATTTTTCTTAAGATACCGGTTTTATTATCGAAATGTTCTAGTTCGACATACTGGACGCGATTGGTTAAGTATGACTTAAACCAGTCGTGCGCTATTCCTCGTATACCTATTCCATTTAATTTGTCGAGTAATATATTATATTGAACTTTGTCATATGCTTTCGTCATGTCGAGTAGTATACCGATAGCGTACTTTTTATTATTAATAGTTTTTAATATCTCTAGTTTTTAATATCTCTAGTTTATTAGGGGAGGCCTATCTCCAGCAGTGGACTAATATAGGCTGATGATGATTGTAAAACTCGACCTTTAATGTTGTTGTGAAATCTGAAACCAATCCTTCCAATTTTCACTCTTAGTTTTCAGATTGATGTGGAACAGCTTTGAATTATGATACCTACTCTTGGTAATTAAAACAAAGGAGGACAGCATCAGAATTATTAAGAACTTGTGTAAAATTACAGGCAAGCAACGTACAATAGAGAAGGATTTGTAAGACAATGATTGATAAGATTGATTGATTTGTAAGACATGCTTGCCCGACTAGGTACCTACAGGTAGGTATTTGATTGTCAGTCCAAATACTTACCTAATGGAATAACTTTTTAGTTAATTTCACAAGGTGAGATCAAAAACCAGTTCGAAAACAAGTTCAATTCTCAAGACATTAATTCAGTAAACAATACTCCAAGTGAGTTGCAAAAATTATCAATAAAAAAATTCAAAAGCGCGCTCCACATTCTCGCGAGAATCTCGGCAAGATCTTCTTTGGGTACACTCTCACATGTTCTCAGGACTGGCTGTGGTACTGGTCTCGCGCTCGGTGACGATGGACGCGGAAGTAACTACCGCGACAAGCTTATTGCTTAGTGCGTTTGCATATTATAATTATAAATTAATTAATTAATAAATAATGCTGAACAATTCACACAGCATTATCTAGCCCCAAAAAGTGGAAGTGACGTGATGTTTGTCATAATGAATAAAAAGTTTAATAATGATTGAGTCGTTTTTTACTTATTTTCTCATCCACGCCGATTACGCCGATGACGCCGAGATGACGCCGCGCCGCCGCCGCCGACAAAGTGAACGCCAGACGCCGCCGCCGCGCCGGTCGAATGAGCATCGGCGTACGTACATGTCTAGTAGGTACCTACCTAAAAATAGTAGTTAGTCCACTGCTGGACATGGGCCTCCCTTAATGAGCGCCACAGCGCCCTGTCTTCAGCTTGCCGCATCCAGCATCTGCCTGCAGTCTTCGCAGGTCGTCCTCCCACCTGGCTGGAGGGCGTCCGACACTAGTCGTGGTCTCCACTCAAGAACACGCTTACCCCAGCGGTTGTCGGTTCTTCGCGAGAGATGGCCGGCCCACTGCCACTTCAGCTTGCTAATTCTTTGAGCTATGTCGATAACTTTGGTTCCTTGTCGGATGTACTCGTTACGAATCCTATCCTTCAGAGAAACTCCGAGTACTTATAGCTCCTTCCATAGCTCGCTGAGCGACTTTGCGCTGGTGGACCAGCCCTACCGCGAGTGTCCACGTCTCAGCTCCGTAGGTCATGACGGGTAGGACGCACTGATTGAAAACGAATGTTATGGTTATGGGTTATGGTATGGATGACGAGAAGACTCGACTTAATTTTACAAACGCTGCGCAGCCTAGCTAGATCCTCCGCTTGGCTTCCTTCTCGAAATTGTTTTTACCTAACTGCAGAATCTGGTCAAGGTAAGTGTAGGTACTCGGAAACAGTTTCGTTCAAGGTGGCCATGTACGACCACCGGTCTTGGATCAATGTGGCCATTGATCATGACTTTGGTTTTATCCAAATTCATGCCAACACCGATACATCGCGAGGCTGAAGCTAGGCCGTCCAGCAACTGGTTCAGCTCCTCTAACGACTCCGCCATTAAGACTATGTCATCAGCGAATCGTAGGTGTGAGATGTAGTTGCCGTTTATGTAAATGTCCAGTCCAGCATATCTAACATATCTTCTAACGCGCTTGTGAACAGTTTCGGGGATATTACATTTTATACTGGTATCCGACTGCCTCCTTGGTCTAGCGGTCGCGTTTTCAACCGCTGATAATGAGGTCCCGGCTCGGGCGAAAATTTTGGGTCTTTTCTAGCAAGAAATATTCCCAGTAGCAGCCCGGAGTTAGGAAGTTGACGGTGTTAGACGGCTTAATGTGCTTTCCGAGGCACGGGCCGTTGGTCCTGCATTTGACCTCTCCCCGGTCGTGTCGGTCTGCCGTCCTATCGTTGCCCGCGTGCGTTGCTACCTACGCTGAACTGAACAGATTGATTTTTAAATTCGTAATATCTTTCGAATGGAATGTCCGATTTGAATTAATCTACAGGTATTGAGACAGTCTTAAATACGAAATGATTAATTTGGATAAGGATTAATACAAAGGTATGGATAACATAAACATTTTATACTTTTATCCGACTGCCTCGTTGGTCTAGCGGTCGCGTTTTCAACCGCTGTTAATGAGGTCCTGGGTTTAAATCCCAGGTCGGGGCAAGATTTTGGGTCTTTTCTAGCAAGAAATATTCATAGACGGCTTAATTAATGTGCTTTCCGAGGCACGCCCCCGTGACTCGGAAAGCACGTTAAGCCGTTGGTCCTGCGTTTGACCTCTCCCCGGTCGTATCGGTCTGCCGTCCTATCGTTGCCCGCGTGCGTTGTTACCTGCGCTGAACTTTTTTTTCTACTTTGTTTAGATTGACATTTTTAAATTCGGAATATCTTTTGAAGGGAATGTCCGATTTCGATAATTCAAAAAGTAATCTACAAGTATTGAAACAGTCTTCTATACGAAATGAGTCATTTGTAAAAGGATTAATACAAAGGTAAGGATTACATGGTCAGATTTTGGTCGGCATTTTTATCAACTTTTAAAATGTAAAAAAATAGTTATAGTGACATAATTACAATAGTTGGACATATGGTTTCGGACATATGGATCGGAACATTTTTTGTTCTATCATCAATAGTTTCCGCAGCGCATGCGATGATAGACAATTGGGTAGTTCCACTGCGCTCCAAAACCCATTGTTCTCAAAATCTTAAAGTTCATACATTGATTCCACTGCGCTCTAAGAATTTTTACGTAATAATATAATCGAATATTTGAGTTCCACCGCGCTCCAAGAAATTTTGAGTAGAGTTAGCAAAAAAATAAATTTTGCATTAAACACGTAGACGTGGAAAGCGAGCAAATGACTGGAAAACATAGGAAAGCTTACCTGGTTCATTTTTACTGTTCCACGACTTTTAGTTTTTTTGTAATTAACACAGATGCGTATGTAATTAAAACAGATGTGTTAATTACAAAAAAATTAAAAGTCGTGGAACAGTAAAAATGAACCAGGTAAGCTTTCCTATGTTTTCGTACCGTGACACCACTAGTTTATGGTGGGTACAGACCAAGCGAGCGAGAGCAAGCGAATGCAAACGAGTGAGACTCGACGATCGGTACGTTCGTTTCACTTTTAGGGTTCCGTACCACAAAAGGAAAAACGGAACCCATATAGGATCACTTTGTTGTCCGTCTGTCTGCCCGTCTGTCAACCCTCTTTTCTCAGGAACGCGTGGACGTATGGAGTTGAAATTAACGTCAAATACTCAAGTCCGTAACCTCTTGAAGTCGTGATATAAATTAAACTTCTAAGTCAACGCACTCAAAAGTTACAGCCGTCTATGTACGAAAACTTTGAAATTTCCAAGGGAATCACATGCACCCAAAACCTATAGGGTACTTCCCGTAGACCTAGAATCATGAAATTTGGTGAGCAGCAAGGTCTTATAGCACAAGTAAAGAGAAAAATCCGAAAAACGTAAGTTTTTAATTAATTCACTAAAAAAATACTTTAAATGCTCGCCATGGACCTAAACCTATAGGGACCTATAGACCTAGAATTATGAAATTTGGCAAGAAGCAAGGCCTTATATCTATTTTCTATTTTTTATGTTTACCTATAATCCCGCTATCACTTTAACCTCTCGGTGACCAGCTATCCGAGAGTAGTATATTGAAAAACAGCGCTGCTTGCATAATAATGCATTACAGCAAATGCTGAATTTACTCCTTTTGCCTTAATCTATTAGTTTTAATTAAGTAGTATAGGTATAATTTTATGTTGTGTTTTCTGTATTAAGGCAATAAATGATTTTCTATTCTTCTATTCTATTCTATATATAGCACAAATGCAGGAAAAAATCCGAAAATAGTAAATTTGTAGATAATTCACAAAAAAAATACTTATGATTCTCGCTATGGACCAAAACCTATAGGGTACTTCCCGTTGACGTAGAATCATAAAATTTGGCAAGAAGCAAGGTCATATAGCACAAATAACGATAAAAATCTGAAATCGTAAATTTGTAGTTTATTAACCAAAAAAAATAAGTTTTGATTCTCTCCCTCGACCAAAATATACAGGGTAGTACCTACTTCATGTTGACCTAGAATCATAATATTTGGCAAGAAACAAGGTCTTACAATTAAACGGAACCCTTAGTGCGCGAGTCTGACTTGACATTTTATTACTTGATGTAGCGACAGCCGCCAGAGCACAGACGAAGGCGAACTAACGTCCTCGTTTTATTACTTGATGTAGCGACAGCCGCCAGAGCACAGACGAAGGCGAACTAACGTCCTCGTTTTATTACTTGATGTAGCGACAGCCGCCAGAGCACAGACGAAGGCGAACTAACGTCCTCGTTTTATTACTTGATGTAGCGACAGCCGCCAGAGCACAGACGAAGGCGAACTAACGTCCTCGTTTTATTACTTGATGTAGCGACAGCCGCCAGAGCACAGACGAAGGCGAACTAACGTCCTCGTTTTGGCTCGCTTGCTTTCACAATGACGTCCACATTGGTTTTTTTGCGTTCATTCGTTGGCTTTCGCTTGCTCTCGCTCGCTCGGTCTGAACCGGCGCGCGGCGGCGCGGCGGCGCGGCATGAGGAGATCCTTAAACTGGTGTAGTCACGGTCCGCGACATGTTAATAACATTCATGTCCGTTTAGCAATAACATTTCACCTTTACCGCGAGTTATTATACAAATTTCATCGCAATTTTTTTTCCAAACTTAAGTACTTTCAGCTCATGCATCAGACAAAATCAAAGCTGACGTTATTAATGTCGCACAGTAAGGAAGTTTATTTATCTATTACTAATATTATAAAGATGAAAGATTTGTACTTTTGTATGTTTATAACAAATAAACACAAAAACTACTAGACCGATTTGAAAAATGCTTTCACCATTAGAATGCTACATTATTCTATGAGTAACATAGGTTATAGACTAGACATAGATTTTATTACTTGAAAAAATTAGGGATCCCTACTAAAACTTTAATAATGTAACCCAAGGTGTAAAAAAATTAGTTATAAATTGTCTGGGTAGTTCCACCGCGCTCCAAGAATGCGTTCCTCCGGGCTCCAAGTTATTATTACTCATATTATTTTTAAAATTTTAAGTACCAAAATGCTTCCACAGCGCTTCAAAATAAAAAAAGACAGAGTCAGCAGAAAAAGTAAACCATAAGTTGTTTATGTTTTGTAAAAGTAGAAATTTCGTTAATATTTTTAAACGTGGATTCATATCGTTTGTCAAAAATTCTCAAGATCATTTCGCACTTTATGGCGCTCAAGTCACTGCGCTTACGCACCGGACCAATCAGAGAAGGTTTCTTATTTTTTCGGAGTCGACGAGTGGGGTAGTTTTATTGCACTTTGTGATTGTAATTCGTAAAGTATCAAGTGGCTAGCCAGTCTTCCTTCAAATGTTCGGTTGCAAAGGGTTGTTTTAATGCTGTGTGATGCTCTATTTTGCTGTGACTGAGCTAGTTCAAGTATGGAAGTACCAGAAGATGATGCAGATCCGCCAGGCTCAAGCACGCCCACGCAGTTTTCATTTGTTGATGGTCCAGGTAAATATCATTTCGAATTGTGGTTCTTTTTATACTTACATCCAATGATTTATTCTATTCGTGTTTACACAATGTAAAAATGTTTACATTTGAAGGAGCATAACTTGATAATTATTAAAAATCATTGTATTGATACGGAACGTCATACATATTGCGCACACTGGAGAGAGGTGGAAAACACTATTATTTGCGCTATATTATTATGTCTAAGAAGGACGACTTTCAATTATGGTGTTGCCATGCTAAATTCAGAATACGTCAGTCAACGATATTACAAGATGATCGTCATACATGTACGTGGCAGGCAGATACAGTTACGGAATGCAAACAAGAAATTCGTGAACAAGCGATCAAATTACATTTGCCTGTAACTAAAAATTATATTTACTAGATTTGATTTGATTATTAAATTTGACGTTGTGATTATGACTGATTAAACATATTTGATATGGGTTTATCTTTTTTGTTATTTTACATAATGTTTAATGCAAAATTTATTTTTTTGCTAACTCTACTCAAAATTTCTTGGAGCGCGGTGGAACTCAAATATTCGATTATATTATTACGTAAAAATTCTTGGAGCGCAGTGGAATCAATGTATGAACTTTAAGATTTTGTGAACAATGGGTTTTGGAGCGCAGTGGAACTACCCGTCTGTCTGTGCCTAACGTCTCCTAAACCTCGCAACGGATTTTGATGCGGCTTCAATTGTTTCACGTGAGGCACACATTCACATTTTGATGCGGCTTCAATTGTTTCACGTGAGGCACACATTCACATTTTGATGCAGCTTCAATTGTTTCACGTGAGGCACACATTCACATTTTGATGCGGCTTCAATTGTTTCACGTGAGGCACACATTCACATTTTGATGCGGCTTCAATTGTTTCACGTGAGGCACACATTCACATTTCTAACCTCGGGATAACAATTCCCGCTGGAACTGGATCCCGCCAGCTTGTTGGGTTTGGAATATCGTCAAATAGCGGAAGCGGAAGTGGTTCCGCTTCCGCTATTTGACGATATTCCAAACCCAACAAGTTATATATTTTATTTCACGATTGTTCTATCTAGACTACTAGTATAGTATTATTATATTCTGTGATCTAGACTAAGGACTAGTAGTGAGCGTTGAATCAACGAACTGTTATAAAAAACAGCTTTTCTACATTTAACGAATCAACCGTTTTCTCTTTCCGCGAAACAGGTTGATTCAATCAACTTATTAATTCATTCAACGAACGACATACTATGACGTTGACACATTCTCGTTCGTTGACGGACAAAACGAATCAAACGTCTTCTCTTTTCCGCGAAACAAGTTAATTCAATCAACTTATTATTTCATTCAACGACATACTATGACGTTGACATACTATCTCGTTCGTTGACGGACAAGTTACATGGAAAATTGAACTTTAAAAACACCTTACGAACGAACACCATCCGAAAATGAACGAAAGAGCTTCGAACCGCTAGGTAAAAGTAAAACACGTTGTACACGAGCGAGCGAGACGCCGCAGTAGTCGACAGCTTAAGATTGTTGGAGAGTGAAAGAGATGAATGTATGTTTGTTCATTCCGGGGGCTAAGCGATCCGTTCGCCGCGCGCCGGCCTTCTGACTGACCAAGAAAAACAGGTTAATTGTTTTCGTTCGTTTAATTAGTTTGTTTATGTGACACGTTGAGGTCAACGCTTTTTTTGCGCGAAAGTTTAATAATTATTTTATTATGTATAGGTAGTGAAAGTTAGTGATAATTTAGGATATATATGGCAAATAAGGACAGTGTTTTATTGTAAATAAATAATACTAAGTAGTTCAAATGTAAATAAAGTAAAAAACAATTTGCAAAATGCCGGAATGCCAATGCACTTCAGTTTACGTTTCGACAAACCAGTTAAAAACGTCAACAGGTTTTACCACAAGTTGACCGTTTTAGACGTTAACGCGTCAACACTACTAGTGCAATGCAGTTAACGTTTCGACAAACCTGTTAAAAACGTTAACCGGTTTTTTAACCGGTTGACCGTTTATAGAAAACGGTTTCGTTTCGTTAACGCAAAAACAGTCAACGACCCACAACTACTAAGGACTGTGTGCAAATCTATTGAGCATTCAGAAACCTGTAGGTATTCCAGATAGCAATAGAGCGGAAGTTAACAAAATAATTACAAATACTTTCAAGAATGCTCCTGTGGAGGAGACCGTACCTGTTGGGTATAATAAAACGGGAGTAAATTTATAGGTACTTATATAATTTAAATATTTAGATAAGATAAGATAAGATAAACTTTATTTGTAGCTGTAAAATATAACATTAATATGTACTAAAACTAATTAAATTACTAACACCATTTAAACTACATATACATATAATACTCGCATATAAAATACCTTAAAGCTACAAAATGGCGTTCGACTCAGCATAAGTTGTGATAGCTATAGGTTATAGCTACTACAACGCTGATCTTCCGTCGAAGCCATTACGTTGCGTCACGCACGCGACTCTATATAAAGAAAAAATAGCTAAAATAAAAGAAAAAAAAATCAGTAGAGGCTATATATAAATAACTAGACCTACAAAGTAATTAGTTATCCTACTATAGATAACGATATTTACGACGTAAAGAGGTAAGAATTGACAAAATGATTTTCACTGACGCGGAAGAAGTTCTATATTATATGTTTATCTATTATAGATACCACCTGATTATGAAGATTTTTTACTCGCAGACTTTATAGATGACAAACAACGCATATAATTTTTTTGTACTTACTAAAAATGGAAGAAATGTCATAAAACAGGAAATGTTTTCTTGTAAAACCATTTTGACAACTTTACGTATTTTTTTTTTACATTGGGAGCAGTGAGACTCACAATAAATAGTACCAGTTGTATATGTACACAACAAAAAGAAAAGTACCTATAGTTTCATGTTCGACATGATTATAAATCAAATCCCGGAATAAACACCTACTAAATTTATCACAGATTATGAGCAAGCGGCAATAGCTGCAATCAAAGGAATCTTTCCAAAGATTAACCGACATGGTTGTCGTTACAGAGAGAAGTTACAGAGAAGAGCAAAGCAATTAGAGTTGACAGATTGATACTCGAAAAAGGTTGTGAGGCTTTGCAATATCCTGCCTCTGCTACCACCTTCAAATATTGTTGAAGGGTCGAAGAACATACAAGATGAAGAGGCAAGTGGAATAGGGGCAAACCAAAATATAAAGAAGTTCATGACGTCATGTGAAATCATACCGGATGCTAAAAATAAAGATTTGGTGTAGGTAACTTTTTGGAAAGACATCGAAACGGCCAGTACAACAGCAGTTTCAAGAAACGAGGCTTCCGTCAACTGGGACCGCTAGGCACTGGGACCGCGGTCCCAGTTGCCGGATCGAATTAATTTTATTATTTTTCTTCCGGCGACTGGGACCGCCCTCGAAATGAATGAAAAAATCTATTGTTCAAGTCAGATACAGTACAGTCAAAGGAAAAAGTGTTTTAAGAAATATTTAAGAACAGAACTCTATGATTAGTCCTGATCCTCTATGATTATGACCTACTACATTATCTGCATTTTTATAAGTAATTAAAGACGACTCCTGATTCCGTAGGTAGGTACTACTCGTCTAACCGAGCCCCTAGCTAGACTCTAGAGAAACGAAAACCATACGAGGAACAAAGAAACGAATACATTCAGCTAGTATAGTTCAAATGCAATTACTCCTCGGGGAAATCAATGTTCCACTTTTCCTAGAAAAAATGTATAACTGTTATATTTTATCTTTCTAATTACAAAAGATGTTTAACCCGCGGTGTTCGGCAGATTCGACTAGGCAATTAGAAGAAGTGTTTTTAAATTTATGTTTGACGATAGATTTTTTATTTTATTAAAAGATGTTATGTTGCGAAATCTTATTTTAAAAAATCCAAATACGAGTAAACCCGGGCGGCATCCTAGTTTTATTTATCATGGTACAATTGGGAGAAATCGGTGCCAATTGTATTTGTACCATAAGGCTGAGCGCAGACTTGAGTCACGACAGTTTTGAGACAGACTATTGCATTACAAAATGTATGAAGATGCAAGACAAAACAGTTTTGTTTCCGTTTTAAGGCAGACTTTCTATGTGAGGAAAGTCTGTCTTAAGACTGTCGTGACTCAAGTCTGCGCTCAGCCTAAATGGTACTGGCCAATGGTACAAGTGGTCCGGCGGCGGGGGTATACCTACCCCCGGTCGTTCGTTGCTTATTGTAGTGTAGGGATATCATCACATCACTCACCAAGCCGGGCAGCACGGGCCTACGCAGCACCCGAGGGCCGAGTCCGCTCGTCGCGCGCTTGTTGGCTGCTCTCCGTGCGCGTGCGCGTGCGGCGTGCGTCGGGCGGGCGCGGCCTCCGCTCCTGCTGGACGGCTACTGAAGCTGTCCGCGCCGAGCCGCACGAAGACACGACTACCTAGTAACTAGTAAGTAGGTAAGTACCTAACCGCTAATTGATTGTAAATGTCCTCAACTCATCGCGGCGGCGGCGGCGGCGCGGCGGCGCGACTCGAACGTAACACAAGCCATGCGTGCGATGCGACTGTTAGTCAGGAGTGAGGTAGGTACTTACTTACATAACATACTTATATCTATGCACCTATACTTATAACTTTTGTACACGTAGGTACAATATAACACGCACTCGTTCAAATTGACAAACAACATTGATTACAATATTTGCCAGCGATATAACTTTATTGGCAGCACGACTCTATTCATTTGATAGCTACAGGGGGGATATTTTGTACGGGCCAGTGAGGGGAGGAACCAGAACCGGTGTGAGGCCGGAAAATGGTCTTAGGAGACTATTCATATTTTTAGACAAATTTTTATCGAAGTTTTTATAATTTGTACTTACGAAAAGTTTTGTTGAGAAAAAAATAAAATTTATGTAGGTAAGGTATACCTACCCCCGGTCGCGGACCTACTCTTGGACGCCTTATAAAATGTACTATCTATGGGAAAAGTTTTTTTGCTATTTCTGACTTTTTTAGCAGGCAGGACCTTAGTAATTGATCCCATAGAAGTTTTTGATCAGCTTAGGAAACAGGATCGATTGGCATCAAAAATTGTTGTTTGTGTGCCTGTTTTCTAACTGCACCTACATTTTTTCCAAATATGTGAATGGGGATGAACACTTTAGTCCAAAAATTATGGATAGTCTCCCAAGACCATTTTCCGGTCCCTGCTAGCGACACCACGCGCCCCGGGCAGGTTAAGGCACCTCACCTGCCTGTTACTGCCCCGTCAAGAAAATTCACCCTGTAGGTATACCTAACTAGGTAGTTAGCATAGCGGTAGGCAAATAAATCTATTTTATGATTATGATTGTAGAGCATCTCCTACTACTAGGTAGGTACCACTAGGTAGGTATAGGTACCCAAACTTCCCATCCGTAGAAAATATTCTAGTCTCGGTTGGAATGAAAGATAATAGTACTTAAGTAGGTACATATGCATGACTTACGTCTGTAACCAGAAGCTTCAGCCCGCGGCTTGGCTCGCGCTTTGCCGGGATAAAACATAAAAGTAGCCTAGATAGGTAGCTCTTATCTACACTTGCGAGCTTTAAAATGGAATCGCTTTCATCGCGAGTTGATCAAACCAATTTTTTTACAATTTATGTACAATGAACTATAGATTGTGGTATATCATTTGAAAGGTAATTTTGTTACCTTTCAAGTGATATCAAGAAGTTTTAAAATTAATTAAATTGGCTACCTAAATTTTGGGAATTATTGCAATAGGTCGAAGTTGCATCTATCGGCTTCTATCGGCGCCGGAGCTGGATGAGCTGGATTTCTCCCTTGTATCCGCTGTTTTAGCTCGTCCCACATATGCCAGATTGGGTTCAAGTCAGGAATAAGGGCTGGCCAGTCTAGTGTGGGAATGCCGACATGGAAGACGTCTGTCGGTACTGTCTAGTCACTGCTGCGGTGTGGCAGCGGACATTATCGTGCATTAAATCAAAATTTATCGTCGCCAATAAATCCTGCGTAAGGGAAAACATAACTTAACTCATAGGTCAGTGCAAAGAAATTGTAAAAATTAGTCTTGAACAACCCTTGAAGCGATTCCAGTTTAAGGCTCGCAAGTGTATATATATAAAAGAGAAGAGATAACTGACTCATCAAGAGATCTCTGAAACTACATCAGCTACGAAGCTGAAATTTTGCTTGGAGGTTCCTTTCAGGACGTAGGCACCCGCTAAGAATGGATTTTTGGAAATTCGTATACTAAGGGGGTCAAAGGTCATTTTTATAATAAATCCAGAACCGTAACTGCTGGCGCGTCAAAATTAGTACCATAGGAAGATGACTTAAAATAAATAGATACGTGTTTTAGGGTTTTTGAAATTCTGAACCTAAAGGTCAATGGTGTGGAGTCAAAGTTAGGCGACTCACTGACATATCAGGAAATCTAAGGAACTAGAAGAGCTACGAGGCTGAAATTTTGAATGCAGGTTTCTTTTAAGACGTAAGCACCCACTAAGCAAAAATAAGTTAAAAAAAATGTTAAAATAAGTAAGTTCATACAAAAAACACAAAATTTATTAGAAAATCAAAAACATGAAGTATCTGATATCAAATGTAATAGGAAACTTGTTGATGAATTAGAGCTCTGCACAATAGCCTACAGCTAAATAAAAATCTGCTGCAATATGAGGCTGAATTGCGAGAGCTGAGATGCAAACTTGGCCAGGCCGAGCACTCCCTAGGGCACTACATCAGCCTATATGAGCGAACTACAGAACAGACAAGGGAACTCCACCTGGCCATGGATGCGCTTCTCAGTAGCCAGGCGAGTCTGGAGGGCTGCGGGTGCTGTGGACCCGATACACCAGGTCACAACTCAAGTCCGGGCAGTACTGTCTCAGCCGCATCCCACCTGGACCTCAGCACTTCATGCTCAGGTAATAACACCATACCTAATGTACTGCGATGAAATTGGAAAAAATATGGGCCAGTATTTAAACATGAATATGGAGCACTCTATAAATAATTGCTTACCTAACTGCAATCTTCATGATATTATGCACAGAATTGAAAATGAAAGATTTCAAAATAACTCAAACTTGATAATATTTCTTGGAAATAGGGGGTAATGTGAACAAATTAGACTTAATTAAATATATGGAGAATCTATGTTCCCTACAGTTAAATGAAATAATTGTAATGTTCACATTCCCCTACAGCAACATCTTGCCAAAAATAGAAAATAACATTAGATATAAGCTAAATATGACATTGCATACTATTTCATGCAATAATAATATACATGTGATTGACAATAACAGTACTGTTAGTAAAAAATATTGCTTGACTAAAAAAGGTAATTACTACCTTTCAAATTATTGCAAAAAAACAAATAGCTGTGTCGCTATCCTATTACTTTACTATTACAGCCAAAAATTTGGCTAAACAAGATGCTTCTTTTGAGCATTGTAATAAATTTACAACCAAGACCTAGGAACTTCTTCCAAGCCAATTAAATTAGATTTAACGACAAAAGAGGAAGTATCTAGCCATAAACAGTCAAATAATATTGGTTACATAAAAAGTCAAAGAAACCAAACCTGTAAAATAAATGCAAAGCTTACTAACTTGGTGCATCAAAATATTCAAGGATTAAAAAGTAAATTACTAGAGTTGGAATTGTACATGAACGCTTTTCACATTGATATCATCTGCTTAACAGAACACTGGCTGAAAAGCTAAGAGCTCATGTTCAATTTCAGTAACCATCAGGTTGGTAGCTCTTTTTGCAGATCACAAGCTATTCGTAGAGGCTCATTAATATTAATAAACAAATTAATGAAATTCAAAGACCGTAAGGACATAATTTATGCACACCTTATGCATGCGACACCTTTTTTGATTTCTGAGGTTGTGGTTAAAAGCTCCTCTTGCATTTTTCCGAATGCGGCGTTGATTCGTTCCACTAAAACTTCTTTTATGGGCCCCTCTGTTGCATAAACTAATTCTTTTGCACGTCCCCATTATGTAAAAATCCAGGGGTGACAGATCTGGGGACCGTGCTCGCCATGGAATAGGGCCAGCTCTACCAATCCACGAGTTGGGAAATGCATTGTCTAAATGTTCTCGCGCCGTTCGTTGGTAATGTGCCGGACAGCCATCATTTTGGAAAATATTTTCCAAAATGATGGCTGTGAATGATGATCTGCCAATTATTTGGCACATCTTCTAAAACTGGTAGTACCAGTTCAGGTAAATCCTTTTGAAGAAACTCTAAATACTTAATTGTTTCCATTGAGTCGTTCTGGCAAAAAATATGGGCCGACAAGATTTCGCAAAATAACACCAGCCCAAATATTAACGCTGAATTTTCGCTGAAAGGAACTCTGCCTTTTGCGGATTTTGGCCCCTTTTCTCCCAGTGATACAAATTGTGCCACATTCATGTGTGGACCAGGCTTGCCAAACTGATGTGTTAACTCCGTCAGTAACAACTCGTATGCTTGTTGTAGTGTCGTCATCAAAACGTTGAAGGATTCTCTCATCAACTTCAACATTATGTTGGCTCACACATAGCAGAGTATGTTACATGATTACTGAGACAAAAGGGGTCCCAGTATGTACAAAGTACAATGAGTCAAGTCAGGCCGCAAAGCTAGTTCACCTAAAACCTTACATTATAATGTATACTTGCAAAACGTGATGTTTGTTAATACGTGATTTATATCTTCCGTATTCAGCCTTCATGTAAACTTTACTTTAATAAACTTCAGTTGCGATCATCAATTGTTGGAGGACTTATTATTCACGGTATCCCTAACATTCTTCGAGCCGGATTTGACTTGCAAAACGTGATGTTTGTTAATACGTGATTTATATCTTCCGTATTCAGCCTTCATGTAAACTTTACTTTAATAAACTTCAGTTGCGATCATCAATTGTTGGAGGACTTATTATTCACGGTATCCCTAACATTCTTCGAGCCGGATCCACAGTCTAAATCCGAAGTCGCGCTCATTAAACTGTCTATCGAAGGACAAAGTGATAACGTCCGTTGCTAAAACGTTATCCTAAAGTTATACTACGTCGCGTTCTCACGTAGTATATAGTGTTCCATTCAGTGCTATTTGGGACCAGAAAGTATCCTGCTACCTCAAGTAAGATCTTTCAATTTATTTAACTACCATGGAGAGCCTACTGCATACCCTAAGCGGAATCCTCGAAGCCATACAACAAATCGATAGGAACTTCCGTAAAGATTCAGATAGCTGTAGGACACTATCGTACATTGAGACACGTTTGGATAAGTTAGACCAACTATGGGCAGAGTTTAAGTTAAATCACGAAAGGCTGATTGGTTGTGGACAAACAGACCATGTATATTTTGTTGAGAATCAATTTGGAAAAGCAAGGAGCTATTACGAAACTGTTAGGACAGCAATATCATCATGTCTTGCAGCGGAGAATAATCCACCAGGTTCATCCACTGCATCGCACGATCCACAGAAAGCCTCAGGTATGCCAATTAATATACCACTAATAGCCTCGCCGAGTCCAGCGGAACAAGCTGCTGAGTTATTGAGAAGACAGCGTACACTTTTTAAAGGATTTAGTCGCTATACAAACAGCTTCAAGGTAGAGGAGATTAAGGTCAAGTGGGAGCTTGAGGATAAGTTGAAGCGTATGCATAAGAAATGGGACGAGATAGAATCCTACCATACTCAGATAGATACTATCCTGCAAGGATCGGATGTTGAATACGAGGATGAATTTTTCTGCTATGAGGAATCCTTCGAAGCTCTTTCAAAAGCCCTCAACGAAAGGTTAGCGTCCACGTCTCATCTTCATAATTCCACTCCAAAGCTAGAAGTGCCGATATTTTCGGGTAGCTACACTCAATGGCCTGCATTTTTAGATCTTTTCTCCGAGAGCATCCATAACAATCATCTGTTGACAAACTGCCAGAAAATGCAGCATTTGAAGGGTAAGCTAAAGGGGGAGCCAGAACGGCTCGTACAGCATCTCCACATTTCATCCGAGAATTACGAGACCGCGTGGGAGCTCTTAAATCACAGGTACAACAACCCTCAAGTTCTGTTTACAAAGCATATTGAATTATTTTTGAACCAGTCTAGCGCCGCCAAACAATCGTCCAAAGATTTAAAACGTATCTATGACACCTCCATGGAGAATATCCACGCCATACAGAATCTCGGGATCGACACGACGACATGGGGGCCCATGTTGGCCCATCTCATTTGTAAAAAGCTCGACCCCGAGACAGTGGTAGATTTCAGGGAAACTCGCAAAGCGCCGCGAGAGATACCCACGCTCCAAGAGCTTATGAATTTTCTAGAAAATAAGTTTATTTCATTAGAACCGTTATCTAAAAAAGAGAAGGATACAACGACGCTGCCAGCGCCCACGAAATCCCATTCCTCTCAGTCGAATGATAAATTCTTTTCAAAGGGTAACAAATCATTTCATAAAAACTATCGTTTTAACTATGGTAAGTCAGGCGAGAGCGAATTCAGTTCCGCTGCTTGCACTTTAACTTGTCCATATTGCAAAAATAATCATATGATTTATCGATGTGATGATTTTAAAAAATTGAGTTCCGAAGATAAACTTAGTGCGGTGACGAAGTTAGGTATGTGCCAAAACTGTCTACTTCCGCACGAAGTAGGTCAGTGCCGTTCGAAGCGCGTATGCAGGGCTTGCAATGGTAAACATAATTCTATGTTGCATGACGCATTTAGAGCATTAAACCAGTCCAATCCCTCCTCGACGAACTCTTTTCCAAAGCTTTTACCGTCTACAAATACGGATCATAAGGCTAATCACGTGGCCACCGAAAGCGAGGAAATCTTACTCACAACATTATCACTTAGAGTAAGGTCAGTTGATGGGACATACGTCACATTAAGGGCTTTACTAGACCAAGGATCTCAGATTTCGCTGATATCCGAAAATGCAGTTCAGTTGTTGGGACTGCCAAGGAAAAGTTATAACGCTTCCGTCAGTGGGATAGGTGAGGGATCTAAGCAAAGCAGGGGGATTGTTTCGATCGACGCCGAGTCGATTTATGGTGACTATAAGTTTACCACTCGGGCTCTAATAATTCCACGAGTAGTTAATAATTTACCAAATATGTCGTTCCCGAAACAGAAATGGGTACATCTTGGACATATCCAGCTAGGGGACCCGGACTACAACGTATCAAAGCCAATCGATCTCCTGCTGGACGCCAGTGTATATTCGGAAATTTTAATGGGTGGACTCATTAGGGGACCACCTGGAAGCCCCATAGCCCAACAAACACGGCTAGGTTGGGTTCTATCAGGTAGTGTAAAAAATTTCAAATGTAACGTTGTTTTAAATAATATGCCAGACCTTTCTCAGTACTGGGAAATGGAAGAAATAAGCGAAGTTCATTCTGACCTCAGTGCATCAGATAAGTATTGTGAAGACCTCTATCAAACTACAACAAAACGCTTAGCTAATGGTAGTTATGAGGTAGCGATACCCATGAAACCTTATTTCGAGCGAGACCTAGGCTCATCGAAGGGAAAGGCAATTGCGCAATTTCATAACATAGAAAATGAACTTGCAAACAACGAGGAATTCGCTGAGAGTTACAAAAAATTTATGCGTGATTATGAGGAACTAGGGCACATGAAACCAGCGCAAGGCCTGAACGTTATTTCGTGCTATTTGCCGCATCACGGCGTTTTTAGAGCTGACTCAACGACAACTAAGCTACGTGTTGTTTTCAATGCATCATCCAAAACATCTACTGGAAAAAGCCTCAATGACCTAATGGAACGGGGTCCTAATTTGCAAAAGGATCTACAAACTCTTATCCTGACTTGGCGTCATCATAAATACGTCATAACAGCGGATATAGAAAAGATGTTTAGAACAATCTTCGTACGAGAGGCTGATCAATCATTGCAGAGTATCGTCTGGAGGTCATCATCAAAGGAACCGTTAGGGGTGTACTCCCTTACAACCCTTACGTATGGGACAAAATCTGCACCATACCTCGCCATGAGCACCCTTAAACAAATCGCGATGGACTATAGTAAGACTAATAAATATCCTTTAGCAATAAGGCCGCTGCAGGAGTCGTTCTATATGGATGACTTACTGGAAGGGGGTGAAACGATTAATGGAACCCGAGACTTACAACAGCAAATAATTTCTATCCTAAGCGAAGCCGGAATGAATATACGTAAGTGGTCAAGTAACACACCGGAGCTCACCAAGGATTTACCAGAAGAAAGTATAGATTCTCCTCTCAACTTTAAGAGCGGAGACTCCAAGAAAACTCTGGGAATCAGCTGGAGGTCAAGCACGGACACCTTTACATATCAAGATAAGTTTAAGGACATAAATGATGATGACAAGTTAACAAAACGACAGTTATTATCTCATATTTCGAAGATATTTGATCCACTAGGTTGGATTTCCCCGCTCACGATTAAGGCGAAACTTTTATTCCAGAGAACATGGTTGGAAGCTAAAGATGTTTGGGATGAACCATTAAACGAGGATCTTATCAGAGAATGGCATCTATTGAAAACAGACTTCCAGAACCTACATCAATTAGAAATACCTAGGCACTTAGGAAATAAAAATAATGGTTTTCAAATACACGGATTTTGTGATGCGTCAGAGAAAGCTTACGCGTGCGTTATATACATAGTTACAATGAATGATAAAGGTGAGTGCACATCGAGACTGATCGCCGCCAAGACGAAGCTGGCACCAGTCAAAACTAAGCTCAGTTTACCAAGAATGGAACTTTTGGGGGCTCTACTCTTGTGTCGTCTCATGGAAAGGGTCTTAAATACATTCTCTGAAAAGGACATCAACATGTTCGCCTGGACCAATTCCATGATTGTTCTGGGATGGATACACGGTGGCGTAAATAAATGGAAACAATTCGTGGCCAACAGAGTACTGTCCATCCTTAAAGTCATCCCAGCAACAAAATGGCGTCATGTGCGCTCAGATGAGAACGCCGACGACTGTGCGACAAGAGGTCTGAGTGTTACCCAGCTAGCGGATCACTCCTTGTGGTGGGAATGTCCTAAATGGCTTCAGAACTTTGACCCTAATGGTCTTAGTACAGAGACATACCAATCTCCCTCCATTGAAGCGAAGAAGATAACCGTAAATACAGAATTAGCTCATAGTGTAAATACAGCATTAGCTCATAGTGTAAATACTGCCTTAGATCATACCAAAAACAATTTAATTCTAAGACTATTAAATAAGTGTGAGTCAATACAGCGCGTGGCGACAAAAGTAGGCTGGCTCTTGCGTTTCATAACGTGGTTGCGCAATAAGCAAATAAATAAACAAAGCTATCTAACGATTAACGAAATTAATCGTTCCTATAATTTAATCTTCAAAACAATGCAATGCTTTGAATTTTCGGAAGAGATTGAGCGTTTAAAGAAAAATAAACCTGGAAGGTATAGACGTGTCCGGGTTGCCTCTGTCAAAACGAAAAACGGAATTATTAGAAGACCCTGCTTGAAACTTTCAGTCCTACCTGTAAAGGAAAATCAGGATGCTGTCCAAGAAAGTGATGATGATGATGTGCAAAAACAAAGTCCACTGAAACCAAAACGTGCGACGAGATCCGGGTTGTGCCATCTCATCACACTGACACTCATGTTGTTCTTGGCAGTACTATCTCCAGCACAGGGTTCCACTTCCTACAATATTACTTATTTAGATCAAAACAAAAATATTTACTTTGAAAAAATAGCTAATTTGAACCTTATTCGGGACGAGTGGAAGCTCGTAGTTTATTTTAATATGTCGTCATACTGGACTGGTTTAAACAATATTAATAATTATGTTTCCCATTTAAATCAGTACTTAACTTCGTCATCGACACCGCTTCCGCCACAATACAAGGGTATCGTTGACCAGTTACAACAAGAAATATTAGAAATTGAGCATTATAATACAATCTTAACTAATAATCAAATCGGCAAACGGCATAAGAGAGGATTGGTAAATGGAGTGGGTTATTTGGCTAATGCGTTATTCGGTGTCCTTGATGACTCATTTGCAAAACAATACGAGAAGGACATTGAGAAAATATCACAGAACGAAGGTCATCTAAACCTATTACTGAAAAACCAAACTAGCGTCTTAGAAGCTCAATATAATATTATGAAAAGGAATGAAGACATCATGAATAGTAATTTTAAGTCCATAACGCAACAGATAGAAAGTATGCGTCACAGAATGCGTCAGGTACAAATGGAGCAGACAAGCGAGCTTAATTTATTATCACTATCCTTGACAGCTAATATTATCATAACTAGCCTAAGGCGCATTCAAGATAGTTTAATAGACGTATTAACTGATATATCACACGGTCATTTAGATATGAACCTGCTACCGCCAGAACAGCTAGAAAAACAAGTCAACATCATATCCAGTCATCTACGAGGAGAGCTTACGCTAGCAGTCGACAAGCTGAGTCTATACGAGCTCTATAAACAAATGAAGGCGAGCGCTAGAGTTGGAGAAAATTTTCTAATCATACAGATAAAGATTCCCCTTATAAGCAAGGAAGCGTTAGAACTAGACAGCGTAGTAAGTCTGCCCCATCGAAACCACGTGGTCAGATTTATCGCGCCATTCATAGCTTTCAATATGCAAAGAGATATTTTTATTCTAATGACAACTGAGGATCTTCATTCGTGTATGCACACTTCAACTAATCGGATGCTATGTC
Organism: Eupithecia subfuscata; assembly: GCA_963564075.1. NCBI lineage: Eukaryota > Metazoa > Arthropoda > Insecta > Lepidoptera > Geometridae > Eupithecia > Eupithecia subfuscata. The sequence goes on from OY751102.1 coordinate 157,759, forward strand.
CTTACGATAAACCTATCTTCGAACTACCACTTACAAAGGCGATCTGCAATACAAGCATTAACAACAAAGAGAAGTTATGTAATACCGAGGCATTGACCTGTCAGGAACGATGGGTCAAATTACAAAACAATAATAGGTGGTTATTTTCTTGTTGCAACGAATGCTCACTGCGTATTTTTTGCGCTGACACCGAAATACAGATGGAGACATTGACCGGTAATGGATTACTGAGCGTAGGTCAAGGTTGCGTAGTGAAGAGTAATGATTTTTCAATCTACGGTCACAATAACTACCTAAGTCAAGTTCAAATGGAAGGAGATTTACCAACAGTACCGGAGTTTTCCATTCTCAACAAAATCGTCAACTCCTCCGTAATAGCCCAATTTGTACCAGATAATCACGAAGAAGAGTGGTCAAACATGAAAACTCAAATAGAAGACATAAAGGCCCAAACAAACGTATCTCTCAATGTACATGACATTCACCAGTACACACTGATGTACGCGATACTTGCTATGCTAATACTGGCTGGTGTGTGCTACTACATCATACGACGGAGGAGGAAGGCGCGGCGAGCAGCAGCAGTACCTCACAAAACGTCGCCAGTCAGCTCGGCGGCCCTTGTGAGAGGCCCCAAGGCCTCACAGCAGCAACCAGCAGCGTGTGATGAACAATATGTGATTTCAGTGCGTGATAAGCGATATAAAAGCGGGTTAAATATCCCAACAGTGAACAGTGATACGTTATATAAGAATGAGTTAAATATCTCGACAGTGGAGTGCTAACAGATTAGAATGTAAAGACTTTAAGACAATAGATTAGGATGTACAGATATTAAGATAGTTTATAATTAATTTAAATCTTAAATTCGTGTTGCTAGCTTTACTCGCTCTTACTGTCATTATATTAATGATTATCTACATTTACTCGATAAATGTTAGTTACATCGTATGATTCGTTTATACTTACAGCTTTGAATAGATTTAAATAATTGTTTTAATTGTTAGTAATTCATATAATCTTATGTAGGTAATATCGATTCATTCTAACTCTTTAACATTGTTTCCCTTTTTTGTGGCCAGGATGTACAAAGTACAATGAGTCAAGTCAGGCCGCAAAGCTAGTTCACCTAAAACCTTACATTATAATGTATACTTGCAAAACGTGATGTTTGTTAATACGTGATTTATATCTTCCGTATTCAGCCTTCATGTAAACTTTACTTTAATAAACTTCAGTTGCGATCATCAATTGTTGGAGGACTTATTATTCACGGTATCCCTAACACAGTAGTTCTGTAGCTTAAAAGAATAAGCGAATTCGTAATCTACAACCTAGCTAGAGCTAGTCGAAAGCGACTAAGACTAAGTACAGTAGGTACCTACATAAATCCAGTTTTCATTTGAGTCGAAAACGATTGTCATAGCTAAGAAATCACCTAAAATATCAAAGATTGGGAGTAAACAAGAAGACCGTGTCACCTCTTTACTGTGTACAACCGACAGCTCTGAATGGTTCACAGACTTTACTGTGTACAACCGACAGCTCTGAATGGTTCACAGACTTTACTGTGTACAACCGACAGCTCTGAATGGTTCACAGACTTTACTGTGTACAACCGACAGCTCTGAATGGTTCACAGACTTTACTGTGTACAACCGACAGCTCTGAATGGTTCACAGACTTTACTGTGTACAACCGACAGCTCTGAATGGTTCACAGACTTTACTGTGTACAACCGACAGCTCTGAATGGTTCACAGACTTTACTGTGTACAACCGACAGCTCTGAATGGTTCACAGACTTTACTGTGTACAACCGACAGCTCTGAATGGTTCACAGACTCCTTTACTGTGTACAATCGACAGCTCTGAATGGTTCACAGACTTTACTGTGTACAACCGACAGCTCTGAATGGTTCACAGACTTTACTGTGTACAACCGACAGCTCAGAATGGTTCACAGACTTTACTGTGTACAACCGACAGCTCAGAATGGTTCACAGACTTTACTGTGTACAACCGACAGCTCTGAATGGTTCACAGACTTTACTGTGTACAACCGACAGCTCTGAATGGTTCACAGACTTTACTGTGTACAACCGACAGCTCTGAATGGTTCACAGACTTTACTGTGTACAACCGACAGCTCTGAATGGTTCACAGACTTTACTGTGTACAACCGACAGCTCTGAATGGTTCACAGACTTTACTGTGTACAACCGACAGCTCTGAATGGTTCACAGACTTTACTGTGTACAACCGACAGCTCTGAATGGTTCACAGACTTTACTGTGTACAACCGACAGCTCTGAATGGTTCACAGACTCCTTTACTGTGTACAATCGACAGCTCTGAATGGTTCACAGACTTTACTGTGTACAACCGACAGCTCTGAATGGTTCACAGACTTTACTGTGTACAACCGACAGCTCAGAATGGTTCACAGACTTTACTGTGTACAACCGACAGCTCAGAATGGTTCACAGACTTTACTGTGTACAACCGACAGCTCTGAATGGTTCACAGACTTTACTGTGTACAACCGACAGCTCTGAATGGTTCACAGACTTTACTGTGTACAACCGACAGCTCTGAATGGTTCACAGACTTTACTGTGTACAACCGACAGCTCTGAATGGTTCACAGACTTTACTGTGTACAACCGACAGCTCTGAATGGTTCACAGACTTTACTGTGTACAACCGACAGCTCTGAATGGTTCACAGACTTTACTGTGTACAACCGACAGCTCTGAATGGTTCACAGACTTTACTGTGTACAACCGACAGCTCTGAATGGTTCACAGACTTTACTGTGTACAACCGACAGCTCTGAATGGTTCACAGACTCCTTTACTGTGTACAATCGACAGCTCTGAATGGTTCACAGACTTTACTGTGTACAACCGACAGCTCTGAATGGTTCACAGACTCCTTTACTGTGTACAATCGACAGCTCTGAATGGTTCACAGACTCTGCACAGACATGAATACGTGAAGCCTTATTATGATTTATATATGATTACTAGCTGCGCCCCGCGGCTTCGCCACCGTGGAAATTTATGTTTCCAACTTTCTTAATTTTTTCTTTCATAAGAACCTTCTGACAATAACAAACACAACAAAGAAAGAATTAGCGAAATCGGTCCAGCCGTTCACGCGTGATGCCGATATATAGATTACTAGCTGCGCCCCGCGGCTTCGCCCCCGTGGAAATTTATGTTTCCAACTTTCTTAATTTTTTCTTTCATAAGAACCTTCTCCTGACAATAACAAACACAACAAAGAAAGAATTAGCGAAATCGGTCCAGGCGTTGTTGAGTTATGCGCTTACCAACACATTTTGCGATTCATTTTTATATTATAGATTATTAATAATGAAGTCAGCTAGACCGCCAACTCACCCATACATAGCTACGGTGCTACGAGTACAATGATCTACGAACTAACATTTTTTCGTAGTAAGGAGGTGCGTGCGCGTTCAAGTCTTTTGTATGCTACGCCGGCGCCGATCTCTCGCAGCATCGTAGCACGTGCTACGTGTGTATGCTACGCCGGCACCGATCTCTCGCAGCATCGTAGCACGTGCTACGACGGTCTACGTTAAAGTATGTTTCTCGTTATGGGGAAGAAAGTAGGGGAAAGTTACATATATTACGAGAAAGAGAATCATAAGTCAAATTCCCTACACAGTGCTGAAATTTGCAACTCTCTGCAACTACTATTTCGAGAGATATTAGGTATTAGTTTTGCGATTCCCTCCTAGCATCGTAGCACGTACTACGAACATCATAAAAGTAGGTTTCTCGTTATTGGGAAGGAAGTCGGAGTGGTAGGGGAAAGTGAAATATTCTATACTTATAATAAAACTGTAACAGTTCCAATTCTGTACATTAAAGATATTTTGAAATTTTCTTTTGGAGGGCACTCTATAAACGATACTGAAGCCAAAAGTGTAGTTTTTTTCATTCATGTCTGTCTGTCTGTCTGTTTCTTAAACGCGCATCACGCCGAAACCACTGAATGTATTGAAATAAAACTCGGCATGATGTTAGGTCATACTACGAGGAAGGACATAGGATAGGTACTTTTTATCCCGGAAATCAGTAAGGTTTCCCTGGGAGAGGGGATGAAAGTAAAATTCCTTCAACGCGCATCACGCCGAAACTGCTTAATGAGTTGGAATCAAAGATTTGAGTTCATAATGCAAGGAAGGCCATGGGATACATTTTATCCCGGAATTCAGTAAAATTCCCTTGGGAGTGGGGATGAAAGTAAAATTCCTTCAACGCGCATCACGTCGAAACTGCTGAATGAGTTGGAATGAAACCTGGCACGATGTGAGTTCAAATCACAAGGAAGGACATGGGATACATTTTATCCTGGAATTCAGTAAGGTTCCCCTGGGAGAGAGTATGAAAGTAAAATTCTTTAACCACACATCACGACGGAACTGCTGAATGAATACGAATGGAAATCGGCACGATTTAAGTTCAAACTACGAGGAAAGATACATTTTATCCCGGAATTAAGTAAGGTTCCCCTGGGAGAGGGGATGAAAGTAAAATTCCTTTACCGCGCGTCACCCCGACACTGCTGAATTAGTTGGAATGAAACCTGGCACGATGTGAGTTCATACTACAAGGAAGGACATGGGAAACATTTGATCCCAAAATTTAGTTAGGTTCCCCTGGGAGAGAGGATGAAATTAAAATTCTTCAACCGCGCATCAGGACGGAACTGCTGAATGAATCCGAATGGAACTCGGCACGATTTAAGTTTATACTACGAGGAAGAACATAGGATACATATTACCTATCTGGGATTTCAGTAGGCACGGTTCCCTTGGGAGAGGGGTTAAAAGTCAAAATGTGTAGTTAATTGTAATTCATTAACGCATCGTCCGATTTCATGCATTCTTTTTTGTTAGAAACAGTGTTGCAAGATCGACTTTGACTAAATCAGTAGAAAGTCGAGTAGAAAATTAGTACCTAGATTGATGAAAAAATCTGTAGATTGAAGAAAAAAATCAGTAGTTAGAGGATAGGTAAGTTTCTTTCTATTTTTTCCAAGAAAGATCGCATGGACCATTTGTACATTTTACTTTGCCTGAAATAGACATGACGCACCCATTAGTTAGGTTCCTACCTACCTTCACAAATGGTCCATGCTATCTTCATGAATATGATATTTGGTGGTTTAGCTGGTCCAGTTAACTGTACCACCGAAGTTTGGTGGGAGTAAGTTATCCAATTAAAGTAACCGGACGACAGTGCGTGCGAGATAAATTAATAGTTTCAAACTGGACGCGCGTCTTTTCAACTGCATTCATCAAATTTTTTTCATCTAACGTAGAATACCAAAACGTGTCATTCTGTGACGATACCACTGTCATAGAGAAGCGATTACTTTAGCAGAATAGGGCCCCAGCTGAACGGAACTATGAGTAAGAATTGAAACGAGTACGACACTTCTTAAGACTGACGCTGGCCGAGTCGTAGCTAAAAGTCGTGTGGATAAAAAATTGGATTGAAGATGACAACATGCTATGTAGACCCTACACAATTTATTCACAATTTAACTAGGTAGGTAAGTACCTAAATATAGTTAGGTACTCATATTATTAGTGTAACAGGTCCAATTCTGCGCATTGAAGTTTTTTTGCACGGCGTTTCATAATTTGAGAGAAACTGTGGTTAGTGAACTTAATTAGTCGGCAGGTATGGCAATTTACATGGCTATGAGTGCGCGAGCGATAGGCAGAGGTGAAGCAAGCGAGCGTGCGTTCGGTGCGATGGCTTGAGTCTGACTGGCGGCGCGGGTGACGCGGCGACCGAGGCTCGTAGGCCGCGCTCGGTAGGTCACCGAGGTACGGCTACTTTGAATCGCCCATCCTAGGATGGGCGATTCAAAGTAGCCGTAGAAACTCATGGAAACGCTACAGCAACTCCATAGCTACTCAGAGTGAAACAGCTGGCCTAAACAAAATTCTATCTAAGGATACGTCTACTAAACTCGGCTCACTAAAAAAGCCAGATGGATCATACACAAAATCCGAGCGGGAACAGCTCAAATTACTGTTGAAAACACACTTCCCGGACTGCAAACTGGAAGAAAACACTGGATGGGAAGCAAGAAATCATGTAAAACCCCATAAAAACGACTGGGACCTTGCACACCAGATAGTAACAGAGGAAGCGCTGGACTGGGCGGTAAGAAGTTTTAAACCGTACAAAGCCGCTGGCACTGACGGCGTCTTCCCCGTAATCTTCCTACCAAAACCTGGCAAAACAGATTACACCCAGCCAAAGTCATTCAGACCAATAAGCTTAAGCTCGTTCCTACTGAAGACACTCGAGAGACTATGCGACAAGTTCATCAGAAGTGGGCCGCTAGTTAGAAACCCAGTGAACAAAAATCAACACGCCTATCAATCAGGTAAATCTACTGAAACAGCCCTACATCAAGTAGTTCACAAGATTGAAGGTGCGCTTGAAAGTAAGCAATCGTGCTTGGTCACCTTCATAGATATAGAAGGGGCCTTTGACAAAACAACGTTCCCATCAATAGAGAACGCTCTGCGAAAGCAAGGAGTTGATGAAAACCTAAATCAGTGGATAACTGAAATGCTATCCAGTAGAGCAACTAAGATCGAGAGTTCAGAATCCCTGGGGCAAGCAGCCCAATGCAGGGTGACGCGGAGGTGTCCGCAGGGCGGGGTCCTTTCACCGCTCCTGTGGATACTGGTCGCGAACGAACGCCTGGACTCACTAAACACAGATGGTATTCTAACGATCGCATATGCAGACGACCTGGCAATCATGATATCGGGGCTTTTCGAAACAACTCTCTGCGAAAAGATGCAAAAGGCGCTGCGGATTGTGGAAACATGGTGCACCAAGCACAGTCTGTCAGTAAACCCGAACAAAACCGAACTAGTACTCTTCACTCGCAAGACCAAACTACCAACTACCCTCATTGCTAGGTACAACACTGACTCTGAGCAAGGTCAAATACCTCGGCATATGGCTAGACAGTAAACTATTATGGGGCAAACAACTAGACCATAATTATCATAACAAAAGCCACAAACGTATTATGGCAATGCACCCGAGCGGTAGGCAAGGACTGGGGCCTAAAGCCCAAGCTGTGTCTGTGGCTGTATACAGTCATGGTACGCCCGGTGCTAACATACGGTGCAATAGTATGGTGGCCCAGAACAAACTTAGTCACCACCATCAACAAACTGCAGCAAGTGCAAAGACTGGCCTGCACACTCATCTGCGGATGTAGGAAATCAACCCCATCTGCAGCACTGGATATAATTCTAGGGCTAACGCCCCTGCATGTTCACATACAGCAAGAAGCAATGGCGGCGTCCCTAACCACTTGAACGTCCAGCGCCGCGGTTGTATAGGGCAACTTACGTCCGAGCGCCAGCGCGTTTATAACGCCGCTGGACTTCAACGATAAAAAAATTTGCCAAAAAAAAAAGTATTAGAGTAATTTTAAAACAATAAAAAACATAACTTACGTTAATGTATACAGAATAAACTTGATTAATCTACCTAATCATTAAACACCATATTTATAAATTAAATAATAAAAAAACACTGGCCATTTTGAAACACAAACGGTACTCGGCGATAGTTTTTTCAAAATTTATAAGTTTTAGAGGAATAATAAGTATGATGTTCATATACCATTAAAACCAGTGATTTATCTAGAAAAAATACATGTATAACAATCATAGAAATATACAATAAAACAGAAGGATTTACGACTTAAATAACGTAAACATACTTTCGTTCCGAGCTTAAAATCATTACACTTGTTTTCATTTTGTTGACAGACACAAAGTTTGTAAGAATGTCATTTGAGACGTGGTTTAGTTCGTTCGGTCATTATTTCCGCTTCCGTTAAACCACAGACTAGGCACACAAGAGCCACAGGTAATAACTAAAATAATTAAAAATCGGAGGTAGACGTCGTGTGGCCATTTTGTACCATGGACGTAAGTTGGGGTAAACGTTTGTGGTACTTATGTGCCACTGGACGTTCAAGTGGCTAAGAATTAAATCAACAAACCAATGGAAAGGCGATTCAGGCCTAACAACCCACTGTAGGATACTAAATAAAGCAATTGCTGCAATTCCAGAGGCAGCAAATGGTACTGACAGAATAGCGTCTACCTACTTAACCGGTAAGACCTACTTAACAACGCATGAAGAGAACGCAGCAGCGAGCACCTCACATGACGGGGCCAAAAATAAGACAGGAGCTGGCTGCGGCTACTCCTGTCCCGAAACCGGACTCTCTAGAGCTCAACCACTAAACTCTGCCACCACGGCCTTCCAGGCTGAAGCACTGGCACTCCAACTGGCGGCAAATCATATGCTTAGGGAGGCAACTATCAAAGAGTTGACCTGCCAGCTGCAGCTGGTCTACAAAACAGACAGCGCTGCAGTAATAAACGCACTCAATAGGTCAGAAACGAGATCAAAAACAATTGTAGAATGCCACAACGCTCTACAAAGTCTCTCTGAACATAACAAGGTCAGCATTGAATGGACAGAGAGTCGATCCTGTGCAGGCAACTTAAAAGCAGACAGACTAGCAAAAGAAGGAGCGAGACAGACCCCAACAAAACAGGACATCAGTCTCTCAAATCCGCCCACAGCGGAAGTAAAAAACAAACTAAAACTAAACTCGGAAATAGAACACCAAAAATTATGGGAGCGTCGAACAGACTGCAAACATACAAGATCAATATTCCCCTCCAAAGATAGAAAAACCACAAACACGCTGCTCAAGATGAGCCGCGAGGACCTACGAACAATGGTGGGCATCATCACAGGTCACTGTGAACTGAACCATCATCTGCTCAAGACTGGAGCCACAGACAGTAGCCTATGTCGCGGCTGCTTCCAGGAAGAAGAGACTGTGGAAGATGTAGTGGTTCACTGCACGGCCACAGAGGAGGCCAGACGGGTAACAGGATTGAAGACTCTCATAGAGGGATCTAACCCGTCCTCGCCCACAGAAAAGCTGAAACGAAGCTGTCAATCGCCAAAAGTCCTGCTCCGGTACTTCAAGGAGCTGGGCTGGTTAGGGCCTGGTTAGGCAGGGGGACAATGCACAATACACTCCAAAGCGAGATGTCAGTGCAGATCCCAGTTCCCCCACTCAGAATTAGAATTAGAATCTCACTCTTCTTCCTGAGCGTGTAGTTTTCTCGTACGCATCTTTGCTTTCTGGTGAGGTGGGGGCAGGATTCTCTTCTTCCAGGTGCGTCTTTTCGTTATTGTTTGTGGTAAGAACGTACGCTGGTTTTAATCTTTCTATTGTTACAGTTTGTTCTTTTCCTTTTATTCGCAGCTTGAAGACTTTGGCGTCCCGTTGTAGTACTTCATGTGGTCCAGTATAAGCCGGCTGAAGAGATCCTCTCACAGTGTCATCGCGGACGTAAACGTGAGTAGCAGAAGGTAAGTCCTTGAAAACGAAGATGTTTCGTCTGCTGTGTCTGGCTGCTGGATGCGGACGTATGTCATTCATGATGGAACGGAGACGTGCTGAGAATTCTGTAAGGTCACTTGTTGTTTGCAGGGTTCTATCTGGCTGCAGGAATTCTCCGGGCAGTCTGAGGGGTTCACCGTAGAGGAGTTCAGCCGGGGATGACTGGATGTCCTCTTTGAAGGCGCTTCTCATTCCCAGGAGTACGAAAGGTAAGGTTTCTGTCCATGATTTGTTACCATGGCACGTGATGACTGCTTTTAGCTGTCTGTGCATTCTCTCGACCATTCCGTTGCTTGCAGGATGATACGCTGTGGTCCTGTTACGTTGAAATCCGGCGAGTTCTGACAGTTGCTTCATTAATGCTGACTCGAACTGTTTTCCGCGATCTGTAACTACTTCTGTAGGACAACCATAACGCGCGATCCAATTTGAGACAAAGTATTTTGCCACGGTCTCAGCGGTAATGTCTTGCAGGGGTATTGCCTCAGGCCATCGTGTGAATCTGTCGACGGCGGTGAGACAATAGCGGTATCCGTCTGATGGAGGTAAGGGCCCGACGATGTCGATGTGTACGTAGCTGAATCTGCCGCTTGGTAGCTTGAAGGTTCCCACCGGTGGTGATACATGCCGTGTGATCTTCGTGCGCTGGCAGGGATGGTAGAGCTTGGTCCACTCTCGGCAGTCTTTATTAATTCCTGGCCACACGTAACGCTGGGCCACGAGTTTAGCAGAAGCGTTGGCGCCGGGATGGCTGAGTGAGTGTAGGCTGTCGAAGACTTGCCTCCTGAGCTCTTTAGGTACGTATGGTCTTGGTGTCGGCGTGCTGTCGTCGCAGTAAAGTTCCAGTCTCGAAACAGGTACCGTTACTTTGACGAGTTTGAGTGATGTTCCTCCTTGCAGCAGAAGTTGAAGTTCTGGATCGGATTTTTGTGACTGGGCCATGTTCTTCAGCTCAACGGGTTGCACTATCTCTTCTATTCTGGAAAGGGCGTCAGCAACGACGTTGTCCTTTCCGGAGATGTGTTGAATGTCCGTCGTGAATTGGGCGATGTGGTCAAAATGACGGAACTGGCGCGGCGAGCATTTCTCTTTGTGTCCATGGAACGCGAAGCAGATTGGCTTGTGATCTGTGAACACAGTAAAGTGTCTGGCTTCCACGAGGTGTCGAAAGTACCTTATTGCGTCATATATCGCGAGCAGTTCTCGGTCGTATGGCGAGTATTTTCTCTGTGCTGGACTCAACTTCCGGCTGAAGAATGCGAGGGGTTCCCAATTTCCATCTCTAAGCTGTTGCAGTACAGCGCCGATGGCTAAGTCCGACGCGTCCGTGACGAGCGCGAGTTTTGCGTCCACGTCCGGATGAGCCAATAGCGTCGCGTCACATAGGCTGTTCTTGCAGTCGTTGAATGCTCGAAGTGCTTCTCCCGTGATGTCTACAGGATGCGAGCCTTTCACGGATCCAGTCAGCAGGTTGTGCAGTGGAGGTTGGGACTTGGCGGCGTCTCGGATGAACCTGCGATAAAAATTGAGCATACCGAGGAATCTTCTTAGCTGGGTAAGTTCCTTCTCACGTGACGCAGATAATCGCTTAATAAGCTCGCTTTTTAGTAAGTCGTACCTGCCTCTTACTGGCGGATTGACCAAAATGTCTTTTACTTCGGCTGCATAGCGGTGTTCCAGTTGGGCGCTGACGTAATTATATTTTGTCTCGTCGTCCTTGATGCCGGAGAGTGCAAAACTTCCTTCCACTTGCGCGAACCATACAGCGGGCTCTTCAGGCAAGAACGGCGGAAGTCGTACTCCAACTCGAAAAATGTCGGACGGTGTAAATGTCTTTTCCCCGGAACCGCCATCTTGGTTTGGTGCGCTTGTCGAGGCATCTTTGGACATTCTGGCGTAATATGAAATAATTTCACTCGCTTACGGTTTGTACGATGCTCCTTGTGTATTCCGTGGAAAGTATCCAGTATCGGGGGTCACCACTGTAGGTATTGGTGTGTATATGCGGTGTCCTGCCTACCTGGCGCTATCTCCTGGGATCTTCTCAAATGATAGGCACAGGCACTTTGCAGATACAGTTTATTATAAGCACATACACATAGGCATACACAACAATATAGTTTGTAAGGAGCACAGATATATAAGCGTAGCTATGAGTGCGCGAGCGATAGGCAGAGGTGAAGCAAGCGAGCGTGCGTTCGGTGCGACGATGGCTTGAGTCTGACTGGCGGCGCGGGTGACGCGGCGACCGAGGCTCGTAGGCCGCGCTCGGTAGGTAGCTTGCGCAGGCAATTCCTTTGTTCTGTCGTGTCAAGGTCCTTTTTACTCGATCTGACACGACACCGGAGCGGCGGCGACGACCAACCGAAGTTTCTTCAGGTAAGTGTGCTAGGTAAGTATTTAGTGATACTGTGCATGTTTATGTTAGTTTATAATTTGTTGTGTAATATATATTTAAATGTACATGTATATAGTTTTTATAATATAATATTGTGTGTTAGTTTATACAGGAAGGAGGAAGGAGGATAGAAGGAATATGAGGTAAGTTGTGGCCTCGCCACGGGCTGTGTTAAAAGTAGCCACCTACAAGCCGTATCGTTTCCCAACCGCAAGTTTATATAACGAATGCGAAAATTGCGAAATTCTGACCGTACGCCAGCTGTTTCTTTTGAATATTGTCATTTCTTATCATGGAAAAGTTAACGTACCTAAGTGATAATCTTGCGACCGGTAAGAGGCGAAAAGACAAAATTATATCTGTTCCCACCTGTAGAAGTACGTTTGCGCAACGACAACAATTTTACCTAGGCCCATATTTATACAACAAAGTCAATAGATAATATATATCAATGACCGAACACTAACGGTGATGAAAAGTGGATCACGTACGACATGAACTTGCGAAAAAGGTAGTGGTCAAACGCCGATCAGGCTTCACAGACTGTGGCGAAACCCGGGTTAACTCGCAACAAGGTGATGCTGTGTGTGTGATGGGATTGGAAGGGCATTATTCATTATGAGCTGTTACCACCAGGCAGGACCATCGATTCTGAACTCTACTGCGAACAACTGATGAGATTAAAGCAAGAATTTGAGAGAAAGCGGCCGGAATTAGTCAACAAAAGGGGTGTGGTTTTTCATCATGATCACGCTAGACCTCACACATCTTTAGCAACTCAGCAAAAATAAAGAGAGTTTGGCTGGGAGGTGTTAAAGCATCCGCCGCGCCGTATAGTCCTAACCTTGCACCTTCAGATTTCCACCTGTTTCGGTCTCTTCAGAATTCTTTAGGCAGTACCAGGTTAACATCACGAGAGGACTGCCATAACCACTTGTTGCGGTATTATGATCCGAAGCCCCAAAATTTAAATGGCAATGGGATCATGTCCCTACCTATAAGATGGCAAAAAGTTATAGAACAAAATGCTATCTACATACTTTAGTTAAATGTAAATAAACGATATTAAAAATGTTTTGAATTTTCTTAAAAAATGCAAAGAAACTTGAACACCAATTATTTCTTTTTGTTCCGAAATTGCGCCGAATGTGTTTAACTGATGTTTTAGAGCAATATATTCATGAAATCTATTAATATTGCCATGTTTTCCTAATAATTTAGTGATTTATTGACAAGTAAAGGTGTACGAACTGTAACACCCGTTACATGGAATTACCCTAATGTCAGTTGAAAATAGGGCTTTTTATTGTTCCTATGGCCAAAGAAATAGAATGTTTGGTTGAGAATTATGATGACAAAACCTTAATCATATTGAACGCGCAAGTCCGGCTAACACTTAATTGGTTTATTGCAAAGTACCTACCTGTATGTTTTAGACATTTATCCAAACAGGGGTTCCTACGGACAAAGTATCAATAAGTGCATAGAAAGCGCTGTTCCGAATTTATTATCTCAATATCAGAAATTACTGCTAGGTATGTCAAATGTCAAAGTGGAGAAAGGTTAGCACGTTTTAGCACAGTCACGTGACTTAATGTGACACGTCACGTCCACATTTTTGCACAATCGCGAGACCGTTTCTATGTAGGTATATGGTTTCTATGACTTTCAAGTACAAGCTGCGATGATTGAACCAGAATTCCACTTAGCTGATCCTTCCAGTTCGTTCTCTGTCCTCTCGTAGAATTGGTCTAACGTCAAACAATCGACGTTGGTGATCCGCAGAGATAATATGCGCATTGCAAGTAAGGAGGTAGTACAGAACCCTTTCAACACATTCACTGCGTTAGGCAATGAGTGTTAAAGCATCTGCGACATACCTATATTATAAGTATCCTAAATTTAAAGCCTTCTTGACAATTAATTTTCCATTTATTTAAAGCTATAGGTCATTTAATATTATTTACACAAAATATAACTCTTGCTTTTTGCACAGATTCTAATATTATGTACATTATATCTAAGTAGGTACCTATGTATTTAAGTACGTAGAGATAAACCATTCTAAAAATGAACGCCGATTAAGACGTTTAGTGGAGGGGGCGTACATTTTTAGAATGGTTTATCTCTACCTATGTATCTAAGTAGGTACCTACCTATGTATCTAAGTAGGTAGGTACATATGTATCTAAGTAGGTAGGTACCTCACTGCAAGCGCCAAATGAAATAAATAAATAAAGTAAAACAATTATAATAACACAAGTAACACATGGTGTGCTTCACTTCTCGCATCTTTCACAGACCGCCGCCCGCCGCCTGACCGACATTATCCCCATCTCTTATCGGCGGCGCGGGGCGGCACGTGCGGCGGCGCGGCGCGGTGCGACGCAGCACGGGGCGCGGCGGAAGGCTTTACATACATCATCATCAACCTATATTAGTCCACATAAATACATAGGACTCGAGCACTCGGAATCTGAAGATTCGTACCATAGAGCAAGTACATCTATGATTCGTACTATATTCAAATATTTCTATTTTGAATATTCTCTGGGTTCTTCGTAAAATACAACTAGCGCAAAAGTAGTTTCCCGTAAAGCTTAAATCATTTTGTTTTAAAAAACTAATAGTTAACCTATAGACATGGTTTATGGTATTTAGTATCATACCAAATACGGGTGCAAGGAGAACAAGTACTTATAACAAGAGACGTTACAGCCAGAATTTTATCCCTTAGGTACTATGGATACAGCAGATTTTTTTTTAAATGACGCTTGACAATTCACACAACGTCTCCTAGCCCCGAGCTTAGCAGAGCTTGTGTTGTGTTGTGCTCCTAGTCTAGTCTAGATAACTGATATCCTACTTCCTACTAATATTATAGTAGTTGCGAAAGTTTGTGTGAATGTTTGTTACCCTGTATCTCCGTACTCCGTCACTACTGAACCGATTTAGATGAAATTTGCCGTCTAATTTACAAAAACCGTCGCGCACTTGAGAATAAAAGGTGCATCTCCTCCCGGTCGCAGGCGTATGTGCTGACTCGGCCGGGAAATGGCGACGGACATGCCTGATCGTGATCAGGCATGTCCTCCCGGTCGCAGGCGCTTGCGCCGACTCGGCCGGGAACTGGCGACGGACATGCCTGATCGTGATCAGGCATGTCCTCCCGGTCGCAGGCGCATGCGCCGACTCGGCCGGGAAATGGCGACGGACATGCCTGATCGTGATCAGGCATCTCCTCCTGGTCGCAGGCGCATGCGCCGACTCGGCCGGGAAATGGCGACGGACATGCCTGATCCCTCCTGGTCGCAGGCTCATGCGCCGACTCGGCCGGGAAATGGCGACGGACATGCCTGATCGTGATCAGGCATCTCCTCCTGGTCGCAGGCGCATGCGCCGACTCGGCCGGGAAATGGCGACGGACATGCCTGATCCCTCCTGGTCGCAGGCGCATGCGCCGACTCGGCCGGGAAATGGCGACGGACATGCCTGATCGTGATCAGGCATCTCCTCCTGGTCGCAGGCGCATGCGCCGACTCGGCCGGGAAATGGCGACGGACATGCCTGATCCCTCCTGGTCGCAGGCGCATGCGCCGACTCGGCCGGGAAATGGCGACGGACATGCCTGATCGTGATCAGGCATCTCCTCCCGGTCGCAGGCGCATGCGCGACTAGGCCGGGAAATGGCGACGGACATACCTGATCGTGATCAGGCATTACGAGGAGAGATTAACCTCTGAGAGGGTTAAAAAGGGTGGTAAAGTTTCTAAGGAAAATTATTATTGCTTGGGTCAATTCATTCACTCAAAACTAGATAAAAATAAATAAACTATAAGGTAAATAATGGCGAGACGACCTTAACGCCTTTCTCAGAGATTGGTGGGAGATCGCACGAGACTGCACCGAGTGGAAAGATTTGGGGGAGGCCTTTGCCCAGCAGTGGGACAAACCAGGCTAGATAAAAAAAAAGTAAATAATGAATCACGTATTTTTTTATTTTTACAAAACTACCCATAGTGTAGTGTACAATAAATTTCTGAAATTTGTATGATTTCCACGCGGGTGAAGACGCGGGGCGCAGCCAATGCCGTCTTTACCATAAGGGCACACGGGGCACGGGCCCAGGGCCCCCATCGTCAGGGGGCCCCCAAAAGACCGACAACTGAGCGATTTTCTGGCAACCCTGAGCAGTGAGAATCCAATGCACACAAGCTACACACACAAGCTCTGCTTAGCTTAGGGCTAGCTTATGATATTATGTGAATTGTTTAGCATTACTATTAATAGTGATATTGTAGAGTTTCACAGAAAACGTGGCATTGCCACTTCCCAGGTAGGAAATATGTATATGTATAGCTCCGTGTTTCGCCGCCATTCCACCAAGCACCAGGGGGTGAAAACGACTACTCGCTCACACAGCCAGAGAATACTTAAAGAAGAATCACTCCACAAAAACATACCTCCACTATATCAGACAATTAGTATTTGAGTTTTGTGGCCTTTATGTGAAACCCGAGAATAGAGCGTGTGGAGCGGTCACTCGTGTGTGTGAATGCCAGGTGGCAAGGGGCGCTAAATAGAATTTACCGATCTACTCTTGAGATAGCTCGCCACCCCCGCCGCACCTATTGTCACAAAAAATTCGTGGCTTGCTTCGCTCACCGTTTTATCTATTAGTAGGTATGTTGTGCTCCTATTTAACGGCCCGTGTGCGCGTCGGCTCGCACTTGGCTGGTTTTATTATACGTTCAAACAGGGCCCCAAATTGTTGTGTGGCCCGGGGCCCCGTCATGGCCTAAGACGGCCCTGGGCGCAGCTAGTACTTAATATAATAAATTTTTTTATAAAACATAGAAAACACCCAGAACAAATATATCACAACAATTATCTACAGATCGGAACATTTGTCCCAATAAAAGTTAACATAACTAGGACAGACATAAATTAGCTGAATAAAAAATATTTTGGTGGCAACAAGGCCAACGGGAACACAAACGAATTGTACGACATGTATTCAGATTAGCGGACTGTCTCACTTCGGTGTCGCAGGTCAGTGCGGACGCGCGGGCGCAGGTCAGTGCGGACCAGGTCAGTGCGGACGCGCGGGCGCAGGTCAGTGCGGACCAGGTCAGTGCGGACGCGCGGGCGCAGGTCAGTGCGGACGCGCGGGCGCAGGTCAGTGCGGACCAGGTCAGTGCGGACGCGCGGGCGCAGGTCAGTGCGGACGCGCGGGCGCAGGTCAGTGCGGACGCGCGGGCGCAGGTCAGTGCGGACGCGCGGGCGCAGGTCAGTGCGGACCAGGTCAGTGCGGAACAGGTCAGTGCGGACCAGGTCAGTGCGAACCAGGTCAGTGCGGACCAGGTCAGTGCGGACGCGCGGGCGCAGGTCAGTGCGGGCGCGCGGGCGCAGGTCAGTGCGGACCAGGTCAGTGCGGACGCGTGGGCGCAGGTCAGTGCGGACCAGGTCAGTGCGGACGCGCGGGCGCAGGTCATGCGAGACCCATTCGATTTAGATTTTACCCCCAATCTTAAAAACCTTATACTTTCACAAGTGCCTACTTCAGAAGTACATTTCACAAGTCTTATTTACACCTATCAAATAATCATGTATCAAGTATCACAACAAAGACACCGCCCCGTCCACCACCACACAAACTCCACTCCCCTGCCGTGACAGGGGTTCGCAGGAAATAGTGTGCGGGAAATTAGTTAAGCGCTAGTTTTAGAACGCAGAAAATATTGAAACAAACACTTGAATTTCGTGTCAGATTCCAAGTCCATCAGAACAGCCCAGCAGCTACACCCGCTACTCGTGCTCACATGCGCACGGGCTCGGGCGCGCCTCCTCCGCGGCCGGAGCTCGCGCACAAACGCGCGCGCACACCAGGCAGGGCGCGCGCGGCCGGCAGGCCCGGAGCGCCGCCAGCCGCGCGCTCGCCGGCGCCAGGAGCAGGGCGCGCGTCACGCCCGAGTCAACGCAGGCCGTCGCTTGTGCTGCCCGCACCGTCGCCTCCTCCAGGGCTGATCCTTCCAGTTCGTTCTCTGTCCTCTCGTAGAATTGGTCTAACGTCAAACAATCGACGTTGGTGATCCGCAGAGATAATATGCGCATTGCAAGTAAGGAGGTAGTACAGAACCCTTTCAACACATTCACTGCGTTAGGCAATGAGTGTTAAAGCATCTGCGACATACCTATATTATAAGTATCCTAAATTTAAAGCCTTCTTGACAATTAATTTTCCATTTATTTAAAGCTATAGGTCATTTAATATTATTTACGCAAAATATAACTCACGCTTTTTGCACAGATTCTAATATTATGTACATTATATCTAAGTAGGTACAGTCAGCTGCAAAAATATGTATACACTCCCAAGTTTTCAATTTGACTAAATAGTAAGTGTATAGTAATTGTGCTAATTTAGTACGTAGAGATAAACCATTCTAAAAATGAACGCCGATTAAGACGTTTAGTGGAGGGGGCGTACATTTTTAGAATGGTTTATCTCTACCTATGTATCTAAGTAGGTAGGTACATATGTATCTAAGTAGGTACCTCACTGCAAGCGCCAAATGAAATAAATAAATAAAGTAAAACAATTATAATAACAAAAGTAACACATGCAGGTCAGTGCGGACCAGGTTAGTGCGGAACAGGTCAGTGCGGACCAGGTCAGTGCGGACCAGGTCAGTGCGAACCAGGTCAGTGCGGACGCGCGGGCGCAGGTCAGTGCGGACGCGCGGGCGCAGGTCAGTGCGGACGCGCGGGCGCAGGTCAGTGCGGACCAGGTCAGTGCGGACGCGTGGGCGCAGGTCAGTGCGGACCAGGTCAGTGCGGACGCGCGGGCGCAGGTCAGTGCGGACCAGGTCAGTGCGGACGCGCGGGCGCAGGTCAGTGCGGACGCGCGGGCGCAGGTCAGTGCGGACCAGGTCAGTGCGGACGCGTGGGCGCAGGTCAGTGCGGACCAGGTCAGTGCGGACGCGCGGGCGCAGGTCAGTGCGGACCAGGTCAGTGCGGACGCGCGGGCGCAGGTCAGTGCGGACGCGCGGGCGCAGGTCAGTGCGGATGCGGACGTACTGTACTTAGGTACATCATGAACTCACATGTTCCTCGCGAGACCCATTCGATTTAGATTTTACCCCCAATCTTAAAAACCTTATACTTTCACAAGTGCCTACTTCAGAAGTACATTTCACAAGTCTTATTTACACCTATCAAATATCACGTATCAAGTATCACAACAAAGACACCGCCCCGTCCACCACCACACAAACTCCACTCCCCTGCCGTGACAGGGGTTCGCAGGAAATAGTGTGCGGGAAATTAGTTAAGCGCTAGTTTTAGAACGCAGAAAATATTGAAACAAACATTTGAATTTCGTGTCAGATTCCAAGTCCATCAGAACAGCCCAGCAGCTACACCCGCTACTCGTGCTCACATGCGCACGGGCTCGGGCGCGCCTCCTCCGCGGCCGGAGCTCGCGCACAAACGCGCGCGCACACCAGGCAGGGCGCGCGCGGCCGGCAGGCCCGGGGCGCCGCCAGTCGCGCGCTCGCCGGCGCCAGGAGCAGGGCGCGCGTCACGCCCGAGTCAACGCAGGCCGTCGCTTGTGCTGCCCGCACCGTCGCCTCCTCCAGGGCTGACCACTTCGGGGCCTCCTCTGTGGCTTCCTCTAGGGCTACATGCTCCGTGACCTCCTCTAGGGCTGACCGCTCCGTGGCCTCCTCTAGGGCTGCCCGCTCTGTGGCCTCCTCTAGGGCTACCCGCTCCGTGGCCTCCTCTAGGGCTGACCTCTTCGGGGCCTCCTCTAGGTCTACCCGTTCCGTAGCCTCCTCTAGGGCTGCCCGCTCTGTGGCCTGCTCTAGGGCTGCCCGCTCTGTGACCTCCTCTAGGGCTGCCCGCTCTGTGGCCTCCTCTAGAGCTGCCCTCTCTGGGCCCTCCTCTAGGGCTGCCAGCTCCGTGGCCTCCTCTAGGGCTGCCCGCTCCGTGGCCTCCGCTTGCGCTGCTCGCTCCAAGGCCTCCGTAATCAGCACTGCCAATTGCGAGGCCTCTTCTCGTCTGCAATATTAAAACAGCAACTTGAACTTCACTTTATTTCTCAACATAATGTACTTATGTATTTTTATACTACACCTGCTCGGAAAGTTGCCTATTCCTTTTCCATTTATAGAATAGAAAGTATGTCTTTGCAGGCCCATCGGAAACCGGGAGGAAAAACTCTATGGAATTTCATTTCTCACATGTTTTAGCGGGAGGAAAAAGTGTATGGAAATCCATTTCTAACGTGTTATTTTTTTTTATTTCCTAAAAGATCGGCCGATAGCTATGGTTATTTTCGTTCGGTCAAACGACAAAAGTTTTTACTCCAAGTCCTAAGCCTCCTCCGATTTTTTAGGAAATAAAAATCTCCAAGTCTTAAGCCTCCTCCGATTTTCGAGCAATATTTTGAAAAAAGAACCCAAAGGCTGGCGCGGTCAATGAGGTTTTACCAACATCATTGGGCGCGATTTCAATTAATAATTAATTTTGCTTTTTATTTTCCTCGAAGGTGTAGTATAAAGCACTATTTATCACTCGGCAGAAAGTGCGATTCCTACCTCGTGTGTTTTAAGGCAAAACGACACACTCGGTAGGAATTGATCACTTTCTCGCCTTGGTGTAAAATGCACTATTTTTAAACAAGAGAACATAAAATAAACCGTCGAGTGCGAGTCGGACTCGCGCACTAAGGGTTCCGTTTAATTGTAAGACCTTGTTTCTTGCCAAATATTATGATTCTAGGTCAACATGAAGTAGGTACCCTGTATATTTTGGTCGAGGGTGAGAATCAAAACTTATTTTTTTTTTGTTAATAAATTACAAATTTTATCACAAATTACGGTTTTCAGATTTTTATTTTGTGCTATATGACCTTGCTTCTTACCTAATTTTATGATTCTAGGTAAACGGGAAGTACCCTATAAGTTTTGGTCTACAGCAAGAATTAAGTTTTTTTTTTGACGAATTAACTATAAATTGACGGTTTTAGGATTTTTTCCTTTATTTGTGCTATAAGACCATCTTGCCAAATTTTATGATTCTACGGCAACGGGAAGTACCCTATAGGTTTCGGTCCATGGCGAGAATCAAAAGGTTTTTTTGTGAATAAACAACAAATTTACTGTTTTCGGTTTTTTATTTTATTTGTGCTATAAGGCCTTACTTGTTGAGAACTCCTTCTCAACGAGAAGTACCCTACAGGTTTTGATCCAAGGCGAGCATTAAAAGTAATTTTTTTAGTGAATAAATCACAAATAATATAATTTTTTTAGTGAATAAATAGCAAAGAGGGTTGACAGACAGACGGACGGACAGACAGACAGACGGACAACAAAGTGATCCTTTAAGGGTTCCTTTTTTCCTTTTGAGGTACGGAACCCTAAAAATATGAAAAAAGGCCAATCCCATCATTTCGGCTGACATCAGTATAGTTTTCTTTTAAATATATTATTATTTTTAAATAACTTTAATGAATATTCTAAAATTTTATTCATCTAAACTAACTAACATCATATTAGTATTACCTAGCTCTTTTTTACACCAAGCAATACCATTTAGGTACCTGTACACAAAACAAAAGCATTCCTTAAACGGCGACCGCCACCTCGTTTGCGTCGTGATCAAAATTATCGTAAAATTTATTTTTTCTCGAAAATTCCGACTTGCCTTTTTGCTTGAAACGATACGTCAAACTTATCAGAAACATCAGAGATCATATTATGATCTCTTATGTTTCTGATGATAAAAAGGCTGTTATTAATATTATTAATAACAGCCTTTTTTGACAATCATTTATTATTCGGTACACATTGTTTGGACGTTTGACTGATAGTTAAAGTGCATGAAACGAAACGCACTTACATAATTCACCTGAGATTTTGTCAGCCATCTTGTTTTGCCTTACCCGTCGAGTTTGTTTAAATTAATATAAAATGAAATTAATACCTATAATATTATTTATCTGTCTCCCGTAAAATAGTAGTATTTATACTACATGTTATACATTTATTCACAAAGAAAATTATACTAGTATTTCCAATCGCTGCTTTTGATTCTGTTGACCATCAACTACTATTAGAGAAGCTCAAGGTCTATGGGATTCAGGGCAGTAGTCACAATCTTCTAACATCTTTTCTAGAGCGTAGGGAACAGACGGTAGAAATTAAAATAAACGATAAACGTCTTAGATCGAAGCCGCAATGTATAGGTATAGGGGTTCCGCAGGGGTCGTCGCTTGGAAATACTCTATTTTTAATCTTTTTGAATGACATTGCCCATGTAAATATCACCGGAGAAATAATACAGTATGCGGATGATACCACCATAGTGGTTTCTTCGGATACTACGGATGGACTATTGAATACCATTAGCGACACAATTAGTACGTTAGGAAATTGGTTCTCAATGAATGGACTAATGTTAAACGAGGACAAAACTAGTGTCATGGTTTTTAATGCAGTGTCTGCTAGACGACCGTCACTAAATATTCCTTTAAAAAGCGGTAGATCAATAGATAGTGCTAAATTAACAAAACTGTTGGGTTTCGAACTAGATCCAGCCCTAACTTGGAAAACCCATATAGACTCTACCTGTACTAAAATGGCTAAGGGCATATATGCTCTAAAACAACTGCGTCCAATGACATCCCAATTAAATCTCAAAGACATTTATTACTCATATATACACTCTATAATTAGTTATGGTATTATACTGTGGGGCAACTCCACCGACTGTGAAAGAGTTTTAAAAATGCAGAAACGTGCAATTAGGGTGCTGGTTAGCGCCAAATTTAAAGACTCATGTAGAGAACATTTCAAAAACCTGAAAATACTAACCTCTGCCTCATTATACATCTATGAAATTTTAAAGTTCGTAATACAAAATATGTCTCAATTTAAGATAAGAGGGAGCCAAAGCAAATACAGTAACAGACATCAAATGTACTTAGAGGCAACTGCCCATAGACTCGGATACATCTCTAAAAAGCAGCCGGAAGTTATTGGCCCTAAACTTTTTAACAAACTTCCATTGTGTATTCGACTCATAAATTGTGAACAATCATTTTTAAATAATGTGAAACTTCTTCTGCTAGATAAAACCATATACTCTGTAAGTGAATTTTTAGACAATGACTATAAAAAATTCGTAATTCCTCAACGACGAACCTTTTCCTGATCTCTACATGCCTAATTCAAACTAATTTATGTAATTTAATTTATACCTAATTTTACTTGACGAGAAACTGATAACACCTAGCTTTAGCTTAACATTGAGTTAACCACTGTTATTGTGTATTTCTTTTTCAATAAATGTTTTCATTTCATTTCATTTCATTTCATTTCATTTCATTTCATTTCAATTGAAACAATTGAGCTAACTGCCGACTGTTGCAAACAGTCTACAGATAGCTCAACTGATTCATATCAACACCAGTTGGAAGAGTCCCCAAGACGCTGACTGCATTGCCACGGGATCCCGGGATCCCGGGATCGCGTTTCGTCAATTCCGAAATACGGAGATTGAAAATAAAGACCGGGACCGAATCCTCTAATTGCAATATTAGATCTTTCCTTGAAAAACTTATACAATAGACTGCATCCATAGATGACAACATGACAGTATGCACAATGTTTATTACAAGTATATGTATGAGTGTGAGAATGTTGCTACATGAGTAGAGTAGGTAAGGTAGGTTAGGCAGGTATGGTTGGAGGAACAGACCTTATTTGGAGTTGCTTGTTGTTCTCCAAGTACCTCTGGTAGCAGAGCGAGGCGCCGGCGGACGGGACGTAGGAAGTGGAGCCGTTGGCCGGCGACTGCGATTTTTCCTTTTTGAATGCAGCTTCACAACATACTTTGGAACGAGGCTTGCCAATGTCTATCTTTACTTTTTTCTTGAACATGCTGGACGGGTCTAATCTTATGGCCTCTCTCACGACTCGCTTACTTTCGGGCTTTGTTTGTATTGGACTCATCATTTGATTCATCCAATGGTTCACTTTGTCTTTTGAATCAATTTTATGGTATG
Organism: Eupithecia subfuscata; assembly: GCA_963564075.1. NCBI lineage: Eukaryota > Metazoa > Arthropoda > Insecta > Lepidoptera > Geometridae > Eupithecia > Eupithecia subfuscata. Next base: position 181,744 of record OY751102.1, read on the forward strand.
AAGAGGAATTCTCAGTGTCTTCAGCATTTGTCTGATCTGTGCCACCAGTTCTATTGTTTATATTGTCTGGAAATTTAGTGGCAAGATCTTCCGGTGTGAGCAGAGTGAATTGTTCACAGCTGGAGTGGATAGCATCATTTTTCTCATTAGTTTCTAAGGCTTGTAAGATAGACTCAAGAGCGATGTTGCGTCGTCTCTTTTTATGTTTCTTGGGCTCCGGCAGCTGCTGCCCAGAGCCCAGAGCCTGGCCCGCAGCGGGAGCAGGGCATGCAGGCCCCACCAGCTCAGCTCTAGAGAAGTCCCTGCTCCTTGAATGCTCTATGGTGTAGGAATCCAGTTTGCTGATGAGAGCCGCATCATTGGCCATCTCTTCCTCTGCAATATTCAGCTTTCGTACCTGAAAGTTATTTTGTTTTTATAGCTTTAGCTTAGCACCATTCCATCTCTTAATATTTTTTTATGCACATAACACATTTAAGTCAAAAATAAATAACACTGGACTCTTCACACAGTATCACCTGGTCCCAGAGCAAGCAGAACTTGGTGGTATGGGTGCCATACCCAAGGACATGCTTAATACTTTCTGATACCCGCAGAGCCCATTGGAGTAATAATAGTGTTCCTCACCATGTCGAGCATCTGCTGAATATGCCTCAGGTCAGGACCGTCCTCGCAGGCGGCGGCGGCGGGTGCGGGGGCCAGGCCTCGCACGTACTCCTCCATCTCTGCAAACACAAAGTCACAGTCACTGCCTGTCCCCCTCCCACTCCGAGCCGTCCATGGTCCAGCAGAAGCAGCGGGTAGTAGCTACTAACCTTCGCTGAGCCAGCGCGGCGGCAGCGGCGGCCGGTCCCGCGGGCGCAGCGCACGCAGCTCGGCGTGCGCGCCGCGGCCCGCGCCCCCCTGCGCCCGCGACAGGTCACGCAGGATAGCGCCCCCGCTCGTCCACATCGCCAGCCTCAATGCTGAAACCAAACGTAGGTACCTGCTTACGCTTAGAGAGCCCAAGACCGTAGACTATCCTGTTTAGGTTGGCAAGGCTTTGTTCGTACCTCTTTAGTGTTGTAGTACTTAGTCTTCTTCTTCTTCTTCACTCGCCTCCGTGAACATAAAATAATATAGAACAAACAATATAAACGGCGCTAAAAATACACCGAGGGCCACAAACCACGAAATGTGCTGATCAGCTGACATTACGTTTTATGTTTAGTGGCAATGCGAAAAAAAATAGGTAGATAAGTAGGTGGTACCATTATTTATTTTGTTTGTTGGGTAGGTACTTTTAGTATACGGCACAGGCACAGATGTATTTGCTTTTGGTAAGCAGACCTACTATGCTAATAAAATATTTAAACTGAGAAAATGGCCCCTTGGCTTAGAGTAAAAACTCGCTGGTGTCTCAGCAGAGGGATAGTGTCATTTAGAGGTGGTCGTTTTTACTAACATCGTTGTTGACCAACGATGTCAGTGTACGTTGTTCCCATCGGATGGCGAATAGGTGAACAACGGATGCCTGCGACAACGAGATGCCGAACCGAGTAATGCCGATCGCCACCGACAACAAACGAACGTCACACCGACATCGGAAGAGCGGGGAGGTTAGTGGCGCGGCATCGGATGACGAACAACGATGTCAGCCGAGTAATGCCGATTGCCAAACCTAAGCAACGAACATCCATCCATACCTCACCGCCCGCATGCCTGCGTGTGTGTGAGCGAGAGGAGAGGATGCTAGAACATAGAACTGAACGTTTTATTATATCTAACTAGATATGGCATGAACCATGTACCAATGTTATTTATTATTTTAAAAAATACGATATCTAATTTTTTTATCAAATGTCTCGTTATAATATAAGTATTATGGTATTTTAGATTTACCCTACCACTAGGAACCAAGTTAGATATTGAATTATTTTTATTTGTTCAAATTCCGTAATTTAGGACCTACCCGTCTAAAACGCTCATGTCACTTCCAGTAAGTTTCATATGCTCGTTATTCTTGTCGTTTGTTTGGATTTTTTCATTACGCAAATTACGACGATGATGTGCGCACCGCGGATTTTAAAAAGTCTTGTAAAAGTGTTTGTGTGAACCTAGGTACCTAATAATGTCGAGACGCCAAAAAACGGCCAATCCTAATACAAAAAAATATTCCCTCGAGTAGGCTAGGGACCTAATAGGTAGGTACCTACAAATTTAATTGTTTGGTTTGCTTTAGATAGGTTTAATAGGTCTAATAGGTAGGTAGGTAGGTACGTACCTACTAATTTAATTGTTTGGTTTGCTTTAGATAGGTTTAATAGGTCTAATAGGTAGGTAGGTAGGTCCCTACTAATTTAATTGTTTGGTTTGCTTTAGATAGGTTTAATAGGTCTAATAGGTAGGTAGGTAGGTACGTACCTACTAATTTAATTGTTTGGTTTGCTTTAGATAGGTTTAATAGGTCTAATAGGTAGGTAGGTAGGTACCTACTAATTTAATTGTTTGGTTTGCTTTAGATAGGTTTAATAGGTCTAATAGGTAGGTACCTACTAATTTAATTATTTGGTTTGCTTAAAGATAGGTTTAATAGGTCTAATAGGCAGTGTTGTGTTAGCAACCCGGCCGACATCGTTGGCGGCAACATCGACACCCTAGTGTCAGTGTTGTGTTAGCAACCTGGCCGACATCGTTGGCGGCAACATCGTTGTTCACAACGGATGCCATTCTGACAAAAACGATGCGCATCGTTGTGGAAATTCAACGACAACGCCCATCTCTAGTGTCATTCAATCAACAATTTGACAATTTGTGTACCCAAAAACCGATCCATGTGTGTTTTGACAGCTCGTAAATACAGACAGTGCCCTCACTCACACATTCGTATGATTGAATGTTGCAAGTGAATAGCATTTTCCCTAAAAAATTGGGTAACTGAAGCAAAGTTCCCATTAAGAAAATACTTCATTGTTTTTATCACTACCTTTTTATTTTTGATATTACATTATTTCAATTTACTGAAGGTGTCAATAGTTTATTGTCAAATAGAAAAAATCTAAAAAAAATCTATGAAAATGCATTTCCAACGTCTTGTTTTTTTTAATTTTACGAAATATCAGCCGGTACCTATGAATACTATTATTCTATCTAGGTCAAACGACAAGAAGGTTTTACTCCAAGTCTGCAAAATAAAATCGGCTCCGATCATTTTCGGAATAATAATTTAAAATAGACGGTCAAGTGCGTGTTCGGCCACGTGCAGTGTAAGTAGTTGCACGGTTCATGGCCTATCTAAACCAACTTATTTACCTGTTTTACACATAGGTACCTACCAAAATACATTTTTTAAGTTGATTAGGATGACTATTAGGTACTCAACTAGTTAGCATACTAAAGCTGTGTAGTTTTCCTTTTAAAATCACTCCACCTACTACTGGCATTTTTTTCACAAATAATAATGCCCAATTTAGACAAATAACAGCATTCTAGTACTAATAGTCTCTGGACTAAGCTGCGGACGGATCAACGAACTTGGTGAACTATAAGGGTTCCTTGTTGACTACGGAACCCTAAAAAAGAACATATGTACGTGCAAGTATTGCTACAGTTATGGTGATGGGATGGATTGCAATTTTAAATTTGAGTTTATTGCATTTGCTCCCCTTGGTGCCGAGAGAGGTCTCTAGGTCCGTGCGGTATCGAGGTTTTCCGGAATTTTAAAAATATCTGAGCGTCTGGTCAAAGCGGCGGCGCGGAACCCGAGAGCACCAGCATTGCCATAAGCGGGGCAATGCAACCAGCGTAACGGGGACGCGACGACTGGTATTGATATCTAGAGATCTAGATTGTTTGCTACAGGCTGCAGTTAGCTCAATTGTTTCAATTGTAAATACTAGTTCTAATTGTTTCCATTCATTGATTGTAATTTTCTTTGTAAAATAGTAATTTGAGTTTACATCTTGAATCTACTCAGAATATCGTCGAGTGACTGAAAATTCTAAAACTGTGATATTCCGCGTAGTTTGATTCCTAAGTCCTAACTTGAGGGAATTCCACCCTCTCCTCTACTATTTTTATATACCTAAGTACTATGTAACAAAACCTGGGTATTTTTTTCCCAGTGCATAGCAACATTTTCACGAAAATGGTGGACGAAATTTTTAAATTTATTTATGAGTTTTGATGACTGTTTTAGGCAAAATTACAAACGGAATATAAGTACTTACCGGTGGAATGAGATATTTGCGGTATTATTTTTCCGGTTACTGGTGTTTAAACATCCTTGCACCGCACAACACATAATTTTTATATTTTTATGTGAGAGCTGCTTTCCGTCTCATTTGAATTATTGTACTAACGCACAGTGGTTCCGGTAATAGGTCATAGGGCTCAGAAAGCAATGATTGAGCTAAGCCATGATACCTGGCTCAGTTACCCACTAATTGTCATACTATCTGAGGGTATAAAAAGTTTTGCAATCTATTGTTCGCAACATTGCTTTTTCGGCATCGAAAGTGAACACATCTAATTAGTCGTCAACCGTGTTATCACCAAGTGCTAATTAGCCCAAGACGCGACGCGTGTGTTCGAGTTCCTGTTGTTTGTGACCTGTTATCTCGCAATGGAAATTCAAGTTAAAGGTATGTTCTATAAATTTGTTTTACTTTTTTGCATTTTCAATCAACCATTTTTTTTTTAATGGAGTGCTACGCCACTCCATTTCTTACGTATTAATTTCTGTATTTTATTTAAGTTGAAACTTTTACTTATGTTCCCATCTACTTCTAACATTGAGTTTGGTATAAAAATGTCACTTGGAATTTCTACTACTAGGCTTTAAAAAAATTATTTGCTTCTACCTGCATTTTTAAAGTGCAGCCAGGGTCTACGCCGCGCGGCCAGGCGCGTAGCACGTGCTACGAAATATTTATTGTATTTTGATACGCATATAACTGTTTGTTGTTTTGTTTTAGGTACTAGTATTGAGTGTTCTTTCAAAAGAATGTTCGTACTAGATACTTGGCTGTCTGTTAAGGACAGCAAATCCGAACTAGAGCGAAAGCATCGAGTTTTTCAAGCCCTAATACAGTTGCTGCCTGATGTTCAAAATTTTATTTCCGATGACTTGGAAAAAAGAGTTCAAAGAAAAAAAGAAAAAGAGTACAAATCTTTGTAAAAGAAAAACAACATGTCCAGCAACAGTTTAGGCAACGACTTGGTTTAATAGTCGACAAACCGCGAAGTGGAGGAAGTGGCACATCTAACGACGGAAACACTGCCAGAAGGTTTTTTGCTAATTCAGCTATTTCATCGGAAATTACTGGATTAGACAAAGACCTTATTGACAAATGTTATAATCTGCTGCAGTGTCTTTCATCGGGATACAAAATTAATAACACAGCTTTTAAAGAGTATGCTCTAAACACAGCACGTAAGCTTGTTGCTACTTATCCATGGTACAACTTGCCCTCGTCTGTACATAAGGTCCTAATTCATGGGTCGGAAGTAATTGACCACTCATTATTGTCAATAGGTGAGCTTTCGGAAGAGGCCGCCGAATCTAGCAACAAATTAGTGAAACAGTTTAGGCGTGACAACACGAGGAAAATGTCCCGGGTTCTCACAAACACCGACTTGATACACAGACTTCTTCTAAATTCGGATCCTTATATTTCTGGTTTAAGAAGGTTACCACGGAAGAAGAAGTCTGTTCTATCAAAAGAAGCGTTGAATTTACTGTTGGTATAGAAAAAACTGTATACTATATACAGTTTTTTTCTATACCAAGAGTAAATTACGTAATAAGAACTAGATGTACCTATATTATCTTATTTATTGCTTCTAATTTGTATTTTTATGTGTAAATAATTATTTTTTTGACTATTTCTGAGTAAGTAGATCGGTATTTACTTTATTTTTAGTATAAAAATGTAAATATTTCAATTTATTAGATATTAAGTTCCAATTCTTTCTCTGTATTTTAGCATGTATTTTGTCAAGCGTCATAAATGCTTTATTTTTTCAAATAAATAAGTTTTCTTATCATTAATTGGTTGTTTTCATTTTATTATAACGTTAAGTATTACAAGAAAGCATAATAATAATAATGAGTATTGATAACGACAGTCATAACCTTCGCGAAACCCTATGACCGCCGCTCCAAGGGCGCGGAACCACTGTGTAACGGCTCAAAATGAAAATTGCGACGGTCCGTCGCAATTTTTTAGACTTACCTCGTTTGTGTCAACTATCATTCTAAAGAGCTTATTAGACCATCCTTAATGTCGCGTCCTAAATTCAGTGTCCGATTTAGGACAAGAAATTTAGTCGCCGGAGCTCCTAATTACACGTTCACTGATTCAGGACTCTAAGCAGATCAGTGTTGCCGGTGCGGACCTTTTTGGTCCGTTTCGGACTTTTTTCTGCCTCTGCGGATCTTTTGCGTACCATGACTCTTTGCGGAAATTTCCAAGGGAATCACATGCACACAAAACCTATTGGGTACTTCCCGTAGACCTAGAATCATGAAACATGGTGAGCAGCAAGTTCTTATAGCACAAGTAAAGGGAAAAATCCAAAATCCATAAATTTGTAATTTATTCACAAAAAAAAATACTTTTAATGCACGCCATGGACCAAAACTTATACGGTACGTACTTCCCATAGACCTAGCGCAATCAGAACCCTGCTAGAATTATGAAATTTGGCAAGAAACAAGGCCCTATAGCACAAATAAAGGGAACAATCCGAAATCAGTACCTAATTTGTTGTAATTTTGTTCTATGATGATGATGATCTATGTCATCAATATCATATTACTATTTCGACGACCGATGTGGCGCGGCGGGTGAAGGTCCGCCTGCGGCGCAGGAGGTTGCGGATTCGATTCTCGCCTTAGGACAAATGTTTGTACGTTCTGGTCGTAACTATGTATAATAGAAAATAACTATCTATGTAATATAATTTGGATAGTAGGTATTTTCCTACTCTAAGTATAGATACAAATATAAGATACAAAATTACGTAGAAAGAGAAACCTATAGAACTCGCGCAGTTGCCATCGCATTCACACTAAAGAGAGAACGACTTATGCCTAAAGCCTAAGAAGAAATGAAATAGAACGATTAGCTCTCTATCTCATCCAGCGTGCCTGTTTTTGCATTGTTTAGCACCTCCATGTGCTAAACAAATTTCCTATGTCATCGACGGAGCTCGACACGAGACTGCTGAAGAAAGTTGTAAATGTCAGAAACTTTTGTTTTTTATGTTTAAATGTGAACAAAGTGTTCGTGTGGACATTCCCGCACCTAAAAACAATAAAAAAGAAACACAAAAATAGTGCGGTGCAGTGTTTTTGAATGTAGATGTGATTGTGAAGAAAAAGTGCCGAATTTATCATTCCACTCGTAAGTACAAGTTCTTTTGACTATAAAAAGATTCAAAATTTACAGTTTCATAGATTTACATACACACAAGGCTCAAACATTATGTTTTATGCTATTTTTAGTTAATCTAACTTATAATTGTGAAAATTTAGGGTTGCCTGCATCCGATAATAAAATTCCCCAAATGGCGCATTGAAATATTTTTTAATAGGTAATAATTAATATAATGTAGCTCGCTATGTAGGTATACATAGCGAGCTACATTATCTACAAACTAGTTTATGCCCGCGGCTTCGCACGCGTTTTTTCTATGAAACGTTTAAAGGCCATTTCTATCCCATAGCAACTGATTTGTGGGATAAAAAGCCTATGTTAGATTCCAGGATTAGAATTTCCTGCATACAAAATTTCAGCCCTATCCGTTCAGTAGTTTTGGCGTGAAGAGGTATATGTAAGTTGTTCTATCTCACGAAGTCCGTTAACGTACCTCATTACGAACAACTTTGCGCTTAGTTGTCATGCTGACGGTACTCGCTACCAAAATCTGACGTGAATACAATAAGCACTAGTGACCCGGACCGCGTCTCAGGCGACACTTCATGACACTTTATTCTCTTCTGAGCTTACGCACACTAAAACAATGTGTACATTCATTCACTATGTCACACATAGCCCATCGGACTTCGTGAGATAGACCAACTATAACAAACCTCCATCCATTCATCCACACTTTCGCATTTATAATATTAGTGTTTTTATTTGTTACAGATTTCCCGAAGATAAAGAATTACGTTTGCATTGGATCAAAGCAACGGGTCGCAAAGATTGGGAACCTAAAAAATCTTTGTAATAAATTTTTTTGTAATGATTCTGTGATATCATAAATGATTCTGTGATTTTTGTACATAATCTAATTCAACTGTCCAAATCTAATCTAACTGTCCCATATAAATAAGAAAAAAAATATCTTAAGTAGGTTCTTGTAGAAATTGGTATGCTAATTTTAAAATGATTCTGTGATTTTTATAATGATTCTGCGATGTTTTAAATGCTTCTGGAAATGTGTGTGTATTTTTTAGTTAAAAAAATGCTGTGACTAACTAGGTATAAGTACCTATATGCAAGTACAATGAAAGTTAAGTACTTTTTAGATAGCAACATTAATATTTTTTAGCAAATATACGATGTTACGTTCGTAAGTAACCATTTTTTTGAATGTGTTATTAATTTATGTAAATGTTATTGTATAGGTAATATAACTAAGACTTTTATAGTTAAACTGTGATTTTATGATTAATTAATAATAAAATGAAATTTTGAAGACTGATTAAAACTGTAAAATTTATAAATGTTAATTATTGTAATAAATATTGATTATTTTAAAACAAAAACACATGTTTCTCTATCTGTACTACTCACCTTAGTACCTTCATAATTATATTTACCTACCAAACACAACCTCGGTCTGCCTGCCACTTGTAACGCCAAACAGGGTTCACATTGTGATACTTACTTGTATAATTATAATGACCTAGCAATAGCCTTTATTCACAAAATAGAAAATTATACTAGTATTTACAATTGAAACAATTGAGCTATCTTCAGACTATTGCAGGTAGCTCAACTGATCCATATCAATACCCACGCTGTATGGAAATGCTGATGCGCTGTGCCTGATACTCACCAGCTCTCGGGTCACGCTTCGCTTCGACCAGACGCTCAGATAATTTAATTTTTTATATTTATTAACTGGAAAATCGCAAATCCGATCTACCAACTAAGACATGAAATAAGGAACCTAAGATCGGGGTAAGAAAATTGCATGGCAACACTTTCCCCCCACCACCTCGTATACTTTGTCTTGCTCTTTGGCACGCTCGCTAAAGATCTACCTATATTTAATCTGAGCAAAATTATTACTAGCAATAAAAATTTACATTCAGGCATAATTATAAATATAGAAAAGTACGAAGGAGCTAACTATAATAGGCGGGTATGCCTAATGGATCAGCTACGGCGGCGACGGCTCCACCGACACTAGGTTCATGGCCTTAAGGCGAATAGTAGGGTGGATAGTGGCGAAAAAAAGCTTATGATAGATATCGTCTACGCGCAGTCCGATTTCTTGATAATTCCTTTGTATAACGTAATTATAAAATAAAATATGTAGTGGCGCCACTATCCACCCTACTATTCGCCTTAATGGCTCATGGTTCATGGCATGGCTCATGGCTAGGTGTCATGTCGTGCACGCACGATAGTCAGAAGATTGACAGAAGTCTAGGGTATGAAAGAAAACTTTACAGATCCAATATTCAGTTCGTATATTCATGGCACCTACTATCTGAGAAATAAAGGGGTTAGAAGATTTTTGTATAGGGTGGTCCTAACATATTTTTTTTTTTCAAATACTGAAATAACTATAGTTTTTCGTCAAAATGTGGATATATCTGAAACCTGACACTTTATTAGGACATTAAGTTGTAGGACATGTTTAATTTAATTAAGTGGATTCTATCCAAATATAGCTGATAATGAGCGCCGCCATTTAAAAAAAAAAAATTGGTTGTCTGTAAAGTCGGTTTACTGACGATAGTTGAACGTGACAACGTCTTAAGAAAATACTTACTGATGGAATGGTAGCATTTGATACTCGATCAAAACATGTAAATGTAATATAGTATAGCAGCTGTCCACGCAGACGCATCGCTCACTCAAGTAGGAGAGAGACGGATGTCGAGCGCTCTCGCTTGCACTTCAAGCCTTACATGGAACGCCTCAGAGCGAGGTAACGCCGCATGACGTCATAGCGAGGTAACGCCGCATGACGTCATAGCGAGGTAACGCCGCATGACGTCATGTTTTTTCGTGCGTGCAGCCGGCTCTATCGAATTATAAAACGTTGTCACGTCAAAAACAAAATGGTGACTGATGTTAGGGCCACCCTCAAAATAAAAAATTTCATATTAACAATGTCCTAAAGCGTCAGGTTTCCGAAATATTTACATATGACGAAAATATAATTATAGATATTTTGATACGTAAATATCTCAGAAATCTGACAGTTTCGGACATTATTTATTTGTTTTAGGGTCTTCTATCCTAATTATATACCATTTATACATAACACGCGGTGATTTTGAAAAAAAAACAAAATCGTGTCCCATGTTACGGCCAAATCTTCAAGCCCCTTTCAAAGAAAATCATTTTGAGTTACCAAGGAGGTTACAAATGCTTTGATGAACCTCGTTCGAACCATGGACGAACGAAAGTATGCTTTATAAAGTGTCTTATAGTGTTGTAAATTCTACATGCCTGATATCCCTAATAGAAACTAGGGTAATTTTTTGGTAGTGTTGGCAACAATCACAATATGGACGTCGAATTTTTTTCCGGAAAGTTGGAAACAAAATTATTTATTTGAAGCTTTAAATGTAGCATGTACGTGTGAAAAGTGATCCCTGTGTGTTTCCTTATAAACCTAGCTAAATAGGTATAATAATAATAACCATTTATTGTTATCTTCACACAATGAGCTGACCTTTAAAACTAGAATAGTTAGTATAACTATAAAGCAACATTGTGTGAGACTGGTGCCTACGTTAGGTTTGTAAAAAAACCCGTGTCACAGGTCACCAGGCTCCCACTCCGCGGCAGTAGTGCAGTTAATACATTGTATGCGTGTGAATGACACAAAATGGAGTAATCATAACAAACATTTTGAGTTCGGCGCGTCACGTCAGACGCCTGTCCATAGACCAACTGATGCTAACTATTTCACAGACAGAGTTTCAACCTCGGCACCAAACCAAAATGATATAACCCAAAACGATTTTCTTTGAAAGGGGTTTGAAGATTTTGGCCGTAACAAGGGTCACAATTTTTTTTTTTTTTTCAAAATCACCGCGGACTATATATAAATGGTATATTCAGATAGAAGACCCTAAAACAAACAAATAATGTCCTAAACCGTCCGAGATATTTACGTATGAAATTATCTATATATTTTCTTCATACGTGACGTGAATATCTCGGAAACCTGACGCTTTAGGACATTGTTTTATATGACATTTTTTATTTATTTTAGTTTTGTGTTTTCTATCCAAATACTTAACTGTTATTATGTTTTCATGGAGGGTGGCCCTAACATCAGTCACCATTTTTTTTTTTTTAAATGGCGGCGCTCAATAACAGCTATAATTTGGATAGAATCCACTTAATTAAATTAAAAATGTTCTACAACTTAATGTCTTAATAAAGTGTCAGGTTTCAGAGATAACCACATTACGACGAAAAATTATAGGTATTTCAGTCTTTGAAAAAAAAATGTTAGGACCACCCTATACAAAAATCTTCTAACCTCTTTATTTCTCAGATAGTAGGTGCCATGAATATGTAGTGTAGGTACATACCTAATGTATGACGTCACTCAATGACCTACTTAGAGACAAGGAAAAATAGAATTATATTTTATTAAATGTCAAACAATCATATCGGATTGCTTACGCAGAATCTTTAGATAAGGAAATAGACATTCATTTTATGTTAAAACCATAAGCATATCGAATTACAAAGATAAGCAATGATTAAATCCAAATTAGAGGTAATTTTCTTGTATATAAAGCGTGGTTTTTCATCAATAAATATTCAGTAAAGAACCAACTACAGTCGTGTTAATTACTCCTCCAACCTCCAACCAACAACATTTCATATATATGAACTGAATATTGGATCTGTAAAGTTTTCTTTCATACCCTAGACTTCTGTCAATTTTCTGACTATCGTGCACGACATGACACTAGCCATGAGCCATGCCATGAACCATGAACCTAGTATCGGTGGACATCGGCGCCGTAGCCGATCCATTAGACATACCCGCCTATTATAGTTAGCTCCTTCGTACTTTTCTATTTTTAATATAATTATGCCTGAATGTAAATTTTTATTGCTAGTAATAATTTTGTATCTTATATTTGTACCTATACTTAGAGTAGGAAAATACCTACTATCCAAATAATATCGAATAATTGCTCTGTGGGAACAAAATGTTTTCTATGAATAAGCAGCTTTTTAAATAATCATTATCAATCAAACAAGCTAAGCAGAGCTTCTGTTATGGGTACTAGATGACTGATATACGTAATATAATACATTACATAGATAGTTATTTTTTATTATACATAGTTACGACCAGAACGTACAAACATTTGTCCTAAGGCGAGAATCGAACCCGCAACCTCCTACGCCGCAGGCGGACCTTCGCCCGCCGCGCCACATCGGTCGTCGAAATAATAATAATTATGATATTATGATGATGATGATCTATGGAACAAAATTACCCCAAAAATCGGGAAATGTTTTCGAACGGAACGAGTAACATTACGCGGGTGAGTGGGAGGCGAGCACAGAGGCGAGGTTGCAGTGTTTTCGGCAAACAGCGCTCCGTGCAAATAGCACCGAACGCGACATTTGAATCAGTCTGGTCAACGAAGGCACAGTAGATAAATGTACCTATATCTATTGTGACGTAGGCGATTTATCGCCATTTAGACTAAAATCGGCGACGAAAAAATCATAAAGGCGACTGGTCGCCTGTTAGGCTACTTCAGGGACAAGCCATTTAAATTATCCGAATCGCAAATGAATTGCTTCTAATAAAAATCACAGTCACCCTACAGTCTGTATTGTATGTGATATTAAATAATGATGGCCACACTATTCTTGTACCTATGGTTGGTTGTTTAGTTACGGGGCGGGGAATATCCAGAATTTGTCCTAACAATTCGCCGTCCCCGGAGAATACAATGGTAACTGCAAAAACACAACTTTTCAGGAAAAATAAAAAACATGTTTTCACTGATTACTTCATAAATACTGGACGTAGACTGATGATTGTCAGCTTTACAAAAAACTTATTTTTTATGTATTTGGAATGTCTTGAGTAGACACGCGTAAGATGTGCCAAAAACGAGATATTTCAATAATAAGAAGTTACCGAAAATCAATTACCATTCATCGTTTATAATGTCGATTACCATTTTATTCATAGTATTTCCTAGACAAAATCGACTATTGCACCAGTGACTTACCATTTTATTCCACGTTTTTAACAGTGAAAGTGATGTTGATAAGATTGAATATCAGCTTTTTCTCGTCAATATACCTAGTCAAACTTTTTTCTATTAATGCCTATTTTGGTTTTCCAATAAAACTATAAAAATGGTAATCGACTTTTTCTTCGTATTACTAAATTGCATTAAATTAGCGAAATTGCCTCAAAATCTTCTTTTAACACAAAAGCTTGGCCCTTAGACTAAACATAACACAGACTTAACACGTCATCATCATCAGTCTACACTAGTCCACTGATGGACATAGCCCATGAGCGCCATAGCGCCCTGTCTTCAGCTTGCTGCATCCAGCCTTTCGCAGATCGTCATCCCACCTGGTCGGAGGGCGTCCTACACTACGTTTGCCAAGTAACACAGTAAACTTAAGTATTTGGTATTTATTTAAAACATTACATCTATTATTATACACCTCAGACCTAATACAACGGAGACAAGCATTATATTAATCAGTATCATGATTAATATAATCCTTCTCTCAAATAAAACAACGAATAATGAAATCAAAAGTGATAAAAAACTGTTGTGTTGTCAGACTTAATAGTCTTACTAACATTTCAGTATGCATTTAAATCTAATTCTGCCTATCCTAATTATGTTTGTGCACAAACAACTTATAGCAGGGAGTGTGGTGTACACAGGTGAGCTTAACCCTATAGATAGTTTTCTGCCAGCAAACCTTTTAAATCAGAGAAAAACAATAGCAAGGGACTGGTAGAGAAAGCGTAAGTACTTACTCAAAAACAATACGGGCTTAAATGTAATATATTTTAATCAGTAAAATTAGGAACATGATGGGGTAAAAATACAGGAGCGACATCTCAATCATCATCAGTGTCCACATCATTGCTTCCAGAGCCCAGTACTAGCATACGTCAGGGACTCGTAAAAAGCATGATAGTAGCCTGGAATATCTCCCGCTTTACAGAGGCTCATAAGATGGTCATGTAGTAGCCTTGCTTATTGGAAGTGGCTCAGAGTATAACACTTGCAATTCGGGCAGATAGCGGGGACTTGGGCTTGTTACCTGTCTGGTACCCCGCTTGCTTCTTGTCATTTTAACAGGTTCTGTATATAATTGGAAATATTCAGCATCGAAGTCATATTTGTATTTTATTATTGATGGCTGTGAATGCAAGACTCTTACTAAAATTATTTGTGTCCATAATACTTTTGACTCTCCTCATCTTTGACCAGGCGCTGTCCCAGGAGGGGAAGGAGGGGTCACGGGTGTCATTATTTGATTATGGTTATTAAATGCTACCAAAAAAAATCACGGCCTGCTCCGTTCGCCGATATTACTGGTGTTTTGTGCTTTATGTTTTGTTCAGCGCAGAGGAAACGTTACCTATCTTGAGTGATCTGGCTGGTCTGCTGTAGTCAGTTTGTATCAATCCAACCACCATAAAAACCACAAAAATATAACAAAATCTGCGAGGTCACTTTGTCAACCAGCGCAAAGAACATTAGACATTATTAGACAACCAAATTTTCTCGTTTTGATCCGGTCGCCGATTACATTTGTTCCTTCTGACTACGTTTCAAAGTTCGACTCGCTTTCGGTGGTCACTTTGCCAAATTTGCTAAAACATTACACAAAAATAAACTTTAAATTTCCTGCCTCTTATGGGCTCAGCCCTCGTTTAAGGTCAGTTTGCTAAACACTCCAAAAATCTAACGAAACCACTACATTTTTGCGGCACGCTCTGCTTGCCTATAACATTCTGCTATTTCGATAAGCTTCTGACTTGCTTTAGTCCAGGACTCAACGTTCAGTAGAGTTTGCAACTGCAAAAAAACTAATACAAAATAACTCACACGCACAGCCAGACCATAATTTTTTTAAACCAGATCATATTCTATGTACCGTCTAATCTGTTGTCCTCGTATTTTGTTGTTATTGGAGAAACTAAGAATTGTTCTTAGCTTATTATTTAGCTACCTTGTCTTACATGGACATGCCTCACCAATTTCAAAAAAGGCTGCGGCTCATTCCTTTGGCAGATATTTATTTTTTATTAGTCTCACAACAAATTTCTAAGTCGTCGCAAACTTTCCGAAATTTTCAGGGCTCGCTCCGCTCTCTGTTAATTATTTTCTCATACACTTCTGAACCAGTTTGTGACCGCCCGAAAAAGTTACAAAATTATCGGCGGCTCGCTCCGCTCGCCATTACACCTTTTTCGGTGTCTTTTTTGTATTTCACATTTTGTGCACCATGAGTCGTTGCACCAACACACTTTATACGAATCGCAAGTACGGGTTTGAACGAGAATAGAATGATAACTGCGTGTATCATTATTTAGTTGAATAATTTTCACGAGAACATAATTGTATTATTGTTTATCATACTAAAATGTGTGAATACAATATGATAATATTACAGTACAACTTTATTCTTGTAATTTCAGGCATGGGTAGAATCGTCGAATAGTATTGTAATTTTTTGTAACTCCGCGAATAATGGTAATAGAGTTACGAAAAAAATTGAGCAGATGTATTAGCACCCACAGATCTCAAAAATGACAAAACACTAAAACTAAGGTAGTGGCGATTACCATTTTATTCTCCGGGGACGGCGAATTATGAAACCAAATTTAGGAGGCAATCAAGTGAAATGTACATACATGTACCTATTGTTGTTAGTGACTACCGCAATTATTTATATTATACCTACCTACTAACTACGTAGTTCAGGAAAATGTTTTGTCACTTTCTTTAGTTTCGTTTGCTTTGGAACTTATCCTGTCCGTGTACAAACTGTGTCCGTGTCCGTGTAAAATATTATTTCTGTGATAAAAACATGGGAAAGCACGGAAAATATGTGAAGCATTATCGCGATGAATGGGAAAAAATTGGTTGTCTGTAAAGTCTGTTTACTGACGATAGTTGAACGTGACAACTCAGAGCGAGGTAACGCCTCTTTTTCGTGCGTGCAGCCGGCTCTATCGAATTATAAGACGTTGTCACGTCAAAAAATTGGTTGTCTGTAAAGTCGGTTTACTGACGATAGTTGAACGTGACAACGTCTTAAGAAAATACTTACTGATGGAATGGTAGCATTTGATACTCGATCAAAACATGTAAATGTACTAGGTAGAGTAGGTATACCTAGCAGCTGTCCACGCAGACGCATCGCTCACTCAAGTAGGAGAGAGACGGATGTCGAGCGCTCTCGCTTGCACTTCAAGCCTTACATGGAACGCCTCAGAGCGAGGTAACGCCTCAGAGCGAGGTAACGCCTCAGAGTGAGGTAACGCCGCATGACGTCATGTTTTTTCGTGCGTTTGACGTGACAACGTCTTATAATTCGATAGAGCCGGCTGCACGTACGAAAAAACTCGCTCTGAGGCGTTACCTCGCTCTGAGGCGTTCCATGTAAGGCTTGAAGTGCAAGCGAGAGCGCTCGACATCCGTCTCTCTCCTACTTGAGTGAGCGAAGTAGGTTTTGTGCAATAAAGAATTATGAACTATGAATTTTATTATTCGCTAAACTTGATATTATTGAAAAAAAATGGATATTTTGTTGTCTAGATATTTATTTGTACAGGGATTACAACAGTGAGATTATATATTTATGTATATTTACAAAACAATAATATCCACCCATTAAACATATAATACATACAATACAAAACATTTTATTGTCCACAAAAAACATAGTTAACAAAGTCGTAAGGGCATTTTATAACAGATGGGCATGCAAAGATCGATATAATAAACTTATGAAATACATACCTACCTACCTATTTAACTTAAAACGCAACATCAAAAATAATCTATTTGCAAGTCGTATACCTATTGGAATACATTTAGTTACAAATATATTAAGGACATTCCGTATATTTATATTATGTGTTTAAGTTCAATAAGTATATTTGTATGTACAATGGGCATACAAATCTACTTATTGAACTTAAGAACATAGTCAACATTAAAATAATCTACTTATAAGTGGCTTAGCTATTTGAATACATTTATTTACAAATTAAATAACTATCTGCTGCCTAGTCTTCGTCACTATCTGATTCTGTGTCAGCCGATTCTGAATATATTTCTGCTAGTTTATTAGCATCAAGAAATTCAAAATGGCTATTGTCCGACTCAACTAGGTTGTAAAAATCAGTAAAAGTTGATTTTTTTACATGTTAGTTAAATTTTGGACGGATGGTTAAGACCTTCTCTCAATCTCGAATCGGAGGATAGCAGAAGATTCTGCAAAATATCTTCGTTGCATGAAACACTGCTACATTTTCTTGAGTGACCCTCTCTATAATTTCGGAAATCTTTATTCCTAACTTCTGAGGCTTCTTCAGATAAAAATTCTATTGGAATTGCTAAATTTTCTACTAAGGCTGGTCCGTGTACAAGTAATTTGTGAAGACTAGATGGCATAATATGCCATCTAGTATGATACCATTATGGGTACAATTCCACGTAAAGCTTAGCAGTATCATTGCAATAGTCACGAATCTTTGCGATGTTAATTTTCGCTCCGGAAGAGACACATTGTAAATGACACAATTTTTTGTTAAAATGTTTAGGTACATCTAAACCTGTTAATTCTGCAGACTTGTCAGGATTTTCGAAATAACGTCTAGCAGAGTTTCCGTTATTGGTTGTACCACTACCTTGTTTAACAACATCTAATAACAGCCCAGTTTCTTTCCTAAAATCCTCTTGGATCCTTATTTATTTTCCTTTCATTTACTTGTGTCTTAGCTTCATTTTCTGTCGCTTGCCACTTTTTATTTCTAGCTTACATTAAATATGCAGCATACATTCCATAGACCGAATCCATGCATGAAGTGAACTCAAACCTACACATTTCCTCTTCCACGGGTTTGCTCCACACATTCTCAAGATCTTCATTTCAGATGGACGTTCTTTGCATAAATCACACACAGCTGCTGATGTGTCCGATATAAAGGAATTAATTTTTTCATCTTTTATCCATCGTCAATAATAACTTATGTGTAACACTTGCATTTTCAGTAGTGGTAGCATTTAAAAAATTAAGTACTTAAATTCAGTTTCTTTCATAAACCTAAACATAATAGGTCGACAAAGAGATGTTGAAGGTGGTCGCTTTTTGATACTTCATTTGGATTTTCCATTAAATATTTCACTATATCGGCTTTCAGTTGAAAACACTATTTCATCAGTGCTAGAGGATGCACGAAGTTCTTCAGTACGTCTTCTTTTCTGACGATTACTGAGGTCTTCAAAAGGTTTACGAGGGCTAGGACCTAAGACCTGTAGAAGAAGACGCATCAGATGTGTTGTGAAAACTATGCGATAAATGCTCTTCTATAGCTTTTTCAGCAATAAACTTTCCTTCACTTCTACCAGATGCTACCCATCTTGAATAAATACGATGCCACAGATTTCGACACCACTTATTAAAACTTTTTTCTGTTTCTTCACTCATCTGTAGGTACACTACTCTCGGATTTTAACTTGTCAAAGAGGTAATCATAGTCGCGGAAGTCTTTATGTTGGCGTAAAATAACATATTAATCTAGATTTGTAGCGTATCCAAAGAAAGACATATTGAACTGTTAAACGAGCACTCGGGGGTAGATGCGTAAGTCAATACTGCCGAAACTTTACTATCTGTGACGTATTTATACAAAGCAGTCGTGCCCACCTATTTGTGTTTTCGAGACACCCCACTATCCGGGGCTATTATTCATAATAATCAGTTCAGATAACATTCCAGGTACCAACTTATCTTTTTATAAAGGGTTGTGTGCAAGTAGGTATAGTACCTACTTGCACTCAACCCTATCAATACCAGATAGGCAAGCATACAGCGGGTAATAAATAAGTCATAAGCTTATTGTTCTTAAGTAAGTCGGTCCTTAACGATAAGGATTTTAAGTCAATACCTAATAATTTAATATTTTATTTAACGAATAATAAAATAGTTATTTTCTGTTACCTTAAAAATATAACACCATTTATGCATCGCGCACGCCATCTGTCTGTTGGTAATCGAAGTAGCGTATAGTAAGATTACGAATATCAGTACCAAAATTTAATGATTTCGTTACTTTAAAATATAACACCCTATATCTTTTCTGTTGTGCGTTTCGCGTGCCATGTGTCAAGGTAGTTATTGAAGCTGTGTGCGAGTAGATTAATATAAAAAAAACCGCATCCCAAAAACATAGGGCAATGTGAAGATATGAATTTTCTAATATTCGTTTCCATACAAAACAATGAAAAAAAAATTGGTTGCCTGTAAAGTCGGTATACGGGCGAAAGTTTTACGTGACAACGACTTTGAGTTCCTTTCACTTTTTAAGTCTGCATAACGTGAGCGGAGCGTAACGCGTAACGCAGTTTCTTGAAGTGTCACCCGGCAAACCAATTTATAAGACGTTGTCACGTCAAAAACAACGTTTTCTCAATTTATTCAATAATGGTGGCACTTACAGCAAAAATGGTAAGAGAGACATTAGTAGAGAATTATTAGTAGAACACGATAGCATCATCAAATTTTCATATTTTGACAAAAAAAAATTGTTATTCCTATGTCCGACCCTTTCCATACATTCGAACCACTGTGCGTCGTTGGCAACACTGATCTGAATTATTCATACATCTCTGAGCATACATCTGTGGGTGGTCACCGGCCAAATGGACGTAAGCGAGACAGGAATAGTTATGTATTTCAATTTTATATTATTGCAATTTTAGCCTCCGGAGATTATGCGGAGATTTTATTGAATAACCGGAGATTCTCCGGTGATTCACCGGTTATTTGGTAGGTAATTAAAACCTTGTATTTCACATTAAATAGGTAAATTATTTACTTATTTTTTCCGTGTTTTTCAGTTTTTTTTTCTTTTTATGCTGTATACATAAATACATATCGATACCGGAAATTTCAATTGTCGTAAAGGTCAAAACACGACTTCTCAGGAGAGTCAAAAAACGATAAAAAAAAATTGGCTGTCTGTAAGGTCGGTTTACTGACGATAGTTGAACGTGACAACGTCTCAGAGCGAGGTAACGCCGCATGAGGTAACGCCGCATGACGTCTTGTTTTTTCGTGCGTGCAGCCGGCTCTATCGAATTATAAGACGTTGTCACGTCAAAAATGTCAGCCATCTTGGATTTTGAAATGGACATCTTTTTCGTAATCTACGAGTTCGAGTTAGTCGAAAACGATACCCATATAAGTATGTGTCACAAAGCAAGGCTCGCTTCGCTCGCCTCATCGTCATCAAATTCGTAATCCTCGCCCCTATGTTAGTCGAAAACGATACCCATATCAGATTTTTTTATGGGGAAGGGGGTTCCGGGGGGGGGGGTAAACGAGGGTCACAGCCGTCATCAAATTCGTAATCTTCGCCCCTATGTTAGTCGAAAACGATACCCATATCAGATTTTTTTATGGGGAAGGGGGTTCCGGGGGGGGGGGGCACACGAGGGTCACAGCCGTCATCAAATTCGTAATCCTCGCCCCTATGTTAGTCGAAAACGATACCCATATCAGATTTTTTATGGGGAAGGGGGTTCCGGGGGGGGGCACACGAGGGTCACAGCCGTCATCAAATTCGTAATCCTCGCCCCTATGTTAGTCGAAAACAATACCCATATCAAATTTTTTTATGGGGAAGGGGGTTCCGGGGGCACACGAGGGTCACAGCCGTCATCAAATTCGTAATCCTCACCCCCATGTTAGTCGAAAACGATACCCATATCAGATTTTTTGATGGGAAAGGGGGTTGAGGAGGGCAGGGGACAGGTGGCGAGGGGGGTCACATCACGGCTCGCTTCGCTCGCCGTGCAGTTCCCCAATAGTCGCATTGCGGTCAGGCGCGGTCGCAGCCCAAGACTTTGGGGGGGTCACACTTGGTGCGGGCCGTAGCACCAAATGTACTTGTAGACGGTAGCAGACCCCACCGAATTCCACTAAACTTTAACGGCGAGCGGAGCGAGCCGCGGAAAATTTATACTCAACTCCCAACAATAGTAGGTATAAGTTATAGCGAGCGAAGCGAGCCTCGAAATTTTTGAGATGTTTTCTGAAGTTTTGGCAAAAGTTAGCAAGAGTAGGTAAGCCCACTTGCTTACTCTCGCCCGCATCATTTATTTTGTTGTTGATAGGTATGTATAAAAAAATAAATGATAGCGAGCGTAGCAAGCCCCTAAAATTTTAGAGACTTTGCGGTAGTAGATATAAAGCTATGAATATAAATAGGGGCGTGCGGAGCAAGGGCATCAACAAAAAATGGAAATTTTGTTACTTTTTCGGGTAACTACAACTACAACAAGTGTCAAGCACTGGACCAAATACAAAGAAGCACAAAATACTATCGGCGAGCGGAGCGAGCCGCAAAATGCATTGTTTTGCATATTGGCCGCAAACATGACATCCCTTCCCCCACCTCCCAACCCAACTATAGGAAGTATAAGTAATGGCAAGCGAAACGAGCCTCAAAAATGTTTGAGATTTTTTCTGATGTTTGGGGAAAAGTAAGCCAGAGCCTATGACAAAATAAAGTGAGCGAAACCTGCCCCGAAAATTTTAAATACTTTGCGGTGGTAGATATATAGCTATGAATATAAATCGAGGCGAGCGGAGCAAAGGAGATTAACATAACATTAGAAATACAAAAAAGAGATCGAAAAAGATATAGCGCCGAAATTTTGGTTCCCTTTTTCGGGTTGGGTTGTCACAAACTGGTTCAGAAAATAAATAACAGCGAGTGGAGCGAGCTCTGAATGAGCCGCAGCCTTTTTTGAAATTGGTTAGGCATGCGTCCATGCAAGACAAGGAAGCTAAATTATGAGCTACTAGCTTCTGCCCGCGGCTTCGCACGCGTTCTTTCTATGGAAACGTTCAAAAGTAATTTCTATCCCATGGGAACTGATTTATGGGATAAAAAGTAGCCTATGTTTGATTCCAGGCTTAGAACTACACCGATGCAAAATTTTAGCTCAATCTATTCAGTAGTTTTTGTGTGAAGACGTAACAAACATCCATCCATCCATCCATCTATCCATAAAAACTTTCGCATTTATAATTTAGTGTGAAGAACAATTTTAAAGTTTGTCGAATAACAATCAAATATGCGGACAACAGACCAGATGCCATATAAAATCAACGGCGAGCGAAGCGAGCCGCGAAAATTTTTATGATCTGGCTGTGCGTGTGAGTTGTTTGATATTAGATATTTTGCAGTTGCAAACTCGCCTAAAACAGAGAAGGAGTCCTGGACTAGAGCAAGCCAGAAGCTTATCAAAACAGCAGAATGTCTGTCAATCAGAGGCAAGCAGAGCGTGCTGCGATAATTTAGTGGTTTTGTTAGATTTTTGGAGTGTTTGGAAAACTGACCTCAAACGAGGGATGAGCCCATGACCAGAGGCAGACAGCTTAAAGTTGCCGGCAAGTTGAGCGAGCTGCGACAATTTTTGGTTTTTGTTAGATTTTGGGCAACTTTTTAGAAAATTTGGCAAAGTGACCTTCAGCGGGGCGGGTTTTGAGCTTTTAATCATAATCAGAAGGAACAAATGTTATCAGCGACCAGACCAAAACGCGAAAATTTTGTTGTCTACTAATTTTTTTGTACTGGTCGACAAAGTGACCTCGCAGATTATTTGTTATATTTTGTGCTTTTTATTGTAGTGGTTGGATGGATACAAACTGACAATAGCGGACCAGCCTGTGAGATACAGTGTAATATTAAAGGGATTACGCCCGAGGTACCCTCACGTCGCGGCAGTCCGCACGCGGCGATGTGCGCGTGCGGTGGTCTCGAATGCGATCCATTAAAACATATTCGCGTGTTTCTGTTCCCAGTTCCCTCCCTATAGGAGTGACTGAATCCCACATTGGCGACGAGGACAAAAACAGTATGTACTAAGTAGTTACCAAATCGAAGTTCTCCCACAAACTTATTTTCGTAAAAGGGGAAGGGTAGACGCGTGATTGAGGTAAGTTTGCTGGAAAAAGTACTCCTTGCGTTAGGATTTCGCTAACGATGTTATTTAGGTATTGTTTTAGTTCAAGTACAATTGATTTTGTTTAGTGCTAGGGTAGAAAGATAAACTATCTCCATACCTTATCCTACACTTTTAAGGCGCTACCCCGACCCAAATCAGCGCCACCACCTATTTTATTTAATTATTATGATAAACGAAAGAATTTTAAAAAAAACGATCGGGCAGTTTGAGCTTCCTATCATAAGCTTTTTTTTAATGCCTCTATAAATGTTTTAGTTTGTATAGTACAGGAGGAGATGCGAAGTTGCTCATTTGTCCCACCATGGTGGCCAAAAAGAGCAACTTCGCATCTCTGCTTAAAGTATACAAAATAAAACTTTCACAGGCACATTTAAAAAAAGCTTATGATAGGAAGCTCAAACTGCCCGATCGTTTTTTTAAAAATTCTTTCGTTTATCAAATTAATTAAATAAAATAGGTGGTGGCGCTGATTTGGGTCGGGGTAGCGCCTTAAGAAATTGAATACTCTTTCACTAATTGCCTACGATTACGTGTCTACCGCAACCTTAGCATTTTCTCGTGGTGGTTATTACAATCGAGCTCGAGGGGTAACGAAAACGACATAATATGTTGAAGATAAAAGGCATAATGTACCTGTCCATAGCAATAATTTACAAACTGTAAAAATATTTCTGGTAGCTGTACTTATGACGGAATAAGTATAAACTGTATCATTGCTATGGACCAACTCCAGGGAATGGACACAAGTTTTTACACGCCTTGATAATTATGTTCCACAATGAGTCAAAAACAAAGTCGGGTAAATTATTTAGATACACATACAATGTATGTTAAGTATCTAAGTACCTACCTACTTATGAAGTCTGTCGGTTCCTACTCATTGTAACTGTGCCACGTATTACTATACGTTACTTTGCCATATTCCAAAGATTCATTGGGAAAATAATCTACATTACCAAGGTACGTAAGTATCTAATCTATTGGTTTCTTCTCATTTAAATTTTGCCAGGTATTTAATCAAATAAAGACTCTCTACTTTGCCGTATTCCGATGTTATAAAGCTAATAAGACCTATAAAATATTTGAGTGCTGATTGCACCTACATACCTAACTTGGTGGTATAGGAAGTAGACGCTATAGGTGAGTGAGTACTCCACCACCGAAGTCCCGTCTCAAAGCCGATCTCTGTTCATTAGAGACATCGGGTCGGGACAAGAATAAAAAGGGCTATAGAGATTTTTGTTGGTTTAAAGTGTAAAATGTATATATAAAACAACGAGCTACCTTACAACATTTCCGTGTCAGTGTTTAGTTTCATATTTTGACCTTTTCTAAGTGTACATTTGTTGCATTTGTGGAAATGAAGAGTTTTTGATTTTGATTTTGAACACTGAAGTGGGCTAAAACTACAGAAATATATTGCAATATTCCGGGTTCACTTTGAGCCTCAGTACCAAGCTACTAATAAACGGAATATTTTTCGTGGAAAGTAACGCGTAGTGGTCCTCCAGGCGGCGGCGCGCCCTGCGGGTTGCTTGCACCGCCGAGGCTGGCCAGTTGCGTTAAGCTCATAAAACAAGATCGATAAAAAAAAAAACGATAAGTTTGTATTTAGACTGCGGCATCAAAGTAGCAAATGCAACTTTTCAAATGAGAATGAGAACCAAATAGACCAAATAATCGAAAATGTACTTCGACAAAACTATCTT
The DNA here is from genome assembly GCA_963564075.1 of Eupithecia subfuscata. Classification (NCBI taxonomy): domain Eukaryota; kingdom Metazoa; phylum Arthropoda; class Insecta; order Lepidoptera; family Geometridae; genus Eupithecia; species Eupithecia subfuscata. The sequence continues at coordinate 206,929 of OY751102.1, forward strand.
ACAGAAATTCTGTATGGTTGACAATGTTGACCTAGACAAAATTTTAACGAAAAAGTGAAAAGATTTAAGCGAACGCGCTTGAAGTTGTTGAAAAAATTACTTAAGTACCTTTTTCAAAGGCAAATCAATGGGCTGCAACCCAAGTGAAATTGAGGTCAAAAAGAAGAAATCAAACTGATGTTGATTGCAATAAATATGGTAGCAAAAATCGTAAGTCTGATTCTAATCCAAAGCTTGCCCCGCTTTAGATAGAATGTTGGAAATTGATGTGGCTACCGGGGACATTTCCATAGACACTGTCTACTAGATTATTATCTAAGAAAAATACTTTGGTTTCATATCAAACGAAAACTGTAATAAACTAAAACTTAAACTTAAAAAACCTAATTCGAATTTTAGTACCTATCAAAGGGTGAAAATATAATTATAGTAAGTAGGTACTTATTCCATTTCAAATGTTAGCACTGAAAATTCAGTAGAAAAACCTAAAACTTTGGTGGTTTATTTATTTTCCATCTAGACTATTCTAGACGATGACGCTGTGCCGAAGTAAACTGAGATTGATCGAGGGTCTCTAAAAATGCTCAGATTCGGGAAGTTTATTCAAAAGTTCTTGATAGTGTGTTTATTTGACGTACGTGTTCAAATTGGATCAGAATGGCAAACTGCCATATTCAATTTTGTTGGATATGGTATACTTACGAAATTAGGTAAGTACCTACAAAATTAATGATTAGGTATAATGTGCATAAATAATTGGTAAAAACATGACTGGCTTTGAATGTCTTGAAATAACTGTGTTACCGGTACCTCTAAATATTCCAAGGAGAAGATGTTCTCACCATGTGAGGGTGTTGTAAATTTTTAGTTATTTCTGGGAAAATGACGAAAAACAGCGCGCACAACTTAAACAGGTATCAAGTCCAAGTTTTAGAAGATAATGACGTTCTTCTGTTATTCTTAAAGATAATAAATGTATTTTTCACGCTAAACAGGTCCAATTTCTTGGACATGATCAGTCAACAATGGCGTTTAGCCCATCATCAAAATTATTGATGGAATTAAGTCGTTCCTAGAACTGTAGATAAAGTTCAGAGATTCTTAGAACTACCGACTAATATTGGCAATTGAGCCCCAAATCTATCAACTTTGACCAAATTTAACAGAAAAGTAGACAATTCGCACGCTGATTCGAGTTATTGGGGCAGAGTGTAGCAGTCTGCGTGGGTCGGTGGCAGTCAAAGTGTTAAACCTAAATAACATCAACTAAGAGATGTTAAGGCCCTGGGCCATAACGATCCGGGTTATAAAACAATGGCTGATTCAAGCCTTGTTATATTTGGTTTACCTAGTGTACAGATATTAAAATAATATACTACTAGTGCAAGTAGACAGATCGTCCGATAGTAATTTTATTGGTAAAATTGAATTATGTTAGGATGCACCTACCCTTGCGGCGAAGAGTTCGAAATAATCGCGGACCACAAACCTTAAAATTCATAATAAACCTTAAAATACCTTAAAAGTCATAATATTGGGCCCACGATCAAAAGCCCCAGTAAATTGACCGGTGAGTAGTTGGCTCCAAGGTTATAAACCGATTTAAGCTGGTACCGTGCCGAGGGCAAAATATTAGGCCGGTCATCTATCTGAACTGTGTGAAAGTGAAAACTGAAGATGGCTGTGACGCAAATCATTATATTACTTAAAATATCCTTGAGCAGTCACGGTAGGTAACTCTAAACTAATGAAGATCAAGTAAATAATAATTGTTTTAAAGGAATCGTTTCAAAATGATTGTTTTCACTATAAATTGTTTGAGCAAGAACTCCAAAATCGTGGTAAAATTCCTGTAAAATTACGACACAGAATTTTATGAACTGCTCACGAAGGCCATCCCGAATTTGGTCGGCATGAAATCTTGACTAGGGACTCTTGTATGGCTTTCAAGTTTAGTGGCCCAAAATTGATGAGGAATATCGGGTCCATCTAGCTTAGTAAAAAGGTCCATATTTTCATCACAATTTGGGTGGATATTGCGATGCATTTTCTTGGTCTACCTACACTACCAAGTAACCCTGTTGGTGGCTCTCTGTTGGTTCCTAGTTGTTAGTAGTTAATATAGTAGATTTTATTAAATAAAATCATGAAATGAACATTTAAGCAAACTTAACCGCAGAATTAAAGAAAATACTTTCAAGACTGAGAATTCCTACCAACACCACGCTCATAATGGAAGATAATTTGGATGAGTTAAAATAATTTTGTCTAATCTGCATTAGGCACAGCAGAACGGAAAAGTAGAACGTCAGAACCAAGAAAACTGACTGGAAAAACTAAAAGCTACCTACTAGAATATTTAAATATCTAAAATAGCAAATTAACAAATTCTCCAGGCAAACTACTCTTCAACAAACCATTTAGGACAAAGATACAAGCAGTTGCTAAAAAGAAAAAAAAAACAGAAGAATAAGGTCGTGGATAGAGACTGTGTTATGAATACCTAGGAAAGAAAAAGGAAAATACATGAACATAAAAAAGAAAAGCAAAAGAACCTGAATTAAGGGTCGAAGAGAAGGTTTATAACACGATTAGAGAAACTAAAGTCGGAATATCGTTAAAACGTTAAACGGTAAAAGGCCATCATCATCATCAGCCTATGTAAGTCCACTGCTGGACATAGGCCTCCCCTAATGAGCACCATAGAGCTTCAGCTTGCCGCATCCAGCATCTGCCTGCAGTTTTTCGCAGGTCGTCGTCCCACCTAGCCGGAAGGCGTCCTACACTACGTTTGCCGAGTCGTGATCTCCACTCAAGAACACGATTTCGCGAGATATGGCGAAACATTCCATGATAGTTGAATGTAATTGAATTCCTAAATGCATTCCTAAAAGCAGAAGAAGAGATGGTATTAACTTAATATAAGATTAATTTGACTAAATTATGTATGACCGGTTAGATTGATTTTGTGTTCTATGAGATTATAGCTAGCCACTTTAGCCAGTCTATTTTATTTTGTAGCAATTCGATTTGGTTTGGAACTTATAGCCTACTGTTTAAGTAACATATATATACTACATATATTTATTGAAATATATAACATATGTACTTCAATAAAATTGCAACTAATAGAGACGAATTACGTCTAGTAAGTATTCACACTTATGTAACTTTATATCCTGCTTACTTACAATTATTGTAAAACTATTTACTTCGGGTGAATCGTTTAAGTTTTCATTCAATTTTGTAAAAGGAAGAGATGTGAGATACAGTGTAATATTAAAGGGATTACGCCCGAGGTACCCTCACGTCGCGGCTGTCCGCACGCGGCGATGTGCGCGTGCGGTGGTCTCGAATGCGATCCATTAAAACATATTCGCGTGTTTCTGTTCCCAGTTCCCTCCCTATAGGAGTGACTGAATCCCACACAGCCAGACCAATAAAATCGGGAACGTTGCCTCTGTGCAAATCAAAACACAGAGCACAAATAACAGTAATATCGGCGAGCGGAGCGAGCCGCAATTTTTTATTTTGCTGCAGTTGGTAACCATAATCAATTTAACGGAAGTTAACAGGCCAATAAAATCATCAAGCTGTGGGTTGCAATTTTTTAAGTACCTATACTAAGATTTTGGGGGGGGGTCATGACCCCCGTGACCCCCCCCCCCTGGGACCGCGCCTGATTGCGGTTCGCTTCGCTCACCGCTCTCGCTTGCACTTCAAGCCTTACATGGAACGCCTCAGAGCGAGGTAACGCCGCATGACATCATGTTTTTTCGTGCGTGCAGCCGGCTCTATCGAATTATAAGACGTTGTCACGTCAAAAAAGTTTTTGGCTCATAACTTTTTTAAACAAAGTAATATATTAATGGTGTCAAAGGGAACCCTAACTATTTTTTTGTATTCTATTCATTTAAATAAACAAAATAAACCTAACTTTATAAATAACGAAAATGAGTGTCCTTTACGACCCATAAAATAGACCTGAATGTCCTTTACGACCACGAAAAATTGGTTGTGATAAACTCAGATGTGTATTAATGGGACTAATCTTCTTCATGAATGGGTAGTACTTATCAATTAAATCAAAGATTATGGGGGTAAAAGGAACAAAGAAATTATATTAAAAAAACAAAATTAACAAATTATATTAAAATAAACTATAATTAAATATCAATGACCGGTCAGGAAATTCCTCAAAAGATTTGACAGATACGATTTTTCTTTATTTTTGCGTTTTCATAGTCCGGTCTTCCCTCCTCATCCTAAATAAGTTTCACAAACTTTTATCCTTTCTGTCCTAGGACTTAATAATGAAAAGGTAGGTACCTAAGATCTGATAGGTAGTCATAGCGTCGTCTAAGCGCCATCATAGCGTCGTTAGTGGGCATGAACACTTGAAAACCACTGATAATTTTTTGACATCCATGAACGGACACCGCTATAGGTATCCGATCTTCGGCATTGGGAGGGAAGACCGGATCTTGGGTTGTAAACGTCCTAGGCGTCATCAAAGTATACAGATCGAAATATTATTCGCTAATTCTGCCCCAAAATAATTAATTACATTAATTCAATGAAAGTATTCACCACAATGAGCCATCAAAGTTTTGTAGGTAAGATCGGATCAACGATTTTTCCCACAAAATACACCTTTTCTGCCGAATCATCTATGTGCACGTCCCGTCTGGTCGCTGGCCGGCCGCAGTGTGAGGAGGGAGAAGGGCAGAATAAAATGGCGGATGTAGTAGTGTCACCAGCAGTGGAAAATATTGCCGAGTTTGCGAGTTATTCCATGCATCCTTTCCTGATCTAATGAAATGTAGTAAAATAATCCCACTCTTTAAATCGGGTAGTAGGTCTGACCCCACTAACTTTAGACCAATATCAGTACTGCCTACATTCAGCAAAGTTTTTGAAAAACTTATTTTACATCAATTGCTTAGGCATTTCAATGGCAATGACCTGCTGCATTGTAAGCAATTCGGGTTTACTCGCGGCAGGTCAACTACTTACTGATGCCGGTGTAGAGTTAGTATCGCATATTTTTGATGCTTGGGAGAAGTCGCAAGACGCTTTAGGCGTTTTTTGCGACTTGTCAAAAGCGTTCGATTGCGTACACCGTGAAACATTAATCAGGAAACTACATCACTATGGAATAAAAAACACCTCTTTGGATCTTCTTACATCTTATTTGAGTGATAGGATACAAAGAGTTGACATTAATGGGAAACGGTCTTCGGGGTCTGTAGTTACAATGGGTGTACCGCAGGGTTCTATCCTCGGTCCTTTCCTATTCTTAGTTTATATTAACGACCTGCCTCATCTTGTCAAGAATAATCACGAGATTGTATTGTTTGCTGATGATACTTCATTAATTTTTAAAATGTTGCGACAAAACACAAATTTCGACGATGTGAATAATGCAATCTCAAAAGTAGTTCATTGGTTGAGTGTCAATAATCTTTTGCTAAACGAAACCAAAACAAAATGTATTAGATTTATTTTACCTAATGTTAAACAAGTGAAGGCTGATGTAAACGTTAAAGGAGAAACTTTAGAAATAGTAAAAAGTACCGTATTCTTAGGAATCACCTTAGATAATAAACTTCAATGGGGCCCACACCTAAATAAGCTATCGAAGAGACTCAGTTCTGCAGCATATGCAGTCAAAAAAATCCGTCATCTTACAGACGTGGATACATCTAGACTTGTTTATTTCAGCTACTTCCATAGTATTATGTCTTATGGTATACTGCTGTGGGGGAGGGGAACGCTGCAGATATTAACACCATATTTGTGCTGCAGAAGAGGGCTGTTCGGGCTATCTATAACATGGGTCCTAGAGAATCTCTACGTGATAAATTCAAAGAAATAAACATAATGACAGTACCATGTCAATATATTTATGAAAACTTATTGTACACTCATAAAAATATAAATCGGTTCCCTAAAAATAGCGATAAACATAATTTTAACACCAGAAATAAAGATAAACTCGCTGTGCCCACAACTAGGCTACACAAAATAAATGTATCTTTTAAAGGGCTATGTATACGCTTCTACAATAAAACTCCTAGTGAGTTGCAAAAATTATCAGTAAATAAATTCAAACAAATTGTCAAAACCTTGCTGTGCAAAAAGGCTTACTATAAAATATCAGATTATCTAGAGGACAAAAAAGCTTGGGACGGGTTTTGCTCCAACTCGAAAAATAACAACTAACAGGCTAAAGGTTTCTTCGTCGCTTCTTTACTTTAGTCTACATACCGAAGCGACAGAAATCAAAAAATATCACTTTATTTCCGTGTCAGTGTTTAGTTTTATAATTTGACCTTTTCTAAGTGTACATTTATTGTATTTATGGAAATAAAGAGTTTTTGATTTTGATTTTGATCCGATCTTATGTCACATCCGATCTTAGGCGACCCAACCTTACTAATCTAATCTGTGACAACAAAGGTACCGAGAAGAGAGTGTTAGGTATCTTTTTTCTCCCACATTAGTTGCAAACACTACTTTCGGTACCTAAGTAGGTACCTATAACTAGGTAGGTAATCAAAGAAACAAAAAGGATCCTCTGTTAAATCCTCTGAAAATTGCTGTTGTCTACTTTTTAGGTAGGTACCAGGGAAGGTTCATGAGGTGCAGTCATACCTAGATGTAAGTGTAGGTAAGTAAAATTCAAGAGATGGGGTCCAATTAGGTCCATCCACCTCAGTCAAAGACAGACTGGCCGGGGGCGCCGCGTCTAGCTACGTCTTTCCATCATTGTTGTTCATTAGGTAGGTACCTATATTGCAAAAGATTGGAAATAGCGTGTCTCTGCGATTAGTTGTAATGTAACGTAACACAGGCCATTTGTTGAGCGCTGCGCTGGGAGAACTTAGGCACAATACATAAATATATTTATCTACTGTGACCATTGATGTAGAAAAGGGGAAGATGAGGCACTAGCTTCTCGAAACCGGCAGGCTCAAATGAAGTCCAATTGTGTGCTCTCGCCGCAGTCATAGTAGGACCGGCGGCGCGGGCGGACGTGATTCGCGTGCTTGCTACGACGTACTGACTATGTTTTACTGACTAAAAGACTAAAGCAATGCCTTCGTGTTCGTTCACAAGGTGTACAAATAGCTCAAAAACCAAAAAGGCAGAAAGGCATCACTTTTCACGCGTAAGTACACCAAAGAATTTAGTTTTTTGATTAATTTACTGCCTTTTTTCGCCATTTGCAGAGAGGGATAGAAATATACGAAACATAAGTGTGTAAACAGAGATAGCAATAGCCTTATTGCGAGTCGAGTCGTTCTTCAACTCGTACCATCAATTTTGTCCCAACTGGTGTGAGTTGACAAATCGTAAAGATGATAGGTATTATTTTCAATCTGTAACTCGCATCACTCTTTGTTTCTATTGAATTTATACGTCGAGTACAATCACAAACTCTATGTGGAGCCTCTATCATTTGTATTCATTTCACATTATTTTATGTACAAAACACAAAATAAATATACCTCTTGCCTATTATTTTACTAACTTTTTTTGGTTGACTGTACTAAAATTCAAATTACTAACGAAGCGTATAACATTTTTACGATTCGTCCGCTCATACCAGTTGGGACAAGATTGATGGTGTGGGTTAAAGGAACGACTCTACTATTGTACCTACCGTAACTCGGGGAAATCCCGAATTTGTTTTATTATACCTAGTGGGGTCGTACCAGAGATTAATATAGTTGTCTCTGTCTCACTTCGGTCTTAGGTACATCTTGCCATCTTTGTTGTTCTTTATATTGCACAGGACTGGAAATGTAACTGTGAGCGTATGTGTTTGCGTGTAGTTGTAACACAGGCCAGTTGTTGAGTACGCGCTGGGAGAACGTAACCCATCTTCCCTTTTCTACATCAATGACTGTGACGTAGGTATTGGCACCATAATAGGTAATATCTACAGAATTTTACTTAGGAAGGTACTTACCTATATATCTTGGATACAGCCCGCTCACAGACGACGGACAGACAGCGGAGGCTTAGAAATAGGATCCCGATTTCACTCTTTGGGCACGAAGCCCTAAATAAAAATTTTCGATCTGTTTTTCATCTCGATAATTCCTACCTACCGACACCTACACGTTTACAAAAACGCTTTAACAATTAGCCCAGTCACAATATATATCTATAGCGCGGGCGAGGTGCACAGATATTGTGACCATGTAGGTATACCTTATTAAGAAGTCTGCAAATCTTAGGTAGGTCTACTACTACTACTGAATCGATCTAACTGAAATTTTGCATTGATGTAGTTGTAGACCTGGAACGAATTCCTAATCGGCTACTTTTTATTTTACCCTCAAAACGTGCGAAGAAACTACGGGCTTGAGTCCGCGACTCAAGCCCGTAGATATAAGTACCTAGGTACTTTATTCACGCCAAAACTACTGAACAGATTGAGCTGAAATTTTGCACCGGTGTGGCTCTATGCCTGGAATCAAACATAGGTAGGCTACTTTTTATCCCATAAATCAGTTCCCATGGGATAGAAATTACCTTTGAAATTCAAAGGTTCATAGTTTGAATGTTTCCATAGAAACAACGCGTGCGAAGCCGCAGGCAGAAGCTGGTCTTCTAATATGTATGACAATATATCCATTTATTTATGGATGTAATTAAAACGGCTTTAGGCCAAGTACCTATACTAATTATTACTTACATTAGGTTTAAAATTAAATATACGTGTAGTTAGATTAAGTAGGTAGGTAATAGTAAACAATAATCAATCATAATTATATTGTCTTAAGAGTGATATCTATCTACCTACCTATCTATCTTTATAGGTATAGGTATATAATTCTTCTGTGAGTGTGTCTGTCACTGAACTTCTCTCAAACGACTGGACCGATTTTGATGAAATTTTTTGTGTGTGTTCAAGGGGATCTGGGAATGGTTTAGATTCACAATTTTGACTGGACCGATTTTGATGAAATTTTTTGTGTGTGTTCAAGGGGATCTGGGAATGGTTTAGATTCACAATTTTGTCCGCTGGACAATGTTTTTTTAATTAACGCGTGCGAAGCCGCGGGCAGAATCTAGTATACTTACCTAATATAAAAATGAAACCCGTTTTCCTTGGTCACGCCATCACGCGTGAACGGCTGGACCGATTTCGCTAATTCTTTCTTTGTTGTGTTTGTTATTGTCAGGAGAAGGTTCTTATGAAAGAAAAAATTAAGAAAGTTGGAAACATAAATTTCCACGGGGGCGAAGCTGCGGGGCGCAGCTAGTTTATAGATATAAATAGCGGGAGCTCAATGATTGAAACACCGAGTCAACGATCCAACTGTTTTATTGCGCTACCCTCGAATCTATAGTAGGTACATTAAAATAGGTAGGATACCACACGTCCCCCCCCCCCTAGAAAAAAAAAGAAAAGAAAATCTTATTATAATTACTTAAAATCTAACAAATAAATATAACGTTACTTGGTAAGAACCTACTAATTTTTTAACGGTAAACAAAGTTTTTAAAGTTGTAGGGGACAGTGGGGCATAACGGGGTCGCGGGGCAGAACGGGGACCCCCCCCTGTAGTCGCAACCGCAAGGGGTAGTCACGTGTTTTATCCACCGTCGGATGGCCATTTTGCATCGGCGCTTAGCACGTAAGCGACTGGCGGGCAAAGTACATGCGTAAATTTTTTAGAGGCATTGAAATTTTTTCTCGACATTTTATCTAATTTTGTGTTGTGACTGAATTACTTGTAAACAGGTGAGTTTTATGATAACTGTATGGTTTAATATCTATGTTTTCTTAAGTTCTTTGTTGTTGTCAAGTTGAGGACGATAATACTTTATCTATTCATTTGATTTTGTTATTGATGATTTATTAGAAACGTAAACATCGGGGCATAACGGGGACGTAGCTACGGGGCATAATGGGGGTCCCCATTATGCCCCGTCCCCGTTATAGCCCTCTATTATGTAAGGTACATTTTTCTCATATTTATTTTAATTTCTATTGTTTTAGCTGCAAAATGGCTCGTATATACAGGGTGTAATCGTTAAGTGTGCACAGGCGATTATTCCGTAACTATTGCAGATATCAAAAAACTTTAAACTGATATCGAAAGTACTTTACCTAATGAGTAAAATGACATTAATAACTTTTTAAAAATAAAACGAGAAATATCCAAAAAAATTACATTAATCACTCCCATACATTTTATTTCTTAGTAAGTACCTACAAAATTTTGTGTTCAAAGCATAATATGTTCGAAGTGACGTCCTCCTTGTGCAATACAATGACGAGCTCTATTTACAGTTTCTAAATGAACTTTCCTTAACATTTGCGGAGTAATTAAAGCAATTGCACGACGTACACGATTCTGTAACTCTTCTAGGCTGTGTACTCTCTCAGTGTACACGTGGTCTTTGACAAATCCCCATAGGAAGAAATCACAAGGCGTGAGATCCGGGGATTTGGCAGGCCAAGGGGTTGCACTATTATTGGCTATTAAGCCATTATAATTGTTTCGTGAGAAATTCATTACAACATTTGTATTATGTGCAGGTGCTCCATCTTGTTGAAAAATTATCGACCTTCTTTCATCGTCTGGAATTGGTTCTAAGAGACTTGGCATATCGTTTTGTACAAAGGAGAAATATCTCTGTCCATTTAAGGTTCCACTGTAAAAATATGGCCCAATGATCCGATCTCCAAGAATACCACACCACACATTAATTGAGAATCGCACCTGAGCTCTAACTTCAGTAGTTAAGCGAGGATTGTCAATTGACCAATAATGCGAGTTTTTTCTAGGTTTATTATAAATTTGAAGTTGTAAGATAATTAATCTACACGTGTATCTACTTGAAATTCATTAATACCTTCATATCGTACATAATTATAAAATGACAAGGGTAAAATGAGTAGGTACTATTCCACTTAAAATATGGAAACTAAAACCTTTCTACTATCTCATACTAAATGTATGGGAGTGATTAATGTATTTTTTTTTGGATATTTCTCGTTTTATTTTTAAAAAGTTATTAATGTCATTTTACTCATTAGGTAAAGTACTTTCGATATCAGTTTAAAGTTTTTTGATATCTGCAATAGTTACGGAATAATCGCCTGTGCACACTTAACGATTACATCCTGTATAAGAAAAACACTTCGAGAAGCAGTTGGTCGGTGGAAAGAATGAAAAAGGCAATTTATGCGGTTCTTAGCAAATCCCTGGGCTACAAAAAAGCTGTATTACAGTATGACATACCACAGACCACATGAATACCAAAAAAGTGTGCAGATCCGAATGGTCTTCGGTTGATAAAAAATAGTAAGAAGAAGAAGACACAGAAGACTGCTTCCAAAGCACAGAAGGAGTACGGAGATACTCTATGTCTTTACTGTTCTGATGTTACTAACGCTTATTTCAAATCAACCGAGGATTGGGTCGGTTGCCAGCTGTGCGGACGGTGGTATCATACGGCCTCTGCTGGTGTTAATAATTCTGTTAATAATTCTGACGCTGAAGAGATTCACGTTTGCATACATTGCGAGAATAATTAGAACATTATTAGGTACACCGTTGTTCCCCGTTTTCAGTACCCCGTTGTGCCCCGGGGTAGGGGCATAATGGGGTTTTAGAAAGGTTTTAGTAAATGTAAAAAAAAAAATCTATTTAAATGTTATCGCCACCGAAGAATATGCCACATGCTACTTGAATAAATGCCAAACAGGCTGTGATTATTGTTTTTATTTTAATATAACTTTTTGATACTTTTATCGTTGTTTTTCCTTAGCGTCCCCATTATGCCCCTCGTTCCCCTAGTAGGTAATTGCCAACCTGACAATTGCCCTAATTGCCGACCTGACACAAATTACAACAAACAGCGATTAACATTAAACCTAAGTACCTAGGTACCTAGTTGTGTAAGCTGCAATGCCAAGTTTATCTATAAAATACAAAGATGTTAGTAGGTACCTACTTATGGCGTTGAATCGCAAACAGAACTGTAATTATCGAAGCACATAATTATATGCTAAAACAAATTAATGGAAATAAATAGCCTAGCATAGGTTTTACGAGCTTAACCATTTATCTTCCAGTATAATTAATGTTTAGGTAGTTTAAGTTAAAGTTTATTAATTTGACATTAGAAGATTAACTGAGAAATAAACGCAGAGTTAAGATAAACAGAGAAAAAAAAGGACTTATCTAGGTATACAAAGATTATTAGGTATTCAGGTGGGTAATTAGTCTAAACTTTATAATTCTTATCTTTAAATGTACAGGCCTGCTTGGGGCGACCTTTTGCCAACGGGCTTTGAACCGGTTCTGGTTCTATTTCGCTAATTGGGACTGCAGGTGCGTCAGAGGTGTCTTTAGGACTTGGAGACTAAGATTTCAATCTCATCAGCACTCGCTGCCAGGGGCGCGCGGGGAACTCCCAGGGGTGCAGCATGGAACGCGGGGGCGCGTCGCGCTGCTGCCGGCACGCGCTGCACTCCTTCGCGATACCTTCAAGTTCGCTGTCCAGAGTGGGCCAGTACACGTAGCTACGAGCTAAATTTTTCATTTTAACCACGCCTAAATGACCCACGTGCAGCTCATTTAATACCTGTTTCCTTAAGAATTCGGGCACAATAACGCGATGATTGTATAAAATGCACCCATTATCCATTACTAAGCTATCTTTCTTATGGAAATAAGATTTTTCGAATTCGGACGTAATTTTAGTTGGCCACCCATTCATTAGATACCCTTTTATTTTATTTAACACCTGGTCTTTCTGCGTCCATGTAGACGCCTCCTTAGCACTGATAGGAAAAGATTCCTCGACGTAATTGACATAGGTACGAAACCGAAACCAGTTCATTACATTGTTTGCGTTTGTTTGGCAACGGCAGTCGAGATAACGCATCAGCATTAGAGGAAAGTAATCAAATATGGAATAGTATCCCTAATTTGGAATACCGGCATTTCTCGCGAACAAATATTCCCTAACGCCAGGAGCTGTGATCGTCTATCTCATTCAATCACTTTACGCACGTTTTGACGTATCAGTCGAGCGAGTCCTTTGTCCGTGGTGAGAGCGTTTTGTTTTGTCACTGAGAGAAAACTTTCTCAGTTACGTAAATAATAATTATTTTTCGTAAAGTTATCGCAAAAAGTATTGTGTTTATTGCTTCTATGTAATTGTATACATGTTTGTTTGAAAGTGTTAGAGCAATTTTATAGGATTAGTTTATTAGGTATAAATGTATGAATATAAGTTTAAATTAGTTAGAAATGCCAAATATGGACACCTGGATCAAATGTCACATGTGCGGGCTCTGAGCACATATTGATTGCACTGGTCCAGAGTTTGACACCTGGATTTGTGATATTTGCAAATAGTTGAAGTTAATTTTATATTTGACCAAAGTTCCTAAGAAGTTTCATATAAGTTAAGATTGGTTTTTGATAGTATTTCTGGTGTTCCATATTTGGGGTACCTATTCCATTATTAGATACCTTTTTGTTGATTTTGTTTTTGAGAAATTATAGTACCTACTTACTTACTCATAATTAATAATGATGACACAAGACTGTTACCATGTAAAAACCAAATATATGGTTGTTTATAATTACCATTAAAAGTTTTTGATTTTTTATATTTGATTCCAATATGCGTAAAAAACAAAACGGTATTCCATATTTGGTTACTTTCCTCAAGTTTCCTCTACTGTTATCACTAGATTTGACAAATTCAATCTCTAAATCATACGCCGCCAACTTGTTGCCTTACGTAAAGTTGACGGTAACTGCCTAGCTTTCATAAAAACAGGTGTTTTATCACTTAATCTCAAAGACAGCTGTTTAGTGCACGTGCCCAGTCCTGGGGCGAACAAAGTTGGAAACTCTTGGCGCAAACTTTCAACAAAGTTATCATCGGATAAGTTAAAAATCATTTCGTTAATTTTAATTTTATCATTCTTTAATCGACCTAGCCAAGCTCTGCCCAGCAAAGGCGGGCCCCCATTTTTGATAACAAACAGCTTATGATCCTTCGCCGAGTGCGTCCCTATCACAACATTGACAACAATAAATCCCGCTACTTCGATCTTATGTAGTTCCGTTGTAGGAATGTAAACAAACATCGTGACCGATCAGCGGCGTCCGCTTGAAGAGTTCATCATAACAATGGGTATTAATTGTGGATAACTTACTGTCAGTGTCCAGTTCGAACATGATCACCTTACCTACCGTTCACCTTCGCTTGCACATTAATAGGCCGATCACCATTATTAGATTATTACACACGTTGATGTTATTCAGATCGCACTCCGAATCACTAGCACCATCGATATAGTTCTGCCCTCGCCTTGAAGGACGACGTTCCCCCTGGCGAGCAGTACGTTTGCACATCACTTTTAGATGGCCCTTCTGGCCACACGCATCACAATTGTAATTTTTAAAACGACAAAAGGTGGCACGGTGCCCCTTTCCACAACGCCAACACGCCGCTGGTTCACTCGCGGCGCGGCCCGCCGCCGCCGCCGCCGCCCCTGCCGCCTGCTGGCGGAAGGCGCGCGCGTTGTCCCGTGCTCAGCCGATGCACGGCCTCGCCCGTCGTCGTTGTCGCCTCGAGCGCCAAGGCTAACTCGACCGCTTTCTTGTACGTCAGGCCCGGTTCGGCGAAAAGCCGCGATCTCATGTCGTCCTTAGCAGCCCCGACACAAATTGGTCCCTTAAATTCTCTTCGAGATTCGTTTTGAAGCTACACGTACTCGCTAGGTGTTTGAGAACTTGCAAATAATCGCCGATACTTTCGCCGCCATTTTGACGCCTCAGACGAAAAAATATGGCGTTCGGCTATTTCCGAGCGCTTTGGTTCGAGATGGTCGCCGACTATTTTCACTAACTCCGTGAATGTTTTAGACTCCGGATTTTTTGGTGCACATAAATCACACATAAGATCATAAGTAGCCTCGCCTACTAGCGTCACTAGGGTAGCTACACGTAACTCCGGTTTGATTTCATTGAGCGTTCTGAACTGTTCCACGCGTCGGATGTATGCCGACCACTTTTTGCTCGTAATATCAAATTGTTCGATTTTTCCGATCGGCATTTTATTGTCACTTGCACATAACACGTTAATTTCTGGGTGTATTTCGCAGTTTACCTCCACTCGCCAGTGATATTTATAGATATAAATAGCGGGAGCTCAATGATTGAAACACCGAGTCAACGATCCAACTGTTTTATTGCGCTACCCTCGAATCTATAGTAGGTACATTAAAATAGGTAGGATACCACAATAAGAAATAAATTCAAATGTAAGATTTAGGTAGGTATTATATAAATTTAAGAATTAAATTGAAGTCGTAATTATAATAAAATAAAACATTGGTCAAAATTCACATTCACAAAAAGTTAGACAAGCAAGCATAAGAGTTCTCCACTCGTCCGCGAATATATCGGTGTCCGGGAGGGCCTCCAGGAGTTGTTCAGGGCTGCGAGAGTCCTAGGTGTGGGAGAGCGGGCGCGCGCCACCCGTTCGGCTCGGCGTTGGAGCAAAGAGTCGATGTCTCCTGCCCCGTAGGTAGTTATTGGGTACATAGAGTCGAAGTGACTCATCAAATCAGGCGCGTCCATAGTACCACGAAACACCTTGCAGATTGTTTACAGCTGATCATGAGCTCTTCGCGTTTGGAGAGAGTTAAATCCAAGAAACCCAAGAAGGAATCTCGTCGGGTACATAAAAGGGTAGTATCCCTGATTATGTTTGTATAGGAATCTAAGGAACGCTTTCTGTACTTTTTCCAAAAGGAGCGCGTAGGTGGATTCATAAGGATTCCATATACAAGAGCTTGACTCAAGCTTACTTCGAACCAAAGTAGAAAACAGAAGCCGTAGAACTTATTATTAGCTCTGAAAGTCGCGAGCATTTCTTAAAATGAATCCAAGTCTCTGGAAGGATTCCTTAGCAACTGTAGTAATGTGGTTATGAAAAGTAAGCCTTTGGTCGAATGTGACCCCCAAGTCCTTGACAGTGGTGGATCGAGGAATTACGTCACCATGTAAAGTGTAGTCAAAGAGTATTGGGTGCCACATTCGCCCAAAGGTCATTACATTACTGAGCACTTTTTATATTAAATTCCATTTTATTAGTAAGGCTCCATTGACAGATTTCATCAATGTCCCCCTGCAGAGCTAAGCAGTCCTCCGGAGACTCAATGGTCCATGACAAATGGTCTTAAATATTAAGTTAACAATTAAGATAGGTGTATTGTATTAAAAGTGAAAGTGTATTGTATTGTATTTCATTTATTTCAGATAATTAAATAATCCATATTACACACACAAATTTAAATAAAATTCTAAATTATTAATAATTAAGATCAGATAAATTAAAAATACAGAGTCAATAAATTAATAATAATTAAGATTAGATAAATTATGTCACATTAAATAACATTGCACACATAACATTACTAACTTACATCTAACATCGACTTAGACATCGTACCCACAGACCGGTCCAACACATTTTGTAAAATGTCTCCACAGAGGAGACAGACAATGCTCCGCCACAGTTTTTAGGATGCAGTTGAGACTGGCCTTCGTCCTGCTCATCAGAGATGCTGTTTTCTTCCGAATGATGGCGTGGCAACCATCAGTTCGATATTGAGCAAACATCTCCGATGCGCTACAAAAACGGGGAAGTCTCAGCAGCATCCTAAAAGTATTGTTATACTGAACACGTAGGGCCTCCAACGATTTTTTGGGGGTAGTTAACCCATAGATTACCCGTGTACAGGCTCTGACAGTAGAAGCTAAGCTCTAAGCTTTAAATAGAGTAACTTTCACTTCGTCAGAGCAACGGGCAGATCTACGGGTCAACATGTTGCCTCGAACCGCCAAAGCCCTACGTTCCCTTTCTATGTCTACATTATCCCTGAGATCGTCGGTAAGGAAATGCCCTAGGTATTTGAATTCAGTGACTCGCTTGATGTTGGTACCATTTAGGGTTAAGTCGCGAGTGTTCTTTGGGGTCTTACCGGCGCGGCGGACAATACTTAGTGGGTAAGTACATAAAACTAAATGCATTAAGAAATAGCATATTCTTTAAATAAAACTAATTTGTCTCGTATTTCTATTTGAGAGGGAACAGATACGAAATCAAGCCATTTATATAAAGGTTACCTTTATACATTGTATTGAATATCTTTTGGAACTTTACTGTTTAGGTACCACAATATGTTATAAGTATTCTAATATTTATTATTCAACAAATTGTGACCATTCACTACATTATGCTATGTTTACTCATACATAATGAATGAATTACTGATTTGTCCTATAAATTTGAATTTAGGCGGGGTCACAAGTAGGAAATCAGGTCTGTTACATTTTATTATTGAATATTTTTTGAAACCTTATTGTCTACCACTACAAATACTTTTTATTATATACCTATAGGTACATACCTATTTATTATTAAATAAATTACAACCAAAATAAATAATGCTGGACACAGCACAGCTGGACAATTCACACAGCATTATCTAGCCCCAAGCAAGATACAATATCTTGCAAACACATAGGTAGCTTTTCAGCCAGTGTTCAGTTCAGACTGTGGTTCAGACAGGCAGATGATGTCAATATGAAAAGAGTTCAGTAAGTCGCATTGACAATTTTAAAAGACAGTAGGTAAGGGACATAAGTACCTACCCTTATTATATACTTAGGTACCTTTTAATGTTGGCGATGAATTGATATACCTAAGTTAAATTCTGTAGATATGGTACGTTCTCCCAGCGCTATGCGCTATCATATCACAACAGAAGGCCTGTTTTATCTTACCTACAACGTAGTCATACTTGATCTTTACCTACAACCAAAGATAGTACGGAACGTAGTCATACTTGATCTTTACCTACAACCAAAGATAGTACGGAACGTAGTCGTACTTGATCTTTACCTACAACCAAAGATAGTACGGAACGTAGTCATACTTGATCTTTACCTACAACCAAAGATAGTACGGAACGTAGTCGTACTTGATCTTTACCTACAACCAAAGATAGTACGGAACGTAGTCATACTTGATCTTTACCTACAACCAAAGATAGTACGGAACGTAGTCGTACTTGATCTTTACCTACAACCAAAGATAGTACGGAACGTAGTCATACTTGATCTTTACCTACAACCAAAGATAGTACGGAACGTAGTCGTACTTGATCTTTACCTACAACCAAAGATAGTACGGAACGTAGTCATACTTGATCTTTACCTACAACCAAAGATAGTACGGAACGTAGTCGTACTTGATCTTTACCTACAACCAAAGATAGTACGGAACGTAGTCATACTTGATCTTTGCCTACAACCAAAGATAGTACGGAACGTAGTCGTACTTGATCTTTACCTACAACCAAAGATAGTACGGAACGTAGTCATACTTGATCTTTACCTACAACCAAAGATAGTACGGAACGTAGTCGTACTTGATCTTTACCTACAACCAAAGATAGTACGGAACGTAGTCATACTTGATCTTTACCTACAACCAAAGATAGTACGGAACGTAGTCGTACTTGATCTTTACCTACAACCAAAGATAGTACGGAACGTAGTCATACTTGATCTTTGCCTACAACCAAAGATAGTACGGAACGTAGTCATACTTGATCTTTGCCTACAACCAAACACAAAGACACGCCTACGCTAGTAATAGTGTTTCAATGGACACGCCGCGCCATTTCAAATCTATGGCAATGTACCTACCTAAGTATAACAGATGGAAGAACAACAATGAAATGATGGAAAGACGTATTTGGACCGAAGTGCGATCGAGACAATAAAACACGCGAAACACGTACGCCGGCAGCGCTGCCGCCGCCCCGCCGCCGCCGCCGCCGCCGCCGCCGCCGCCCCGCCGCCGCCGCCCCGCCGCCGCCGCCGCCGCCGCCGCCGCCGCGCCCGCGCCGGTCCGACTGTGACTGAGGGTGGGTGGACCTAATTGGACTCAATTTGAGCGTTCCACTTTCGAGAAGCTAGTGCCTAATCTCCCGAATATGACTAACATTGATGTACCTATAGGATAGGTCTAAAGTGGGGTCAGACCTAGTAGGTACCTACCGGATTTATACAGTGGGATTATTTTACTAGGTAGGTACTTACATTTCATTAGTTCAGGAAATACCTACGTCACAATCACTATGTAGGTTTCATTAAAATATAAAGGCTAGATCTGGTGCAATGGTATCAATTAAAAGTTTAATAATTGTAAAGAAAATGCCCCCAGAGATCTAGTTTTCTTTATATTTAAAAGTTTAAAAGCTTTTTTAACATCTTTTTCATCCACATGGATGAAATTAAATTTATTTTTGCATGTAGATGTAGATATATTTTCTATTAGTAGGTACCTAATGTGACTGAGCAATTACATGAGAAGAGTTTTAAAACACTCAGTAGTAGATAAAGAGATTGGAATTTCAGTAAAAAAGTTTTCAAATGCTTGGGCCACTTCAACATCATTTTTGATTGAGCAATCATTAATCTTTAAATTGTACGTACATACCTGATCATATTAATCATTAACGTATGTACCTACTCGTACCTACTGACCTTCCAGTCTCAATTTTTATTATACCTACCTAAGTACCTACCTATTCCAAGTTGATTCTATCACATTTTCACTAGGTATTTCTAATTTTTGAGCTTATATAGGTAATTTGATTTTGCTATTTGACAAACTTTTCGAAATATTTTTGAGTAGGTAATTTTTTACTTTTTCTTTGAACTCCTGGCTAAAATTGTACCTATCGTCTTTCAGTGGTTTTTAGGGTTCCGTACCTCAAAAGGAAAAAAGGAACCCTTATAGGATCACTTTGTTGTCCGTCTGTTTGTCTGTCCATCTGGCAACCCCCTTTTCTCAGGAACGCGTGGAGGTAATTGAAATTAACATCAGATATTCACGTCCGTAACCTCTTGAAGCCGTGATATAAATTAAACTTCTAAGTCAACGCACCCAAAAGTTACAGCCGTTTATGTCCGAAAATTTTGAAATTGCCAAAGAAATCACATGGACCCAAAACCTATAGGGTACTTCCCGTAGACCTAGAATCATGAAATTTGGTGAGCAGTATCCTATAGCACAAGTTGTATCGTCATCGCAGTATTTAAAAATTCTAAATTCAAATTCTAGCGCCAATCACTCGTATTCGAATCGATTCAAGCAGCTTTTTATTTCGTTATTTTTCTATTTGAATTGGCACCAATGGGCGGCCTCGGGCCATACGATTGACCAATCAGAAGATCATAGATGGAGCCACATTAAAAAACAACATTGGAAAAAACCTGAGAAGACACGTAACCGCGCTACCGGCCAACGCAACGAGACCAACGAGACGCTTGCTTCTCTCGAAGAAAGAAACCAAAAGAACTTTCCCTTATTGCAATTATTAAAATTAATGATAGATCTATCGATTTTCGTGTGTGTTTAAAAAACTAATCAAGCCTTGTGAAAGACGTTTTGAACTGTGTGAATTGTGCTAACAAACTTCATCGCTGTTCCTGAAAACCTATAGGGTACTTCCCGTAGACCTAGAATCATAAAATTTGGCAAGAAAAAATTATAATAATAATAAATAAATAATGCTGGACAATCCACACAGCATCATCTAGCCCCAAGCTAAGCAGAGCTTGTGTTATGGGTACTAGATGACTGATATACATAATATAATACATTACATAGATAGATTTTTTTTTATTAGACATAGAAATGACCAGAACACCCGGAACAAATATTTGTAGATCGTACAAATATTTGTCCCAAGGCGGGAATCGAACCCGCAACCTCCCGCGCCGCAGGCGGACCTTCGCCAGCCGCGACACCGAGGTCGTCAAGAAGCAAGGTCTTATATCACAAGTAAAGGAAAAAATCCTAAGACCTTTTTGTAGTTTTAACTATAAAAAATTAGTTTTGATTCTGTCTCTCGACCAAAATATACAGAGTACCTACTTCATGTTGACCTAGAATCATAATATTTGGTAAGAAACAAGGTCTTACAATTAAACGGAACCCTTAGTGCGCGAGTCCGACTCGCACTCGACGTTTTATTCACTATACAGTTTGTCTACCTTATGTACTTATACCCAATGTTTGTTGCCCGTTCACTAAAGGTAGGTAGGTAGGTACCTAGGTACTAAGTTTTTCTAAGACCATGACTTTGAGTAAGTGTGAATATTGAATTGAAAGCATTGGTCAATTTGTTAAAAAACAACTGCAATACGACTCATTTGGGTTGAGTGAGTGGTTTATAATCCCAATCCAATTTCAATATTTTCTATACTAATATTATAAAGAGGAAAGGTTTGATTTTTTGTTTGTTTGTTTGTTTGTATGAATTGAATAGGCTCCGAAACTACTGGACCGATTTGAAAAATTCTTTCACCGTTAGGAAGCTTACTTTTCAGGGAGTGACATAGGCTATATTTTATCCCGGAATTCCCACGGGAACGGGAACTACGCGGGTGAAACCGCGAGGCGTGTATTTTTTTCCCAGTGCATAGCAACATTTTCACGAAAATGGTGGACGAAATTTTTAAATTTATTTATGAGTTTTGATGACTGTTTTAGGCAAAATTACAAACGGAATATTAGTACTTACCGGTGGAATGAGATATTTGCGGTATTATTTTTCCGGTTACTGGTGTTTAAACATCCTTGCACCGCATAACACATCATTTTTATATTTTTATGTGAGAGCTGCTTTCCGTCTCATTTGAAGTATTGTACTAACGGCTCAAAATGAAAATTGCGACGATCCGTCGCAATTTTTTTGACTTAGCTCGTTTGTGTCAACTATCATTCTAAGTCTTCTTCTTCTAAGTTTGTAGGTACTTGGATTTCTATTTTAGTACCTAGTTGACATAAGTTGTCTGATTTTCAATTGCATAATATTGTTTAAGTAAGAATTTTTTCACTTTGGCAAATTACCTATCTATACATTTTGCTGAAGTCTCAGTTATTCTAGTAGGTTCCATAAATACTTACATAATGGCCTTAGATTATAAGAATTAAATAAATTAGTCAATCTAGTACTGAAGGAGAACATCAAACCCTCCACATACCTACCTAGGTACCTACCGTTATAGTTTTATTTGATTTTGTTAATTTAAATAACATGTCCTCCATAACATTTTCAAATATATATTTCAAAAAAAGCTTATGGTAGGTAGGCTGTACACCCTTTCTACAATAATTTGCTTCAACTCTACACATGCTACTTCAATGTTGCTTGCAACGGATAGGCATGGCCTTACGGTCTTTGAATTTCATGAATTTGTTTAGTAATATTAATGAGCTTCCACGAATAGCATGTGATGGCTTTTCAGCCAATGTTCTGTTAAGCAGATGATGTCAATATGAAAAGAGTTCATGAACAATTCCAACTCTAGTAATTTACTTTTTAATTCTTGAATACTTTTTGATGCACCAAGTTCGTACACTTTGCATTTATTTTACAGGTTTGGTTTCATTGACTTTTTATTGATGTACCTACCTACCTAACTAATATTAATTACATATTCGACTGTTCATGGCTAGAGACTTCCTCTATAGTCGTTTAATCGAATTTAAGGCTTGGCTTGGAAGAACTTCCAAGGTCTCGGTTGTAAATTTATTAAAATGCTCAAAATAAGCATCTTGTTTAGCCAAATTTTTGGCTGTATAATAGGTATTAAAGTAATAGGATAGCGAAACAGCTAGGTAAGTATTTGTTTTTTGCAATAATTTGAAAGGTAGTAAGTAATTACCTTTTTTAGTCAAGCAATATCTACTAGCAGTAGGTAAGCAATAACTACTATCTACTAACAGTACCTACCTACCTACTGTTAGTGTCAATCACATGAAAATTATTATTGCATGAAATAGTTTGCATTGTCATATTTAGCTTCTATCTAATGTTATTTTCTTTATTTGGCAAGCTGTCGCTGTAGGGGAATGTGAACATTACAATTTTATTTAACTGTAGGGAACATAATTTGTTCATTTATTTAAACAAGTTCAATTTGTTCACATTACCCCTATTTCCAAGTAGGTAATATTATCAAGTTTGGAGTTATTGTGAAATCTTTCATTATCAATTCTGTGCATAAATTATGAAGAATGCAGTTAGGTAAGCAATTATTTATAGAGTGCTCCATATTCATGTTTAAATACTGGCCCATATTTTTTCCAATTTCATCGCAGTACATTAGGTATGGTGTTATTACCTGAGCATGAAGTGCTGAGGTCCAGGTGGGATGCGGCTGAGACAGTACTGTCCGGACTTGAGTTGTGACCTGGTGT
This sequence comes from Eupithecia subfuscata, assembly GCA_963564075.1. Taxonomy (NCBI): domain Eukaryota; kingdom Metazoa; phylum Arthropoda; class Insecta; order Lepidoptera; family Geometridae; genus Eupithecia; species Eupithecia subfuscata. Next base: position 230,275 of record OY751102.1, read on the forward strand.
ATCAGGTCCACAGCACCCGCAGCCCTCCAGACTCGCCTGGCTACTGAGAAGCGCATCCATGGCCAGGTGGAGTTCCCTTGTCTGTTCTGTAGTTCGCTCATATAGGCTGATGTAGTGCTGCTGCTCAGCCTGGCCAAGTTTAAGAGCTGAGATAGCTCTTGCAATTCGCCTCATATTGCAGCTGATTTTGATTTAGCTGTATTGTACAGAGCTCTAATTCATCAACAAGTTTTCTATTACCTACATTTGATCAGACACTTCATGTTTTTGATTTTCTGGAGGGTACATCCACCGAGCAGGGGCGGTGTTGCTGATGACATTTCAGGATCGTACATAAGAATCACGAAGGAAGAAGGCGTCAATGCAGATAGTACTCAGTCATGATTTATTGTTTGTTTCGTCATCACAAGCGAGCCATGTCTACATCTCAGGCTGCAGGCTGGTCGGCTCCAGTCGCAAGTACCGCGATCCACAAAGGTACGTCAGCTTCACCGAGCTGTGTGTCTCCTCTCAGAGCGCTCAAGGCTCGGCGGCGCCGCGCGCGCGCAGCTCGGCTTCCTTCTGGCGTAGCGACGCCTCCACCCGCGACCACAGCGTGTCGGCGGCGCGGGCGACGAGCGGCGACGGCGAGGGCGCCGGCGCGGCCTGCGCGGCCCGCGCGGCCGCCACGCGCGCCGCGTACTCGCTGTGCAGCGCGGCCGTGGCGCGGGGCGGGGGGGAGTAGGCGCGCGTCGCCTCGGCGGGCGGGGCGGGCGCGGGGCTGGCGGGGGCGGGGGCGCGGGCGCGGGCGCGGGCGCGGAACGTGACCGGGGTGAGCAGGAGGCGCGGGGAGGCGCGCGGGGAGGCGCGCGGGGAGGCGCGCGCGGGCTCGCCGCCGCCGTCGCCCAGCCAGCGCTGCACCTTGTCGACGGAGGCACTCACATCGAGCGGGTGCGCCGCCCCCTCGGGCGGCCGCGAGCTTATCATCGGAGAAACGCAGTGGGATCCGACCGATTCCATCCGTTCCGATGCGGTTTCGGTCGTGCGCGATGAATTCTCGTTCAGATTCTCGTCGGCGCCTCGGTCCGGCGCGACGGGCCGCTCGAAGTAGTCCGGGGTGAGCAGGCGCGGCGCGGCCGCGGGCGCGGGCGCGGGCGCGGGCGCGGGCTCCGCGTAGAGCCGCATGAGGCGCGCGATGGCGTTGCACTTGTCGCGCCCGCCGTTGATGTCGTCTCGCAGCCTCGCAGCGAGCTCCTCCCGCCCGGGGGGCCTCCCCCCGCCGCCCACTCCTCCGTCGCTGGGGGCGCGCGGCGAGGGTGCCCCCACCGCGGGGGGCTCGCTCCTCGGAACGAACGCTGCCACGTTAGGATTCAGGTTACTGGTCATGGCCTTATCAGCTGTGGCGTCGTCATAGATGGTGGTGAGCTGCGTGCGGGCGCCCCCCGGGGTCGACCGGGGGCGGTGGGGGGACGCGGGCGCGAGAGGGCGGCCTGGCTTGCTGATGACCATGTCACCGGGAGCGGACGAGTCCTCATCGGTTTGGACCTGAAAAATTTATATTTACTTAAGAAAAACTAACACGTTAGAGTGAGACCACTTTAAAGTTAGAACACGTTAGGAATTCAGTAATTAATTAGAACCCGACGGGTGTTACAATATTTAGAACACTGATAACACCCGCCCTGACTGAGTCCAACAGAGTTTGGTAATTAGATGATATCGAGCGAGATGTCACATTTTAGTATGGGAGTGGCGCAGTTCCACTGCGGCGGCGCGGACGGCTCGGGCGGCGGCGAGGACGGCTCGGGCGGCGGCGCGGACGGCTCGGGCGGCGGCGAGGACGGCTCGGGCGGCGGCGCGGACGGCTCGGGCGGCGGCGAGGACGGCTCGGGCGGCGGATATAAGTGTGAGATAGACAACATACCAGCCTGAGCATCTGTGTGATGCCGCGCAGGTCGGGCGGCGCGGCGCGCTGCGGCGGCGCGGACGGCTCGGGCGGCGGCGAGGACTCTGGTATATAAGTGTGAGATAGACAACATACCAGCCTGAGCATCTGTGTGATGCCGCGCAGGTCGGGCGGCGCGGCGCGCTGCGGCGGCGCGGACGGCTCGGGCGGCGGCGAGGACTCTGGAATATAAGTGTGAGATAGACAACATACCAGCCTGAGCATCTGTGTGATGCCGCGCAGGTCGGGCGGCGCGGCGCGCTGCGGCGGCGCGGACGGCTCGGGCGGCGGCGAGGACTCTGGAATATAAGTGTGAGATAGACAACATACCAGCCTGAGCATCTGTGTGATGCCGCGCAGGTCGGGCGGCGCGGCGCGCTGCGGCGGCGCGGACGGCTCGGGCGGCGGCGAGGACTCTGGTATATAAGTGTGAGATAGACAACATACCAGCCTGAGCATCTGTGTGATGCCGCGCAGGTCGGGCGGCGCGGCGCGCTGCGGCGGCGCGGACGGCTCGGGCGGCGGCGAGGACTCTGGTATATAAGTGTGAGATAGACAACATACCAGCCTGAGCATCTGTGTGATGCCGCGCAGGTCGGGCGGCGCGGCGCGCTGCGGCGGCGCGGACGGCTCGGGCGGCGGCGAGGACTCTGGAATATAAGTGTGAGATAGACAACATACCAGCCTGAGCATCTGTGTGATGCCGCGCAGGTCGGGCGGCGCGGCGCGCTGCGGCGGCGCGGACGGCTCGGGCGGCGGCGAGGACTCTGGAATATAAGTGTGAGATAGACAACATACCAGCCTGAGCATCTGTGTGATGCCGCGCAGGTCGGGCGGCGCGGCGCGCTGCGGCGGCGAGGACGGCTTGGGCGGCGGCGAGGACTCTGGTATATAAGTGTGAGATAGACAACATACCAGCCTGAGCATCTGTGTGATGCCGCGCAGGTCGGGCGGCGCGGCGCGCTGCGGCGGCGCGGACGGCTCGGGCGGCGGCGAGGACTCTGGTATATAAGTGTGAGATAGACAACATACCAGCCTGAGCATCTGTGTGATGCCGCGCAGGTCGGGCGGCGCGGCGCGTTGCGGCGGCGCGGACGGCTCGGGCGGCGGCGAGGACTCTGGAATATAAGTGTGAGATAGACAACATACCAGCCTGAGCATCTGTGTGATGCCGCGCAGGTCGGGCGGCGCGGCGCGCTGCGGCGGCGCGGACGGCTCGGGCGGCGGCGAGGACTCTGGAATATAAGTGTGAGATAGACAACATACCAGCCTGAGCATCTGTGTGATGCCGCGCAGGTCGGGCGGCGCGGCGCGCTGCGGCGGCGCGGACGGCTCGGGCGGCGGCGAGGACTCTGGTATATAAGTGTGAGATAGACAACATACCAGCCTGAGCATCTGTGTGATGCCGCGCAGGTCGGGCGGCGCGGCGCGCTGCGGCGGCGCGGACGGCTCGGGCGGCGGCGAGGACTCTGGTATATAAGTGTGAGATAGACAACATACCAGCCTGAGCATCTGTGTGATGCCGCGCAGGTCGGGCGGCGCGGCGCGCTGCGGCGGCGCGGACGGCTCGGGCGGCGGCGAGGACTCTGGAATATAAGTGTGAGATAGACAACATACCAGCCTGAGCATCTGTGTGATGCCGCGCAGGTCGGGCGGCGCGGCGCGCTGCGGCGGCGCGGACGGCTCGGGCGGCGGCGAGGACTCTGGTATATAAGTGTGAGATAGACAACATACCAGCCTGAGCATCTGTGTGATGCCGCGCAGGTCGGGCGGCGCGGCGCGCTGCGGCGGCGCGGACGGCTCGGGCGGCGGCGAGGACTCTGGAACCGGCGACCAACATTCGTTACAGGCGAAACAAAAAATACATGCACATGCATGAAATACATTAATCTTTCCGGGCGTTAAGAAAAAGTGCGAGGAACAATTTCACTTCTGTACCTATACGTCTGTACTTTATGTAATGTATGTAGATGTTCAGAGTCACCTATCTCTTAAACCGCAGGAGGTTTATTTCTGAGCTTTGCAGGAGAACTAGATACCTTAGGGCACAGTGAATTGGCATAGTTCATGATTCATATCTCGCTATAGACTCGTCGAGATCAGCGGGGCTGCCAGCTTGACTTCGAATTAGCAGCCACAGTGGAAGACCTAAATAGGCTGCTAACTTGACGGACACAACTTTTTTAATTTAAGTGCGAATTTGTTATAGCGATATTAAATAAATCCACTTTTTATTATGTAGGATGGATCAGTTAAGCTTACTGTAGATTGTTTGCAACTTTCTGCAGTTAGCTCAATTGTTTCAATAGTAAATACTAGTATAATTTTCTAAATTGTGAATAAAGGTTATATTTGATAATTAAAGGGGGCATTTGTTGTACTTGTTGTACCCAAAATGTGTGCAAAATGTAAATAAAACGCCCTGTTATCACGAAATAACGAACATTAAATTAAAATATACCGCAAAATAATCAATGAAATAGAACGTTAGAAACCACAATAGATAGAGGTTTTCTGTATCCCGACTTGCATCATACTCTTTGCGATAACTTCAGAAACCGGACGTATCTGCGGCTGATTTTTATAAATGTTATTTATGAATATGTAAGCCACGAGTATACGACGACATCAAATGTAAAGCGCCGGAAGATATCGGTACATAAACATAGCTGTCAAAAGTATCGGTGAAGTCAAAAAACTTCGTGTCTTTATTCCCATTATTTATTGGTATTTCTTTTTTTCATATACTTACTTAAATATAATCATAAAACCTACATTATCATTGCTTTAAAATCTACATACAATGGGCTATTTAGAAATCTATAAACTTTAATCAAAATCACACAAATTTTTGAAAGAAATTAATTTTTAAGTATTGAAGCGAACAGACCTGAAATAGACATTCTTAAGAATTACACTTTGTGTTATTAAAAAGATATATTCCAAATGTAATTCACGCAAAAATTACTACATTATATATTAAGGTTTAACTCTTATATATTATAACTAGACGATCGCCTCGTGGTTTCACCCGCGTAGTTCCCGTTCCCGTGGGAATTACGGGATAAAATAAAGCCTATGTCACTCCCTGAAAAGTAAGCTTCTTAACGGTGAAAGAATTTTTCAAATCGGATCAGTAGTTTCGGAGCCTATTCAATACAAACAAACAAACAATCAAATCTTTCCTCTTTATAATATTAGTACCTATAGACTATTCAATAAGCTCACCTACCCATTATTTAGTACCTATTTATGATGGTTGTACCTGCTATGCTATACTAATGCTGTACCTGGTATGGTAGGTCTCATCCACCTACCTCCATAGATTTGACACCTCGGTGTCCTGCATTCCGTTACATGGTACCTACCTACCTGCAAAGTGAATATCTACCTTACCTTTGCTATTAGCTTTATTATGTTGTCAACTAATTTGTTCTTGTCCTGCTGTCTTTCTTTCTCTAGTTCCGTTCGTTTAGCCCGTTATGTGAGTGGGTGGGTAGGTACGTACCTACTCGTTCTAATATTAAGTACCTATTTCATTTATGTAATAAGTAAGTAGGTACTGTACTGCAGGTTTCATTTATTGTCTGTATTGCAAGATATGTAGGTACCTACTATTTCTGTTCTGTGCTGTATCATAATAAATTGTGTTTGTCAATAAATGTTTCTCTATCTCTATCTATCTCTATCAATAAACTTTCTAAAGTGCGTCAGTACCACAGAAATAGAAATTAGGGTGGAAGGACAATGCACCAAAATTACTAAGGGCACCGGTGTCGCCAAACTCACACAAATAAACCAGTAATCATATAATGCATTACAAAGAAACTATTCGTTTGATTGGTAGTTTTAAGTTTAGTCAAAACTAGCCAACATCACTGATTTGGAAATAAACCTTGACTTCTACAGATAAGATTTATTTTACTTTAGCATCAGAACGTATTTACAGTCTATAGTAACCAAACATTCGATTGACAAGTTAATTCCGCTACTTGACCATAGATCGCGGTATTTTTAGTTGTCGCAATTATAAACTTAATTGCCTTAGATTTAAGATTGACATTCGCGTGATAGGTCGACCATCGACTGCTACTCGATTAGGGCTGCACCAGGTAGAACATTGAAGTACATTATCGATATCGATAGATACCCGATTTTTCGTTCAATTCGCAAAAATTTAACTTGTTGGTAGTTTATTTACATATTTGGCACACAAAGAGCTGTATATTTTAAACCATTAATGAATAGACACAGACAGGCAGGTAAAAATAAAGTTAATGTTATTTACGCCCCTGAAATAAAACGTATGTGTTATGAAACTGGTGTTTGGAAAGTTTATTTTTAATTTTAGTAAATGGTGTTTGCGAACATTTATATATATAAACTTAACGATTTTCAGTGATACAAGCGCTGTATGTTTCGTACTTGTATATCTATATCCTTTATTTGATATTTTGAAATCGACTTCTAAAAAATGTTCAGAGCATATCGTGCTTGACTTGGTTGGCATCCGATTAACTCTAACCGTTGCAACTACCCATTTCTCTTTGACGTTTGCATCTTTGGGAAACCTACAAATATTTAAGATAAAGGTTAGAGGACCTAATGATGTCTATTTAGTGACTTGTAATGTAAATACTAAATAAATAATTAATTTACATGTAATGAAGCCTTATCATTATCACCTTCATTAATTTAAATTTTGGCGCGACCTGCCGACAATGTAGGAAAACAACCTTTGGATGCATCTGTCAATGTCATTGTCAGAACTTTTCTAGTGCCAACGATGTTAAAAAGAAGAAGACTGGACATTTCTGGAAAGCACGTGTGAAATTTTGTAAGCTGAAATAATTGTTGGAAAAAGGGATTTTATAGTGAAATAGTCGCTTGAATGTTGTACACTTGTCATTCTTGTTAGAAGCCATTCAAAAGGAGGGCTTTAGATTAAAATTCTCTAAATGTAACTTTGCACAAGACTCAGTAAAGTATTTAGGACATATAATAAAAAATAATACAGTAACTCCACTGAAAGATAACTTAAGAGCTATAAAAGAATTTCCAGTTCCTAAAACACAAAAAAATGTTCGACAGTTCTTAGGAAAAATAAATTTTTATGGAAAATATATACCAAATATATCAATAATATTAGACCCTTTGCATAATTTGTTACGGAAACAACAACAATTTATTTGGTCCAAAAACTGTCAAGACTCATTTGAGAGAATAAAAAACCTACTATGTTTACAACCCATTCTAGCAATCTTTGATCCAGATCTGCCTATACAAATATATACGGATGCCAGTATACAAGGAATAGGCGCTGTTTTAAAGCAGCCACAAAATAATGGAGAAACTAAACCTTGTGCATATTTTTCAAGAAAATTAAATGAATACCAAAAAAAGAAAAAAGCTATATACTTGGAATGCTTAGCAATAAAAGAGGCAGTAAAATATTGGCAGCATTGGCTTATGGGAAAAAGTTTTACAGTCATTACAGATCATAAGCCTTTAGAAAAAATGAACATTAAAGCCAGAACAGACGAAGAACTGGGAGATCTTGCATATTATTTATCCCAATTTAATTTTGAAGTAATTTACTCTCCTGGAAAATACAACTTAGAGGCAGATAGTTTAAGTAGAAATCCTGTGTTAGAACCTGATGAAAACCAAAATGAAATCTTAAAGATAGTAAACCTTATTAAATTAGAGGATATCCAAAATGATCAAAAAACAAATAAAGATATAAAAGAAAATAACAAAAACATCACTATGAAAGATAATGTGTACTATATAAAAATTGGCAAAAGAGAAAAAATATTTCTATCCGAGGAATTTTGTAAAGCATTTATAGAAAAAGTTCATCACTTTTACTGCCATATAGGGATAAAACAAATGAAAAATAAAATAAAACCATTTTATGAAGCTAAAAACTTAGCAAAAAATATAAAAAAAATATGCGACAATTGCGAAATTTGCATTAAAAATAAATCTAGAAGCAAATACAAATTTGGACTTATGTCTCACTTGGGTCCTCCCACCTTCCCCTTTGAGATAGTATCTATAGACACCATTGGCGGATTTGGTGGCTCCCGTTCAACAAAAACATATTTACACCTCCTAGTAGACCACTTCACTAGATATGCATATATTTTAACTTCAAAAACTCAAAATTCAACTGATTTTATAAGGTTAGTTAATAAAGTGACACATGAACATAAAATTGACTTGATCCTAACCGATCAATATCCCGGTATAAATTCAAAGGAATTTAAAAACTTCTTAGATACACAAAATATATCTATAATCTTCACTGCTGTTAATGCACCATTTTCGAATGGTATGAATGAAAGACTAAACCAAACATTGGTTAATAAAATAAGGTGTAAAATAAACGAAAAAAAGGACAATAAATTAGCTTGGACAACCATTGCCCATGAATGTACCCAAAAATATAATGAAACAGAGCACACTGTTACCGGTTTCTCTCCTAAATATCTTTTAGAAGGTAAAAATATTGATATCTTACCCGATGAATTAAAACAACAAATAACTTATGATGATTTGTTGCGTGATAGAGATATTGCACTGAAAAATACTTTAAAATCACACAAATATAATAAAAATCGTTTTGATAAAAACAGAATACAATATGACTTCAATAAAGGGGACTTGGTTTATGTCGAAAACGGGAATCGATTAAACAGGAAAAAATTAGATGAATTAAAAATTGGTCCCTATGAAATATTAGAAAAATTATCCAACTCAATATATAAAATAAATACTGGACATAAGAAGATCGAATCCAATCTCTTCCATGTAACTAAATTAGTACCTCTAGAACTTCACCCATAGTCATTTCTTGAGGGGGGGAGATGTAATGAAGCCTTATCATTATCACCTTCATTAATTTAAATTTTGGCGCGACCTGCCGACAATGTAGGAAAACAACCTTTGGATGCATCTGTCAATGTCATTGTCAGAACTTTTCTAGTGCCAACGATGTTAAAAAGAAGAAGACTGGACATTTCTGGAAAGCACGTGTGAAATTTTGTAAGCTGAAATAATTGTTGGAAAAAGGGATTTTATAGTGAAATAGTCGCTTGAATGTTGTTTCTCTTTCAGGTAAACAACACTACAATCAAAGTGTCTATTTTTAAGTAAAATTGTTATAAAATAATCTAATAAAACTTCCTCTCTTTCAGAGCAACGCAGACTCGAGTTTATTTCACATCACACCCAATAAAAGAACATTATATACATAATATTAGATAACTTGATTTACACATTAACATTAAAATTTGAAACTAAAATTGAATTTCTTGTATCGATATCAATCGATAAAATCAACATACGACTTGACTACATCACTAATTGAGTAGCGAAGAATAGAATCAATCCAAAATCAACTTTATCTTAATTGCATAAGGTTGGTTTTGACTAACCCTTCTATTAAATAATTGACAAATTGAAATAAAATTAGATTTTTTTACAAAACACTAAGAATCGTTTTTACTGGTGGTACGAAACACCTCCATTTTAAAGATTTTTTTCTCCTACTATCATTTTTACACTCTAAAATCGAACAATACGGCATGATTACGGAAAAAATTAATTGGTTGCGAGACTAGCTACTCCACGCGATGTTAGAACCCGACTGGGATCAGCTATGCGTAACAACGCTTACTTGTGGCACGCGTGCCACGCCCACTTACCATTTCCTTTTAATTTCTAATTCCGTGCATAAAACTTAAACAAAAATCGGGTATCTATTGATATCGATAATGTACTTCAATGTTCTACCTGGTGCAGCCCTAATCGAGTAGCAGTCGATGGTCGACCTATCACGCGAATGTCAATCTTAAATCTAAGGCAATTGCAACAGTCGGCAGTTAGCTCAATTGTTTCAATTGTAAATACTAGTATAATTTTCTTTGTGAATAAATGTCTAATAGTTAGGCAATTAAGTTTATAATTGCGACAACTAAAAATACCGCGATCTATGGTCAAGTAGCGGAATTAACTTGTCAATCGAATGTTTGGTTACTATAGACTGTAAATACGTTCTGATGCTCTGACACCATGGAATAGGTCAGCACCCTGCAGATCTGCAAATCCAACTTCAATGAAGAGGACATTTGTAGGGGCAAGGCGCTGATCTTCCAGACACTAGGAATAATGGACCAGATGCCCTCTCGACGCAGGGATGGCAGGGAGAAAAGTATTCAGGACGTCATCACGCTGTTCAAGTGTACGGACCCGGACGACGTGCCTGACTTCGTCGCGAAGGAGCTGCACAAGCTGCCCCCCGTGACGTTCGACCACGTCGATGTGACCGACTGCTGAAGGATGTAACTCATCTCAAAGCTAGTCCGGTTGAAGTGAAAATGAAGTTGGAGGCGTCCGAAGTTACCATCAGTGACCGTCGCTCCGAGGTTGCATCATTGCGTGCTGCCGCGGTAACTAGGTCACCAGAGGCTTCGCACGTGAACGTGCATCGCGGAGCGCAAAGTATGTCGGCGTCATCGCTCGAGTCAGCGATATTGGACGTGTCGCCGGCCGCGGCTGACAACACCGCCAATACTTTGCGGTCGCCCCGCCCGCTCCCCGCGTCACCGCGTGAGGGACCGACCCGTGCGCGCGCGCCTTCCCCCCCGCGCGCATACGCCACCGTCGTCGACGCCACCGCCGCTGCGAGCTGCGCCGCACCCGCTGTGCACCCGCAGCTTGCGGTGCGGTCTAAAAGGAAGGGGAAAAAGAAGCAGCCCTGTGAACCATCACGTAGTGCTGCGCCTGCGCCAGCTCCTGGGAAGGGGCCCTGTGACGCGGAGGGATTCACCGTGGTAGTTCGCAAGAGCCGTAAGCCCACTAGCCGCAACCAGTGCGGTACTGGGCCGAAAGATCTGAACTCTGGTTTCCGAGCGGAAGTACCAACTACCCAGCTCTACGTCTCACGCGTCCACTACAGTGTGGAGACCAAGGCTGTGGAGGAGTACCTAAAAATGAAGACTGGACTCTCGATGCGCGTCGAGAAGCTGGACTCTCGCCATAATGTCAGCTTCAATTCATTTGTGGTGAGAGTTTCAACTCAACATCTATCGACCTACTTAAGCGCAGAGTTTTGGCCGAAGGGTGTCAAGTTCCGAAGGTTCACTGGCCGCCTGAAAGGGGACACCGCCGTGCACCGTCGTCAGCCGACACCCTGATTGCGTCATCTACACGTCGACGCCGTAATCACAATGTGTTATTAACTTATTAATTAATTAAGTTTTTTATATTTTATGATGTATGTTAGTTTTAAGGTATATATTACTATGGACCGTAGAATAAGTTAAATAAGTTCTGTAACTTTTCTATAGTCTGAAATAAATGAATTATTATTACTTTTTGGATTTATTTTATATATTTCATATTTTATATTAAGATTAATACAAAGGTTTGGATAACATCGGGTCGGGATTAGTATCAACTTTTAAAAAGTAAAAAGTAGTTATAGAGATATAAATACCAGTACCTAGTTGGACATAATGGTATCGCGAAGTTTTTGGATATGTTCTTAAATATTTTAGAACTTTTTTGTTCTATCATCAAAAGTTTCCCCAGCGCATACGATAAAAGACATTTAATGGCTAATTTTTGTACACTTCGGGTTAGTTAGTTATTAAAGTTTTAGTAGGGATCCCTAATATTTTCTAGAAATAAATAAAGCATAGGTTACTCGAGGATAATGTAGCATTCTAATGGTGATAAACATTTAGAAATAGGTCCAGTAGTTTTTGAGTTTATTCGTTACTAGCGGCCTGTCCCGGCTTCGCACGGGTGGACATTAATTTTTAAAAAATTGGGCATAAACGTAGGTTTCTAATATTTCTGTGGCAGAACATTTTATACTTCTACCCGACTGCCCCATTGGTATAGCGGTCGCGTGTTCAACCTCTGATAATGTGGTCCCGGGTTCAAATCCCGGGTCGGCCCAAGATTTGTGTTATTGGGTATTTTCTAGCAAGAAATATTCACTGTAGCAGCCCGGAGTAAGGAAATTGGCGGTGTTAGATGGCACGGGGCGTGCCTCAGAAAGTACATTAAGCCGTTGGTCCTGCGTTTGACCTCTCCCCGGTCGTGCCTGCCCCCGGTGGATATCCCTTAGTCGCCTCTTACGACACCCGCGGGAAGAGTTGGGGTTGTGCAAATTCTAAGCCGGCACCACACAGCACACACTTGTGCACTATAATATGTCCTGCGCATCTGGCTAGTCTCCGATGAGATTGGCCGCCGTGGTCGAAATTCTGCTAGGAGGACATTAATTATTATTATTCTTACCTACCTATTATTTTTCTACCATTTATTTTTCTAATATTATTTTGTTTAGATTTGCATTTTTAAATTCGTAATATCTTTAGAATGGAATGTCCGATTTGTATAATTCAAAAAGTAATCTACAGGTATTGAAACAGTCTTAATTATGAAATGATTTATTTGGATAAGGATTAATACAAAGGTATGGATAACATGGTCAGACGTTGGTCAGAATTTCTATCAACTTTTAAAAAGTAAAAAAATAGTTATACTGAGATAACTACAATAGTTGGACACATGGTATTGCTGAGTTTTTTGTAGATATTTATATATTCTTTAATATTGTAGAACATTTTTTGTTCTATCATCAATAGTTTCCGCAGCGCATGCGATGCGATGATAGACAATTTATGGCAAATTTTTTTACACCTTGGGTTACATTATTGAAGTTTTAGTAGGGATCCCTAATTTTTTCAAGAAATTAATATAGCCTATGTTACTCAGGAATAATGTAGCATTCTAATGGTGAAAGAATTTTTGAAATCGGTCCAGTAGTTTTTGAGTTTATTCGTAACAAACATACAAGAATACATAAATACAAAAATACAAATCTTTCCTCTTTATAATATTAGTATAGACAAACACAAATCTTTCCTCTATAAAACATCATCTGTGTAGCTATGAACGCTTTATTTGATTCGGTTCGAGGAATCGTATCTGAGCCACCAGAGCTATTGGTACGCAGGTACCCATTACAAGTATCAATGGGATAGGGCTTGGGAAGGGTGCCGCGGTGGCGGTGGGTACCACATGCTCCAAAAGCAGGTAGGTACCTACCGCAGTAGATTCGAAGTCAGTCTAACAAAGGTTCATATAAAATGGTTTACAGTTTGCGGCACAACAGGTACATAGGTACTGGAAGAACCCTGGAACCCTACTTGAATACACGAATATGAAACGAACTACGAAATTTCGTTAAAGTCACATGACATAAAAAAGGCCTATTATGATTTGATAATATGATATGATATGATAATATGATAATACTAATATTATAAAGAGGAAAGGTTTGATTTTTTGTTTGTTTGTTTGTTTGTATGAATTGAATAGGCTCCGAAACTACTGGACCGATTTGAAAAATTCTTTCACCGTTAGGAAGCTTACTTTTCAGGGAGTGACATAGGCTATATTTTATCCCGGAATTCCCACGGGAACGGGAACTACGCGGGTGAAACCGCGAGGCGATCGTCTAGTGAATGATAAAACCAAACACGTCCCGGTAAAGCCATCCCCTACTGAACTACAAAAACACCTTATCTAACCACTTTGGAGTTTGTTTTGAACAAACACCAAAGTGGTTAGATAAAAGAAACAAAGGTTTATTCAGTGCATGATGTTCTGGAGCGTTCCATTTCTGTGATCCCTACCAATCGACGCTGTGCAGTGCGTGGCGTGCGCGCGCACGTCCTCGCGCCTCGCGAGTGAGTCTGCAATGTCGTGCACCTCGCGGCCTGCGGGCTGCGGGTTGCGGGTTGCGAGTTGCTCACGTCGCAGCTCACACCACCACCAAATCTACTGGTTTGGAATTATGATGACTCCTGCATGTCCCAGTTTTGGTTTCAGTTATGCAATATATGTATCTAGGTACTGCTAAAAATGATTGATGCTAATAAACAGTAGGTATGAAATTTAAACTTCTAGTTTATTATTATGTAGTTATTTATTTCTGAATTTCCATCCGTAAGGCGTTTTTTGATTGTCATTCTTAGTGGATATATTGTGTGTTGATGTAATGTGATCAGATCACGATCACATTATAAGCCCCGCAAGTTGATATTGCGATGGAACCTTGTCACAATAACAGCTGCGTGACGTCATTCGTCGTAAAAGAGTACAGATAGCAAAAAAATGTAATAAAAATAAATAAGCTAGGGTTTGGGATATTTGTATTTAAACCAGACCACACGTTCCGTGACTTTGGTAGAATTTTGCAAAATATTCAAAATGTCTATTACTAGTTGCTTCAACATTAAAATGTCCTCAGTAGTGTTCGAAGCACTTTTTAAGGCCCAGTTTATATTTATAACTAACTTAGAGTCTTCTTTCTCTTTTAAAAAATAATAGTCCACTTTAATTATCATTTCACGAGCATGACTGTTTATTAATTTCTTACTCATTTTAACAGGTAACAGGTAACAAAACTCAAAAATAACAATAAAACAGGATAACAAAAACAAAAAGCTATAACAAGTACTAGATGCGCGTAAGCACGTAAGCGCGGGCTGACCTTGCGAACGGTACTGACGACGGTGCGACGTCGACTACGTCACCAAGATGGCCGCCAAACGCAATATCAACTTGTGGGGCTTATACATCAACACACAATATAATATACAATATTAAAAATTGGAAATTTTGGATGAATGGATGTTTCTTGTTCTAGACCTGGATTAACACATACCTAGGCTTCTTTGTATCCTATAAATCAGTTCACATGCACAGGATACATATAACCTTTGGACGATTCCATAAAAATAAAGCATGACATGTGAAGCACCACCCAGAAATCTACACTCTACTTTTTAATTATCTGCAAAATAGATACTAAGCTCCCAGTGTGCCCGCAGCACTCAACCTAAAATTAACTTTACTTACTTTCTTGTTTCTAGGGCTCCATACCTCAAAAGGAAAACAAGAAGCCATATGGGATACATTTTTGTCCATCTCTTTTCTCAGGAACATGTGGAGGTATCGAATTGAAATTAATGTCCAATACTCAAATAATATATTATATAATTTTTAACACAATAAATGTTGTAAACAATCATAATATCTTTATCTCAACTTGAAGCATTTGAATTTAAGTTTAGTTTGTTTGCAGCTCTAAACTCAACTATAGGTTCTTCCTGAGGTTTTGTTTTTATTTAGGTAGGTATGTATGTCAAGTTAGACTGTCAAAGTAACGGCAATCACTGTTGCCGAAAATGGTGATCACCATAGTGTTAAATATCGCGCGCGTGGTGATTGGTGGCTAAACAACAGCATTGGGTACATGAGCAGGACTCCTAGCTGAGCGAGCAACAGACTCGCTCAGCTGCTTGCTGTCTGTTGCTCGCTCAGCTAGGCGTCCTGCTCATCTCCACAATCTAAGTCACAGTTAAAAGATAGTTAGTATTTTACCTGTTAGTGTGGGAGGGGCAGGGGGCGCGCTCCAGGCCAGGCAGGCGGAGGCGAGGGGCGCGGGGCGCGCGGGGTGCAAGACGCCGCCGCCGTTCGCGTGCGACAAGGCCGCCGCCACCTCGGCCGCCGAGTACCAGTAACCTGCCATCGCTACGGGTCACTCACTCCACAGGTACCACTATTAACACACGACCGCCTCTGCCAGAGGTCTCTGAAAGAATGGATAGTGTTTTGTTAACGCAGCTGTTTATGTACCTGCGTTACGTGAATAAACAAAAGAGGATTACTACAAAACAATAGAATTCATGAGAATTCATTAAGGCAGGTAGCCAAGGAGTCCAATATAATTAGATAAGACTGTTATGTTATGAGGTAAGTAGGTACTAAGTAGTAACTAGGTAGGTACTTCTCATAGCAACTTACTGATCGCGATGAAGAGAGGATGGACGTGGCCGTGGAAGTGGTGGCCACACAGACAGCTCATGACGCCTCACACCCTATAATCCGCTCGCCATAGTAGGTACCAGTTATTTTCGGAAGCCGGTGGGTCTTCCTTCAGGAACCTGATAGAATGTAACTGTCTGTTAGGTTACTTATCTGATGCATGTAATGTTTTTATGAACCCTATCACTACAGGGAAGCAACTTGCTAAAAATCTTTGTTGACATCACACACAACACAACACAACACTCACCACAGTCACCACAGATGTAGGATCAGTACTACTCTACTCAGTAGAAGTCTAAAGTCAAGGAGTCTAATAATAAAAATCAATAAAATTTTCGAAGCGATCTCTGACTCTCGGCTGGCGAGCAACAGAGGCAAATGAAATGAATGAGAATGAGAGAGAGAGTGTGATGTAGTAGTGAGCGTTGAATCAACGAACTGTTATAAAAAAAAAACAGCTTTTCTACATTTAACGAATCAACCGTTTTCTCTTTCCGCGAAACAGGTTGATTCAATCAACTTATTATTTCATTCAACGAACGACATACTATGACGTTGACACATTCTCGTTCGTTGACGGACAAGTTACATGGAAGATTGAACTTTAAAAACACCTTACGAACGAACACCATCCGAATATGATCGAAAGAGCTTCGAACCGCTAGGTAAAAGTAAAACACGTTGTACACGAGCGAGCGAGACGCCGCAGTAGTCGACAGCTTAAGATTGTTGGAGAGTGAAAGAAATGAATGTATGTTTGTTCATTCCGGGGGCTAAGCGATCCGTGCGCCGCGCGCCGGCCTTCTGACTGACCAAGAAAAACAGGTTAATTGTTTTCGTTCGTTTAATTAGTTTGTTTATGTGACACGTTGAGGTCAACGCTTTTTTTGCGCGAAAGTTTAATAATTATTTTATTATGTATAGGTAGTGAAAGTTAGTGATAATTTAGGATATATATGGCAAATAAGGACAGTGTTTTATTGTAAATAAATAATACTAAGTAGTTCAAATGTAAATAAAGTAAAAAACAATTTGCAAAATGCCGGAATGCCAATGCACTTCAGTTTACGTTTCGACAAACCAGTTAAAAAAGTCAACAGGTTTTTCCTCAAGTTGACCGTTTTAGACGTTAACGCGTCAACACTACTAGTGCAATACAGTTAACGTTTCGACAAACCTGTTAAAAACGTCAACCGGTTTTTTAACCGGTTGACCGTTTATAGCAAACGGTTTCGTTTCGTTAACGCAAAAACAGTCAACGACCCACAACTAGTGTGTGTTGTGAGAGAAGAGTTCAGTGTTGCCGGCAGTCAAAATGAAAAAGTTCCGATTCGAACGCCAAAATGGTCCGAAATAGGACAAAAAGATCTGTTTTTAAATTTTGTGAAAAAAAAATGTAGCGCGTCACCGCGTTTACTTCTTTGAGCTGATTGGCTAATCAACTGAATGAACCTTAATTATAACACTCTCTTATGTCAAATCGCGTTATAATACTGTCAAAATGGTGCTATTAATAACGTAGCGCGAGTAGAATCTACTCGCGCTAACGTCACGCGTGTAAGTGTTATCTACTGAGTAGATAACACTTACACGCGTGACGTTAGCACGTGCGTTTATTTACTGCTTAAAAGTACTCCGGCAGTGGAAATTGGTGCAAAAATTTATCGGGGTCGACTTGTAGGGGGATAAAATTAACGCTCACATAAAAACATGGCCGCATCGCATGAGCTATCGATAGTTATGTACACAATGTACACATACACACACACACGTGTGGTTTCGAAGTCCTAAATTTCCTAGTTTTCTCAATTCAATTCGTTTATTTATTTGTATTTTTATTTATATAATCAGTGCGTATTTCTTTTGTACTTAACTAGTTTGGTGCATAGGATACCAACGATTCTTATTAGGTAGGTACTGAGATTTCATCTCGTCTTGTAAGTATTGTAAAAGGTACAGTTGGGGAGAAGGAGGCACCTTTGAACATTTTTTACATTAGAGTCTGTAATATCTAAGATAGTTATTTTTATTTAGTTATTTTTGCTATTAAAGACATTTATATGATCTAGCTATATAAATCAATTAAAATAATAATAAATTTTTATATGGTATAGTCAGAATTGATCTTTTAGTGAAGTAACTCAAATGTTCAAAGCTGCCCCTTTCCTGGGGCAGCTCTGAACATACCAGGGGCACCTTTGAATTGATGAATTTAAACAAAAAATATATTGTCTAGGTAAAATATTTTTAATAAATAAAGTTATTTAAAATGTTATGACTGTGTTATGGGAAGTATTATAGGAACTATGTGAATTATTCAAATGTTAAATATTGAAGTAATAAACTTTTCATAAAAACAATAAAAAAGTAACTTTTAAAAAGAAAATTATAATATTAACACAGTTTTACTTTCTAAATCTAAAATCAGATTAAATTACATTCAGGCGCAATCACTATAGAAGACAACAATATAAGTAGACTTCATCTGATAAAATCAGTTATTTAGGGTTAGGTACTTCCTAATTTGAACACTATTGAACATAAACGACTAGTTTTATTGACCTAGTTTAAACAAAGAGATATCAAATTTGAAACAAATAAATAAATAAATAATGCTGGACAATTCACACAGCATTATCTAGCCCCAAGGTAAGCAGAGCTTGTGTTATGGGTACTAGATAACTGATATACTTAATACAAATACACTACATAGATAGATATTTTTTTTTATATATAGAAAACGACCAGAACACCCTGAACAAATATCTGCAGATCATACAAATATTTGTCCCGAGGCGGGAATCGAACCCGCAACCTCCTGCGTCGCAGGCGGACCTTCGCCCACCGCGCCACAAAGGTCGTCTAACAAACAAACACATAATAAAAGAAACACACAAATTTTCGCACTTATAATTTAGTGATGGATCTATTAAGTCACCCTTGAACATGTTGAAAAGTGGGCACTTTTGAACGTGGGCACTTTTGAACCTTGGCACCTTTGTTTTGTTCAAATCTGCCCCAATGGGCTCGAAGAAATTAACTGGTAATTTTATTTTCGAAAAACCACTCAATGCTGGTGAACTAGAGCATAAAAATATTTAAAATGAATTTATCCATACAATAGACTGACTAATTTATTTAATTCTTATGATCTAAGGCCATTATTTATGGAACCTACTAGAATAACTGAAACCTCAGCAAAATGTATAGATAATGTATTTGTTTGCCAAAGCGGAAAAATTGTAAAAAAAAAAATTATAGCAAATTTAAAATCAGACCACTTAGGTCAACTAATAAAACTAGAAATTCAAGTAAAAAATAATAATTGTAAAAAGAAAATAACATACATACCTGTAACCACAAATCGATTTGAACGGTTGAAATTGGATTGGGATTGTAAACCATCACCTTATCACTCACTTAACAACCCAAATGAGTCGTACTGCAATTTTTTTAACAAGTTCACCAATGCATTCCATTCAATATTCACACCCAAATCGATTATGGTCTCAGAAAAACTTACCTTTAGTGAGTGGGCAACAGTGGGTATACATAAAAGTAGACAAAAGTTATATGAACTGTATAGTGAAAAACAATACAATTTTAGCCAGGAGTTCAAAGAAAAAGTAAAAAATTACTCAAAAATATTTAGAAAAGTTTGTCAAATAGCAAAATCAAATTATATTAGCTCGAAAATTAGAAACAGTGATAATGTAATAAAACCAACTTGGAATATAATAAAAAGTGAGACTGGAAAGGTCAGTACATACGTTAATGATTACAATTTAAAGATTAATGATTACTCAGTTAAAAATGATGTCGAAGTGGCCCAGGCATTTGAAAACTTTTTTACTGAAATTCCAATCTCTACTACAAAAGGTTTAAACTCTTCTCAAGTAATTGCTGAGTCATTGAAATAGAAAATGATAAATAATAGAAAATGTAACTAAATGTAAAAATAAATTTAATTTCACCCATGTTGATGAAAAAGATATTAAAAAAGCCTTCAAACTTTTAAATACAAAGAGAACTGCAGATCTCTGGGGCATTTCCGTTACGATTATTAAACCATTGATTGATACCATTGCAACAGATCTGGCTTATATATTTAATGAATCCATTGATTGTGGCGTATTTCCTGATCTAATGAAATGTAGTAAAATAATCCTACTATTTAAATCGGGTAGTAGGTCTGACCACAGCAGTCGTACATGGGCGTGGCGCAGGGATCCTCGGTCTCAAACATCTTATTCTCAATCCTATTGAATGACTTACCGGAAGCAGTTCCTGAGGCCGAGATCCTCATGTACGCGGACGACGTGGCCGCAGTTGTCTCCGCTCCCTCAATCGACGCTCTGGAGATCCAACTCAATGCCGTAGCAGCACGGCTGGCTGTGTGGTTTAGAGTAAACGGACTCGCTGGTTTGAAAAAAACCCACTTCATTCACTTCCGGTTTTCGGGTGTACCCGTCAGGGCGCTGGCCGTTAACATAGATGACAAGGCTATCGATCAGGTTAAGTGCACAGGGTTCTTAGGATTCCAGATAGATAGGGGACTGATGTGGGCGAAACACATCGATGTGCTGTGCAAACGGCTGGGCAGTGCGTGCTACGCGCTGAGCCGGGTGAGCCGGGTGGTGTCTGCAGACGTGGCCCGAGCATGTTACTTTGCCACGGTACACTCGCAACTCCAGTATGGCGCCGAGCTATGGTCGCGCGCTGCCGACTGGGAGCGCGCGTTCCGCATGCAAAAAAGGGCCATACGAGCGATGGTACGGATACGCAGCGATGTCTCTGCCAGGCCGCACTTTAAGAGCCTGGGCATCCTTACACTGCCCTGCATAGCCATCTTGCAGGTAGCGGTGTATGTGAGGAGCAACCTCGGATCCTACGCGACGCACGGCGACTTCGCATACCGCACTCGTAACCAGCACAGACTGGTGTCACTAGCGCGGTCCCTGACTAAGTCGTCGAAGCTGACTCATGTTATGGGTCCGCAAGTGTACAACAGGTTACCAAACTCGATTAAGGAGGCTGCAGGTAATGCTATTTTTAAACGTCCGTCGCCTAAAACGTTGGCTTATCGAGCAAACGTTTTATAGCTACGATGAGTTCTTAAGCTCAAAATAATATTTTGTATTGTTAATTCTATTGAATGTTGTTATTTATTTATTTTTGATCTGTTGATTGCCTTTAGTATGCTAAAGCTAAATTATTTTTCATGTTGTGTGTAAGTAGGTACAATTGTAAAATTGTATTTCATACTTGTCTTAGATAAGAAATTTATATATTATGATATCCTGACATGTAACATTTTCTGTTATTAATAAAGAACTATGAACTATGAACTATGACCCCACTAACTTTAGACCAATATCATAATCATAATCAATTTATTGCACGAAAAATGGTATTATAAAGGCTTAAAATTAGTTCACATAATTCACCGGTTAATTCGGCATGCAAAATAGACACAAAATATAAATTTAATTTGATCTGAATAAAATAAATGGAAATTAAATTTAAAAAAATATTTAAAAAATGGTTGCCTGTAAAGTCGGTATACGGGCGAAAGTTTTACGTGACAACGACTTTGAGTGGTGACTCTCATTGTGAGCGCATAACGTGAGCGGAGCGTAACGCGTAACGCAGTTTCTTGAAGTGTCACCCGGCAAACCAATTTATAAGACGTTGTCACGTCAAAAGGAATGTTAATTTTCAAATGTCATTGAATTTATAAAATGTCAATCTCGATAATTAAGGAATTCAGATACAGTATAAAATGATTTGTCAATAAGCCACTTTTTTAACTTAAATACAAAAGTTTTGCAAGGTAATTTTTTGATTTCTTTAGGTATCTTGTTGAAAATGCGTCCACACATCGCATGACAACTTTTTTGGTAAAGAGCAGTTCTGGGCGTTCTAGATAAAACAATTCTATCTGGATCCCTAACGGTCCTTGGGTAAATATCCCGTGCTTTCTTAAAAAGGTTTGTGTGTTCCTTAGCGAATTTAGCAGCTTCAAGAATGTACATACTAGGCAAAGTTAGTAACTTAAGATTTCGGAAAACAGGCCTGCACGATTCCCAGGGAGGTATTCCCACAATCGCACGAACACACTTTTTTTGAGCTCTAAAGGCTTTGGTAACGTCGGTAGAATTACCCCAAAGGATCAAGGCGTACTTCAGGGTTGAGGCTACGTACCCGTGATAAGCCGACAATGTTGTACTATAGCTTGATGTTTTGCGCAACCTATAAAGTACATAAACAAATTTGTTTAATTTAGTACATACTTGGTCAACGTGCGCTTTCCAGTTGCAGTACCGGTCTAATATTACGCCTAAAAATTTTGTATCATCGACCTCCGTAATAGTCTGTCCATTATAATTAAGACAAAGGTCAACATGTTTCCTGCCATAGTTACTGAATTGAATAAAGTTAGTCTTTGCTACATTTACAGTTAAATTATTATGTATCAGCCAAGCAATTATAGAGTCAATAGTTTTATTTATGTCATAAGTGTAATTAGTAATGTCAGAGTTAGTATTGGATGACATTATTAAAGATACATCGTCTGCAAATAAAGTGCAAGGATTATTAGTAACTTCGGGTAGATTGATAATATACAATAAAAACAAGATCGGGCCCAATACGCTTCCTTGAGGTACACCGCAGCTATTGTGTAAGTAGTTCGATCTGACGTGATTAAGCTCTTTGTATTTATCAATATTTGTGATTTCAACACATTGCATTCGGTTAGTTAAATATGTTTCAACCCATCTAAAAGCTGGACCTCTTATGCCGTATTTATCAATTTTGTCAAGTAGCAGCTTATGGGATACAAAGTCAAACGCTTTTGACATGTCAAAGAAAATCGTAGTCAATCGCTTGCCGGAGTCTAAGTCTTCGACTATTTTCCTCATTAAATTAAAAAAAGCTAATGTTGTAGATTTCCCTCTTTGAAATCCATATTGATTGCTCTTAACCCTAGAATACTAATCATCGCCTGAGAGGCCGCGCGCGGTTAGTTTTTTTCCGTTATTTCAAAAACGCGCCCGCGATTCAAGTTGTGCTTTCGCGCCAATTCGGTATTCCCCGCGCCGCAGAGGCGAGCATACGCGGGCCCGGCACGGACTCTCCGTTTTCAAAATATAAGCTACTGGATCGCCTGGGAGGCGATCATTAGTATTAACGGTAAGTTTATTTTTCGTTAGGTACTTGTTATGATTTTTCTTTTTTTTTCAGTTTTTAGACATGTTATAAAATTAAGATATAGTTTATATGTATATTGGATAATAATATTGATGCCAAAAAAGTGTGGATATAGTAGTATTTTTTTTTTACCAGACTGTTATAAGACTGTTATGTTGTGAGAAAAAATGTTCGCTGTTGTAAGATTTAAGTCATATTTTAAGACAAATGTTGATTTTAAAAAAGAATTTCAAGTTTAATTTTAGAAAAGGTAGAGGTTTGCCTAGTTATTTGTGTTATCTTTATAAAAATTTAATAATTAACTAATATAATAATTTGGTTTTATTTTAAAAGTAGCCTCCCAGGCGATCATTAGTATTAAGCTGTGGTAAATTTATATTAGTATTCTAGGGTTAAAAATGTCATGTTTACTGAGGAATGTCACGATACGTTTTTGCATGGCTCGTTCGAAAACCTTAGATAAAACCGGTACCAATGTAATAGGTATCAGTACTACTACAGTAGGAATCAGTACTGCCAACATTCAGCAAAGTTTTTGAAAAACTTATTTTACATCAATTGCTTAGGCATTTCAATAGCAATGACCTGCTGCATTGTAAGCAATTTGGGTTTACTCGCGGCAGGTCAACTACTGATGCCGGTGTAGAGTTAGTATCGCATTATTTTCGATGCTTGGGAGAAGTCGCAAGACGCTTTGGGCGTTTTTTGCGACTTATCAAAAGCGTTCGATTGCGTACACTATGAAACATTAATCAGGAAACTACATCACTATGGAATAACGAACACCTCTTTGGATCTTCTTACATCTTATTTGAGTGATAGGATACAAAGAGTTGACATCAATCAATGGGAAACGGTCTTCGGGGTCTGTAGTTACAATGGGTGTACCGCAGGGTTCTATTCTCGGTCCTTTCCTATTTTTAGTTTATATTAACGACCTGCCTCATCTTGTCAAGAATAATCACGAGATTGTGTTGTTTGCTGATGATACTTCATTAATTCTTGAAATGAAACGACAAAACACAAATTTCGACGATGTGAATAATGCAATCTCAAAAGTAGTTCATTGGTTTAGTGTCAATAATCTTTTGCTAAACGAAACCAAAACAAAATGTATTAGATTTATTCTACCTAATGTTAACAAGTGATGTGGCTGATGTAAACGTTAAAGGAGAAACTTTAGAAATAGTAAAAATTGGTTGCCTGTAAAGTCGGTATACGGGCGAAAGTTTTACGTGACAACGACTTTGAGTGGTAAAATAATTTTAATGTGAATATTCATTCGTATAGTAGGAAGTCACTTTTTATGTCTGTCTCTCTCGCTCTTAGGCGGGCTAACCATGCCCGAGTGGAAGGGACGCGTGCCTCTCACTCGCTCTCATTGTGAGCGCATAACGTGAGCACGTATAGCACAGCGTGACACTTCAAGAAACTGCGTTACGCTCCGTAACGTAGTTTCTTGAAGTGTCACCCGGCAAACCAATTTATAAGACGTTGTCACGTCAAAAGTACCGTATTCTTAGGAATCACCTTAGATAATAAATTTCAATGGGGCCCACACATAGATAAGCTATCGAAGAGACTCAGTTCTGCAGCATATGCAGTCAAAAAAATCCGTCATTTTACAGACGTGGATACATCTAGACTTGTTTATTTCAGCTACTTCCATAGTATTATGTCTTATGGTATACTGCTGTGGGGGAACGCTGCAGAAATTAACACCGTATTTGTGCTGCAGAAGAGGGCTGTTCGTGCAATCTATAATATGGGTCCCAGAGAATCCCTGCGTGATAAATTCAAAGAAATAAACATAATGAATGACAGTACCATGTCAATATATTTATGAAAACTTGTTGTACACTCATAAAAATATAAGTCAGTTCCCTAAAAATAGCGATAAACATAATTCGAATACCAGAAACAAACATAAGCTCGCTGTGCCCACAACTAGGCTACACAAAATTAAAATATCTTTTAAAGGGCAATGTATACGCTTCTACAACAAAACTCCTAGTGAGTTGCAAAAATTATCAGTAAATAAATCCAAACAAATTGTTAAAACCTTGCTGTGCAAAAAGGCTTACTATAAAATATCAGATTATCTAGAGGACAAAAATGCTTGGGACGGGTTTTGCTCCATGGCCTATTATTTAATTATTCGCGCGCGCACATGTGCGCCACTCATGACAGACATGGGGGTCGGTACTGCCGTGTTAAAAATACAATTTTCGCCACAATTGGCCTAGAACTAACCTCGTAAACTCGTTTGTTCTAAGGTGCCCCTGTTCAAAGCTGCCTCCTTCTCCCCTACATAAACTTCGACACTAGGGATATTCGATATACATCGATGCATCGAAAACATCGCTATTTACAATGCGATACATCAAATCGATCCGATGTTTTGAAATAATTTCGATAATACTCGATGTATCGATGTTTTTTCCGTTTTTAGTAGAAAAACATCGAATCGATTATAACCAATTAATTTCATAAAACTCAAGTTTGACCACTAAAATTTTACCTAAAAAAAATTTTCCTAGTTGTTTATTTAGAACAGAAAACTTTATTATTCAATAGTGGACTGACAATATAGGTACCTAATGTCGCTGTGGCCAACGTGTACTAAAAAATTATGTTGGCAGCTTGTTTTTTGTTCTTACGTAAATTACAATAAAGATTTTTCTATTTAGTAAGTACATGCCTTTTACTTTTTTTAATAAAACAATGTTTGAGTATGTAATGGTTTGCATGAAAAATTGTGTTGAAGTAGTATATCTGGTCTGTGTGTGTCCCGTGAATTCTATTTCTTAGTATTTGTTGTTATAGCGGCAACAGAAATATGTACATAACCTGTAAAAATTTCAAGTGTCTAAATACTTATCACGGTTCATGAGATACAGCCTGGTGACAGACGGACAGCGAAATCTTAGTAACAGGGTTCTGTTTTTACCCTTTGGGTACGAAAACCTTAAAAAGTACCTACTCAATGCATACAAAATAATTATCGAAGTTTTCACCCGATACATCGAAAGACATCGATGTACAGTTCTGATTTATCGAATCGAAAAAAATAGGTAGGTTTCGATGTTTTTTCAAAATTGACACCCGTATTCGACACGCCAGGTATGGTATTAGGTACTCCATTTATAGAAAGCTAGGTTCACATTGCTGTGTCGGGGTGTGTCGTGCCGCGCCAGAGCGCAATCGGTTACGTTCATTACCTATGAGTATAGTATTATAATATCTGTGCCTATGACTAGATTCACATTAGTAGGTTGTGTTGGGGCACCCCAACACATGTGAATCTAGTCTTTGAATGAACGTAACCGATTGCGCTCTGGCGCGCCACGACACACGCCGACACAGCAATGTGAACCTAGCAGTGTTGCCAGATGGAATTTGACAAAATCAGTAGAAAATCAAGTAAAAAACCAGTAGCTAGAAAAAAAATCAGTAGATTTGAAATAATACAAATTTCTAGCTTCCGACACGAAAAACGCGTGATATATAATATCAATCTGTACGTTTTTTTGTATAATAGTTCTATAATAGATGAACCGATTTTAATTCTGTTTTTTGACGGGACAACGTCTTATAATTCGATAGAGCCGGCTGCACGCACGAAAAAACATGACGTCATGCGGCGTTACCTCATGCGGCGTTACCTCGCTCTGAGGCGTTCCATGTAAGGCTTGAAGTTTTGATCGAGTATCAAATGCTACCATTCCATCAGTGGGTGGTGAGATATATCGTGTGTTAAGCGAGCTATTTGACGCATGTTTAAGTAACGTATATCTCCCAACCGAACTTATGAGAACTGTGGTGGTTCCAGTACCGAAAAACAAGACCGGAGACTTGTCTAAACTTAGCAACTTTCGACCAATCTCGCTTGGTACAATAGTAGGTAAAATTCTAGAGAGGCTCTTGCGACCTGCACTGGTGGCGGATATAAAATAGACGACGCGCAATTTGGTTTTCGTCCCGGTACGGCAACTGATTATGCAATATTTAGTGTCAAACATACTGTCAATTACTATATCGCTAGGGAAACCTCTGTTTATGCATGTTTTCTTGATCTGAGCCGTGCCTTCGATCTGGTAAATTATGATTTACTGTGGTCGAAACTCGGTAGAAGTGATGTCAACGGTAGCATTGTGAATCTGTTGCGGTACTGGTATGAGAACCAAGTAAACAATGTTAGATGGGCCTACACGATGTCTAACGACTACAGGCTAGGCTGCGGGGTGCGGCAGGGGAGGCTAACCTCTCCGGAACTCTTTAACCTGTACATGAATGATCTGATCGCTGAACTGAGGAGGACCAGAATCGGATGCCACATAGGTAATATGTGTTTGAATAATTTCAGCTACGCTGACGATATGGTCCTGCTCAGTCCATCGATCAGTGGACTTCGTAAGTTTCTTGGCATATGTGTAGAATATGCCAAAGCGCACGGATTACGATATAACGCTAAGAAGACTGAGATGATGGTTTCTAAGTGGAAGGGAGGTCCAGAGAGGTTACCTGAGGTATTTTTGGAAGGCACGCCAGTGGGGGTCGTAAGGAACTTCAAATATCTGGGACACATTCTCACCGATGAACAGAAAGATGATGAGGACGTGGAGAGGGAACGGCGGGCTCTGGCTGTAAAATAAATAAATAAATAAATAATGCTGGACAATTCACACAGCATTATCTAGCCCCAAGCTAAGCAGTGCTTGTGTTATGGGTACTAGATAACTGATATACTTAATACAATACACTACATAGATAGATATTTTTTATTATACATAGAAAACATCCAGAACGCCCTGGACAAATGTCTGCAGATCGTACAAAGATTTGTCCCGAGGCGGAAATCGAACCCGCAACCTCCTGCGTCGCAGGCAGACCTTCGCCCGCTGCGCTACAGAGGTCGTCAGACAAGTCGGTCGCTACAGAGGCTGTGCGGTGCAATATGCTCGCTCGTAGATTCTCAAAATGTAACGAGCAGGTGAAACTAACTTTATTTACTACCTATTGTAAAAATTTCTATACATGTCAGCGATGGTCATCATTTAACAGAAAATCCTATAGTACACTCAGAATCCAATATAATAACGCATTTCGCATTCTAATGAAAAAACCTAGATATTGTAGTGCGTCGGGCATGTTCGCCGAGGCCGGTGTTCCCGATTTCTACGCCATCCTCAGATCGCGCATCTTTTCTTTCTGGAAACATCTGCGCGCATCCAAGAACTCTATCTTGCAGTCCATCGCTGAGTGCCCAGATAATGACTACTTCCGCTATTGGATATCGGTGCACCACAGTGGGAACCGCAAGTAGAAATATTACTCTACTAGGTAATTAAGTACTTATAGTTACTGACTATCTCTTAAAATATAGTACCTATGTAGTATGTTTCAGTACTTATGTATTTTTATCAAACTATGGACTTGTCCGAAATAAAGAATTATTATTATTATTATTACATCTGTTTCCCAACTTCCATGTTTTGTTGCAATAAAGTGGCAACTGGACAGTGACGCTCAGGCTACTTTAACACAGTATAGATAATAACGTAGAAAGAGAAACCTATAGAACTCGCGCAATTGCCATCGCATTCACACTAAAGAGAGAACGACTTATGCCTAAAGCCTAAGAAGAAATGAAATAGGACGATTAGCTCTCTATCTCATCCAGCGTGCCGGTTTTCGCATTGTTTAGCACCTCCATGTGCTAAACAAATTTCCTTTGTCATCGACGGAGCTCGACACGAGACTGGTGAAAAAAGTTTTAAAAGTTCTAAACTTTTGTTTTTTATGTTTGAATGTGATCAATGTGTTTATGTGGACATTGCCGCAGCTAAAAACAATAAAAAAGAGAGACAAATATGGTGCGGTGCAGCGTTTTTGCATGTAGAAGTGATAGTGAAGAAAAAGTGCCGAATATATCATTCCACTCGTAAGTACAAGTTCTTTTGACTACAAAAAGGTTCAAAATTTACAGTTTCATAGATTTACATACACACAAGGCTCAAACATTATGTTTTATGCTATTTTTAGTTCATCTAACTTGTAATTGTGAAAATTTAGGGTTGCCTGCACCCGATGATAAAATTCCCCGAATGGCGCATTGAAATATTTTTTAATAGGTACCTACATAGCTAGTTTATAGATAATGTAGCTCGCTATGCATAGCAAAATAGTTTATGCCCGCGGCTTCGCACGCGTTGTTTCTATGGAAACGTTTAAAGGCCATTTCTATCCCATAGCAACTGATTTGTGGGATAAAAAGCCTATAGGCTTTTTATATAAATCCTGGAATCTAACATAGATGTTATATTAAAGGATTAGAATTACTTCTACAGACATTTGTCCAGGGCGTTCTGGATGTTTTCTATGTATAATAAAAAATATCTATCTATATAGTGTATTGTATTAAGTATATCAGTTATCTAGTACCCATAACACAAGCTCTGCTTACTTTGGGGCTAGATAATGCTGTGTGTGAATTGTCCAGCATTATTTATTTATTTATTTATTTACTTACCTGTATACAAAATTTCATCCCGATCCGTTCAGTAGTTTTGGCGTGAAGAGGTAATATGTAAGTTGTTGCTATGACACACATAGCCCATCGGACTTCGTGAGATAGAACAACTATAACAAACATCCATCCATTCATCCACACTTTCGCATTTATAATATTAGTGTTTTTATTTGTTACAGATTTCCCGAAGATAAAGAATTACGTTTGCATTGGATCAAAGCAACGGGTCGCAAAGATTGGGAACCTAAAAAATCTTCGTAATAAATTTTTTTGTAATGATTCTGTGATATCATAAATGATTCTGTGATTTTTGTACTTAATCTAATTCAACTGTCCAAATCTAATCTAACTGTCCCATATAAATAAGAAAAAAAATATCTTAAGTAGGTTCTTGTAGAAATTGGTATGCTAATTTTTAAATGATTCTGTGATTTTTATAATGATTCTGCGATATTTTAAATGCTTCTGTGTAAATGCGTGTGTATTTTTTATTAAAAAAAAAATGCTGTGACTAACTAGGTATAAGTACCTATACGCAAGTACAATGAAAGTTAAGTACTTTTTAGATAGCAACATTACTATTTTTTAGCAAATATAGGTACGATGTTACGTTCGTAAGTAACCATTTTTTTAAAGTGTTATTAATTTATGTAAATGTTATTGTATAGGTAATATAACTAAGACATTTATAATTAAACTGTGATTTTATGATTAAGTAGTAATAAAACGAAATGTTGAAGACTGATTAAAACTGTAAAATTTATAAACGTTAATTATTGTAATAAATATTGATTATTTTAAAACAAAAACACTTGTTTCTCTATCTGTACTACTCACCTTAATACCTTCATAATTATATTTACCTACCAAAAACAACCTCGGTCTGCCTTCCACTTGTAACGCCAAACAGGGTTCAAATTGTGATACTTACTTGTATAATTATAATGACCTAGCAATAGCCTTTATTCACAAAATAGAAAATTATACTAGTATTTACAATTGAAACAATTGAGCTATCTTCAGACTATTGCAGGTAGCTCAACTGATCAATATCAATACCAGTCGGAAGCGTCCCCAAGACGCTGGCTGCATTGCCACGCTGTATGGCAATGCTGATGCGCTGCGCCTGATACTCACCAGCTCTCGGGTCAGGCTTCGCTTCGACCAGACGCTCAGATAATTTAATTTTTTAAATTTATTAACTGGAAAATCGCAAATCCGATCTACCAACTAAGACATGAAATAAGGAATCTAAAATCGGGGTAAGAAAATTGCATGGCAACACTTTTCCCCCACCACCTCGTATACTTTGTCTTGCTCTGGGGCATGCTCGCTGAAGATCTACCTATATTTAATCTGAGGATAATAATCTAAAATATTTATCTATCGGCACGCTTTATGCGCGGCGCGCTCCACATTCTCGCGAGAATCTCGCGAGAAGGCGAGAACAACACGAGAAATGTGAGTGTGGAACCGATTCTCATGTTCTTCGCACGTTCTCGCCTAGTTCTCCGCTTTTTGTCGGTTTTTTGAGAACATTGTATTGACTCCACACTCGCATGTTTCTCAGTAGCAGCGTAGCGATCGACTCGCCCCGATCGAAACAGTTGTGCTTTGCGTTTGGGTAGGTATTTATTGAGCTTGTGTATCATGAGCCGAATTAATTGGTCGAATGAACTGGAATACTGGAAATGACTTTCATTGAATATTTTATTCGAAAATTCGTTATTAGCAAGCTAAGTAATATTATGTAATATGTAGAAATATATATTTTATCTTTAGTAATATAAGCGTAATTGACGACCTCAGTGGCGCGGCGGGCGAAGGTCAGCCTGCGACGCAGGAGGTTGCGGGTTCGATTCCCGCCTCGGGACAAATGTTTGTATGATCTGCAGATATTTGTTCAGGGAGTTCTAGATGTTTTCTAAGTTTAATAAAAAAATATTTATCTATGTGGTGTATTTTATTAAGTATATCAGTTATCTAGTTAGTACCCATAACACAAGCTCTGCTGAGCTTGGGGCTAGATGTGTGACTGTGTGAATTGTCCAGCATTATTTATTAATTTATTTATTTATAATTATAATAGGTACCTATGCAAATGCACAAAGCAATAAGCTTGTCGCAGTAGTTACTTCCGCGTCCATCGTCATCGAGCGCGAGCGAGAACAGTACTGAGAACATGAGTGTGTACCCAAAAAGCATAACACAAGCTCTGCTTATCTTGGGGCTAGATAATGCTGTGTGAATAGTCCATTATTTATTTATTTATTAAAGAAGTCCTTGCCGATGTTCTCGCTGAGAATCTCGACGAGAACCTCGACGAGAACCTCGACGAAAGAAATAAAGAAAGAAAAGACATTTATTTATAACAACAGTAGGTAAGTACAAAAAAAAAAACACACTTATGGGGTATAGGTTCATAAAGTTGCTATAAAAAGGCCCTAACTCAGCATAATACTGGCTAAGCTCCCGTAGGAGGCCTAGCCAGCGCTGGTCTTCCGTTAGGGCCTGTACAAATGTCCTCACGAACGGACCGGACGAGAATGTAGAGCGCGCTTTACACACAGCTGCGTTTTTGTTAGCGCGATTGTTAGACATCCCGCCGCGCCGCGCATAAAAAAGTAGGACATTTTTGGGATTTTTTAAAAACCATATAGCATAATATTTCGAATTAGCCTAGTTGGCAACACTCATTGGATGGATGGATGGATTTTCTTTTCATAAAAAAAAGAAATTCGTTTCAATTAGAGGTGTAAAAGTAACGAAAAAATGCGTACCCGTATGTATTCGTTACTTTATGTATTAGTACTCGTTACTATCGTATCGTTACTCGTTACTTCTGATACCTCATCATAACATGCTATGTTAGATCATCGAATCGAGTCGTATTACGTACGCGTACAGGGCCACCATTCTTATGACGTCACAAGGGGCTATTCACTTATTACGTAAGACGATTTAGGGGGGAAGGGGGTCGACCATGTCTTATTTTTTCTTACAAGGGGGTGGGAGGGAGTCTCGATAGTTCTTACGTAAGATCACAAAAATGCGCACAATTAAAATTATTATTAGGTATACTTTGAAAAAGCGCGGGCATTCGCGCGAGTGCCGACGTTCGCTCGGATGCGTTTAGGTAAATGATTTCCATTTCCATGGCAACGGGCCCGCGCCACTCGCACTAGTCGCACTGCGCCTCCCGGGAACTCCCCGCTTATGGACTACTAGTCACTTGTTTGCGTAAACAACACTCATTAAAATAAATAAAATAAATAAAATAGCCTTTTATTTCTTGCCATTTCCTAATACATGTTTTCTAATTTAAAGATTAATTAATGTCATACTGTTTCAATATTAATTCTTCATTTAATTTAACAATTTAATAAAATAATAATCTATAAGTCAAGTTCATGCAAGAACCCCTCATGAAAGGGTGAAGGCCTCCTCCAGACTACTCCATTTGTCTCTGTCGATAGCTACTGCCATCCAGTCTTTGCTCGTTATTTTTGCGATTTCCTCGTCCCATCTTGTAGTTGGTCTGCCTCTTGCTCTAGTGCCTCCCGGACCAGACCAGGATGTTAATTGTTTCGTCCATCTGTTGTCTTTGATTCTGGCAACGTGTCCCGCCCACCGCCATTTAAGCTTCATTGAGTATGTTACAGCGTCAGTTACTTTAGTAGTCTTTCTTATGGTGGTGTGTGGAATTTTTTGTATTTTTCTGATATTCGTGATACTTCTTTCCATACTTCGTTGACATGACCTTATTTTGTTTTTTACTTTCCTGGTATGATTCCACGTCTGACATCCGTAGGTGATAGATGGGAGTAAGCATGTATCTAAAACTTTGCTTTTTATTTTCATAGGCATTGAACTCTTTAAGATCTCTTTTAAGCTCCAGAATTTCCTCCAAGCTCCGGCTATTCTTCTATCCACTTCAAGTTCGTTGCTTAGTTTTGAAAAAGATATTTGTTTGCCTAGATATATGTATTCGTTTACATACTCCATTGGGACTCCGTCTAGTATTATTGGAAGCTGGTGATGGTTGGTCATGACTTTTGTTTTGTGTAGGTTTATTTCTAATCCAACTGCTTGGCTCGCTGATTGCAGAGAGGTAATCATTGATTCTATTTCTTTTGAACTTTCTGAAAAAAGAGCTATATCATCAGCAAAACGTAGATGACTGATATATTTTCCGTTTATATTTAGGCCACTTTTGTCCCAGTTCAGCTTTCTGATTACAGATTCCAGCACGGATATAAAAATCTTTGGTGATATTGGGTCACCCTGTCTTACTCCTCTTCTAATGGGTATTGGTTGACCAGATGTCTCCAACTTTACACGGCTCTGGCAGTGGCTGTAAATGTATTTCAGGATGTTTATATATTTTATCTCAACGCCTTGAGACTGTAGGGCTTTCCATATCGCTGGGTGAAGAATAGTGTCAAATGCTTTTTGATAATCTACAAAGATGATATACAGTGGTCTCTGGAACTCCCGGTACTTCTGTATGATGAGTTCTATTGAATGAATATGGTCTATTGTGGAATAGCCCCTTCTAAAGCCTGCTTGTTCGACTGGTTGGTGTTTTTCTATGCTTTCATTTATTCTTTTTTCTACAAGTGATGCGAATAGCTTATAAAGTGATGGAAGTAAGCTTATTGGCCGATAGTTACTTATGTTTTTTGGGTCACCTTTTTTGTACAACAGAATCATTTCAGATTCCGACCATTGTTTTGGAGTAGTACCGGTAGTCAAGATCATATTGAATAGGTGTTTCAGTGGTTTAGCGAGGTGTATTTTGGCTGCTTTTATTGCCTCATTTGTTATTTGGTCTGGTCCTGGACATTTCTCGTATTTGAGTTTCTTTATTCCTGTGAGGATTTCCTCTTCGTTAAACATGCTTATATTATCTGCATTTCCTTTTTCTTCATTGTCATACGTACTTTGGTTGTATGTATCTGATATGCTGTACAGGTCTTTGTAGAAGTTAGTTGCAATATTAATAATATCTGATCTATTGTTTGAGTCTTGTTCACCTTCTTTTAGGCCTTCGATCCACAGTTTGTGAGTGTTTAGTTCTTTATAAGCTCTTTTTAGACTTCTATTAGTATTCATATGTTTTTCAATAGTATATGATCTATATTTATTGTAGTCCCTTCTTACGCAGTTACTTATCAGTTTATATAAGGCTTTCAATTCATTTTTTAACATGCGTGATTTAGGCTTTATTTGATGTAATTCTCTTCTACGTTGG
This sequence comes from Eupithecia subfuscata, assembly GCA_963564075.1. NCBI lineage: Eukaryota > Metazoa > Arthropoda > Insecta > Lepidoptera > Geometridae > Eupithecia > Eupithecia subfuscata. Next base: position 265,117 of record OY751102.1, read on the forward strand.
ATCAGTTTTCTCGTGTGGTCTGTTAAAACAAGGTTCTTTTTGCTTGATTTTTGTGTGTAAGCTGCTTTTAGGCTCAATTTAATGGAGTTTACAATTTTTTCATATTGGTCTTGTACTGTATCTGCTTGGCATTGTACAAGCTCAGTCATGAAACTACCCATGGATTCATTGTATTCAGTAATTTCTTGTTCAGTTTTTAGAGTGCTATTCATATTCTTATTTTGTGTATACTGTGATCTACTTTTCTTATAGCCTTTTAATTTGATTGTTACTCTTAAAAGTCTGTGGTCGGTAGGGAAATGTATGTTTATAACCTGTATGTTTAGAACACTTTTGTCTAAGTTTGTTAAGATATAGTCCAATTCATTTCTGGTCACCCCATCAGGAGATCTCCAGGTCCACCTTTGGTTATTTGGTTTTTTGAAGAAGGTATTTATTATGCTCAGCTTATTTTCATTTGCAAAGTTTATGAGCCTTTCGCCTCTTGAATTTCTTGTACCATAGCCATATTTTCTCATTAATAAGCGTTCTTCCGGTTTAGGTTGCCCTACTTTGGCGTTGTAGTCTCCCATCACAATTACATATTTTTCGGAGGATTGCAATGCTTTGTTTATATTGTTGTAGAAAGATTCAATTTCATCCTCACTCGCGGCCTCTGTCGGAGCATAGACTTGTATGATGTCAATTTTATATCCATATACTTCAAGTTTCAGCAGAGCCACTCTCTCTGACAGGCCAGTGAAACTTATGATGTTATTTTTAAGTTGTTTTTTCACAATGAAGCCGACCCCATAGAGTCCTTTTGTTTGTCCAGTGTAACAGAAGATGAACTCATCACGCTCCTGTATAGAGGTACCAAGTCGTCTTACCTCCGACAACCCAATGAGGTCATACTCTGTATTTTCCAATGAGTCCATTAACTCCAATAGACGTTGTTCAGTTGATAGTGTTCTTACATTAAAAGTTGCTACATATAACAGACCTTTGTTTGATTTTTGAGTCGAATATTTATCTGGAGGGTTGCAGTCTACTTCTCCCTTGGTGACCAACCGAGTTGGGAGAAGGGGAGGGGCCTGTGTTGGTTGCTATATATTGTCAAGATTGTTTTGACGGGTTGAAGATTCTTCTTCCCGGGATTGTCTGTCATGGTCATTATCTCTGTAGGTTGTAAAAAAGTTGGCAATATTTGCTTTACTTCTTTTTTTTGGTTGTTCGGAATTTTTTTGTGTAGTTTGTGTTTTGTGCGTTTTTGGAGGTGATGATACTGGAGATGGTGGTAAGGTTCTTTTTGGTTGCCGTTTAGAATTCCTTTTTTCTAGTATAATGATCTTGTCATACCGAAGGACGGCTTCCTTTCCTTGTTGTCTAAGTTCTTGTACTTGTGACTGTAGTATTTTGCGTGTTTCTCGAATTTTTTGTGGGAAGTCCTCTTTTATGTAGAACGAGGAGCTTGCCAAGCACTTCTTACTTCTCAAGATTTCAATTTTTAGTCCCAAAGTTGAAAGGGTGACTAGGACTGGTCTTGGCTTCTCACCTTTTCTTCCAACACGTCTCAGTGCCTCAAAATCGTATCTCTCGCAAGGTATTCTCATGGTTGTTGATATCATGCTTATTAACTTCGATTGCAACTGTAGGTAGTTGTTTTCGTCTTCAGGTATTCCAAAGAAAAGTAAATTTCTCTTTGTCGTTTCTCTTTCCAAGTAGTCAATTTGTTTTTCTTGTTTTTCCAGTTTATCACTCAAGATTTTATATTTTTCCTCTATTTCGATGAATTTATCGTTTATATTTTTGTTTATGTCATTAGTTATATTTAATTGGACAGTCTTTAATTCTTCTTTTTGTAATTTTATTTCGTTTTGGATTGTTTCCAACATTTTCATCAAACTAACATCCATTTTGCTCGTTGTTGTTTTCGTTCGGTAAGGGCTATTTCAGAACCAACGTTCAGTGCAGGCTATTTCGCCGGTGTTGTAGTAGGGCGTTTCGGATAGGCTGAATGTGTGCGGTAGCCTTAAATTATTTGTCTGTGGAAAGATTTATACTCTGTCTTTGGTAACCGCGGAACGCAATCCTTGCTTGGTAGTATTATGACGTCACGACAAGCAATGACTATGCGCTTTTGCACATACCGTTTAGGTAATAAAATCTAGGCAGGATATTGGAGAACCCTTGCGCACACGCATCCCTTAGCTTTACACAAATGCCATTGATTCACTGTGGTTTCACTGTAGTTTCGTTTGCCGTTGATGCTTTGTTAGTCTCTTGTAGCCCGTTTCGATCGCGGGGCTTTGTGGATGTTGTATTTTCGTATATTTCACTGTTTTAGACTTTGTCCTTCTGGTTTATTATTTCTATTCACTGGTTGCACTTTTATTTCGCGAATGTAATAGCTTTTCTTGCCACTTATAGCTTAATATTAATTAATACGAATTTATAATTACGGAGCAAAACAAAGATAACGTTGACAGCGCGACGGCAGCGCCCTCCATAGGTACCTACAAATAAAAATTTCAAAAAATTGTTAGGTACTTTGAAAATAAACATTAGAACAAACCAAACGTGCATATTTTCCTTTGGATTCGTACGATTCGTCGATACGTAATAAATACTAAACAGGAGGGAGGGGGTCGGCCTATTCTTATTTTTTCTTATAATAGGGGGGGAGGGGTAAAATGAGCGAACATCGTCTTACGTAACAAATGAATGGCCCCCAACGTGTTCTAAACACAAACGTCTATGCCCCGTGTTTTTTTTTTCGATTATATCACATGATTCGTTCAATATCATACATCTGGTCTACTCGGAAAATTCTTTTCTTCGATCAAGCATCGTTCTTTGTAACGTACGTTTTTAAATTCACCGAATAAGCGCGCGCATGCGTAAAACATACGAACATTTCAATACACGCATCAACGGTACTTGCGCGAACTGAAACAGCGTAGGTACCCAAAGTACGAAAGATGCGAGTAACGAAATGCATTCGTGTGTAACGTTTCGTTACTCGGTACTCGATGGCGCACCCGTTACTCAGTACCGAATACATACGGTTTGCTACAGCTCTAGTTTCAATCAAGGATTCAACTTGACTCAATCAAGGAAAGAAAGAATAAAGTCCACTACCTAAATCATTGGATGGGATGTTTATAGCAATAATAGCAATAAACTTCAGTAAATTTAGTGGTGATGCGATGCTGCATACCTAGAAGTAGAAGCTTTACAGAACTTTGTACATTGTGATGGGCGACAATAACCAGGCAGAGGCCGAAGATGCGCAAGGGGACTTGTCCTCTGCGACAGAAAACATTAAGATTGAAGATCAAAAGGAAAATGAAAACGATTCTAATAAATGTGAAAAAGTGAAAAGTAAGAAAGCTTGCCGGTTGGAATGAAGTTTATTTGGTTTTTCCTTGTGACCCGTAAACTCCACAGCGACCAGCTTGCCACTGAATAGAATAAGCTACAAGAGAGAGGTGGTGTTGAGAAGTGACCTGGGGAATATTTAATTTCAGTTGACATTTTGCTGAAGGCGACGGGCAATGCTCCCATAATGAAGAAGAAGAAGTGGGCGGTCGATGCAGAGAAACAGATCGGCTGGATCGTTGAATTTGTGAAAAAGTACCTCAAACTTGAACCCGATGAGAAGCTTGTAAGATGAACCTGAACATGTATAATTCTATGTAGTTTATCCGGTAAGTCAGGTATTGTTGACAGAACAGAGGAGTTTGTTTCAGTTTGTGTACGTGAACCAGACTTTTGCGCCGTCGCCGGACCAGCTGGTGCGTAACCTGTACCGGTGCTTCGGCGCCGACGGCAAGCTTGTGCTGCACTATTGCCGGAGCCAGGCCTGGGGCTGACTGCAGCGAGCACATCCTCCGCCTGTATGGAGTCATTAATGATGGGTACCTTCCCACTGATGCAGGGAGGAGCAAACAAACTTGTCTTCAGATATAAACTATTGCAGGCTGGTTTGTGATTGATTATGCTCTGCTTAATGTCAGTGGGAACTTACTCCTAAGACTCTACACTCCAAGAAACTTAGTTTTTGTTTGCCTGAGACTTGAGATGCAGGGATCAAGAAGGCAACTTATTGAGATGGGAGTAGATGGCCAAATCTAAAATCAAATCTGAAAACCTTTATTTATTTGCAAAAGTATCATTTGGTTCAAAAATTACATGTTTTTGAAAAATCAATCTATTTGATTTCCTGTCAAAGTTAAAGATTTAAATAAATCTTAATATGCAGTTTTTGTTTACATTTAAAACAAGGTCATGACTCCATGACTTTTCTCGTAACCTTCATGGCTTGGGATTTAGCGATCCACTCCCATTTAAAAAAGCCACCTGCATAATACATAATATTCAATGCCCACATTGTTGCCCACTTTGCCTAAACATTGGATTACATCATATCATTCATGTTATGTATAAGATATCAATCGGTTGAAATAACTTTAAATAACACCGACCAGTTCAATTACATTAGCATAATGGTACATGATGATCTGCTCTCAGATTTAAGATTAATGCAAGTGTAACTTCTTGCACGAAAAGGTTCACTCGTGACTCGTGGTTCCCACAAGATGTTCCCCTGGGGGGACGACAAGACCCCCGACTCACACTTGACCAGAAATGAAGCAATGTGGTATGTACATGGTACGGGAATTTATTTGATAGGATTTGATGTTGCGAATTCGAAATCCATATGAATTTTAAGAGGTTTCCATTCAACATATTTTGTATTTAAAATATTGAATATGGCATGGTAGGAACTTTCTTTTTTGTCGCTCATTAAAGCGTAAAAAATTGGAACAACCTGACTAGTCTCGGATGTGCTTCCAATATCTCAGTGAATGGATAGTAGTTGATAGAATGGACGTGGTGTACTTTTAAAAGTTGAGTCTACAAAATATTCCTTTATATTCGGTAATAAACACAGTGATTCTTCATTGCAAAATATTAAGATCCTAGTTTCTTCATTAATATAGTCAGCAACAAGCATTGTCCGAAATTGCAGTGGTACTTCCACTTCGCATAAACATTTAAAAACAGTCTTGTTAACGTCCATTGCATTTTTTCTACATTGGTAAAGACAACACTTAACATTTTGAAATTCGGGTATCCTTGTTTTAAGTTTTTTCTTTTTCAATGGAGTAATATGTTTGTCATAGATTTTAGGCATGGGTTCAAATAAAGTCGATGCCTCTTTTTTCATATTATTTATATTAATTGCAAGTTCATTTTTTACATCATCTGAATCGCAGTTAAATTTCGGTGGTGTTTTGTGTTCGACGTTCCGCACAATTTCGTCTTCCTGTTTAAAAAATATAGACCGTATAAAAATATTGTTACGCTGCCGCGACGCCGGCCGCACTGACAAACTGAGGACTAGAGACACTATCGGTCATACAATTATTTGAGATCTTGTATCATATGGTAGGAATCCTCGTGCAAAAAGGATCTAATAGCGTAATATCTAATGGCATACTAACATTCTACATCGAACCTTCCAATATGTTTTCTAGAGGTGTTTCTATTTGAAATACTCCACATACATAGTTGAGATACGTATAGTCGGTATATTATCTAGCTATCTAATTATTATCTGTGAAAATAAGTAAGCTTGTTTACCTTAAGGCGAATAGTAGGGGTGATAGTGGCGCCACTACATATTTAATTTAATAATTAAGTTATACAAAGGAATTATCAAAAAATCGGACCGCTGGTAGACGATACCTATCACAAGCTTTTATTTAATGTATCTGTAATAGTTTGGTTTTGTGTTATTCAATCAAAAACCTTGTTTGGAGAGCTTGGTGGCCACCAATAGGAACTAAACTCTTGAAACAAGTATCTGCCTAAATAATACAGTACAAAACTATTAAAGATACATTTAAAAAAGCTTATGATAGATATCGTCTACGCGCGGTCCGATTTTTTGATAATTACTTTGTATAACGTAATTATAAAATTTAATATGTAGTGGCGCCACTATCACCCCTACTATTCGCCTTAAGCGTTAAAGATCCCGAACATTTTTTCGTAGCCTTGTTGCAACATGTCCAATTGACCGTTTTATTTTTGTAGAATTTATGCCGGTAGTATTAATGTTTACCAAATAATAAAACCATACCATTTTTGTGACTTTTTCGTCCATATTTAGAGCTTATCCACATTTATGTTAGTATCCCTCCATGCAAATAAGTTTAATAAAACATAATTTTATAGGTATTTCATTAATATTGACAGATGACATGACAGAAAGAAACATACGACACTTTACAATGAGGATTTAATCGTTCCAGGTGGCCAGTACCTAACTGGCCGTAATAAGTATCTAAGCCGATAACTATTGAGCCAGTTACATACCACATTGCTTCATTTCTGGTCAAGTGCGAGTCAGGGGGACTTGTCGTCCCCCCAGGGGAACATCTTGGGGGGACCACGAGTCACTCGTGAAAAGGTTGTCGTTCATCTATTGTTTATCTAATACTGGCACCCCACCCTGCACATACCTACGTTGCTAAAACAAAACATACTAGTCTGATGTTAAGGCGGTACCCTACCTCGTTATTGTGTGAAGAGGATAGGCATAGGATTTCGCGTTCACAGGAGCGGGACAGAGCAAAGCGGCGTAAGCCCAAAAATCAAGTTTTTAGTAGTTATTTGCTCCCCACAAACATTAGAATAGTTAATTGAAAAAAAGGCAACAAATAAAATGTTCTTTATACTTAGCTCAATTACTATGCTTAATCTCAAGATCGTATCATCTGTATTTATTGAGAAATTAGGGTTTTAGTAAAAAATTAGAGGTAACTTCGCGATTTTTTTCTATCGAGAAAATTTTATGGAATCGTGTTTTCGAAACATATGATCGATAGAAAAAGTCCTGAACTTTACCATATATAAATTTCAAAGTTAAATATTCAGTAGTTCGGAAGATATGGAGGTCCGACGGAGTTGAAAATAAGCAATTTGAGGGTAGGTACCCCCTTAAAGTATACAAGGATTTGTTCCATCTTCTAGGGTGGATAACGGAAATGCATGTAGAGGTTTATTTGTGATAGGTAGCTACTTATTGAATGTTTACTTTTTGTTTTTGTCAGTAAGTAAGTATAATAAACATTATCATAAGTTTCCTGAGTATTTGCCCTGCCCACTTGCCCAGCCAGTCCATATTTACTTGTGTCATCTAAAAAGTCGTGATTTCTTTTTTGTGAAAGTGATTATTATGATTACTGATACAGCTGTTCTTCTATCTCACGAAGTCCGTTTAGCCCTGGTTGTAGTAGTGACTTTGCGCTTAGTTGTCATGCTGACGGTACTCGCTACGAAAATCTTACGTGAATACAATGAGCACTAGTGACCCGGACCGCGTCTCGGGCGAGACTGATTGCTTCCGAGCTTACGCACACTAAAACAATGTGTACCTACATGCATTCACTATGACATACATAGCCCAACGGACTTAGTGAAATACAATATCTATACCTGACCTGCCGAGTGCTTACTGTAGGGACTGACCCAAACCGGGTAATTAAACGACAAATAAAACATATGTAAAATACTACTGTAAATATAATGGTGTGCTTTCACATTCACTAGCTAAATAGGTTTGAGGGTAGGCCACGGCCACATACAGTACATAAGATAGTAATTGATCAGGAGGGCTGGCGCGGTCAGGTCTTCTTGCGGTCGCCGCTGCTGTTGACGAAGTCTTTGCTGGTGGTCCTTGTGGGCAGCTCCTCTGGAGGGAAAGCGTTCAATGTATAGATATCTGCATGAAGTACATTATATGACTATCTGTACAGAAACTCCAGTTAGATTTGAGTAAAAGTAAAGTACTTAAATATATAAGTAACTAGACGATCGCCTCGCGGTTTCACCTGCGTAGTTCCCGTTCCCGTGGGAATTCCGGGATAAAATATAGCCTGTCACTCCCTGATAAGTAAGCTTCCTAATGGTGAAAGAATTTTTCAAATCTGTCCAGTAGTTTCGGAGCCTATTCAATACAAACAAACAATCAAATCTTTCCTCTTTATACTTTACTTCTTATAGATTTACTAAAGTAAGCGGGGCGGGACCCTCGCCACTCGTACATCTGTGGAGTCGGTAGAGTCGGTAGAGCGCAGCGCACAATTCTATTATGAGACAGTTGACCATGGATTTGGGGATTTCAAGTACTTAAGTATGTCAAATGATGTGTTGGAAGCAGTGGGCCCGGAGCCGTGTCTCCGCCCGGGCCCGGTGGGCGCCCAGAGCTCAGGACTCTAGTGCCGCTGTACTTTACGAGATATTCGTACACTAAGGTCTGTTATGAACCTGGGCGGCGGCAGCAGGCGCGGTTGGCGCTGCCCTTGGGCGTGGTGGTACTGGCGGAGCCTTTCCCCGCGGCGCCCTTGGCCGCCGCGCCGGCGCCCTGGCCCGCCGCGTCGCACGGACAGCACGCCAGCACGCTGCCGCGCGACGTGTCCATCGCCGATATCACCTCCTCCTGAACAACACAACGCAACCATACATTTATGGCCATAACTAACGAACTAAATGGTCCTAGGTACGTAGGTAGGTACCTACCTAGTTTCTTTCAGCAGTTTCAGCGCTGCCTAGTCGGTACTAGGTAGGTACCTACCTACTAGGCACGCAACAAGGTTCACTAGGACGCGAGGAAAGACCCAATTCGAGACACGGTAAGCAGGTACCTGTACCTACCTACTATCATGTGCGAGACAAAATTGAACGTAGGTAGGTATTAGTGGCAGCATCAGGTAAGTACCTAGTTAAGTTACGTATACGAACACTCGCCGATACCTACCTACAGGCCCAGGTCGAGTGTGCACCTCGTACCTACACGATGCGTCCGTCCGCCCGGGGCGCCTCGTGGCCTCGCGGGCTGTCACCTGTCCCGGGCACAGTTGTAGTGTAAGTGGTACCTTGGTCGGGCGGGCCGGCAGGCGCGGCGCGCGGTCGCCGGCGCCGCGGGCCTCGTCCAGCGGCAGGCGCAGCTGCTCCCGCAGCGAGCCCGCGCCCTCGCCGCCCCCCGCGGCCTTCGTCGCCGAGCCGCCGCCGCCGCCGCCACCGCCGCCCTTGGGAGCGCTCTCGATGTATTGCTGGAGAGGAGATGCTAGTTATTGTCTATTGAAATTAACCGATCTACAATACCGAATTGCCAAATGAACTGGCAGCACGTGACTTATACCTAGTGCAGCGAGGTTACCTCGGGCACCTTCCAGACGATGATGGTCCCGGCGGCGCAGCACGACACGACGTGCCGGCTGTCGGGGCTGAACTGGCAGCACGTGACGGCGCCCGCGTGCCCGAGCCCCATGTGAGTGTACACGCCTTCCTGGTACTTCCACAGCTGCCGACAAGCACACGGGTAGCAGTAGGTACAGGAACAGCACAGCACAGCAGAGGAGTAGGCGAGGTACCTATCTACTAACAAACAACAGTTGCATTGATAGAAACGACAAGCTGTGTGGAGTCGGTCCGGCCGCGTCCGGATCAACAGCACCTGTCTGATGGTGGACATGTCCGGGGACGCCTCACCTTGACGATCTGATCGTTCCCGCCGGTGACGAACAGTTTCCCGTTGCTCGTGATGTGCAGCCCGTTGACGGCGCCCACCTTGCTCGCCTCCAGCTGCAAACAAACAACACGTGCATGCCAGTCAACGAGTTTTGTTTGTCTAATCGAAAGGTTCTCGTGTGTGTGTGGGGGTGGTACCTCTCTGGCAAGGTTCCCGCTGCCCGTCTCCCAGTAGGCGACGCGGCGGTCGGTGCCGCCTGTCAGCAGCTGGCAGCCCGCAGGCTCGAAGCACACGCACATGAACAGCGTGTTGGCGTACATCACTTGGCGGCGAGACAGCGAGCTGACCAGTAAGGACCAAACAAGGAACATCAAAAAACGTTATCCTGATCACAAAATGAAGAGTTCAAATTACTAGTTAAGTAGGCCGACGCGCGACGGTCGTTGGGGCGTAAGGCTTGTGAGTGGCGACCACGTACCGGAAGATGCAGAGTGGCAGGCACCACACCCCAAAGGTGGACCGAAGAACTGTTAAAGGACGCGGAAAACCGCTGGGTAGGGGCCGCGCTGATCGATCATTGTGGCGATGTTTGGTGAAGGCCATGTATTGTATGTCCAACAGTGGAAGTCGTTTTGCTGAGTGAATGATGTGATTTTTGTGTAAGTTAAGTAACTGTCTCACATGAGGTCCCAGATGATGGCCGAGCCGTCGGTGCCCGCGCTGACGGCCTCGGTGTCGTTGGGCGACACCTGGATGGCCGACACGGGGCTCTTGTGCTCCTTCAGCACCTTCTTCAGCGTCTGGCTCGCGGGCCGGATGTCCCAGACGCGGACCTAGCACAGGACAATGTGATTATGCAGTGCAGCTGTGCGAGGGATGTGCCAGCTCGTTGACCTCTGTGTTGCTAGTGAAGACATAAGAAAAACAAAACTCAACGCCACACAGAGAGCAAGCGCTCAGCATTGCCCAACTGTAATAACCGTGGGCAGGGCACAACCGGCACACGTGCCCTTGTTGTGCGTGTTGTAGATGCAGTAGATGATGAGATGAGGTGAGGTATGAGGTTCAGACGCGACGCTACCTGTCCCTCGCAGCCGCCGGAGATGAGCGTGCGGCCGGTGGAGGTGCAGCCCAGCGCGGACGTGCCCTTGTTGTGCGTGTTGTAGATGCAGTAGATGAGGCGGCCCGTGAGCGGCGTGAAGGCGCGGATGCAGCCGTCGCTCCAGGCGGAAACGATGCTCTTGCCGTCGCCCGCGAACAGCACGGCCGAGCACGTGAAGTTGGGCACGGACACGCGCAGCAGCTCCTGGCACGTCTCCAGGCACCACACGCGCACCGAGCCCGCGCCCGCCGTCGCGAACACACCGCTCATGCCTCTGGAAACAACAAGTGCAAGATACCTACCTTAGTTACCTCAACCTCAACAGCCTGTTGTATTGGTCCACGGCTGGACGCACGCCTCCCCCAGATAAGCGCCTTATTGGCTTTTATCACATGGGGGTAGTGCCCATAATCCCCACGCCGGGCATGCGGGCTGGGGATCGCAGTTCGGTGGTAGAATTGTTCTGTAGGGGGCGCTGCTGCCCGCCCCCGGTGGATTACCTTACGACCCCTTGTCGCCTCTTACGACACCCGCGGGAAGAGTTGGGGAGGTGCAAATTGTAAGCCGGCGCCACACAGCGGTAGGTTCCTACTTAAGTTCATAATAAGATTTGTAGAGGTGTTACACGAGCCTACATTTTGTATGATGCAGCAATACAATCAATGTTGAACAAGGTCTGTGTAATCCTGAGGATAAAGATGGAAACACCACCGCTCGCAAGAACCCTGAGTCATCGTAGATTCTACGACCGCGATTGAACATTGTGTCTGATTCTGTCACTGTCTGCGACTCACTGTGTGAGAGTTACCTGGGGAAGGCGACGTCGTTGATGGCGCAGCGGTGGCAGGTGACGACGAGCGTGACGGCGAAGGTCGCGAAGTCGATGGCGTAGATCTCGGAGCCGCGCGTGCCGGCCAGCAGCACGCGCCGCGCGCCGCGCAGCGCCGGGCCCTCCATCAGCTCCAGGGACGTGATGCTGCCCTCCAGCTTGGCCGTCTTCAGCTGGACACCACAACTTGTCTCAATCATCGTCGACTTACGACGAACCCTCGAAGTCCTCGAAATTTCTCAAATCGAACGAGAAAGTAAAATTCTTTGGAGAGGAGAGCGCGTAGGACACGTACATAATTATATGCCAAGAGGGTAGCAGGGGAGGTGGGGAGGTGGCGTTCAGTTGGTTGGTGAGTTAATTAGTGATGGCTACATAAATCATCATCTTCAGCGCTTATCGATCGTCTGTTGTAAATAACCTTCTGTTTAAAACTTTTAAATCCATCATGGTTATTAACACTAAAGTCATTAACAACGGGATATAACCCTCTGTTTACCTCCCCCTCTCCTTAGCTCTGAGAGATGGATGGAGACACCTGCGAGGATACACTTACAGCCCTGAAGTGCGGCTTGTTGGGGTCAGCGACCTTGCTCCTGGGCAGGTCGCAGGTCCAGTTGATCTCGTCGAGCAGGTCCACGGTCCCGTCGCCCGCGCCCACCACCAGGCAGCCATCGCTCAGGATCAGAATCGCTTCAATGCCTGCATCGACCAAGTTGCTCTTTCTGTGTCAAAAATTCTAACACTTGCGGCCATTTAACGTTAGATGCACAGAGCACACGTGATGAAAAAAGATTCAAGATATTTTATTGCGGGACATCTATATCTAGGTATATAATATTATAGAGGAATGATTTGATTGTTTGTTTGTATTGAATAGGCTCCGAAGCTACTGGACAGATTTGAAAAATTCTTTCACCATTAGGAAGCTTACTTATCAGGGAGTGACAGGCTATATTTTATCCCGGAATTCCCACGGGAACTACGCGGGTGAAACCGCGAGGCGATCGTCTAGTGCTGTATAAAGGTCTTAAAATAGTTTATGGTACCAAGCAAAGAGCTACAATATACACACACCGCACACCGCATAGATAAACACGGTTTCACGTCACGTTAAACTTATAGCACCCAAATGATGTTATATCAAACGTCATTGATAGCAAGCACCCCATTGTCGCATCGGGAGTCAAGCAGATTTCCGCATTCAGTCTTAAAATTTGAGGACACAGCTCGGTAGTTAAGTAAGATGCACTCACCCAGGCTGTAGCAGATGGAGTCGGGCCGCTTGCCCTTGCGCAGCGGGCCGCACTTGGTAGTTAAGTAAGATGCACTCACCCAGGCTGTAGCAGATGGAGTCGGGCCGCTTGCCCTTGCGCAGCGGGCCGCACTTGGTAGTTAAGTAAGATGCACTCACCCAGGCTGTAGCAGATGGAGTCGGGCCGCTTGCCCTTGCGCAGCGGGCCGCACTTGGTAGTTAAGTAAGATGCACTCACCCAGGCTGTAGCAGATGGAGTCGGGCCGCTTGCCCTTGCGCAGCGGGCCGCACTTGGTAGTTAAGTAAGATGCACTCACCCAGGCTGTAGCAGATGGAGTCGGGCCGCTTGCCCTTGCGCAGCGGGCCGCACTTGGTAGTTAAGTAAGATGCACTCACCCAGGCTGTAGCAGATGGAGTCGGGCCGCTTGCCCTTGCGCAGCGGGCCGCACTTGGTAGTTAAGTAAGATGCACTCACCCAGGCTGTAGCAGATGGAGTCGGGCCGCTTGCCCTTGCGCAGCGGGCCGCACTTGGTAGTTAAGTAAGATGCACTCACCCAGGCTGTAGCAGATGGAGTCGGGCCGCTTGCCCTTGCGCAGCGGGCCGCACTTGGTAGTTAAGTAAGATGCACTCACCCAGGCTGTAGCAGATGGAGTCGGGCCGCTTGCCCTTGCGCAGCGGGCCGCACTTGGTAGTTAAGTAAGATGCACTCACCCAGGCTGTAGCAGATGGAGTCGGGCCGCTTGCCCTTGCGCAGCGGGCCGCACTTGGTAGTTAAGTAAGATGCACTCACCCAGGCTGTAGCAGATGGAGTCGGGCCGCTTGCCCTTGCGCAGCGGGCCGCACTTGGCGAGGCAGCCCAGCAGCGCCGGCTTGCAGTCGCCCACGGACGCCGCGGGGTCTGCCGGGTAGCCGATGCTGAACTTTATCATGTCGCCCGTGCTGCAACCAACGAACGACGCAACGATGAGAGCTACTCAAGAGTGTCTAGCTATAGCTAGGGTATCTACGAGTAGGTGTCAAGCCAAGAGCAGCGCGTGATGTGGTGTGTATCACGTGGTGGCGTGGTGGTGAGTCGTCTTGGCCGACGGCCATGCAGCGCACAGTGTGGGTGTGTAGCGTGTCTCACGTGGTGCCCGCGTAGCCGATGGAGTCGTCCTGGCTGACCGCGATGCAGCGCACGCAGCGGCGCAGCTTGCCCAGCGTCACGTCCACCACGTCCAGGTTCTTGCTGGCCGCCAGGATGTTCCACACTCGCAGGTTCGCTGAAAACAGCCATCCGCTTAGTCTGGCATGGCGGAGTAGGAGGAGGTCAATGGAACGGTCATTGACGGCGGTCGCGGTGTAACAATCGATTCCTCCAACTCAGCCCGACATCCACGATGTTGCATTGCAGATAAGCCTCGACTAAGGGAACCTTGTTACCAAAAGAAGGGCAGCAGCTTAGTTCCGAGTCGCCCGCGCAGTCCCACAGCAGCACGCAGCATGATAGGTAGTTGTGGTCGTGCGCTACTCACAGTCCCCCCGGTGACGAAGGCGTTGGGTCGGGCGGAGAGCGCGGCCACGGTGACGGCGTCGCCCGTGGTGAGGCGCGCCGCGGCCGCCGTGCCGGTGGCGGCGCCGCCCGCGCAGTCTCACAGCAGCACGCAGCATGATAGGTAGTTGTGGTCGTGCGCTACTCACAGTCCCCCCCGGTGACGAAGGCGTTGGGTCGGGCGGAGAGCGCGGCCACGGTGACGGCGTCGCCCGTGGTGAGGCGCGCCGCGGCCGCCGTGCCGGTGGCGGCGCCGCCCGCGCAGTCCCACAGCACCACGCACCCGTCGTCGCGCCCCCCCAGAGAGATCATGTACCGCTCGTCCGCGGTGAACGTCAGTGCTTCCACCCGCACCTGCATCACGCATATAGACAAACATTGGCTACGTACTAGTACGTACCTACCTATCTAGTTAGGTACCTACTGGTAGTAGGAAGGTATCCATCCGCGCAACAGGACACTCGTTTGTTTGCTACCGCTCGGTAACTCGTGCAACAAAATGGAATAGGTAGGTACCTACCTACGTAATATTTACAACATTAGGTACATACTCATAAGCCCCTATCGGCGACTTCACCGCAGGCGCGCCGCCCGCGCCAGGCGCCCTCGTCAAACCGTAGGTCGAGTATAGGTAATCTAAAGGTACCTAAAAGTCGTGTTAGTTACACTATTTATAACTCGAGAACGGCTTTACCGATATGGCTGAAAATTGGTGAGGAGACTTAGAGCCAGGAGACGGACATAGGATACTATTTATTCCCTTCGTATTCAAGTGTGACTTGACATAACCTCAAAAATAGAATAGGATAGAAATAACCTCAAAACGTTTCCATAGAAACAACGCGTGCGAAGCCGCGGGCAGAAGCTAGTATTAGTATAGAAGAGAAGAGAAAACTGGACTCATCAAGAGATCTCTGAAACTACAAGACCTACGAAGCTGAAATTTTGCTTGGAGGTTCCTTTCAGGACGTAGGCCTAGAAGCGAGAACAACACGAGAAACGTGAGTGTGGAACCGATTCACAATATGTTCTCGCGCTCTTTGTCTCGCGTCAAAAAACCGACAAAAAGCGGAGAACTAGGCGGGAACATGAGAATCGGTTCCACACTCACGTGTTGTTCTCGCCTTCTCGCGAGAATGTGGAGCGCGCATTAAACTCAAAAATATGCGGGTACCTACTAGGCAAGTACCTACCTACCTATTTATTGAACTAAACCGATGGCGATGGAACAAACACCGCCTATGCATGTCTGTTTCTCACCCCTGAGATAGGTAGACCGTATCTAAGGTAGGTAGCAACAAGTACAGATGAGTTTACCTTGTGCAACTCGTGCGAGCCGATCAGCGTTCTCTTCTTGAAATCCCACACCTTGGCCGAGGCCTTGAAGCCGATGTGGTTGATCTGGCCCGAGCCCACGTACGTGCCCTTGGGCGACACCGCCACCGTCGACACGCTGCAAGTGCAAGTGCCCACACACGTACAAACACACCCCTTTATGTAGGTAAAGGTAACTAACTAGTAGGAGCCATACATGTATAAATCTATGGTAAGGTAGGAGCCAGTTGTTGCCTTCAGCCTAACTAACTTATCATGCCCACGCCCACACACGTCACCTAAACAAACTTACGGCTGAGAATACAATTCCTCTGTAGATAGGTAAGTTCACTTAGCTATAAGTATAGCAGAAGCTGGAATCCTATGTACCTTACTTACTACTTAAGTAGGTACCTACTTACACTACACAGGCCCATCGTCATCATCATACAACTTGTTCCATCCTCCGCTTTAAGAGTCTCATTGGGTCAGATTTTATCAACATTCAGAGTTACAGTTAAAATGCCCAGCAAGTTACATGTTTGGGCACAAGCAGCCGGTTCAGATTTAATGTTTATTTATTAAGGCTTATAAAATAATTACCTACCTACATAGTGTGCATAGTTTACCTGTTGGAGTGTCCTGACAGGAAGTACATCTTCTTGGTCTTCCAGTGCTGGATGCAAACCTTGTTGCCCATGGGGTACACCACATGCTGGCAGTCGGGGTGTGTCTTGAGCCCCCGGATAGCCGAGCCTACAAATTTACTTTTAACATGCTTCTAACACTTATTTAGAATTCAGATCAACTGGCAAGATATAGGTAGGTTGGTAGGTATACTAGGTAGGCACCAGTTTGTAATTAACTTTGATTTGTTAACTGAATGGAAGAAAGAAAACATCACCAATGACAAAGAAACAAATTACCTTCCTATCATATAAAAAACACACCTACCATCAAATCCCACAATTGCATATGCCTCCAAATTTTTCACTTCATTAGTCATCTCCAATTAAGTATAAATGTTAACTCTTCAAATGATAATTCACTACTTGCTTACGAAAATGAAAGTATAAAACCAAATAAATGTGCCCTTGTTTAGTTTGTGGGTGACAACATGTTTGTCAAAGAGAATACAATACTATGAAGAATTTATGTTTTGAGTCTGGTTGCTATTTAGGTGGTTGGTAAACACTATGCACAGTTGCCATGCCAACACTCTTCTCTATGAATCCAATTCAATCCTTCAGTCTTGCCTCAATGAATGAATGAATATATTTTTATTTCAGACAACAAAGTCCATAGTAGAATACAAACATTTGACAAATAAAAATAGGAACACAAACAAAATTTAGAACAATAAATACTAATCAATGGGTTCAGTCCACAGAGTAAGAGGTTCAATCACTTAAGCCTGGTTTTCACAGGCCCAGTAGCTGTCGGACAGTTACCGGGTCTCTGAAAACAAAGTTGAGTCAGCTAACACACTACTAAAAATAAACATACAGCCAAAAACTGTTTAAACAAGACAGCAGATGGTCAGCTGCCGTCTACTGGGTGGTAAGCATGTGGTCAGTAGCTGGGCCCGTGAAAACCAGGCCTTATCTACATAAAGTATCAATATATTTTTTTATCTTATCTTATTAATATTTAAAAATCATGTGTCATTTGTAATTTGTCACGTTGTTTGTCCGCAATGGACTCCTAAACTACTTAACCGATTTTAAATTAAATTTGCACACCGTGTGCAGTTTGATTCAACTTGAAAGATAGGATAGCTTAAAGGTTTAAAAGGTGAGAGCAGCGGTACGAAGTTCGCCGAGTCAGCTAGTAGTTATATGTTACAAGTGTGCAAGGTTTAAAAAACTCACAGACATAATACCTACTAGCTGCACCTAAAGTATGTCTGTGAAAAAACTAAGCTTTGGTCTTTGTTTCTGTTAAACTGGTCAAAGTTGACATGTAGGTCCTATCAAAATTATATTAAGAAGAATTAGTGATCAGATCACTTTATTTCCTATGTTTACTTGTGTAATTTGAATTTTTGTGACATGTCTAAAAGTCCTGTAAGGTCTAAAGGAAATAACTTTGATATTTATCAAGAAAACAAACTTAGTTTTGTTACTTCTATACTAATATTATAAAGAGGAAAAGATTTGATTGTTTGTTTGTTTGTATTGAATAGGCTCCGAAACTACTGGACCTATTTGAAAAATTCTTTCACCATTAGGAAGCTTATTTTTCAGGGAGTGACATAGGCTCTATTTTATCCCAGATTTCCCACGGGAACGGGAACTACGCGGGTGAAACCGTGAGGCGATCGTCTAGTAATTAATATTCTTACAAAACAAACTCAATACCTACATTATTTCATATTCTAGTCATAGATGTAGGTATAATAAAAAGTGAATTTTAGTCATTTTCTAAGCCTCCGTCTTGTGCTTTTAGCTTCATCCTCCACATTCTGCTTGACAACCTCTGCCAGCCGCTTGGACTCGTTGATCATTCTCTGCTTCACTTTGGACAGAAATTCTAGCAGCTGGAACAATGAGAACAATATTATTATAATACCTAATGGATGTGTCACTCACGGCCAGCATCCAGCCCCAAGGACGCAGCGCGATGACGATGGTGTACTGGTCAAACTACAACTTGGAACATTTATCATCGTCGGTATCTTAGTCTTTTCACTACTGCGCAAATATTCTGCTGTTAGTATGCCATTCACCTCGCTCCTGTGTAAATTCCTGAGGTAGGCAAAGGTTAAGTTTGGTAGGTACTACGTACCAGCAATTCGTCCTCAATCTTCCCGATTTGTACGAAGGCGCAATGTGGAGCGTGGTCGCGGTGCTCCGCCCAGGGGTCGTCGCTGGGCTCCCAACCGTCCATCTCTTTCCCGCAGAGGAAACATTTCGCTGCATCCGCGTCTGCCTTGCAAGTCGCCATTGAGTAAAACCCAGCCTCAGCCATATTCCGTACGTTGCACTTATCTTTATTGCTGAACGGCCACATTTTGAACGTTTTTATCCTTTCTTCGAGTAAGTACAGTGGGCGGCTTTCCATTTTTGTACAATAACTAACTTTATTTCGAACGTACAGCACTTGAATTGAATGGTAGTTTTGTTTTGAATTCTTCAATTTCTTCAACTGTAGGTTCTTCTTCTTCTTTTGTTTATGGCTTGCTGTGCTTGATAATTAATAGCAACAATTCTGCCAGTGTCCATGTAACGAGTGTCATAACATAAACTTATGTACAGATAATAATGGGAAAAGCCTGTAGAATGAGGGAGAGTCTTATAAACTACGAATAAGTAATATTTATTCGTAGTTAATATTAGGTACAGTTTAATACTACTGCGTCACAATATACATAATGGAAAATACCTAAGTACTTATTTGCTAATATACAAAATTACATGAAATACGGACTACAGTTCAGTTATAAAATAAAATTAGCACACAGAAATACAACAACAAATCCCAAACCAATCATGAACAAGCGTTGAACAAGCGTAAAACGGAACGCAGCCATTTTTAGTGTTTCACACGTGTATGCAATGGTGCCAAAAAAGGCGACTTTTCTCCATCTAGAGACTGACTGTCGAATAATATTGGGTGAGGTACGATGTTCAATATAATTATGATCGGGTCCATAAAAAAAACTATTAAGACCTATTATATATTTACTTACAATCAATAATTTATTGTAATATCCATACGAAAATAGGTTCACATTTTAATAAATTCACCCTAGATTGTTTTTCAAGACAAAAACTTACTTAATTTTAGGTTGAACTTTTAAAAAGGAATTGAGAATAAATTAATAAATTGTTTCCTATCTAATTCGACGACCTCTGTGGCGCGGCGGCGGGCGAAGGCCCGCTTTTGCGACGCAGCCTTGGGACAAATGTTTGTACGATCTGCAAATATTTGTTCAGGGTGTTCTGGATGTTTTCTATGTATGAGTAAAAGTATAAATAAGTATAAAGTCAAGTACTTATTTATTACTACAATCCTAATGTATTATAAAATAAAAACATTATCTATGCTGTAGTGTATTGTATTAAGTATGTTATTTATCTAGTATACGCTTAACACCGGCTTTGCTTATCTTGGGGCTAGGTAATGCTGTGTGAATTGTCCTTATTCATAAATCTCGTTACAAAATACCATAGAAAATAAAATATTGTAAAACTATTCTACAGTAAAAAATATATCAAAACGATACGACGAATTTTATCAATCAAAATTATTATTATTATAAGTTACTAGCTGCTGCCCGCCGCTTCGCACGCGTTGTTTCTATGGAAACTTTAAAAGGTGAGTTCTATCCCATGGGAACTGATTTAAGGGATAAAAAGTAGCCTATCTTTTATTCCAGGCCTAGAATTACTGTATGCAAAATTTCAGCCCGATCCGTTCAGTAGTTTTGACGTGAAGAAGTAACAAACATTCATCCATCCATCTATCCATCCAAACTTCGGTATTTATAATATTAGTGTGATGTGATGATTACAGATTACAGGGGTCCTTTAAATAGGTAAAGACAGACAGAAGCATTAATTGGTATCCCCCTCACGGAATAGGGGAAAGTGGGTAGGTACACATAACCCTTCCGGGAGACTTGATACATTGAAATACGGTTTTAGAAATTTATTTCTCAAAAAAAAGAAATATAAAATATTACCTACTAAACGATTTAGATTATTATTTTAGAACGGCAATACTGATTCGATTTTGAAGGTTAGACACCGCAGAAAAGAAACATCTGTCAAAGTCAGTTGTGTGTATAAACGGTCGCGGTTTTTTCATACGACACGACCGACACACACATGACTTTTGTTTTGGAGGATTTGGATTGGACGTGGGTTATTGACTGTGATTGTTGATAAAAGGAAAGTAAAAGCACATAATATTTGTGTTTTTTACAATATTATATTATATGCTTTTACTTTCCTTTTACCCAAATTTCTATTGGGGTTAGTCAAATTCTTTCTGGATAGTGGTTTAAATTATATGAGATATTACATAAACTTGTTATGATTGGGGAGACTTGATACAAAAAATTTGGGTAGACTTGATATCCTTCAATCGAGTCTCCCACAAGTGCTGTGGATGTACCGATTAATACACCTTCACCGATTATTATACCGGTTATTATTTTAGTAGAGTATGTTTCCAATCATCAACCGTTTCGAGCACGCCTGCCCTAATCTCGCATGTATCAAGTCATCTGACAGCTAGGATTAAGTAACCCACCTATTTATAGGAGACACATGTTACGATTCCCATTTTTTAGTTATTTTAAAATATCTTTTAAACCTTAAAGAAAATTTCGAAGTATCTTCCAGCATTCTTTTACTAGATAAATTGTGAATGCTTTAGTCACAAATAATCACTTCGAGGTAAAACTTTTATGTTATAGACAAAAATAAAAGTGGGGGATCAACTGTACCCAGTTTCCCCTATGTTATAGTGCCATCCAGTAGCACGCAGGTTCAAACCCTTCTTCAAAGCTTAGAACATAAAAATATTGATTTTAGTTTAACTTCAGTCTGTGTTGACACAGTATCCCAATCTTTACCTTCAACCAGGTCATAGAAGCGCTGGAACTCAGCTTTGTTAAAGATTTATTTTTTATTTTATTTATTTTTATTTTCGAATTTTAGGAAAACTTACAGCTAGAAAATTACAAAATATGAAATATTAGTACTAAATACATGAAAAATTACATGTACTTAAACTGAGGGCTATTTAAGAAGTTTCCACTGTTAGCAAAATTCATTTAAGTTATAAGTAGGTAGGCTACTTACATTATTTCAGTGGTAATGGACGACTACCTAATAAAAGATCTTATTTAACTTAGGTATTTGATACACAAAAAGAAACTAAAAATGAAGGACACATTGCACACACTTGTGATGAGTTGTAGTCCGTTTCAGGGTCAATGTTACAAGGTTCTAATTTGGCAAGTCTTTCTGGTTTATCTACGTAAATTTTTATATCTACACTAATCCCTCATTAGCTGCGCTCACTCTCACATCCTCAACTTTTTCATTTATTAGTACTTACAGCATCAAGCTTGCTGCCTATCTCATTTATTATATCATTACTAGCTTCTGCCCGCGGCTTCGCACGCGTTGTTTCTATGGAAGCGTTCCAAGGTAATTTCTATCCCATTGGAACAGAAATACAGAAATAAGTAGGTACAAGCTGTTAGGTAAATAATAACCATCAAACATAACTGGGTAAAATTGTATATCAGCCTGGCAACACAGTGGGTGACGCACGATTAGCGAGGCAACTCTCGGCTACCGGACTCATTCTATCGCCGACAGCCGTCCTGAGCAGACTTGGTATTTTTGACCTACAACTGAATAGTTGTTGCCCAGCCTTTGCTTGCAAAACGAGTCTGTACCAGTTTGGGACCGAACGGAGGTGGAGTCGGTTGAGGCATGCTGTTTTTGTATATACCGCCCAACAACTTCAGAAGTGGGATTCCGATAGCAAGGTACGTAAAGTGAAGATTTCTTATAATTATTCGTAATTACTGCTCTTTATCTTGTTATCACCCTGCCCACAAGGTGTTGAGGGTTGACTTGTTAACACGTAATCGGGGTACATAACTCCGATAGTGTTAACAGATTGATTTAGAAGTGCGGGTTTGTGCAGGCATTCGGCCAGGGCATGCCGTCCCTGGTAATGTCGTCACGTACTTAGTGATTTTACTAGATACCTACCTGCATTTTTGGTTAGTTTGAAAGCCTGTTTGTTAGCACGTGGTCAGGGTATCTACTCCCTGACAGTGTTGGCGGAATGATTTGCAAGTGATCGGTATTTGTGTAGGCATTTGGCCAGGGTACTCCCTGGTAACGCCGGTACGTGCCTGGTTAATTCTGATTAATATACTAATGACAATATGTTAAAGTACACTAAATAGCGATTGCTCGATAACATGTAGCGGGTTCACCGTTAAGTAAGTAGGTAGGTACCTACCGAATCTGTGATCGTGGCCGCGTTTGGCCAAGATACATAGGTACCCGCCTAGTCGCCTACTCTATGATAGCTTGAACGCGGGCTCAGCAATTTAACTGGCTGGATTTCCTTTTCAACGTGTTTTTTGTAACCCCAAGAGAAATTTATAAACTTTTGTTTGGATTCTGGTTATCAGTGATCCATGATCGCATTAACTTGTCAGATGAAATGGAAATATGCCTTGAAGAACATTGATGCTTGATAATTTTTAACAGCGAATGATGGAAGCAGTTAGCGTGACCACCACCGTAGCAGAGAACACCGTCGCCATAAGGCGCCAAAGCGCCGTAGCAATCGACGGAGCCGCGACGAACACAGCCAGCCAGGTACCATAGATGCTGACGTAATGTGATCGTGATGGCTGTGCTGAGAAGCGTCCAGCGAACGATGGACGATGCAACGAGAAGCGAGGTAAGTCGTGTAATTCTACTCGAAATCCTTCACGCAACCGTTGATATAGTAGGAAGAATCGAAGCGCCAAAGCAGGCGTACCTAGAACAGCACGTCGCAGCGAGAGGCTAGTTGCGCCTCACATTCGAAGCCGTTGTCGTAATCGGCACTATAGTGAACTTCGTGAATCGAATCGGAATGTATTTGAAGGTGTACTTTATTAGTACCTAGATATAGATATTATGTACCTATGTCAAAATCCGTTGATAGGCTTTGATCCATGCCATGCCTCACTTCTTCAATGGACTACAAAATATTTAGATTTTACCCTAACCAAATCTGGTGGGCCTCACCGAATCGTGATACCAAAGAATACCAACCCATTTATTAAATTTTGATTAGCTCCGTTATGTACTAACCGATGTAGATAGGTGTACGATGATGAAGATTTCATGGCTTTATGTAGGTATGGGATAGAATAAAGACCTCGATATTTACTGCTAGTGACCTGACCACCTTATAAATTACCCAACCTTCGGAACGAATACATTCTACAGGTACCTACGCAATATCTACGCTCAGAATAACTACAGTAGGTACCTAGCATAATAAGGAATAGGGACAAATTTGATATATCTACGTAGGCACTAATTCTAAGTTAAGCATGAAAATAATCATGGAGCTGTAATATTTTTTTTTTTAGTTTTACGATCCGTTTCCGAGTCGTAGTACCACAGAAACATATCTAGATATATTTCTGTGCGTAGTACCTATGTTGCATAGGTATGCATCAGAGTGCACTTGAACCGATCAAGATAGCGACGAGTTTCAGGTTGAGTTGTCGGTGAAAATGCTAATCACAAACAAAGCAGTTTACTTAAAATATTTGTTACTTCACTTGATAATAACGAACGTTTGGCTACTTACGCTAAGAACTTTGTAGTCTAAACGGATAGGTGCCATGCCAACGTCATATTATATCCATGCTCAGTTTGCAAACCCATGAACACAACTAGCTACCTATCTCTCTCTAGACCTACCTACCTACATACCAATGCACGAATGCACCTTTGATTGCAGCGTATTCATGAAATATTTGCTAGAGAAAATATAATATTTAAATAAACTCGATCATAGTCTTGAAACAATGCTCACCTACCTAATTATAGATTTGTAGATGACCAAAACCTCGATAAGTAGTTCCAAGATTTATAGGTATTTTTGGTGGCAAAAGATCATTCACTTTCTATTTTTCTGTTAATAAAACCATGACACGAAGCCGTGCTCGCGGTGGTTTCCAAAATAGGACTTTTGTGAGAACATGCGGGTTCGATTCCCGCGGCGCGGCAGGTATTTGTTCGATTTCCGGATGGTTGTTCGGGGCCTGAGGCATGACAAGCATTAAGTACTTTAATTTATATGTAAAATAATAATGAGCCTTTGTAGGAATTCCGATTTAAACTACGTAGAAAGCGTAGGAAGGTACCTACCTATAAAAACAAAACACAAATTCTAGTGTTTTTTTTTTATGGTTTAAGTAATTTCTTTGATCATCCAAACTATTATTTATTGCAATGGACGACTGGAAGGCAAAACCTAAGTCTTCGCAATCTACTAATTTTTTTTGAACAAGGAATAAAAACTAAGAATTGAAACAAAAACAATTTATGGCAGCTCCTTAATCTAACACTTTTGATGCCCGCGACTCACATGCAACCTTAACCAAACATTTTGTCATTCAGGTGGCAAACTTCTTACGTGTAAATAATGCATATAAATGAAGCAATAAAATATCGAATAGAAATCATTGAGGGTAGCGAAAAGAAATGTGAAGTAAACATGTAGGATTAGAGGAGTAGAGAGTATGAACAGGATGTAAGAGTACGAACGCTAAGCAAGTATGAACGGGAGAACCACACTTTTCATAAAAGTCAACAGTGTGTGAATGTGTAAATATATAATGTAGTGTAGATGATATAAAATGAACAATAAATAATATACTTAAATCAAACGCTTAAACTAAATATTGTGGGAAGATTCCCACGTAGGTCTTTAAACTAACATTTTCATGGCCCGAGACGCAGACGAGCCTCTCGACTCGACCCTCGTGTAGTGGCGGCGGCGGGGCGCGCCCCTGCGGGTCGCACCGCCGAAGCTGGGCAGCGAATGCGTTAATACGCAGAGTATCAATTACATACATATTTATGCCTGATTATGCTTTGAGTACGAGTAGGTTTTCGGTAGGTAAATTATTTAGTACGATATTATTATACTGTTACACCCTACGTGTTAATTAGAGTTTAAACGGTGAAAACGATATAAGTACTCGTAAGTTGTTTAGGTCCATAATAAACAAAATAGAATAAAATAGAATGGAATCGAATGGAATCGAACATAATCGAATAAAATCGAATAGGATAATAGAAAAGGTATTTATATTTACTAACAGACGCAATTGAAACACGGGTCGTCAGTGACCGTGATCAGAGAATTAGTTACTGCTGGCATAATAAAATAAATTGAGTTTCCAAAGTAAACTACTTACGACTTTTCAAATGAATTTAGGACTGTAGTAGGTTCAATTAAAAATAAACAGAGTTAATACCATACTCAAATAAATAAAATTAAAGGTAAAATACACACCTAGGTTTACAACACCTATAAAATGTAATATACTAGAAGACGATTTTTCTAATTTACTAGTGACGACGACTTTTCTCATTTACTTGTGTAAAGGTTCTCCTACCTGCAGCCAAATCGCGCTTTTTGGATAGTTGTGTTGGTTTAAGGAATCTTGACCAGTGTTTGAGCGGGAAGGGAAATTGAAGGCAAACTAGGCTATCCTCGATTGGTTGATATGTCGTTATGGAGCGGCGGTGAATAATTATGCTTTTATACTAAAGTATCTTCAAATAGGTCGAACGGGACTTTCTAGTCCTTTTTTTTAGATAACTTGAAGTCGTGCAATGTCTTACAAAAATAATTTTAGTAACAATTTACTAGACTTAGGCCTATCAAATTCTATTTTTGGGTCTATTTGAACTCCCTAATCCAATATAGGGTAGTTAATGTAAATTTAAACAATGATGTTGAAAGTTGTAGCTGTAGGTACATTGACAATGAAAATCATTATTATTGCTGCACTGATCATGATATTCTATTGGATATTATACGTAAACGTTTTGCTAATAGTTTAGCAGAAGATAACAATGACATCTTATTGACACACAATTTAATAGTCAGGTATGCAATGCATTTCATGATAATAAACTTAATAATGCTGTCCACGTTTAATTCGAACTTAGTCCGCTGGTTGTTAACTGTGGACATGCGGGGCACAATGATGCGCCGCCCAAAGAGTCTCAGTTAACAGTCAGAGTGAAAAAACGATAAGTTATTTTTAAGTCAGGTGAAATTAATATAATTGACTAACAGCTTGTTAACTGTGGGCATGCACAACGATGTGCCGCCCAACGAGAAGCAGTTATTAGACTCAGTGAAAAAGGGAACAATTTGGTTATTTTACGCGTGAAATAATTTTAACGTAGGGTAACCAAATGATATTACATGATGGGTTGTTAATTGTGGGCATGCCAGGCACAATGATGTGCCGCCCAATGAAAAGCAATTAACAGTCTGGGTATTATAAATAATAAAAAGCAATTGGGTTATGTTGCGCGTGAGTTATTTCTAGCGTAAGATTAACCAAATGGCATGACAGATTGTTAATTGTGGGCATGCCGCCCAGCGAGAAGCAGTTAACAGCCTGAGTGATGATCTACTTATTGTGGGCATGTTTCGCTCAGTGAAAAGCAATAAGTTGATGAAAATAGTAATTCTCACTAATAGTTTTACTATAAGCAAATGAAGTGATAAGCTTTGCAACCAAAGCTAAGAAATGAGAAGGAATGCAGTGACGAACTTAACAACCAAAGCCTAACGTGGGAGCTACACATCGACAGACTCTGCGAGAGAGTGGGAAGGGCTTGCTTCGCTTTATGGCGTTTATCGGCTACTCTTGAAGAAGGGATGACCAGAAGCTGTTACTTTGCATCCGTTCACTCGCTCCTTCAATATGGCGTGGAGCTGTGGGGCAGAGCTGCTGACTGGGAGCGAGCGTTTAGGATGCAGAAGAGAGCTGTTCGAGCGATCGTGAGACAATTAAATCCAAGACTTATTTTTGTTATTATTATATATTGTTATTATTTGACGGGCTCATTAGAGAGAGATATTATTAGAAATATTTCGAATCTAATAAATAAATAAATGGTTGCCGTACCTAAATGTGAACAAAAGGGATTCTAAGCTTTGTTAGCTGGATCGTGCTCTTTGATTTAAATCTCTTTGGCATACGTTTGTAAGAATATGGTCTTTTATTCGT
The DNA here is from genome assembly GCA_963564075.1 of Eupithecia subfuscata. NCBI lineage: Eukaryota > Metazoa > Arthropoda > Insecta > Lepidoptera > Geometridae > Eupithecia > Eupithecia subfuscata. The sequence goes on from OY751102.1 coordinate 292,478, forward strand.
TACCTTTTGTTTTTTTTTGATGAAATATATTTTGTCCGCAAGGATAGATAAAGTTCAAATTGAAAAATCAATGATTGTTTGGAAAATAAATTAATGTTTACTTATATGTTAATATTTATAAGCAACGAAGGCACTCGTTGACGGTCGGACGGCCGAGCTGTTAGGTAAATAATAACCATCAAACATAACTGGGTAAAATTGTATATCAGCCTGGCAACACAGTGGGTGACGCACGATTAGCGAGGCAACTCTCGGCTACCGGACTCATTCTATCGCCGACAGCCGTCCTGAGCAGACTTGGTATTTTTGACCTACAACTGAATAGTTGTTGCCCAGCCTTTGCTTGCAAAACGAGTCTGTACCAGTTTGGGACCGAACGGAGGTGGAGTCGGTTGAGGCATGCTGTTTTTGTATATACCGCCCAACAACTTTATTGGTAAAATCAATTTACATGTCAGATTTTCTAAAAACTAGTTGACATACATATTGTAAGTACTTACCTAGTTCATGTTCAAAAATTACTTGTGTATATACCTACAGATTAAATAAATTGAAATAAATGAAAAAATATATTATATAGAAAAAAATCATAAATCTTTATATATGGAACAATAATCAATTATGAATTTATTGGTCAAGTAGTTCGTTCACTGAATAGAAATTCTGTTCGACAAGCCAACGTTTCAACTTGATTTTGAAACAACGTAGACTGCCATCAGCTGATTTATTTATGGGATAAAAAGGTGCTTATGTTTGATTCCAGGCTTAGAGCTAGACGTGCAAAATTTAAGCTCAATCTGTTCAGTAGTTTTGGCGTGAAGACGTAACAGACATCCATCCATCCATCCAAACTTTTGCAATCGAGTAGGTACTCGAATAATAATAAATTGATATTCGAGCAGGCGAGTCTTAAACAGGAATCGAGTCTGACTCGAGTCAAGCCGTACTCGGCACGCCCCGCCGCCGCCGCGTCGTCGGCACAACGCTACGCTACATAAAAATCTGTGGGAAAGAAAGAAAACAAGTTTGGAGTTGGAAATTCGGACTGAAAATACTGAAATCGAATTGAGATAAAAAGCGAAAATGTCGCTTGCTAAACTATTCTCAGTTTCTACTCGAGGTAATCGTCAAATCTCTGCACCTAGATTTCTTGAAATACTGGTATTTACGCGGTATTTTGGTCTGTTACGCAATGTTGTCTCTAACCTCAATAAATGATCAGCTGATTTAACTAAAAAGTCTGAAAACTGGTCTAAACTATGTTCTGCGCTGAACCAACTTCTAGGTTTGGCCAGCGTCTTGGGGACGCTTCCGACTGGTATTGATATGGATCAGTTGAGCTACCTGTAGACTGTTTGCAACAGTCTGCAGTTAGTTCAATTGTAAATACTAGTATAATTTTCTTTGTGAATAAAGGCTTTACTTCTAGGGTTCGTTAGGACATAGCTGCTACACAGCCTTAGATATTTCTGCGCCAAAATAACACAAAATAGAAAGCTATAAATATTTATTTATTAAATCGCTGAAGCTGCAACGCGGGCCAAGTACCAGCAAACCCAGAGAGCACATACTGCCGAATCGCATAGTGAAAACTTGGAACCGGTTACCAGAATCAGTGATCAGTGCCCCCTCAGTGAACTCTTTCAAAAATAGACTGGACAAATATTTAAAGTGCATTGAAAAAGACTCAGATATACACTAAATAATTAGGAACGCCAACATACATAAATCATTCTTATATTTAAATTATTTAAGCAGATATAAACTTTTAGTGAGATGTGCGGGTGCTGGAGCCTCTGTGGTCCGCCAGGCGCAGTACAGCACTCCGGCTGACAGGGGCGAGAAGGCGTACCCGCCGAACGTGCCCGGCTACATGTACGTGAACGGCGAGGACCCCAACATGTCCCTGAGAGAGATGACCAACCGAGCTGCCCAGACTCTGTTCTGGACTGAGCTGGCAAGAGGGTTTGCAGTCACTCTGGCTCATATTTTCAAGGTAATGTTAAGTTTTCATTGTGTAGGAGAGTTTAACCTACATGTCTTCTGACCGAATATTGTAGGGGAAGGTGGGGCAGCCTCATACAGTTTCTCTATTTCGTCTTATAGAATTTTCTCTGGTATATCTGTATAGATTCATTAAAACTACATAGTACTCTACCATCTGACTTTGTATCAAAAACATGTAATTTGTGTAAGGCTTTTTGTAAAAGTTTAAAAAAAAGTTAGAAATGTATGAATGTACCCCACATGCGGGGCACTCTCATACAGGCTATAGGGCAGATTCATACATTATGAAAAAGTACACAAATTAAGCCAGAAATGTTTAAATATTTATCACAATAAAAGTATCAAAATCAAAACACAACATTCTCGAAATCAAAAGCACTTATTCTTTTTGAGCAACTAATACTAAGTAATAATCAAGTAATACTAAGTAAAAAAGAAAGTAACATATATGTAGGTAGTTTTTATTTTTATGGCACTGAAGGAACTTAGTTAACCTAGCAGATCTCTGATCAGATCAGTCAAATAGTATTTAAATATCAACATCCTAGAATTAAGTAATATAATTCATACACATTCATAGTATGAATGTACCCTGCTTACTGCTGTATGAACCTACCCCATCAAAAGAAAATGAAATAAAAATATTAATAAAAAACCAACCATAAATATCATTCACGTATCAATTCACAAACTTGATCCTATTATCTTTGAAATAAAATAGTACTGAATAATCTAGATAAAAGCTTTAATTAAAATAAAGATGTTAAAGTGAGGTTATAAAATTACTTAAGCTTGGCCGAATCACGTTCCGTGTCACCTCGTCGCGAGTTTCACACCGACAGCTGTCAAACTCCGTGAGCCAACACACACATAGGTAATTATGTAGTGTTCGGGCTATCTATAACATGGGTCCTAGAGAATCTCTACGTGATAAATTCAAAGAAATAAACATAATGACAGTACCATGTCAAGTATTTATGAAAACTTATTGTACACTCATAAAAATATAAATCGGTTCCCTAAAAATAGCGATAAACATAATTTTAATACCAGAAATAAACATAAACTCGCTGTGCCCACAACTAGGCTACACAAAATAAATGTATCTTTTAAAGGGCAATGTATACGCTTCTACAACAAAACTCCTAGTGAGTTGCAAAAATTATCAGTAAATAAATTCAAATAAATTGTCAAAACCTTGCTGTGCAAAAAGGCTTACTATAAAATATCAGATTATCTAGAGGACAAAAAAGCTTGGGACAGGTTTTGCTCCAACTCGAAAAATAAAAAAATTTATACTCAACTCCCAACAATAGTAGGTATAAGTTATAGCGAGCGAAGCGAGCCTCGAAATTTTTGAGATGTTTTCTTAAGTTTGGGCAAAAGTAAGCAAGAGTAGGTCCACTTGCTTACTCTCGCCCGCATCATTTATTTTGTTGTTGATAGGTATCTATTAAAAAATAAATGATAGCGAGCGTAGCAAGCCCCGAAAATCTTAGAGACTTGCGGTAGTAGATATAAAGCTATGAATATAAATAGGGGCGAGCGGAGCAAGGGCATCAACAAAAAATTGGAAATACAAAAAATACATGGAAAAAATGTAACGGCGAGCGGAGCGAGCCGCCGAAATTTTTGTTACTTTTTCGGGTAACCCGAGCAAAATGATGTTAAACAAGTGTCAAGCACTGGACCAAATTCAGAGAAGGACAAAATACTATCGGCGAGCGGAGCGAGCCGCAAAATGCCGTGTTTTGCATATTGGCCGCAAATATGACATCCCTTCCCCCAACTCCCAACCCGACAATAGGAAGTATAAGTAATGGCGAGCGAAACGAGCCTCAAAAATGTTGGAGATATTTTCTGATGTTTGGGGAAAAGTAAGCCAGAGCCTATGACAAAATAAAGTGAGCGAAAACTGCCCCGAAAATTTTAAAAAGTTTGCGGTGGTAGATATAAAGCTATGAATATAAATCGGGGCGAGCGGAGCAAAGGAGATTAACAAAAAATTAGAAATACAAAAAAGACATCGAAAAAGATTCAGCCGAAATTTTTGTTCCCTTTTTCGGGTTGTCACAAACTGGTTCAGAAAATACATAACAGTGAGTGGAGCGAGTTCTGAATGAGCCACAGCCTTTTTTGAAATTGCCGAGGTAGCGTCCATGCAAGACAAGGAAGCTAAATTATGAGCTTCTGCCCGCGGCTTCGCACGCGTTCTTTCTATGGAAACGTTCAAAGGTAATTTCTATCCCATGGGAACTGATTTATGGGATAAATAGTAGCCTATGTTTGATTCCAGGCTTAGAGCTACACCGATGCAAACTTTTAGCTCAATTTGTTCAGTAGTTTTGGTGTGAAGACGTAACACCATCCATCCATCTATCCATACAAACTTTCGCTTATTTATAATATTAGTGTGAAGAACAATTTTAAAGTTTCACGAATAACAACTAAATATGCGGACAACAGACTAGACACCATATAGAATCAACGGCGAGCGAAGCGAGCCGCGAAAATTTTTATGATCTGGCTGTACGTGTGAGTTGTTTGGTATTGAATGAATCTAGTTCAAGCCAGAAGCCTATCAAAACAGCAGAATGTTATCAGAGGCAAGCAGAGCGTGCTGCGATAATTTAGTGGTTTCGTTAGATTTTTGGAGTGTTTGGAAAACTGACCTCAAACAAGGGATGAGCCCATGACCAGAGGCAGACAGTGTAAAGTTGCCGGCAAGTTAAGCGAGCTGCGACAATTTTTGGTTTTTGTTAGATTTTGGGCAACCTTTTAGAAAATTTGGCAAAGTGACCAGACCTTTTTGTAGTGGTTGACAAAGTGACCTCGCAGATTATTTGTTATATTTTGTGCTTTTTATTGTGGTGGTTGGATTTATACAAACTGACAATAGCGGACCAGCCAGATCAATAAATTGGGAACGTTGCCTCTGTGCTAATCAAAACACAGAGCACAAATAACAGTAATATCGTTTTTTTTTATTGCTGCAGTTGGTAACCATAATCAATGTAACGGAAGTAAACAGGACAATATAATCATCAAGCTGTGGGTTGCAATTTTTTAAGTACCTAAACTAAGATTTTGGGGGGGGGGGGGGGGTGTCATGACCCCGGTCCCCACCCCCCTGGGACCGCTCCTGGACAAAATATTATATTTTTAATTAAAAGACAAGTAAAACTAGTTCTTCAAACATTCCCTCAAAAGAAAAGAGAGCACAGCACAGGGGCAGAACTCGGCAAACAGGTGTTATAAAAGAGTCGCTCCACAGCACAGGGGCAGAACTCGGCAGACAGGTTTTATAAAAGAGTCGCTCCACAGCACAGGGGCAGAACTCGGCAAACAGGTGTTATAAAAGAGTCGCTCCACAGCACAGGGGCAGAACTCGGCAGACAGGTTTTATAAAAGAGTCGCTCCACAGCACAGGGGCAGAACTCGGCAAACAGGTGTTATAAAAGAGTCGCTCCACAGCACAGGGGCAGAACTCGGCAGACAGGTTTTATAAAAGAGTCGCTCCACAGTCACATCTCTGCATATGGGAAGCTTTCCTTCACCATCAACCACAAGTTTCATATGTTTTCTAACGAATTTGTAGAAAAACAGAACTAACCTTACCCAGCTAAAATTCAGTAAAAATAAATAGGTACTCTTAAAATTATGATTATCAATAAATTTGTAGGAGCCAGCAACAATCAACTATCCATTCGAGAAGGGGCCCCTGTCCCCGCGGTTCCGCGGCGAGCATGCCCTGCGGAGGTACCCTTCCGGGGAGGAGAGATGCATTGCTTGCAAGCTGTGCGAGGCGATCTGCCCAGCACAAGTGAGTTTACACTATTTACTTATCTAATTATAGGTGAGTAAGGAAATCGAAAAGTAAAACACTTTCAAACATCCCATACCTATATCTACACCTAACAAGGTACTCTTTTAAATCCATCATGGTTATTAACACTAAAGTCATTTACAACTCAAATAATGGTAAATATCCCGCTGTAAATGAGTTTGGAATAAGGTACCTAGTCATTGCACACACGGTCACTTGATATCGCTAAACTGTGTATTATTATTTATCATTGATATAAATGTACCTCACAACGTCGTAAATTTTTGGTTCAATTAAATTGTTTCCGAGTTTCGCGGCTGCCGCGCCATAGTCAAGAAGCCGCCTGGACGTCTGCACATAAAGACCAGTTTTATTTTCAGTGTCTCGTAAGAGCCGGCCAAGGCCTCTGGCGAACCCCCTTGTTCGTGAGAGGCCTGCTCCGCCAGGTCAGCACGGCACAGCATTGTGTGGTGACGCGGAGAATGCTTGTTGCAGGCCATCACCATCGAGGCGGAGGAGCGGCTCGACGGGTCGCGGCGCACCACGCGCTACGACATCGACATGACCAAGTGCATCTACTGCGGGTTCTGTCAGGTGAGGAGTGCGACGTGCGACGTGCGACGTGCGACGTGCGATGCAACAAGCTGGCAGATAATGACTCTTTCATCACATAGCCAGCCGGAGCACGATCGTGCATCGGCTTGCCACTCAATGTGCTGATAACATAAATAAATATTACGACTTCTGCGGCGGGCGAAGGTCCGCTTGGGAGGCAGGAGATCGCGGGTTCGATTCCCGTCTTGGGGCAATGTTTGTAGGATTTGTAGATACTCATTTGTTCCAGGTGCTCTGGATGTTTTGTATGTGTAATAAAAAAAATTATTTATGTAGTATTTTTATAAAAAGTTAGTAATTAAGTATATCAGTTATTCCTTCATACATAATACAAGCTCTGCTTAGCTCAGGCTCAGGGCTTGTGTTATGGGTACTACTTAGATATCTGATATACAGAAATACATTATTATTATATTATATTATATTACATACACAGAAAAAAAATATTATGTACAGTGTGTAAGGCTAAACAGTCTTATCCTTGAAACCAGAAGTTCAGAATCATGAGCAGAGTCCAAAACCGATAAAAAAACTAAACTTTTTTTTTTTAATAATTTTGAAAAAAATATCCTCATACATCATAAAAGCATTTCACCCTACATTTATACCTACGCCGCCTGCTTTAACCGACAAAGCAGGCGGCGTCAAACAAAGACCCGCTCGCGCGCCGACAAAGGCGCCGCCGCCTACATACCTACGCCGCGTCCGCGCCGCTCGCCTGCTTTGTCGGTATCAAACAAAGACGCCGCTCGCGCGCTTTCAGTCGCGGCCCGTCTGCTAGGTAGTGAGCACGTCACGACGCGTTCCGTGCTAATTTGTGATGTGCCGATTTGTTCGCGTATTGTGTTAAGTAGAGAAGTGACGATGTCGTTCACAAATGAACAGTGGACTGAAATGGTGCGACTTTATGCCAACGCTGGTGACAACATGAACTTGGCTCGTACGATGTACGCAGAGCGGTTCCCAGAACAACGTGTGCCAAGCCGGGAAACGATCCTAGCGGCTACACAAAGGCTACGTGCCTACGGCCAGTTCACCGTGCCTAGTCATGCACAAGTCATGAAAACATTTTATGCCTAATGTGAGTAAATCAAACTGTACATAAAGCTGTAAATTTTAATTGAATTGTACATAAAACTTGATTGATGATGAACTTTTTAAATACGCCAAAAGTACCTACCTACTTTAGCCTACTTACTGGCAAATGTGTTAGAGTAGCTTTTTTTGCCTGTCCTAATCCAGGAAAAGTATGAAGGGAAAGTTCCATCACAAGTTGTAGGTACCTACGATTCGATACCTAAACCACCGGCCGGCTACAGGCGAGAGCGGGCGGCGCGGCGTGATAAGGTCACTAGGGTGTCCATAAAATCACGTAGGATAGCAGAGAAATGAATTATGAAATTCCATCGAAACTAATTGACTTTTATTTTTAAAAATAACTTGTATCGTCTTATTTTAGGGGTGTACATACGTGGTTTCAAGGATAAGACTGTTTACGCTTACACCCTGTATATCGCAGGTACATACATACAAAAAAACCTAGAACTAAATACCTGCAGATGTTGTCAAAGCTACAAGGCACCTGGTGCAATGGAAGGCGACTGTGGACGTCCGCCGGAGCGCCGACGTGCACGCACGGCCACACGTAACGATTGTGCAGCTGTGGATCATTCTAGAGACGATTATTTAGTCCTCTCAGTGGAAATGTTTCCAGCGCCGACGTCCTGCATCCCGCAGCCCGTACGTAGGTCATCGACCTCAACACTCTGCTCGCCACAATAACAAACTGCCGAAGTGCGGGCAGTGCGGGCAGTGCGGGCAGTGCGGGCAGTGCGGGCAGTGGCGGCCACTACCTGCAGAGACAGCGCAGCACTCTGGCCCGTCTTATCAAAGCTCGCTCAGCCATCGATCTCTGCTTGAGTGACGTTAATGCCGTGGAAAAGCGTCGCTCAAGAATACATCTATGACTGAGCAAGCTTTCATAATACGGGCCCGAGTGCCCCGCGGGCGGCGGGCGGCGGGCGGCGAGCGTTGGCTGGCCTCGCCTCGCCTCCTCGGCGCGCAGTGACGAGAGCGTCGGTTGCAGGAGGCGTGCCCCGTGGACGCCATCGTGGAGGGGCCCAACTTCGAGTTCTCGACGGAGACGCACGAGGAGCTGCTCTACAACAAGGAGAAGCTGCTCTCGAACGGAGACAAGTGGGAGAGCGAGATCGCGACCAACATCCGCGCAGACCATCTCTACCGCTGACCGCCGACCGCCGAACGCTGCCAGCCCGACACTCTCACTCACTCCGACTACAAGTGTGCATCTGCCTAGGAAAATGTTTTAGGACCTATTTTGTAGCTTTGTTCCCTTTCCCACTCACTGCTAAGACATGCTTATAATAATTTGGAGTCGTGTAAATAAGGGAGATCTGTTCCCTGCGGCGGCGGCGGCGGCGGCGGCGGCGGCGGCGGCGGCGGCGGCGGCGGCGGCGGCGGCGGCGCGGCGGCGGCGGCGGCGCGGCGGCGCGGCGGCGGCGGCGGCGGCGGCGGCGGCACACGCCAGGGCTGTGCAGGCTCCGCCCGCGCTGCGCGAACGTGAGATAGATTCGCAAGGAAATCTAATATTTTAGCGGTTTTTTTTGCGGTGTTTGAGGAACAACTACCAGAAATGTCGTTTTCCCACAAATCGTTGACCATTTTCTACGACCTACGTATGTTACAACAAAGTATGATATTATAATGTAATAGTTTTTGTTAATATGTTTAGTACTCTAAAGATCTTATATTATTAACTAGCCGCGCCCCGCGGGCTGAACTTCGCGCGAATCTGTGCCCGATGCCGTGACCACTTCTCGGTGGCGGAGTCGCCGGCCGAGGACAGTGCGAGAACAACCGGCGAGGGCGCGCTTCTGACTGTTTGCATGTGCTTGGTGCGCGCTCATTATTACAATGAAGCATCAGAACGGCTGCAGAGATTTTAATAAATGATCAAAATAGGTACTCGTCTGCAGTCCGGTATGGTTGTCACGTTTGTAGGCCTCCAGTGCGAGTGGGCCCGCATTCGCGAAATAAAGTGAAGGGGCGCGCGGCGGGCTGCGGTCTGTTTAGTTTCCAACGGATGTCGCGGCTTGCGGCGCGTCATGTTCCAATCATAGTTCAAGTACCTACTGATTAGTGTACAGTACAAATCTATAAAATAGGCCCTGAAAGTAAGGAACTTATAAATTATTATTGTTTTGTGATAATATTAATAATAAATCGTTATCATTTCAGTTATCATTACTTTTATTCTAATTAGTTACATTAAATTAGATTTGTTTAAAATATCTTTGTTCAATAAGGTAGAAAACATGCACTTAAACTACATATAATGCAATGATCATACATAACATAAAACGTAATTAAAAAGCAATAATTTGTGTTATCTTAATTCATATTTAATTGACCTACAATGAACAGTTTCACTACTGGGCTCTAAACAAGTAGGTATCTATGTTTAATAGAGTCAGTGGTTTCAACATACATTAGTAATCACTGCCCTAGGGGCCCAATTCTGCTAACCAACCGCTTCGCTATGAGAATGGTACAAATAATAATAATGCTGGACAATCCACACAGCAGACAGCATCCTCTAGCCCCGAGCTGTGCAGAGCTTGTGTTATGTGCGAGTCATCGCATCAGTCATCAGCATCACACAGAAACTCTAGATAGGTACGGACTGTGTTGGTATTTGCACAGAGAGATAAGTTTACACGCGTCTACTGATCTATGGTTGGGTTGGGGTACTAGGTACTGCTACCTACCTAGGTACTGGCCCCAGCAGACCGATTCTTGTCTCGGGCAGAATATAATAAAAATGTATACGACGATGATACGACGATTTTTAGGGCTCGGTACCTCAAAAGGAAAAAAGGAACCCTTATAGGATCACTTTGTTGTCCGTCGGTCTGTCTGTCTGTCAACCCTCTTTTCTCAGGAACGCTTAGACGTATTAAATCAAATCATTTATTTGCAGACAACGGGTTACAAGTTGGTATGATTATTTTATAATGTCCCTTGCGATGACTTACCAGCTTCTTATCGAGTTGAAATTAACGTCAAATACTCAAGTTCGTAACCTCTTGAGGCCGTGATATAAATAAAACTTCTAAGTCGACGCACTCAAAAGTTACAACCGTTTATGTCCGAATATTTAGAAATTTCCAAGGCACACAAAACCTATAGGGTAGGTACTTCCCGTAGACCTAGAATCATGAAATTTGGTGAGCAGCAAGGTCTTAAGCACAAGTAAAGGGAAACATCCGAACGCCATAAGTTTTTTTTTATTTATTACTAAAAAAAATACTTTTAATACTTGCCATGGACCAAAACCTAAGTACGTATAGGGTACTTCCCGTAGACCTAGAATAATGAAATTTGCCACGAAGCAAGGCCTTATAGCACAAGTAAAGGAAAAAAGCCGAAAACGTAAATTTGTAGTTTATTTACAAAAAAAATACTTTTGATTCTCACCATGGACCAAAAACATGGACGCCCCGCGCCCCGCCGCATACCACCAAATCGCCTCCTGCGCAGCGCAGCTTCACCGCCAGCGTTCTTTTTACATGACGCGAACTATACCTACCTAACTGCGTCGTTCGTTAACCATACCATTGTCATAGTGAAGCGATTATATAGTCATTGCCTGAGTTTAGCAAAATAGAGCCCCTCCCCTCTGATCACATATATTTCCATAAATAATGTTAACCATCCACTGTCAATATTAGGTACCTAAGTCTAACTTAAGTACAGTATCTTCTCTTTGGTTAAAATAGTTTATAGAATGCAAAGTACTCGACATCTGGCTGCCTCGCCTCGCTGCCTCCACAGAGACGGCGAGCCGCCGGCGCCCACCGCACAGGCACAGCATCCGGGTGCGCTCGGCCTCCTCTCCTGTCTCGTTTTGATCATCAAATGATCAAAAAACATTTTCCAGTCACAAAAAGAAATAACTACAAAGCAAAAATCCGCTTTCTAGATGAGCTGTTCGCTGTGTTCGCGCCGCTCAAGTGCGGTTTGAGGTTTGAGGTTTATCGTACAACTAGTTAGTATGATCTCCACCGAGTATCTTGTAGGCGTATCTGTCGAGGTCCGCGCGCACGTCCGCCAGGCTGCGGTCCGCGTCCACGACCAGCACGTCGCAGCCCGCGCCCGCGCGCAGCCAGCGCTCGTACGCCGCGTGCACCTGCAAGCGAACACGACCTGTGCACTGTGCACTGTGCACCGTGCACCGTGCACCGTGCACCGTGCAGTGTGCGGGCAATGCAAGGGAACAACTAACATAATTATGTAGGTATTACATACCTACAAACTCAATGATAACACGTTATTTGTGATAATGGCGACGCGCGACGATACGTGTAGATGACGCAATCAAAGGGTCGTCGCGGTCGGGGTCTCGACGTCAACGAGCTACTCTCGTCGCGACGAATATCTTAAGGGGGTACCTACCCTCAAATTGCTTATTTTCAACTCCGTCGTGGAGGTCCGACTCAGTATCTTCCAAACTTCTGAATATTTAACTTTGAAATTTATATATGGTAAAGTTCAGGACTTAATCTATCGATCATATGTTTCGAAAACACGATTCCATACAATTTTCTCGATAGAAAAAAATCGCAAAGTAACCACTAATTTTTACTAAAACCCTAATTTCTCAATAAATACAGATGATACGATCTTGAGATTAAGCATAGTAATTGAACTAAGTATAAAGAACATTTTATATGTTGCCTTTTTTTCAATTAACAATTCTAATGTTTGTGGGGAGCAAATAACTACTAAAAACTTGATTTTTGGGCTTACGCCGCTTTGCTCTGTCCCGCACCGTGAACGCGAAATCCTATGCCTATCCTCTTCACACAATAACGAGGTAGGGTACCGCCTTAAAGGCGAATGCGCATGGCATGAAGATGTGCGCCACAACGAACGCCGAAACTATAATACAATTAATTCAGACTAAAAGTTTAACTAAGATCTGGAGTAACATGAAGGCTGCTTTATACCTGCTGTGAATAGCGTGCGAAGCCGCGGGCACGCGCTACAGGCAGTGAGCCGACTAGTTGGTTCCTCGCTTGCCGCCGCTGCCTCACCTGCTGTGAATAGCGTGCGAAGCCGCGGGCACGCGCTATAGGCAGTGAGCCGACTAGTTGGTTCCTCGCTTGCCGCCGCTGCCTCACCTGCTGTGAATAGCGTGCGAAGCCGCGGGCACGCGCTATAGGCAGTGAGCCGACTAGTTGGTTCCTCGCTTGCCGCCGCTGCCTCACCTGCTGTGAATAGCGTGCGAAGCCGCGGGCACGCGCTATAGGCAGTGAGCCGACTAGTTGGTTCCTCGCTTGCCGCCGCTGCCTCACCTGCTGTAAATATTCCAAAGGCACCTCGGCCTCCTCCGCCCGCCCCCTCTTCATCATCCTCTCGAATACAACCCGTGGAGTTGTTTTCAAATAAACTGCAAACAATCATTATTCTGAAAATCGTCAACAAAATAATCTATGAGATAACTTTAAGCGAATGTGTCGCACAAACAAAAACAACAAAGAATAGATAATCGCGAGAGTACGCAGTAGGGCCTGGCCTATCGCCGCCGTGACCCCGTGACCCCGTGGCCGTGTTCCCATTTACACAAATCTAACCAAAATAGAGGTAAATTGGATTGTTTTGAAGAATACTAACAACAGGCTTGGAGTCCCTTCGAGTCCCTTCCTTTTAAACTGTTTTTTAACTTTGGCGAGAAAATCTCGGGAATAATTTTTGTACAGGACCACCTCGGAATCACCTTTATACGATACAACTGCTAAACTCCATCCATACACTACAGAGAAATTGACGTACTAATAAACAACATACTCCTCTTTCTTTCGAAGTTGGTTAAAAATGAAGAAGCCTGCGTAGGTGAGGCGTACGTCTCATTACCTGCGCCTTGCGTTAGGCGTACGTCTCATTACCTGCGCCTTGCGTTAGGCGTACGTCTCATTACCTGCGCCTTGCGTTAGGCGTACGTCTCATTACCTGCGCCTGGCGTTAGGCGTACGTAGTGTACCACTCTCTCAGTTTATAGGTCATAGGGTAATCATGAGAGCATTGATTACCTATGATCCCCGCACTAGGCTAGGCCTGTTTCGCGGGAGACCGAGTGAACATGATTGATTGCATTTTATCGTGCAAATGTATGTAACATCTTTATGTAACACTAAGATATTATGTTAGTTAACCTAATGCCAAATAAATAAATTATTTTTATTTAATTTTTTATTATTACCTGCGCCTTGCGTTAGGCGTACGTCTCATTACCTGCGCCGCGTGCCAAATTTGACTTTGATCGTTTAGTTGTTTTGGGCGATTGAACAAACGCTAGTCTCAATCCGTAAATAGCGAGTTACCTATTAGATCCAGGCTGACGTCCAGGCACTGCTCCGTGTAGTCGTACCACGCCAGCAGGGTCTTGTACTCCGGCTCTTCCAGGAAGTTCTGCCGCTTCGCGTTCTCCACGAAACAGAACCGGCTGTTCTGCACTGACCTGAAATAACAAAACAAAAAAGATTTTTTCTTCCTACTCATGTTATTTACACGCACTTTTTCATTATTTAACAGAGCAATTGCTCTATGGTCCAGATCCACCCCCTTTCGACTTAGTGCACATGTTTTGTGGCACCCTGTATGATTCCATAAGACCATAAAGATTTATAAATATTAAAAAAATACCTTCTCTCTAATCTATGGCAGAGCAACTAATAATATTAGTATAGATTAAATAAATAAAAGCTATCAGCACGACAATTGGATCGTTGAACAATAACATAATAGAGGTTTCTTTTTTACTTCTTTGCTCTGCCATAGATTAGAGAGAAGGTAATTTTTTAATATTTATAAATATTATAAAGAGGAAAGATTTGTATTTTTGTATTTATGTATTTTTGTATGTTTGTTATGAATAAACTCAAAAACTACTGGACCGATTTCAAAAATTCTTTCACCATTAGAATGCTACATTATTCCTGAGTAACATAGGATATATTAATTTCTTGAAAAAATTAGGGATCCCTACTAAAACTTCAATAATGTAACCCAAGGTGTAAAAAAATTAGCCATAAATTGTCTATCATCGCATGCGCTGCGGAAACTATTGATGATAGAACAAAAAAATGTTCTACAATATTAAAGAATATATAAATATCTACAAAAAACTCAGCAATACCATATGTCCAACTATTGTAGTTATCTCAGTATAACTATTTTTTACTATTTAAAAGTTGATAGAAATACGCCATAAGTCTGACCATGTTATCCACCTTTGTATTAATCCTTATCCAAATAAATCATTTCATAATTAAGACTGTTTCAATACCTGTAGATTACTTTTTGAATTATTCAAATCGGACATTCCATTCAAAAGATATTAAAAATTTAAAAATGTCAATCTAAACAAAATACTATTAGAAAAATAAATGACGCCGCACCCGGGCAACGCAGCCAGGGAGGTAGGTAAAAATAATAATAATTAATGTCCTCCTAGCCGAATTTCGACCACGGCAGCCAATCTCATCGGAGACTAGCCAGATGCGCAGGACATAATATTACCGTTTTGCACAAAAACAAAACGGATATTATGTGAGTGGAGAAACGGACAGCATGGTTTGAAGAACTGCATTTGAAATATGGATGTATATATATGTCTCTATGGTAGTTTTCTTGGGAATAATGCCTTAGTTCCTCCGTCAAAGTCATAGCAGCAAGTGTCTGTCATTGTGACTGTCAATGTCAACTCATAGTGTCATCAACACCAGCAAGTACCTTGCTGATGCTGTCCGTTTCTCCACTCACATAATATCCGTTTTGTTTTTGTGCAAAACGGTAATATTATATGTGTTTCGAAACGGACAGCATGGTTTGAAGACCTGTTTGTTATCTGCTGGTGAAAGACGGACAAACGCTATGTGAAAATAAAATGTATGACATGTAACTAAGTAGGTACTAACATGTAATACATAAATAACAAAGTCAAAGATCTTAGGACATAACTTCTAAGACTTTAAAGTTGTGTAAAACAAAATATTGAGTATTTATCAAATCTAATTGATCAGAAATCAACGATACTTAGCATCACACAAAGTGCCCCTGAAGCACATTTATGTACACTTGGATGTGGATAGTGGCAGCCGGCGACGCCGTTCTGCAGTTGAATTGTGCGCCGTCATGCATGTCACTTCGTTGGGGCTTAGGTCTGGATAGTGGCAGCCGGTGACGCCGCAGTTCTGTCGCTGTACAGCAGATCGCTTCGTGGGGCCGGACAATGTTTAAAACTGTCATAAACTGGGTAAAAGGCAGTGATCTAGGTATGAAAATATTGTATGTATAGGTAATATAGGTATTTCATTATTTAAATGAGTAAAGTTCTGGTTTCTATTTGAAACTTTACTATGGACCATTTAGATTCATCAATTTATTAAATAGGATTATGGTATTCATAAAATCTTGCTGATTTAAAATGCAAGCTCTAAAATGCAAGGTCTAATATTTCAATGAATGGAATTCTGCTTAGTAGAATATTTTCAGTTTGAATGTGATAGTTTTAATTTTATCTAATTCAGGATTTATTTGTTGATCACATGCTTGGTAATGTGCTCATTTTTAGAATCAATAAATTTAATTGATCTTGCTATTATGAGATCTGGGATTCACATAAACATACTTCATAAGTATATCTTTAATTAACTGTCCATACTAATTGCATTTAGTTCAAATAGGACTTTTAACATTATTACATTACAAATATAAAATAAAATATGTTATGGTATGGATAACTTATTTACAAGGGGTTATTTCGCTATAACCCTTGCTGTGTAATTATCGGTATTTCTATGTAATATAAAGATGGTAGTTAATGATATCTACCTACATATAGCTTTTTAGTTCTCTGAACTGAACAACATAAGTACTTGAATCAGGTTCAGTTGCAGAAAACACCAAAACAGGTGTCTGCTTGGGTATGTTATTGTTTTCATGAAAAATACTTGGTTATGAATCCACTGACACCATAACTCCATGGTGTTCCCGCTAGACGATATATATCTAATTGCGGAGAACCACGTCATATCCGACGGTAAAGGGTAATGGTACCTTGGTTGGTGATAATGATGGACAATCTGATACAGGACAGTGGGTGACGTGCCTAGTCTTACCACTTGTCTACTTCACCGTACCGTCTAACCCCCCTTCCCCCCCCACACTTTTTTACCAAAAGTTCCAGTGTCTCCATCTGAGGGGGGACTTCACTGGGGAGAGAACATTAAAGGAGCTCAGACAGAACCTCAATACAAGATTTAAAATGTATAAGCCAGAAGCATTATCATAGATTGTGTGCTATCCTCTCAGGCTCGAATATATTGGCAAAATGTCGGTCACTTTGTTGGGGCGTAAATCGCCTGGTATGTATGCCCCATTATCCGGATACAGTCTCCGAGGGCGACGTGTATATTCAGACAAGACTGATCACACTTCGACTGAAGGTGTTATAAAAGTCGACCTGACCTTGTTATAGCGAGGTATCGCTTTTAAGACCAAGTGCCAGCGGGGCCTATAGCCAGCTGTGGACTAATATAGGCTGATGATGATGAAGTGTCACCTAGGAAACCTCTTTTAAATACGGTCCCCGAGGCCAGAGGTATTTAAGTACCATTCGAGCCATTGAAGGCTTAACGAAAAATTGCATCCTTATCTCCTCCGCACTGGAGTTAACATTGTTAGTGTCCATCTGCTAGTTTAACCTATCAGGTTTAGCAACGGGGCACCAGAGTCGCCACCTCTGCGGGTCACACCGCAGAGTCCAGGCCATGAATGGGGTAATACTCACACTCATAAATTTATTAGCCGTAGGAGCAAAAGGCACACTTGGTTAATATGAGAAGAAATATAATAATGAGAAGTATTGTACTATTTTACTGTAATAGCCTTCATTTGATGTCTATAATGCCACGCCCCATGTTCCGGATACAGCTTCCGCAGCCGGGGGCAATAAGTACCGTTCCGATACTCTGTTTAGATTATTTGGCTGGCAGACGGCCATGCCGCTATACCTCCCCGAGAGGCATGCTGCCGTAGTAGTGTCCTGAATCGTCGTCAAGACAGCTCCAATAACATCATCGCCTAGCCCAAGTAAGCATGCGATGGCCCCTAATTTAGGATATAGCCTCCGAGGCCAGGGGCAATAAGTACCATACCGGTATTATGTTGATTATTTGACTGTTAGTTGGCCAAACTATAACATAACTCTCTCATGAACATCACCATTATTAGTTCCAGTTACATTGTTTCTGACGATAGGATAAAGTTTCCCTTATTTTATACTTAAAATAATAAGTTTCGTTTACCGGTATGAAATGGTATAGTCCCACATATTGGCTTGAGTGTCAGATATTTGATAGGGTCATTGCCCACCTGACTGGAACCTCTCGTTCAAATGAGTGCATCCGATGCATCTCGTCAAAAGTGGATCACATCCGAGTGAAACCAACTGTGAAGGTTTGGTTATCTATGAGGTTTCAAAGTATTTATTGTAAACCAAATAATTATGTAATGATCCTCTGCTACTTAATTAACAAAACTAAGAAAAAACTTTGAGCTCTTGTGACTCTTGTGACTTGTGAATATTGTAATAAAAATTTAATATACCAGATTCTGATGGTGTGTTGGTGAGCACTAACCTTCACCTGAAGTGAGTTGCACTAACTCAAACAAAATAGCAGTAGGAATTTATCTTTAATTGAAAGGAATGCCATTGCCCTGCTGTTGGACATCCTAGGTTAATAATAGTAATCTGTTTTTGTCTTGATAATTTTTAGTTTGTTGCAGAGAATTTAATTTTGATTATTTCAAACTTTGGGTCTAAATGATTTTCAGAATAATACGGGGTCAATAATAGAACTAATTTTAGGTACTTACTATTAAATAAAGTTGTTCTATGAAAGCCATAGGAAACAACTGTGGAAATAACCTATGATTCTGGGAATGTGAAACTAGGTTCAATATGTGATGTTCATTCCAACTGGTGTCAACAGATCTTGGAAGTAAATCATGTTTTAGATAGGTACTTCAAAATGTTGGAGATCACCATGACAATGATCTAGAGCATAATATTCAGTTTCAATGCAATGAAAGTAACATATTATGAGAGACTACAAAGTATTTTTATGTTTGGCACCTTACTCCGAGTAAGTGTTAAACATACCTGCAGGTAACTTTATTTACAAGCTGTAATGTGAAAGGTCAATTTGCAGAACCTTTTAACTTATTAGTTATAAGGTAGGTAGGTACTGTTCTTTAAATAATTTAAGCAAAAGAAAGCTATAATTATATACCTACTTATGGCATTTTCATAATATTATATTTAAATTCCAATACAATACAGATTAGTTAGTCAAAAATCAGCTCTTGTTCTAATATATTCTCTGTACTCTGTCTGCCAGTAACAATGAAATATGTAGCAAAATTCTGATTCTTCAAAATAAAGTGGTGATTCTGCCCCTAACAGTACAAACCGAACCTGGGGACTTATTATTATGATTATTATTATTGTGCTAAGGTTTAATCTTCTCTGTGAAAAACCGGTAAAAAACAAAGCACATGGCGCTCAGGCAAGTGCACTTCAGGTGCTAGGTCGTTCATTTTGCAGGATTTTTCTGACAATCCTACAAGTGTTTAGTATGACAGCTTTTAGCATTAATGTGTCAACTTTTTATTTACCAAACCAGGTAGGTAGGTACTACCAGGTAGCCTACGAAGATTTCGATATGTTATTTATGTAGGCATTTGTATGTCTTGCCCTGCCAAACTTTGGTGTCAATGATGTTTTTATTTCAAACAATTATTTCATACCTATTACATGCACATAAATCTGTTTATAATAGTAGTCATGTTACTAAATCATCATCTTTTCATCAAAAGTATGTTTGTAACACTCAATTAGAGATTGCAAAATGATTTAACATGATCTAGGGTGCTAAAAGGTGCCACCGCACCTTCCGTCTATAGGTTATGTACTTCAACCTGGGTTATTATCGCAATAACTTGATAAGACAAACTGTACTAGAGGATCACACTCGTGCGTGTACCGGCCGGCCTGATGGTGCCGGCGACATGAATAAACAAAGTATTAGGTACCATCCGATGGGAACTTTGTGCCAGGCTCGTGATTGAGTTTTCCACGCTTACCTCATAGCCAGTGGTCGGGATTATAACTCGGAGAGATGGGCACGAATTTTGCACAAAGTAAATGCTTGTACTTCACCATAAACATCGTTTTTTCACCAAAAAAACCATAAAAACACAAAATTTTCCGCATACACCGCTGAAAATTTCAAACGCTATAAGTTGACATTGACAGTCACAATGACAGACACTTGCTGCTATGACTTTGACGGAGGAACTAAGGCATTATTCCCAAGAAAACTACCATAGAGACATATATATACATCCATATTTCAAATGCAGTTCTTCAAACCATGCTGTCCGTTTCGAAACACATATAATATAGTGCACAAGTGTGTGCGCTGCTGTGTGGTGCCGGCTTAGAATTTGCACAACGCCAACTCTTCCCGCGGGTGTCGTAAGAGGCGACTAAGGGATATCCACCGGGGGCGGGCACGACCGGGGAGAGGTCAAACGCAGGATCAACGTCTTAATGTGCTTTCTGAGGCACGCCCCCGTGCCTCGGAGAGCACGTTAACCCATCTAACACCGCCAATTTCCTTACTCCGGGCTGCTACAGTGAATATTTCTTGCTAGAAAATACCCAATAACACAAATCTTGGGCCGACCCGGGGATTTGAACCCGGGACCACATTATCAGGGGCAGTTGGATAAAAGTATAAAATGTCCTGCTACAGAAATATTAGAAACCTACGTTTATCCCAAATTTTTTAAAAATTAATATCCAACCGTGCGAAGCCGGGACAGGCCGCTAGTTATTGATATAGAGCAACAGCCCTGGCTGACGTGTCTATATCACACAGTGTTGAATTGATACTAGAGCAACAGCCCCGGGCTGACGTGTCTATATCACACAGTGTTGAATTGAGTCATAATTTAACCCACGGAATTAAAGTAAGGGGAAATGGTAAGTGGGCGTGGCACGCGTGCTACAAGTACGCGCTGGTATGCTTACTCGACCCCAGTCGGGTTCTAACATCGCGTGGAGTAGCTAGTCTCGCAACCAATTCATTTTTTCCGTAATCATGCCGTATTGTTCGATTTTAGAGTGTAAAAATGATAGTAGGAGAAAAAATCTTCAAAATGGAGGTGTCTCGTACCATCGGGGAGAACGGTTTTTATTGTTTTGTAATAAAATCTTATTTTATTTCAATTTCTCAATAATTTAATAGAAGGGTTAGTCAAAATCAACCTTATGCAATTAAGATAAAGTTGATTTTGGATTGATTCTATTCTTCGCTACTCAATTAGTGATGTAGTCAAGTCGGATGTTGATTTTGTCGATTGATATCGATACAAGAAATTCAATTTTAATTTCTAATTTTAATGTTAATGTTAAATAAGTGATTAGTATTATTATGTAAATTAATTATTTATTTAGTATTTAGATTACAAGTCACTAAATTGACATCATTAGGTCCTCTAACCTTTATCTTAAATATTTGTAGGTTTCCCAAAGATACAAACGTCAAAGAGAAATGGATAGATGCAACGGGTAGAGTTAATTGGATGCCAACCAAATCAAGCACGATATGCTCTGAACACTTTTTGGAAGTCGATTTCAAAATATCAAATAAAAGATATAGATATACAATTACGAAACATACAGCGCTTGTATCACTGAAAATCGTTAAGTTTAAATATACTTATAAATGTTCACATACACCATTTACTAAAATTAAACATAAAACTTTCCAAACACCAGTTTCCTAATAAATACGTTTTATTTCAGGGGCTTAAACAACATACATTTATTTTTACCTGCCTGTCTGTGTCTATTTATAAATGGTTTAAAATATACAGCTCTTTGTGTGCCAAGTAAGTAAATAAACTACCAACAAGTTCAATTTTTTGCGAATTGAACAAAAAATCGGGTATCTTATCTATCGATATCGATAATGTACTTCAATGTGCTACCTGGTGCAGCTCTAATCGAGTAGCAGTCGATGGTCGACCTATCACGCGAATGTCAATCTTAAGTCTGAGGAAATTAAGTTTATAATTGCGACCACTGAAAATACCGCCATCTATGGTCAAGTAGCGGAATTAACTTGTCAATCGAATGTTTGGTTACTATAGACCGTAAATACGTTCTGATGCTAAAGTAAAATAAATCTTATCTGTAGAAGTCAAGGTTTATTTCCAAATCAGTGACGTTGGCTAGTTTTGACTAAACTTAAACTACCAATCAAACGAATGTGAAAGGTTATACAAGCTGTAATGTGAAAGGTCAATTTGCAGAACCTTTTAACTTATTAGTTATAAGGTAGGTAGGTACTGTTCTTTAAATAATTTAAGCAAAAGAAAGCTATAATTATATACCTACTTATGGCATTTTCATAATATTATATTTAAATTCCAATACAATACAGATTAGTTAGTCAAAAATCAGCTCTTGTTCTAATATATTCTCTGTACTCTGTCTGCCAGTAACAATGAAATATGTAGCAAAATTCTGATTCTTCAAAATAAAGTGGTGATTCTGCCCCTAACAGTACAAACCGAACCTGGGGACTTATTATTATGATTATTATTATTGTGCTAAGGTTTAATCTTCTCTGTGAAAAACCGGTAAAAAACAAAGCACATGGCGCTCAGGCAAGTGCACTTCAGGTGCTAGGTCGTTCATTTTGCAGGATTTTTCTGACAATCCTACAAGTGTTTAGTATGACAGCTTTTAGCATTAATGTGTCAACTTTTTATTTACCAAACCAGGTAGGTAGGTACTACCAGGTAGCCTACGAAGATTTCGATATGTTATTTATGTAGGCATTTGTATGTCTTGCCCTGCCAAACTTTGGTGTCAATGATGTTTTTATTTCAAACAATTATTTCATACCTATTACATGCACATAAATCTGTTTATAATAGTAGTCATGTTACTAAATCATCATCTTTTCATCAAAAGTATGTTTGTAACACTCAATTAGAGATTGCAAAATGATTTAACATGATCTAGGGTGCTAAAAGGTGCCACCGCACCTTCCGTCTATAGGTTATGTACTTCAACCTGGGTTATTATCGCAATAACTTGATAAGACAAACTGTACTAGAGGATCACACTCGTGCGTGTACCGGCCGGCCTGATGGTGCCGGCGACATGAATAAACAAAGTATTAGGTACCATCCGATGGGAACTTTGTGCCAGGCTCGTGATTGAGTTTTCCACGCTTACCTCATAGCCAGTGGTCGGGATTATAACTCGGAGAGATGGGCACGAATTTTGCACAAAGTAAATGCTTGTACTTCACCATAAACATCGTTTTTTCACCAAAAAAACCATAAAAACACAAAATTTTCCGCATACACCGCTGAAAATTTCAAACGCTATAAGTTGACATTGACAGTCACAATGACAGACACTTGCTGCTATGACTTTGACGGAGGAACTAAGGCATTATTCCCAAGAAAACTACCATAGAGACATATATATACATCCATATTTCAAATGCAGTTCTTCAAACCATGCTGTCCGTTTCGAAACACATATAATATAGTGCACAAGTGTGTGCGCTGCTGTGTGGTGCCGGCTTAGAATTTGCACAACGCCAACTCTTCCCGCGGGTGTCGTAAGAGGCGACTAAGGGATATCCACCGGGGGCGGGCACGACCGGGGAGAGGTCAAACGCAGGATCAACGTCTTAATGTGCTTTCTGAGGCACGCCCCCGTGCCTCGGAGAGCACGTTAACCCATCTAACACCGCCAATTTCCTTACTCCGGGCTGCTACAGTGAATATTTCTTGCTAGAAAATACCCAATAACACAAATCTTGGGCCGACCCGGGGATTTGAACCCGGGACCACATTATCAGGGGCAGTTGGATAAAAGTATAAAATGTCCTGCTACAGAAATATTAGAAACCTACGTTTATCCCAAATTTTTTAAAAATTAATATCCAACCGTGCGAAGCCGGGACAGGCCGCTAGTTATTGATATAGAGCAACAGCCCTGGCTGACGTGTCTATATCACACAGTGTTGAATTGATACTAGAGCAACAGCCCCGGGCTGACGTGTCTATATCACACAGTGTTGAATTGAGTCATAATTTAACCCACGGAATTAAAGTAAGGGGAAATGGTAAGTGGGCGTGGCACGCGTGCTACAAGTACGCGCTGGTATGCTTACTCGACCCCAGTCGGGTTCTAACATCGCGTGGAGTAGCTAGTCTCGCAACCAATTCATTTTTTCCGTAATCATGCCGTATTGTTCGATTTTAGAGTGTAAAAATGATAGTAGGAGAAAAAATCTTCAAAATGGAGGTGTCTCGTACCATCGGGGAGAACGGTTTTTATTGTTTTGTAATAAAATCTTATTTTATTTCAATTTCTCAATAATTTAATAGAAGGGTTAGTCAAAATCAACCTTATGCAATTAAGATAAAGTTGATTTTGGATTGATTCTATTCTTCGCTACTCAATTAGTGATGTAGTCAAGTCGGATGTTGATTTTGTCGATTGATATCGATACAAGAAATTCAATTTTAATTTCTAATTTTAATGTTAATGTTAAATAAGTGATTAGTATTATTATGTAAATTAATTATTTATTTAGTATTTAGATTACAAGTCACTAAATTGACATCATTAGGTCCTCTAACCTTTATCTTAAATATTTGTAGGTTTCCCAAAGATACAAACGTCAAAGAGAAATGGATAGATGCAACGGGTAGAGTTAATTGGATGCCAACCAAATCAAGCACGATATGCTCTGAACACTTTTTGGAAGTCGATTTCAAAATATCAAATAAAAGATATAGATATACAATTACGAAACATACAGCGCTTGTATCACTGAAAATCGTTAAGTTTAAATATACTTATAAATGTTCACATACACCATTTACTAAAATTAAACATAAAACTTTCCAAACACCAGTTTCCTAATAAATACGTTTTATTTCAGGGGCTTAAACAACATACATTTATTTTTACCTGCCTGTCTGTGTCTATTTATAAATGGTTTAAAATATACAGCTCTTTGTGTGCCAAGTAAGTAAATAAACTACCAACAAGTTCAATTTTTTGCGAATTGAACAAAAAATCGGGTATCTTATCTATCGATATCGATAATGTACTTCAATGTGCTACCTGGTGCAGCTCTAATCGAGTAGCAGTCGATGGTCGACCTATCACGCGAATGTCAATCTTAAGTCTGAGGAAATTAAGTTTATAATTGCGACCACTGAAAATACCGCCATCTATGGTCAAGTAGCGGAATTAACTTGTCAATCGAATGTTTGGTTACTATAGACCGTAAATACGTTCTGATGCTAAAGTAAAATAAATCTTATCTGTAGAAGTCAAGGTTTATTTCCAAATCAGTGACGTTGGCTAGTTTTGACTAAACTTAAACTACCAATCAAACGAATTGTTTCTTTGTAATGCATTATAATGATTACTGGTTTATTTGTGTGAGTTTGGCGACACCGGTGCCCTTAGTAATTTTGTTGCATTGTCCTTCCACTCTAACTTCCATTTCCGTGATTTAACCCCTGACCTCTATCAATGCGATAATAGCCATCATAAATTACCTACTACTATCCTCAAAATCTTAATCAAGTCTGCAAGTAGATTTATGCGTCCGACTGATCATGGAACCCTAAAATAGAAGCTCACCTCTCAAACATTTTGACAGTGACCTGCGGTGTGGCGGGCGGGCTGGTCTGTAGGCGCAGGCGCGTGAGGTGCACATGGTGCTGGAAGGGGAAGGTCCACTTCTGCGGGTCGCTGTACACCAGGCTCAGCAGGTTATGCCCGCTCACATCACGCCACTCTTCGATTGGTTCCTGAAAATAATCAAGAGTCTCAGAATTATCTCCAGAAAAAAAGTTTCATTATTAGCTGTGTTATCCCCGAGTACATACAATAGGATAAGTTGAATCCAGTTACCATGTAAGTTAAGGTGCGGCAGAAGGCAGGAAGTAAGTATAACATCACATTCACTGTGTCTCAGGCATTCTATGTGAAGACAAATAATCTACCAGGTTGGCAGTTGACAAGGAGTTTGATTTTGTTCATTTGGTCTACCAATGGGTGTTATAATAATTCTTATACATAAAATACACAGTAATATAGCGAGAGATAGCTAATTGCACAACCAGTTATAGGTGGACACTGCATGCACAACGAACACGAAATGTAACAGGAAATGTAAACGATGCAGCAATTTCACCATCTCCAAGAAGTTAATGGGTATTATTTAGTTTTAAATAGGTACTTGACGTGTAGTATATAATAGAATACCTATAGAAAATAAGACTTATACTGTGAATACATTTTGAAGTACCTAGCATGGATATGGAGACAAGAAAGAATATGTTAAATTCTGAATTATAATTGGAGGAATGGGACTTACCGGATGTTTCTCAACATTCGGAAACTTGTCGAAGTATTTAATGCAAGTCGACTTGCCCGAGCCGATGTTACCTTCGATGGACACTCGGAAGGGCCGCTTGCTGGCCGCGCGCGCTGCTCCACTTATAGACTTCATATTCGACATCATTAGAGTGATGTTATGACGACCACACGCTGGGCCTATTCCTTTTATGTAATCTCTCGTCTTGCAAGATAAGCATTGAATACCTACTTGAGGTCACCTAAATAAGCATTCAATACCTACTTGAGGTCACTTATGCTTGATTGAGAAAATAAGCCGAACTCATTAGTGGTTAAAAAGAACTTGTTACCAACAAATAATTTAAATTTAATGAGGTATTGTACTACGGATGCTAACGCTGTAGTTGTACTACAGATAAACACGCTTTCAGTAAATTTTTCAGTTTCATATTCCCTAGAATTCAAAATGTAGGTATTTTGGTTGCGTTTGGTTTGTTTTGTTGACAAAATTAATTAACTTCAACTTCTTTTATTAATGGCGCCAGGAGTAGTATTATTCTATGATGGCGCCGCGCCGCCGGCCGCGCCGCTTGCTTTTCGCTACGACGACTCTGCCAGTGTTTGTGTAGGAGTGTCATAAACTTCGACACAGATTAGATAACGCGCGACTTCGAGAACAACAAGAAGTTGAAGTTGAAGAATAAATATGATTGTATGCGCGAAGCGGACGCCGGCGTAGAAAGAGAAACCTATAGAACTCGCGCAATTGCCATCGCATTCACACTAAAGAGAGAACGACTTATGCCTAAAGCCTAAGAAGAAATGAAATAGGACGATTAGCTCTCTATCTCATCCAGCGTGCCGGTTTTTGCATTGTTTAGCACCTCCATGTGCTAAACAAATTTCCTTTGTCATCGACGGAGCTCGACACGAGACTGGTGAAAAAAGTTTTAAAAGTTCTAAACTTTTGTTTTTTATGTTTGAATGTGATCAATGTGTTTATGTGAACAATCCCGCAGCTAAAAACAATAAAAAATAGAGACAAATATGGTGCGTTGCAGCGTTTTTGCATGTAGAAGTGATAGTGAAGAAAAAGTGCCGAATATATCATTCCACTCGTAAGTACAAGTTCTTTTGACTACAAAAAGGTTCAAAATTTACAGTTTCATAGATTTACATACACACAAGGCTCAAACATTATGTTTTATGCTATTTTTAGTTCATCTAACTTGTAATTGTGAAAATTTAGGGTTGCCTGCACCCGATGATAAAATTCCCCGAATGGCGCATTGAAATATTTTTTAATAGGTACCTACATAGCTATTTTATAGATAATGTAGCTCGCTATGCATAGCAAAATAGTTTATGCCCGCGGCTTCGCACGCGTTGTTTCTATGGAAACGTTTAAAAGCCATTTCTATCCCATAGCAACTGATTTGTGGGATAAAAAGCTTTTTATGTAAATCCTGGAATCTAACATAGATGTTAGATTCCAGGATTAGAATTACTTACCTGTATACAAAATTTCATCCCGATCCGTTCAGTAGTTTTGGCTTGAAGAGGTAATATGTAAGTTGTTGCTATGACACACATAGCCCATCGGACTTCGTGAGATAGAACAACTATAACAAACATCCATCCATTCATCCACACTTTCGCATTTATAATATTAGTGTTTTTATTTGTTACAGATTTCCCGAAGATAAAGAATTACGTTTGCATTGGATCAAAGCAACGGGTTGCAAAGTATGGGAACCTAAAAAATCTTCGTAATAAAAATATTTGTAATGATTTTGTGATATTTTAAATGATTCTGTGATTTTTGTACTTAATCTAATTCAACTGTCCAAATCTAATCTAACTGTCCCATATAAATAAGAAAAAAAATATCTTAAGTAGGTTCTTGTAGAAATTGGTATGCTAATTTTAAAATGATTCTGTGATTTTTATAATGATTCTGCGATATTTTAAATGCTTCTGTGAAGTTCTGTGTAAATGCGTGTGTATTTTTAATTTAAAAAAAATGCTGTGACTAACTAGGTATAAGTACCTACCTATACGCAAGTACAAAGAAAGTTAAGTACTTTTTAGATAGCAACATTACTATTTTTTAGCAAATATACGATGTTACGTTCGTAAGTAACCATTTTTTTGAAAGTTTTATTAATTTATGTAAATGTTATTGTATAGGTAATATAACTAAGACATTTATAATTAAACTGTGATTTTATGATTAAGTAGTAATAAAACGAAATGTTGAAGACTGATTTAAACGGTAAAATTTATAAACGTTAATTATTGTAATAAATATTGATTATATCAAAAACACTTGTTTCTCTATCTGTACTACTCACCTTAATACCTTCATAATTATATTTACCTACCAAAAACAACCTCGGTCTGCCTTCCACTTGTAACGCCAAACAGGGTTCACATTGTGATACTTACTTGTATAATTATAATCACCTAGCAATAGCCTTTATTCACAAAATAGAAAATTATACTAGTATTTACAATTGAAACAATTGAGCTATTTTCAGACTATTGCAGGTAGCTCAACTGATCAATATCAATACCAGTCGGAAGCGTCCCCAAGACGCTGGCTGCATTGCCACGCTGTATGGCAATGCTGATGCGCTGTGCCCGATACTCACTAGCTCTGGGGTCACGCTTCGCTTCGACCAGACGCTCATATAATTTAATTTTTAAATTTATTAACTGGAAAATCGCAAATCCGATCTACCAACTAAGACATGAAATAAGGAACCTAAAATCGTGGTAAGAAAATTGTATGGCAACACTTTTCCCCCACCACCTCGTATACTTTGTCTTGCTCTCTGGCATGCTCGCTGAAGATCTACCTATATTTAATCTGAGGGACGCCGGACTCTACTGACTTGACTGGGGGCGACTGCGTTCCGTTTTACGCTTATAGCACTTAATTCACCTGTGGCTTTAAGCCTAAAACGGAACGCACCCTGAGTACTGACAGTGACAACTTGACAAGACAAACTGACAAAAGTGACAAATACGTTTGCGTGACAGAATTGACAGATACACAAAAGATGTCACATGCAACTTCAACTTCTTTCTTAATGGCGCTGCTTACTTTTCGCTACGACGACGAGTCTGTCAGTGTCTGTGTAGGAGTGAAGTGCTCTGAGTACTGAAACCAAACTCAGAGGTGAAGTGTCGTTGCGTGTTGCTAATTTCTGCAGTATTATTTGAAACCGTAGAAAGAGAATGCAATAGAATACGCGCAAATGCCATCGCATTCACACTAAAAAGAGAACGACTTATGCCTAAAGCCTAAGAAGAAATGAAATAGAACGATTAGCTTTCTATCTCATCGAACTAGAATATAACAAAAAAATGTTCTACAATAATAAAGAACATAAATATAAATATCTACAAAAAACTTCGCGGTACCATAATGTCCAACTATTGTAGTTATGTCACTATAACTACTCTTTTACATTTTAAAAGTTAAAATGCCGACCAAAATCTGACCATGTTATCCATACCTTAGTATATTAATCCTTATGTAAATTAATCATTTCATAATCAAGACTGTTTCAATACCTCCTGTAGATGGGGTGTAATGGATAGGGGTAAAATGCAGGACCAACGGCCCAACGTGCTTTCCGCACGGCCCCGTGCCTCGGAAAGCACATTAAGCCGTCTAACACCGTCAACTTCCTAACTCTGGGCTGCTACTGTGTACGTGTGAGGTGTTTGGTATTAGATATTTTGCAGTTGCAAACTCGCCTGACACTGAGAAGGAGTCCTGAACTAGAGCAAGCCAGAAGCTTATCAAAACAGCAGAATGTTATCAGAGGCAAGCAGATCGTGCTGCGATAATTTAGTGGTTTCGTTAGATTTTTGGAGTGTTTGGAAAACTGACCTCAAACGAGGGATGAGCCCATGAACAGAGGCAGACAGTGTAAAGTTGCCGGCAAGTTGAGCGAGCTGCGACAATTTTTGGTTTTTGTTAGATTTTGGGCAACTTTTTAGAAAATTTGGCAAAGTGACCAGACCTTTTTGTAGTGGTTGACAAAGTGACCTCGCAGATTATTTGTTATATTTTGTGCTTTTTATTGTGGTGGTTGGATTTATACAAACTGACCAGCCAGACCAATAAATTGTAATAAGATAACGCAATCATTGTACGGGATTACCTGCAAGAGGTCGAGATCCCCGTTATGCAGTGGCCAGCTCGAAGTCCAGACCTAAACCCGATCGAGCACCTCTGGGATTATGTCAAACGGCGAGTGCGAGCACGTGAACTGCTCCTACCATTCTGCACGAGCTCGAAGCTGCCGTCGTTGCGGAATGGGATAATGTTCCTCAAGAAAGCGATAAGATCAATGAAGGACCGCATGAAAGCCGTTATCAAGGCCGGGGGGGGGGGGGGGGGGGGGGTACTAGATTTTATGTACTTTTTTAATCACGTGAATAGAAAGTCCATGAGTCATCTGTGACTCATTTGTTGATGCAATTGGTTTTTTTTTTAATCTCACGTCCGAGTCAAAAAACGAGAAAAGAATGAAAATAATAATTTTCGTGAAATATTTTCTTTTTCAGATAGTGTGAATGTTATATTTACCATACCTAACAGAAAATAAAAAATGATGGACGTGGGGTAGTTGTACTTATAGGTATATTATTGTATGCGGACAGTTAAGTTGTTAAATATTGTAGATAGAAAATTTTACAGTAAGACACCACGGAAGACACTAACAAAATTACAAAAATAAACATTTAAAGATTTTGAATAATCGCCAGTCAGAACCCGGAATTGAGCCCGCATAGTTTTACAATACCGATCAAAAGGCTCAATCAGGATTATTTTTTTTGAAATAACATAGCATCATAAGTAAAAGGAAGACCACATTAAATTAATTGTAAGCAAAATGTAATTATCTAGGTAGGTACTATATAAAAATAAGTCGGATTTTCCTTCCTGACGCTATAACTCCAGTACGCACGAACCGATTTCCACGGTTTTGCATTCGTTGGAAAAGTCTCGGGCTCCGTGAGGTTTATAGCAAAGAATTCGTAAAAATTAAGAAAGTGGGAAACATTTGCCAAAAATAAATTTCCATCTTTTATCGCTTCGCACTGTACTCATTTAGGTACATCACGTACTAAGGAGGTAGGTAACGCCAATGTTTTAAGGACTACATTTTTACTACACAAACACAATCATTTAGTAGCTAGGTACACATTACACTTGAAACTCGTTCTGCTTGCCCTCAATGGGTTATGGCTGAAAATCAGTGTTTTTTGCTTCTTGAGCAAAATATTACGCTGAGCCATGGCCTTTTTGACATACCTACTGCAACACACACGGACAGTTTGCTTAGATGTTGTTTGTTTTATTTGTCAACTCTATTTTATAACTTTTTATCTGTATTAGTGTACTATACAATTGCTGTAGACTGTATGTGTGTGTCTGAAGATGCAAATAAAGATTTTATCTATCTATCTATCTAAACATAAATTTCCACGCGAGCGAAGCCGCGGGGCGCAGCTAGTTATAAATAAATATAAAATTTCATGGTCTTTCTTTTTATTTCGGGACAAATGTTTGTACAATCTGCAGACATTTGTCCAGGGCGTTCAGGATGTTTTCTATGTACCTATGATAAAAAATATCTATCTATGTAGTGTATTGTATTAAGTATATCAGTTATCTAGTACCCATAACACAAGCTCTGCTTAGCTTGGGGCTAGATAATGCTGTGTGAATTGTCCAGCATTATTTATTTATTATTTATTCAAGACTAGCTGCATTCTTACTGCCCGTTGTCCTCTTACCCGTTTTCTCGTAGGAATGAAGCATTTTCCCGCGGTAAAAAGTTGCCTATGTTTATCAGGAATAATGTGGGCTTCTAATGGAAAAAGAATTTTTCAAATCGGTCCAGTAGTTTCGGAGCCTATTTAATACAAACAAACAAACAATCAAATCTATCATCTTATTAGTATTAGTAGGTATATTAGTATCGATGCTGTTATTTGGAAAATAATCCTTACGATTGAGCCGTTTTGATCGGTATCGTAAAATTATGGGTGTTTTTACAAAGTGGCGGGTTCGATTTTTGGTTCAGACAGGCGATTATACAAAAATGTTTGAAAGCAGCTTAAATTGTTTTTAAAATCAAAATGAAGTCTTCTTTCAGTGAGATACTTTCTTCCATGTGGTGTGGCCTTGGGACGCCCACTTTGTATATTACCTACTAGAATAGAAAGGTAATACCTACCTACAAAGAGTTTGCGGAATTAAACCGAATTCCCTGTTCTGAATTTGAATTCCTAAATTTTTTAATTGGGAAATCGCAAATTCAATCCTACCATACA
Organism: Eupithecia subfuscata; assembly: GCA_963564075.1. NCBI lineage: Eukaryota > Metazoa > Arthropoda > Insecta > Lepidoptera > Geometridae > Eupithecia > Eupithecia subfuscata. The sequence continues at coordinate 324,850 of OY751102.1, forward strand.
TGAAGTATGGAACCTTCGCCCTGCCTTGCCATGCAATCTTATATAGGTACTATATACATACTATAGTGTGTAGAAGGGGGGGGGGGGGGGGGACGGACGGACGCCGCCGCCATGCCAGCCGGGCCGCGGCGCAGGACTATAATATACAAAATCAGTGCGCGGCGCGCGGTAGGTTTTAAATGCTCCCGTGTGGATCAGCGAAAATGGCGAGAGGAACACCAGAAAGGTTTTTAGTGGGTATTATGACCTTCTCAGGGCGTCGAGTCCCACATAATTCTGGTCCCCTGTTAATTCGTAAACGAATTTCCTCGCCGAACAAAATAAAAATATGCAGAGCCAAAGATGGAAGAAGGAATGGGTAGGTCTTGGACGTCTTGGAATAAGGAAGTCCCCGCGTAGTTATTGTGTTCTCTTTGGTCCCCCGCGCCCCGGTCCTCGTCTACGAATCAGGTATGTAAGGGGTAGGTAAAAGGTACGGCCCTACTCCGTAGCGCGTGCCGCGTAGCCATCATCTCAATCACGGAGTTAAAATTGTGCTCAATAAATAAATATTTTCTTTATTAATTTCTTAGAATGATGGAAAGCGACGAGCCCGTATTTAATTCCTAGGCTCCACGATAAGCTTGTATCCGTGCTCGGGTCGCAGCACGAACGCTCTCGGAGACAACTTGGGGGACAGCTCGGTGGCTCGGGTTCTGTACTGGCGAAGGAAGCGCAGTAGGAACACCTTGGCTGTCTGGACGGCGAAGCGGGAACCTGTCAAATCAAATTTAGCTATCAGGTTAATTTTAGGGTTAGGGTACATCTACCTACTGTACCTAGGTAGGTAAGTAAAGTACACAGTAAGTAGGTAAGTACCTACTACCTCCACACCTTCAGTAGGTACCTACAACTTTCTCACCGATACAATGCCTGGGTCCAGTGCCGAAGGGCAGATAAGTGTAAGGCACGATCTTGTGTTTGTTCTGGGCTGAGAACCGCTCCGGGTCGCAGCGGGCCGGGTGGGGCCAGTGCCGCGGGTCCCGGTGCAGCGAGTACAGCGGCAGCCACACGTGGATGCCGGCAGGAGCCTGCAAAGGGAACCCACTGTATCCCAACGACATTTATGTTCTTCTGCTTCTTGTTAGGTATCCGGGATTACATGACGGAAGAGATAGGTACTTATTACTAGTTTGAGAGCAATATACCTAGTAATTCGTTGGTTTGAATACCTAGGAGTCCAATTATAAGTGTAATAAGCGAGTCCTGTGAGTTGATCTACGAGCCTCGCGCAATGCATGGCTATTCCTGTCCCAAGTCGAGAGATTTCACGGTCTTAGTTCGATGATTTTCTCCTGTAATCGATCAGGACAGGACTTAGCGTATGAAGGTATGTAGATAATCAGGGTAACCGATCGCAGTGAGCGCGTACACGTTATCCGGAACGGGGCGCGTGGGGTATAGGATAGGTAGGTACCTACAGTTTGTGTTGGTAGATTGGCATCGCTACACGCTTCGTAAATTATCTACACGAAAACGAACTTTGAATTCTCAAAATTTTAATTTTTATCTTACTAAGTATTACACGCGCAGCGCGGTCAAGCGAGGCGTCGCAACTGGTTGTCTCGTATTTACACTCAGGTACACTACACTTACAATCAGTCTATCCTTGCTGCCCGGGGAGGTGGGCCCGAAGTCGTACGTGGCCACTGACCGTCGGTCCACGGCACCCACAAGTGGCCATAGTCTCAATACCTCTGGAAATTAACTTTAAGGATGAACATTGGAAATCACGTTGACACAAATTGGTATTTTTATTTTGATATTTCGTCCCGTTCTGGCTGGAGAATTGTGTACCTCGGTACGACATCCAGGAATGTGAGCCGTTGAAGGGTATTCTTAGTTCAAAATCACTTCAAGCAAAGTAGTCCCGCGCTACTCCCTATCCTGTTCCTATCATGCCAACGCCGGTTCCTCACCGCTGACACACATATCCAAATAGTCAAGGTCCTGCAGCTGCTCGTAGACGTCCTTCGTAGCGTCTACCTCGTCCATCCTCCTCTGCAGCTTCTCCTGCACGTCAGGGTTGGCAGCCATCTCGTACAGAAAGTAGTTGATCAGGTTGGCGGTGGTGTCGAAGCCGGCGGAGTAGAAGAGAACTGCTTGCGCTACCAGGTCCAAGTCGGAGAAGGTTGCTTCTGGAAAAATGAGGGTTAATAATTATTAGCATGAAAACTGCTCTGACAGTTTAAGGATTGATTTTAAGTTTAACAAAATCAAAATCTCTTTATTTCCATAAATACAATAAATGCACACTTAGAAAAGGTCAAACTACATATAAAACTAAACACTGACTTAATGCTTGCTGGACGTTATGACGGGATGACGGGATGACCACTAAACCGTTTTGCAATAATTGCATAATTTTACGTAAGTAAGTTATGTTATGTGTGAATGAGAAGCATCCAAATCTAAATCTTGTTAGTTTTCACTTATAGAAAGATTTTCAAGTAGTTAAAATAGTCTAGCTAGTTTTCAATTCGGTCGAGAGATCAGGATGATGCCTTGATCTATTCACAAAAAAAAATACTCCCATTTCTGTGCATGGCATGCATGCTATGTTTGCATGTTAGAGCCCTGACCTGAAAGCGTCTGTGAGCATGTAGGGCAGGGCTCGCACGCAGGTGGCCCTCAGAAGCCTAACGATTTCGTCTCTCTCACATAGCTACTTCTGCGGGACAATGATAGATTTCTTGTCTATGTTCATCCAATAGTACCTCTGTCTTAACATGGCTTTGCAGATAAACTTGCGTTCGCATCTATTCGGATGGTTGACCTCGTAATCTGTAAGGTTTGACTGTCGTCAAAAAAGAATTACTCTCATCTCGCTATCTTCACACTCCCTAAAGTAAAATGTAACAATTCGTAACATTATCACCAAAGCAAAAAGTTGAAGAGTTCTAAATTCGCGCCTCAAAATTACAGAGTTCTGAAATATTCGATGTGTAGGTAAACAAGAATCTCTTACAAAGATTTTGTTGGAGTCTGGAGATATCCTTTCCGCACACCGTAGCTGTCAGCTGTCAGCCGTGCGGCACGCGTACCTACCTACTACCTGCTGCGGGTTGTTGTACATTTGCCATAAAGTAAATTCGTCACATTTTTGTAAACTCTATACATTGAAAGTAAATTCGTCACATGCATAAAAAAGATGTGTTAATTCGTCACAGGTAAGTAAAGTTCATCATAAAGTAGGGTTAGCAAGTAAAGTGTTTAGCGCTCGTGAACCTTTGATTCATTCAAAGGTTTTACCTATTGCCAAAATTAATAATGAATAAAACTAGTTCTAATTTGTTTTGTTATTATGTGATTGTAATTTTCTTTGTTAATAAAGATTTAATTATGAATTAACAGGTTATATTACCTATAAGATAAATAAGAAAAAATTATGACAAATAACTAACAGCAGTCAGCACAGAAAAGGGAAATATAGTCATAAATCTCTCTTAACCCTAGGCTCCGGCACACGCTATCACGCTCTCGCTCACTCGTTGTGTCTATCTCTTTTTAACCGTATCAGTCGATGCATCGTTAACATCTTATCAGTGCAGTGACTCCCTTGACCTTGTCGGATGTGCATGTTAATACGAGTATAGTTATATTTGAAAAAATGGATCCTAATCAACCGGGCACAAGCTCGGAAGGACATGGTGTAAGTATTTTACAATTTAATGTTATTACAAAAATAGTTTCTATACTACAACAGTTAGTTCAATCATTTCAACTGTTAGTATGTACTAGTTCTAATTTGTCAATATTAATTTTTCTATAATAATATCTTATATTATAATGGACTCACAGTTAAAACCAAAGCAAAACGTCCAAGAGTCAGGTTACACATTTACACAATAAATGAAACCGTGAAAGGTATCAAAAAGTCATGGTAGGAGTAACGTGCATTTTTCTGCTGTCTCTACACCAAAAATAATAAAATAAAAGTGTAGCGAATTTACATATACTTTTTTTCGTGACGAATTTACTTTGTGGCAAATGTACAACAACCCCCTGCTGCCTGCTGGCTAGACTGAAGCAAAGATGTAAGCTGACTATCATCAGGCGAGCGTCTGATGTTTGTTGAGAGGCATCTACATAATGTTAACCAAGTGGAGGCTGATGTAAACGTTAAAGAATAAACGTTAAAAATAGTAGAAAGTACTGTATTCTTAGGAATCACCTTAGATAATAAACTTCAATGGGGCCCACACATAGATAAGCTATCGAAGAGACTTAGTTCTGCAGCGTATGCAGTCAAAAAAATCCGTCATCTTACAGACGTGGATACATCTAGACTTGTTTATTTCAGCTACTTCCATAGTATTATGTCATATGGTATACTGCTGTGGGGGAACGCTGCAGATATTAACACCGTATTTGTGCTGCAGAAGAGGGCTGTTCGTGCAATCTATAATATGGGTCCCAGAGAATCCCTGCGTGATAAATTCAAAGAAATAAACATAATGACAGTACCATGTCAATATATTTATGAAAACTTGTTGTACACTCATAAAAATATAAGTCAGTTCCCTAAAAATAGCGATAAACATAATTTGAATACTCGAAACAAACATAAGCTCGCTGTGCCCACAACTAGGCTACACAAAATTAAAATATCTTTTAAAGGGCAATGTATACGCTTCTACAACAAAACTCCTAGGGAGTTGCAAAAATTATCAGTAAATAAATTCAAACAAATTGTTAAAACCTTGCTGTGCAAAACGGCTTACTATAAAATATCAGATTATCTACAGGACAAAAATGCTTGGAACGAGTTTTGCTCCAACTCGAAAAATAACAACTAACAGGCTAAAGGTTTCTTCGTCGCTTCTTTACTTTAGTCTACATACCGAAGCGACAGAAATCAAAAAATATCACTTTATTTCCGTGTCAGTGTTAAGTTTTATATTTTGACCTTTTCTAAGTGTACATATCGTCGCCGTAGAGCGAAAAGTCACTAAGTAGGTCATTTGGTGTTTTGAGTTATGAAGGTTTAAAGTTTTGAAAAACAAAATAAAATCATAACTTTTTTTCGGTATGGGATATTTCTAATTTTATGGTCTCATATGTTAGGAAATATAAAAGCTCTTAAGGTCAATTCACTACAGTCAATGAATGACTGATATTTTCAGGGAAAATGAAAAAAAAAACTGACTTAGTTACTTTTCGCCCTCAAATCTTGTACTAACTTTGTGAGACAATGATTTGTTAAAAGTCACCAACTGACTTTTCACCCGTGTTTGGATAAGTTTATTTAGTGTTTAAGTAATTTTTCTAACGCTCTTATCTGCTTAATTTTATATAATTTCTATTTCTCGAATCAGGTAATCAATAAGAAAATGATAAATAATCAAATGCAGTTGTCATACTTCCTTGAAAAATACAAAAAAAAACGCATTCACAACAAGTTATAAGTAAATTAATGTTTTCGACGTATTGTTAAGATTTTAAATATTGAAATCCTATTAAAATGATTAATGATAGCATTCTGGTCCAGTGAGTCTTAACATTGTGAATGTCGTATTTCTTGATCATGATTATCGCTTTTCCATGGCATAATCGCTTCTCAAACATAGACCGATGACTGAGTAAGCTTTCACAATACGGCCTTATAGTGGCATCGGGCACCAGCAGCTTTTCTGCAACATCTTTGTGTGTAGCTGTAAAGTAGAGAGTACTCGTACAATGAATGAAGATAACGGGGAATGGTCCAGTTCAGACGACGAACGCATATCAACGGGTTTTTTTTTCTTGGCCTCTGAAATACATTTCAGTGTGGTACAAACGAACATTACCTGGACGGAGGGCAGTTACCCGAAATATTCAAGTTTTACTGAAAGGAAACATTCCTTTATATTATTTAAACTGCTGGACTACTTGAGAAGGCAACAACAGCCTGTAGTGGTCCACTACTGGACGCAGGCCTCCCCCTGATAAGCGCCTTATTGGTTTTTATCACATGGAGGGTTATGTCCATAATCCCCATTCTGGGCATGCGGGTTGGGGATCGCAGTTCGGTGGAAGAATTGTTCTGCGGGGGCGCTGCTGCCCGCCCCCGGTGGATATCCCTTAGTCGCCTCTTACGACACCCGCGGGAAGAGTTGGGGTGGTGCAAATTCTAAGCCGGCACCACACAGCGAACTACGCTGAGTCCTCGCCGAGTCATCCATTCTTTACGGGAGTGACATGGTAATGTTGACAAAACTCCTGTAAAATAAATAAAGAAAAAAAGATTCATCCATACTGCAATGCTTGAAAACGAATGTTTTCAATCAGTGCGTCTTACCCGTCATGACCTACGGAGCTGAGACGTGGACACTCACCTTAGGGCTGATCCACCAGTTCAAAGTCGCTCAACGAGCTATGAAAAGAGTAATGCTCGGAGCTGTTCTAAGGGATAGGACTCGTAACTAATAAATCCGACAGAAAATCAAAGTTATCGACATAGCTCTTAGAATAAGCATGCTAAAGTGGTAGCGTGCCGGCCATGTCTCGCAAAAACCAACAACCGTGTTCTTGAGAGGAGACCGGGACTCGGCAAACATAGTGTAGGACGCCTTACACCCAGGTGGAGACGGCCTGCCAAAGACTGCAGTCAGATGTCGGACGCAGCAAACTGAAGACACGGTGCTATGGCGCTCATTAAGGGAAGGCCTATGTCCAGCAGTAGACTAACGATGTTGATGAACCAGCGAAGACGTTTTGGACAGGTGGCTAGGGCCTTATATAAGTCACTAGCCACAGAGTAAGCAAAATCAAGAGCGTAAAAGTAACTAAATTGCACGTTTAATTGTCTATCCTAACACAGACGTACGAAAGTTTGGCTTTAATAAATCAACAAAACACTTTAGCTATCATTCAAAACCAAACTTTGTAGTCAAAATGTTGGGGCGAAAACTAACTTAACATGTTAAATGATTTCTTGCTTTAAAATTATGAAGTACAATTATCGCAAATAGCGATCTAGAAGACACTAAGTCGACTTGGTTAGTTTTCGCTTTCAAGTTGTGTATCAAACCTGCTACCACATAACTAATCAAGTATATTTAGTTATTTCTCGACTAGACTGGGTCCTAGCAACAAGTTATTATTTTAGAAAAGAAAGTAACCAACCCGACTTAGGTTTATATTTTGCAATTCTTTCAAGTAGGAAAAAAGTATCTAAGCCTACTTAGTTGGTTTTCGACTAAAATGCTGTAAGCCAAATGTAGAGTTAGTGAATTTTTTGCACAACCTAAAATGAAAACCGTGATAGCTAGGGATACGGTTGTCAGACTGAAAAATGCAGAAAAAATCGGGGATTTTGATGGCACATCTAACTCGATTTGGCCCAAATAGCGAGTTAGTGACTTTTCGCTCTACGGCGACGATATTTTATTGTATTTATGGAAATAAAGAGTTTTTGATTTTGATTTTGACACTACTTCTAAACATAGTATTCCTATTTACTGGCTGGTCACGTAATTAAGAACGCTAAATAGTTCATACCTTTATTCAAATTTAAATAGAGAACACTCAGTCGATTTGTTACTGTTTGTATAATTTTGGCGCCATCAGTGCTTTATAAGATTAAAAGTGATTGCTGCTTATGAAAAAGCAATGGGAAAAAATAAAAGTTGTGATAAATCTACAAGGGAAGTAATAATAAAACTTCTCTGGAAGAATTGGTCTTATAAAAAGATAGCCGACCATCTGCAATGTTCAAAAACGATGGTTTTCCACGCTGTAAAGCATTTTGCTACGTGTCAAACTACTTCGAATGTTCCACGTGTAGCTAAACAGAGAAAAACAACTCCTCGAGATGACCGAAACATCGTTCGTATGTCAAAACAAAATCCTTTTAAAGGGTCCAATGAGCTGAGAAAAGAATATTTTGGTGAAAACAACCCTTCAGCAATCTCAGCACGCACTATTCGAAGACGTTTGGTAGAAGAAAAATTTCACGGTAAATCCTACCGTGCCATTTTTCTTCTACCAAATGTTGAAACTATGCCACAGGCAAGCCCGGCTTGCATTTGCGAGAAAGTATGAAAACTGGACTGTGCGACAGTGAAATAATGTACTTTTTTCTGACGAGACGAAAATAAACAAAGTATGTTCTGATGGGAAACGATATGTACGACGTCCCCCGAATACAGCATTCGACCCTAAGCACGCGAAAGTTACATTAAAGCACGGTGGTGGAAATGTGAAAATTTAGGGGTGCTTTTCTGAACATGGTGTTGGACCTGTAAAGTTGATAGAAGGTAACATGGATCAGTTCCAATACAAAAATATACTGGAAAAAACAATGTTACCTTATGCTGAAGACGTTCTACCGGTTATTTGGACATTCCAGCATGACGATGATCCAAAGCACACTGCACGCACCGTAAAGGAATTTCTTACAGCGCAATCAGTTTCTGTCTGAGACTGGCCAGCTAACAGCCCAGATCTAAACCCAATAGAGAATCTGTGGTTCGAAGTAAAGAAAAAGGTTTCAAATACAGTGTGGGAATTTAGGAGAGCTGTACGACGTTTTTTTAGAAGAATGGAACTCTATTTCTCTTGCGAAATGTCAAAAATTAATAGCGTCAATGCCTCGCCGGTGTAAAGCAGTAATAAAAAGCCGTGGATATGCTATTAACTATTAATTTTAGTTAAAAATGTATTAAATTGCTTTTAAAATTTTCTGCGCTACATTATTATTGTGATTGTTTAAATGTAAGTGTCATACAAAACAATTATTAATAAAATCTGAAAAAAAATAGTTCGCGATTTTATTCTTTATTCCTAAGCCACGCTACTATAATTAATGTGGCTATTTTATAACATAACTACCTAGTTGCTTCTCAGAAGGTACACATCTCTGTGTATGACACGATTTAAATAAAAAACCTCTATAGCTTCAAATCGTTCTTAATTATATGACCACAACTGTATATTACGAACCCAATTAGAGGAAGCAAATTAGAACTAGTATTTCAGTATATAAACAAGTATATAAAGAATAGAATAGAACACAAATAGGCCACAGGCTCGGCATGGAACACTCCATATCTCAGAAACTACTCGTGCTAGACTCTCAGTTTCTGAAAGGCAAGGTCAATATCTTCATATCTGATGGCGGCTGCCAAAATTGAAATGGCCATATCTCGGGGAGTGCTCGTGCTAGACTTTCAATTAATAGCTCAAATGAAAGGCAGGAACAAAACCTACATTTTCGATGACAGCTGTCAAAACTGAAACGGCCATATCTCGGGGACTGCTAGTGCTAGACTTCCAGCTAATAGCTCAGATGAAAGCCAGGGTCAAAATCTACATTTTCGATGACAGCTGTCAAAACTGAAACGGGCATATCTCTATATAATCTCTATATAATATTATAAACAAAAATTCGTAGGAATTTATTTTTTTAGTACATCTTCTTGATTATTTTCTAAAATCTACCACTCATTATTCTTTTTAGTTTAGTGGGAGGATAAGTGAAAATATCCATATGAACCTCACTGGAAAGAACGATAAAACATCTGCATGATCTTATCAAAAATGTGTTCTGCCTATAGTTGGTTTTACACGTCGGAAGATGAAAAGTTTTAGGGTCTCTGTGAGTTTTAAAGTCCGAGCTGTTGCAGCAGCTCCGCGCAGTCTACTTTGCTATTAACGATGCCAGATAGATAACTTAGATCCGTCATGGCTCCTCGTTCCTGGAGAGGAACGAAAGGTTTCAAGATTCTTGGAGAGAAATGAAACTTGAGACATGTCGCTTGTTAATCAGATGAATGTTTACCTTTTTACTAGAAAAGGGTTTCATTCACCTTTCATTTGAAAGTCTTATCCATACTTATCTGTCTCTACCTGTACACATAAAACAACAATTATTAATAGAATAAAAAAACTAACTTTTTATTGATAAATAGTAGTTAAGTAGGTAGGTACCTAGGTACCTAATGTTTTCTGCAAGCGGTAACGCCACGCGCCGCCCGTCGGTTGTCGCAAAACTGTGAAACACATTTGGACAAGCGGCGGCGGCGGCGCGCCGCCGTCGCCTCCATTCCGGACCCACCCATAATCTATTTATTAACAAGGTAAGTACCTACCCTATAACACATCCCTATGTCCCCTCACCAAATCGCCACAGCCCATCGCCCTAGCACTATTTAGTACCAACCTGGTACATTTCCCTGTTCTGACGGAGGAACCAACCTTCACCTTCAGACACCAAATCGCTGAAGCATAGCTTAACGCCCCCCCCCCGCTCCCACTCCGCCCCCCAGAAACCTCTACAATGTAAAAAATGTAAGTTAATCGTACTTTCCGCGGGCTTTGTGTCGTCGTTGTGGCCGTCGCAATCCGGTTCCTTCAGCTTGCCTGAAACCATAAACTCTGTTACGCAACTTTAGAAACTTCCTCGTGCATTTGACTTGACGTCTTAAATTAGCTTCGCAAGTTTTGAAGCATACAAAAAAGGAAATGGTTTAAAATGTTCGTGTTAGTTTTACAAAGTGCTGTGTGCTTTAGTTGAGAATGTAGCTCTGTAAACTTTTTGCTTTAATTTTATTTGAGTCGGGCTGGCTGGCTGCAAAACCCATCCATTTGCTCTTTAAACAAACCATGATTCAAAACTAAGGCACTGAAACTAAACTGAAACGTGCAGTTTCAGTTTAAAAGGATCTGTCGGTAGATAACCAGTGAAATCACAAGCCTCTGAGCCACCATATATAGGCCAGGCTAGAGGGGCAGTTTGGATAAAGCAAGCAGTGCGTTCATTTTGGCCTCTGGAAGTTGCTTTATATATACCATCCCGTGGTCAGTATCCCTAAGCCAGCTTGTAATTGTACTACATCCAGGGCTGAGTTGACGCAACAGTGAGGTAATATTGCAATAGTGAGGTCTTCGGAGGACGTACCTTGAGCAGCCTCCACCAGTATCTGTATGAAGTCGGGTCTCGGCGGCACGCGGCCCTCGCGCCGCGCCTGCAGCGCTGACGTGAACAGGTGGCAGAACTGCTCCGTGTCTTCGGAAGATATTATGTTCACTTTCAACAGCTGCGGAAAAACTTTGGATATACAGGTCTACTTAATATTAATAATGTATATGGAATTGGTAGAGAACTATTACGACAGTGGCATGCTAATACAATAAAATACCTACAGTAATTTATTTACTAGAAAAACATTACATTTAGGCACGCTTAAATATCATACAAAAAGGAAACTTAAAGCTAATTAAATTAGTTAATGGGTATGTCTAACATGAATGGCTCCGGGCGGTCCCACACTAGGCTCATGGCCCGTGACAAGGGCACCAGGGCACGATAGTTAGATGATTAACACCTCCGCTGCGATCACCAATCCGTCTCCAAGGCGTGGTGATTATGGCAAAACCCCGCTAGTTGCGCAGGCGCAGCCCGCAGGCATGTGCAGCAGTCAACCTATTAATTATTTTCGAGGGTATCCGAAGTAGATAGTTAATATAAAAAATAAGTGCGACTGTGGACACAGATTGCATACAATCTGTGTGTGTGTGGTGTATGTCTGTATGTTGGTGTGTAATAGCACAGGTAATAGCGTGAGAGGTCACTGAAAGTGCGTTTGTTGTTTGGCGTGCTGGGATTGTAGTCATGCATGTGTAAATACAATGCTTAAAAAGGAGATCGAAACCACTCAAATACCTACCTGAGCCGCTTTATGTTCAACAGCTATTACAGAGATTGCACGGAGGCCATTTTGAATTTGAAACTAACGACGCTATTTACCGTCTAAAACTTCTCCGTGGTCAAGATAAGTTACCTACTACGTGTTGGATTCATTTTTTCACTTTTTTAGTGAGGTACCTTCGAGTACCTCTACCTATGGGTTTTGAGTTTTCGTGGGTAGTACGGACGGAAGCGGAATTCGGGAAGTTTTTGATGGAACTTTGATCCGCCGTGCGCAAAGTCTCTGGCCGCGAATGGAAGGGCAAGAGAAAATCTCCTCTGAAAACCGCCGAAAATCACTCTCACTCCCTCAGTCCACGCAATCGTCAAGACTATGAGTATACCGACAGCTACCTTCATCAGCGCAGTGAGGTTAGCGTAACCAAACAGTTTCAATATCTGCGTGGTGTCCTGCACGATGGCTGTCTGGCCGAGCCGGTAGATGGTGTTGTGGGGCTCCGCGAGCGAGTCCGCGGCGAAGCCGAATGCGCAGGACGAGATCACGTCACTCACGTACGGCATCGTCACCTGCAACGGAAGGGGACCTTGAGGGACCTACTCCTAGACCGCTGATGGAACAACCATATGGCTGAATGTTCACTTCGTCAACTGAATGGAGGAACAAAACCAAATGTGCTTATCCCACATAAGTGGAATAAGGGCAAGAGAATAATGATGAAGTGGATAGAAATGACCGAACTTCTATGGGCATCCACTTAATAAACATATATCCCGGGCAAGTTAACATGGCACTTGGCTCGGGACTCGATGCTCCCCCCGCCGCGCGCCGCGCGTCGCCGCTACTTGACTCATATTTTGTCGCAATAAATAAATATTTTCTGTAGTATTTGACTTATGAAATCAATATTTATCGATTTCAGATATGAAAACAGGAATACAACTATGTATATTTTAAATTAAAAATTGTTATTCGATCAGAAAACTTAATGAATGGCCTTTATTGCTGTTAGTTGTTATTATTTTTGGATATTTGTTAAGTTTTTGTTCGAACCAGGTGCCACGTTCAGGTAATTTGGCCGGGTTAAACGTTCCTACAAGTTTGGATGTAGGTAAGTATATCTCATTAGAAAGTGTCTCTCTCATCAATAGTGCCGGGGGCCTCCTCACATCGTTGACATCCATGAGGGTCTCCCCCTGCACCCTGCCCTGCAGATAGGCCTCCACTGCCCTCGCGCTCTCCTCCATCAGAGGCATCATGCCTTTACAGCGGGCGCTGGAGAACGCAGGCGTGACGGCGAGGCGCATCGAGCGCCATTTTGGACCTGGAACCAAAGACAATGTCATGTTAATACTTTTTATAAAGCGGAAAAATAATACTACGACTAGACTGAAACAAAATCCGTCAAGTGCGAGTGAACTGGCGCGGCGAGGGTTTCGAACGTTTGTCGCGATTATACGTGTACTAAAGGTACCGGTTATAGACATCGCTATTGATGACTATCTTGTAGTGTAGGTACTAGGTACATACCTAATGTACGACGTCACTCAATGACCTACTTAGAGATGAGAGGAAAAAGGAAGTACATAGAGGAAAAATAGTACTATATTTTATTAAATGTCAAACATATCGGATTACTTACGGAGAATCTTTAAATAAGAAAATAGACAGTCATTTTATGAAAAACAATAAGCATATCGAATTACAAAGATAAGCAATTAATAAATCCAAATTAGAGGTAATTTTCTTGTATAAAAAGCGTAGTTTATCATCAATAAATATTCAGTACAGAACCAACTACAGTCGTGTTAATTACTCCTCCAACCAACAACATTTCAATCTACTTAAAAATAGTAGGTACCAATCACAGAAATCTGAATAACAAGGCACTAGAAATCGTAAGCGCGCGTGACCTTGTCGCCGCTCAGGTGACTCTCACGCCACCAGTGCGTTCGTTGCTGTTCAGTTGCTCTCGAAACGTGCGTGTGTAAAAATGGTGTGTTGCAGCATTTCCCATTGCGGAAATTCTTCCACAAGTTGTAATTATATTAATAAAGGAATAACTTTTCATCGGTAAGTATTGTTTTTTCTAAATAATGCCGTTTTTCCTTAAAATTATAGAATCTTTAAAAGTAATACGAACGTCACAGTCGACCGTTCTTATTATCACGTTTAACTATACATTGCCTCTTATTTTTGTCAACATCGGGCAGGTACCTCATTACAAAAAGCAATGTACTGCACAGTGAACGATAACGTTGCGCGCTCGATTTCCTATCGTGGTACGGCCGCAGAACTCGGTCGCGAGCTAGTGTTGTGACACGGTAATATTATCCTTAATATTACCTTGGTTGTGATTTGTAAAACAACTTTGCATAATTTAACATAGTATTTTAGGAATACGATGTTATATTAAAATTGTTTATTTATGATTTATTATCATAATAACTAACTATCTATAAAGCTCGATTACCACTGACTGACTGACTGACATAATTGTTCTCCTTGATGGTGGAGGGGGAGGTATGTTTTTTTTGCAGAATCATGTAGAGGGTGTCTGGGGGACCTAGGAAAAATTCCGACTTTTTGAGATTTGCCCCCCGGAACCACCGCCCCCCAGGGGGGCGCCAAGCAGAGTCACACTGATGAAAAATTTTTAGGGGGTTGTATAGAGGGGGTCATATGATTTCGATTCCAAAAAAAATTTTACCCCCCCGTTCCTCCCAAGACCCCCCTTTTTGAGAGTGCTACCGGATGCCGACGTGATAGAGGAGTTTTGATTGCGGGATCGTATAGAGGGTTTCTTCTCAAATTGAAAAAAAATAAAAATTCACCCCCCCTAAAAATACTGTCTTTGACAAATCATTTATTGCAAGTAAAACATTTAAATGTCAATTTATTGCAAAAACTATGCGACAATTTCTCGGACTTAAACTATTTGATCATATAAATTTCCATCAATATGATCAGTGTCCAATGGATAACCACGTAGTACAAATAATTAAATGCGTATTGGAAAAGTACATGGATATCCGCATTAATCGTTACGCAAAAAACTTCATCAAAATAGTCCCAAAGAGACAGTAAATGGAAAGTTATTTAACATTAATTTTATCACTATCACTACATAGTATAAAACAAAGTCACTTTCTCTATCCCTATATCCCTATGTATGCTTAAATCTCTAAAACTACGCAACGGATTTCGATGCGGTTTTTTTTCATAGATTTTTCATAGAGTGATTCAAGGTTTATATGTATAACTAGCTGCGCCCCGCGGCTTCGCCCCCGTGAAAATTTATGTTTCCAACTTTCTTATTTTTTTCTTTCAAAAGAACCTTCTCCTGACAATAACAAACACAACTAAGAAAGAATTAGCGAAATCGGTCCAGCCGTTCACGCGTGATGCCGTGACCAAGGAAAACGGGTTTCATTTTATATATATAGATACATGCATGATATAGGAGAGAAGCACTGATAGTTTTAGAGGTTTTTAATGTGATGTCTTAAATAAACACATTTTTTTGCGCTTACATTGCAAACGCTGGCTGAACCCTACGAGATAGATCAGAATAATGTACTACAGTATTTTACAACTTAAAAAGGTCTACAAAAAAAGTCTACGATAGTATATGTCTATCTCTTAGGGATAACCCACAATAACCATTTTTTATCCTTTACTTTTTACGAGAAATAATGGCTTATTTACGAGGCGATTTTAAGCAGTACAGCATTAATCCTTATCCAATTAAGTAACTTAGATACATTGTGCATTTAATATAGATTAATATTGCCCTTTACAGCATGTAATTTGAATGAATATTTTCGAAGATATTACAGATTTAAAATGACAGGGACATAGCGATTGCGGTATCGGCCGGAGTACCAATTCTGCAGTAGGTATATTTAGTATAAGCATTGCACCCGTGCGAAGCCGGGGCGGGTCGCTAGTTAATAATAAATGAATATTGAAGTACAAACTATATTTTTATTTTATTAGTACAATGCCCTAGTCATAGAATAACAGTACGATAGGTACGTGACCTGATATTTCGTGCCCAGCACTAGTGTAGATTACATTAAAATGACGTCATAACGACAACAAATGCAAACTTGTCACTAATGTGTGAGTAAGCGAACGTATGCAACTACGCATAAGGCTTAATTTGGTTTGCACTGCATTTTTGGATGGGCGTAGCCGTAATTCCGTAGTTATTGTCTGTGTATGTAGTGGTAAGGTAGTAGAGGGGGCGAGCCGGCGACACGCATTCCCGATAGATCGGATGGTACTCAGCATTTCTAGTGCCTTGTTATTAAGATTTCTGTGGTACCAATCTACATTTTAGATGGATCGCTCTGCATAGGTACTTCGGAGATTAAGTCAATTTATTGCCTATATTCAAAATATTTCAAAAAGTGTGTACTCTACAGATATTTCAAAAACTGTTTTTAAATGTACAAACCAATACCTTTCATTTGATACCCCAGTCGGTGAGATAGCCCCCGTTTTGATAATAAAATCCTCTTTTTTGACCATTTTTCTGGTCGTTTTCTATGTATAATAAAAAATATATATCTATGTACTCGTATATTATTATGTATATCAGTTATCTAGTAGGTATAACACAAGCTTTGCTTACCTTGGGGCTAAATCATGCTGTGTGAATTGTCCAGCATTATTTATTTATTTATTTTTCAAAAAGTGTTAGTTTTACCAAGTTTTACAGACTTCTCTATATTTTTCCTGTGAAATATAGATTCATCTTCAAACGCTACTTACATTTCAAATGGAGCGCTCTGCAATCTTCAGAGATAGGGAGGGAAAGGGTAAAATTTCGAAAAGTAACTTTTACAAAAAATAGGTACCTACTTTTTGAAAAATGGTCAAAAATGGTAAAAATGGTAAAAAATGGTGAAAATGGTAAAAATGGTCACTAAAATAGAATAATTTTAAAAAGGGGGGTTTCTCTTTTAAAATTATTCCTCTCCTTTTTGACCATTTTTCAAAAAGTATTTTTTACAAACTTCTCCATATTTTTCCTGTAAAATAGATTCATAATCTACAAACGTTACAAATATTCCAGATGGATCGCTCAGCAATCATCGGAGATTTGGGGGAATGGGTAAAATTATGACGCTTTCGATATATTTCAAAAAGTATGAAACTTACAGAAATTTCAAAAACTGTTATTAAACGTACAAACCGATACCTTTCATTTGATACCCCACTCGGTGAGGTGGCCCCCCGAATGACTGTGAAAGTTATGCGTGGTCAGGTCATACATTAAAAAAAATGTATATAGGTATACGCGTCGACTTGAGATCCTCCTCCGTTTGTGGTCGGTTGAAAAGGCGCTTTTACCTTTCGAACGAATGGATGGATCTCGTTAGACCACAATTCACACAGCATTATTAGTATTTTAAATGTAGGTAATCTTATGAGTACTTGAAATAAACAATTTTTAATTTTTATTTATTTTATTTATTATCTAGTCTAGGCCCACAGTAAGCAGAGCTTGTATTACAAAGTGAATAAACTCACCAGATCCCTCACGGAGATAACTTCACTTGACAGTGAATGGATCTAAGGAGGTCCATTCATTCGTTCGAGAGCTGTAAAAGCGCCTTTTGAACCGACCACAAATCGTTAATGTGGGTCCTTTACCTTTCAGCATGATGATGTTCCTCCCGAAGAGCGGATCGCAGTCCTCGTCGATGTGGATCCCGCGGTCCGGGAACACGCTGAAGTCCCGCGCCACGATCTGGCGGATGAGGTCCGGGTCCCGCGGGACCAGCGTGGGCACCAGGTACTGGTACAGGCCGAAGTATCTGCACGAGATATGTGCTCTATGGTGAGTACCTACTTCTAGACTGCAAGAGTTTCATTATTGAGGGTTATTTCAGTATGTCTGAATAAGACTTTACATTTGAAGGGTTTCGTATTCAAGCAAGCCTACGTGTTAGGTAGCCCCCCGCCCCCCGGCCCCCGGCAACAGACCCTATAATTCTTAGGCTCCGTTTTTGGTCTGTCACAGAGTTTTAGGGTAGTATTTTGAACCTTTTGAACGGTAATAGGTTTCCTATATCTGGGGCTATTTTCAAAATGTGCTTAAATAATTATTTCAATTATTTCTTCCTCAACCTCAACCTCAACAGCCTGTATTGGTCCACTGCTGGACGCAGGTCTCCCCCTGATAAGCGCCTTATTGGCTTTCATCTCATGGGGTAATGATAATGCAGGTAATGCCCGTAATCCCCATGCTGGACATGCGGGATGGGGATCGCAGTTTGGTGGTAGAATCTGCAGGGGGCGCTGCTGCCCGACCCTGGTGGATATCCCTTAGTCATCTCTTTAGACACCCGCGGGAAGAGTTGGGGTGGTGCAAGCCGGCACAGGTAACCAAATTACCTTTCATTTTTAAATTTTTGATATCCGGTCGAAATAGTATCGACGAAGTTTTCTTTCCCAAATGTTGCGGCGGCCAAATTTCCGAAAAACGGTATTGTAGGTAGAGTGTTCACTCCTCTCGACTGAAAATATCTTAATCGATGCCGAGAATACAAGTACAGGCACAGCACTAGTATCCCGATAAGATACCACATCACTATTGATTTTATACACAATACTAAACACTGAGTAGAACAATTTTTGAATTCGAGAACCGAAATAAAAATCACAAGAACACTCGTTGAAACAATTCCTATTTTAATCAAGAATTGAGTAATGCAAAATATGATTACCCTGGCTGATAAAACAAAATGACCGAATTCAAAGTACCTACTTAAATATAAATTTAAATATTTACATTAGAAAATTAAAAGAAAAAGGTTTTATTGCACGAGCGCGTTTCGGACGGCACGCAGACAAACAGAACTTAAAAAGTGGGCCTTAGAAAGTGTGGAGGAGCGGGGGGGGGGGGGGGGGGGGCAGGGTCACTTCGGCCAATGTTGAGGCTGTATTGCATAATTTTAGAGAAATGCGGAGATAACTTGTGTTCTTAACTAGATGTAGGTATCAACTATGTTACCAAAGAGAAGAACCGGTAGGTAAGTATTAAAATGTAGAGAAAAACCATAGCGGTCTCTACTAGACACATACATAGATATGTATGTAGTATCTTAGTTAAACCTAGGAACCATGTCTTTATAGTTTTCTTTTGGTAGAGCAAATCACACTTACGTAAGTGTTGATTAGAAAAACACTTTGCCCTAATGTAACACAAGGTGATTCGGGTCTTCTTTTTATTTCGAAGAATTATAGAAGCAGGGAACAATCCCTCTTTCTTCGCCCACGTGACGTGAGGAGGTTACGAGGACTGCATTTCATCCGCAGTCGGGTAAATCGCAGCTTGGTTCCTTGATAGTTGTAAGCCCCTCTTCAAAAACTGCAAGATAATACCTCTCGCCTGCATGTATATTAGGGAAATTTGTCTTTTTGTTAAATCACACCCAATCTATTTCAAAAAACGTAGCGATGTGATTACTCGCCAAAAAAGGATCAAATTTAACTATTTGCTCTTTAAACCACAGTGCCAAAAAGATACTATAATATAAAAGTAATGTTTATAACATTGTATATCACCATTTACAATAATTTACCTACCAGAAGACTTAAAGAACTTAATGGAATAAACTACGATGGTTACTTGAGAAATGATTTTATAGTGTAAAAGAATATCTGGAAGAGTTCCAGAATTATTATTTTACTAATTATAATTAAACCTTATATTAATATGACTTACACATATATTTTATACTACACCTGCTCGGAAAGTTGCCTATTCCTTTTCCATTTACAGAATAGAAAGTATGTCTTTGCAGGCCTATAGGAAACCGGGAGGAAAAACTCTATGGAATTTCATTTCTCACGTGTTTTAGCGGGAGGAAAAAGTGTATGGAAATCCATTTCTAACGTGTTATTTTTTTATTTCCTAAAAGATCGGCCGGTAGCTATGGTTATTTTCGTTCGGTCAAACGACAATAGTGCATTTTACACCAAGGCGAGAAAGTGAACAATTCCTACCGAGTGTGTCGTTTTGGCCTTAAAACACACGAGGTAGGAAGCGCACTTTCTGCCGAGTGATAAATAGTGCTTTATACTACACCTTCGAGGAAAATAAAACCTGCAAAGACATACTTTCTATTCTTTAAATGGAAAAGGAATAGGCAACTTTTCGAGCAGGTGTAGTATAAAAACTTTTTACTCCAAGTCCATTAGGCCTCCTCCGATTTCCGAACAATATTTTGAAAAAAGAACCCAAAGGCTGGCGCGGTCAATGAGCTTTTACCAACATCATTGGGCGCGATTTCAATTAATAATTAATTTCCTTGTTCCTATTGCTTGCTCATTTCATGCAACTTCTTATTTATATAGATAATTTTAACTCGTAGGTGTTTAATAAATAAAAATTTCACTCATATTTAACTTTTGTTTTCTCTGTAATAAAAGAAAACTTTAAATTCACATATAACTAAGTAGGTACCTATATTGGTTCCCGTAGATCACAGGTAGAGCTGGATAACCACCACCTGGACGTGGCGAGACTTCTCCACATTTTGTCAGCATAATATTTACGTGGGCATCCAGCAATCGTGACGAAGTGAGACATAATGTCACAGAATGTGTATAAAAATGCACCTACGTGCAGATTCTGACAGCATCATTTAAATTAAAGCCGCGATTGAGTGTCCGCCAAGTTGAACAAAAACGTAACACAGTCCACCGATACCTCGTAAACATTTAACCAAGGTTATAAGTTAAAGAAGAAAGTAACAAATGAAGATCCTCTTTCTATTTGCCCCAAATTATCTCAGTCTCTCTCTCTCTCTCCCTTTATTTCAGAATAAGGATTTGGTATTTTTTCTTTATTTAAATTATTTTTATCCAACCCGACTCCGTTTTACCGAATACCTTTTGAACGTACGAGTAGATTGCTTTCCCTTTTACCACGGAAAATTATTAATTGAGGTAAATATTTATGAAGCCATGTTAAGCCATTATTATGATAATAGGGACTTCACATGGCTTCGATTCTGGGGACACATTTTGATATTTACAGAATCTTTCCTCATTTATAATTCACTAGCTTTTGCCTGCGATTTCGCATGTGTTTTTCTGCGATAAACAGTAACTTACAAGTTAATCCACGCTTAGTAAAAACTTGGGTACTGGGTTCATCTGTACATCTCTACAAATTCTATAAACGCTCTCTAACATGACTTCCGATGTGCATCTCTCTCCCTGCACCCGACTCTACATATTACCGAATTATAAGCTGACTCCACGGCTCCGCGCGAGCGCGCTGTAAACTAAAAGTTTGTTTCCGGTAAGTTTCCCGCCATATTGTTTCGTCTGTGTTCAGTGGAGGAGCCCGGGGACTCCACTCAAAACCCAATCAGCGAGGTCGCGCTTCAAAAGTGAAAAAAACCGGATTCAATTATTGGCACGTCCGAACCGGGCGGGGACGGATTCAGGACTAGGCAGGTTAAAATATAATATTAAAAACTGGAAAGAACACAATTTACGTAAGAAAACGGAGAAATACATTTGTATAGGTAGCTATGCTAACTAGATGAATGGTAGATTGTTAGCCTAGGGTCATTTCGAGTAGGATTTGATTCTTTTACCCGTGGCAAACACTCTACTTTTCATTTAGAATATGAGGAAAATAAAAAATTTTCTATGACACAATGTGCCTCGTCTGTAATGGAATCTGGTGTCAATATTTCGCTTGAACTCATTTCTAATATTCAATTCAAATCTTAGCACAAAAGTCCGTCACAGATACATACATAACAGATTTTAGTATCCCGCCAATTTGTGTTTGCTTTTTAAATTTTAAATATGGAACTCGCCGCTCGCCGCGTAATTGTCGCGGCACTCGCGGTTTTTCCGCTCAAAGAAGTTTGCGCTAAATTCACACTGGCTGTTTAGAAAGTCATCACATTTTTTAAATTAGTTTTTTTTTACATAAAACTCTTCACAGCTGACAGTAGTTCTATTTTTAAAGTTCATTCCGGCCCGAGTACGGCATGAATTTGTATGAGTTTTTGCCTCCCTATGAAAGGAAAGCAGAATTTTCCACCCAATAATCAGATCAAAACAACAAACACTACTTTCCGAGTATGAGAAATGAAAAGTAAAGTACCATGTCAGGTACCTAATTTAAAAAGCATGCATAATTCATCAAACAAACATTAGTCATGCGGCAGTAATCGAACCCGCAACCTTCTGAGTCTCAGGCAGGTTTGTATTAAGTGTAATTTTGTTAACTGCATCGCGTTTTTAATTAAATCTTTTTGTCATAAGTTTCATACGAATAGGCACGTTATCTCATTTGTCAGAATCGTCTTAAACCGTATAAAGACACGGAAAGGAGTTTCACGAGCGAGTAAACTCATTGCTCTTCTTAGTTTCGGTTACTGAGCTCTGAGAAATCAAAGGTATGACCGAGGACTGCCAGGGGTACAGACTAGTGGAAGAAGTTGACAGGGGCCTACTCTAGGGCAAACAGCTGATCTGTTTGCACTAGAGTCTGCCGTATGGACGAAATGAATGAAGAAAGTGAGTTGTAATCACAATTTGTAACATATCTGCTTAGATGCTTTTATTTGAATAAAAGAGCCCCCTCCCTAGATCCGTCCCCTGTGAAGTTAATCAAACCGTGCGCTCGCTGCAGTCGCCGCTACCTCCCGCTCGGGCTCCCGCTGCGTCCTCCTCTCGCCTCGCGCGTGCGTTCGCCGCAGTAGCCGCTACCTCCCGCTCGGGCTCCCGCTGCGTCCTCCTCTCGCCTCGCGCGTGCGCTCGCCGCAGTAGCCGCTATCTCCCGCTCGGGCTCCCGCTGCGTCCTCCTCTCGCCTCGCGTGTGCGCTCGCTGCAGTCGCCGCTACCTCCCGCTCGGGCTCCCGCTGCGTCCTCCTCTCGCCTCGCGTGTGCGCTCGCTGCAGTCGCCGCTACCTCCCGCTCGGGCTCCCGCTGCGTCCTCCTCTCGCCTCGCGCGTGCGCTTGCTGCAGTCGCCGCTACCTCCCGCTAGGGCTCCCGCTGCGTCCTCCTCTCGCCTCGCGCGTGCGCTTGCTGCAGTCGCCGCTACCTCCCGCTAGGGCTCCCGCTGCGTCCTCCTCTCGCCTCGCGCGTGCGCTCGCCGCAGTAGCCGCTACCTCCCGCTCGGGCTCCCGCTGCGTCCTCCTCTCGCCTCGCGCGTGCGCTCGCCGCTACCTCTCGCTCGGGCTCCCGCTGCGTCCTCCTCTCGCCTCGCGCGTGCGCTCGCTGCAGTCGCCGCTACCTCCCGCTCGGGCTCCCGCTGCGTCCTCCTCTCGCCTCGCGCGTGCGCTTGCTGCAGTCGCCGCTACCTCCCGCTAGGGCTCCCGCTGCGTCCTCCTCTCGCCTCGCGCGTGCGCTCGCCGCAGTAGCCGCTACCTCCCGCTCGGGCTCCCGTTGCGTCCTCCTCTCGCCTCGCGCGTGCGCTCGTCGCTACCTCCCGCTCGGGCTCCCGCTGCGTCCTCCTCTCGCCTCGCGCGTGCGCTCGCTGCAGTCGCCGCTACCTCCCGCTCGGGCTCCCGCTGCGTCCTCCTCTCGCCTCGCGCGTGCGCTCGCCGCAGTAGCCGCTACCTCCCACTCGGGCTCCCGCTGCGTCCTCCTCTCGCCTCGCGCGTGCGCTCGCTGCAGTCGCCGCTACCTCCCGCTCGGGCTCCCGCTGCGTCCTCTTCATCGTCCATTATATATTATAGTGCACAACTGTGTGCGCTGCTGTGTGGTGCCGGCTTAGAATTTGCACAACCCCAACTCTTCCCGCGGGTGTCGTAAGAGGCGACTAAGGGATATCCACCGGGGCGGGCACGACCGGGGAGAGGTCAAACGCAAGACCAACGGCTTAATGTGCTTTTTGAGACACGCCCCCGTGCCTGGGAAAGCACGTTAAGCCATTTAACACCGCCAATTTCCGTTCTCCGGGCTGCTACAGTGAATATTTCCTGCTAGAAAATACCCAATAACACAAATCTTGGGCCGACCCGGGATTTGAACCCGGGACCACATTATCAGCGGTTGAACACGCGACCGCTATACCAACGGGGCAGTCGGATAAAAGTATAAAATGTCCTGCCACAGAAATATTAGAAACCTACGTATATCCCAATTTTTTTTAAAATTAATGTCCACCCGTGCGAAGCCGGGACGGACCGCTAGTATTTAATATTAGGTACTAGTAGGAAGACATCTAATATTTTGAACTTAACGCATTCACTGTTCATACATTCGAATTTACCGCCGCCGCCGCCGCCGCCGCCGCCGCCGCCGCCGCCGCCGCCGCCGCCGCCCGCGCCGCTCTACTGCACATGGACTAGGGCCCCATGATAAGTCAATGTGTTACACTTTGTTCTAGAATACCTACGTCCTTTACATAATTCTCCAAATATCTATCAGGTTATAAAGTTAGGCGAACTGGTAACACATTAATGAGCATCCCGACCCAGAAAAGAAACATCCCAGTCGGGATAAAACAGAATGTTTTCTTTCTTTGAAACAAAAGAATTATTCTTGGAGCCTTGTTTGCATCACTGAATGAGTCGATCAATATCGCGTGAATATAACTGTGACGCTAGCTAGTGGCACGGCGGCAGTGAGTTAGCAGTGGTTCAGGACATGTGCATCAAAAATAAGAAATGGAGAGCAGGGCCGTCTTAGGGCCACACAACAATTTGGGGCCCTGTTTGAACGTATAATAAAACCAGCCAAGTGCGAGCCGACGCGCACACGGGGGGTTAAATAGGAGCACAACATACCTACTAATAGAAAGAACGGTGAGCGAAGCGAGCCACGAATTTTTTGTAACAATAGGTGCGGCGGGGTTGGCGAGCTATCTCAAGAGTAGATCGGTAAATTCTATTAGGCGCCCCTTGCCACCTGGCATTCACACACACGAGTGACCGCTCCACACGCTCTACTCTAGGGTTTCACATAAAGG
This sequence comes from Eupithecia subfuscata, assembly GCA_963564075.1. Taxonomy (NCBI): domain Eukaryota; kingdom Metazoa; phylum Arthropoda; class Insecta; order Lepidoptera; family Geometridae; genus Eupithecia; species Eupithecia subfuscata. The sequence goes on from OY751102.1 coordinate 349,481, forward strand.
CCACAAAACTCAAATACTAATTGTCTGATATAGTGGAGGTATGTTTTTGTGGAGTGATTCTTCTTTAAGTATTCTCTGGCTGTGTGAGCGAGTAGTCGTTTTCACCCCCTAGTGCTTGGTGGAATGGCGGCGAAACACGGAACTATACATATAAGTACATATTTCCTGCCTGGGAAGTGGCAATGCCACGTTTTCTGTGAAACTACAATATCACTATTAATAGTAATGCTAAACAATTCACATAATATCATAAGCTAGCCCTAAGCTAAGCAGAGCTTGTGTGTGGTGTGTGTAGCTTGTGTGCATTGGATTCTCACTGCTCAGCGTTGCCAGAAAATCGCTCAGTTGTAGGTCTTTTGGGGGCCCCCTGACGATGGGGGCCCTGGGCCCGTGCCCCGTGTGCCCTTATGGTAAAGACGGCATTGGAGAGTCTATTCAGCTGATGAGTCAAAGAGGCCAATCGATGGTGAGATTAGAGGATCTGTAGGCTTTTAGTACGGCGGCCATGATAAAATTACGATAAAAGTAATCGAGAACCATTGATGTCTTTGAATAAAAACGCTTAGACACAAACGAGGTGTCGGCAAAAAATACGACAAATACGTCTCATTTTCCGATTCGTATACGTGCGCTCGTGTGCGTGGAAGCATTTGGAGTTATATACTTGTCAACACATACGTAGATCCGTTGTTGCCTTCAAAAATCAAGAGAATGGTTCAGTGACACTATTCCTCCGCTGTGACAGACAAGAGAATGGTTCAGCGACACTATTCCTCCGCTGTGACTGAGAAGAGAATGGTTCAGTGACACTATTCCTCCGCTGTGACAGACAAGAGAATGGTTCAGCGACACTATTCCTCCGCTGTGACTGAGAAGAGAATGGTTCAGTGACACTATTCCTCCGCTGTGATAGACAAGAGAATGGTTCAGTGACACTATTCCTCCGCTATGACAGACAAGAGAATGGTTCAGTGACACTATGTTATGTTTTCTCGCAAGTTATTATTTTTCTTAAAGAAACAATTGAAGGCATTTATCTATGAATGTGTCAGTGAGTTTAATTTCATTGTTTAGTTGTTATGATTTGTGTCAGAGGCGACGACGACGTCCCGTGCCGTACTGAGAGTGAGTGAGTCCCTGGACTTAGTTCAGTCGGACCAAGTGCTGTTGGTAGCTTTATCTACTTACTTTTATAACGTCATCATTATTAACTGTACTTTAACTGTGTATTAAATAAAATAAAATAAAATATCATTGAGTTTGTATGAAACCGTTCGTTGTCATACTACGAAAAGTAGTTCCTCTCGATCCGGTAGGGGTAGGGTGCTGTAAGGCGGTAAATGTATAGGAAAGACGAAAACGACGGAAGTATTCGTAAGATAATGCGTAGTACCCATATTAAGCACCCTGAAATAGGAATCAACTTACAGAGCCTAGAGAATTTTGTGGAACTATTTTGGAAATTTGAGTACCTACCATACCTTAATGCACTAGACTTTAGACAGATGTTTAACTACCTACTAGTGAACAAATTTGAAAAATATTTAGTCAATTCAAATTCTGAATGATTATTTGCTTTCAACATAATTTTTCTCTATCTAAAAATTATTTAGTTTTATTTTATACATAGTTTAGTTTTAAGTAGGTAGTTCGTTAGATTACGGGACTGACCTAGTCAGCCAGTCACTGTCTCACTATCCCGCGCTACTCTCTCGCTCTAGTAGCGTGATCCAAACGCAGCATAGCTCAGTGAAAGTAAATACCGCGGAAATTTTATTTTATTTATTTTATTTATTTTTATTTATTTATCTTTGGGAAACAAAAAGCTTTAGATCTAGAGGATTAAACACAATATTATAAGAGTTAAGCTAAGCAGCTTCCACACATAGTACGAGAATAAATTATCCGATAATATTATACATAAACACAAGTTACAGAAATTCAAGAATAAGCAGTTGAAAGAGCCATATCAACCGTTTAAAAGGGAAAGGTACAGCTTTGTACCTTCGCATTGTTACTACAGTTAATTAATAATGTTACTACCTACTAGATACCTGTAGTTAGTAAAATAATGTAGATAATAAGTGTAAAATATACATAGAAATGATAAGGTATTATATAAAAATAAGAATAGTAAGTAGTATATGTATAGCAGTGTCTGCCAGTAAATGGGTTACGAATGGGTAGGTGGTTGTGTTGTGCCAAAGAAATTGCTGTTAATTATTTTTTTAAATGCGTTAGGTCTAGATGTAAAGAGATCGAAGTCAGCCGTGCTGTAAGTGCTATTAAAAAGGTAGGCAGTTCGAGACATGAAGGAGTTCTTACGATAATTTGTCACACAGGTAGGAACATGCAGCTTTAGGTAGTTGCGTCTTGTGGAAGCACGGGTCGGGGTAATGATCTTAATCCTAGAGAGAAGATGCGGGCAGTCAAGCCTATTAAGGATAATATTATGGAAGAATGTGAGGTCGGCGGCATCTCTACGAAGTTTCAACGTTAGCAGATGGTGGTGCTTGCAGGTTTCAGTGTAGTCGTAATCAGGAATATATATTTTGTGTTTAAAATTAAGGTGTCTTAGGAATTTCCTTTGTACTTTATCTAAGGAGTCAATGTAATTGTTATACCGCGGATTCCACACTGGCGAAGCATAATCAAGTTTACTTCTCACTAACGAGCAGTAGAGGATTTTGAGCGATTTTGTAGTCGTAAAGTCTTTGGTGATCCGCAGTATAAAACCAAGCGTCTTCATGCTGTTCTTGATTATGTTTATAGTTTATTTTATACATAGTGTAGTTTTAAGTAGGTAGTTTGTTAGATTACGGGACTGACCTAGTCAGTCAGTCACTGTCTCACTATCCCGCTCCACTCTCTCGCTCTAGTAGCGTGATCCGAACGCAGCATAGCTCAGTGAAAGTAAATACCGCGGAAATTGGAGTCCGGATCCACTCCGGGAGCGTTCCGGCGCCGCGCCCGCGCCGTGACGACGACGGCCCGGATCGATGTCACTCAGTCGAAGGCTTTCTTATTGTACGAGACACCAGGGTATGGGCTCTGTTTTCCTCGCTTTAGAGACTGTTTTCGTGGGAATATGCTCTAATTATGCTTGTTCTGGCTTGCTTAAAAGCATTGCTTGTAAATAAAGGATGAAAGATCGAGTCATACGATAGTAGTATTTAAGGTTTGTAAGGTACCTTCTCTTTGATAGAGAGAAGGTACAGAACAAAACAACCCGCGATATTTAGCAAACTGTAAACATTCGCTCGCGCTCGCTGAACAAGCAGTCCTATCTTTATCGTGAGCGATCATTGCACGGATAGACTGTCTCGAAATCGGTTTCGAAAATTACGTTTAACAGAGGAAATTGGGATATTGCCTAGATTAGCGCAGAGAGTGGAAGTGACGTAATAGCGAGTACCGACCTCCGTAAAGAATGGGCGCAGATAGTTCGCGTCGCTCGCGTTCCAAATATGGGTTCTGAACTGGGTTATTTTGGTACCTACCTACCTACCTACAGAAAATATGTTCGGTTTTCCTCAATTCTGATAAGTAAATATTTAATTAAGCCCCTTACATACATTTGAAGTGCTTTAATTTAATTTTTAGGCAAACAACCTGTTAGGGATACCGTGAATAATAAGTCCTCTAACAATTGATGATCGCAACTGAAGTTTATTAAAAGTAAAGTTTACATGAAGGCTGAATACGGAAGATATAAATCACGTATTAACAAACATCACGTTTTGCAAGTATACATTATAATGTAAGGTTTTAGGTGAACTAGCTTTGCGGCCTGACTTGACTCATTGTACTTTGTACATCCTGGCCACAAAAAAGGGAAACAATGTTAAAGAGTTAGAATGAATCGATATTACCTACATAAGATTATATGAATTACTAACAATTAAAACAATTATTTAAATCTATTCAAAGCTGTAAGTATAAACGAATCATACGATGTAACTAACATTTATCGAGTAAATGTAGATAATCATTAATATAATGACAGTAAGAGCGAGTAAAGCTAGCAACACGAATTTAAGATTTAAATTAATTATAAACTATCTTAATATCTGTACATCCTAATCTATTGTCTTAAAGTCTTTACATTCTAATCTGTTAGCACTCCACTGTCGAGATATTTAACTCATTCTTATATAACGTATCACTGTTCACTGTTGGGATATTTAACCCGCTTTTATATCGCTTATCACGCACTGAAATCACATATTGTTCATCACACGCTGCTGGTTGCTGCTGTGAGGCCTTGGGGCCTCTCACAAGGGCCGCCGAGCTGACTGGCGACGTTTTGTGAGGTACTGCTGCTGCTCGCCGCGCCTTCCTCCTCCGTCGTATGATGTAGTAGCACACACCAGCCAGTATTAGCATAGCAAGTATCGCGTACATCAGTGTGTACTGGTGAATGTCATGTACATTGAGAGATACGTTTGTTTGGGCCTTTATGTCTTCTATTTGAGTTTTCATGTTTGACCACTCTTCTTCGTGATTATCTGGTACAAATTGGGCTATTACGGAGGAGTTGACGATTTTGTTGAGAATGGAAAACTCCGGTACTGTTGGTAAATCTCCTTCCATTTGAACTTGACTTAGGTAGTTATTGTGACCGTAGATTGAAAAATCATTACTCTTCACTATGCAACCTTGACCTACGCTCAGTAATCCATTACCGGTCAATGTCTCCATCTGTATTTCGGTGTCAGCGCAAAAAATACGCAGTGAGCATTCGTTGCAACAAGAAAATAATCACCTATTATTGTTTTGTAATTTGACCCATCGTTCCTGACAGGTCAATGCCTCGGTATTACATAACTTCTCTTTGTTGTTAATGCTTGTATTGCAGATCGCATTTGTAAGTGGTAGTTCGAAGATAGGTTTAGATGACCTTCGTTCTGTGATATTTTCTCAATGTCCTTCTCGTATTGTTTTGCAAATGAGTCATCAAGGACACCGAATAACGCATTAGCCAAATAACCCACTCCATTTACCAATCCTCTCTTTTGCCGTTTGCCGATTTGATTATTAGTTAAGATTGTATTATAATGCTCAATTTCTAATATTTCTTGTTGTAACTGGTCAACGATACCCTTGTATTGTGGCGGAAGCGGTGTCGATGACGAAGTTAAGTACTGATTTAAATGAGAAACATAATTATTAATATTGTTTAAACCAGTCCAGTATGACGACATATTAAAATAAACTACGAGCTTCCACTCGTCCCGAATAAGGTTCAAATTAGCTATTTTTTCAAAGTAAATATTTTGGTTTTAATCTAAATAAGTAATATTGTAGGAAGTGGAACCCTGTGCCGGAGATAGTGCTGCCAAGAACAACATGAGTGTCAGTGTGATGAGATGGCACAACCCGGATCTCGTCGCACGTTTTGGTTTCAGTGGACTTTGTTTTTGCACATCATCATCATCACTTTCTTGGACAGCATCCTGATTTTTCCTTTACAGGTAGGACTGAAAGTTTCAAGCAGGGTCTTCTAATAATTCCGTTTTTCGTTTTGACAGAGGCAACCCGGACGCGTCCATCCCTTCCTGGATGAATGTCTGTCACTCTTCCCATGAGCCACTTACCGGGTGGCAAATTTTCCTCCTTTATGATTACAATGTCATCAATTTCTATATTTCTTGATTGCGTTCTCCACTTAGACCGTACTTGTAATTGACGTAAATAATCAGACGACCACGCCTTCCATATGTCCTTATTTATCGATTGCACCATTTTCCATCTATTGGTCAGATTGATATGTTCGGGATCAGGTGGTGGCCTTGATAACAAAGAACTTCCAATCAAAAAGTGACCGGGAGTAAGGTATATGTCGTCGGGACTTTCCGTCAGGGCGATCAGGGGTCTCGAATTAAGACAAGCTTCTATTTGATGGAGTACCGTAATGAACTCTTCATATGTGAGCTTTTGCTCTCCTACTACTCTCTTCAAGTGGTACTTCATCCGTCTAACTGCGGCCTCCCACAATCCACCCGCGGAAGGATATCCCGGTGCATTGAAATGCCATTGTATTTGAAGATCACTCGCTCTATTAATGACATCTGGATTTATGGTCTGTAGGATTGCGTCATACTCTTTCTTTAGTAATCTATCCGCTCCTACGAAATTCGTTCCATTATCACTATAGATGTGGCTAGGCGTGCCACGGCGCGAGCAGAATCGAGAAAGCGCAGCTATGAATCCTGGAGTGCTAAGATCTGACACTAGTTCCAAATGTACTGCTTTCGTCGACATGCACACGAAGACACACACGTATCCCTTCAGGGTCCTTACTCCACGTCCTTTGTTCGCCTTTATGTCAAAGTGTCCCGTGAAGTCAATTCCTGTGCGCGAAAATGCTCGTGGGGAGGGAGTTACCCTTGATTCAGGAAGGTCCGCTAACAACTGTGGTTTGCTGTGGTCGCTGTGTCTTTTACACCTAACGCACTTGTTGAGTTCACGTTTGACAGTCCGAAGTCCACTAACAATCCAAAACCGATCTCTTGTATAAGCTAGGGTTAGACTAGGACCCCCGTGAAGCGTGATTCGGTGCGCTTGGTTAATGATTAGCTCAGTGAGACGGCTGTGACTTGATAATATTATAGGATTCTTCACCGATTGCTTGAGAAGCGAATTATTAAGTCGCCCGCCAACTTTTAATAATCCATCTTGCTTATCTATGAATGGATTTAGGCATAAAAGTTTACTACATCCTTTCAACGGTTTATTTTTCTTTAAACGCTCAATCTCTTCCGAAAATTCAAAGCATTGCACTGTTTTGAAGATTAAATTATAGGAACGATTAATTTCGTTAATCGTTAGATAGCTATGTTTATTTATTTGTTTATTGCGCAACCACGTTATGAAACGCAAGAGCCAGCCTACTTTTGTCGCCACGCGCTGTATTGACTCACATTCATTTAATAGTCTTAAAATTAAATTGTTTTTTGTATGATCTAAGGCAGTATTTACACTATGAGCTAATGCTGTATTTACGGTTATCTTTTTCGCTTCAATGGAGGGAGACTGGTATGTCTCTGTACTAAGAAGACCATTCGGGTCAAAGTTCTGAAGCCATTGAGGACCTTCCCACCACAAGGAGTGATCCGCTAGCTGGGTAACACTCAGACCTCTTGTCGCACAGTCGGCGGCGTTCTCTTCTGAGCGCACATGACGCCATTTTGTTGCTGGGATGACTTTAAGGATGGACAGTACTCTGTTGGCCACGAATTGTTTCCATTTATTTACGCCACCGTGTATCCATCCCAGAACAATCATGGAATCGGTCCAGGCGAACATGTTGATGTCCTTTTCAGAGAATGTATTTAAGACCCTTTCCATGAGACGACACAAGAGTAGAGCCCCCAAAAGTTCCATTCTTGGTAAACTGAGCTTAGTTTTGACTGGTGCCAGCTTCGTCTTGGCGGCGATCAGTCTCGATGTGCACTCACCTTTATCATTCATTGTAACTATGTATATAACGCACGCGTAAGCTTTCTCTGACGCATCACAAAATCCGTGTATTTGAAAACCATTATTTTTATTTCCTAAGTGCCTAGGTATTTCTAATTGATGTAGGTTCTGGAAGTCTGTTTTCAATAGATGCCATTCTCTGGTAAGATCCTCGTTTAATGGTTCATCCCAAACATCTTTAGCTTCCAACCATTTTCTCTGGAATAAAAGTTTCGCCTTAATCGTGAGCGGGGAAATCCAACCTAGTGGATCAAATATCTTCGAAATATGAGATAATAACTGTCGTTTTGTTAACTTGTCATCATCATTTATGTCCTTAAACTTATCTTGATATGTAAAGGTGTCCGTGCTTGACCTCCAGCTGATTCCCAGAGTTTTCTTGGAGTCTCCGCTCTTAAAGTTGAGAGGAGAATCTATACTTTCTTCTGGTAAATCCTTGGTGAGCTCCGGTGTGTTACTTGACCACTTACGTATATTCATTCCGGCTTCGCTTAGGATAGAAATTATTTGCTGTTGTAAGTCTCGGGTTCCATTAATCGTTTCACCCCCTTCCAGTAAGTCATCCATATAGAACGACTCCTGCAGCGGCCTTATTGCTAAAGGATATTTATTGGTCTTACTATAGTCCATCGCGATTTGTTTAAGGGTCCTCATGGCGAGGTATGGTGCAGATTTTGTCCCATATGTAAGGGTTGTAAGGGAGTACACCCCTAACGGTTCCTTTGATGATGACCTCCAGACGATACTCTGCAATGATTGATCAGCCTCTCGTACGAAGATTGTTCTAAACATCTTTTCTATATCCGCTGTTATGACGTATTTATGATGACGCCAAGTCAGGATAAGAGTTTGTAGATCCTTTTGCAAATTAGGACCCCGTTCCATTAGGTCATTGAGGCTTTTTCCAGTAGATGTTTTGGATGATGCATTGAAAACAACACGTAGCTTAGTTGTCGTTGAGTCAGCTCTAAAAACGCCGTGATGCGGCAAATAGCACGAAATAATGTTCAGGCCTTGCGCTGGTTTCATGTGCCCTAGTTCCTCATAATCACGCATAAATTTTTTGTAACTCTCAGCGAATTCCTCGTTGTTTGCAAGTTTATTTTCTATGTTATGAAATTGCGCAATTGCCTTTCCCTTCGATGAGCCTAGGTCTCGCTCGAAATAAGGTTTCATGGGTATCGCTACCTCATAACTACCATTAGCTAAGCGTTTTGTTGTAGTTTGATAGAGGTCTTCACAATACTTATCTGATGCACTGAGGTCAGAATGAACATCGCTTATTTCTTCCATTTCCCAGTACTGAGAAAGGTCTGGCATATTATTTAAAACAACGTTACATTTGAAATTTTTCACACTACCTGATAGAACCCAACCTAGCCGTGTTTGTTGGGCTATGGGGCTTCCAGGTGGTCCCCTAATGAGTCCACCCATTAAAATTTCCGAATATACACTGGCGTCCAGCAGGAGATCGATTGGCTTTGATACGTTGTAGTCCGGGTCCCCTAGCTGGATATGTCCAAGATGTACCCATGTCTGTTTCGGGAACGACATATTAGGTAAATTATTAACTACTCGCGGAATTATTAGAGCCCGAGTGGTAAACTTATAATCACCATAAATCGACTCGGCGTCGATCGAAACAATCCCCCTGCTTTGCTTGGATCCCTCACCTATCCCACTGACGGAAGCGTTATAGCTTTTCCTAGGCAGTCCCAACAACTGAACTGCATTTTCAGATATCAGCGAAATCTGAGATCCTTGGTCTAGTAAAGCCCTTAATGTGACGTATGTCCCATCAACTGACCTTACCCTAAGGGATAATGTTGTGAGTAAGATTTCCTCGCTTTCGGTGGCCACGTGATTAGCCTTATGACCCGTATTTGTAGACGGTAAAAGCTTTGGAAAAGAGTTCGTCGAGGAGGGATTGGACTGGTTTAATGCTCTAAATGCGTCATGCAACATAGAATTATGTTTACCATTGCAAGCCCTGCATACGCGCTTCGAACGGCACTGACCTACTTCGTGCGGAAGTAGACAGTTTTGGCACATACCTAACTTCGTCACCGCACTAAGTTTATCTTCGGAACTCAATTTTTTAAAATCATCACATCGATAAATCATATGATTATTTTTGCAATATGGACAAATTAAAGTACAAGCAGCGGAACTGAATTCGCGCTCGCCTGACTTACCATAGTTAAAACGATAGTTTCTATGAAATGATTTGTTACCCTTTGAAAAGAATTTATCATTCGACTGAGAGGAATGGGATTTCGTGGGCGCTGGCAGCGTCGTTGTATCCTTCTCTTTCTTAGGTAACGGTTCTAATGAAATAAACTTATTTTCTAGGAAATTCATAAGCTCTTGGAGCGTGGGTATCTCTCGCGGCGCTTTGCGAGTTTCCCTGAAATCTACCACTGTCTCGGGGTCGAGCTTTTTACAAATGAGATGGGCCAACATGGGCCCCCATGTCGTCGTGTCGATCCCGAGATTCTGTATGGCATGAATATTCTCCATGGAGGTGTCGTAGATACGTTTTAAATCTTTGGACGATTGTTTGGCGGCGCTAGACTGGTTCAAAAATAATTCAATATGCTTTGTAAACAGAACTTGAGGGTTGTTGTACCTGTGGTTTAAGAGCTCCCACGCGGTCTCATAATTCTCGGATGAAATGTGGAGATGCTGTACGAGCCGTTCTGGCTCCCCCTTTAGCTTACCCTTCAAATGCTGCATTTTCTGGCAGTTTGTCAACAGATGATTGTTATGGATGCTCTCGGAGAAAAGATCTAAAAATGCAGGCCATTGAGTGTAGCTACCCGAAAATATCGGCACTTCTAGCTTTGGAGTGGAATTATGAAGATGAGAAGTGGACGCTAACCTTTCGTTGAGGGCTTTCGATAGAACTTCGAAGGATTCCTCATAGCAGAAAATTTCATCCTCGTATTCAACATCCGATCCTTGCAGGATAGTATCTATCTGAGTATGGTAAGATTCTATCTCGTCCCATTTCTTATGCATACGCTTCAACTTATCCTCAAGCTCCCACTTGACCTTAATCTCCTCTACCTTGAAGCTGTTTGTATAGCGACTAAATCCTTTAAAAAGTGTACGCTGTCTTCTCAATAACTCAGCAGCTTGTTCCGCTGGACTCGGCGAGGCTATTAATGGTATATTAATTGGCATACCTGAGGCTTTCTGTGGCTCGTGCGATGCGGTGGATGAACCTGGTGGATTATTCTCCGCTGCAAGACATGATGATATTGCTGTCCTAACAGTTTCGTAATAGCTCCTTGCTTTTCCAAATTGATTCTCAACAAAATATACATGGTCTGTTTGTCCACAACCAATCAGCTTTTCGTGATTTAACTTAAACTCTGCCCATAGTTGGTCTAACTTATCCAAACGTGTCTCAATGTACGATGGTGTCCTACGGCTATCTGAATCTTTACGGAAGTTCCTATCGATTTGCTGTATGGCTTCGAGGATTCCGCTTAGGGTGTGCAGTAGGCTCTCCATGGTAGATAAATAAATTGAAAGATCTTACTTGAGGTAGCAGGATACTTTCTGGTCCCAAATAGCACTGAATGGAACACTATTATACTACGTGAGAACGCGACGTAGTATAACTTTAGGATAACGTTTTAGCAACGGACGTTATCACTTTGTCCTTCGATAGACAGTTTAATGAGCGCGACTTCGGATTTAGACTGTGTATCCGGCTCGAAGAATGTTAGGGATACCGTGAATAATAAGTCCTCTAACAATTGATGATCGCAACTGAAGTTTATTAAAAGTAAAGTTTACATGAAGGCTGAATACGGAAGATATAAATCACGTATTAACAAACATCACGTTTTGCAAGTATACATTATAATGTAAGGTTTTAGGTGAACTAGCTTTGCGGCCTGACTTGACTCATTGTACTTTGTACACAACCTCTCTGTTCTATGGTGAGTAAAAAAACTGGATCAATTTTATTGTGGATAAATAAAACGTATACGTTGTAGCACAGTACGTGGAGCGTGATCGCACAGTTCCTACCGAGCGCTCGCTGTACTGAATGGGGGAGACACACGGAGCCGATGCAGTGCGTAGGTAAGGGGGTGCACTATTTGAACATGGCGCCGCCGCCGGCGCGGAGCTACGGACGAGGCGAGCGTGCACATAAATAATATTTGTACTACAGCTGCTCAGAAAGTTATTTATTCCTTTTCCAAACACAAGGTAGAATGTACGTCATTGCATGCGTACTAAAATGCGGGATGGAAAACTCTATGGAATTTCACTCGTTTAGTGGGCAAAAAAAGTGCATGGAAATCCATCTCAATCTATTTTTTAACATTTTGCTGCTATGGTTATTGTCAAAATAGGTCAAACGACAAAAAGTTTTTACTTCGAAGAATCGGCCTCTTCCGTATCGGATCGTAATAATTCAAAAATGAACCATAAGAAAATCGCATTAGCGCATATTTATCTACATTTCATTTTACAATTTGAATTTACTAGATTGTTTTTTTTTTGATTGATATTATACCCGCTGTAGAACACGCCACCGTCTATACATGTTCTTCCATTTCCTGTCCATCCAAAGGTTGCCTGGAAGAGATCGCTCATAGCGATAAGGCCGCCCATTGTGCATTGCTATGTGTTTGTCTTTTCCTGTCCCGTGTTTCTATTTTATTTGGTGTGCAATAAAGAGTATTTGTATTGTATTGTATTGTATTGATTTTGAAGATTCCAAAACGACGATTTTCCTCGAAAGCAGTACAATAGGTAGTGCATTTTACACCAAGGCGAGAAAGTGATCAATTCCTACCGAGTGTGTCGTTTTGGGCCCGAGGCGCAGCCGAGAGCCTTAAAACACACGAGGTAGGAATCGCTCTTTCTGCCGAGTGATAATAGTGCTTTATACTACACCTTCGAGGAAAATAAAAAGCAGAATTAATTATTAATTGAAATCGCGCCCAATGATGTTGGTTAAACCGCATTGACCGCGCCAGCCTTTGGGTTCTTTTTTTCAAAATATTGTTCGGAAACTGGAGGAGGCCTAATGGACTTGGAGTAAAAACTTTTTGTCGTTTGACCGAACGAAAATAACCATAGCTACCGGCCGATTTTTTAGGAAATAAAAAAAAAATAACACCTTAGAAATGTATTTCCATACACTTTTTCCTCCCGCTAAAACACGTGAGAAATGAAATTCCATAGAGTTTTTCCTCCCGGTTTCCTATAGGCCTGCAAAGACATACTTTCTATTTTATAAATGGAAAAGGAATAGGCAACTTTCCGAGCAGGTGTAGTATAAAACACTATAAGTACATGTATCACTCGGGAGAAAGTGCGATCACTACCTCGTCTGTTTGTGGCCCTCGGCTACTCTCGGCCTTCAAATGACACACTCGATAGGAATTGGGCCCGTTCTCTCCGACATGTACAATGTGCCAGCATGTCTGTGCGAGCATGTCATCATTACAGCAACAAACCTGAGAAATGGCTGAGCGTGGAAATTAATTCTATAATTAAATTTAAACGGACATAAAACCAAACACATCATAAACAAAACACTTAACTTATAAGTATATTTTTTTAAGAGGGAGTTTCTTACAATATGTACTTGAGTTTAAAGTAAGTAACTTGAAAACTACCTTATACTCTAATACTTACAGCTTCAATTCAAACTATGTAGCTCCATGCCCACAAAGAAGGGCTTTCTCAGGTAGAAAATAGAGCTGAGAAGCTAAGGTACCGTAGAATGGGGTTATAATCTTATTCAATAATCAAAACCATTGTTTATTGTTTATTTGTTTAGTAACTAACACGATTTTTTAAACCAATTACACTAGTTACTTAAGATTAAAAAGCATCATTTATCTAATAAGCTAAAATTATTATAAAAATTGTAAAACATTTTATAAAATAAATCCATTATAGACTAACAAACATTGAAAATTATATAGTTTTCGAACTATGAGGCAAATAAATTAATTAAGTACGTAATTTAAATAATAAATAAGATTTTCATAATAATTATTACTTAACAAGATTAGGTACTTAATAAAAATAAAAAAAGGTAGCACTCCGGGAGTGCCGGCAGAAGTGAAAACTTACATCTTACGATCTTACGCTTTTTCGATCAGCATCACGTGACCCTGACGCGAGTTTGAAAGTTTTTACCAGTATAGTATTATAATATCTGTGCCCATATAAAAAAAGTGCTCAGCGCCGCTAAAGAAGTTTTCACTTCAAAAAGGTAGCACTCCGGGAGTGCCGGCAGAAGTGAAAAAGTGCTCAGCGCCGCTAAAGAAGTTTTCACTTCAAAAAGGTAGCACTCCGGGAGTGCCGGCAGAAGTGAAAAAGTGCTCAGCGCCGCTAAAGAAGTTTTCACTTCAAAAAGGTAGCACTCCGGGAGTGCCGGCAGAAGTGAAAAAGTGCTCAGCGCCGCTAAAGAAGTTTTCACTTCAAAAAGGTAGCACTCCGGGAGTGCCGGCAGAAGTGAAAAAGTGCTCAGCGCCGCTAAAGAAGTTTTCACTTCAATTCGCGCAAGCGCCCTGTGCCGCCTAAACAGAGCAGCACACTCAGGCACGGTAGAAAGAGTGGGAGATACTAGTTCCTCTCCCTTCCCCTCGATCTTACGCTTTTTCGATCAGCATCACGTGACCCTGACGCGAGTTTGAAAGTTTTTACCCATACAAAAAAAGTGCTCAGCGCCGCTAAAGAAGTTTTCACTTCAAAAAATAATAGGTAACAAAACAAACAGGCATCCTTTCAGTCATCACTCTCGCAAAACCACAGGCATACCAACATTACTCGTAAATTCTTGGCGAGGGTGCGAGGCAGTGGAGAGTTGGCATGAGCGACAGTTCTACTGAAGGGCACAGAGAAAAGTCTGTGGCTTCTGTTGCGAACGTAATTATTAGGGAGGTAGAGCCGAAACAGAAGGTTGTGCAGATCCGGAACGTCGATCATACCACGGAGCACCTAGCACATTGTTGCTGTCTGAACCATCTCCATCCATACTTAGTAGCTCCAAACCTCATATTTGAGCATGCGTAAAGCTATATTTAGAATGCGGCTACAATATAAAACCCTTGTTCCCCGGCGCCGGCACGCCACTGAAATGAACCACGTCAGATAGATGGCTCTAAATGAACTAGCTTTGTGCTAATGGGGACAATGCTCGCGTTGGTACATATATTATTCTAAGCTCTATGAATCAACTAGGTAGTTTTGAAAAATAATTTACCGAAATAAAAAACGATCGTCAACTAGAACAGTACCTAAGGTTCTGCGTGTCACCATCGCCACCACTGATTCGGCGAACCAACACTTCCGAACACTTACTGATAGGGGTGCCAACCCAACTATGTTATATAGTATCCCACTATATTTGAGCACCGCCTACTATATTTCTGGGAAAAATATAGGTAGTAGGTGAAACTAATATATTTTTGTGGCCTCAAAATGGTCAAAACATCAAAATGGCTAATCTAAAAATCAACTGCATACATCCCTCTGAATGTTATTTTTTGGGCTCGCTCTGCTCGCCTTTGTTATTTTTATCCCTATATCTTATACTTAGTTTAAAACAAAAGCCTCTGCAAAATGGGCTAAAAACTCACGCTGCGGGCCCTTAATAATTAGGTAGGTATGATAACAAAAGTTTTACATAGTTTTACGAAATTAATGAAAGCTTTGCAAACTGTTTTACTTTTATTCTTATTGATCTACAATCCTTTGTACACAGTATTTTTAGAGGTGTTTTCGCTACCAAGTCTGGAGACCGAATGCCCGACCTCTCGTGTTTTTTTCCCACCAAAACCGCTTCTGCTCAATATGATGTCGACAAACCACAGACAAGACCGCGCTGTTTAATTCAAAGACAACGCGTCAAAGTCAAAATAGAAGAAAACACGAGAATTCGTTAACTGTCTACAAGTCAAGCGAATACATACAAGAACATAGATTTAAATTAGTCTTAAATTACTCTAATGGTTATCTTATCATTATTTTATCATAAATGTTAGGTCAAAATGACCTGGATTTACAGTTTTATTCAAAACAAACACCGAAATCATTACAATACCTAATATTTATTCAATCACTCGAATTATTTTACTCTATCTATATCAGGCTCAAAACTAACGCTGTATTGAGTGACAAAATCGTTAAAATGTGCTTAAAAACCGGCTTGCTCCGCTCGCTAATAATAATGTTTCTTATTCTTATTTTATATTTGCCAAAGGGCAACCGAGCCTGCTAGGCTAGGCAGGCCCCCCAGCAGTATTAGCCCCTCCAACTCACGGTCTGCCCCTGCCTGATCTGCACAGAATAGTTAGACCAACTGTATAAGGTAGGACCTATGACTAAGTTCAAAAGAAATTACTCTTATGTCACAGATTTTCCCTATATTATTATATTTTTACTTGCAAGATTCCCAAGCATACTATACTCGAACCAAAATAAGTCCGCAACCCCTTCTCCTGATACCATCGCGATAAGCATTTAGATATGATTGCGAATCCTGCTAAACCCGAGCACTTTCTAAAGATATAAAGTCTCCACAACGCTCTGGATTGCAATAATAAACAAGCTCCGAAGAAGTTAGCTACTCCAGATTACGCCGAGCTCACAAATCCTAGAAAAGGATTGTGAAAATAAATGTAGAAGGAAACTATAATACGCTGTAGATAATACAAATCGGACCAGGAATGCCCGAAACCAATGGAGCCGGTCTAGTGAGAGGAGAGTATTTTCATTGTTCAAAGGAATCTCAATAATCCTTAAAAAAGGTCATCTTTTTCGAAGGGTTAGATTTTTCGTGAATACATGCAAATGATCTAAGTCCCTAGTAAGTACTTACTATCTAGCTGTGTAACTGAAGGTTTGAGTTTTAGTTGCACAAAGTATGCATTAGGACCTACACAAAGTGGTCCTGCCTAGCCCACTACCTACACACTAGAATCCTTAAAATCTTATTTCATTCGAAGCTTTAGTTTAAATCGTTTTGGATTTTAATAAGATCTTATTTCGTTAAGGCTGGTATTTGAACTGAATAAGGTATTTTTAGGGTTCCGTACCTTAAAAGGAAATAAAACGTCAAGTGCGAGTCGGACTCGTGCACTAAGGGTTCCGTTAAATTGTAAGACCTTGTTTCTTGCCAAATATTATGATTCTAGGCCAACATGAAGGACTATTTTGGTCGAGTAAGAGAATCAAAACTTATATATTTTAGCTAATAAACTACAAATTTACGGTTTTCAGATTTTATCGTTATTTGTGCTATATGACCTTGCTTCTTACCAAATTTTATGATTCTAGGTAAACGAGAAGTACCCTATAGGTTTTGGTCTTTATCAAGAATTAAAAGTTTTTTTTGGTGAATAAACTACAAATTTACGGTTTTATGATTTTTTCCTTTACTTGTACTATAAGACCTTGCTTCTTGGCAAATTTTATGAATTTACGTCAACGGGAAGCACCAAATAGGTTTTGGTCCATGGCGAGGATAAAATCTATTTTTTTTTGGAAATAAACTACAAATTTACCATTTTCAGATTTTTTCCCTTTATTTGTGCTATAAGGCCTTGCTTCTTGCCAAATTTCATAATTCTAGGTCTACGGGAAGCCATAGGTTTTGGTCCATGGCGAGCATTAATAGTAATTTTTTTGTGAATAAATTAAAAAATATATATTTTTTGGATTTTTCCCTTCACTTGTGCTATAAGACCTTGCTTCTAGGGATTGCAATTGCTGGATCCAGCATACGGCAATCCAGCTGGATCCAGCGCCTTTTTAAGGATGCTGGATCCAGCATACAGTGCTGGATCCAGCGATGCGGATCCGCAAACGTATCAATTTCTATTGTTTAATTTTGAGTTGCCGCCATTTTCATCAATGAGTTGATCGTCAGTCTACAACCGTTGAAACTGGCTGTAGAAACTCTTTGCAGAAGAGTCCACATTGATAACTACCGACACAACCCTGAAATTTGTCTTAAACAAGCTATATAGCCACGGCACTTCCCTAAGCGCCGAGCTAGCTGAAGCTGCGTAGTGCAGGGCCGTCTTAAACTAGGCTGGGGCCCTTGGGCACACAAGAATTCGCGGCCCTTTTGGAAAGTAAAAAAGCGAATTATATAACATCTTTTACTAAGTACCCTATGACCATTTATTATAGGTAATCAAAATATAGTATGATACTTATAATGTCATTAACCTCTCAAGTGGCACGCCCCGCGCCCCGCTACCGCCGTTGTGTGGCAGGTACTTCCGCAAAAAATCCGCGGAAATGCATCACAATGCATTATTTCGCTGATTTCTTGATTATTATCTACTAACACTTCGTAACAGATGTTACGAGTTTTGTAGGAAATTTTATGGAGAATCCAAATATAATATACAATATTTGGATTCTCCATAAAATTTCCTACAAAACAGCGTGGAAACATTCTGATGTTGTATAACGTAATTAATGAGGTTGATTAAAATTAAATTATAATTGCGGAAAAATGGTAAAATTTTAATATTAAAAAAAAATCATAAAAAAAAACTTTACCGTTTTTATGTCCAGTTTGAGTTTTATTTTAGAGATTTACCATCATATTATTACACTAAACACGAAAAAGAACACATTTCCAATCCATTTAAATTAATTTTAATTCAGAAAAAACGATAAAAAATGGCGCGGGTGTCAGATTTCAATTTTAAATATACGATTTTTTTTTTAATTTCTTCTAAACTTGGTTAGTTTATGGTTTTAACGTCAGCTTGACACTGTCAGTCAACTTTTAAGACATTGACATGGCTGAAAAGTTGACTCTAAGTACATAAATTCAACGAAACAAAAAACAACAAAAAAAACGGAAAATCGGCCATAATAATGGTCGCAGCTTGACTTTGGAATCCCGGGTGATTGCGTGAGTGATCGCTAGATGGTGTACTTAGTAAATTAGGTAGGATGCGTTCGGAAATATTATTAATTAGTACAGTAGGAATAGGCGCAGTCATCGATATAATGGCGTAGTAGGTAAATACCTTCTGTTAAGATTACTGATTTGTGAAAAAAGTGTAATGTGCCCGACAAAAATGTTTTGAGAATAAATGTGTAAGAGAAATAATTGTCGATCCTTCGGGGCCCCCTGAGAATGGGGGCCCTGGGCACGGGCCCCGTGTGCCCTTATGGTAAAGACGGTATTGACTACGCAACAGAATCGCAGAACGGCGCCTCTCCGAAGTTACTGGTACGTTAGTGTACTTGAAAAATCCAAAAAAGTATGAAGAAGCAGAAAAAAAACCTGGCTATTTTCTATTGCCAAAAAAGAATGCGATGCGGCAGGAGATGAAAACTTTGTTACAACGAGTAAATAAACAACACATGTAGAGCCGGTGCAAGAAGATATCATGGAGTTAGAAGAGGATGGTCTAGATGATGACGCAGAACCCGTGGAAATGACTTTAGAGCAAGAGCTTGAGATGGAACTTAAAAGAGAAGAGAAGGAGAACTTTAATAAACAAAAGCCAAGTGGTCAATTAGATTACGAAAAGGTCCTGAAAAAAAGAAATGAGCGTTTATGAGACTGAAGGAGTGCGAGGTGAACATTTATCTATGGTTTATGAGTATTTATTGACCCTAAAACCGACCAGTGAGAGGCCGAATGGGCATTCTCAGCAGCCGGCTACATATGCAGTTCTGTGCGAAGCAGGTTGGGAGATAAGACTATAGATAAAATTTGTTTACTAAGGTCTTACTTTCAGAGAATTCAAAAAAATAAATAGTCAGTCACTTATCGTCAGATTTTAAAATGCCTAATTATTAACGATTAACGAGTGGAGAGAAGATTATTTCGGAGCTTCATTTGATACAAAAAATTAATTGAAGATTAAAATATTATTCGTACGGTCCTTTTTTATAGTTAATTTTAAAAGAATTTGTAGGACTGATTGCTACTGATTAGCCATCCTATCATTAAACATAAACTAATAAGATATTGCTTACTTAGAAACATTATCTTAAATGTTATATGAGGTTATAATGTTTGTTATTTAATTTTAAGTTGATTCTTTTGATCTCAAATGATTAAGAAACCAAAGCAAATTGATACAAGATATCACCAAATGAGTGAAAGATTTCATAGATTATCGGAAGAAGTACAAGTTAATAAAAAAGTCTTAAAAATGTCTGTTTATTTTCGTTCCACATTTTGCTGGATCCGCGCTGGACCCAGCTGGATTCAGGTCAATCCAGCAAGAATCCAGCTGGATTGAAAACGCCGCTGGATTGCAATCCCTACTTGCTTCTTGCCAAATTTCATGATTCTAGCTAGGTCTACGGGAAGTACCCTATAGGTATTGGGTGCATGTGATTCCCTTGGAAATTTCAAAATTTTCGGACGTAAACGGCTGTAACTTTTGAGTGCGTTGACTTAGAAGTTTAATTTATATCACGGCTTCAAGAGCTTACGGACTTAAATATTTGATGTTAATTTCAACTCGATATCTCCACGCGTTCCTGAAAAAAGAGGGTTGACAGACGGACAGACAGACAGACAGACGGACAACAAAGTGATCCTATAAGGGTTCCTTTTTTCCTTTTGAGGTATGGAACCCTAAAAAGGAACCCATAAAGGATTACTTCCGTCTGTCAACCCCCCTTTTCTCAGGAATGCCTGGAGGTATCGAGTTAAAATTAACATCAAATACTCAAGTCCGTTACTTCTTGGAGCCTCGATATAAATCAAAAGTTACAGCCGTTTTATGTCTGAATATTTTAAAATTTACAAGGAAATCACATGCACACAAAACCTATAGAGTACTTCTCCCGTAGACCTAGAATCGTTTTATTTGGCAAGAAGCATGGTCTTATAGGACAAGTAGAGGAAAAATATGAAAACCATAAAGGACAATGGGCAAAAATATACGGAGCCTGGAACCATCCTCCAACAGCAATAACATGTATGTCGTTGGATAGGTCTATTCAACCGGAACAACTATTGCTATGACAGCTTTGCTGTAACAATACTGTCCGTTCAAAGATTTCTAACTTATAAGTTTTGATAATTATGTTAAAATAAATAAAACATTTTTATTATAATAATGATTTAATATTACAGTAACATAGTTTTCTATTCTGGTAATTAGGGTACGTGACTGACTGACGACGTATCTTATGGGTTATCTATAATGACGTCATTTAAAAATATTGCTGGTGCATTACCCATAAAATACGTCGTCGGTCAGGCACGAATTGTACTCCTTTAGGTAGGTACCTTAAATACCAGAATAGAGACCCTGTAATAGTTTTAACAGTGTTCTTTTACTCCTTATTAAAAAATCATGCATGCTTAAAAAGCATGCAGTTTTTGTTTAGGTACGCATAAATTGAGCCCAGTCATCATGGGCTCAATTTTTTGATGACCTTTGACGACTTTTCTCTAACTCAGTCGGTAGGTACCTACCTAATGTATGGTTAATACGGTTTCGGATTTGGCCATACAAAGCCAAACTTTATGTAATGCACACCAAGTAACAGTAGGTATCGACTACTAAAAAAGCTTAGAAATTAAAATACTACTAAACTACTTCCACTACTTGTTGGTTATATATAATACTTATCATTTATGATTAATTTTATGGGTTTGAATGTTATTGAATTAAGTAGTTGACTTAGTTTTAATCCCTTGTCGAAATATAAATGTGATACATACCTACCTACTAATTTTGAGTTTCACCAACTGGACACACGTGTGTGCGGTCTCTTGTGTCGAGCTAGTAAATAACCCAAAATTAGAACGAAATAATCACGATCTACTCCGGAACCTGACAAAAGACGGTCTATAAACAAAACACGGTGACGTTTCGTCCATTCTCGAATGTGAGCCAGCGCAGCTCAGGCTCCTCGCATCAAGGAAATAAAATACATTTTATATTTAAGCATCTACTCTACTTCCGCCAAACGTCAAAAAACACAGACAAAAGCACTGACAGTTATCTAATTACGGGATCGCGAATTCGCGACAACTGGGGGTTGTGGGAGGGATGCTGCGCCAGTCGCGAGCCACACGTCGGACGGAGCAGACGTCTCCCGCGCTGCAGGATTGCACGGAGGATGTGAAGTGATGGATCGTGCTGTGATTTGATTGTGCCATGGGAAGTTTTTCATTATGACTGTACTTCTTGTGTTCGCACTTTTTGTAGGTGAGTGATTATGATAAGGTATTCGTTTGCATGGTTATAGAAAAAATCGGGTGTTTCGAGTACCTACGTGTTCTTAAATTAGTTTAAACAAGAAAACATACTACCTATTTAGACGTATAATTTTTTTTTTGAAAAAATGATCATCATCAACAACAACCTGCTTATATGAGCTAGGTAGGGATACAAAGTATGCTGATCTCTCGATACAAAAGCAAACGTAAATCATTAACCTTGTCAACACAACATTGGGTAAGATATTAATAAAGCAGTCACCCCAGGAAGCGCCTGAATGTGTGTGGCCGTAGAATACTTCATAAAGGCAGTATTTGCTCAAAAATAATTTATAATCCTCCAGGCATGGCTAACATTAGTTTCAACCCCGAACTCAAAACAATATCCTCAGCGGAGATGTGAACATATTTTTTCCATTTGAGGGACGTTTTCACATTCATATTTTAGGATATTTTTATGACTGGTCCGGTGATAACTTTCGTATAAGTACGGAAATGTTGACACAATCATGATAGATTCAGATAAAGAGGCTTCAAAAAATTATGAAGACACTGTAAAATAATCAAAATATATTATTAAGTATAGTCATTAGAACACTGCCAATATCCACGTTTATTAATATCAATTGTGATATCAATAAGTTGTAGGTAGTGAAAAATATTAAAATTGCATTTTTTCATTCTTTGAAAATTTAGGACATACTTAGGTATATAATATACTTACATATGTCCCAAATTTTCTAAGAATCGAAAATATATTTTTGAGTGAACCGTCACGTTCAGTGTGTGAGGCGCGAGGTCACAAAAGTAACCGAATCGGAACAGATACCCGCCCGAGGAACATGACTCACCTCTGACTACCAGCCTCGATAGATCCAGCCAATATCCGAACCCTCTTGTGGTCATGTTTGTTTATTCTCTTTGTTTTATATCCGGCTTGATGTTGACTGTAGTAATATTGGTGTTTTGTATATTTTTCCTCGACTACCCAGAAGGTTGAGTTAGGGACACAAAGAAATATGCGAAATTAAACATTTTTCTTTGTTGAAAGTGGAACTTGTGATATAATAAGAAGTCCAAAGCACCAAGGCTGAACTAAAATGTAGGTGCCTTCCCAATAAAAAACTAAAATGATCCCAAAAACGAAATCATTTCCTTCCGTAGTTGGAGTAAAAACAAAAGTCAGATTTTTGTTCTTTTCCCAAAAACACAAAAACCTGCGAATTTTAGCTGTGCCAGCTTTGGACATCTTTAGTTCTCTACATTTTTATTTATATTATATGACATTGTAAATATAGTTAAATTATCAAATTACAGGTTTAACTTTCGAAAACAACAGTCGTTGTCAGTAGACTTGTGTTAAACTAATCTGAAATCAAATGAAATCAACATACCGTCAACACCAATATCCCTAGTGCTTCACTGTTATCGTTAACTCGACACTTGAGTACTTAGTGGTATTCATAAAAAATAATTCTCGTAACGAAGGTCAGCAAAAAATGGTCTCATAACAAAAATACTCGGGTGGCCCTTATTTTGTTTTGAGTAGTACCCATTCTTTTGGACATCGGCTTTGGACATTATTCTTTTTGACACTAGTCGTGCAAATCCTATTTCCAGCTCAACCTGTCAGATACTGTCAGATAGTTCTTAGTTCTGGAGCTGGCTCCGGTAACGGCCATGTTTTCGCTGTTCCTCCGACTGACCAACAGACTGACCTACTTACGGACACGAGTGCCGCTCACGCTGCCACTCATGTCATACAATGTCAGCGTGCAAGTCCAACATTGCTATCATACAAAGAGCTCGAAACGGCATACTGAGACCGTGGTACCGCTCCATGGCTTCTAAGGAACATTGAACTCCATAAACACTTCGAAATCGACACAGTAGCTGTAGAAATCAAACGATTTTCAACCGCTTACAAAGACAGGCTAAACCGGCAACCAAGCTGCCTTGCAGCCGAACTGACGACCACCAACTATCCCAAGAGGCTGGAATGATACCAGATAGTTGAACTCGATTTATGAAAGAAAGGAATAAAAGGTCAACGGACCACTCGTCCTGCAGTCCCAGGTCCAAGCGATTGCAACACACCTGCTCATAGTTTGAAGAATTGATCGCAGATAAAAATAGAAAAAGGTATTTCACCATTAATTTGTTCCCGTTATTAATCAATCCAATTGAGTCATAGTCTACCTAAATATTATTTCACATGTATTTGGGAATAATATTCACTGTAAAAGTTTCTGGACTGATTTCCGCAACTAGGCCACAAATGAGCCCTCTTTAACCTCTTTGTCTTTAATTACGGCTCACGTCTTATGTAGATTTTCACCTTCAGAAGATATAATCTCTGCAGAGTAGATATGAGCCTTTCTCCTTATTGCCCTTCGCGTCGGGGTAACCTATCAGATCGGGTCTGGTAGGCAGGCGGCGGAAACGATCTCGCATTAGCCTGAAAGGGCTGACAGACGAGGGTGTACATTTTTAATGCTGAAACCCCGGGATGCTAGTTAAATTACGGATATGAATTGAAAAATTATCTAATACTTATAGGATTGTATGTATCTGTTGGTGGGTAGGTAATATGGAATTCCGTGTTGTACGTTTGTTGCATTACTACTTGATTATTACAAGTTATGTTACTTAACATAGGCCACCGTGAGCGAAGCCGCAGGCAGAGGCTAGCATTTCAAAATATAATGCCGAGGGCCTGGGAAGGCGAGGAGGCCTACACCCAGCGGTGGGTGCGTGCGAGTGGCCGGAGTGGGGTTTGTAAATGTTGTTCTCAAATACATCAGTCTGATGTCTATCATGCCCAAGGGAGCAGTCATAATAAACGGTCTACGGATTAGGTGTTGTAAAGGTATTAGTCATTCTCCTTGAGTTAAGAAAAGTTATAGAGCTACACATATTATCCCTAGATATACTATAGTACCGATTCCCTACACATTAGATATGTAGGTAGATACTTGCAAAGGTCACATCACTCTATCCTCCTCCTCCCCAGCCCGCACGTCCACCGCTGCACGTGCCTCCCACACGCAAGGGGGCTGCCACTGCCACAGTCACCTCGCTTGGCAGACGGGTCGGCGATCGCAGTACAGGTG
This sequence comes from Eupithecia subfuscata, assembly GCA_963564075.1. Classification (NCBI taxonomy): domain Eukaryota; kingdom Metazoa; phylum Arthropoda; class Insecta; order Lepidoptera; family Geometridae; genus Eupithecia; species Eupithecia subfuscata. The sequence goes on from OY751102.1 coordinate 374,282, forward strand.
TTACAAATACACCTGTGGAAGCTGCTGCCCTTCCTCGGCTCTCTACCTCTCTAGACATCCTCGGGCTGAGGTGGGGGGGTGGAAGCTACCCCGCGACCGCACATCCCACTAATAATATAAAAGCGAGGGTTTGTTACCTCTTCACGCTAAAATACTGAATGGATCGGAGTGAAAATATTATTAGGCTAGCTGCTGCCCGCGGCTTCGCACGCGTTGTTTCTATGGAAACGTTTAAAGGTGATTTCTATCCCATGGGAACTGATTTATGGGATAAAAAGTAGCCTATGTTTGATTCCAGGCCTAGAATTATCTGTTTGCAAAATTCGCCCGATCCGTTCAGTAGTTTTGGCGTGAAGAAGTAACAAACATCCATCCATACATCCAAACTTTCGCATTTATAATATTAGTGTGATGTAGTTCTAGACCGAGATTCACATTAGGCTACTTTTGTCCCAGAACAACGCGTGCGAGCCGCGAGCAGCAGCCAGTGGGTAAGCAGTGTACATCATATTTATGGCTTGACTTAGCTTACAAAGCTGTTTCGGTGATTGAGCGCTAATAATAACTGTAGTCATTAGGATAAACAAATGCTTCTTGTAAAAAAATATTTATGTCTAACTTGGCTGTGAGTTTATTTTTAATTATCCAAGTCACAATCTCAATCTTCTCTGAACAAGGTGTCTAAAAATATTTTATTGAGTCAAAACAGACCAAGTAAGTAGGTACCCACCTGATCTATTTGTGAGGCACCAGGTCGCATCTAGGGCTGTTCTCGTGATACGAACAGCGGCCGATGTTTTAAAACTCAGCTTATCTTGGCCTAGGGTCTTTATATATTTTATGTAGACTTTATTTCATGCATACCATACCCTAACTTATCCACCCTACATAAACGGTGTTTGAGCTTGATGGATTTTAGGTTCGTTCATTGAATGTGATGCAATTACCGCAGCGATGTATTCTCTATAATCGGATCTAGATTCCAATATAATTTTATGTAATGTATGAAAACGTAACTGAAACTGATAACAATATCAGACATCCAGGCAACAGCAGGGCAACCACTAACCACCACCATAGAACGTTTTTGCAAAATCTATTCTATACATTTCTTTTGCGTTTCCTAAAAGTTTATATTCCTGCCTCCCGTCCTAAACGAATTTCGTTTGCAAAATCAATTCGGGGCCGCTCATGCGTAAATCCACTTTACTTACATTATACATTTTGCTCTTTTAAAATAAATGTTAGGGCTCCTTGGACGTTTATACATAGGTAGGGATCAGAACTGAACACCTTAGCGGGGAGTCCGTAGCGACTGCGTAACCCGGCTGTGGCGGCTGTGGCGGCTGTGGCGGCTGTGGCGGCTGTGGCGGCTGTGGCGGCTGTGGCGGGGAGCCGGCTTAATCCCTCACCGTCAGTTCCCAAACCTTTTTGGATGAAGGCACTCTTATACAGAAAACTCGTTATTAATAGGTATTTTAGAACCCAACTAACAGAACCCAGTGCGTACAGGTTCGACTGACTCTTGACCGCTAACTCTTACTTCTTCAGTTTACCTACGTAATTATGAATAACTAGCTTCTGCCCGCGGCTTCGCGCGCGTAGTTTTGGTGTAATAAGTAGCCTATTGCTTAAGTTAGGCTACGTGCTAAGTGTATTCCAAATTTCATCTTGATCTGTTCAGTAGTTTTGGAGATAACAAAGATTTTATTTTTAACAAACTTTCGGATTTATAATATAACTAGTTTATGCCCGCGGCTTCGCATTCGTTATTTCTATAAGGGTTTAAAGGTGATTTATATCCCATGGGAACTGATTTATGGAATAAAAAGCGTCCTATGTTTGATTCTAGGAATAAAATTACCTGTATGCAAAATTTGAGCTGGATCCGTTCAGTAGTTTTGGCGTGAAGAGGTAACAAACATCCATCCATCTATCCAAACTATAGCATTTATAATACTAGTTTATGCCCGCGGCTTCGCACGCGTTGTTTCTATAAACGTTTAAAGGTGATTTCTATCCCATGGGAACTAATTTATGGGATAAAAAGTAGCCTATGTTTTATTCCAAGCCTAGAATTATCTGTACGCAAAATTACAGCCCGATCCGTTCAGTAGTTTTGGCGTGAAGAGGTAACTAACATCCATCCATCTATCCAAACTTTCGCATTTATAATATAGGTAAGTGTGATGTGATGTGATGTGATTATAGTAGGATGTAGGAAAATTGAAATGATTTAGATAGATAGATATAAAATTATTTGGGACTACAGACACGTATACAATTAATAAAGTTAATATACAACTTTAAACTGTGTGTATGTGCTATGTCTGAAATTAATGATTATTATTATTATGAAACACAGATTATTTGACTAATTGAAAGTTAAACAAACTTACCTTAAGTGAAGTTTGACCATAATTACAGGAGTCGCTGCATACGAAGACATTTCCGGAAACAGAACTTCAATGGGGCCCACACATAGATAAGCTATCGACGAGACTCAGTTCTGCAGCGTATGCAGTCAAAAAAATCCGTCATCTTACAGACGTGGATACATCTAGACTTGTTTATTTAAAACTTATTGTACACTCATAGAAATATAAATCGGTTCCCTAAAAATAGCGATAAACATAATTTTAATGCCAGAAATTAACATAATATGCTCGCTGTGCCCACAACTAGGCTACACAAAATAAATGTATCTTTTAAAGGGCAATGTATACGCTTCTACAACAAAACTCCTAGTGAGTTGCAAAAATTATCAGTAAATAAATTCAAACAAATTGTCAAAACCTTGCTGTGCAAAAAGGCTTACTATAAAATATCAGATTATCTAGAGGACAAAATAGCTTGGGACGGATTTTGCTCCAACTCGAAAAATAACAAATAACAGGCGAAAGGTTTCTTCGTCGCTTCTTTACTTTAATCAACATAACGAAGCGACAGAAATCAAAAATATCATTTTATTTTAGTGTCAGTGTTTAGTTTTATAATTTGAACTTTTCTAAGTGTACATTTATTGTATTTATGGATAAAAAGAGTTTTTGATTTTGAGTTTGATTTTTGCAGCGACGTAGTAACGTTTCTCATCCGGCCACTCAGAGCATGCCCGCCTCGGCGCAGTATTCTGTTTGTGTCATGATCGGTCCCGGTCGCAGATCGGTCACACAATGTGTCTCTGAATTATTTGGATTTTGCTTTTGTCTAGAATAATTCGTAAAAAAATTATGTAAATTGAAAAGTGCTCTTAGTAGGTGGATATTTCAAATATTTGCAAACCTGATAAAACTGTGCGAAAAAAGAAATTGAAATTAAAAGACCCAAAAGGGACGCAGGGATGGTCCCGTGTTCGACATTTTCAAAAACAGTTGGTTAATTTGTTTCCGAAACTCATTACTTTTGTGTCAGTCGTTTCTGTCGTCTATCCGAACGATATAACTCTGGTTTTATCTCTGAATCCAGCAGAAAAAACTTTCACCCCGACGACAGCAAAAACAAACGGCATTCCGAATCCCGCGCCTCCAGATTATCTCGGCCCATCTGCGCGCCCTCATTTACGTTTTCAGTTTTATCCCTTATAGCAATAAATTAGTTTTTTCTCTGGCATTTCCATATTTTCGCAGTCTGATCGTCTGGTGTGAATAGAACGTCATGTTTTGGTCCTGCGCCCCGGGTTTATTACTCAACGCTACAATGGGCGTCGTAAAAGTGTTTTTGTGTATTGTATAAGATATAATATAATATAGCGGAGCTAATAGTAGGTATAACAGAGGATTTGTTGTTTAAATTTCGTTATTTTTGCTTTTTTTTTACATTTTCTTCGTAAAAACGTAGTGTTAAGGTGGCAATAATTTATCTTTTACAGTCATCACATTTAAAGATTTCTCTCTACATAGCATCCAGTCTGGTAAACAATTAAATATAATAAAAAAAGCAAACGGAAATTTTCACGAAATATTTGGAAACACAAAGTTTCTTCAGAACTGTAAGCAGTCGGGATCCCGTCTGCCAGATCCTAAATAAATAAAAGTGAGTGAATAATGTTGAGTGAATCTTGGATAATGAATAGTGCCTGCCTGGCATCTGCCTTTATACTTTTCATATTTAAAATTCTCTTCACCACTCTTGCTCGAAAACGGCTGGTTAAAAACAGTGAGCAAAATCGGGTTGGCTTACATGTGGAATAAAGAATATAATTCAACCTGTTGAAAAAAGTAAAATAATGCAACCTTCATAGAAAAAAATATTTCTTCCGTTTATGGTTTGAAAGAGGTTTGTAGCATTTTTACCCTCCAAGGTTGTTGAGCAAAATGATGAGTTTCTGACATTCGACTTCATTTATTTTTCTCGGTAGTCGCGGTGAAAAGTTGTATGTTTAACTCAGGGGCAAATATTTTTCGTTTCGTGCCTCTTAAATCCCTCGCTACCTCAGCAGTCAATTTTAGAGCACTCGCTACGCTCGTGGCTCTAATCTTGACTGCTTCGATATCTCAGATTTTAAATATCGGCACGCACACACAACAAAAAATCGTTTTGCCCACTGGTTGAACAAATAATTATTTCATCATAACCTGGATCATAATCTGCAAGCTATGAATCGTGATCATCGAGTCTTTATTTTTGAACGCTGTCTGTTTTGTTGAACGTGTATACCAAATTTTATTCATTTCTAAACTTTTTATTTCTATTAATAATTAGATTGTAGGTATCCCGTATTTACCTCCGATATTATTGAAGTTCATTTTCGGAATTCGATTGGAATCACCATAAGAGAGCTAAGCTAAGCCCTGAAACTGCTGCAATGTCTTGTGCCCTAACAGTTAGGGCCTAACTACGGGGCCATCGGGGAGACGGAAACCCTTTCTCGAGCCAGATAAGCTGCCGCCCTTGAGGATGTCCGGCCCCGACTCTGGGAACGTTAGTGGTTACGTCGAATCGACTAGGTAACGTTTATTTTGTCAATTAATTCCCGTTATAAAATACCTACCTAACAATTTTGGTGAAAGCTGCTGCTTAAAGACGACCAACTACAATACCAAAAAACAGCACTTGTGAAAATTCATACTTGAATATGAATTAGCGAGCAATGACTAGTGATGCAATGTGGGATATTAAAGTTGTTTATGGTGCTTAGTCAGAGTGAGCTAGCTTTAGGACTATATTTGTAGAATCTACGTTTAAAAAACATAATTTTTTCCCTGTTATCGAGGCCAGAGCACTAAATTCCTAATCTCCTCGTCCAGTCAGGCTGTACAATCTTCAGTCGATAAGGGACCACTCGGCTCGTTGTCCATTTTGGCAGTTGTGACGTCTGCGGCAAAGAACGCATTTGGTCGGGTAACGTTGGCCGAGTTTACGTTTCAGGATGCTAAAGCCTTATGAGTCAGTTCCTAATCTTGTTTTGGGATGATGTTCGAGCAAATGATACTCGAGCTAGATCTTTTGAAGTTTAACTTAAGTAAAATGGTCGATAGTACGTACGTACTGTAAGTTATAGAAAATAGGTATATTAGGAATAATAGCATAATTGAAACGTCTGGTATAGACGTGTGCGCCGACGTTAAAATGATCGGCGGCGGGCGCCGGCCTGAAATCGGCGGCGGCGGCGTGATTTCGGCGTGAAATCGGCGCGTAGGTATAAGTAATAAATAAATAATGCTGGACCATTCACACAGCATTATCTAGCCCCAAGCTAAGCAGAGCTTGTGTTATTATATGGGTACTATACTAGATAACTGATATACATTATATTATACGAGTACATTAGGAGGTGCATTTCGAAATTTCGAAGTTTCGTAAATTCGAAGTTCATAGCCTTTTTTGGCCGAGTTCGTATTTGGTGGCCACAAATTCGAACTTTCAATTTTTTTTGTTTTGATGATTTACCCACGCAAATAAGGCACCTTACGCAGTCGCGGAACGCACGCGTGCTATGAAAGAGTGAAATGCGACCAGTGTTGAATCTGAGAGAGCTTTCTCAGCGGCTGGCTACATTTATAACCGCCTGAGGAGCTCTCTCAGCGGCAAAACGCTGGATGCCTTAACTTTTTTAGGGGTTTATTATCGACTAACGTAAAATGTAATACATTTAATTAAGTAAATGGGAGTCAGAACATTGGTTGCAAGCATTTGATTCATATAACACTGGTACTTTATTGGATCCCGTAACTTTCCGTATCGCAACAAGTATTCGGTTGGGTGCAAGATGTTGCGCGCCTCATCAATGCCAATGCCAATGCGGTATTGCTGTCGAACAGCTTGATCATCACGGATTATCGTGTACCAGGGCCGCCGGTCGGATTTCTCGCCATGCCAGCCGGCGACATCATCCGGCGAGTCCTTGTCATCGCTAACGTACCAGCTATTCTCAAACCGAATGGTCTGTTTCGTGACGATGGTAAGAGGCCCGACGGTATGACACTAATCCCATGGGAGTTGGGGAGGCCCATCGTGTGAGACGCTACATGCGTCGACACACTAGCGCCTTCCCATGTTCCGAGGACATCCGTGAGGGCAGCTGCGGGGGAAGATTTGGCCGAGGCTCTCAAGAGGCGCAAACATGCAGGTTTCGACAGAGCCTACACATTTGCTCCCCTTGGAGTCGAGACCTCTGGTTCTTCGGGTTTCTTAAAAATTATCTGAGCGTTGAGTCGAAGCGAAACGTGACCAGAGAGCTGGTAAGTATCTGGCGCAGCGCATCAGCATAGGCATACAGCGGGGCAATGCAGTCAGCCTCTTGGGGACGCTTCCGACTGGTTGATATGGATCATTTGAACTACCTCTAGACCAAGCACGGAGACTATTATCTAGGGTAGAATAGACATTATCGACATCGCATCGTCACATTGCGTACATTATAGAAGTAAAAGAATAGACTTTCAAACAATTTACGCATTCGTTGACAAAGGGACGTAATTTTTATCTATTCTACCCTAGACAACAACCCCCGTGCCCTGCTGTAGATTGTTTGAGTCTGTTGTTGTTATGGATTATTGAGTTAGCTCTTTTGTTTCAATTGTAATTATCATGATCTGTGATAATTACAACAACGTAAAATTATAGAAGTAGGTTAACTAGTTCTCTGCCAGGCTTCAGCGATACGTCTCGGACGGGCGCTCGTTGCATACGTGCAGTGCAAACGCGTCGGTGACACTTAATGTGGTACGTAATCAAAGTATTTTTGTATGTTTTGGATTAGGTAAATCACTTTTCCGATTCTCTATGCTCTATGTGTAAAGGGACAGGAGAATAAAAGTTACATTTTCTGTCTTAACTTCGAACTTTGATATTGAGCTTCCAAATTTAGAAAGCCAATTTCGAATATGAAAAGTATTTAAAACCCTGATGTTAAGTACCCCTTACAGTGTTTGTGCCTTTGTGGTAAGGTAACTTCGTATGGTTTTGAAAATAAATTAATGCAATTTATGCAATATAAATTTAGTCTGAATCTTTCTAGTGGAATTGTCTTGATATTTGATAAAGTTTATTTTCCTACGATGTCCCCTCCAAGGTGTCTCCTCTATATCGGCACCTGTATCTTTCTGAATCAGCGGCGACTTTTGATACCGTTCGGTTCGCGGTGCCCTTTGACATCGCGGCACCCTTTGATATCGCGGCATCCTTTGACATCATGTAGCGGCGCGGTTTCTTCATTGACTATAACTTGGTGGTAGGTAGCAGGTGTCGGACAATGTAATAATCAATAAAATATGGGAGTTTTCAAAGCGTCTAAAAGAATACGTTCTACGCCGATTTCACGCCGATTGGCCGATCGGCGGCGGCGGCGTGGAAAATTTGCCGGCGGCGGCGGCGGGTCGGCGCGGCGCACACGTCTAGTCTGGTATTCGCTTGACAACTTGACAAGCAGAAAATACACACACCAAGGGTCTGTGTGTAGCAATAATACTTGTTTGTCATTTTCAAAAACAAGTTTTTTAGTTAGTGTAGTTTTTAGGGTTCCTTACCTCAAAAGAAAAAAGGAACCCTTATAGGATCACTTTGTTGTCCGTCTGTCTGTCTGTCTGTCTGTCAACCCTTTTTTCTCAGGAACGCGTGGAGGTATCGAGTTGAAATTAACATCAAATACTCAAATCCGTAACCTCTTGAAGCCGTGATATAAATTAAACTTCTAAGTCAATGCACTCAAAAGTTCCAGCCGTTGATGTCCGAAAATTTTGAAATTTCCAATGGAATCACATGCACCCAAAACCTATAGGGAACTTCCCGTAGACCTAAAATTATGAAATTTGGCAAGAAGCAAGGTTTTATAGCACAAATAAAGGAAAAAATCGGAAAACAGTAAATTTGTAGTTTATTCACCAAAAAAAACTTTTAATTCTTGCTATAGACCAAAACCTATAGGGTACTTCTTGTTTACCTAGAATCCTAAAATTTGGTAAGAAGCAAGGTCATATAGTACAAATAAGGATAAAAATCTGGGCACCACAAATTTGTAGTTTATTAACTAAAAAAAATAAGTTTTGATCTCCCTCGACCAAAATATACAGGGTACCTACTTCATGTTGACCTAGAATCATAATATTTGGCAAGAAACAAGGTCTTACAACTAAACGGAACCCTTAGTGCGCGAGTCCGACTCGCAATTGACGTTTTATTTATATTAGATTCTGACACAGCCCCCCCTTCCCAAAATGAAAAAAGGGGGGGGGGATCAGTGAATACCGGCGACAAGCCCGCAAGGGGTAGTCCGTAGTTAGTTTCACCGCCTGGTTAGATAGAGGTTTTTTGGGAAGAGACACGTGTCATTTCTGCGTCGACTATCCCTTATTTACCCTATACCTACTAGGGGCAGTGCCCCGTTCGCGACAATCCTTATAAGAATAAATAAATATAACTAACAAAGCAACCATTAACAAGGCACTGTTGCCAAGAAAACCCCTCGCAAAGTTAAATGACAAAACAAAGGAAAAGTTATTAAAATAATTTGCACATTTATTCGAACTTCTACTATCCCAACAACTTTAACACGTTAAACATAAGTCCTTTTTAAGTATGCGACGAAAGCTAACTTAAATTATAACCCACTTTCAAACTTGTTAATAATTAAAGAATAACTTGGAAGCTTTTCCACAAAAGAGCCTTTTAGCTTACAGTATTCATGACATGGGGCAAAGTAACCCTCATGTTGTGAGCTTTAAGTCTTCCAGATAGAGTATTAAATGCAAAAATAAAATTGGCAAAGCTTCTGCGAGGAGTTTGTCATAATCGCCATTAAAATGAAATTTGAATTATGCTACGAAAGTTCTATTGAGTTAACTTTAGACGTTTGCATTGAATTAACATAAATTGAGTGCACCTTGGCAAAGTTACAGTGAAGTTACAATACTTTGCGTATCATTAACTTGTTTTGTATGCTCAAAACAATGTTTTACGCTTGTTTTTGACTACGAGTCAAAGTTGGAGACGGTGCAAGGCAAAGTAGTTTGGTAAAATGCTTGCGGTGTGGCCTCATCTGTACCTGATTGTTTTTATTCTGTTTCAACAGTTTCGGGATTCTAGTAGTTATAGGTAATTAATGTGCCTAGAAGTTCTCACAGCAAATACACATGCCATGCATGATCCTACATCTGCGACGTTAGTACTAACATCCTACATGGGGTGCGTTCCGAAATACGATTACAGCGCTGATAGCGATCACAAAATATCTTGCGTTCCGAATTATATATTACCTACGATAATGACTTTTGACATGGGTGGTCACAGTGATTTCAATTTGTAGCATGGTCGACGTCACACGGAACATCCTCGTCGCGCTCATGTCGCGCAAATATTTCTAATAGATATATAAAAATATAGAGAAGTTTGTAAAACGAACACTTTTTGAAAAATGGTCAAAAACGGGGGGAATAATTTTCAAAAGAGGGGGCTACTTCACCGAGTGGGGTATCAAATAAAAGGTGTCAGTTTGTACATTTCAAAACAGTTTTTGAAATTTCTGTAGGTTTCATACTTTGCGAAATATTTTGAAAAATGACAAAAAATTGACCTAATCTCCGAAGTACCTATGCAGAGCGATCCATCCATCTAAAATCTAGTTTGGTAGGTACCTACTACTTTCAGATATTCATATAATAGCGATGTCTCTAACCGGTACTTTAGTACATATTTGTTTAATTGACAAAAGTTCGAAACCCTCGGCGCGCGACTACACTCGCACTTGACGGATCTTGTTTTGTTTGTATGTGACTCATTAGATTGTAGCTCAATGGGCGTAGCTGACCTACCCTCAACAAGGGCCCTGGTGCAAACATTCGTCGGCGGCCCTCTACCGGCCAGTGTCATAGGTACCTACATACGGAACATAGAGTGTGAAGTTATCAAATGAATTAATTTTGTCAAAACCCCAGAGAATTCTCGAACATAAATTACTCTAGTTCTGAATCCCGCCTTTACTATCAATTTATGACCTCAGCAAACTTATTAATTGTATCCCAATTCCCGTAAGCCAACAAAACCGCGTTGTTTTGGTCGACTGTAGTCGACTGTACTCGTCGGGACGGCTGTAATTAGAAACAACTCTGAAACTAATTTCCGCGTTCCCCGTGCATGCAGTGCACAATAGTGTCTGTAAATTATGTTGGCAATTTTTTATATTGAATATTTTCTAAGCGAAAAACGGCAAATATGAATGCTTTTTGAAGATAACCAAACGACAGTGGAAAATTAAATGTAGGTAATGTACTTATAGTCAAACACTAGGTACTCGTAATAATAATTCATGTCTTCACACTAAATAGATATGTATCATAGTTAAAAGCGGTTCCTATATCTATTCTTCTGATGTTGAGAAAGAATAACACAACACTCAGGGGCACAGAAGCAGAAGTTCACAGTTTGTTAATAGAACGCCCATCTGAACAACTAATCACGCACGGTTAATGCCGGGAGCAAGGAACGTGTCTACGGTCTCAACCGATCGGCGCGCAAGGCGGGTGTGTAGAGCGAACCTTTCGTAGTATTCCCCAAGGCTTGGAAGGAAGTGTCAACTACCCTCAAATTATCAGTAGAATTGAACAAATATGGGACAAAATAAAAAAATGCCCCTGGTACAACCAGGTGTACTAAGACCGGGCGGACCACCGCTGCACCGTCAGGGACCGGTTTGTTTCATAAGGTTTCACCACTTTGTTAATCTAAGTTTGTTTGTTCCACACACACCAGAAAGGCCCTGTGCCGTTTTTAACGTTATAAATAATGCTGGACAATTCACACAGCGTTATCTAGCCCCAAGCTAAGCAGAGCTTGTGTTATGGGTACTAGATAACTGATATACTTAATACAATACCCTACGTAGATAGATATATTTTTATTAAACATATAAAAACATCCGGAACACCCTGAAAAAATATCTGCAGATCGTACAAACATTTGTCCCGAGGCGGGAATCGAACCCGCAACCTCCTGCGTCGCAGGCGGACCTTCGCCCGCTGCGCCACAGAGGTCGTCGTTAAAACTACAACTTGGTTAAGAATATATTTCTAAAAGTTTTAAATAGATATTGTAATTAAAAGCAGTTATAAGTGGATTGGAGCTGATGTAGATACTAATGTAAGCGATCTGGTTGTTCCAGTGCTGGCTGCGGCGCACAACATCACGCAGCTGTCGGTCCCCGGCTACGGCGACCCGCGGCGCGAGGCCTCGCTGGCCTGCCACTACGAGAGCGCACCGGGCGACCCCGCGCTGCACTCCGTCAAGTGGTACCGCGGCAAGGACGAGATCTTCCGGTACACGCCGGCCCAGCAGGTCAGTACTGCACGAGAGCTGCAGGTACACGCCGGCCCAGCAGGTCAGTACTGCACGAGAGCTGCAGATACACGCCGGCCCAGCAGGTCAGTACTGCACGAGAGCTGCAGGTACACGCCGGCCCAGCAGGTCAGTACTGCACGAGAGCTGCAGATACACGCCGGCCCAGCAGGTCAGTACTGCACGAGAGCTGCAGGTACACGCCGGCCCAGCAGGTCAGTACTGCACGAGAGCTGCAGATACACGCCGGCCCAGCAGGTCAGTACTGCACGAGAGCTGCAGATACACGCCGGCCCAGCAGGTCAGTACTGCACGCCAGTACTATCTTCCAACATCGGCTGCATGTCCGCGCGCGAGCCGGACGCAGGCACGCAGGCATTGCCAGTACTATCTTCCAACATCGGCTGCATGTCCGCGCGCGAGCCGGACGCAGGCACGCAGGCATTGCCAGTACTATCTTTAAACATCGGATGCATGTCCGCGCGCGAGCCGGACGCAGGCACGCAGGCATTGCCAGTACTATCTTTCAACATCGGCTACATGTCCGCGCGCGAGCCGGACGCGGGCGTGCCGTCGTCATCCACCACTTTCTGCTCTTATTCCCCAGAAGGCCCTCTTACTTCATGACAGTTTTGTCCCCCACGTATACGATATGACGCGGTACACCACAATCCGCGGTGCCATGGGATTCCCCGTTTCCGGGACCCATAGGTACGTGGACTGTTTTATTACCGTTGTTTTCCATGATTTTCCTTTTAGCGGCCGGGTTCCCCCCGACCATACTCCGCGTGTCAGCCCGGACCAGCGACCACGCCCATAGTCGCTCCGTATATCTACACAAAGTGTAAAACGCACAAGCGCACAGAGCAACCCCGAACGCTCGTCCGTCCGGATTCACACACGCAATACTCCTCTCGGCGGGCGCCGGAACCATATATTGGGACTTGGTACCTTCTCCCTCTTTAATCCACTTTACACACGTGGATTTCCGCCATCTATCTTGACAGAGTTGGAAATGTCTTTCCTCTGCCGAGCCTCATTCGCTGCGCTGTCTGGTGAGTCAGAGAGTCGCATGAAGAGGATCCAAAGCCCTTTTGCCCACCCTTGGTGTTTTGTCCGTGTTGGCCTGCTGATAACGCCCTTATGGAAGCTATCGTCAGGCCAGAACCCCCTATCCGCAACCTGGGGACGCGCCACGTCGGAGTATCACCTCTCCGCCCACTGGGACAACCCAGCAGGTCCGTAAGGGTTTCTACCTGATTTAGCTTGTGGAAGAGAAATGTTTGAGAAGTAGAAATAATAACAATTAATACATTTATGTATTTTACAATTTCATGATTAAGTACTTACTAATTTTGTTGTAGCGAAAGTGACTGTGTGTCAGTCACATTATCACGACTGCACGGAACATCAGATTTTAATGAAAGGTTCGTGTCTAGGGAAAGGACAGGCTACTTTTAGTTTGGGAAAAGCGGGAAGCAGCTGGGAGAGGCTTGTTAGTAAATTCTAACCGGGCCACAATTTCTTTCGTTTTGAGTTTATTAACAAGATACATGAACTCACGTAAGATACAAGCTACGAAAATTAATCTCATGATTGGATTTTGGAATTGATAAGATAAAGCTATGATAAGATAAGATAAACTTTATTTGTAGCTGTAAAATATAACATTAATATGTACTAAAACTAATTAAATTACTAACACCATTTAAACTACATATACATTTGATAATACTCGCATATAAAATACCTTAGAGCTACAAAATGGCGTTCGACTCAGCATAAGTTGTGATAGCTATAGGTTATAGCTACTACAACGCTGATCTTCCGTCGAAACCATTACGTTGCGTCACGCACGCGACTCTATATAAAGAAAAAATAGCTAAAATAAAAGAAAAAAAAAAACCAGTAGAGGCTATATATAAATAACTAGACCTACAAAGTAATTAGTTATCCTACTATAGATAACGTAAAACAACTATTTATGTTCATTTCAACAGCGAGAAATACATTTTTATGTAATATTGGAGAATATCTATATCAAAACAAGAAAAAAGAAAGAAAGACAAAAAAATACAAACATGTACCAGGCAGACTAAGCCTAAGTTAATAAATAATACCTAGGTTCTCAAAATATTAGCCTACAGGTGACCCGAGCAAAAAGGCAAGGAGAATTGCATCCTAGTGTGTTCCTCCGCAGCCGACCACCCGCACGTTCGACGGGACGGACGGGGCCGGCGTGGTGCGCGACGCCTGTGACCAGCGCAGCTGCACCATCGGAGTCATGCTGCCCAGGACCTACAACACGAGGGTCTCCTTCTCCTGCGAGGTCTCCACCGAGGGGCCCCGGTTCGCGGTCGTCAAGCAGACTAAGAACCTTACTGTTGCTGGTAAGATCAAAACACACTCGGCATAGAGGATCTTCCGCTCGATGCCGGGACAGTTACGGGACGATAAAAGAATGGTTGGTCGGAGGAAGACGTCCAGACTGGGCCACATTAGGCAATGGACTGGTATCCGGTGGAAGGCAGAAGACATACCTATAGGTAGCCCTAGATAGTCCTGCTATCTTCAGAAGCTCTCAAGCATTTCCCCCAACCGACCATTATTTGTCCGCAGTGGTGTTAAAGGACTCGCCGGTGATCCTCGGCGTCCCCAGCAGCGTGCAGCTCGGCGAGGAGGTGCTGGTCAACTGCACCACCTCGCCAGCCATGCCGCCCGCCAACATCATGTGGTTCATAGACGACAAGCCGGAGAGGGTGAGGGGAACCAATTGTAACGTGTAACGTTCTCATCCAGATGTTGACTGAGTCATGGCGAGCCTTGGTTGATTTGACAAGTTCGTTTGGGCTTGTCAAATCAAAAAAAATAAAATAAATAATAAAATAATTAAATCGTCTTGGCACTAAAACTCTTTTTGGCTAAATTTGAGCGCTTGCGTTTCTCGAAAACACTCTTAGTCATTATTCGAATAGTGTCTTCAGCATTAGCAGAGTGCTATCTAAAATCTTAACAATCTGATTTGAAGCGTAGCAACTAGCTCTACAAACTGATAGAACAGACTAACTATGACTCAGGTATGTGTCGAGTGATCTAAGCACGTAGGTGGGTCCAATATTATAGTGTACCTATATCTGAACTAACTTCGCTATCGGACTAACAACTGACCAAAGTGGGCCAACTCCGACATCTCCCCGTAGTTCAGTCGCATGTCGCGTCATGAGTGTCACTTGATACTGCAGATGTGTGAATTCGCTTGGTTGTTACTTGAGTCCCACTAGTTTTATTAGCACTATAATTGATAGAGCTAGTGAGAATTTTAGATTTAATATACCTACGTTATTGTTTTATTGAATTAATTGGTATTTTAAAGAAAGATTAAAACTATAGCCGGTTTTATATTATTCCTATGGATTACATTTTTATTCTCCCCAGACAGAACCATGGCTAGTCAACAACACACGCGTGTCCTCCGCCGACGAGCACGGCCTCCGCAGCAGCTGGCGCGCCCTCCGCGTCCGGGTGGGGGCCAACCAGGGCCTCATAGGCCTCCGCTGCGAGGCCACGCAGCCGACGTGGCCGCCGTACATCCGGGCGGCCAACGCCAGTCTGGTGATCGCGCGCTCGCCGCATCTCTCCATGTTTACGGCTTCAGGTTCAACTTATTGAACCATTTTATAGCATATTTTTCTGATATTTTATTATTTTTTCCTGAAGTGGTAGTTACTCGGCTGACTCGCTAATAAAGTAACAACACTCCCTTGCAAACCTCTGTGGTTTACCCAGTGTTATTATTATAAGTGTTCTATGCAATATTAGTTTAAGTTGGTAAATAAAAAAAAAGTATCCCCTGTAGGGCAAACAACTTCTATTCCACCCAGGTCTTGGGCATAACCGAATAATTTTCTGTAAAAAAATCTTTACACTGGTCAACGGGTAATGGTCTCAAAGATAAAATTTTACTTAAATATAGAAAATAGATAGAGTGTACAACAGTGGACCATATTGAACAAATGGTGGCAGAAGCAAATCTATACTTATAATAAAACTGTAACAGGTCCAATTATGTAAATTGAAGATATTCTGAAACTTTCTTTGGAGGGCACTCTATTCTAGGGAAAAAACTTCGGTTGTACAGTTAACTGTACCTACTACGGGAAAAATAAATTTGTAGGTGGTACAGTCAACTGGACCAGCTGTACTGCTGTACGGAACCACCAAACATCATCATGAAGATCGCATGGACTTTCACGTTTCCAACAAAAAAATGAATGAATAGGAGCAGAAGTGGCGCCGTGCCGGCGTGACGTAATGTATCTGTCAAAATACCCGGCTCCCATTGGCTCGCTGCCAAAAAGATAAATCACTTAAAATTCAGAAACGTGCGGTCCTTATATCATATTAGAAAGCTTTATTCTAGACTTAAGGAATACTCGTATGAAATGAAATATTCTTTCTTTTCCAATTTTGAATTCTTTATTATAAGACTAGATTCCATTCTCAGAAAATAGTGTAGATTTTTACAGCTGGCTTTTTTAAGTTCTGTTTTATTTTCTTTGTTTGGGCGGGAGAATGGGTATTTTTTCGACTTATTTATAAATATTTCGAAAAGTATGAAACCTAAAGAAATTTCAAAAACTATTTTGAAATGTACAAACCGATACCTTTCATTTGATACCCCGTATGACTTTGTAGGTATCTTTTAAAATATCAACATCTCAATTTGTATGGAAAATTTTCATTTTTTTTTCAAATCTGTACAAGTGCACGAAATGTATTATTATTTTAAATTTCAATTTGATAGCTGCCGTAGTTGCTGAGTTATTAAGGAGCGAAAAAAGGACAGACAAAGCGAGACCATAAGGGTTTCGAAACTGATCTTCGATCTTGAAACCCCAAAAATTACCTTTGACCCTATATTTTAACTATCTACGAGGGCTACTTAGAATAGGTACGAATTTCCAAAAATCCGTTCTTAGCGGGTGCCTACGTCCTAAAAGGAACCTTTATGCAAAATTTCAGTTTCGCAGGTGTTGTAGTTTCAGAGATCTGTTGAAGTGTGACCCAGTTTTCTCTTTTCTAAATATTGATAAATAAATATTGCTGGAAAACTCAGCATCATCTAGCCCCAGGCTAAGCAGAGCGTCGTAATACGATTTTATTTTGACGATACTGCTGTTCAAACATACTAATGATCTTGGGGCTAGATAATGCTGTGTGAATTGTCCAGCATTATTTATTTATTAATGATCGGTTTAATTAATGGTGAAGAATAACATTATTGCTGCATTTGATTGTCAACAGACGCCCTACTCGGGCTGCCGATGATGACAATTATTAGTTATCCAATCATCGTCGCGGATAATTGCGCAAATCAATCGACCATCGAGCATTCCCGTTCGCAAACACTATATTATTCTGTAGTTGTGTAATCAAGTACCGGCTTAGTGCGAGTAGTAATAAAGCTCTGATTCGACCTAACAAGTGCTTTGTTACTAAATCTAATGAGGTAGAAACAATTATTCTACAGATAAACTTTGCTATTTATCCAATGATCGGGGCTAGCACAAAAACATGCGTTAGATGTCGAATCTAATGACGAAAGTTTCGCTGAAAGCAGACTTACCTACACATAAAAGCAAAAAAGAAACGAAAATTATGTATAATATTAAGTAGGAACTTACGGCTTTGATTTATACTTAATCAAAAAACTGTTTTAGATTCTTCTTTGAGTAAAACCAAACAATGTTTCTTTGATTTATTCTAGCTGAAAGAAACGAAACATGGTCAAGTGCACTGAATGAATCCTGTAACCAATCTCGACCGTGTAGACACATCCTCAGCCTCCTCAGTGACGTGCCGCCGATCGAATGTGCAGTGAACAGGGACGTTAGAGTGGATTGAACATTGAACAGTTCGGTTCAGGGAACACTAATATTTACCGGATTCAATCCGCTCTCCGCGTAAATCGGTATTGTCACATTGAGCTGAATTGGATTCATTTGTCACTTTCAATCGTTTCTAATGTGTTACCTAACGCTTTTATTTTCTGAATTGAGGTCACCGAGGAATAAATAAATATTGTTATGCAGATGCTTGTTTATATTACGTAGGTCTTTAGCGAAGCTTAGCTTCCATCTGAGATAATATATTGTTGATTGCGGTGCTTACGTACTGGAGCACGAAACTCAAAACAAAACGAATATTTGTTTAACTTCTAAATTATATTAAAAGTTGATTTATGAGATATATCTGATACAAATATTTGTTCCGGGTGTTCTGGTCGTTCCTATGTATAATAAAAAATATCTATCTAAATAATGTATATCAGTCATCTAGTACCCATAACACAAGCTCTGCTTAGCTTGGGGCTAGATGATGTTGTGTGGATTGTCCAGCATTATTATTATTATTATAGTATTTCAATAAAATGAAACCTGCAAAAATTTATAAAAACTGTTTTGAAATGTACGAACCAATACCTTTCATTTAATATCATAATCGGTGAGGCAGGTTATGATAAAATCATTAAATTATTTTTTTTGTTCGCAGGTGTGGACCCAACTGTGGACGGGAATGTACTGATGGTGACTGTGTGCAGTGCGTACATACTGTGTAGGTACGGTGCCTTGAGTGAAGTAGCCAGTAAGTCATACTAAGTACGTTATGAATGTCGAGGGATGTACATTTTATAAATATAAATATTTGCAGCTGAGACACCTGTTGTTAAATAACTGAAAATACTTGATTGCAAACAAAAAATATCCCCTAAGAATAGGAGGTGCCGTGATACCTCGCAAAATTGAATATCAGAAAGCGAACCAATTTACAGTTTCTATTTTATTTTATTAATGATCAGATATTTGTGTCATAAACTTTGAGACGATGCAAAAAGAAAACAATGATATTACCTACCAACTAGTATTTTGGCGAAAAAAACTTTCTAGCCATCTGTTTGGTGCCCATGATAGAGTATAAAGAAAATTCTGTGATTATATATTTTATCTCATAAAATGATTAGTGTTCATATAGCTGTTACTGTCATTTACGATTTAGAGTTCATGTTTACATAGTTAACCTTTAGATGCGGTCCAAAATGTTCAGCCAGTGTGTAGACCTTCAACCTTTGACCCTTTTGACAAAGATTGAAGGTCTTAAACAATCTGTGCGAGACCGCATCCTTTAGCAACCCGCATGGAATTGTAAATAAGAGGAAAGTCGACAAGCCCAATTGATTGCCAGATGTGTTGTTAAATAAAGGTTATTTATTATTCCACTTAATAATTACTAAAACAATAATATGGAATAAGAAACACCTCTTTGGATCTTCTTACATCTTATTTGAGTGATAGGATACAAAGAGTTGACATTAATGGGAAACGGTCTTCGGGGTCTGTAGTTACAACGGGTGTACCGCAGGGTTCTATCCTCGGTCCTTTCCTATTCTTAGTTTATATTAACGACCTGCCTCATCTTGTCAAGAATAATCATGAGATTGTATTGTTTGCTGATGATACTTCATTAATTTTTAAAATGATGCGACAAAACACAAATTTCGACGATGTGAATAATGCAATCTCAAAAGTAGTTCATTGGTTTAGTGTCAATAATCTTTTGCTAAACGAAACCAAAACAAAATGTATTAGATTTATTCTACCTAATGTTAAACAAGTGAAGGCTGATGTAAACGTTAAAGGAGAAACTTTAGAAATAGTAGAAAGTACCGTATTCTTAGGAATCACCTTAGATAATAAACTTCAATGGGGCCCACACATAGATAAGCTATCGAAGAGACTCAGTTCTGCAGCGTATGCAGTCAAAAAAATCCGTCATCTTACAGACGTGGATACATCTAGACTTGTTTATTTCAGCTACTTCCATAGTATTATGTCTTATGGTATACTGCTGTGGGGGAACGCTGCAGATATTAACACCGTATTTGTGCTGCAGAAGAGGGCTGTTCGGGCTATCTATAACATGGGTCCTAGAGAATCTCTACGTGATAAATTCAAAGAAATAAACATAATGACAGTACCATGTCAATATATCTCTGAAAACTTATTGTACACTCATAAAAATATAAATCGGTTCCCTAAAAATAGCGATAAACATAATTTTAATACCAGAAATAAACATAAACTCGCTGTGCCCACAACTAGGCTACACAAAATAAATGTATCTTTTAAAGGGCAATGTATACGCTTCTACAACAAAACTCCTAGTGAGTTGCAAAAATTATCAGTAAATAAATTCAAACAAATTGTCAAAACCTTGCTGTGCAAAAAGGCTTACTATAAAATATCAGATTATCTAGAGGACAAAAAAGCTTGGGACGGGTTTTGCTCCAACTCGAAAAATAACAACTAACAGGCTAAAGGTTTCTTCGTCGCTTCTTTACTTTAGTCTACATACCGAAGCGACAGAAATCAAAAAATATCACTTTATTTCCGTGTCAGTGTTTAGTTTTTTATTTTGACCTTTTCTAAGTGTACATTTATTGTATTTATGGAAATGAATTTTGATGTTATGTCACATAAAGTAAAATTGAAATTTTATTTATTAAGATAATAAATTTAAATAAAATAAAATATTCTAGTCGTTAACAGCATAAGAAAATGTTGTTGTTGTTACGTGTGTTATTAGAATTAAGACTGTTTTTTATATTTTTATTCACAAAGAAGATTACAATCAAGTAATAGAAGTAAATTAGAACTAGTATTTACAATTGAAACAAATGAACTAGCTGCAGACTTTCGCAAACAATCTGCTGGTATCTCAACTGATCCATATCAATACCAGTCGGAAGAGTTCCCATCCCAAGACGCTGGCTGCATTGCACTGCTGCTGATGCGCTGCGCCAGATCAGCGACCAGCTCTCGGGTCACGCGTCGCTTCGACCAGAGTCTCAGATAATTTATTAAAACCCGAAGAAACCTTGTTGGTATTTTTTTTTGCAAAGAATTTATGATATTTTGGACGTTATGCGTTTTATACCATATTCTTACCATAACTGTTAGACCTTGTTTATAATCTTTAAAATATTTACTACTCTAAGTTGTTTTTAAGTTAGCAACATTTGTAATGTTTTCTCTAATTACAACTTAACTACTTAGCACGATGTTTTTACCGTGTCAATTGTAAATATAGATAAATAGATAGAAGAAGAAAATAAATGTCTCACTTAATTTGTAACAATTTAAGAGTTCATAAGGCACGGGGTGTGTGTGACCCATTCGAATCATCCGCTGCTGTTCTAAGGAAATCTTTATAATTAATTCAATCACAAATTAGATATGTCATTTAATTTTATAGAGGACGTCAGAAAGTTACTTTTGAACGAACCCCAATGACTAACAGTGATGACACATTTGATTGTCATTGTGTTTTTGTTCTAAATATATTGCAGAAACTTCTTTACAAGTCAAAAACGTCGAGAAGGAGCCAGAGGAATTTCATCTTGGAATTAGTTGTGTGATCGTTTGAGCCCTGAGCCCGCGCACACTGTCCGAGCCGAGGCACGCGAGCCACTAGAACTCATTTAGTTCAATTACGTTCGCTGGTTGTTCACGCTCAGCTTAGCAACACGGAGCGATAATAAAATAAGTACCTAAATAAGGCTCAAGACAAACTGTGCAAAAAAAGGACCTTTACTAAATAAATAATTTTTAACTGAAGTTTGTAACGATTTTGTTATAATACTTTAATATTATAAACTTGTAAAATAATGGTCAATTTTGAGCAGTATCTGAATTTTCTGTGATACGGTTTGTTAATTATCGCATGTCCTATTGTAAAGTATTATTGTAATTATGGAAAATTTCGGTCTTATGGTGATAAATAAATGTGTACCTATACATAATGTTTGTATTTTATTTATTTATATTTGATGCAATAAAAGGAGGATGGGCACAAATGTATGGAACCTGGTACCGGCACCAATCGAAATGAGTGATATATCGTTGGAAAGCTCTTTTTCTGTAGAATAAGTATAACCGTGGCGCTAGTCCCGGTTCGTTGTCCGTTTTGAGTAATCCTACCCTGAAAGTTACTTATTTTCGAGTTTTTGACACTTTCTACTAGAGTAGAAGGTATCATAAAAGGTGCCTAAATAAATATATGTAATTTTTTTACATTTTAAGCATAAGTTATATTGTTTTTACAATCCATCATCATCGTCAGCCTATATTAGTCCACTGCTGGACATAGGCCTCCTCTAATGAGCGCCTTAGCGCCCTGTCTTCAGCTTGCCGCATCCAGCATCTGCCTACAATCTTTTGCAGGCCGTCCTCCCACCTGGCCTCAGGCCAGAGGGCGTCCTATACTACGTTTGCCGAGTTATGGTCTTAACTCAGAACACTTTTACCCTAGCGGTTCTGCGCGAGACATGGCCGGCTCAAATAATGCTAATTATTTGAGCTACATCGATATAACTATTATTGACTGTCGGATGTATTCGTTTAGTTACGAATTACCATATCCTTCAGAAAATCTGCGTTTTTCAATTATTAACTATTAATAATAATAATCTCGGTAAACGTGCGCGAAAGACGTTTGCGCGAGAAGATATTTGTGCGAGTAGACATTTGTGCGAGTAGACACTTGCGCGATTAGACACTTGAGCGAATGACACTTGGTCGGAGGACATTTGCACGGGTGATCATTTGCGCGAGTAGACGCTGCGCTTGCGCGAAAAATCACAAAACTCCCAATAACTCTCGAAATAGACGTTGCAGAGAGTTGCAGATTGCGCCATTGTGTGTGATTTTGCCCTCTTTTTTCTGACACATCTCATCTTCCCCTGCTCCACCCCCTTACTTTCCCATAACGATACACATTTTAACGTAGATCTTCGTAGCACGTGCAACAATTTTACGATGGACCGTCGTAGCATACCAGACTTCAACGCGCACCCAGATTTCTACTATACACAAAACATTATTTATAGCTACAAAACTAATACAACTAACGAGTTGCTTTTTTCAGTATGACAAAGGAAAGTTCTCGTTCCTTACTATCAATATTTTCTGCCTACCCCTCTCCCTTCCTTCCCAGTAGACCAATGTGTTATTTTGTAGACCTTCGTAGTGCTAGCTACTATGCTACGGCGGACCGCCCGGCGGCCCACAGCCAGCGAGGTTTTTACGTATTCATGTGTGTGTACATGAGACATTCAGAGCTGCCAGTAGTAATTAGTAAAAACAAGTCACCACTTAACTGAGTACCACTGTTTGCAGACATGAATGAACATATTTATGTCTACGAAATATCATATTTATGTTCGGAGAAGTAAGGGGCAGGGGTAGCAAAAAGTTAGTACATTGACTGTAAAGAGCAAAAGCTTTACATTATCATTCCGAAATCCACAACTCGTCAGGTGTATTAGTTTCGTAGTTGTGAGCAGTTGAGTGTTGGGTAGAAAAGTGCTAGAAGGGTGGCGTTGAAGTCTTTTACATGCTACGACGGCCCATCGTAGCACGTGCTACGAAGATCTTAAGAAAGGGGGAGGGTTTAGGGAACGTGGGATATATCAATATCAGAGTCAAGAGCCCCCTAACAATCCCCTAGCTACGGTGAAATATGCGACGTCTACTTCGAGAGTTATTAGGAGTTTTGGAATTTTTGCGCAAGTGTCTACATGCACAAATAGTCACTCGTGCAAATGCCATTCACCCATGTGTCATTCGCGCAAGTATCTACTCGCGCTAATGTCCTTCGCAAAGTGTTTTTCGCGCAAATGTCTTTGTGGGTACCATTTGAAAACAGTGCTGGCTCAGTAAGGCCTTCGTGTTTAGCATGGTCGCACCGCCGCGCCGCCGATTCTGGGCTGTGAATGCGATAATAATATCTTCCTAGCGGAATTTTGATCACAGCGGCCAGTCTCATCGGAGACTAGCCAGATGCGCAAGAAATATCAAGTGTTTGTGCAAACACAGGTGCACTCTCTATTCCCTCACTCTCATAATCGGCTGACCGACACGACCGGGGAGAGGTCAAGCGCAGGACCAACGGTCTAACGTGCTTTCCGAGGCGTGGGGGTGTAACACCGCCAACTTCCTGACATCGGGCTGCTACTGAGAATTTTTCTTGCTAGAAAAACCCCAATAACGACTATTGGCGCGACCCGGGACTCGCAACCCAGGACCTCATAATCAGCGGTTGAACAAGCTGACCGCTAGACCAACGAAGCAGAGAGTGAATACAATAGTGCTTTACGAAGTACCTACCCTTATACTTAATAGGCTAAGAAATGTTTTTTTACAATGTGACTTATGTCAACAGAACAACATTAGGATTAGGTATGGGTCTCTTCAAGACTAGAGCGAAGAAATATGAACCTTCGTGATTAATCGGTACATCGGAGATTGTGGTCCAACAAAGGTCTATTCGGTTAAAAAAACGACTCTTATTCAGCCATTCCAATGCTTATTTGCCCAAGAGAGGTTTATAATGATTGTCATCTACTTGATTTTCGCAAAAATTAAGCTGAACCTGATGGTAGAATTTTTATTTGATAAAAATTCAAAATCTTCAGAAAAATATATTTCATGACGGACAACTGTAACGGGTTCGTCGTAGTAGATTTTTTTCGTCCACATGAAAATAGCTATCCAACGACGTATGACTCGTCTTGATTGGACAAAGTACCCAAACGGGCCCAAAATGCCCATCCTCCTTTGTATATAGACTGAGAATCATCCATTTAGGTTCCCATTTAGGTTCCTTCTCCCATATCATAAAAATATGGCTTCTTCAATCAGAAGCGACTCTTTGCAAGCCAGAAAATAAATAGGTATTCACTAAAAAAACTTAGCTTGAATCACTTCAATCAACATGCACCTAGCGTTCATTTCCAAAAAGTAGATAAAAAATCCTAAAACCTTTCGTTCCTGGTAAATTATCTGTGTAAAATTTTCCGCTTGGCAGATAACAGGGACATAAACATTTTTACAAAACTTCAAGTCTTCTCGAATATTGGAGTACAATAGCATAGCTTGGAACTGCGTTATGTAGGCGTCGCGGAGTTATGATAAGCACCAAGCTGTAAAGCCAAACAGAATGCAGAGCCACACCAAAAGTATACTTATTGTCTCTGTATCTGTAAACCTGTAGTGTCCTCGTAGAGTAGTATTGTTCTGTGGTAGTGTCCTACTGCAAGACATCAAATGTGGTGGCTCCTCACATTATGCATGTGTCATAGTAAAATTTAGTGTTTCATGATAATGCATGCTTGTGCATCAAGAACTTAATTTTTTTTAAATAATCTTTGAATCTTACCCAGTCGGGTAACAAGTAATTACGAAAAGCGTTTACGGTTCGCACTGACATGCGATACGCGTCTCCCACACAACTCCGAGGTGAGTGTGCGAAAGAGGGAACGCAGCTATTCATGGGCCGCGAATTCTGAATGAGAGCTTTTTATAACTTGACGACCTCTGTAGCACAGCGGGCGAAGGTCTGCCTGCGACGCAGGAGGTTGCGGGTTCGATTCCCGCCTCGGGACAAATGTTTGTACGATCTGCAGTTATTTGTTCAGGGGTTCTGGGTGTTTTTCTATGTATAATAAAAAATATCTATCTATGTAGTGTATTGTATTAAGTATATCAGTTATCTAGTACCCATAACACAAGCTCTGCTTACCTTGGGGCTAGATAATGCTGTGTGAATTGTCCAGCATTATTATTATTATTATTATTATAACTGGGCTGTTTATTTTAGCGATGGAACCTCTACTACGGACCACGGTACACACGCTCCAGGACTCCGGGTCTTTGTACCGCAGAGAATAAATACAATAGAATGGGAACGACGATCAAAGGACAGATTATAATGTACTCAACGCACGAAATGAGAAAAAAAGATATAGGTATTTTTTTCGCCAGGTAGCAGAACGCACGTACTGCGGCTTACTTGGTTGTTTACTCCAAATTGACGACACACGAAAAGTAACTAATCCGGTACAAACTACTTATCGTGAAGTCAGATTTGCTAGAGCTCATCCACATAATGGCTGAGACTAAAAACCTTTATGATGACAGCTTTGACAGCCTGTAGGTACATTGAAAGCTCGCGTAGGCATTCCTCGTAGCGCACCCAGATGGAGCGCACCAAAGTACTTCCTAATTTACTTTCCTTCCTTCATAGCGCACCCGTTTTGGTGCGCTTCAATCAGTAGGTATAAAGTAATTGCACCTGAATTGTACGTCCACTTGTTAGGCGACGCACCGCAAATATCTATCCTCATTGATTGGGAAGCCACACAAAGCGCGTTCTACATTGGATGCATCGGCCGAAGGAATCTGATTGAAAGAAAACAATTCTGACATTCTGATTATTTATTACTTATTAAAACGGGTTCGTCCAACACACACAAGACGTGTCACATGCACAGCCGATTGTCGGCTCTGTCGCGTTCGGTTCGGTTCGGTCATTATTGTACAACACACACAAGACGTGTCACATGCACAGCCGATTGTCGGCTCTGTCGCGTTCGGTTCGGTTCGGTCATTATTGTACAACACACACAAGACGTGTCACATGCACAGCCGATTGTCGGCTCTGTCGCGTTCGGTTCGGTTCGGTCATTATTGTCCAACACACACAAGACGTGTCACATGCACAGCCGATTGTCGGCTCTGTCGCGTTCGGTTCGGTTCGGTCATTATTGTACAACACACACAAGACGTGTGACATGCACAGCCGATTGTCGGCTCTGTCGCGTTCGGTTCGGTTCGGTCATTATTGTCCAACACACACAAGACGTGTCACATGCACAGCCGATTGTCGGCTCTGTCGCGTTCGGTTCGGTTCGGTCGTTATTGTCCAACACACACAAGACGTGTCACATGCACAGCCGATTGTCGGCTCTGTCGCGTTCGGTTCGGTTCGGTCATTATTGTACAACACACACAAGACGTGTCACATGCACAGCCGATTGTCGGCTCTGTCGCGTTCGGTTCGGTTCGGTCATTATTGTCCAACACACACAAGACGTGTCACATGCACAGCCGATTGTCGGCTCTGTCGCGTTCGGTTCGGTTCGGTCATTATTGTACAACACACACAAGACGTGTCACATGCACAGCCGATTGTCGGCTCTGTCGCGTTCGGTTCGGTTCGGTCATTATTGTACAACACACACAAGACGTGTCACATGCACAGCCGATTGTCGGCTCTGTCGCGTTCGGTTCGGTTCGGTCATTATTGTACAACACACACAAGACGTGTCACATGCACAGCCGATTGTCGGCTCTGTCGCGTTCGGTTCGGTTCGGTCATTATTGTCCAACACACACAAGACGTGTCACATGCACAGCCGATTGTCGGCTCTGTCGCGTTCGGTTCGGTTCGGTCGTTATTGTCCAACACACACAAGACGTGTCACATGCACAGCCGATTGTCGGCTCTGTCGCGTTCGGTTCGGTTCGGTCGTTATTGTCCAACACACACAAGACGTGTCACATGCACAGCCGATTGTCGGCTCTGTCGCGTTCGGTTCGGTTCGGTCATTATTGCCATTAGTTTTTTTCCGAGGTTGTGTCCACACAGTCCAAGACCACATGAGGCCCAGGCGCCATGCGTGTCTGTTTGTTCGGATGAATTGTTATGGAAACGTTCCTTTTGTTTAGACAGCTTTGGTAATAAAGAGATAAGGTAAAAAGATTTCCCATGAGTGAAATCTCTGGTAAAGTTTTGTTTTAGCACTGAGCTCGAAGGTTAATCCTAAAATGTCTATAAAGGGGGTATAATACCCATCACAGATCCCAATTACTTAAATGTGTACTTTTTAAATACGAGATTTTCATAATAAAATAATTGGAGTTAATTGAATAGAAACTCGACATGAATACAGTGATAATTGTTACTACTCGATATTCTGGGTTCTTCTGTAGCTTCGTTGAGGCATCTAACGGGGCAGGCAGTGATAAGATTCCTTCGAAACCGACTCTTCATATTAAAGTCAGGTCAAAACAAGTAGATCCGAAATGGTAGAGTAATTAGAGCCTTTGCTTCCGTTTTAAACTGAACTTTGTTTTTACTGTGAATATACAAGCCACATTATTTCAACAAATTAAAATAAAACTAAAAATCTTCAAAGAACCGGTCTTCTATGCTTCCATAATTTTAATTCTGCGAAATATTGCGAGTTATTAATTAATGAAGAGCGGTTTGCCTTTATCGTGTACATCTTTTCGAGCGTTTTTCCTGGGTAAAAAAGCCTTTTAGGGAATTTAATATAAAATATTATAGAAAGTCCGATCCACTTTAATGAAACCGACTACTGAGACTACACCAAAAAATTTGTCTAGCCGCAATAATTTAGTTTGAATAGAATCGGCGTGAGGAAGTCTTCCTACAGATAGAGTCGATATGTTTTTGTCTAGGCCTGCCTCAGCGTCGATGTCTTCTGCAGCCGCCTTCCTCTATATTATACTACATTCCAGCCAAGTGTTCGGACCGTCTCTAACTTGGCAATCCTCGTTTTTTTGCAGTGTCGGTGCTCTACATTAGGAAATAAACTAAATTTAGCAGAAGACTGAGCATGTGGGGTGCCTGCGAAACGACTACACTCTGGAATTTATTGCCGGAGACTGCATCGTATTATGCACGACCCGAAACGGTGGCATAGCTGGTATACTGGTTTTAACGAATTGCAATCCCATCTGCAAAACTTAATATTTTACGTCAGTTTAATAAATTATATTATTATTATTGTTCTGCTGTCTCTAAAGTCTTAAAATTAAAGCAGATCTCAGAGGGCGTACACCATTCAATTTAATTCGAAATGTCTTAATTCCCATTGGATATAATAATAATGTCACAAGAGCCGTCAACCCTTCCCTTCAGCACAAACAATGTCTCAAACAGTCGACATTATTCAGTCAATAAGATCTTCCGTGTAAATTACTCGGTAATAATTCTTAAAAGGAAATTTCCCCTCAAAATTACACGTACCGGAGTTCTCAGAGCTGTCCCGGAGCTCTCAGAACTGCTATTATTGAATCGGTCCTCAGCCGCAACACAATATTCGAGGAAACCCTTCCTAGTACCCCTCTCAGCAACCTAATATCGTTTTAGCATCGCTCTGTTACTGCCATACTTACCATTAATATAATATGACGCCGCGATACAGAGTACTTCCAAAGTACAGTCGATTGAGAAAGTAATTGTTGGAAATCTCTCGATTTTCAGTATTGGCCTTCTGAGGTATTGGCAGAAATACGACAAGGCATATCTTTATTTCCGTTGTTGTTATGAAGAGTTTATTTATTTGAAAAATTCTTTGTAAATATTTTAGTTTCCTGAAAATTGTCAATCTATTTGGATTTAGAAAATCGAGGGCTCTTCAGGCGAGCGTACAGCGAGTGCCGGACCTCGCGACGCGCAGCACGTTCTCGATTCTGTTTAAAGTTGTTGCATCCGTAATGTGCGACCTGCTGGCGAGGGGTTAACTGACTTGTGGTCTGCACGTGACCTGTTCCACTCGAGCAGAGAGAGAGAGAGAGAGAAATGAGGTGTCAAGGCAGCGGGAAAATTTCCTAAGTATCCTTACATTAGTTTAAGAACTTACTTATTAAGGTTAAATAAAAAAGATTTATATTTTTTATTTTGATTTGAGATATTGATTTTCTTTTTTTTCGGCGGTTAAATTTTTTGGTTAAAAAGTTCTAATAGTCACTGACAAGACCTCTGAAAAGAGAACTAAGTAAAACATAGCTTTCTCTGTTTAAACTGGTAGTTTTACACTTTCAAACATGCTAAAGTCGTCACGGCACGACTAGAGCCGAGATGCCGCCACTTACACTGCGGAGCCGCGCCAGGCCATTGTCGGGACTAACTTCACTTGTTCCTTCGGAAAACAGTAAATGTGAGGTAGGAATACCAGCGAATTTGTGGTTCAATTATTATGCCGTCTTCAATTGCATAAGTTATATAACTTTCCACTTACCAAACTTGCAGTAGGCCTAGCACGGGGATAGTTGTCTAGGGTAGAATAGAGAAGAATGACATCGCATTGTCATACATTGCGTAAATTATTAAAGTGGAAGGAACGAGTTTCAAACATATAACGCATTCGATGGCGATGTGACGTATTTTTCCCCGTGCTAGGCCGGCAGGTAGGTGCTTTTAGTATGGCACAAAACTACCTCAAGCTCCCGTTCTACAGTCGCCGGCACACTAAACTTCACTGTCGATGAAATATACATCTTTAGCGAACATGCTTCGGTTAGTTCCGTTGTGCTCGATTCCCGTTATGCTCGGATTTTAAAATACCTAACAAAAAGTGCCGCCATGCTACGAATTTCTCAGTTCTACCTCAAAAAATGGAAGGCACAGTTCGATAGAAAAGTGTTTCTGAAATATACTCTGAAAGCTAGCCTGGGGGTCTATTCGCTTTCGACGAAATCGACAGTTGCGTGCTGCGTTTTGTCAAATTGCTATTCTAATTCATCAAAACTCGAAGCTACGGCACGAAGCTTGAAATGGCGGCTTTTGCGGCGGCCACCTCTATTCTAATGGGCAAAATGTACGAACGAAACATTAAATTTGACAGCATTTTTTCAAGAACCACTGTCAATTTGCACGGTAGCTACAAAGCTACCTTTTCATTTTCGTAAGGTGTTTTTTCACCATATTTTGTCCATTTATCACTAAAATTTCAGTAGATTTATGATTGTTAAAATATTTTATACACGTAGCGTCCTAAATTATTGAAATTTACTCATTCTATTTGAAGATCACTCTCCGTTTCATAATTTTCAGAAAAGCGGCTCTACCGCCATCTCTTAGCAAAGCCTACAACTAACAACTTCCCCCAGCTGACGACGAAGTTCTTAATTTTACCAAAACTTGGCGCTAAAACCGCTCTTTTGAGGGTTCCGCACCTCGAATGGAAAAAGGAACGCCTATAATATTAATTCTTAATTTCAGACACAAGATCCATTTTTGTGGTGATAAAAAAGGAAAGTTAAATAAAAATCATAATATATTAAATATAAAATTCAAGGTACTAGGTTGAGTACTTAGTATGTCAGGTGGCAATATTCACCCTCCGTCTGTATGTAAGGGTCCGATAACATCAGACGGTCAGATGGGCTTACAATAGTGTCATTTTTACACATGTCAACCTCTGGACGTTAATGACGCAATTCTCTTTCTTTGGATGGCATTGAAAGAGTCTACACGGGATATTATAGATTATAGAATCACTCGTGACAGCCTTTTACGTTTAAACTTAGCAAAGAGCTAGCGCACATAAAGAGGAATATCCGAAAACCATAAATTATTTAAAGTTACATAGGTAATTACAAAAATTATTTTTTGATGTTCGCAATAAAACCTATACGTAAGCCTTTAAAGTACTTCCCGTTGATCTAGAATCACGAAATTTGGCAAGAAGCAAGGTCTTACAGCACAAGGAAATGTATTTTTATCTTTAAGTAAAGAGAAATAACCGAAAACCGTTCATTTTAGCAAAATCACCAAAAAAAAACGCAGTGTGTCTGTGTAAATTATTCGGCTCACAAATATATATTTCCAGTATAAATGTAAGCGGGTTAACTTTGAACCTAGTTTGTGTTGGAAGAACACCAACGCTTCATCCCTTAACAAGGTATAATGAAGTCATCATTAGGGTAAATATAAGTTTGTTCGGAACCCTCGCACAAGTCCTACTCATACTTGACTTGTTTTTATTTAATCTGTCCAAGGTTTCTATGCTCTCTGGTGGTTTCATTCACATGATCGTTCACGAAGGTAGTTGGGTGTGCCCGGATCTCGCCCGAATGAAAAATGCCCACCCGACAGAGAAACAGAATAGCTATCGCTTGCGTGCGTCGGCCGCATGTCATCGGCATCGACAGTGTCGGTTGCGGAGAATTGTAATAGGGCCCCTGGGCCTTCATAATTTAAGGAAAAAAGTTTTGGTAAATAAAAATCTCATGAGCTAAGTACCCAGAGGGTACGATTTGACCTTTTCTACTTTTAATAGAAAAAGTCTTTGTAAATGGAGCGTGTAAATACACGAAAATAACCTTACACATAGCGCGTGTTATAGGTTCTCATTTATGTATTTATTTTTGCTATGGTCATTCGACGATTCGTGCAAACATCCAGACGCGAACGTGTGATACCATAGTTATTGTGTTTCTACTGTTTTATCTATAAAACTAAAAACCGACTGCAAAACACTTCAAATTCCGTGTATTCATCTTTACTATACAATCCGCTTCCCAAGCGTGGTGGTTATGGCAATCCGCCTTGTATGAGGGAGGCAGGGTCAAGAGTGGAGGGATGTGCAGCTGCTATGAAGACATCATCTACTGAACCATCAGCTGTAGCAGCAACTGCTGGACAGTCCTCTCTCTATGAAGCTCCATTAGAATCCGGCCGTTCTCACCCGCCGAAGTTCTGAAAATTATATCGCAAGGGGTGGCACACAAACCAACCAAAGACATTTATGAGATGTCGATGTCTCTACTGTACGCTGCAGCAGCACCATTAGCATTTATTCTTGCAGAGCTTTTCAACGCATGCATTAGAGAAGGGCGATATCCGCAATCTTTGAAAAATGTTCGTGTGTCGTATTATGCACGACCCAGACCAGCAGAAGAGGTAAACAGTTACCGGCCCGGCTCTATAATTCCAGGAATAGCCAAAGTTTTTCAGCAGCTTTGGGGGAATGCCGTTGATTGGGAGTTCAGAATGCAGAGGAGAGCTGTCAGAGCATAGTCCGCGTTCCGTGGGACACTCCAGCCCGCCCTATATTTAAAGAACTAAAAATACTAACAGTCCCGTGCCTGGTCATCCTGCAAGCAGCCATGTACGCCCGGGACCACCTTGGTGAGTACGCCAAGTTCGGTGATGGCCACACCTACATGACGAGGACCAGGCCCAAACTGAGGGCCGTACTGTAGCAGCCACTGCTGGACAGTCCTCTCTCTACTCTCTCTTGTGGGCAACAGAGGGTATACATAAAAGTAGACAAAAGTTATATGAACTGTACAGTGAAAAACAATACAATTTAAGCCAGGAGTTCAAAGAAAAATTAAAACATTACTCAAAAATATTTAGAAAAGTTTGTCAAATAGCAAAATCAAATTATATTAGCTCGAAAATTAGAAACAGTGATAATGTAATAAAATCAACTTGGAATATAATAAAAAGTGAGACTGGAAAGGTCAGTACATACGTTAATGATTACAATTTAAAGATTAATGATTGCTCAGTTAAAAATGATGTCGAAGTGGCCCAGGCATTTGAAAACTTTTTTACTGAAATTCCAATCTCTACTACAAAATGTTTAAACTCTTCTCAAGTAATTGCTGAGTCATTGCTAATACAAAATGTAAAAATAAATTTAATTTCACCCATGTTGATGAAAAAGATATTAAAAAAGCCTTCAAACTTTTAAATACATAGAAAACTGCAGATCTCTGGGGCATTTCCGTTACGATTATTAAACCATTGATTGATACCATTGCAACAGATCTGGCTTTTATATTTAATGAATCCATTGATTGTGGCATATTTCCTGATCTAATGAAATGTAGTAAAATAATCCCACTATTTAAATCGGGTAATAGGTCTGACCCCACTAACTTTAGACCAATATCAGTACTGCCAACATTCAGCAATGTTTTTGAAAAACTTATTTTACATCAATTGCTTAGGCATTTCAATGGCAATGACCTGCTGCATTGTAAGCAATTTGGGTTTACTCGCGGCAGGTCAACTACTGATGCCGGTGTAGAGTTAGTATCGCATATTTTCGATGCTTGGGAGAAGTCGCAAGACGCTTTGGGCGTTTTTTGCGACTTATCAAAAGCGTTCGATTGCGTACACCATGAAACATTAATCAGGAAACTACATCACTATGGAATAACGAACACCTCTTTGGATCTTCTTACATCTTATTTGAGTGATAGGATACAAAGAGTTGACATTAATGGGAAACGGTCTTCGGGGTCTGTAGTTACAATGGGTGTACCGCAGCGTTCTATTCTCGGTCCTTTCCTATTTTTAGTTTATATTAACGACCTGCCTCATCTTGTCAAGAATAATCACGAGATTGTGTTGTTTGCTGATGATACTTCATGAATTTTTAAAATGAAACGACAAAACACAAATTTCGACGATGTGAATAATGCAATCTCAAAAGTAGTCCATTGGTTTAGAGTCAATAATCTTTTGCTAAACGAAACCAAAACAAAATGTATTAGATTTATCCTACCTAATGTTAAACAAGTGAAGGCTGATGTAAACGTTAAAGGAGAAACGTTAGAAATAGTAGAAAGTACTGTATTCTTAGGAATCACCTTAGATAATAAACTTCAATGGGGCCCACACATAGATAAGCTATCGAAGAGACTTAGTTCTGCAGCGTATGCAGTCAAAAAAATCCGTCATCTTACAGACGTGGATACATCTAGACTTGTTTATTTCAGCTACTTCCATAGTATTATGTCTTATGGTATACTGCTGTGGGGGAACGCTGCAGATATTAACACCGTATTTGTGCTGCAGAAGAGGGCTGTTCGTGCAATCTATAATATGGGTCCCAGAGAATCCCTGCGTGATAAATTCAAAGAAATAAACATAATGACAGTACCATGTCAATATATTTATGAAAACTTGTTGTACACACATAAAAATATAAGTCAGTTCCCGAAAAATAGCGATAAACATAATTTGAATACCAGAAACAAACATAAGCTCGCTGTGCCCACAACTAGGCTACACAAAATTAAAATATCTTTTAAAGGGCAATGTATACGCTTCTACAACAAAACTCCTAGTGAGTTGCAAAAATTATCAGTAAATAAATTCAAACAAATTGTTAAAACCTTGCTGTGCAAAAAGGCTTACTATAAAATATCAAATTATCTAGAGGACAAAAATGCTTGGGACGGGTTTTTGCTCCAACTCGAAAAATAACAACTAACAGGCTAAAGGTTTCTTCGTCGCTTCTTTACTTTAGTCTACATACCGAAGCGACAGAAATCAAAAAATATCACTTTATTTCCGTGTCAGTGTTTAGTTTTATAATTTGACCTTTTCTAAGTGTACATTTATTGTATTTATGGAAATAAAGAGTTTTTGATTTTGATTTTTACGAAGACATCATCTACTGAACCATCAGCTGTAGCAGCCACTGCTGGACAGTCCTCTCTATGGATGTCATGTAGATAAATGTTAATGTCGCATGACAATTAACAACATGGTAAAATAATACAGCTGTATTGAGAACCTTTTTTAGAAGTCTAAAATAGATACCCTCAGGTAGAATCAGACGTCGAACAAGTGACTCGCGATCGATCTAATGAGATGAACTGTGAAGTGATGTGAATGCGGAGAAGGTTCAAGGTTATTGACCTAAACGTCGCACGCACAAAAAATATGAAGGTGGCGAAATAATGATATAAGATTATTTGCAAACTATAACGATAAGTTAGTTGGAAGCCGCGGGCAGAAACTAGTAGGCACTCTAGTAACGTACCATACAATGTACTATGTTTACTAACACGTATTCGATACACTCGGTGGATGGAGGCCGAGGCCTCCACTCAGCATTGGGTAGACAAAGGATATAAAGAAATGAGTGTGACATGAATATTAGTAAAATACCTGATCACTATCACGGTGTGCTGGTAGGTAGCGCTTAATTATTATAAAACATATCGGTTGTCATTCGAACTTTCCTAAAAAACTTGCAAATACCTCACTTCAGATTTTTTCCCTCCGCCAGCAGAGTTTGGAATTTAAATGAAATTCCTCCAACAAACTCGTATTCCCTCCAACTGCTTCTATAACTGGATTCTCGCTGTTATTTCTAGGACGGTAACAGTAACACCGCAATAAAACCTGCGCTTTAACTTTATTCCACTCTGGGCTACATACCTAGGGGTTGGCATAGGTACTTACGGGATAAAGCGACAAACGCGGCGATAAGACGGCCTCTTTGGCGCAGCGGAGAATAGCAGATGGAACGAGCGGGTTCACATCCATCTACTGATTTCTACTCTGTGCGAGATTTTGTTTTTATTGTTTTAGGTTGGGTTTAGACAGTTCGTTTATTGATTTCATACAAATGAGTATTATAACGTTAACACTATCGAGTACCGGTGGACCTTTCAGGATAGGGAAAAAAATCACCTTTGACCAGCATAGATGAGCTTAGGCTTGAGTTCTTCAATTTGCGTACCTACATACATAACATGTACTCACTATGAACTCAGCTACCATTGTAAGAGGGCCTTTCGAATCAATTACCTTTGATTGTGGCACGTAGCTCACACTTATTATAAACTAGCTTCTACCCGCGGCTTCGCACGCGTTGTTTTTATGGAAACGTATGGAAAGGTAATTTCTATCCCATGGGAACAGATTTATGGGATAAAAAGTTGCCTATGTTTGATTGTGCAAGACAGTGCAAAATTTTAGCTCAACCTGTTCAGTAGTTTTGGCGTGAAGACGTAACAAACATCCATCCATCCATCCAAACTTTCGCATTTATAATATTAGTGTGATGCGAAAGTTTAAATGGAACTAGTTCTTTATAAAAGCTACCTACTACAGCACTATTATATCTTTTTTAGACCAACTTTATCTTATATTTAATAAAATAAGGAAGTTTATTTTCGATCCACTTATTACTGTTTTACACAGAGTGTTCTCTGTTCACGGCAGCGGATCGAGTTACCATTGTGTTCGATATCTTACAGGCCTGTATTTCCAGCGAAACTCGCTGTATACCGCGGTAAAATCTTATTGAGAGCGAACAGACATTTTCTGATATAATCACTGGCAACATTAAAAGTTTCAAGTATAACAGAATGTACAGTGTGTCCCAAATCTAGGAGATATTGAGAAAACATTTTATTTCGTAGAACAACACCTGCATTACCAACTTATTTATCAATGATAAAAGCTTGTTTCTGATAAAGCGGACACACTGTATAGCATCGGCAGAATCCAATATGCCCCTTGTTGTATAATATAAAGTGTGTTGTATACTGTAAGTATTCGGAAGTACGTTATTATGGAAACTGTATGTAGTCCACGAGTATACTATCTATATAGATTGATTGATTGAGTGATTGCTTCCATTTTGTAATCGCGCATCATGTTGTTTATATTATGGCAAGCCTTGATCTTAACACAACGAAAAATGTAGTCAGCTTCGGTAGTTTTAAGCTTTTTTTTATTGTAAGGTGCTAAGCTCTGGAGCTGAACTCCATCTTTCATTGTATTACAAGCACGAGGCCAGAGGGGTGAGTTTATTCGACGTTAGTATCGAGACGTGGTCATGACGTTTCCTTTTCCACACTATTCGGCGATCGTGCGGACAGGGAACTACGCAAATCCCATACTAAAGGGAGACGACGTCACGATTACGTCTCGTTACTAACGTCAAATAGACTCACCCCTCTCGTCACCGATCACCTCTTATCTCCTCCTATACAATATTTATTTCTTCGTAACTTGCGAAAGCTGCCGGACTCTTTTTCACGCTGCTTCATCTCTCTCATACCTCTTAGAAAATGAAAAGTAGATGAAAAATATTGAAGTAAACAGAATAAAAAACAACTTTATTCCTCAAAATAATTATACCCGCCCTTACCTAACCTATAGCAGAGAAATAAGAAATACTAATGTATACAGATATTAATCACAGCAAACCCGAGGCGCTGTGCCATGAGATGTTGTACAGCTAGCAATGGAGGTCAGCGCGGCCCGCGACGGCGGGTGGCGCGGCCCGAGACTGGAATACCTCGACACGCAGTGCAATGGAGGTTTCAGAACGACATGTGTAAGGTAGCTGTAGAACTGCAAGGGCTGGTCACCTATGTGTTGCAGGTAGGTGTGAGAGCGGGGTGCGGGGGTGAGCGAGTACTGGCAGCTTGTGAAGAAACAGAAAGCGCGTCGTGGGTTACGAAAACCACCAGTCTCTTTAATTCTTCATTCAGGAGGAGCTGCTTATGCCAATCAACGGTGCTTACATAAACAGCCTGCATTTTTTTTTTTTTGCCAAATGGTTTCTTTAATGACTTTTCTAGTGCAGTGAGGGAATGTCCGCCTGAAACGCAAGTGGTTTCGATTCCACTAGACGAGTTTAATAGGATCAAATACAAACAAATCTACAAATGTTTGTTTTGTAAGTCTTCGTTTCAGGTGTGCCCAAGCTCACCGCGCCCCAGAGGTCTTCCAATGCGAGTAGGTACCTACTGCTACTGTACCGTACGTACTCTGTGTCGAATCTCACTTCTAATGGAAGCCTGAGACGTGGTGACCACACTAATAAGGTTACTGACTTTCTGTTACCGGCGCCTCAGTGTTGCGGTGTCGCGGTGTTTCAGGCGGGACGTTATTGGACTTCTTGTCTTTTCACTTGTCTTTTCATTGGTTTAGATGTAGCTTTAGTTAGAAATAGTAGTAAGTTTCCAAGTTGAATTGTTTTGGCAGATTTTAAGGATAGATGGAGATAGATGGATGGATGTTTTTTTAATCAACATATCTGCAGAAGAACCTCCGCCCACTCAGCCACAGAGGTCGTTGTCAGAGGTCGCGAAAACACAAGTTGTACTTAGCGCCTCTTCACATGCATACAGTAAGGCACGGTCGCCTGCCGTGACCGTGTGCGTGTGAAGAGGGCCTTAGTTTGCGTTTTCAGTAGATACTTTCAGTAACTCGATATTCTAAGCAATTGAAACGTACGAAAATAATTGTACTTCTCAAATCGAAAATGATTTTATGTCTGTCGTTCTCTAGTTTAGCACACATAATAATGTATTTTCCCGATACCAGTAGGTAACCACTGCCGTCGCCGGCGAGGGTACGACACACGGTACATTGAAGTGAGGAGGTAGGCATCACAAAATGGTTGACAGTACCTACTCCAAATTTTTAATTTCATTTTGAAATTAATAATTCCTTTTTATCCGTAGAATTAGAATGAAAACGGATATAATTCATACTAATATTATAAAAGCGAAAGTATCTAATTCTGTCTGTGTATCCTTTTCACGAACGGCTGAACGGATTCTTATTTTATTATATTTGGCAGGAATGTAAACGGTATCCCAGGGAAGGGCATAGATTACATGCGATCTCGGAACATCGCGTGCGAAGCCGCAGGCATAAGCTAGTCCAAAATAAAAAGCATCGTTTCTCGACTCAGGTGCGCAG
This sequence comes from Eupithecia subfuscata, assembly GCA_963564075.1. Taxonomy (NCBI): domain Eukaryota; kingdom Metazoa; phylum Arthropoda; class Insecta; order Lepidoptera; family Geometridae; genus Eupithecia; species Eupithecia subfuscata. Next base: position 413,234 of record OY751102.1, read on the forward strand.
AGTGCCGGGTAAATATTTGTTTTAAACTTACTTACTTGTAACCCCGCACCCCGCCCGCCCGCGGGACACGGCTACGGCTACGGCGGCGCGGAGCTTTTTTAAAGGGCCTATTTTAATTTGTACCTTTTTATAATGGTAAAGTTGATTCTTTACTTTGTTCTTACTTATTGTTCGTTTCTTTATAATTAAAGAAGAACATTATTATTGATTAGCAATGAATTGATCAATTATCTAGTTTGGAGATAAGTGGATTAATAACATTCATATTTAGAGTTTGGGAAAATTAACTAAATAAAATGAAATTTAGTGTATCAAAAATCACAAACAATTATTATGTCAGTCATACAGTATGTCGTCGTTTACCTAATAAATAAATAAATAATGCTGGACAATCCACACAGCATCCACTAGCCGCAAGCTGGGCAGAGCTAGTGACTGCTTACGCTAGAGACGCCCAAAAAGCAAATGCTGGACAATTCACACAGCATTACAAGAAATGAAAGAGAAAATTCTATAAAAAAGTCAGGAAGGATCTTTGTGAACTTTATTACCTCACGAGTTCCCGCGGCTTCATCAGCATCTTATAACTTAGCTTTTTAAGACAAAAAACAAGCTTGATTTTCTTCCACGAGCTATCAGCGGCCCATTTTTATCTTCTCTATTTTTGTTCAGCCGTTTAGCTGTGAAATCAAATCAAATCAATCGTTTATTTGCAAGAATACATAATTCAGTTACATACAAAAAGAAAAGGCACCAAACAAACAAACTTTCGCATTTTTTGTATTATTATGGTTAAACGTAATCGAATTGCTTTTTTCGGGCATAACATTCTACTACACGTTCACATTTTGTTGACAGCAATACCATCTGACATCTGACATTTGACAAAAACAACTCCGCGAGAGAAGTCGACCTGTCAATGTCATTATTATATTTACTGAGAGCAACCTGTCAGCCAGCTGTCAGGTACAATCACTTAAACCTCTGGCCGTTCGCAGTTTTGCCATCGAAAAATAAGTAGATGCGATTTTTATATCACATCACACTAATATTATAATTGTAAAAGTTTGGATGGATAGATGGATGAATAGATGGATGGATGGATAGATGGATGAATAGATGGATGGATAAATGGATGGATAGATGGATGGATAGATGGATGGATAGATGGATGGATGGATGGATAGATGGATAGATGGATAGATGGATAGATGGATAGATGGATAGATGGATAGATGAATAGATGGATAGATGGATAGATGGATAGATGGATAGATGGATAGATGGATAGATGGATAGATGGATAGATGGATAGATGGATAGATGGATAGATGGATAGATGGATAGATGGATAGATAGATAGATGGATAGATGGATAGATGGATAGATGGATAGATGGATAGATGGATAGATGGATAGATGGATAGATGGATAGATGGATAGATGGATAGATGGATAGATGGATAGATGGATAGATGGATAGATGGATAGATGGATAGATGGATAGATGGATAGATGGATAGATGGATAGATGGATAGATGGATAGATGGATAGATGGATAGATGGATAGATGGATAGATGGATAGATGGATAGATGGATAGATGGATAGATGGATAGATGGATAGATGGATAGATGGATAGAGGGATAGATGGATAGATGGATAGATGGATAGATGGATAGATGGATAGATGGATAGATGGATAGATGGATAGATGGATAGATGGATAGATGGATAGATGGATAGATGGATAGATGGATAGATGGATAGATGGATAGATGGATGGATAGATGGATAGATAGATGGATGAATAGATGGATGGATGGATAGATGGATGGATAAATAGATGGATGGATAGATGGATTAATAGATGGATGGATGGATAGATGGATGGATAAATAGATGGATGGATATCTATCCATCTATCCATCTGGATGGATAGATGGATGACGCTCCTCGCTACCTCGCTACTAGCGTCACTACTGCACCCTGCGCAGCACGTCCCCGGACCCCGACGCTCCTCGCTACCTCGGTACTAGCGCCACTACTGCACCCTGCGCAGCACGTCCCCGGACCCCGACGCTCCTCGCTACCTCGCTACTAGCGCCACTACTGCACCCTGCGCAGCACGTCCCCGGACCCCGACGCTCCTCGCTACCTCGCTACTAGCGCCACTACTGCACCCTGCGCAGCACGTCCCCGGACCCCGACGCTCCTCGCTACCTCGCTACTAGCGCCACTACTGCACCCTGCGCAGCACGTCCCCGGACCCCGACGCTCTTCGCTACCTCGCTACTAGCGCCACTACTGCACCCTGCGCAGCACGTCCCCGGACCCCGACGCTCCTCGCTACCTCGCTACTAGCGCCACTACTGCACCCTGCGCAGCACGTCCCCGGACCCCGACGCTCCTCGCTACCTCGCTACTAGCGCCACTACTGCACCCTGCGCAGCACGTCCCCGGACCCCGACGCTCCTCGCTACCTCGCTACTAGCGCCACTACTGCACCCTGCGTAGCACGTCCCCGGACCCCGACGCTCCTCGCTACCTTGCTAACTTGCGCCGGCACATTTACAGCAATGATAATATTCTGCTACTAATGGCCTCCGTAATATAAATATTACTATTATATTTAGCAGTATCTTCGCTAGTTTGCAAACGGATATAATTTTTTTGGGGTACGTTTCAGTACTATCTAGTTCTAAGCAGAGCTTGTGTAGGTCGGTAGGTAAACATCATTAATTATTGTTAAGCAATAAATATCCGTTCATTGATTAGGTCGGTAGATATCGGAAGGGGATTTACAAAAGGGATTCATATTCATTTCCATAATAAGAATGTCGTGGAATTTTTAATTCTGGAATTAGAATGTGAATCCCTATAGTATGAGTGACCTTTTCTAAGTGTACATTTATTGTATATATGGAAATAAAGAGTTTTTGATTTGATTTGATATGAGTAGAGTAAGTGGGACTATAATCAATATTATGACAAAATATTTATCCAAATTAAAGGATTAATCACAAGCGGTTGTATATTAAACTGGCAAAGCGGCTACACACGTGGTCAGCCACTCAATTAGGCTACCGCTAGTGCGTAGGAGCCCAAACATCCCTTTTCTTTTAATTTATTTATAACTTTAGTTCGTCTACAAACCCGCCCTCTAGTGGAAATATTGTCCACATGATCACTCGACCGCAAAAAAACTTAAAACTTTGAGCTTTCCGAGTAATGAGTTAAGCCAAACGTGACGAGTTGGTTCAGTGAATTTTCAGTGAAAATTTTGCAGCGAAAAGATTAAAAATAAACGTTTTTCGTGACATTTTATTCTGGAAATTTCGGTACGTGGTCCCGCGATTGTTTGTTTTATCACATTGTTACGAGATGTAGCGATGTTTTTATTACAATTTCAAGCTGCACCCCTTCAGGTCGCACCGCTAAAGTCTGGACAGTGAATGCGTTAACGTTGTAGGTAAACATGAGCGAGGCCTCAGAATAAAGCTACCTTTTCTACCACACACCACCGTATCAAATCTTTTCCGTAATTTTAAATAGATCGCTCGCATCACCGCTGTAATGTATTCCCCCGCTGGCTGCCCGCCAGGCTTCACATAATAAACCTCCAACAGCATCCAGCTTTGTAATTTCCCACTAATGCTAAATCATCTAATGATTCATTTTCATTTGAGTCTAGTGAACGAATGTTTAAGAATCTTGGGCCAAATATAGAGATATTGATAAGGTATAGATAGTGCTTGCGCGAGAGTTAGTCACCTCCTGCGCTCTACAGGCTGCAGGCTCTGTCGTCAGTCTGCAACAACAGACATTGTTTCGTTTCACTACTGTTCAGTATTCATGTTCCTTTCGAAGCTTTTGCGATTACTATTTATTAATGAGAGGTAGGATAAGGACCTCCTGCACGAGCGCGTGGAGTGATGTGAAGTGACGGGTGGTGAAGCGAACATCCCAGATGTAACGATTATTTCTCACTAAACCAGTGTGAGTGGCGCTCGCGCAGAGAGAGGTTCCGTACGATGAATAACGTTATGTTTAAGTTATAGTGGATACAGTGCGGTACAGTCACTACAAAGACTGTACTGACGTAGCCATGCGAATATTCAAAAGAATTCTTCCAAATCCAAGATGCAAGTATTCAGTAGACAAGACGGGTAGATAAATCTTCACGAGTTAAATATGTCCTTTTGCATTGTGCGGAAGCCGTCGGCCGCCTCCATTTATCACCGCAGTGCGGTGTGGACCGGAAGCGGGCCGGCCATCCGGACGCTATTGCACTTTAGTGTTGTTCTTACATGTACCGACAATTTTGTGCTGACAATTCGATAATAATAAAATGTCAAGTGCAAGTTGACTGGCGCACCGAGGGTTCCGTATTATAAGACCTTGCTTCTTGCCAAACTTTATGATTCTTGGTCAATGGGAAGTACTCTATAGGTTTTGGTCCATGGCGAGAATCAAACGTTATTTATTTTTAAAATAAAATAAAAATTTACAGTTTTCGAATTTTTCCTTTTACCTTGCTTCTTGCCAAATTAAAAAATGTCAGTTGAAGATGGATTTTTAAAATGAGAAAATAGCATTATCATTAAGTTTTGTCTGGTTTATAAAATTAAATAGTCTATGTTGATTGCGTAGGTAGACACGCAGGTAGATCAGCTAAGACGTAGACGTGCTACGCTGTAGACCTTCGGTGCTGTAGACTTGCTACGCTGTAGACGTGCTACGCTGTAGACCTTCGGTGCTGTAGACTTGCTACGCTTTAGACGTGCTACGCTGTAGACCTTCGGTGCTGTAGACTTGCTACGCTGTAGACGTGCTACGCTGTAGACCTTCGGTGCTGTAGACTTGCTACGCTGTAGACCTGCTACGCTGTAGACCTTCGGTGCTGTAGACTTGCTACGCTGTAGACCTGCTACGCTGTAGACCTTCGGTGCTGTAGACTTGCTACGCTGTAGACCTGCTACGCTGTAGACCTTCGGTGCTGTAGACTTGCTACGCTGTAGACCTGCTACGCCGTACACCTGCAGGCTGCGCCGTACACATAACCCGTCTTTTTTTTTAATATTACAATTGTATTAAAATGTATTTTGGTAACTAGTTTCAAACAAATTGAATAGATACTCAATATTCCATCAATGGAAGTCATACAAGTTTATATTCCAAATCGTTTGTTTCAGTTGATTATTACGTCACCACTAATCTTTTAGTCAACTCTTTGGAGGGCGTCAAACTGTCCTTTAAGTGCACAGTTTCGACAGTAAAGTACCTAATCTTTATCTTTTTAACGTGTGTGGGTGTGGTGTTTAGTGTACCCCAAATACATCCATATGTATATTGGTTGTTTATGTTTCGATTTCATTGTGAGCGATCACGGGTCGATCCTATTTCCTTCGTTGCATTCATACGTTTTATTCGCGCAGTTTATTCGTGCAGCTCGTTCCCCCTCGACCGACAAACTAATTCACGTGCGATGCTCAAAGCTGACGCACGTAATTGTGAGTCCTGCAAATGACGATGTAATTAATTTGAATATTCTTCATACTCGTATAATCTACGATGGCTAACATCGCACGCACTTCGCAAGCCCATAACAGGTGCCTCCTCAATAACGCTCCAACAGGCTATCTGAGTAGAACAAAGGACAACTATACTAATCAAACTTAACAAAAGCATCATTAAAATTCGGCCTCGGGCCGGAGGCGCGCGATTATTCCCTTGAGATGGTAATGAAGGCGAGTGCAAATACAAGTTTTGAAACGGCTTCATTTCCTACTTTGAATTCAAATGCTACTTCATATTCGTTATTAAATCGTTTATTTGGGAATTAACGGGCGATGTCAAATGTTCTGCTTCATTGTTATATACTTGTTTTGTTGGTTTTTCGAAACATTTAGAATATACACAACCTTTTTCGTTTCCGGTTTACGTTTTCTGATTTTTTTTGGGGAATACATAATCAATATTTTCAAGCCAAACTACACAAAAACCACGGTATCACTGCTGACATTATAGAAAATGTACCATGTAGGTCGGCAATGTTATCATGAACACCGACATAATTGTTGCAAAAATTTGGCTCAAAAGTCCGGTTCGATTAGGCAATCAACCTACTGAGTCTTACCTACTTAGTCCGGCCCACTTAATTGTAACCTAACTACTAAGTCTACACCGTGTAATAATGTGCAATCCACATCAACGATTTAAAATTAAATAAACAAGTAATCCTGAATAACCCACACACATCACCCAGACCCAAAGTAAGCAGACGATTGTTATAATAATAGTGAAACAACGAACAAGTTCTTTTATCTCCGAAGTCGATGTCGACGTCCCGGATTTAGCTAATCAGTGATTAGTATTCTCGACGGCAATTCCATTTATTGTACCGGGCTTGCCGCCAATCACGCGTAAGCTAACTTATACAATAACTTTGTAAGGGGGTATTCTGGGAACTCGATTCCGAATAGCTTCAGTTACTTAACTCAAGTCGCATGCTTGCAGTCCTCGTGGTCACAACTAACCAAAATTGTGCGTATGGTGATGAGAATAAAGAAAAAAGAGGGATGATCTTTGGATCTTGTTCGCTGAAGAAGGTCCGTCCACACATTCTAAAGTTCTTCCTGCGATTTGCCTAGTTTGTGATCTTAATAAAAACTTTGTAACAAAAAAATTAAATCGTCGAAAAAACTGAAAACCAAAAAATAATTTGCTTGCTTGTCGCCGACTCCAAATTTATTAGGTACATTTACTTACATTAGTTGAATTAAAAAGTTTTTATTTTATAATTTTTTGTGGCTATATTCTACTAATTACTGCATGCTTAATTTTTTATTACTTTTAAAATAGCTACCTACCTTACTTTAGCTATTAACTGTTATGTAATCCTACTTTAACTATTATTTGTTGTACATTACAAATACACTCGAGAGCAATGAATCCGGGTCACTCAAAGAATCCAAAAAATCTCGGAAAGTAAGAATGCTAGGTTAATGCAATAAATTGTATTTAATAGACAATTTAATACTCCTTAAATGAAAGTATTAAAACTTCTTAGTTATTGTAAAGTTATATCATAAAAAAATCAAATTTGAAAAGGGAACACTGTCGAAGATGGAACTACGAAATTACAGGATTTGTTTTTGCTTTTGTTTGTAATCTGTCATTTATGTTGGTACATAAACCAGGTTGATAGTGCTCAATATTCATTATTCAAGCTGAAATCATGTCGCTTACACTTGAAGAATGCACCAGAATACTTACATTGGTGGAAACCGGCCGGAGTCAGCGCGATACAGCCAGGACTGTCGGTGTGTCGCTGTCAACAGTACAAAGAGTTCTCCGACGTTACGAAGAAACTGGTTCTAACCTACGCAGACCAGGAACGGGCAGAACTAGGTGTACCACAGCACGAGAAGACCGATACTTGGTGAACACCATGCTTCGAAATCGCTTTCTCACAGGAACTGAACTCACAAATCAGTTTCGACGCCTCGGAGGAAGTAACCCAAGTGCATGGACAGTAAGACGTCGGCTTGCTGAATCTAACTTAAAACCCCTTAGACCTGCAAACGGCCCTAAACTGGAGCGTGGCCATCGTATTTCAAGACTAAGATATGCCCAGAACCACGTAAATTGGAGTATTGAAGATTGGTCGAAAGTTATGTTCTCCGACGAATCAAAATTTATGCTCTACAAGCACGATGGAAGACACAGAGTGTATAGAAGACCAGGGGAAAGATTCAAGCAAGCATGCATCGAAGAAAAAGTAGCCTACGGTGGTGGGTCTGTACTTGTGTGGGCCGGAATTTCCTCTGAAAGTCGCACAGAGCTGGTGATCATAGAAAACGGCTCTTTAACTAGCGTAAGATATGTGGAAGAAATCCTCAACGAACACGTTGGTCCATTTATGGTCAATTTGGGTGAGGATGCTATATTTATGCATGACAATACCCGACCTCATACAGGTAGGATTGTGAATGACTACCTTCAAGAGATGAACATTACTTATACAAGTAATGTTCATCTCTTGAAGTTCACTCCATACGGAGTGGCCAGCGCGCAGCCCGGATATCAACCCGATCGAGCATGCTTGGGACGAGCTAGGGAGATGCGTAAAACAACGAAACCCTCCCCCAATCACGCTTCCTGAGCTCAAAATTGCTCTCACAGAGGAATGGGAGAATATTGCCCAAAATCGTATAAGGAACTTGGTGTACAGCATGCCAAACCGCGTAAACGCAGTAATGGAAGCACGAGGAGGTAATACGAAGTATTGAAATTCAAGAAAATCGTCATAAAGTTCAAAAATTTCATGTTTCCTATTTTTGTTTTAAGGAGAGATCAGCAGTTTTTTTTCTTTATGTAATTTTGTGTAAATAAAATGTATGGTGACTCATATTTTTTTAACTTTCATTTAAGGAGTATTAAATTGTCTATTAAATACAATTTATTGCATTAACCTAGCATTCTTACTTTCCGAGATTTTTTGGATTCTTTGAGTGACCCGGATTCATTGCTCTCGAGTGTACTTTAAAAAGCAGGCTTTATATACCAACCAAAGGGCAGGCACTGAGTAGGGTAAAAACACTCGAGGATATTGCAATATTTGATCTAGAGCCAAAATAAGGTATTACACAAGCCTCACGATGAACGAGCTTTACCAGGAATGCAGAGACTGAGAGGTTACACACAAGAGACTGACAGCTCTAAAGCTCATTCATCATGAGGTTTTTTGTTTTTGTAATAAATACTCAGCGTTAAAATTTGTGAGTGAACAATAAATAACCCCCATTTTCCCACCCTTAGGGTAGGATATTTTTCAAAATTTATATTGGATTAACTTTATACCTTTTCCAATTAAAAAAAGAATTTACAAACTCGGACTTGAGATACTCCTCCATTTTTTGAACATAGGTACTCAAGGATGAAAAAATATTCTACCCTAATTTATGAAATAAAATATTTACCCACACGATCTTTATAAGAAACAGTCCGTGTCCACAATACCACCGTCTCAGCGTCTTTGGCATTCTCTCCGCGCAGGGCGCCGATAGAAACGATATCTTACGATATTAATATCAAACCGTTCTATTTTTTCATAAAATCCCGTCCTTTATTTGTTTTGCGTTTTGTTTGTAAAGTGAGTTCAATTCAAACCATTATTGAAGAAAAAGTGCTAGTTATAAAATTTTACCTTCTATGGGGCCGTTTCTTAGAGAAGGATTTATTAAGAACAGCCCCTCTTTCTCAAGGAAGTTCACAAGCATTTGCCCCCTGTGATTCCTAACTCCATAACCATGCGGGCTTATTCGGGATTCGTTGCCAGTCTGGGTTCCCACCTTGCCGTAAAAGTCCCCCATAACAAGTTGACCTTAGTGGTGTTATGTAAGGCTTTGGATATGTCTTTGTACATATCCTCCACTTCATCATCCGAGTGTGCCGAGGTCGGTGCGTAAACCTGAATCACCTTCATGCTGTACCGCTTGGACCACCGAAGAATGAGGTACGCTACCCTGGTCGACACACTGGAGATTTCTTGGACGTTGTTAGAGAGGGCCTTATTGACGAGGAAACCTACGCCACCCTGGGATGTTTTATCACCCTCGCGAATGTGGAGAAGATGGCCCGAGTCTAGGGTCACGGTGTCCTCCCCCACTCTACGGACTTCGCATAACCCCAGAACATGACATTCAATTTTCTCAAATTCCACTTCCAACTGCGCTAGATGGTGGTCAAGCCTCGGAGTGCGTCCGTTGATCGTTGTCAGGGCCGGTTTGCGTAATGAATGCCGTTACCATGGCCGCTACCATGGCCAGGAATAGCGAGGCGGCCGGGAACTGGGGGCCATTTTTTGGCTTGTTTATTCATTGTGGGTAATGTCCATAATCCCCACGCTGGGCATGCGGGTTGGGGATCGCAGTTTGATGAATTTGTTCTGCAGGGGGCGCCGCTGCCCGCCCCCCGGTGCGTGTGTCCCTTAGTCGCCTCTTACGACACCCACGGGAGGAGTTGGGGTGGTGCAATTCTATGCCGGCACCACACGACCACTCAATACCAAATACCTTTTCTCAATATCAAACAATACAGAAAATCTAATTTGCAAAATAACGTGCCATTTAGAACTCTATCTCCTGAAAATTTACCTCCTGTGTTTCAGGCTGAAACACAGGAGGTAAATATACTGATATACTGTAGTTTGTTTTGGTTAAATTTAGGCTTTATTTTGTTGAGGTTTTGGTTGATAATGGAATGTGTCCCGACTTCTTTGACGACCTCTGTGGCGCAGCGGGCGAAGGTCCGCCTGCGACGCAGGAGGTTGCGGGTTCGATTCCCGCCTCGGGACAAATGTTTGTACGATCTGCAGATATTTGTTCAGGGGTTCTGGATGTTTTTCTATGTATAATAAAAAATGTCTATCTATGTAGTCTATTGTATTATGTATATCAGTTATCTAGTACCCATATCACAAGCTCTGCTTAGCTTGGGGCTAGTTAATGCTGTGTTAATTGTCCAGCATTATTTATTTATTTATTTATTCTTTCGCGCTTCGTCAGCCCGTCGAGTCCGCTCTGTCAAATGGGATTTTTAGACGCGTCTTATATTATGTAGCTACCTGTTTTGTAAATGTCTTAGAACAGTTGGATGGTACTCAGGAATAGTGTTATCAAGTAACGGACAAATACAAACAGGAATGGTGCTGTTTTTAGAAATTCAATCGTTACCTCCAAATACGGTCCCGCTCTCACTAACAATGAAGAATGCTTCGAAAACACGAATTTGTACATAGATTTTAGTTAATTTGTCTTCTTTAACAGAATCCCTTCTGTGTATAACAATTTGAGATTCCCTTAAAGATATTCCACCGAGCCCCGGTAATGAATTCCAATGAAAGCCATATCCTGAAGACCTGACAATACTCATCGCCAATAACCTTCAATCAAAAACCGGATTCCTTTGAATATTACAAATTAATTACTTTTCCGAACCAATTTTAAGATTATCGCATTAAGGAATTATCGAAAAATGTCGAGGGATTATGAAGAATCCGGAAGTAGAGTGGAGAGGTAGGGGAAAGGATTGGGAAGGTGGATGATAGTACTGTTCATGTTATTTACAGATCACCTTTGCGGACGAGTGTGTACGGGCGGCGGTGCTTTGAGTAGTAATGCTATATGCTTGCTATTAAACGGATTATCTTCCGGTTCTGTAAACTGATGACTGATGATAGCTTGCTTGCTTCGTAGAATCATTTGTACTCACGGAGATGAACGATAAATATCTTGCATGGATATATTAGTTTAACTGAGCCCAAGCGCTCTAGTCTATGATTAGTTTTCAGTATGTACTTTGTTTGCGGCTCCTGTATGGTTAAAATATCTATATTATAGTCATATAGTAAAATATATATAGTCTTGTTATGCAACAAATGTTGTCTTAAATACTAGACGACTTCTTCGGTATAATTGGAGAAGGCTGCTAAATTAATTAAAAATACTTGCATATTGCAGCGGAATTCGTTCAGTTACCAGGCATTGTTCCTAAAAAACATCTCACGAGTTCACATTTTTACAAACTTCCGCATTTCTTACATTGGTAGGATATGATTTCATGACGTCAAAGATTTCTATCTATCGTCTATCGGTCCCTGAGTTAGATAAACAGGATCATCTCTAATTCACTTTGCATCCGCCGAGTTCTAAATGTTAAAACTCTCAGAGGGCGCTGCGTCAGTTTGATTCAGCACTAGTAAGTTATATTAACAGACCCTTCGCCAACAACCGGGTGCAAACAGAACCACTGCCGCCCACTTCATTTAATTTATGTCTCCAATTTGGATTTTAGAAAATCTTGGCTCTATTGTGACTCCATAACTACTGTCCCTGTGTTTAAAATTAGAAACAGTTTATATAAATGAATAGTATAAGTTTTACGCGTACGCAAAGCGAAGGTGAGCGTAAGCCAGGACTTACGTAACAAAGTAAACTGTTCAACCAACCTTTCGTGAATACCCCTCAACGGCCAAAAGTAAGTGAAGGTACTTATAGAGTCATAAAAGCGTGAAATACTCCCCGAAGTAGCTCCCAGTAAAAGTTCGCAACAAGCGCCGTTTCGACGGAAGTGCCGACTCCGGTATGTGGGTTATGCGTCCCAGTGTCCACATTAGGATTTATGGTGCTGCCTGCCGTTGCCGTGCCGGGACAACACACGGCAGCAGAATGAAACCAAATGGACTGAAAGCGACTGCGACAGCTGTCTGGTGCTGGCTTAGAATTTGCACCACCCCAACTCTTCCCGTGGGTGTCGTAAGAGGCAAAACGACTGAGGGATATCAACCGGGGAGGGCAGCAGCACCCCCTGCAGAACAATTCTACCATTGAACTGAGATCCCAACCCGCATGCCTAGCGAGGGGATTATGGGTATGACTCCCCATGAGATAGAAACCAACAAGGCGCTTATCAGAGGGAGGTCTGCGTCCAGCTGTGGACCAATACAGGGTGTTGAGGACGGTCTGTCACAGTCCTTGACGGGGATCGGTGACCGAGACCGACTAGTATACTTATTTTATTTGTTAAATGGCACCATGGCTCCTCTGGTCCTTAATATTTGGAGGTAGAGGTGGATGTAAGCATACTCAATTCGAAAATCGGAATTAATATTTTCGTTTCTCATCCTCATCCGATTTTTACACAGCTTTTGAGAGTTGTGATGTCAAATTTGTTAATGCGCAATCAACGGCCAGATCAGCCCGACATTTAATCCTTAGAATGAAATATTTACGTCTACCCTTTATATCCTAACACGATACTCGTGTACAGAAGCTTTTTTGGTTGTATTTGGCTAAGAAAAACAACACACATGAGGCACTGCTCTACCACCAGCCATCGAAGCAAGGATTTAATGTGTCGTCAGTGAGGGCCGGACTCACGCATCACCAGCCGGAGAGGGGCGGCTCGGGGGACGGCGGGGGATGGACGACGTGCTCGGAGGCTGGACACAGGGCACTGGAGTTACGGCAACGAAACAATAATAATACTGCTGGACATTGTTAACGCGAAAAGTGTAGGTAGCGACTGGCCATGCCATGGACCCGTGGTACTTAAATTAAAGAAAATGTATTGAATATTTTTAAACAGCATAGATTTATATCAAAAGTCCGATAGATAGATAATGCTTATATTTCAATGTCTTAAAAAAATTGCTCTGAATGGCCTTTATTCACAAAGAAAATTATACTAGTATTTACAATTGAAACAATTGAGCTAACTGCAGACTGTTGCAAACAGTCTACAGTCTTAAGTCTTAAAAAAGTGGTTGTAGTTGATTACTTAACTTTATTTTAATTAGATGATGTCCTCCTAGCTGAATATCGTCCGCGGCGGCGGCGGCGGCGGCCAGCCTCGGCGGAGACTAGCCACAAGTCAGTAGCGTGCACTCTGTGCGTCAGACACGCCGCCACCGCCGGCGCCGGCCGCGCGACAGTGGGTTGGCGTGACAGGGACCTTCAGATCGAGGAGGGAGGAGGGAGCCGTAGTTGCGGGCCGACGCCGCCGTCTGGGCTACGGAAGAGTGGTCCCTCCGGGCCTGGAGATATCCATTAAGGATTTCCACACGTTTAAAAAAATCCTTGGCTCCTGCCAACTCATGACATTTATTCTAAAAGTTCGTGAGTCACAAATGCCAAAATTTTATGTCTAAATGGAGTAATAAAACAAATTATTGTTGTGTCTCGGTAATGCGTACATACGCAGAGTTCCACTGTTCTAAACAATTAGTAACAATTAGTGAAGGTGGTTTAAGGCACTTGCCTTGTAGGGGCTCATTGTGCCTCGGGTCTTATTACAACACACGGGTCTTTTTACAACACAAGACAAGATATATGTACCATATGAGGAGAGACTTTCGGGCCTTATTAAGTCTAGGGATTTTTTTCAATACGCGAAACACTAGTCTATAGATAACTCTTAGTTGTAAATCTCATAAAATATTCTTCCGCTCGAGGAATCGATTCGTTCACAAACATTGTTTGGGTAACGTTGTCTGGAGGTGGGACGCGTCTATACAAATATTCTGTGCACATTTACTTAGTTACCAAACAGAATTTTCGAAAATTCATAACGTAATCATTCGTAAAACACATTTTACAGAACCAAGCAATAAACGTTAAAGATTAATCAAATAATATCACAAAAAAATTCTATTTCGCGGGACTTGAACCCGCATCCGCGCTTCACGCCCGACCTTCGTGACAGCTGCGATGAAGGTATTGCTTTATCTCCATCCATCGACTACGTCTTATTAAAAATCCGTACAAAAAGAAAGTATCATGTAGTTTGTGGCCTGTACATACCGCCAAATCAAAACCTATCCACTTACTCAATTTTTCTAAATTTATTACAATATGAACTGAGTGATTACCTCATAGAAACTTCTACATAGCTGGTCATTAATAACCATAACATTCCATCAATAGACTGTCATGATCTCAGTAGTTCAGATTCTTATGTCAGCCTATTGATAATAACTTTTTTATTAGGAAATGCTTATTTGATTTCTTGCAATATACAAACAGTAAACAATTAAAGCTCATAAATAACATATATACACAGATAATAATATGGACCGAACCTTAGACCTCTTTATTACTAATGCTGATCCATCAAATTCAAATCTAAAATTAATAATCTTGTGAATTTGTTAGTGTTATTTACAATTACATTTAGACCTGCATGCCATACTCTCTAATTACATTGCACACCAATGTATGTATTTTGGTCAAACATGTTGTATCAAACAAAAAAACTATTTGACATCTTTTCTTTTTACACTTTTGCAAACAAATAAATGACTTTTACTTTACTTTACTTTACTTTACAAGTACCTGCCAACCTCCTCTGAGCCCGCTGGTACCCGCAGATAGCTTACGAGTACATCCACCGTTCTGTGTTCTAGTTAACTTTAGGTTATTATCATACAATCTTATGAAAAATTCCTGCGCCTAGATATTGCTACCCGGAAGCTAATCACACTAATATTATAAATGCGAAAGTTTGGATGGATGGATGGATGTTTGTTATCTCTTCACGTCAAAACTACTGAACGGATTTGCGTTGTTTCTATGGAAACGTTTTAAGGTTATTTCTATCCCATGTGAACTGATTTATGGGATAAAAAGTCACCTATATGTTTGATTCCAGGGTTAGACTTACCTGTATGCAAAATTTCAGCCTGATCCGTTCAGTGGTTTTGGCGTGAAGAGGTAGGCATTGCAGCCCTTAAAAAATTAAGGTTTTCCTTCATGGTTTTCTCGCCAATTGATACACATATTTAAAATCAAAGAACAAGCTTGGATAAAATGGAAAAAATATAAGACCACAGAACATTATGAATGTTATTCAATTTTAAGGCAATGTTTTAAATCAGTAAGTAAAATTTGCTTTGAGTCGTACATTAACACTATTGAAGATAGCTTGAAGACTGATGTTAGGACGTTCTGGTCATATGTGAAAAATGGTAATAAATAAAACGTTAAGTGCTAGTCGGACTCGCGCACTAAGGGTTCCGTTTAATTGTAAGAAATTGTTTCTTGCCTAGAATATCATGATGCTAGGTCAACATGAAGTAGGTACCCTGTATATTTTGGTCGAGGGAGAGAATAAATACTATTCTTTTTGTGAATAAACTAGAAATTTACTGTTTTCGGATTATTTCCTTCATTTGTGCTATAAGGCCTTGCTTTTGCCAAATTTCATAATTCTAGGTCCACGGGAAGTACCCTATAGGTTTTGGTCCATGGCGAGCATTAACAGTATTTTTTTAGTGAATAAATTACATATATATGTTTTTCGGATTTTTCCCTTTACTTGTGCTATAAGACCTTATCTCCACGCGTTCCTGAGAAAAGAGGGTTGACAGACAGACAGACAGACAACAAAGTGATCCTATAAGGGTTCCTTTTTTCCTTTTTAGGTACGGAACCCTAAAAATCGGGCATACTACTGGTAATACTAAGGTTGGGGATCGCAGTTCGGTGGTAGAATTGTTCTGCAGGGCCCGCTCCCGATTGATATCCCTTAGTCGCCTCTTATGACACCTGCGGGAAGAATTGGGGTGGTGTAAATTCTAAGCCGCGCTTCAAAAACTATGCCTGAGGCACTGCGGTATCGTCCAAGTCCCAAAAGTTGTCTAAAGATATTGTTAAAGGCAATACGTATAAGTTAACTCATTTTACTATTCAGGGTATTTTATTTATCGCTTATTCTATTTTACGCTATTCGCTTAGTTCGTACCATCCGAAGTGCCACCAGAAGTCCAGATAACTTTGCAAGAAATTCTCTGATAATGGATCCTAAGTGAACGCTAAAGTATTCTGATACTTTAGTGAACAAGTTAGTTCTGAAGCGGTGTCTTCTAGTCGTACAACTAAACGAAGTGAGTGAACGTGAGTCGATGGACTGTTTACGAAAGTTTCTCTAACTCACGTTAATGTCAGTATTTCAGTTTACAGGTAGCCTTGCTGTCCTCGACTTAAATACCATCTCAACCACATTTGCGGCGCAATGAGATTAACTATTGATTTATTGATTATTTGCCATCCAACCAATAATTGAACGTCTCCAATCCAAGGTCAATGTTTGGTATTTGGATGATGGAACATACATAGGTGGAGAGGCGAACACGGTTTTTGATGATCTAAAAATCATCACAGAAGAATTTCGACGAATTCGGTTTGGAATGAAATTTTAAAATTCAATAGTTTAGCCCCCAACATTACAGTTGTAGTTAAATGTTCACTTCGACTCCTTGGTTCACCAATTCTTGATGAGTCTTTTCAGTCATTTGTAGATGAGAAAAATTAAAATTTCAACAAAACTTCGGACAGACTGCTCACAATTAATAGTCATAATAATATGGCTTTTACAATTATTCGGTTCTGTCTATTTGTACCTAAATTAACGTATTCTTTGAGATGTAGTCAACTGTGGAAACACAGCGAGTTCTTGGAAGGCTCAGACAACATAATAGAGAATACTTTATCATCGGTTTTGAATATCGATTTAGATGACAAGGCATGGTCGCAGGCCTCCCTGCCTGTCAAATTGGGAGGCTTAGGTATACGCAAAACGGAAATCTGGACTAAAGACTCTCATAGAGGAATCAAACCCACGCCTACAGAAAAGCTGAAACGAAGCTGTAAATCGCCAAAAGTTCTGCTCCGATATTTTAAAGAGCTGGGCCGGTTAGGACCTGATTAGGCAGGGGGACAATGCACAATACACTCCCATGCGAGATGTCAGTGCAGATCCAAGTTCCCCCATTCAGAATTAGAATTATAGTTCTTGTCATCTGACTACAGCAGCAGTTCGTTAGTTGAAAAAATTTAAAGCCACCTTGTTTGGTCCCACCTGGAATGTCCTTGAAAATATCATTTTTAGACGAATCTCGAAAGGCTTGGCATAGTGCTTGCCCCGATGCTGCTCCCCCAAAATCACTTTTGTCCCAACGGCAATGGCACGGGCCTCTGTGTGAGTTGACACAGAATTGTTTGTTACAAGCGTGCTCCAGCTCTGCGGATCGTGCCCGCCTCCTGGCCTTTTCTAA
The DNA here is from genome assembly GCA_963564075.1 of Eupithecia subfuscata. Lineage (NCBI taxonomy): Eukaryota > Metazoa > Arthropoda > Insecta > Lepidoptera > Geometridae > Eupithecia > Eupithecia subfuscata. The sequence goes on from OY751102.1 coordinate 430,852, forward strand.
ATGGGAGTCAGGTCATTGGTTGCAAGCATTTCCTTCATAAAAAACTGGTACTTTATTGGATCCCGTAACTTTCCGTATCGCAACATGTCTTCGGTTGGGTGCAAGGTGTTGGGCGCTTCATCAATGCTAATGCGGTACTGCTGTCAAAAGCTTGGTCATCACGGATTATCGTGTACTAAGACTGCCAGTCGGATATCACGCCACGACAGCCTTATCGACATCATCCGGCATTCTTTGTGAATTAAGGCTTCTGCACTATTGATACTCCATTGAATATTTGATTAATGGTAACAACTGCATTTCATGTAATTTGTAATAAGGAATTCATTTTACGAATAATTACAAAAGACAAACAAAATGATAGGTACTTGAACTAGCTACCTACATCTGCTTTAATAATCTCAATATTTGTAACTGATTTATTCCGCATTGGTCCCACTGCGTTCGGACCAAAGTAGTCCGAATGCGGAAAATCAAATAGGTTATATATATTCGATTTGTAGAGCTGGCCTCTCATGGATGCGTTTGCCTCCACTCAGCCTGTATTGGTCGGTAGGCGCCTGTGTTCAGCAGTTACGCTGCTGGACACAGGCCTTCCCCTGATAAGCGCCTTATTGGCTTTTATCACATGGGGGTAGTGCCCATAATCCCCACGCTGGGCATGCGGGTTGGGGATCGCAGTTCGGTGGTAGAATTGTTCTGCAGGGGGCGCTGCTGCCCGCCCCCGGTGGATATCCCTTAGTCGCCTCTTACGATGCCCGCGGGAAGAGTTGGGGTGGAACAAATTCTAAGCCGGGGCACCACACAGTTGCATGCGTGTGACAGATCTAATTAGGGTCGAGTTTAGTTCGGAACCATCGACCAGCGTTCAGCGAGTGTATTGAAAGGAGACTTTTTGACCCCTTTCAAAAGCAGGAGGCTCTCAATTTGATTATACCTATTTAATAGGTTGTGTATAATTTATATAATCTACCAATATTTAATAGGTGCGTTAATTTATTATGTAATCATAGAGTAGGCTATGTAGGTAGGTAAAAATAAGCGTTTGTCGGCTTACCACACCGGCTGCATCAAATAGGATTAAATTAACTCTAGTAAGTTTTTTAGTGAGCAGTTTGTTAGAGTTAGTAGAAGGTAAGCACAAGTATATTGAATATTATTATTTGAAATCTACGCATTTCATTTTGATTAATTATGTTGTATGAATGTGCGGCCTCCGTCTGCGACGAGACGGGGCGACGCGACTTATTTTTTGCGCACGCACAATACGCGACGACGATTATTTCATAGTTTCGGATATAAATGATGAAACTCTCCAAATTTATTTAACTCTACACAAATGATATTATTGGTCGTCTTCCTTCTTTGTTTACGAAGATTTTGTGGGGATCAATAATTATAATGTGAATTTTCTAGTAACAACGCAGTACCTTATACAACGAAGTACCTACATACTTCGCAGTACCTATACAACTTTCGCAGTATACAACGAAGTAGATACTTCACGCGACGAGTGTCTTACATATTTCGTAGTCTCGATCTCGATCTCGTAGATCTCAGCTCATTACTGTTTTAACTACGGACAAGTGTCCGTGAAGTTTTGCTCGCATTGTGTCGCACAGCACCGCGTCGCTGCATGTCGCGTCCCGTCGCTCACATAGGACACGGGGTTGCTCTCAAATAATAATGATGAACTCGCGGGTACAATCACCAGAAGAAACTAAGTAGGAAAAGCCTTAAAAGCACTGGATTACTTAAAAATATGCTCACCACGCCACTCCAGCTCTAAGTCATAAAGGCAGGAGATGTTGACTGGTTGAAGGAATGTGCAGATTCGCTCGTTCCTTTGAGGGAAGCCCTCGGGGTGACGAGGCGGGCGGGCGGCGGCGCGCTGGCGGATGCGCCGGGAGAGACAGACACACAGCTGGAAACTGCATCGAGCTTCACAAGATTTAACCAACTTAATATTAAACATAATGATTAAGAAAAACTCTACGAATATGTTTAGAAGTATTTAGTGTCTATATAAGTACAAATAATGTATAAGTACAGAAATATGAAAAAATCAGTAGTTCAGTCATAATATTGATAAAACATTACAAAAAGCGGTAACTTTGTGATTTTCTTCTATCGAGTGAAATTCATTAGATCTTGTAACTGAATGCGAATTTGACTTTTTTTTAAGAGTTTCTAGAAAGTTAATTACAATCATGGGTGCTTTACTTACCATTTAAATTATGATTATCCTACTAACCTGCGCTATCTATATAAATAACTAACGAATTCTAACATTAATTACAATGCAGATTTTTATGTAAGTAAAATAGTTCAGCTCAGTGCTAGTCGCAAGCACCTCCCTTGTGGATCGGTTCTCAGTTTACCATATTGTCTTATGAACTTCCGGCTGCCGGCCGGTTATTGACCTGATACTGGCAGATCTCGCAGGGTTATACAAACGACTCGGAATCCCTTTTGGCGACTCGGTTTCGAAACCTTTGTGGTCTCGCTTTGTCTGTCCTTTTCCCCTCTTTAATAACTAAGCAACTACTGCAGCTATCAACTTGAAATTATGATCCAGTTCGTGCGCTTGTACGTGTACAGACATAAATAAAAATTAATATAAAATGAAAATGAACACATTCCATACAAATTGTGATGTCGAAGTTTTAAAAGATACAATACAATACAAAATACCATACAAAAATGCTTTTTTGTACGCCAACAAAAATACAATACAAGAGACATTACATAAGACACAAGTATAATGGGCGGCCTGATCGCTTAGAAGCGACCTCTTCCAGGCAACCTTTGGGTGAAAAGAATTGTGTTAATTTAAGAAAGGCAGGGGTGTAAGTACCTACCAATTATATGAAAAGATACCTACAGGGTCATGTGGTATAAAATGAAAGGTAATCGTTGGTACATTTCAAAATAGTTGTTTGAAATTTAAGTTACATACAAAATATTTCTAAAAAAGTCGAAAAAATACCCATCCCCCCCCTATCTCCGAAAATTGCAGTGCGATCCATGTGAAATGTATGTAGCGTTTGTAGATATGGATCTATATTTTACGAGAAAAATATAGAAACGTTTATAAAATAACACTTTTAGAAAAAATGGTAGAATAATAGGAGGGGAATAATTTTCAAAAGGAGAAGCTACCTCACCGAGTGGGGTATCAAATGAAAGGTTTCAATTTGTACGTTTCAAAAGAGTTTTCAAATTTTCTGTGTGTCTTATACTTTTTGAAACAATTTGAAATAAGTCGAAATTTTACCCATTCCCCCCCTATCTCCGAATATTGCAGAGCGATCCATCTGAAATGTATGTAACATTTGTAGATATGGATAAATATCCGAAGTACCTTTGCAGAGCGATCCATCTAAAATGTAGATTGGTACCTACTTTTTCTAGGTCAGCAATAGCGATGTCTCTAACGGGTACCTTAAGTACATGTGTAATCGACAAACGTTGGAACCCTCGGCGCGCGAGTTACACTCGCACTTGACGGATCTTGTTTCTTTTTTGATCGTGCGTTCGCTTCGTAATTTTCTTCGCTGTTCGATATTTTGAAATTAATTATCAAGCCTTTGGTTTGTATGTCCTTCAGTCTCAGGCTCGTGTCGAACCGAAATATCAGAGAAAACTTACAGAAGAAATTCAAATAAACTAGTTTACCTTCCCATCACTACAACCAAAACAAATAATAAATTTTCTTAATATAACTCGCACATAGCCTGTTGTAACTAAACCACATTAAACAATTCTTAACTCCAGCTTGAGGCGCAGTTCTAATTACGTTCTAATGAACGCTCCAGCAGATTATCCACAGGGTGGTTCATCTTGCGGAAAGTAGGGAGACCCCTGTCTCCTGGGACTATTCCACTACTTTAACTTTCAATCTGAGATTCAGGGCGTTTAGATTGCTTGTTTAACGCGATTAATGATCTAAATTGATTTGAATTAAATATTTGAATGTGATTGATTTTCTTGTAGCTTTCGTAATAAAACGTCAGAAATACTTGCTTACAAACTGTACTTTTTATCCCATAAAGCAGTTCCCATGGGATAGAAATCACCTTCACACGTTTCATAGAAAAAATGCGTGCGAAGCCGCGGGCGCAGCTAGTTATTCAATAAGATCAAAAAACGTTAGTTTATCCTGCTAGGTATATGATTAAGGTGAAGTTTGTCAAAATATGAAAGAAAATATTGGTTACCTAAGATTTCAAAGACTAGGTATGTACTGAAAATATTAAAACAAAACTTAGCGTAGGTACACGCAGAACATAATTCTTCTTAGATACCTAATAGGGTACGTTTTATCCGAGAACGGCGCGTGCGGAGCCGCAGGCAGAAGCTTGTCATTAATAAAATGAATGCATTATGCGTGTCACCATCGTCAGGTTGTCACCAAAGGACATGGCTACGGGGGGAGGAGCCGGTGGGTGCCTGATCGATCAGCACAGCAAGCCAAGCTGTGCGGCACACAGCTGCGACGAGGCAATATTTGACCACTCCTTTGAGTCTGATAAAAAGTAAATTTAAAAGGTAAAGGCAAACTACTAAAGGATTGAATAAATACCAACGCAAAAGGACAGGTTGTTTCACAACAAATCTAGCATTATATGTTAAAAGAATATAAAGCTGGATTTACATAAGAGTCCTCGTCAGACGGTGCCTCGATCCTAAAAACGAAATATCCGAGTGAGTTTAGCCGACAGCTGAGTCAAGAAGTGAGGTGTCGCGGCATCATTAAAGCCAGGATGCGAAACCATATTTCATTGGTGTAATTTTTTGTACTTCAATGAATTGGAAAAAATATTACGTAGACGTCTTAAAATATTTTCTAATTCATTTTATTCTATAAAACTTAAAAACAACCAAAGAGCGAGGCATTTTCTGCAACCACCTGGTACATATCAACATATCACTGTGGACACAGTCTAACCCTGTCTTCATTCTCGAGAGATGCAGCTCATAAAGCATTCCCTTTACTTCCTCAACTTTCAGTGCACTAGGTACTGCCCTCGGCTTGCGCTGAATTATTTCCAACTGCTCTCGACATTCTAAGCCCGGGCAAAGCTAGAATGCATGCTCATTTCGTTAAAATGTCCGTGCCTTTTTCTGTTTACCTTTCTAGGATTCAGACGGAAAATTAAGATTTGTGTGTTGTTTATTTATATACCTATTAGTTGCGTGTTTATTTAGTTTATTATTATTAGAATTTATTTTTCACTGTGGTATTATAAAATAATACCTACTTTTAGTTTTATCTGAATAACAACACTCTTTCTCTTTAGTATTTGTGAAAATGATGATGAATTTCTCAGTGTTGACACAAACTTTAACGCCCAAAATCAATTAAAGCTGTCATTAAACAGCTTAAACTAGTCCCCTGCTGGACGTAGGCCCACCCTAATAACGTCTACTTTACGAAATCACACTAATCACATCACATCACACTCACACTAATATTATAAATGCGAAAGTTTGGATGGATGGATAGATGGATAGATGGATAGATGGATGGATGGATAGATGGATGGATGGATAGATGGATGGATGGATGTTTGTTACCTCTTCACGCCAAAACTACTGAACGGATCGGGCTGAAATTTTGCATACAGGTAATTCTAATCCTGGAAACAAATATAGGATACTTTTTATCCCATAAATCAGTTTCCATGGGATAAAAATCACCTTTAAACGTTTATAGAAACAACGCGTGCGTAAACTAGTAGTCAATAAAATCAATCGTTGATACCCTGAACACCCAGAGTACCAATCATAATCTATTTGATTTTCGCTACAAATCGCGAAACGGTAAGAACAATTTCTGCCTATCAATCTACGCCGAATGTACCTCTCTCCTGTTGAAGGGATGTATTTTTCTCCCTATCCGAAACTTTCCTCCTTTTTCCGCGAGAATAACTTGATAACGTTTAAGTTTATGGGGGAGTAAAAACTTTGTTATGTTTGCGGAACGATCTGGACCATGAGACATATGTTCTTAGGACGTGTGCGATCGGTGTTGTATCTTGTTCTCCTCGAGCCGGGTTCGCGAGATTAGATCGACAACCATGGTGCAAATGTTTATGTAACATTATGTTTCCTGAAGGGCTGTACTTTTTTCAAAATTAAACTAAACTCGATCGAGTCGTATCACACCGTCTTTGTTTTTTTTAGTACCCGCGAGGCGTTTTCAAGTGTGGTTGAAGAACACCCTTTACCTATAAGAAAAAAGAGGTCCCCTTGCTAAATCTTCTTTCCCTACAAGCAACAAAACCGCTAAGACGATTTTGATAATGAGGTATCAAAAACCCGTCCGGTCTCTTAAGTGGTTCTCTGTAGCCCTTGCCCTCTCATTTGAAGAAAAAAGTAATAAAGTGTAGACCTAGTCGGGTTCTTTTATAGTTTTCAATTATTCACTTGTTGTGGTAGTAAGTGGACCTGCTGCAGTACCTACATAATTAGGCGTTAACTATTTTCTTTCAAAACAGAAACATAACTACAAGAAACGAAAGTAACTACTACTACGAAGTTGCCAAAAATAATACAAAAAATACATATTACGATATTGCGTGAATATTATTTCGATTATCGTCACTCTAAGGTTCGATAACGAACGAACTTTAAGAGAAAAGCTACTTATGAGGCCACCTTATCTGGTAAAGTTACGGCGGCGCAAATTGTGCTATTTGCGGTTCAGCCGTGTGGGTAACTTTCTAGCTGCAGAGTACTGCAGAGATGCGCAGAGGTGTGCAGAAGCGTGTAGTGGTGTACAGAGGTGTGCAGAGGTGAGCAGAGGTGTGCGGAAGTGTGATTGGGCCAAATATGCGAAGTAAACTACTAGACAAGTTTTCGTCCCATTCTGAAAATGCGCAGCTTTTACGTGATTAGGGACAGGAGTTTCAATCAAAAGCCATTTAATCGAGCTTCAGTCAAACTTTAATCAAGCTGAAATGCGGGTTTGGGCCGTCACTTCGCGATTGAACGAGTCATTCAATATCACATGACATGAAAATTGTGGAGCTAGAGAACAGACGAGCTGCACGCAAATACTGCATCGACGGTTCGCATCCTAACTAAACACACAATTTAAAAGACACAAACAACATTGCACGTCACAGGACTCGAGTGGGCACCTAGGTCAGTCGATATGAAATAAAATTATTTGGCTTATTATTTTTTAAACTAACTTTAGTTACTTGTATTTCATATTTATTGTAATAGTTCTCGTTTCGTTAATCGTAATTATTCTGATTTTAAATCTTATACCCCATAATTCTTTACAACTCCAATAATTTCATTCGATATGTTTCACCAGTGATTAACCCTCCCTCGAATGTTTCACCTCCCTATCTCGATCGATGCCGTAAACTCGCTCTATGCCTTTTGTTAAACAGAATTACGCTTTTACTGGTCTTATGGGTTACATAAAACTGTTTGGACCGCTGCTTTGGCGAGTATTGGGGTAAATGAGGCCCGTGTCTTGATTATGGCCCGCAGACATGGACCTTTTATTAGTTGTGCTGATTTGGGTTCGATAGTTAGATACAATATGTCGCTGAAGGGATTAGGAGTTATAGCCTGAGCAGTTTTGTGAACGGAAATATTTGCAAAGAAGAGTTGTTTACTAGCTACTTAATTACTTTTATCTCATTGCTGGGCAAAGGCCATCTCCGTCTGATCGGAGCACGAGTTTGCCAAAGTTTCCGCCACTTAACCTCTCTTTTTTAATTATCCGAATTTATTCAGAATTAACTAAAGTCAGTCACTAAACTAAATTAAGCTATTGAGGAGTTACACTATCTAGTTAAAAACTGTGAGCTTAAACTCGAAAATGTATCGATAAACTAAACTAGACGCTCGACGTCCAAACTGAATCAGTGAAACTTTTCTCCTCCTTTGTAGAATCTTACTATGCTCAAAAAAAATCAAAAAATCAAAATCAAAAACTCTTTATTTCCATAAATACAATAAATGTACACTTAGAAAAGGTCAAAATATAAAAGTAAACACTGACACGGAAATAAAGTGATATTTTTGATTTCTGTCGCTTCGATATGTAGACGAAAGTAAAGAAGCGACGATGAAACCTTTAGCCTGTTATTTGTTATTTTTCGAGTTGGAGCAAAACCCGTCCCAAGCTTTTTTGTCCTCTAGATAGTTGTGCTGTTAGTTGGTAAACAAGTTTGGTGAATATTTGAGAATCTGGTGAATATAAACATAGATCTAATAAACATGCGATAAAATATGTCGCCAATGAGAAGGAACTTAATGTTAGATTGTTATATGGAGACAGCGTTACAAGCGAGAGAGATAGCGATTTAAGAAATATGGCAGAAACCTTTATTCACAAAGAAAATTATACTAGTATGTATTTACAATTTAAACAATTGAGCTAAGTGCAGACTGTTAAGAAATATTACATTATTGAGTCCAGAATTTATTTAAAAGGTTTTAGAAATAGCTCACCCTTTCTACATTTCTTTGAATAGTCTATTGCGCATCACAGATTCTCAACGTTGACGACGACGTTTTGACGAATAATAATTTAATATTTTATTCTGCACGTTATGGTAGAAGCAGTATTTTGCGTAGGTGCTCTACGCCACGTAGACCGTCGTAGAGGGTATTTTTAGATATTCTCTGGTAGTCAAAGTCAAATGAATAAATATTGATTTCCATGTCTTAATAATACCACCATTCGAAGCAATGGGCAAAGGAGACGGGAGGAGATTACGCAAAGTGTATGCCTCCAACTTCCACCAACAGAAGTTTTCAATATCAAGGTCTAAAAAAGCTTCTCTTCCCCGCTCTCGCTTACTTTTTCCACCCTACTCCGGCCTCAGCGCAAGAATGTAATGTACCGTGAAAGAAATCCTCGAGAGGGGCAATGTCGATCCTTATTTATGACTCAGCGTATTATTATTACTTGCCAATTTTCCGCGAAATAAAACTGTCAGCGGCCCACAGCGGCGCGGCACTGCAGAGCAGCTGCGGGGTCAGCAACACCAGCCGGACAGGACCCGGCTGGTTGGCACAATTTGTTTAATCTTAACGAGAGGCGCTAGTAAAATTACCTTAGGCCACATAATATTTTTCAACTAAGTACAGAAATGAATAAATAAGTTAATAAAAATTATCACAAATCAACGTTCAGACAACGAAGATAAGTAACTGTTTCTATCGAAATTATGAAATTAGCAATCAACCCTAGATAAGTAATTCTTTTTTAATTAATTTATTTTAGAATTGTATGTACCATAATATGACACAATAATTTAATAAATATAAGCTAATTCCATAAAATAATAATCCTCATTGACGACACACTAACGTTTCAAAGTTAGTAAACACAATATTTACCGAAGTAGTAGATTGCTCGAAGGACCAATTACGGAGATTATCGCCGTAAAGGAAGCTCATATCGCCAATATCCTATTCGATTGGTATTTGATCGCCATATTCATAAAGTAGCATTTCCGCCATCGCTGATTTCCTTCTATTTATCTCCATGAGCAGTCTGAGCAAGTCTGCAATCGAATAGCACTGGGATTTTTGATAAAATTATATTTCCTTAAGCCATGAGATGTGGTAAAAACGTGCGATATGACACTTAACAATAAGGACGTAAAGCCGCTTATTACTGACGCGTAAGCGTATGTATCCAAGGGATCCCAGTTGAATGGCGCTAGGAGCATGGGCTGGTGGACGTTATTTACTTATTTTTTTTTTTTTTGTACGACTTCATAGAAAAAATTGTATACGTGTGATGAAAATCGATGAAGCTGTAAGGACAGTTGTGAAATAGGCTAATGTTGTTTAACGTTAAATACGTAAATAGCCTTCATTCGTGTCCATAGTCCGTTGTCGTGAGCCTAATGGGTCATTCCCGCTCGGTAACACCCTGTCGTCAACACTGTTGACGAATGGGAAAAAAAAGTCGCACTCGTTCACAGTGTTGACGAACGCAACTTTTTATTTCCCGATCGTACCTACCATCTAGTCCAAGAGTCGTGCCAACAAGGAGACTTTTGTTGCGTAAATCTGTTCGGTTTATGGCTTCATTGTAATAGAAAAGTAAAATATGTATGAGGTATGCGAGTTAATCTATAATAATAGCCCTCCTTCTTGCGCAGTCAAGTAAAAATTAACACTGATAAAAAAATAACTAAATTGCTAGTATTATTTTCCAGTACTACTATTATTTTCTAGTGATACTATTATTCTATAGTATTAATTATCTACCCAAAATATGGTGAATTTTTTCAAATTTGATTCGAAAGATTTTTCTACGACAAACTTTTCATCGACTGTCTATAGACTTATCACTGTCTATAAAATTTCCAAACATTTTATGTTTTTTTTTAAGTCCAGTATCCTTCACATAAAACTCACTCGACCGACAAAACTACAAGCCTACACCAGCGCAATCTCATTACGAACTACGTAGAAACGTTACGAGACTTTAGGACAAGAGTCTGACACTCGGCTTTTTGGTTGAAACTTACTCTTACGTATGACAAGTTGAATCGAGTTAGTTTGAAGCGACGACGTGAGGAGAGTAGGCCAACAACAAAATGCTTTGAAAACTTACCCCGTCCGCGATTTTTGTGACTGTTCTACAGTAAACGTATAACTAACTAGGTTGCTAAATGGATAACAATAGCAGATAATATAATGTCATTTACCGTCTATCTATGTAAGTACCTATCTCCTAACGCTATAAGTGGTGTTATGTAATAATTATATTACCGGCTATACAGGGTGCGTGTCTCGTCGCTTCATTTCCGGCTGCGGTTGCTTGATCTCCGGCTGTTACGGAACACGCTGTACAACCGATATTAGATTCGAGGTGTGGCAGATATTAAGGAAGAAAGTTATAATATACGAGTACTAGTTTATGCCCGCGGCTTTGCACGCGATGTTTCTATGTTTAACGTTTAAAGGTGATTTCTATCCCATGGGAACTGATTTATGGGATACTAAGTAGCCTATGTTTGATTCAAGGATTAGAATTCAATTTCAGCCCGATCCGTTCTGTAGATTTGGCGTGAAGAGGTAACAAACATCCATCCATCCAAACTTTCGCATTTATAATATTAGTGAGCGAATACCTCGTGTCGTTGCTCCCAACAACGGAAGAACCGATTTGAATAAAGTTTTTTTGGGACTTCATCGAGTGTTCATTTATAGCTACTTAAGTATGATTGAGTCGTTCTGATGTAATGATGGTTCAAAGTAAAGTGTCGCCAGGTAATTTAATTGGTTAGTACAGTATCAATAATGTAGCAATACCATTTTTTCGTTACGTATACTGTTTGACTCCCGCGACCTTTAATCCAATGAAAATGGTGGTTTAGTAATAACAAAAAGCCGGTAACATAAACATTATTCTCCTTATGCAGCTCTAGCTAACTTTAACTGAAGACTAATTATAACCATAAGAACTCTAATTAGCAATTAGGGTCTGTGTTGGTAGGCAAGGTTATTTACTGGCGGCACGTGGGTGGAGGCTGTTAAATATATTGTGTCTGGGTCCAAAGTGAAGAGATTTTAACATAATCTATGGGTTCGGTGACTAGCCCACAGCAACGCACGCGTTTTTATTTCAATTATAAATAGCAATAGGCTGTCATTCCAAAACTTCCTTCCACGTCCAAAATTTCACCTCGATCAGCTCAATAGTTGTTTCTTTGTCTCGAGACAAATGCACAATATCATCTCTTCCTAACAGACCTACCACCAGTTGCATGCTATGGCCTCCGGGACGTATTCGCACTAAACAGTGTCATGCTTTAACAGTCAAATGTTTGGGTTATTCCAGTTTTCCCCCTTGACAAATCCCCCTTAAGGGGGAAAACTGGAATTCATTTTTTTGGAGTCCAGTTTTCCCCCTTGAGAAATTTTTTTCAAGGGGGAAAACTGGAATATTTTTTTTCATATTCCAGTTTTCCCCCTCGATGATTTTTCGCGTTCCAGTTATCCCCCTTCGCCGAGGGAACCAATATCTGCTCAAATTCACTCCGAATGTAAACGGTGACTGCGAAGCATATACCTAACTATTAGTTTTATTGTAAATCTAAAATCTAATCACCTACCTAAGAGTTAAATATCTCTTCCTACATTCTACTTACATAGACGTTAGCAAAAATTTTAATATTTTTTTCTCATTTCAAATAGTATCTATCATCATCATCATCATCAGCCTATATTAGTCCACTGCTGGACATAGGCCTCCCCTAATGAGCGCCATAGCGCCCTGTCTTCAGCTACCTATATAGTACCTATAGTTAATCCTAAATAGATAAAATTTTCCACTCAATGCGTTCGGACATCGAAAACTTATCAGTGTCAATGTCAACTATTAATTTATAGCTCAACGTTTCGAATGGCGGCGCTGCGCGGCGCGGCGCGGGCAGCAAGGGCTGCTTCACGGGGATATCGCCTCTGGAAGTAAGTTGCGAGATTATGAGCGTTATTGCTGAAGACCTGTAACGGGGAAGAGGAACTTTGTTAAGTCTCCAAACTGCGAGGACCTCGTGGAAAAATAAAACATTTTCCATTACGAAGGAGTTTGACAGTCCCACGTAATGGAAAATCAGGCGACATGATCTCTTGTTCTCTTTTAAAATACGGAAATTAGACTGACGCAAGTTCGACTTTCACTAGGCTCGGTAAATCATCCGAATCTACTTCATTCACTTCATCTAACGATTTTAGTTTAAGTTCATTCATTAAACTTGGTCGTTAATACGACATAAAAAGGTATTTTCATTTCAACACTAGAAAAAATATCACAGTGTGATGTCCACTTCTAACATGATCGTAATAAACATCATGTATCCTGTCGTTGATTCCCTTTTCCTTCCTAAAGTTGAAGAATCGTTTCCGTATTTCCCGTCTCGTATACTATTATCGGAGATTGAGTGTATCTAGTCGTTAGTCGAGATGACGCGGCCGGACGGTAATCTGCTCAACTGGATAACAACAAGCTACGAAAATGAGAGGTTAACTTCTGGTGGCGCAAAGGTTTTTTTTATAAAAACAAAACAACTTTGCTTTTAATCTGTTTCACAAAACAACAAAGGTCTCATAACTTACTCAAATCCCTTTTGTTTTCGTTCAAATAAACTTTAGAGACCATCAAAAATCAACCTCTTTCTTTATACAAGACAACCTCCGTGGTAAGCGTATCGTGGGTGAAGATACTCGTCGAAACACTTCATTCTATCCAGCCTGGTACGTGGTACGTACTCGTACAAGGCGCGACCGTACGTATAAACCGTACGTACCGTGGCGTGCTCTATAAGTCGTGCTTATTTGATTCCATCACAACGCAACTCTAGCGTCTCTATGACGATCATTTCTATGGGTGTTCTGGGTATTTTCTATGAATAATAAAAATATCGATCTATGTAATGTATTGTACTAAGTATAGATAGATAGATTGATAGATTATATCTTTATTGCACCATCAATACAAAAAACAATTAAATAAGAACTTAATACTAACTATATACTCGTAGAATGTGATCGGCGGCCTTATCGCTAACAGCAATCTCTTCCAGGCAACCTTTAACCCTCTGCTTAGCTTGGGGCTAGATGATGCTGTGTGGATTGTCCAGCATTATTATTATTTTTGCAAGATGCGGATCTCGCATCTATCCTTGGTAAAGTCCATGCATAGCCTTCAACGTCATGCCTACTTATTTAATATGTATGTCAGTACCTCCCGACAACAGAACCTAACTGTATAGTTCTTGATTGGGCAGAAAACCGCAAATGCATTAGTTCTTTTAGTTTAATTTGACCTCTAAAATAAAGTGGACAGCATCAGTGGCCGCGGTAGAATGTGCGCTAAACTCTCATTATTATTAACTGTAGGTATATTTAGCGAGTATTTCGAGACTAGGGCGAGAGTTCCGTCCAAACATTGGGTAGGCGACATCTTCTGTGGTACTTCTGCTTCCTACGCTTATGCGTAAAGAAAATTAATTCTAATAATTTATAAGACTCATGCGGTCTATAAATAAAATAGCTTATCCTCTCAGCTGCCAGGCCCTGCGCGCCGCCACATCCGCGCGACCACTGTACCACTAAAACGACCACTTATCCCCTATGTTTACATAGACTTTTTTGAAATTATTCTATTTTTCTACCTAGAGTAGGTAGAAACATTTCTCCAAAAATTCTCATCAGTAGGTACTCGTCAACTTCGTAGAAAAAAAACCTCCTAATATTCGTTGTAAAAGGTTTTCTTCAAATCTTCGTACATCCCGCCCATTGACTCTGTGTGACTTGTGGATCTTTGATCGATGTCCCGACCGAGACATATTTTTTCGCGGCAGAAAACAATTTATATAGATAACAATTTGTGAGATATTCTCTAGATTATGATCGGTATTGGATATTGAATAAATATTGATGTCTGACTGTTTGCGATAGAAATTGTCCGAGCTTGATTATTTGACGATGTAATCTAGTAGTGATTTTGTTAGCGTCTAGTTATTTTTTAACCGAGAGTTCTCAGCATCAAATACGTGAGGGAGTAACCTAGTTACACTATCTACGTCGCTGCATCCTCGAGATTTTTCAATATTCATAAGTCATTGTTTTTAGGCAACGAAACACCTTTAATTGGGTTAGGTCAAGGGGGAAAACTGGAATTACCCATTTATATAAATTTTGTTTCGAAAGTTACTTTTTGCAGTTTAAAAGTGTATAATTGGGTTTGATTACGTTTTATAAAAGTAAGTCTACAGAAAAAATAAATTATAATTATAATCTTAAAATAATCATACGAAGTAATTTGTTCGGAAGAAAGTGAAGTGATTTGATGATGGTAAAAAGTGTTGTTTTTTTGGATTACCATGAAGGTAATTATAATTGTAAGTACACCGAATTCTTAGTAAATCGGTTTGTCTCAACGGCAATGGGACGGGCCTCTGTGTGAGTTGACACGGAACTGTTTGTTACAAACGTGCTCCAGCTCTGCAGATCGTGCCGCCTCCTGGCCGTTTCTAAATGGGAGTCAGGACATTGGTTGCAAGCATTTCCTTCATATAACACTGGTACTTTATTGGATCCCGTAACTTTCCGTATCGCAACATGTCTCCGGTTGGGTGCAAGGTGTTGCGCGCCTCATCAATGCCAGTGCGGTACTGCTGTCGAACAGCTTGGTCATCACGGATTATCGTGCACTAGGGCCGCCGGTCGGATATCTCGCCACCATACAGCGCGTGGCAATGCAGCCAGCGTCTTGGGGACGCTTCAGACTGATATTGATATGGATCAGTTGAGCTACCTGTGGACTGTTTGCAACAGTCTGCTGTTAGCTTAATTGTTTCAATTGGTAATACTAGTATAATTTTCTTTGTAAATAAAGGCTCTTCTGCGTATTTTATATTCCACAACCAAAATATCAGATTTTACTAACTACACCAGATTTAGTTCATTTTTTAAATGAAGGTAGGCAACTTATTATGCATACAAATTACTATAAGTAGTACTTGCCCGTTCATTAAATAATAATATTCATTTTTTGAGCACCATTATGTAAATTTTCCATCGACATTACCCAAAAAGCTTAGTAAATGGGAGGCCCCATTTCCCATTTACTAAGCGGGTCTACCTAGATATAAATATATTCGTAAAGAGATTACGTTGAAAGAAATATGAGTAATACCTAGTAAGATAGTAATGTCTAGTTTTTTCTACCTAAGCTATTGATTGGTATTCATCTGAGAGTAAAGTGATCGAGGCACACTTATGCACAATGGAATGTCTTGCACACATGGGTTGTCTCGGATTGAGACTTGGCCGCTGTTCACATGACTGATTTTATAGCTCGCCCAAGGGACCGAGGCCATAGATAGTCTTACGAATAAATTTTAGACAAAATTTTTTGTTTCTGTGTAGTATTTTGATGCATATTACGACAAACAGTTAGAGTTTATGATACTTTAAATAAATACATCTATGTTAAGTCATTTAGATTACTTAAAATCGATATTCATAATTATATTGTGGCGCTAAATAAGCCTCTCGCCGATCGTAGAGATCAAAGATTATTATATATAATGTATTTAATGTATAAATGTATGTATACATAATGTATTAACAATTACCTAGTACCAAAGAATCGCCACATATCTATTTTTGTTTTTGCGATTTCAAGCAGTATATGTATGTAGATTAACAATTTCTTGAGGAAAAAGTCCTTACAATTCCTGTCAACTACTGACGATTATAGTATGAGGCCAATGAATCTGAACCACAGTGCTTAAAATCTAGTTTCTTCAGGCGGGGAGACCAATATAATGCTTTACCTTGGTTTTTGTTACTAAAGAACTTTGCTTGAATTTAAAACTCAATAGAAACTCAATATTATAATAATAGATGGCCAAAATGTTCACGATTAACCCCCAATTTGCAAGGAAATTAAAGATTCTATTGAGGAGCAACAGTTATTTTATGATTATCCTTTATCAATCAAATAAGAGTCCAATATAATAATTAAAATAACATTGCACGTAAGATATTGCCAAAAGTGAAGCTCCAACTGTTTACGGTACCTATACCTACTTCATATTGACCTAGAATCATGATATTTGGCAAGAAACAAGGTCTTACAACTAAACGGAACCCTTAGTGCGCGAGTCCGACTTGCACTTGACGTTTTATTTTTCATTCTGACTTACTTTTGCATATAAAACACATGAAGCAAAAAAAGGGGAAAAATTGCACAAGCTTATAGATAATTCCCCTCCAAAGGTCTTCAAACTCTTAAATAATTTGGGTCACATCAGCCCTTCTTCTGTTGTTTTTATTCACTTTTACAGCCACGCAACTTGACGACCCTAGCGGGCTAAATAATTGTGAACTGAACCTTAAACTTTGAGACAGCCAGAAAAGGTAGTTTTTTGACAATAAGTCGTAAAGGTTTTACGAGACGCATGCAACCTAGAAAGCTGATAGGGTATTTGTGAAGGGTGACAGCGGTTTTATAGCTGTGGGCGTTTTTATAGATGTTGGTTGCAGGCATAGTTTTGCTTGAGATAAGTGGAACCTTCTGGCATCATCACCGCGCCGCCATAAGCCAGTTGCCTTCCTTCTCTGGGTGTCGGCAATTCACAAGTCATGCTGGACAATCCACACCGCATCATCCAACCCCAGCTAAGCAGAGCTTGTGTTATGTGTACTAGATGACTGATATACGTAATACATTACATACGTAGATATTTTTACTATACATAGAAACTCCCAGAACACCCGGAACAAATATTTGCAGATCGTACAAATATTTGTCCCAAGGCGGGAATCGAACCCGCAACCTCCTCCGTCGCAGGCGGACCGTCGCCTTGTCATTTCCGTGTACCCACTTTCTGAAAAACATTAAGTTAACATTAACTTAACGAAGTTAAGTTATGTTAACGTTAACATTTAAGTTAAGTTAACATTCGATTAAGTTGATACACTTCAGTACTTACCGCGTCTTCGAACTCTAAGAGCTTTAAGTTAATTAACTTGAGTCTATTCAAATAAGGATTTTATTCGTATTTGCACCACTTTTTTCAATTCATAACACTTTCTCCCATAAATGTTAATAAAAGCGTAACTACCTGAATAAGTACCCACCAAAAATGCCAAACCCCAGTTTCAGCAGTGAGTTATTATCATCGGAACTGGCCTGAATGATTTGGGCTCAATGGGACGGAAGGGAGCGCATCCGTCGGGGCGGCGGCAGTTTGTTGTTGTACTGCCGGCACGATGGGCAGTGCACTTTGTTGTTGTACTGCCGGTACAATGAGCAGTGCACTTTGTTGTTGTACTGCCGGTACAATGAGCAGTGCACTTTGTTGTTGTACTGCCGGCACAATGAGCAGTGCACTTTGTTGTTGTACTGCCGGTACAATGAGCAGTGCACTTTGTTGTTGTACTGCCGGCACAATGAGCAGTGCACTTTGTTGTTGTACTGCCGGTACAATGAGCAGTGCACTTTGTTGTTGTACTGCCGGTACAATGAGCAGTGCACTTTGTTGTTGTACTGCCGGCACAATGCGCAGTGCACTTTGTTGTTGTACTGCCGGTACAATGGGCAGTGCACTTTGTTGTTGTACTGCCGGTACAATGGGCAGTGCACTTTGTTGTTGTACTGCCGGTACAATGGGCAGTGCACTTTGTTGTTGTACTGCCGGCACAATGAGCAGTGCACTTTGTTGTTGTACTGCCGGTACAATGAGCAGTACACTTTGTTGTTGTACTGCCGGTACAATGGGCAGTGCACTTTGTTGTTGTACTGTCGGTACAGTTGTTGTATTTTTTATAGAATAGTGAAAGAGACAGCAAAATCGATAAACCATTGGCGGAGATATCAGTTATAATACAAACATAAAAAAACATACCGCCAAATTGAGAACCTCCTCTTTTTTGAAGTTGGTTAAAAATTTACTTTTCTTTAGTAAGCTTGTGGAATTTGCATCTGTTACGTGTATGTGAATCTGCATCTGTTACGTGTATGTGAATCTGCATCTGTTACGTGTATGTGAATCTGCCAAACCAACCATTTTAGATAGTCCACGACGTTCCTGGCGATGTCCACCGTGCAGCGCATCGCGCGCCGCACGCGGAGGCGCAGACGCAAGCGAGCTGCTAAACAGGTAAACAAGTTTTACATATCTGCTTGCCTTTGATCTGCACATCAACGCGGCGAGGAAATCTAATAGAATTGAAACAAATGCTTATTGACGTAGTACTCGACCGGCGCGGCGCGGACGCTGTGCGGACGCTGTGCGGCGTGCCATGGACATTCCGTTTCATATATCGTCATCAATGAGCTCTGCCTCTACGATGGATAGTTTACTTAGGTACGGAGAAGAAATAGAACGTTTAACTTCACATAGCCATATAATTAGTTCTTAGTTAATCGATTACTTCTACCTTTCGGTTCCTAAACTAGCTATGAAAATGTTTTTCAAATCTATGAAGAAAGAATACCTATTATAAAAGGATAAAGGATTCAAAATTAAGCATCACACGAACTCTACAAGGTACGACATAGGTAACCCTACACTTCTAAGTGAAGCCAGCCGACTTTGCGTATCAGATTTCGCTCTGGCCGTGTGTGCTTGTTCGAGCCCCTTCGTGCAAGAACATTATATCGCCAGCAGGCTCCTATCTTCCGTGCCCAGGGAACCTCCTCGCTAAGCACCCTCAGGATGATCTGCTTGCTGGTTGATGGAAGTCGATAGAACGAATGTGCCTGGGCTATTGTGAAAATATTGAACACTTTTTTTTTTAAATTACCTTGTTATTTATTTTACTTTGATTTTTATTAACTTAATTAATGTTGGTTCTTTATAATGTTTAATGTATTTTCTTTGCTTGTATCTGTTATTAAATTTTAGATGAGTTATGTTTGTTGTGCGCTTGTGTAATTGCTTCAGTTTTTAGGTAATAGTTTAATAATAATTCTAAACTACCTAGCATGTAGGTAGGTGTTCTAGACGCGATCCCAGACATAACGCATTGAAGAACTTTGTAACGTGATGCTCTGGAAAATGGCTCTAGTTTTTTTACATGAACGCATTGAACTGACACATAACGACATTGGTTCTGTAGCTTCCAAATTAAAAAAAATATATATAATTACAGTTTGATATTCGCAACTAGCTTTGTGCCTTAACCCTTAACCACTGACGTGTCATTTGGTAACTCTGCCACTGACGTACAAATGACATTCGTCTGTGTTTTTAAAGACCTCTGAGAAAATAATCAAGTGTTGCTATCAATTTGTTTTTGTCATTTTATAGAACATTTCAGATAAAAGTTACTGAGAATAATAAATCAATAAAAATGTTCATAGAAAAATATTGATTACTTATTGAACAATATCTATGAAAGAAACCGATAAATTTTTAAAATGCTACTTAAAAAAACTAATAAATATAGAAACATTTTTCCTTCATTTTATAACGTAATTAGGATAGTTTTTATTAGATCAATAACAACACCAAAACAACCAAAACGTCCTGGATTCTAAATTGTCCACTATCTATTTAAAAGGTCCATTATGTACTCTAGATAGTCCAGTATCAAAAATAACCTCTTACTATAAGTCCACTGTTTTAGAACAGTCAGCGATCACTATCAAAAAGGTCCACACTAAACTGACGAGACCCGCCAGAAATCGGCCTGAGAGCAGAGAACCTCCACCGCGGTCACTCGTCCAGCCCCTCGTCAACTTTACTTCTAACTGTGTAAAACAAACCCTTCCATGTTTGTAAAAAATGTTCAGAACTTTGTGTGTTGAGTTCTGTGTTTTTGTGCCATCTACGCCACGCCAACATCCATTCAAAGCTAAGAGCTTTTTCTGGTGATGTTAGTTGCGACTGCAATTTAGTGGCCATTCATTCATTGTCACTGTCTTAAATAATGAAAATGGTTTTGGTGTTTTAAAGAGTATAAGGAAATACGTAAATCTAAATTTGTCTGTATATATTTTAGTTTCCACATAAATTACGAGTAGATCCGATAATGGTTTTAAGTACCTACTTTAGAAATCGCACACTACTACTAATTTCAAAACCAAACAAAACTAAACACGATGTGATCCATAGATACGTACTTCATTCTCTGACGTAGAATCCAGCTCTACCTGAGTCTACATTGTAAATTATTTTCAGAGAAAAATGTATTTATATTTTATGTAAAATAATTCTCGTTGAATTTATATAACCAAATGAATGTGACCGCATGCGCTAATGGGTTGTGTAACGTGTAGATATTGTGCACCCACGTAACTTCACCGGCGAGAGGTGGCACACACGAACCACGACCGTTAGGTACGCTGACCATCACATCACACTAATTATTATAAATGCGAAAATTTGGATGGATGGATGGGTGGATGGATGTTTGTTACCTCTTGACGCCAAAACTACTGAACGAATCAGGCTGAAATTTTGCATACAGGTAAGTCTAACCCTGGAATCAAACATATAGGCGACTTTTTATCCCATAAATCAGTTCCCATGGGATAGAAATAACCTCAAAACTTTTCCATAGAAACAACGCGTGCGAAGCCGCGGGCAGAAGCTAGTAGTATATATAATTTCTTTAATTTATAAAACACACACCCGATCGTCTTATCTTCTACAGTAATTTGTGACAGTGACCAAAATAATAGAAAGAACCATGGGCAGAATCTACCTAGTTGGCTTCCTAATTCGTCTTAGATGGCTTCGATAATTTTCAATCATTTTATTTTACGAATTTTGAGTAAATTTAAAGGGATTAAAATAAAGCTTTTGATAGGTATCATAAACTGTATAATGGACTTTTAAAAAATCCTTTGAATAACGTAAATGTTATAATTTATGTTATAATAATATTGATTCGTGCTATAGACTAAAACCTGTAGGGTACTTCCCGTTGACCTACAATCATAAAATTTAGTAAGAACCCAAGTTCTTGTACCGCAATAAAGGGATAAATCCAGAAACAGTAAAATTGGAGTTTTTCACAAAAAAATATTTTTATTCTCGCTATAGACCAAAACCTACAGGGTACCTACTTCCCGTTGACATAGAATCATGATAATTTGGCAAGACACAAGGTTTTTCGGAACCCTTAGTGCGCGAGTCCGACTCGCACTTGACGTTTTATATGTATAATTTATAGTCTTGAAATCTCGTCAAGTTGCTCGTCAAGTATACCTGGCTGTAAGTAGGAGACTATCGGTCGTCTGTGTCGCCTGAGCTGGCTGGTGTGGTTGTGTCGGCTGCGGCGCGACTCCCGACTAATTGATATAAATGAAGTGGAACCACGCGCTGGAAACCCCTTTCGGTGGCATCGATATTGCAGTTTCGATATTGCTATGCTAGTTAATTGCATTTTCTGAAAGCGCGTGTACCTAAACCTATGTGGCTGCGTTTCTACCGTGAATACATATGTTAAAATATGCCATAAAACTAAACCCATGGGTTTTCATGATGATCATTTTTCCAGTACTTACAAGAAAAGTAAGTATTAAAAACCAGAGTTCGATACCACACACTTTCAAGATATAATGTATTTTGAAATAATATGTATAAGTTAATAAGAGATCGGTACTCGATAATAATAGTATATTTGCCACGACACTACACTCTACCTACACAATGAAGACTGCACTCTAATACTGATAGTGAGTTGTTAAGATAGCGTGGAGTGAGCAAACACGGGTAACTGGGTTCTGTCTGGCGAATGACAAATTTCTGCGAACAATCGCGGTTGGTCGAGCTCCGATGAGCTACATGAACCGCCGCGCCGTGATGCCCTCGCAGTTGGATTTCGGCCACGGCCAGTCTCAACGAAGACTAGCCGCGCAGGACATATTATTATGCACAAGTGCGCGCGCAAACACAGGTGCACTCTTTATTCCCTCACACTCATAATCCGAATCGCAGTAACTGTTTACGCAGTGTTGTATAATATTTATAATTGTTTATGAGCTTCTGCTAGGGTTGCCATCTCTAAAATTTGTCAACCAGGACAAGACGCGTGAAAACCCCGGATTTTTAAGCCCAAAACTGGACGTGTCAACCGGTTTTTTTAAACATAGTCAGTATTTTAAATAGAACGTCACGTGCGAGGTGGACTCGCGCACCGAGGTTCCATATAATTATAAGACCTTGCTTCTTGCAAACTTTTATGATTCTAGGTCAACGGGACGTATATAGTCAATATAGGTTTTCGTCAAAGGCGAAAAACATTTTTTTTTGTAAACAAAGTACATATTACGGTTTTCAGATTTTTCCCTTTACTTCTGCTATAAAACTTTGCTTCTTGCGAAATGTTATGGTTGTAGGTCAATGGGAAGTACCCTATAGGTTCTGGTCCATGGCGAGAATCAAACATTTTGTGTGTTTAAATAACAAATTTATAGTTTTCGGATCTTTGTGCTACAAGACCTTGCTTCGTGCCAAATTTCATTGAATTTCTACCAAGACTTGAAATTTTTTAATCCGGGCTACAAATGAAACGGCCCGGAAGCTCCCCGGACGCTAGGACTCTAAACTAGGACAAATCTGGGAAAGCTCGGACGGATGGCAACCCAGCTTCTGCCGGCGCGGCGTTGCGCCGTCCGGGATAGAAAGTAGCATTGCCTTGCCTTGAAATAACCCATGACCTTAGGTACTTGTGCTGTAGGTAGGTACCTACAGCACAAGTACCTATCTTGATAAATTTGGATTAAGTACCTACGCGTATCAATACACAAACACAATCCAACTCAATTAATAGGCTACTTTTAATCCGGGAGTATTGCATGTGAAGCTTAGGGAGAAGCTAGTATTTTTATACTATTAGCACAGATTAGTTTTACTCCATTGCAGAGAGAGAGGAAAACTAAGCTTATTTTTTTAGGAAAATCAAAAATTAAGCATTAGTTTTCCTTTCGCCTCGTGATTTGATAGATCCCTGGCGTTCCCACCCCATTCCGGGGATTAATTAGTGCCGGGGGCCCACCACCGACCACCGGTCACGCTGGTTTCTGCACCATTTATTACATTTTCAACCTTATTTAGTTTGCGGGATGGGTCCTGAAAGTTCAAGAACATTGATGAAAAGCTATGCTCTATTTATTATGGTCGGTGAAGCTATAGCTTCTATCAAGAGCGCTTTAAAGCATTTATGAAATTTTCAAGGATTCAATATTACTTAGAGAGATTATTATTTCTGAGCACTGAAGATAATATTATACTCCGTGCTCAGAAAGTTTTCATATCGAAAAAGGAAAAACATAAAAGAGAATTTATGAAAAGAAAGTTGATATTAATGGGATCTGAAAGTGGGATATATATGCACGTGGATAATAAAAAAACTAGTATGTATTATTTCTTTAAAATTGTTTCATTTCTGGAATATTATTGTTGTTTTCCCTAATAATTGATTGTACAACATTAGTAGTTATTTGTCTGAGCGTTGTTATTGAATAAACACAAATTGAAATACAAAAATAATCCTTATTGTACTTACGTACCTACTATACCTGCGGAGGTTCGTCCGTCCACCTGTTTAAATCAAATCTAGGTACATAATGTGTGTTTAGGCAACAATTAGTCACTGCAAGAAAATTTTCTAATTGGTCACAACGCAAAAAGCATTACAATTTAATTGAATCAGTCATATGTAAATTTAGTTCTTATAAGTCACGTCTTACTTTTGTAATTATTATGCTGATCCTTTACATAAAAGGATCCTTATGACATACATGCAAATGAATTAAAACATTGAAATGAAATGAAATGAAAACATTTATTGAAAAAGAAGTACACAATAACAACGGTTAACTCAATGTTAAGCTAAAGCTAGGTGTTATCAGTTATTCATTGTGATTTGTAATCATGTTTACGAATAAGATCAAGTATGGAGAGTATCCTGGCTCAGTAGACCAAAGCAGACAATATACAAATAATTTTCTTTTAGAGGGAGGCTTCATAAAAATGTTATTTTCCCGGTAAAATATAACACGATTTAATTTGAGCCAGGATAAGCCGCCGTAAATCAAGACGAACTACAATATACTGGCGTGTACTGAGATACATCGTAAGGAGGGACACGATAGAGCAGCTTTGTTATAAAACTGGTTCAGCAAGCTTTTAGCGTGTGAGGTAAGCTGGGTCCTACGCAATCATGCGTTTGGTTATGACAAAATATATACTCGTATTATTTGAGCAATGATTCCACAAAAATTAAACATCATCATCGGCTTATGCAAGTCTACTGCTGGATATGGGCCTCCCCTACTCTGTTTCATGCCCTGACTTCAACTTGCCGCATGCAACATCCGCCTTAGTCAATTGCAGACATTTTGTATTATTCATGCAAATTCATGAAAACAATTAGGCAACACGTAAAGGAAACCTCGAAGCACTAAATGTAGATTACGGCAATTAAGATAGGATTAAGCAAAGAAACTTCCCTATTTTATTTACGTTGGTTACTAAAATGCAGAAACAAACCCCAAAAAACAAAGTTGCTCGCAGATAAAGCACCTACCAGTTGATCCGGGATTAAGATCAACCGTGTTTATAAAGCCACTAAATTAGTTTAACCTTTGCCGTGAAATAGGTAAATGAATGAACTTTAGCCTCGTTGCGTTCAATTTTATGTTTTTGTGCGAGTTTCAGTACCTGAGGTGCAGAGGAGTCGCGGATTGAAATACGGCGCTGAACGGTGTTGATAATAATGTGAAATAAACAATTTACTTAAATAAATTGTTTTGCTGAAATTTTGCATACAGGTCATTCTAATCCTGGAATCAAACATATGATACTTCTTATCCGTTATTTCAGTTCCCATGAAATAAAAATCACCTTTAAACGTTTATAGAAACAACGCGTGCGAAGCCGCGGGCAGAAGCTAGTACCTATAACATATAATTGTGCGCAGCGATTTAAAAAAAACTCAAAATAGTGACCGATGCTAGGGCTGAATAAATCTATTAATAAATCTTCAAATCTCTTTATTTTTAACCGACTTTAAAAAATAAGAGGTTCTACCATGTATGTTTTTGTTATGCGTTAGAATAATACAATAAAACAACAACTTGTATTTACACTTATATCCATTTATGTATTATTTATAATTTTTTATGTCTGTTCTTCGATTTCCCCGTCAATTATGAATCGATTTTAATGATTCTTTCGCTATGGTAGGTTCAATAGAAGTGAAATCTACTATAGCATCTAACAGCGTCTACTAACAGCACGATCAACGTTGTATCCTGACTGCACCGTGAAGTGATCTGTAATACCTACCTACCTTTCCAAGTGCACCTTACCTACCTCACCTACCCTACCCACAAACAAGATTGAATCCGTTCAGGAGAAACAGACGCCTATTCTTGCACGGTGGGCATTATTTCAAAGGTAGGTACCTAAGGAAATCATTTCATTAGTTTTGAGCTAGGTATACAGGGTGTAAGCGTAAACAGTCTTATCCTTGAAACCACGTATGTACACCCCTAAAATAAGACGATACAAGTTATTTTTAAAAATAAAAGTCAATTAGTTTCTTTGGAATTTCATAATTCATTTCTCTGCTGTCCTACGTGATTTTATGGACACCCAAGTGACCTTATCACACCGCGCCGCCCGCTCTCGCCTGTAGCCGGCCGGTGGTGTAGGTATCGAATCGTAGGTACCTACAACTTGTGATGGAACTTTCCCTTCATACTTTTCCTGGCTTAGGACAGGCAAAAATAGCTACTCTAACACATTTGCCAGTAAGTAGGCTAAAGTAGGTAGGTACTTTTGGCGTATTTTAGAAGTTCATCATCAATCAAGTTCTAAGTACAATTCAATTAAAATTTACAGCTTTATGTACAGTTTGATTTACTCACATTAGGCATAAAATGTTTTCATGGCTTGTGCATGACTAGGCACGGTGAACTGGCCGTAGGCACGTAGCCTTTGTGTAGCCGCTAGGATCGTTTGCCGGCTTGGCACACGTTGTTCTGGGAACCGCTCTGCGTACATCGTACGAGCCATGTTCATGTTGTCACCAGCGATGGCATAAAGTCGCACCATTTCAGTCCACTGTTCATTTGTGAACGACATCGTCACTTCTACAAATCGGCACATCACAAATTAGCACGGAACGCGTCGTGACGTGCTCACTACCTAGCAGACGGGCCGCGACTGACGAGCGCGCGAGCGGCGGCGTCTTTGTTTGAACCGACAAAGCAGGCGAGCGGCGCGGACGCGGCGTAGGTATGTAGGCGGCGCCTTTATGTCGGCGCGCGAGCGGGTCTTTGTTCGAAACTGACAAAGCGGGCGGCGTAGGTATAAATGTAGGGTGAAATGCTTTTATGATGTATGAGGATATTTTTTTCAAAATTATGTAAAAAAAAGTTTTGTTTTTTCATCGGTTTTGGACTCTGCTCATGATTCTGAACTTCTGGTTTCAAGGATAAGACTGTTTAGCCTTACACCCTGTATAATTATACCTACTAAACAATTACCCTTACCTACTTACCGTAAGTTGCCCAATGCACACCACACTAGCGTAAACCAATATTTAGATAGGTACCTACCTACCCATAAGACTTTTCTTACAACGCGTCCAAAAGTAAGAGGCACCGATAATTACATAGATATGAGGGACCTATAATACTTATGACAAGTTTAGCGCCATTAAAGGAAGGCTGGCGCCTACCTATGCTGGTGCTTATTCTGATAAGAGGGCACTTTTGCTCCGTGATAAGATGCTTTCACACTGGCATGGCGATTTGCAAGGAGTCACCGCCTAAAAACATAGTAGGTAGATATACCTAAGTACCTAAATATCCCGTTTTATATAACTTTAGTACTTAATATAAAATAAGTTACTAATATGTTGAAAAAAAAGTTATTGCTTGCGAGGTCTACTGTTCGTAGAACTGCTAGAACATCATTGAACTACTAGAACATGTACAAGAACTTTTGAAAAGGTGTTAGTTTTACAAACTTCTTAAAGTATATTTTTCCTGTAAAATAATAGATCCATATCCACAAACGCTACATAGGTAGGTACCTAGGTACATTTCAGATGGGTCGCTATGCAATCTTCGGAAATGGGGGGGGGGGGGGGGGGGGTAAAGTATGAACCCCACAGAAGTTCTCATTATATAGGTACCTACCTAGGTACCAAAATATCCCATTTTAAATAAAATTACTTTAGTACATTAAGTATTAAGTAAATTAATTGTTGAAAAAAGTTAGTGTTCGCGACGTCTACTGTTCGTAGAACTACTAGTTGTATATGAATGACAAAGAAGATTGATTTGACATCCAGGCTCTAGCTAGGTGAACGGTGAATAAGAGTATAAGAGATTGTTCAATTCAACCCAAAACTATGAATTCCATTGTTTACTTACCTTAGTCTAAGCCTATGTTTCATGAACGATTTAATTTCTTCGTCCTGTCCATACTCTCGGCAGAGAGGTCGTGGTTATGATGGGTCCTGATGAACATCTGCTCGTGCCATGCGCCGCCATTTGTCCCTATTTGATATTATGTTGTGGGAGCAGTCGGTCACGCGGGTGACTGTGTCAGAGAAGTAATGGGTTCCGACCTTCTAGTTAGAGAGCGACCTCGGGACCTCTTGGCCTTCACAAGACTTGTGCCCTGGACCACCAGAAACTCCACTGAGTCTTCATTCCATGCTACCTACGTGCCCAGAGTAGGTACTTCAATGTTCGCTGCTAATCACAAGTTTTTAAATGCGTATCAAGCTCTCTTGTTCAGAGAAATATGTTCTTAGTATGCGTTGTTAAAACATAGTATATCGAACAGCGCATACAAAACAGCAACGCAACAACAATAACTGATACGGTCGCCCCGAGAGCTCTAACGTTTGCTTTGTTGTGGTCCCGTCGTTTGCAGCTGGCATACAATTATATTTATGATACTATTGTCGGTTTTATACTACTATACGGGATAAAGTTTGGATTTACTCGCTATAACAAGAGACTAGATACCATTTCCAATTCGAAATCTCTTGAATAGACAAAGCTTTGGATGCTAATTTGGAGAAGTACCCTATTAGAAATGTCACAGAATCATATCATCTAGTTATTTCATTGGTAGGGCACTAAATTGATTTGGTAATACATGCCTTAAGTAAGAAGCTAGCTCAAAAATCCCCCAAAAAGCCCAATAGAGGGATTCTAGAGGTTGTATAATGAGACCTATTTTTAGAGTGGTTTGAGTCTGATCGTAAGCTAAACTTGCAGGTCGTGTCTAGTCTAAATATCTTTGTTACAGCATAAATGTGAGTTTTTAAATCTGCTCCAAGAAGCAGCTAAGTGGGATCGCAACTGAAGGTACTACGTGGCTATAACATGATAATCTAAATGATCTGAGGGTTTTAGAATATTCAATACAATGGGGAAGTATTTCACGTTTGTAACTCTGGTGTTCCTTTTGCCGAGCTGTGGGAGTGAGACACATAAGAAGTTACATAAAATGTCGGATGTTCGCTGCTCACGAATTTTGTCTTTAAAATGAATCGTAAGTCTGATATCCACTGAGTCAAGATAAATACTAGCCGGTCCAACTCTAGTTGAACTATTGGGTCGCTTTGACGTGGACTTCGAGGAATTAAGAGACTAAACACTGTTTATCTCAATAGCCCAAGGCTTGTTAAGACTCAAGATATTTTAGCATTGGAGACACAATTATAGTTTACTGAAATGGGCATATACTATTTTCTTAAGCAATTCGGAATACTTAGTAGTATTCCGAAACCGGGGACGCACCCCGCATGTATGAGTCCTGAGTCCATTTGACCTGAGTTTCCTGGTTTAGGTACCAGTACCTAAAAAAATATACCAACTCCAGTGGCAGCCCTGTGTCCTTCAGTTTCCGCCAGAGGATGTGATACCGGGTCGAAGGCTTTGGAAAGGTTCAAGAAACAGGCATACACAGGTCAGACCAATGTACATCATCATTTTATTGTAATACCATGGGCCATGCAGGCTGTGTAACTACACAATGATCAAGCCAACGCATACAGTTAGTATGTATGTCCTACTAATATTATAAATGTGAAAGTTTGTGAAATTTGAAATTTTTGTTACCTAGGATCTCCAAAACTACTGAACAAGTCAAAATGAAATTCGGCAAACATTTATAATCGAGCCTAACTTAAACAATTGGCTACTTTGTTTAGGGCTTAGCCCCCCATATTAGGATTTAAAGAAGGTTTTGATAATTTGTGATGTTGTCCATGGTGGTCATTATCTGCGTTGTAAACTATGAAAATTTAAAAAAATTTTTTTCTCCAGCTATGAAACAAATTATTTCAATTAATTGCTTAAGGCATAGCAATTAATTATTTCAATTAATTGCTATGGCATTTATATTATAAATGCTTCGTGTGTAAGAAGTCACAGATGTATTCGCTTTTTCTATGCAGATGTTTTTTCCGTTCACTGATGTGTCCTTTAGTAGGTACCCTACCTACCACGCTAACGAAGTTGCGGGTAACAGCTAGTCACTAATAAATGTTACAGTGTTAGTTGATAAACTTAACATATGTATGTCTGCACATAACCAGTCTTGTTCAGTTGAAAATTCCTCAAGTTGACGGTAAAAATAGCTCATCAACATGAGCAATAAAGTCTCCGAGTATGAATGCAGATTCAACGCGAATAGCGTTGAGCGTTAGCGTCTTCAATAATTACATCAATGGCACTCAGACAGTCCGTGAACTACACCAAGTTGCTAAGGCAGGCAGTTGGCATGTATACATGTGACTAGCATGGGCCGGTCTTTAGTAGTAAGCTGGATGGCACATAACCGTGGGTTCTTACACTCTAACACACAATAATTATTTGCGCCATAGGTAGAAGCGCACCAGTTTACTGTTGAATGTCATAGTTGTGCTAGACATTGTGGTCGATAACATTTCTATTCTGATTGGGATTTTGATCGGGCAAAAATCTTCTACAAGTCACCCCATCTGGCCACACTTCACCGTTCAGGAAGATATCCAGTCTGTGCCGAGGAACCACCATCTTGTATGCATTATAATCCCGCTGAGTTTTTATTCTAATTTTCTGAAGTGTTACTTTTTCACTTGTTTTGGAGAAAATAAACTGTATAATGTCACTCTCTAAAGTATCTTTGTGCACATAAGATTTGTAGAGAAGAATGTTCATATGAACAGGCCTCAACTTGTCATGAGGCTTGATAACCGCTCTTCCCGTAATGCCTTCAGTTCTGTTTCTGTGTCGTTTCCTCTGTACCTCTATCCATTCTGGACTTGGGTGTATAGGCTGCCACCGTCCATCCTTATTACATCCGCAGTTGATTTTTCATTTGATATGATAAGGTATTTGAGGTAAGCCGTAGCCGAGTTAAGTGGCCCATAATCTAGAATTCTATCAGGGTCCGGCCAATCGAACACCGGCCCGGCCATTTCATTACCGCGTGACTAGTTTAAGTAATTAACAGTACTGAGGGCTAGGGCCCTAGGGCGGCCACAATATGTCCAATATCTGAAGATATCCATCTAATTTATGAGCGGTAGCGGTTTTAATGGCCTTTCCGTAATAGGTTGTTGGTTTCTAGTTATAATCTCGCGGTTAATCTTTAGGTAGAAAAACGCTTACGGGATTCCTTTGTATCCATATATCAATTTTATACACTGTGGCAATTTCACCTTGCCTTTAAACTCGAGCAAACTTTGCTGCTTGGCGGCAGAATAAGGCATGGTGATAGTACTTCCTAAGACGAGCCCTTTTGCAAGGAATAATATGCTTGAAATTCTCAAGTATAGTGGAGATTCAACGATGCAGAAAATTGCTGACCATAAAGTTTTCAAAAACGCATACTTTTACCCATAAAAACGCTCTCAGATGTTTAACCCTTTGTACACTGTAGAATCCGCTCCAGCCCCTGCCTCAGCCGGCGCGCGGGGTCACGTGCGACACAGCAGCACTGATTGAACGTGTTTACAGTTCGCTAAGTGCGCTTGTCTCACAATATGTCGCACGTCAGTCGACGACGTTGTCGGCTCTACGTCACTGACAATCAATAACGTCTTGCAAAGGAGACGAGCATTGAGAGAAGAAAAGTTTGATCAAAACCAGTTTATCAATTGACAGAGTGCGTAGGTACATTTTTTTTTATGTTCGCCAGAAAGAAGCATTTGAATAAAAGACTTGTGTAATTGTTTTGAGATTACGTAAAGAAAACTATACAAAACTGCTTTGCCTGCATTTTAAACTGAATTATCCTAGCTAGAAAATAATACTATAGGCACGTTTTCAGTGGGTAGCGGGAAGTATTTTTAAATGGAAATGAAACAGCGCGCCAGAAAATTCAAGGAGAAAATCAAATTCGAAGTATCAAATAAATTTCGTAATTATATAAATAGAAAACTTTTCTACAATATCGCCAGAGAAGTTTCTTGATTAACCTTGTAGAATCCGAACGACAACTCCTTCCCTTGGTACAGCTAAATCAGAGCGTCTTGGCACAGCGGCGTCCCGTGACAATAGCCTGCTCCTGATGCCTCTAACGAAGACTCGGGTTGGCTAGTTGCCGGCTCTGCGCTTTACATTTAAAACTCATTTTTTTCTTAAGGTCTAGGTTTTTTAGTAGTATCCGATTAGACACTGTTTTTGGTGTTAGAAAACACCTAAAAAGGTACATTTTATTCAAAAGTGGTGCATTTATATCTCTGTTCAGTACTATAACGAACTAATAGCAGCGTTACACATGGCACATCAGTCCTATACACGCTAGGTAACAATGACACAAAATAACGAAGTAATGGTTAAAAAAGGATCTCTTGTAAGACTTTTTCATACCATATTTGAGTTTATGTTT
This sequence comes from Eupithecia subfuscata, assembly GCA_963564075.1. Classification (NCBI taxonomy): domain Eukaryota; kingdom Metazoa; phylum Arthropoda; class Insecta; order Lepidoptera; family Geometridae; genus Eupithecia; species Eupithecia subfuscata. The sequence continues at coordinate 463,227 of OY751102.1, forward strand.
CCTTTAGCTCACATAATTCTTTCACCATTCATTATTTTATCATTAAAAATAATATAAACAAAATATATTTTGTTTATATTATTTTTAATAATGATTCGGATTGAAATTGGGGTTCTCAGGACATACTCGTAATTGTCATTTAACAGCAATATTTATCTACTAGTAATATCGAATCTAATAAAAATATTATATAAAGTATGAAATCGGTACACTATCATAGTACATAAAGTGTTTATATAGGAACTAAAAAGTCATTACAGATTCTGCTCTAAAACAGTGTTTGTGTGATATGCTTATCTGTAAAACTGTAATAGGCATATAAAAGCCAATATGTACAGTTACATTATATAGTTATAATCTGTAACTAAGCTACATCACATAATCACTCTATTGAGAGTTTTTTGTGATCACTAACGTACTAAGTACTATAGCAACGATTTGAACATCCACAATACGACCAAGTCACTATAAAGTTGAATGCGCATCACTGCTAAACCGAAAAGATTAAAGCTGCTCGTTTGTAACACTTATTACGCAAATCAGATGAATGAAGGCATTTGTTAACACTTTTAAAGAGCAGTATTTTTCTTCAATAGTTAATATAAGTGATAACAACAATGTATCTAACTACTGTATTTTCTTAACGGTAGTATAAAATGGTGTAGTAAACGTTTACATAACAATTATTTATAGGTCATTTTTGCTCTATACGCTTAAAGAGCAAAAGTGTGTTGTCGAACGCTTTTATATATAATAGTACAACACGATGTCACCGTGAAACCCCCGGAGTGCGGATCGACCTGCTCCCGGCCGATGACCCGCCGCCTGTCTTGGCGCGTAATTGAACTTTTTGTTTCGTCGAATTTATGTATTAGAGTCAACTTTTCAGCCATGTCAATGTCTAAAAAGTTGACTGACAGTGTCAAGCTGACGTTAAAACCATAAACTAACTAAGTTTAGAAGAAATAAAAAAAAAATCGTAAATTTAAAATTGAAATCTAACACCCGCGCCTTTATTCTTATCGTTTTTTCTGAATAAAAATTAATCTTTTTAGTGTTATTTGGGACGCTCTTCCTAAATTAGAACTAGTTTAAACAAATAAAGCAGTATGGCATTGTTGTTACGAACTAGATTTTATCCAAATATGCAAACATAACAAGCGATAAAAGTGTTGCAAACTAAAGTAAGATTTACCGAAAAATCTCGAATTTTTTGCAACTAAATTTGTAAATAAGAAAAATAAAATATACACAAGAGACCTACATATGAGACGAAATAGATGAAAAAATAAAATAAACATTATTTCATTGTTATTGAACACTATATAGCAACCTGATTACGCATTGCTTAAATTTGTAAATATTGGTATCGAAAATGTCCACGTCAGTGGTTTTGGAAGCCAATTCGTTATAAAGACGACACGCTCTAAATAATGGGGCATTGTACGACGTGTTATTCTTAATTTCGGGATCTATAGTATGTGTTGATGCAGAGGGAGGATAAGAGCATGGGGCAATCTACAACGGAAAGCAAATAATATAATATCACAGTAATTTAAAATTATTTAAATAATAATAAATAAATAAATAAATAAATAATGCTGAACAATTCACACAGCATTATCTAGCCCCAAGGTAAGCAGAGCTTGTGTTATGGGTACTAGATAATTGATATACATAATAATATACGAGTACATAGATAGATATTTTTTATTATACATAGAAAACGACCAGAACACCCTGAACAAATATCTGCAGATCGTACAAATATTTGTCCCGAGGCGGGAATCGAACCCGCAACCTCCTGCGTCGCAGGCGGACCTTCGCCCACCGCCAATAATAAAATATAATAATCACATAAATACCTAATGCAGTTGCTGTTTACATTACCCATAATGCATTTCTACTGTCATATTCAAAGCACAATCTCCAACAAAGCAGAAGATCAAATCCCAGTTCCCACAAATTGGTCTCAGAAAGAAGCCAAGCTCATCAGAGGGTCCATTACGGCCCGGACTCGTTCGGTCCAGTGGCCATTGTTATGGTAATGCTAACTGGACAACAGTTGGCGAGCTGCGATCAGCCAGATCGATTAGAACGAGGGTACTCAGGAAACTGGTTACCAACGCTTGTCATTTAAGTTAAAGTCAATAATTTTTAATTTCCTTAGGAGTCAAATAATAGTCTAGATCTTCATGTGTAAGAGACTCTCAGCAGTTAACAGTCCTGGCTGGCTAGATTAAATAGATAGATGAGTTTTTTCGAAAGGATTTGGCTATCTTTGTTGAGGTCTGTAGGTGCCTCCAAGATAACCATAAGTTTCAAGCGATTATACTACCTTATCTATCATGAAGTCAACCCGAGAATGGCTAAAAACATTTTGATTATAATTGTGAACTTGATGGAACCAGCTCTCGATGTAAGCTCAGTCCGTAATACTTCCGATTAGACGAATAGTCGCTCAAATGCTCCCGTTAGAATATAAATCGAACGTGATTGGAGAATAAATTGTTTATTGGCAAGCACACTTTGGATAGAACACACTATGGATCGGAAATTCGCCATTTTTCAGTGATGGCTGCTGACAGGAAGTCGTTTGTGAATAATTTTAGTAAACATTGATCAGAATGATAAACGTAGACGTAGACTAAACGTAGACTATAGAAGGCCATGCCTGGCGTAACTGGAAGAGGCCTGCGTCCGTCAGTGGACCGGTATACGCTGTACATGAAGTGTGCGTATCCGTTTTTATACTTTGGGCTGCGTTTATAAATGACAGCGAGAGCTTGAGTATATTTTTTCGTTTTATAGCCTTTAACGTTTTACGTAGACACGGGTGTTGAGTTATACCGTGTTTTACTCATCATCTTATTAGCCCAACGATGCCATCCACTGTTTAACATAGGCCTCCACATAGTTATTATTATTTACTTAACTAAAAATTAAAACTTATCCATTACCTTACGTTATTTTAGAATCAGACGATGGAGCACTTTAAAATAGGGTCTTGCTACTTAGAATTAATTTATTAGTCTGCTCAGTAACATTCAAATTCGATTCATTATTTATTCCGAATCCGTCGTGTTCGCTGCAGCACTGATTAACAGGCGCCTAATTGAGTAACGAACGGGGAAATATACTCGTACTACTAACATCTAGTCGTATTATAGATATACTACGATCATCTGGTCGTAGTATATTCTATGTATTTTACAGTATTGTGCTTGCTAAATACTTGCGATGGTGAGTATGTATTTTCGCTTTGCGGTGCAGCGGTGCAAGGAAAATGGAGATCTAGATAGGATTGATTTGTTTCATTAGTATTCTGTTATTTTATTCATTTAGTGTCTGCAAAGCAGATTTCAGGTCTTCTATCGACGCCGGAGATCTTGTTGATACTCTCTTTCCTCGTACGTGTCGTTTTAGCTGGTCCCACATATGCTCGATTGGGTTCAAGTCAGGACTGAGGGCTGGCCAGTCTAGTGTGGGAATGTCGACATCTTGCAGGTCTAGTCACTGCAGCGTGCATTAGGAGGATATCTTCGCCAATAAATCCGGCGTAAGGGAGCACATGGCCTAGAAAAATGTCGTTGATGTATCTTTCTGCGGTTAGTCCACCTGCCGACCGCCTCCGGGTATGAAAATTAGCTCCGCTTCTGCTTCAATGGACTGCCACTGTTTCCGCAAAGCAGCATTATGAGAATCGCTCTCCCGGTCTCCTAGAGACTCTACGTCGACGGTCGCTACCATGTAGGCACTTTTAGGTTTCGTCCGAGAACATTACTCAACTCCTTTGCTCCATATCCAAATCTAAGTGATCGCGAGCAAACTGAAGCCTGGCTTGTCGGTGGGCTGGAGACAATTTGCTCTTCTTTAGCACAAAAATGTGGGACACAGCAGTAAACATAACACTACGGAAGTAGCTGAAATAAACAAGTCAAGATGTCTGTAATATGACGGATTTTTTTTGACTGCATACGCTGCAGAACTAAGTCTCTTAGATAGCTTATCTATGTGTTTATTAATGTTTATTATCTAAGTGATATCTAAGAATACGGTACTTTCTACAATTTGTAACGTTTCTCATTTACCAGCCAGCCTTAACTTGTTAAACATTAGGTAGAATTAATCTAATACATTTGTTTTGGTTTCGTTAAGCAAAAAATTATGGACACTAAACCAATGGACAACCATCTAGTCGAGATATTTAGAGCGTGCATCGCAAACAAATACATACCGCATAAATGGAGGGAAGTGAAGGTAGTATTTATACCAAAACCAGGAAGAAGTGATTATACACAAGCAAAATCTTTCAGGCCAATAAGCCTGACATCATTTCTTCTAAAAACACTGGAAAGGCTATGTGACAGAGAAATAAGAGACAACATACTCTCTCACAACCCACTTCACCCACAACAACATGCCTACAGTAAAGGCAAATCAACAGAATCCGCCCTACATAGCGTAGTCTCAAGAATAGGAGGCATACTAGCGTCGAAACAGCCAACGCTGGCGGCCTTCATAGACATAAAAGTAGCTTTTGACAAGACCAAATTCACCAGCATATACAGAGCATTGACTAGATATGATGTCACGCCAACGATAGCTGAGTGGATAAACAACATGCTTAAGAACAGAGCAATACAAGTCACCATCAATAATACCACAAGAGGTGTAGTTGCCAGGGGCTGCCCCCAAGGCGGCGTCCTATCGCCCCTACTATGGAACATAGTTGTAGACGAACTCATCCGCAAGCTCAACGGCCGCGGACTTGTCACAATAGGATATGCGGATGACCTCGCGATCCTGGCGACAGGGTGTTTCGAGAATACACTATGCGACCTGATCAAACTCGCCTTCAAAACCATCGAAGCATGGTGCAACGATCATGAACTCTCAGTGAACCCCACAAAAACGGAAGTAATAATGTTCACAAACAAGCGACATCTAGGGAACCTGAAACTCCCAAAACTGTTTAACACAGAGATAAAGCTAAAAACAGAAGTCATACTAGACAGCAAACTGCAGTGGAACAAACACCTTGACTACAAACTACAGCGAGCCACCGCCACCTTCTACCAATGCAGCAGAATGCTAGGAAAAACATGGGGACTTTCACCAAAAATAACCATATGGCTCTACACTGCTATCATAAGACCAACGTTATCATACGGAGCTGTAGTCTGGTGGACCAGAACGGAGCTAAACACCGTGATAGCCAAACTACAGCGCTTCCAAAGAATGGCATGCTCAGCGATAACAGGCTGCATGAGAACCACACCCGGTGCTGCCCTAGACATCATCCTAGATCTAGCCCCATTAGACCTGTACATTCAACAAGAGGCGACGATGGCGGCGCTAAGACATGACATGACAACATGGGGCTATGGGGAGTCACAGGCAGCCCACACGCTCAGATCATGGACAGGGCCATTTTATATGAACATCTAATAGCCGCCCCCTGCGACAAAATGCCCAGTAAACCAATAATAGATAAACACTACCGGATACAATTATACGAGGACCATAAAGATGAATCAGGCACCCACGAAGTCAGAATCTACACAGATGGCTCCAAAACAAACACAGGCACGGGTGCTGGGGTTCACTCAATGGACCTCAACATTAACATATCAATAACACTAGGAAAACACAGCTCCATATTCCAATGTGAATGCGTAGCTATAACCGAGGCAGCCACAGCCGTGCAGAAAAGAGAAATAAGCGACCAATGCGTGCGCATTCTCTCCGATAGTGCTGCCATACTCAGGGCTCTGGAAGGAAACAGCTGTAACTCCAAGCTCGTGTACGAATGTCACCTGGCATTAGAGAGGATATCCACCAAGAACAGGATCATCTTTCAATGGATCAAGGGACATAGCGGATCTCTAGGTAACGACGCCGCCGATGAATTGGCACGGAGGGGATCGGATACTACCACAAAAGGTCCAACACCTTTCCTACCGCTACCATTCTCGCTACTCCAGACATGGACAAGGCTCAGAACTAGAGAGATGCATAACGAACGATGAACACGCCTTCTAGAATGCAGACAAGCCAGAGCGGCGCTTCCATCAACATCACCGAGGCTGACAAAACGCCTGCTAAACCTAAATATAATGTACCTGTGTATCCTGGTAGGAACACTAACAGGACACTGCCCACTAAACAAACACCTATTTACCATTGGAGCGACGGATAGCCCTCTATGCAGAGGATGCCTCAGCGATGACGAATCAGCTGCCCACGTAATCCTGGAATGCGAGGGAGTAACAACACAACGAACCGAAATCCTCAAATTGCCGAGGTCACTCCGCGAAGCCTGTGAAGATCCCAGGAAGATTCTGCGCTTCTGGACGGAGTTAGGCTGGCTATGCTAGCAAATGAGACACACAACGGACCAAATACGAGTCTAAATGCGGAAATAGGAGTACTTCCACCTAAACCTAAACCTAGCCTAACCAATGGACTACTTTTGAGATTGTAATGTTCACATCGTCGAAATTTGTGTTTTGTCGTTTAGTGATAGAATTGTTCTGCAGGGGGCGCTGCTGCCCGCTTCCGGTGGATATTCCTTAGTCGCACACGACGCCCGCGGGGAGTTGGGGTTGTGCAAATTCTAACCAATACAATCTCGTGATTATTCTTGAAAAGATGAGGCAGGTCGTTAATATAACTAACTACAGACCAGAAGACCGTTTAATGTAAACTCTTTGTATCCTATCACTCAGATGTAAGAAGATCCAAAGAGTTCCTTATTTCATAGTGATGTAGTTTTCTGATTAATGTTTCATGTTGTAGGCAATCGAACCCTTTTGACAAGTCGCAAAAAACACCTAAAACATCTTGCGACTTCTCACAAGCATCAAAAACATGCAAAACTAACTCTGCACCGGCATGAGTAGTTGACCTGCCGGTAGTAAACCCGAATTGCTTACCATGTAGCAGGTCATTGCCAATGAAATGCCTAAGCAATTTATGTAAAATAGGTAAGTTTTTCAAAAACAAGCAATCAGCGCGAGTGAATATGAGCTTTATATTGATTTCTGTCTGTATCGGTGATAGGTATTATAGCGGTAGGGTGAACTAGATCCTACGAAGAGTATAAATGTCGTAACCATATCCTAGAATTGATCACTTCATGATGTAACCGAACATTTCATGAAATGGTTGTATTTGTTCGACCTCTGTGGCGCAGCGGGCGAAGGTCTGCCTGTGACGCAGGAGGTTGCGGGTTCGATTCCCGCCTCGGGACAAATGTTTGTACGATCTGCAGACATTTGTCCAGGGCGTTCTGGATGTTTTCTATGTCTGATAAAAAATATCTATCTATGTAGTGTATTGTATTAAGTATATCAGTTATCTAGTACCCATAACACAAGCTCTGCTTAGCTTGGGGCTAGATAATGCTGTGTGAATTGTCCAGCATTTTTTTTTTTTTTTTCATGTAATGGGAAATACGCACTGCCCACATTATGATGTAGTCTGGTCAGATCAATGAATAATCAGCGCTAAACGATAGGTATATATAATGAGACAGTTTGTATGTTTCTCAAAAATAAATCAGAATGGGCTGACATTAGAGGTTGCGACTTCCGCTACTTTAAGGAACATTTAGGAATAGAACAAGGAAAGTCAGGACTTGAAGCTAGTGTGACACACACGCGTCCCGCACCTCAGCACACCTCAGCACACCTCAGCACACCTCAGCACACCTCAGCACACCTCAGCACACCTCAGCACACCTCAGCACACCTCAGCACACCTCAGCACACCTCAGCACATAGTTCAATTTCCTGAGAAACTGACTATTCTTTCAAGCGACACCTCGGGGTGCCGTGAGCGAATAAAAGCATTATGCCTAAAAGCTTCAGGCCATACTCTGAAAATGAAAGTATAAGGGAAAAGTCATCTCGCAACACTGTCTAACAATATCAAACCTTATTTTGCTGAAACTAGAGTTTAAGACAGGTTTGTACCCACGTTGGTAAAGTTTGGAAAATTCATATTAATATTTAACTATGGTTGTTTGTATGAGTCAAGTGTTGAAAGTTTAGAATCGTAAATTAATTATGAATATGATGTGGGTAGCTCCCTTGTTTCTAGAGAGTGGGTTGTGTTGGGGATGATCTTCCACTCTATTATGTTATAACAAGGGTCGGTAGTCTTGCTCTATTTCCCTGCACTACCTATACTATATGGTAGCTAATTTCGTATGCAAATAAAATATTTTAAGCATACATTATTGCCTACATTTAATATTGAACAATAACTCAGGACGTTAAACAGTTTTCTACCGTCTTGGTATTAGTTGTTTGATGAGACTTCTGTACCCCGATCCAAAGTAAAATATGTTTCTAATTCGACCCAGTGTCCCCGGACAAGCTAACTTACATATACCCCTTCCAATAGGTTTTGTGTGCATGGGATTCCCTTAGAAATTTCAAAATATTCGGACTAAAATGGCTGTAACTTTTGAGACTTAGAAGTTTTATTTATATTGCGGCTTCAAGAGGTTACGGACTTGAGTATTTGACGTTAATTTCAATTCGATACGTCCACGCGTTTCTGAGAAAAGAGGGTTGACAGACGGACAGACAGACAGACGGACAACAAAGTGATCCTATACAGGTTCCTCTTTTTCCTTTTGAGGTACATAACTCTAAAAATCAACTTAAGCTTCCGCTCGCGCTGCTCTCAGTTCCCTCTTGCAGCCTTAAGTTATGTTGCTAGTGTGCTCTTGAAGGAAATTCAAATGTTATCTGTATTATGCATTTTAAAGTCCCTCCAACACAGAGCAGTGGAATACGGTCTGCGCTCAATGACCTGCAGTTTGTCGAAATTGATGCATCCATTTCATATTCTAGCAGAGTGGTTCTGTGTGACCGATGGTGTGGACGTTTTTTTCATAGCGCTTCTCTTGACATAACATGACATGACAAATAAAAATCTAGCAGCTACTTATCCTCACGTGAAAGCGAGTCACCTCCTCACACACGTTATTTATTTTTTAAATTCTTTCCTCAATTCCTTTTCCTCAAGTAAGAATGTACGATGTATGTATATAGGTCTCTATTCGGGCATAGACCAAAACTGTCGGCGGGCCATGCCGTGCGTACGAGCAGCGAGGGGAGCACGGGACAGTTGAGATCAGGACAGACCTGACGCTGACGGCCCCAACACTAGGTAGCTGGTCACGACGAGAGCAGGCTCATTAGTATTCCACATCCCTGGCCCGAGCTTGCATGTTGATTGCACAATCACGTCAGTAATCAAATGTAATTGGACATCAACACCGAGCTAGTTGAGATGAGTCATTGTCCTTTAGTAGTAAAGATAGAGCAGCCAACCAATTCGGAAGTGACATTTTAGTATAGAAGAAAAAAAAACAGAGAGACTCCCTGTGCTGTTCTCAATTTTTTACTTTTAATAATAAGTACGTTAACTCACACTAATTACATTAAGAAGAGAATAATACTTAATTATAATGCTTTCAGCTAAGCCACAATACATATATATATTTATCTACTGTGGCTAAGCCTTTGTTAAATAACGTTGTAGAAACATGCACCCCCAATTCGCCGAATCGCCGACAGGTGGAGCAACACTGCGGCTGCCTACAACAACATTCATACATAGACATGTCGCAACAACCCGTCGCCGGGCTATGTCGCCGACTTTGCTGTCGACTCCATAACGGCTCATTTTAGACTAGTGCAACCATTTATTTTACCCTCTAGGTTTCCGAACCATACGAATTATCAATAACTAGTTTATGTTTCAATGGAACCGTTTCTAGGTGATTTCTATCCCATGGGAACTGATTTATGGGATAAAAAGTGTAAAATGTTTAATTCCAGGATTTAAATGCTGAATATTTGCATACAAGTATGTATGCAAAATTTCAGCCCGATCCGTTTAGTAGTTCTGGCGTAAAGAGGTAACAAACATCCATCCATCCATCCAAATTTTCGCATTTATAATGTGAAGTCATCGATATAAGTAAAACTTGGAGGATTGAGCACTAGCTCCTCGAAAGTGGAACGCTCAAATTGAGTCCAATTAGGTCCACCCTCAGTCACAGTCGGACCGGCGCCGCCGGTTTACGTGTTTCGCGTGTATTGTTGTCTCGATCGCACTTCGGTCTAGGTACGTCTTTCCATCATTGTTGTACAATAGTTAGGTATATTGCAATAGATTGGAAATAGTGTGTCTTTGCGTTTAGTTGTAGGTAACACAACACTGGCCATTTGTTGTGATAGCGCTGGGAGGACGTACCATATCTACAGAATTTTACTTATATCAATGGATATAGTGTAATCTTTTTACATAATGTAACAAATGTTTAATTACACACGGGTTTGGTGATGGTCCGACATAAAAATGACAGCTGGGGTCATTTGCAACATTTTTTCCATAAAAACTTTTTGCCTAAGACAACACTTTTTAGGGTTTCGAAGATCGGTTTCGAAACCCTTATGGTCTCGCTTTGTCTGTCCTTTTTTCCCTCCTTAATAACTCAGCAACTACAGCAGCTATCAACTTGAAATTTAAAATAATAATACATTTCGTGTGCCTGTACAGATTTTAAGAAAAAAAAATGAAAAAAAATGAAAAATGAAAATGAACATTTTCCATACAAATTGAAATGTCAAAATTTTAAAAGAGACCTACAGAGTCAAGTGGGGTATCAAATAAAAGGTATTTGTTTGTACATTTCAAAATAGTTTTTGAAATTTCAATAGGTTTCATACTTTTTGAAATATTTTGAAAATAGTCGAAAAAATACCCATTCCCCCCCCCCTATCTCCGAAGTTTGCAGAGCGATCCATTCAAAATGTATTGAGCGTTTGTAGATATAGATCTATATTTTACAGGAAAAATATAGAGAAGTCTGTAAACTGAACCCTTTTCGAAAAATGGTCAAAAAGAGGGGGGATAATTTTCAAAAAGGGGGGTTACCCCACTGAGTGGGGTATCATATGAAAGGTATCGGTTTGTACATTTCAAAATAGTTTTTGAAATTTCTGTAGGTTTCATACTTTTTGAAATATTTTGAAAAAAGTTGAAATTTTACCCGCTCCCCCCCCTCTATCTCCGAAGTTTGCAGAGCGATCCGTTCAAAATGTATGAATCGTTTGTAGATATAGATCTATATTTTACAGGAAAAATATAGAGAAGTCTGTAAAATGAACAGTTTTTGAAAAATGGTCAAAAAGAGGGGGGATAATTTTCAAAAGGGGGAGCTACCCCACTAAGTGGGATATCATATGAAAGGTATTGGTTTGTACATTTCAAAACAGTTTTTAAAATTTCTGTAGGTTTCATACTTTTTGAAATATTTTGAAAAAAGTCGAAATTTTACCCGTTCCCCCCCCCCTATCTCCGAAGTTTGCAGAGCGATCCATTCAAAATGTGCAAAGCGTTTGTAGATATAGATCTATATTTTACAGGAAAAATATAGAGAAGTCTGTAAAACGAACACTTTTTGAAAAATGGTCAAAAAGAGGGGGGATAATTTTCAAAAGGGGGGGTTACCCCACTGAGTGGGGTATCATATGAAAGGTATCGGTTTGTACGTTTCAAAACAGTTTTTGAAATTTCTGTAGGTTTCATACTTTTTGAAATATTTTGAAAAAAGTCGAAATTTTACCCGCTCCCCCCCTCTATCTCCGAAGTTTGCAGAGCGATCCGTTCAAAATGTATGAATCGTTTGTAGATATAGATCTATATTTTACAGGAAAAATATAGAGAAGTCTGTAAAATGAACAGTTTTTGAAAAATGGTCAAAAAGAGGGGGGATAATTTTCAAAAGGGGGAGCTATCCCACTAAGTGGGGTATCATATGAAAGGTATTGGTTTGTACATTTCAAAACAGTTTTTAAAATTTCTGTAGGTTTCATACTTTTTGAAATATTTTGAAAAAAGTCGAAATTTTACCCGTTCCCCCCCCCCTATCTCCGAAGTTTGCAGAGCGATCCATTCAAAATGTGTGAAGCGTTTGTAGATATAGATCTATATTTTACAGGAAAAATATAGAGAAGTCTGTAAAATGAACACTTTTTGAAAAATGGTCAAAAAGAGGGGGGATAATTTTCAAAAGGGGGGGCTACCCCACTAAGTGGGGTATCATATGAAAGGTATCGGTTTGTACATTTCAAAACAGTTTTTAAAATTTCTGTAGGTTTCATACTTTTTGAAAATTTTTGAAAAAAGTCGAAAAAATTACCGCTACACCCTATCACCGAAGCATGGAGAGAGATCCATCTGAAATGTAGGTTGGTACCTACTAGTGTTAGGTCTTCATTAAATTTCGGAGTTTCTAACCGGTACCTTTAGTACATACCTACTTGTTCACAAACGTTCGAAACCCTCGGCGCGCGAGTTACACTCGCACTTGACGGGTCTTGTTTTTAATGATTTTTTTTTAGGAAATTTCCAAAGCCGTGCCTTTTTGACTTAATAACTTTTGATTTGTGTTGTTTCTTTAGTCTGAATTTCATTATGTTCAATCTGTAATGTATTCCTGGTCTAAAATTAATGATACAAACCGCAAAGAATAACAAACAAGAAAATTACAGGCTATTAAAGATATGAAAATAGGAAAAAAATATCGAACACCTCAACTTGCCAGCAGCTTAAAAAAATAATTAAAGCCGTTTATGAATTTCAAATGCTTTTAAAAAGTGCTCTATTAAATGTTCTTTGTAACGATATACGACATGTCTCCCAAAACTAAAAATGCCTGACCAAATTTACCGATAAACTGTCGTAAAGGCGTAATATAATCTTCTTCTTATCATTCCTGGCAACGAACAAGATTTCTAATAGGCGACTACAGTCTAATAAGCCCACCGAAGACAAGGAATGCCATGTTTATTACTGAAGAATTTGCCAAAACGTATGTTGTAGTTCAACATAATTTTAGTTATGAACCGACGCAGGACGATACAAATTGTCCATGTTATATTTTCCTAACGTTTATTATCCGAGCTAAAAATTAAACTTCTCGTTAAAATTATGAGCGTATAAAGTTTCTTATGTAATGAATTATGGTTTGAGTTCCAACAAACATGACATTTACAACTGCAATCAAATGCCTGCGACCGAAACAAAATTCTAAGTACAAGGGTTCGCTGTGCAGTGGCGGAGCTGTGCGGTGATCGCGTTAAATCGACTTCAAACACTTTTATATTTTACTTTACTAAACCTACGAGATTGTGAAACTGAAAAGCAAACTGACACAATTTTTAAAAAATGAAGCTAGCTCTGAATTTGCCACCATGCATCAGGGAACTTCACCCTCACCTCACTCATTCCGAAAGATCGTATCTTGACGTGTCTGGTGAGTGTCGTATGTGTAGTCAGATCTGGACGGCAGCCAGCTCGGTCGAGCTTCAATAGGTTCCTGGACGAAGATTGATGGGCGAAGATGGTGAAATGAACCATTCGATTACTTTCTAGTTACCTGCACTGCTCTAGTATTGCAGCAATCACAGTAGCAAACTACGGCGTGGCACACTTTGGTGTGGCATTATCCGTAGCAAGCTACGGCGAAGCAAGCTACGGCGTAGCAAGCTACGGCGAAGCAAGCTACGGCGTAGCAAGCTACGGCGAAGCAAGCTACGGCGTAGCAAGCTACGGCGTAGCAGTTGCTTAGCAATGTTTTGCGTAGCAATTTTTGTACATCGCACTCTTCGTCATAGCTACGGATGCAGTTACACTGATCCGATACACGACTGTTACAGAGGGATGGTAATGAATAGGCAGTCTAAGGAAGAAATTGCTTTTAGCAATAAGGCCGCCTATTGTATGTTTTTGTTTTATTTTATTTAGACATAAAATTTTCTATTTATTTTGTATGTAGGTACAATAAAGTGTTCATCATTCATTCAAAAGCCTGCAGTCCGAGGCACACGGGGCTGTCGGTCGCGAGCCGGCGCCAGCGCGGCCTGCCGAGGAAGTCATAATAGGATTGTTGCGACATCAAGTGGAGAAGTTAGTCAGATTATACACGTATGTTCCTAAGACAATTAAAAGAATTTGAAAATATAGGTATTTTTACAAATCTATTTTGCGACAAAATACATGCGGTAACAGTTTCAAACTATTTTGTTTTATTCATTTAAATTGTGGGTTAAACAACGTCGTCGTTTAACTTCAAACTTCTTCAACGTGATTGGGCTAAACTAGATTAAGCCAAAGCTAAAATAAACAGTGCAAAAAACAACAAGCAACTTCTTTAGTTTAACCGCACCAGCCTCGCCCAGCTCTCGCAGGGGAATGAATATTAAGCATTTTTGATTTATGTAGCGCTGGACTCACCTCCTGGACGGGACATCCCAAGACAGAAATAAATTTTAACAATAACACTGTTCTGATAAGTTGCTTTTGTTCGTAAATAATATTAGCGGATAGAATCGAATTAGAATTATGAAATAAATATACTGTTATAATTTTATTTTATCTCAAAGAATGGCTAAATGGAAGGTGTTATAATATTAGGATAAAACCATATTTAGTAACAATTCCCACTTGCAATCAGAGAAGGTAAACAACCAGACTTACGCAATACAAAATTGTCATGTAAATTACCGCACGAACACAACTAAATTTGTAAAGGAAAAGACCACACCAATTAGAAAATAAAAAAAACTCATCCAAAATAAGTCGACTAGTTTCGTCTCTCCACGAGACATTATCAAGAGGCTATAACAATACTCGACTTTGACACTGAGACCGCCGTCGCAACAACGACAGAACGCCAGTGATGTTGCCTCTCTGAGCTCCCTGCGCAAAGTGAAGCATGGTCCGCAACACCCCCACTTATATAGTCACGAATGCCGTGACACAGAGCGTGCTCGGTGTTAAAGGTGTTATAAAAACGTATTGTTTTTTTGATCTAAGCCTCACAAGAATTTAAAGTCACCGAAACAGGTAAAATATGAACTTAATATATAGGTACCGCTTAAAAACACTTTGAAATGTTGAAAGTAAGTTAAGAAGTCGAGAAAGGCCGACTACGACGACGTCTATGACACCACACTTTAAGAGCCTAGGCATCCTCACACTGCCCTGCATAGTCATCTCGCAGGTAGCGCTGTACGTGAGGAGCAACCTTGGCTTGTATGCGACACACCGTGACTTCGCATACCGCACTCGTAACCAGCACAAACCGGTGCAGTCACTAGCGCGGTCCCCGACGAAATTGTCGTATTTGACTCATATCATGGGCCCTAAGTTGTACAACAGGTTACCAGATTTGATGAAAGAGGCTGCACACAATGGTATTTATAAGCGCCGCCTGAAACGCTGGCATAAGGAGCAAACTTTTAATAGCTTAAATCAGCAATTAAATGTTATTTAATTGCTTAATTATAATTGTATTCAATGATTTTTATTATAAACATAATGTAACTATATTATTTTTCAAGATATATTTTTAATGTCATTTTATTGGTTATTTGTAGCTACAATTTATAGAATATTTTAGCTTTGGTATAATTTAAGTGAGTCTTAGATTTATCGACATGTAACAGTATTGTTATAAATAAAGAACTATTGAACTGTTGTCATCGACTAGATAATATCGAGTGTTAAAGTGGGCAAAATCCACTTACGGACACTCCACCACGTCGGTAGTATGTTTCGCTTCTATGTGTCTATTGTATTCACCTAATTTAGGTTAGTGAGGTCTCCCGGGGTCAGTTGGGGAAACAAGTTAATTAAGTGTGAATTAGAATTTTGCAAGTTCCAACATTGATTTTAATGTACTAATTACCCTTCTAGATCTACCTAGATAGGTAACATCATAATTTTTGGATGAAATATTGTCAAGCCAAAGTTAAAAAATAATGTAGGACTTGCACTGTACGGTCCGTACACCACGTATAGTAACTAAGCTGGATATATCGGAAAAACCAAGAGATACATTTTAACTGATATTAACGATAGGCTGTAGTTACTAATGAAATTATAGTGAGACGCGTGTGTCGATTGACAGGTGATCTAGCTTCTGCCCGAGGCTTTAGACTCGAATAAAAAGCAGCCAAAACGTTATCCCAGTTCCTTAACTACATTTATGCAGAATTTCAGCTCGTACTTTTTAGTAGTTTTAGCGGGACAAAGAAACAAACATGCTAACATCTAAAAATCCGCCCAAACTTTCGCATTTAACTTATTCTAACTACACCATTTTAGTAACCTTTGGTTAATCAATTCATAATAAAAGATCCAAAAATCCAACTGATTCGTCTTCTTTTATTCTATTCCTCGACGACGATAGCTGAATGCTCGAATGGGTTATTTATGGCGTCCCTTTTACAGTCCCTTTTGATAGAGACGAGTCAAGTGATCTATTGAAGATATCATTGGTCTGATTTTTGTGTTACTTTTGTAGTAAGTTAATTTTTAACGATAAGGGTGGCTGGCACAGAGTAAAATATACGCGCAGTTGCGGGGTCAACTTCGCGAGACATATTTTATCTTTTTAAAAATAAAATTAGTATTTGACAAAGTTTTGTTCCGGGTCTGGGTGTTTTATATCTGTTTTATGTATGATAAACCTACTTAGCTATATATTTCGGAAAATCATTCCTGTCACCTGCCTGCCTGGTGCCCATAGCGGTGCCCATAGCGGTGCCCATAGCAAATGCTCTGCTTACTACTGCTAGGTGGAGGCTTGATGTGCGAGTTCTTTCTAGCATTATTTATGTTATCTTCGTAAAAGGCTACTTACGATCAACATGATGTGCTTGGGATGAAGAAAACACACATTAATGGATTGATTTTTGAGATCGGTGTAAGATTGAAGAGCTGTCTGCGAACCTCATCTAAAATATTACGAACTCTCATAAGTAAAGTCTTACTTACAAACTTAGAGGTCTTCAAAAGATAGAAGAAGAAACGTTTAATTACTCGAAAAAAAAAAGAATAAATAATTTCGAATTCCAAGTTCAAATATCCCCGTGGCGTCATAAACTCATAAACTCATAAACTCATTTATTCGTGCATAAACAGCATACGTACATTTCATCATTTAAAAATCACAATTATTAGGAAGTAGAAGTACATTTATAAAAAATTACTTAATGTAATCTGATGTCTTTCGGCAGCCGAACTCATCGAACGTATAGAACGCTTGATTTACAAGCCACGTTTTAAATCTGTGCTTGAATGCCGAGTGGCTCGGCGCTTCCAATATGTCCCTTGGGATTCTATTGTAGACGGTGGGGCCCATCACATGCGTCAGCTTCCCCGATTTAGCCAGAGTTCTTGGGGCTGCAGCCAGCCTCTCTGCATGGCGAGTGTTGTATCTGTGGGAGGCGCCGAGCTTAGGGTATATGTCTGGATTGGAGCGCACGTGTGTTCCTACTTGGTAGATAATCAAGGAGGGCAGGGTCAGTATGCCTAATTCCTTAAAGTAAGGTCTGGCGGATTCGTCGCTGGGGATGCCCGCGATTGTTCTCACTGCGCGTTTTTGTAGTCGGAAAGCTCGTTCCCATTCTGCAGCTCGGCCCCACAGCTCGGTTCCGTACTGCAGCAGAGATTGCACCGTCGCGAAGTAGCAGGATCGAACGACCTTCCCAGGTAAGAACCGTGATAATCGACTTAGGGCAAAGCATGCACCGCCGAGTTTTCCGCATATTTTGTTTATATGGGATTCCCAAGTGAGCCCATTATCCAGTTCGAAACCTAGGAAGGTCGTTCGGTCCACTTGCTCAATGCGCAGACCTCCGGCAAGAACGTTTAGTTTTCTCAACTGATGGCCGGAGAGACAAAAGTGGATGAAGTGGGTTTTCGAGACATTGAGTACCAATCCATTCATTTCGAACCAACCCGCTAGCTGGCTGGCTGCAGTGTTGAGGTTCTGCTCTAGCTGGTCGATCGATGGTGCCATCACCACGGCAGCGACGTCGTCTGCGTACATCATCACTTCGGCAGCGTCCACGGACTCTGGAAGGTCATTAAGCAATAATGAGAACAGGATATTGGAAACTGAGGAGCCCTGCGCGACGCCCATTGTTGAGGTAAGTGGGCTTGACTTCAGTGCTCCTCCAGCTCCTACCACTATTTGTGACCTCCCTTTCATCATACATGCCAGTAGTCGTAATGGAGCGTGTACTATGCCATAGTGCTGTAGTTTGGCTTCTAGGACCTCGTGGTCGGCCACGTCGAACGCTTTCGAGAGGTCGCAGCACAGCACGGCTACGTGCTGCTTCCTCTCTCGAGCATCTAACACCCGACGTATGACCTCTCGCGTGAGTGACGTGGTAGACTTGCCTTCGCGGTATGCGTACTGGCGGTCTGAGAGTGCGTGCGTACTTGTCAGATATTCTGTGATTCGGGTACATAGGCCATTTTCGAAGACCTTGGCCACCGCTGGGATGATTGACACAGGCCTGTACGAATCGATGTCGTGAGGTTTTCCTTTGCCCTTGAACAGTGGTGACACTTTACTAAGTTTGAGTGGCTCGGGGTACTCTCCTGTCTGAATGCACCTGTTGTACAGTTCTGCTAGTAACGGAGCTAATGGGGCCGCCGCCATGCGCACCAGTCTCATAGATATCCCATATGCATCCTTGGAAGGCTTCGGTGTTATTCGGGATAGTATAATGCGGTATACCTCATGTGGTGTAAACCAGCGCAGTCTCAGCGAGCGGTCCGCAGGAGCGCGCGCCGCCTCGAGCGCGCCGATCACACGAGAAGTGCTGGCGGCAGGCGCTCCGCAGGCGGTGGCAGCATGAATGAACCGGTGATTCATAGCATTCACTGTGTCCACTTTGTTGAGGAATGGTTGCCCGTTGGGGTTTCTTATGATTTCTGTAAAATCAATTGCAGTGTGTTTATTTACGCCCCTCTGTTTGTTAACAATACCTCACATTGTTTTTGAGGTATTCTTACTTATATTTAATATGTTTGAGTAAAATTGTATTTGCTTATTTCTAATCATGTCATCATATTTTGAATTTAGTTCATTAATTAAGGTATTCAGGTGTTCATTATACGAGGTCAATTTACTGATTTCAATAATGTCAAATAATAATATTCTAAAAGATTCAATGTCATTTGTAATCCATGATTGCTTTTTATAACTACAGTGCTTTTTTTTAAGAGGGAAACATATATCATTTTTGTTTACAATTATATTAATTAATGATTGAGTTAGGGAATTGAGGTCATTACAATGCTTTTTAAAAAGTTCTGTCCAGTCTATACTCAAAAGAAAATCAACAAAGTTGTCACAATTCATTTGGGACTGGTCCCGCACAAGTTTTGATTCAAAGTTTTTAGATGACACATACCAAGCAATTTCACTGCGGACAGCTAGGTGGTCACTTAGGTTAGTGGTCACCGGCTTTGTGGTCACTATGTCTGAGTTTATGTTTGAATAAACATGGTCCAGACTAGATGAAACTGTTGATGACACACGGGTGGGGAAGCTGACTTCATTGGTCATGCCGTGGGTGGATAACAGATCAGAAAGTTTATTCTGGTCAGACATGTTATCAGTGCCAAGGACATTAATGTTGAAGTCGCCTACCACTAAGCATTTCAAGTCAAGTTCGCATATTTTATCAAGTACAGTTTCCAAATATGGTAAAAAATCACTAGTACTCACTAGATTATTTGTCCTGTAGATGCATACAATTGTCAAGTTGTATTCGATGAGGTCGACTGCCGATATTTCACACAGTAACTCTACTGCCAATTTCACAATATCCGAGTTTTCAACACACTTTATACCGTCTTTTACATAGATACAAGTGCCACCTTGGGAAGTGCTGATTCTACAATATTTCGATGATAGTTTGTATCCGTCTAACACTACGCTTTTTAACTCGGATTCACGAAGAAAATGCTCTGTAAACGCGAGTACGTCACATTTTAATATACTTTGCAGGAGAATTTCAATTTTTTGAGTTTTTCGGTTGATACCGCGAATGTTTTGATGGCAAACAACAAGTTTAGAAAAAGTCTTTGTAGTATCGTGGGTTTTCACGTCACTTGCTTTTGGAGCCGCCGTGGCTGGTGCCGGGGTAGGGCCTGGGGCTTCCACCGCCAGTGCGGGCGCCGCCGCTTTCGGCGGCCGCGTTGGATGCGCCCCGCCATTGTTGGCGAGGCCGAGCTTGAAACCACTCCGATACACAAACACCTTGTGGCCATGAAAGCGGCGAACTGAGGCGCTCGTACAGACTCTCAGGCATTCCAATGACAAATGAGGAGAATCTGTCGGATTTGATTTGACGTTTCTCGATTGTGTACCCTCCATTGGGTAGTATTTTGTTGACGTATTTAAGAATGGTTTCTGTATTCGTTTCTGGTTTGAATTGCCATGCTTGAATGTATTTAATCCTTTCCACTGTCTGGATTTCGTCGTCTTCTTTTCCGGTCCCTGCAATAATGGTCCGGCGTTTTTGTGTTTTCTTGTGACTAACCACCTTCCATTCACTAGTAGTCTTGATATTGGCGTTGTTGTCAGCGGAACCGCTGGCGGCGGTAGTAGCTGTTGTAAGCGTAGCTGGCGTTGAAGGCTTAGTCACCGCTGGTTTCGTGGACGCACATTGCCCGGCTATTGCGTTGTGGCCGTTTTTGCGCGCTGTCACTGTCACTTCGGGTACTACCGTCGGATAGAGAGTGTCACGAGCGACGCCGCCGGCGGCGCTTTCGGCGCTTGAAGCCGGTTGTCTTGGCTTCCCAGCGAGCGTTGTGTTAGCTGCTTTCGCTTTAAGCCGTGCTTGGCGCACAGGTCTATCAAGCGATGTTTTGGCTGAAATGTTATCACCGTCCTCCAGCCGAGTCGTCAGATGAGAATAATCTAGGGGCTTACCCTCAATTTGTGTCCTTAGCAAAATAATTTCTTGGGATTGATTTGTTATCAAGGTATTTTGGCTGCTTACAGTTGTCTCCAGCGCCGCAACTTTGTCCTTAACTTCAATGACCAGCTTCTGGAGTTCCCGTATGGCACTTTCAATGGCTTTTTGTGCCATAGTGGAAAATATCGTTGCGAGTGTCGTACCCGTGTGTACGCGGACAATGTAGTGCACGTCCTATGATTTGTCGTGGCGCGTGCGCAGGTTGCGACGTCGCCAAAGACTGCGTCCAGCGGATGGTCCACATAGCGGCCATATTTTGTCCGCAAAACCGATTTATGTCGGCGATTCCGATCATTTATTTGTCCGGCCACTGCGAGAATGATTAAACTCTGATATCTGGAACACTTTTACACAAAACCTCTCGGAATCTGAGCTACTAATTTTATAAAAGCAAAGTTTTGCTCGGTGAAATGGTGGTTTTTAACCACAGATCTAAGTAAAATCTGTATATAAGGTACATTCTACCAGCGCTGCAACTGGCCTGTGTTAAAATTATACCCAAACATTCTATATCAATTACATTTCCAATTATGTGCAATACTTGTAATAAACTAACACGAGGGCATTGCTGTAGTCTTTCAGTCAATAAATATAGAAATAGAAACGTTTATTTATAATTCAGCCACATACAATATAAAAAAAAAGAAAATAGAAAAGAAGATCTATTTATTGACCAATTAAAATTAACCAATGAAAGACGCTTGTTATTATTTTGGCTCGATTTTAGGGTTCCGTACCTCAAATGAAAAAAAGGAACCCTTAAAGGATCACTTTGCTGTCCCTCTGTATGTCCATCTCTCTGTCCGTCTGTCAACCCACTTTTCTCAGGAACGCGTGGACATCTCGAGTACTCTCTCTATAGAATACGCAAGTCCGTAATCTCTTGAAGACGCATTATAAATAAAACGTACGTATAAGTAAACGCAAGTTTAGGTAGGTTCAGCCGTTTATGTCCGAATATTTTGAAATTTCCAAGGGAATCCAAGGGAAACACGCACACAAAACCTATAGGGTACTTTCCGTTTATCTAGAATCATAAAATTTTGTAAGAAGCAAGGTCTTATATCACAAATAAAGGGGAAAATCCAGAACACGTAAATTTGTAGTTTATTAACAAAAATAAAAATAGATTTTGATTCTCTCAAAAAAGTTAAGTGTATAGGATAAAACAAAAAGTTAACAAACTCTTGACAAAGCGCTGCTGGTTCGATGCATTAGAATCAATTCTGTTTTGTTATCTATCAGTGTGTATTATTTGTATAACTTTTATTGTTTTTAAGTTCTTTTTTCGCCTTATCTATAATTTCCTGTCTTGTGTGTATAATTTAGATTTAGTAATTTTAACAGTTTTGATATTTGTTTGTTATTCTTAGTTTACTTCGTTGTACCTAGTTGTTAACAGGACAGACCTGTTTTTCCTTTTTCCATTCCTCCTCCGCAAGCAAGCAGTCTTTTAGCTTCTACATGCATTATACACATAAATGGTTATAAGTTATTTTGTATTTATTTATAAAGTGTATAAAACTGTTTGTTCTCCGAATAAAACAAAATAAAATAGCTTAAAACCCTAAAAACTTTGCAGGTTCGATATTGGAGGGGGATTATTATTCCAACACCTAATGAGGTACGTACCTACTTATGTAGCTGGAATGGAATGTACAAAAAGAAAATACCATTTGCGCAACACTGGTAGCAGATAACAATATAAAAAATAAGTAGATTGAACAAAGAAACGACCTAAACGGCTGGGCTCCCCATTGCTCTATGCAAAGATAACAAAGTAGTGTTGTTTCAACGAAGGCATTCCGCTTTGAAAAGCGCTATCTCCGAAACAAATAGCGCGCCATAATTCAGCTGGACAATGTCCTAAATACCGCGTTAATCATGGTACCGCGCCCGCTTGGTGTAAACTCCGCCACACGGGGGCGACCACTAACAGAATTTTGTATTATAAAGATCGTTCGGGGCCTACAGTAGATCTTGACCACTCTCTCTCTCTCGCCAGCGAGTTCCTCAACCTGAACAGCCTGTGTTGATCCACTGCTGTGAACTAGCAAAATAATGTTCGGTTTGGATAAATAATCCTTCAGATTTTTTTCGTTGCTCGTTGCACTGCCACACTGCCAGTGTTAAAAGCCCCTTACAAAATCAAAATAAAAAATTATTTATTTCCATGAATACAGTAAATGTCATTTAGAAAAGGTCATATTATAAAATTAAACACTGACACGAAAAAGAAGTAATATTTTTTGATTTCTGTCGCTACGGTATGTAGACAGAAAAAAGTAAAGAAAGTACCTAAGTAGTAAAGAAGTGACGAAGGAACCTTTAGCCTGTTAGTTGTTATTTTTCGAGTTGGAGCAAAACCCGTCCCAAGCTTTTTTATCCTTCTATCCGGTTATCTGATATTTTATAGTAAGCCTTTTTGCACAGCAACGTTTTGACAATTTGTTTAAATTTATTTACTGATAATTTTTGCAACTCACTAGGAGTTTTGTTGTAGAAGCGTATACATTGCCCTTTAAAATATACATTAATTTTGTGTAGCCTACCTCTAAGGTAGATTCACACATATCAGTGAAGCCACAGTTCCGTCGACGTGTTCGCTCAGTTCGGTATCAGTGCTACAGTGTTGCGTCAGTGATTCAATTCACACATGTCAGTACTCAGTTCA
Organism: Eupithecia subfuscata; assembly: GCA_963564075.1. NCBI lineage: Eukaryota > Metazoa > Arthropoda > Insecta > Lepidoptera > Geometridae > Eupithecia > Eupithecia subfuscata. Next base: position 486,777 of record OY751102.1, read on the forward strand.
CGGAGCTTCAGTGAAAACGTGTGCAATTCTATCAATCGCTCGTCCTCCATTTTGTTTTTGAGGCCGCGGCGTCGGTGATCCGACAAAAAATATCTTACGAATACGTCCGTGATTGCCAGTCTCGGCACTAACATAACACTGAGAGCACTGTGTCGTCACTGACACTGAGAAGTGGGGATGCGTTCATAGAGAATGTATGAAAGAATATTTCGCACTGTGCCGGTGCTGTGTCGGAACTGTAACTTCACAGATATGTGTGAATCGACCTCAGTTGTGGGCACAGCGAGCCTATGTTTATTTCTGGTATTCAAGTTATGATTATCGCTATTTTTAGGGAACTGACTTTTATTTCTATGAGTGTACAACAAGTTTTCATAAATATATTGACATGGTACTGTCATTATGTATATCAGTTATCTAGTACCCATAACACAAGCTCTGCTTAGCTTGGGGCTAGATAATGCTGTGTGAATTGTCCAGCATTATTTAATTTAATTTATTTATGTTTATTTCTTTAAATTTATACTGGAATGCAGGATAATCAGATGCGTCATTATTTAGTGCCTAGGTTACATTATTTATTTATTGTAAGGAAAACCAGCGGTATATGTTTACAAATAATATAAAATAAGTCAAAGCCGAAGACTATCAGTACTATTATTATGTAACGAGGGATTAGGTAGAGTGTGAGGATTGTTTTTGATCGCTGATCGTTCCGTTTATCTGATAAACGAACTTAGATATTAATGTTGTAATCTAAATTCGTTACCAAAACCAAAATGATAAATAACCAAATGGTAGATACACAGTAACTAATATTTTGCACAATGATTTACATACCTTCGACATTTATCTTGTGATAATTTATCAGTTTGTTATTGTCAAAATAAGCAGATCCCATCGGCTCGATAAAGGCGATTATTGCCTATCGTCTCCTGATTCTGTCCTTATCATCATCATCATCATCAGCAGCCTATATTAGTCAAGAACACGTTTACCCCAGCGGTAGTGGGTTCTTCGCGAGATATGGGCGGCCGACTGCCACTTCAGCTTTCTAATTCTTTGAGCTATGTCGATAGTTATATATATTTATAAAAGAGAAGAGAAAACTGGACTCATCAAGAGATCTCTAAAACTACAAGAGCTACAAAGCTGAAATTTTGAATGGAGGTTCCTTTCAGGACGTAGGCCTTTAGAGCTCAAAAAAAATGTGTTCGTGCGATCGTGGGAATACCTCCCTGGGAATCGTGCAGGTCTGTTTTCCGAAATCTTAAGTTACTAACTTTGCCTAGTATGTACATTCTTGAAGCTGCTAAATTCGCTAAGGAACACACAAACCTTTTTACGAAAGCGCGGGATATTTACCCAAGGACCGTTAGGGATCCAGATAGAATTGTTTTATCTAGAACGCCCAGAACTGCTCTTTACCAAAAAAGTTGTCATGCGATGTGTGGACGTATTTTTAACAAGATACATAAAGATATCAAAAAAATTACTATAAAAAACTTATAAACCTGTATAAACTGGTTTTCTAGTTCTTGACTAGAAAGCCAGCAAATACAGGTTTATAATTCCCGAAAACCTAAAGGGAATTCAATGAGTAAAAAAACAAATAAATTTGCCACTCCAAATTATACAAAAGAGAGAGAGCCCTGTAATGTCTCTGCGGGGATTACGAACAGCCTATTTTCAGGAATTTTATTCCTGTTAGAGTTTCACGTTATCGTGTAGCTATTTGCAAAAATATTGCGTTAGAAAACCTAAGGCTTAGTGCTTAACGATATCAATAGCACAAGGTCTGCATGTATGTATATATATAAGAAAAAATATATATTTTTGTACCTATCGCGCTTTCTAAAAGACATGTTTTCAATCTTTGAATGGACCAATTTTAAAGTACTTTCTTTGTGCTTTGGACTGTAGAGTCATTTTTGAGTTTTCTTATGATTATTGTTTGTTACAAAAGATTTCCGACGTTGGTGGTCCAACAAGAACCGTCATGCAGAGAAGACGCTTAGAAGCTCAGAAAATGTGAGGCTGAAGTATTCTAATAAAAAATAAGAGCGCAAACCGCGGAACTAAGTGACGAAGCGGTTCTGTCACTGCCTTGCAATTTATGAGCGCCTAGTACCCGGCGGTAAGACATTGCAGTTTGGAAGTTTGAAATACTTTTATTTATCTGAGCTCGACTTTTTACTTGACTGCGGTAAGGCGTGGCAAAAAACTTCTCATCATTTCTATTGACTTCCCTTCATCATCATCCACAGCCGGATTTTACCCACTTATTCGTATTTACTCGACCAGGTATACCTGGTATTTGCTTGCAAGTATGGAAACGGTGGTACGGAAACCTGGTATGAGTCGAAATACTTTGAAGGTCTTGCAAGTATTCGGTATTCGGGGTGTGTAGTGCAGACTCTATGACTGACTTCTGGACTTCTGACAGCGAACAGTGACACAAGGTTCAAACACGTCTCCAGATTGGTTTTTCACTATTTAGCAATTGTCAATTTGTTTCAACTGTCTAATTCTCTAGTTCATAATATCTTGTCTTGAATCCGAAACATAGGTAATAGGTAGGTCCCCCACCTGAAACTAATCATGCTAATAAATAAAATTATTCAAAAAGTAATTTTTAATTGACACTATTTGTTCCTTATTACAAGACAGGCGAGGATCAATTTCCTGTGCAAGTATTTTAGTTTAAAAATGCGAGGCGCTGTTGGACCCATCAAAAAAAGTATGCAGGGTGCTAGTGTGTATTGTCCTTGAAACCTGAGGTTAAGTTCCATGAGTAGAGTCCAAAACCGATCGCGGCGTCGTGCTAGGGTGACCATGAAATCACGTACGATAGCGAAGAACGGAATTAACAAAATCCGTCGAAAGTAATTATTTTTAAAAATTAGATTTTGGATTCCACTTATGATATTTAACCTCTGGTTTCAAGGATAATACTGTTCATCCTTACATACTGTATTTTCATTGACACTATTTTTGTCCATAAAACAAAGCAGGCGTGGATCAATTTTCTATGAAGGTATTTTTGTCGTGCAAGAGCTTGCAACAATTTTTTCTGAAATCTTAATTACGAACTTTATTCTCGTGCATACTCGGATCAATTTAACATTCAGAGTGCGTGGTGCAATGCGTTAGTTAAACCGCCACGAGCAATACCACAAGGTATCAAAATACTTGAAAGTATTCAAACCCTGACTTACTTGAAAGCCCTAGTACTCGATTTTACAAGTACGTCTCATCTCTACTCTATTGACTTCCCCACCGCACCTTATATCCGTAGGTATTTTGTCTCGGCTTCAGGTCCCTTAGATATTGGGTTATTGACAGACATCGGGTCTTGCATAATGTGTGTTAACTGCCATGTCATTGTGTTTGATTTGTGCAGTACTTAGCTACCTACCTCACTGTAATACCTACCAAATTATTATCTACAAAATTTGATTGTGTGTATAAATCACCTGTGATTAGTTTCATTGTCTGGTCTGTCTGTTTGTTGATATACTATCAGCTGCAACTATCCAGCTAGTTCATAATGACTTTATGACGCAAATAGCTTTGTTATCTTGTAAACAATGAAATATCCTTCATGTACCTACATAACGACCATGACACAAGGTAAGGTATGGTGAATACGAAGTATTTAAACTTTATTGACCTAATAGAGGGTAATCTGACTGATATTGGTAAAAAAATCTAATTTATTCTGTCAGTTTGTTGACGATAACTTACAGGAAAGGAAATGAGAATAAAGTTTAATTTATGATTCCGACAGGCATTCGAATTTTATTATAATACCTACAATAACATTAATTAAAGAAAGACAAATGAAGAAAAGTGACTTCTGCAGCAGATAAGTCCTAACAGATCCAAGTATCTCTCTCTCTCTCTGTCTACCGACTTCATAGTTTCGCGTCGCGCATGAAAAAAAATCGGGTGTTTATTATTGTGTAGGTTCCTCAAATAATTTACATAGCAAATTAAAAGTTTTGCCACATTTTAAGCCATTAGCTATGAACCCACGCCAAAAAACTACGAATTAAGTGTCGTTTTGGCGTCTACTGACATTAAAACATTGAATACCGACCAAAATCAACTTTATATCCATACACTCCAAATCTTTAATTGATTCATAGCTTGTTCTAGCGCAGGTTCATAGCGGGAAACAAAAAAACCCTTTACATTTATTACGCGTGACCAACCTTTTGATACGAGTACTAAGGTCCTTAATTATGAAAGCTGGCTCAGTCATCAGTGACGCTGCCATAGGCAAGCGTTACTCAAGTATAGATCGAGTGCTGAGCAAGCTTACATAAAATACTGGCCTTAGACACGAACCAAGAACCTCAGATAAAATAACAGACCTCAAACCTACGAAAAGATCTCACGCCTTGTTTCCGTTTTGAAAAAGCTAACATAACAGGTTCAACCGGTTTCGTGGCCAAGATTCGAACCAACGGTCTTACGTTTGAAGTTGATGTTCCCACTACTCGACCAAAACAGTCTATTAATTAAACAATCACTCTCGTAATCGTAACCTCTACCATGAGGTGGTTCAATTGTCCTAAACCACGATCCTCACCTCAAACATTGATACTTAATTGGAATAAAAAATATAAAATGTGCTTCCTATGCAATTTGCTCTAGGGTTTCTTTTCAATAAACTCTTTCAAGAACCATTTATTAAAAAAGCTCGGATCCCTCCGATTGACACCCAGCGGTGAACGTTTTAGCAACCGATACCGAGGAATTTTAAGTCGAATAAATTTCCATTTCAGCCACTTTATAGACAAAACAATATATTGGTGAACTCTAGACTCGTGGTAGAGGTTCTGATAACACAGAGCTATAATTACTAATATCTCTGCCGCGCGCCTTCAGTCCGCTGGTAAACGCGCAAGTGTCACAATGATAGTGGAATTCGTGATATTTTTGGTGACCTCCATCCTTGTTTACTATGTGTATCAGTACAAAAAGGCAAAATATTATTTCGAGTCGAGAGATGTCAAGTTTTTGCCATTTTGGCCGTTTTTCGGGAATACTCTTTCCTCGTTGCTGCTGAAACGGCATATGTTTGAGGATATTGATGATGCATACAAGGCTTTCCCAAATGAGCGGTTAGTAAGACTTTTAATTTGCATTCAACTTGATGATAGGCCAGAATAACATTTATCAAAGGATCTGTCCTTTGATAAATGCCGTAAAAGCTTCTCTTCCTTCCAGTTTTCCAGGGAAAACTGGAAGGAAGAGAAAGCTTTTGCGTGTATAATAAGTACAAAAAAGAATTACAATAAATAAATAACTTGCTAATGGAACAAGCATCAAAAAGCTGGCGCAATATAGTGTACCTACTGCCGCCATACTTCTTGCTGCCAGCCAGCAGCATTGCTTCGTATCGGCTTGTTGTCGTGCGCGGAGCTGTGCATCGTAGAACAGAGCGTATCCTCAGAGTGTGTCCTTACAGGTGACGATTAAACCACCTAACCAAGAAAGTGGGCAACTGATAAGCCGTCAATAAAACGTTGAAAAAATCACTTACCTTTTTACCTTGTCGCTTGTTCCAGGTACGTGGGGTACATGGACGCCACGCGACCAATCATCATCATCAGGGATCCCGAAATCATCAGGAACACGACTGTCAAGGACTTTGATCACTTTGTGGACCACATGCATTTTTTTGATCCAGCTCTTGACCCTCTTTTTGGCGGGAGTTTGTTCGCAATGAGAGGTATTTCTGAATGACATTCATCATCACAATGCTAGCCGAATGACGTTCATTGACTGACTAGAAGCGGGCCATGCAGGACTTATGTATGTGTTATGCGGTCGCATCCTGCGATTTACCGCTGAGCTGGTCGATTCTGACGGGTTACGGCTTTTCCAGACTGTGACAAATTTGCGGACGAATGGATGGACCTAATAAGTGGTTGCTTGACAAATGTTTCTCTAGTGTAAATGAATATATTAATTTGAGTAGAATAATTTATTATGTTTTGACTATGATTGTTAATTAGTTATTTGATTGTTAACTATTTATCTTCGATTGTATTATTCTTGATTATTTTCATTATTATGAATCACTGCGATTTAGTATTTGCACACCTGCTTGCGGGTTGAATACATTTGACATCACTCTAGTCATAAGATCTGAGATGTACCTGTAATAATGTTTTCGGCATATAAATGATTTGATTTGATTTTATAATGTCAGTTTGTCTGCTCTACTTTTTAGTTTAGTTTAATTTGATGTTAGCTTTGTGTGTTAAATATAAATTATAGTTAGGTAGTGTAATTGGCAAACGCCGTTATAATTAATAAATAAATAAATGACTGACGCTACTACACCCACTAAATAACATTTCTGTGCAAATTGTGGCTTGACCTTTGGGCTTTAGGTTACTAGTACTTTTAGTTTCGTGGTGCAAATGATGTTTGACTTTAAATTTAGCTAAATCGTATAATTTGCTTGCAGGAGAGAAATGGCGTGATATGAGAGCTACCTTAAGCCCAGCCTTCACGGGAGCCAAGATGCGGCACATGCTGCAGTTCGTCAGCGAGGTCAGCGACAACATCATACAGCATTTACAAGGTTTGCTGATATTTATACCTACTACTTATTGACGACACTAACAGATAGGCTTAATCACCCCCTCTTGCAGGCACAACATATGCACTGCCTATATAATATGCACTGGTTGTGCATATTAATTTACAGCGGATTGAGACGAATTAATTTTCGTAGTATGACAGCGATCTCATAGTTTCTTACGAACTCGATTACAGTTAGAAATGATCAACAAGTGCTTTCACAAGGAGCTTTGACTATTGAAAGTTTTCCTTTACATTTTTTTTTAAATTATTTGCTTTTTCATAAAATTGAAACTGTCAAGCTACATGTTTTTTGTTACTGAACGATAGTACAGAATGTGTGCTTCAATATAAGTCTTGCATCTTAGCCCTAAGTAAAATAGTTTAGAAGTTAAGACGGTTTGAATATGACCCTTGAAAGCTTGAATATCCCGCTATATAAACTTTTTTTTTGTTTATAAATTATCTTTTCTTTTCATATAAAATAGAAATTTTATGTTAAATGTTAACAACAACAATGTTAACATTGCTTTATTGTCTACATTATTGGCTATCAAATGAGTCCTCTATCGTTTTCCTAAGACCTCTACATCATACCTTAATCAGTACAAGCACCCGTGCTTCGAGGCAACAGAAAACAAAATGGCTGCCATTTTATCATGGAGAGAGAAAAAAAAATAGGGATAGTGATTTGTCGATAAAATTTACCGTATTTCACCCCCCCAAAGTCTCCGACACCGGTGACCAGACACATTGTATATAGATGAAAATGTTTCCTTGTCAGATCATGTATCAGAAGAGATAGACATCGATGACTTGATGCGTCGCTACACGAACGACCTGATTGCGTCGGCCAGCTTCGGCCTCCAAGTGAACTCGCTCCAGGACAAGCAAAACGAGTTCTTCCTCGTCGGACAGAGCTGCCTGACCTTCACTTTCTATAAGATGGTGAAGATTATGTTCGCTGATCAGTTGCCGAGCGCAGCAAAGGTGGGTGTTGGTGATTATGGCAAACCCCGCATCATGACGGCCACTTTTCCTTAAATTATCTATGTGGTACTATTGCACCAACAACTATGTATTATGATTTTTATGTTTGCTTTATCATTAAGTCAGTACATAAACATCATGTTATCATGCCAAACGAAACTGATAAACGCAACACAGACTGATTGATAACAATTTTTTGATTCAATTCATTATGCCTATTTGTATTCGTATCCACCATTAACAAACACCAACAAAACCCTCGGGGTGTTTCCGCCTCTGCCGCTTGTGGTGGGAACGTGTGGCGACGCTTTCGCTTTTTTCCACGAACCCACCGCGGCTACCCGGTATAGGGCCACCCCCCTTTGCAATGCGCCAGAAACTCATGACGCGACGTGACCACCTTTGGTACCTTACCCGCCAATAGGGCGCCGTACGACCCCGTGTCCGAAAGCCCTAGGTCCCCCTGCGACGGGTAAGTCGAGTGGCCCCTCCGCCTGCCACACGGTCGCAGAGGATAGCGAGAGCGGTCCTCGCCTTACCGTCAGTCCTCCTCCCCTGCGACCCCAGCGCGTCCGCCATCAAACAGTGGCAACCCCGCCAAGATCGCGGAAGGCTGGGAGAGCGGCGTACCTCAATACCGGTACTCCTCTCCCGTCGGGGCCTCTACCTCTCTGCAGCCATGCTGCCCATACAGCACAGCCGCCCGCCTCAGTTGCGGTGCCTCCTATACGACACCGCAACCAACTACCGCTCTAACTGGGCTAAGAGGGCAAAACCCAGAGGAGCAGCCCGTCCCGGGGCCAGCCGTGTCGTGGTCTGCGTTGGCACGGTCCCACGTCCAGAATCGAACACGCTCTGCATCGCAGATGGACCTCATCTCACTGTGCCACAGAAGTTGTGAATGTATATTTCGTTTCAGTTACTGGGTATACAAATGCAATCGGAGAAAACTTACGCGTTCTTCAATAACATCATAGAAAACACGATAAAAGAGAGGAAGAAGAACAAAGTCCATAGACCGGACATGATCCAACTGCTCATGGAGACTCCGAGAGGTAGGTCATCATCATCATGCTAGTTCACTGCTGGACTGCGTTCCGCAGTCTCTCGAAGATCGTTATTTAACCTGGCCACAGAGCGTCTGACACTACGTACACCGAGTCGCGGTCTCCTCTCATACATAGTAAGTAGATACCTAATCGCAATCTTTGCTCACATATAACATGCGTCAAGACAAAATCGATACAGACGATCCACTCAAGTCAGTGGAGCGTTCTTTAAAAAAATCTTTGCAAATCTTAAAATAACAAACGTAATTTACTACACCTTTGCTGTGTTTTTGATGGATAGCGGAAGCAGGAGCAGGAGCGGATTTTTGTTAGTTTTTAATGGTAGGTACCCGTGTAATATTCTCCGAAAACGGTACACATTCCGCCCTATTTTACAAGAAAAAACTTATGAACAGTTTCACTTCTGACGGGATTTGATCTCCACCTCAGCCAAAGTCAATACCGAAAGCTTACCAAAACCGGCCGGTCAAGCGTCAAATGTTTAAATTAACTAAACCAAGAGAGCGTATAACATCAGCTCGAAACATTTTACAAGATGATAGAGACTACAGAGTAACCTCTGACCTTTTTATCTTATTTTCCTTCAGAATGGACCCTGCAAGAAATGACGAGTCAGGCGTTCCTGTTCTTCGCGGCTGGCTTCGAGACCTCAGCCTCGATGCTGGTGCTCGGCATCCACGAGCTGGCTCTGAACCAGGATGTGCAGGACCGACTGTACCAGGAGATCAGAGTCTTCAAGGAGACCAAAGGGGAAATGAACAATGACAATATGGCGGAGTTAAAATATCTAGACTGCGTTGTAAATGGTAGCCTTTCTTTCATTCTAGGATCATTTCCGTGGATAGCTGTAACGCATAAACACATAAAATCTAGGCTGTACTTAACCTTTAAGTACAACCTTGATTTGGGAAATATACTGTTATGTATAACTTAATAATAACAGTCAGTAAGAAAAGAGAGGTAGGTAGGCAGTGTGATTGGGACCATCACTCTTGTATGCACAAAATAATTGCTACTAATACGAACTTGGGTCCCCTTGCCATACATCCAGGCCGGCCATCAGGACGGTTTTTAATGGGCTATCACAGCTTCTCTTCGGCAAATCCCAGTTTAGGAAAAAATTTAAACAAAATAGGCATCTGCCTATTTTTGTCTGCCTATTGTAAATCTTTACATCAACTTAGTTTTCAAAACGCCATGTGATAACGCAAAGAAACGTTTGCTTTAATTTTACAAGAAACAGTTTGTAATAGCAACCATTTCTCCAGAAACACTGAGAAAATGGTCACCAGCCGTCATTCTGGACAGACAATGCGTGAAGACATACGAACTGCCCCCGCCGAGAGAAGGAGGGAAGCCTTATGTTGTAAGTAGTGTACACCTTTCCTAACCTATCAGCTACTTTCCTACTCTAAGCACTTGTATCGGAGTGTAATAGTCTGCTACCTCTTTGGAGAAGATAAATAAAAGACCTTGAAGCAATATTAGATAGTCAACTGTTTTATGGACAAGGGCTTCTAGTCTCAAAAGTAAGGCGGCCATTTCATGAGATGTAGTCGCGTGAAACAAAAAATTAACACAAATTATTAATTTCAATAACCATTGCTAACCCCACCCTCTGTCTAACCTCTGTCTCCAGCTCCAGCCGGGCGACGTGATCTACAACAGCGTGAACTCCCTGCACCTGGACCCTCAACACTTCCCGGATCCTCTCACCTTCGACCCTGACAGGTTCTCCGAACACAACAAGCACAATATCAAGCCCTTCACTTTTATGCCTTTCGGGTCTGGTCCAAGGATTTGTATAGGTAAGTTGAAAGGACCAGAATGAGCAGAAAACAATCTTTTACAAAAGAAAATCTGACTTCAGAAAAGTTACTAAAGATATACAATTCGGTTTTGACAGAAGTCTGGACCACCCTGAGAGTTACATTTAGTTCTGATCCTCTACAGTTTTTGAAATCAAATAACCTGATTTGGTTTTCCATCGATAGGTGTCCGCTTCGCCCTCATGGAGATAAAAGTCTTGCTGTACAACATTCTGCTGCACTACTCCATCCAGAGGAGCGCGAGGACCTCGGACCCCATCCAGCTCTGCAAGAGTGGCTTTGTCATCAAGAGCAGAGACGGCTCCTTTGTCAAATTCGAGAAGCGCGCAAACACTGCTTAGGTCTAAGGTTAGGTTGAAGGATATTTTTCTAACATATAAAACCACTCTTTTGTGCCTGCAATCAAGTCGTAAAAAGTAGTAAGGAAAACGAATTAAACTTAAACAAACATTGTCTACTTGGCGACTGAAAAAATGTTAGGTAGGTACTTACTGCTGGAGTTTTTTTGCCGCATCCACTTTACGAAAACCTCAAAGAACAGTTATCATTATGACAATGATGAAACACCACAACAGCTACACGGCAGCTGGTTGAGTTGGGAAATTGAGTATGTGGATGTTGCATGCATGTATGAAGAGAAGCGAGTGGTAGCTCTGGCATACCTAGTCGCTTCCTGCGGTGCGGAAGCAGGGTGCATACAATCTAAACAACTACTAGGTGTTTGTGCAAAATAAATGTACTTACATATTCTCGATGTATTTCTTTATTTTTAAATGACTTCGTCTAGTAAATAACTTTATTCACAAAGAAAATTATACTTGTATTTACAGTTGAAACAATTGAGCTAACTGCTGACTGTTGCAAACAGTCTACAGATAGCTCAACTGATCCATATCAACACCAGTCGGAAGCGTCCCCAAGACGCTGGCTGTATGTTACTTGATATCTCCGCCTGTGGTTAACCGATTTTATTGAGTCTTTCACTATTGTATAGAATATGATAACGATATGGGCCCAAAAAATCCCATAAATGTTATTCCCAAGGGTTTGCTATGTGTCCTGTAAAGCTTAGAAAAACAACTTTTGAAAAATCACGACTAGCACAACTACTACTGACTACAACAATTTTAATGATATCTTAAGCAATTCATACTAGATTTTTATGTTTCTTTCGATGTTGTGTACAGGTTGATTTTAAGGTGGTCCCACAAAAGTTTATCTCTCGAGAAATTAATGATGTGCGCAGCAAAAACATCATCACATGATAATTTTCACAATCACTGGAAACCACATGGTTCGTCTCATCAATGTTTTATCAAACTAAATTAAACTCACATTTTAACTAGATGTCGCCACTACAAGTATTTCAAGTCGTTTTATAGTTTTTTTAAACACGCCTAATTATTAAGGTTTAGGTTATTATAGTGCGTAAGCCTTGCACTCTAATATGGCTAATTTCTAATTTCTAATAATTATTAGAGGGATATAATGATACGCCTAATTATTATTATAGGAGTTGACTAGCTTTAGCGCGTTAGTATCACGAGGATCACTGAAACACTTTCCTATAGTTCTATTTATACTATTTCAATCAAAGAATTTAGCAAATTTAACAAAAAAGACTATCTGCGGACCCGGCCTACCACCAAGTGTCGTGTTTACTGATATACCTACCCTCTCTTACATGTAACAATTACTTTTAAAACTGAAGCCATGAGACTCATGAAGCTCAACAAATAATTTAAGAAACTTCGCGTTCGTGGTACAGTCGGCCGCAGAAATGAGACGACGTCAGCCATCACTACGCGCATACTTAGGCAGCGTTCACCGCATGCGGCTGGAACATTCAGCAACCTTTGACTCACACATATACAGGTTGGATTTTATGAACGGGGCAGTAGGTAAGAAGGGGTACTTAACCAGCGTAGCTAGAGGAACATAGTCTTTAGTACACCAATCTCACTTAGCCCAATAGAAGTTTTTGATCAGTATAATAAACAGGATCTATTGGCATCTAAAAAAAAATCCTGTAAATGCTCATTTACTTTCTACCATTATTTTTTGAAAATCTGTGAATGGGAATGAAATATCTCAAAAATTCATAACTTTTTGAGATATTTCATTCCCATGAGATATCTTCATTCCGATGTAGCTACAGAAAAATGGCCTTAGGCTAAGGCTAAGGCCTAAGCCTTAGCCTAAGGCCATTTTTCTGTAGCTACATCGGTTAAGCTACCTCCCTCCCCTTACTGCCACGTCCAAAAAATCCACCTGTATCTGTGCTTAGACCCACTAAAATTATGATTGATTTATTATTTAATACTACAAAATATTTGTAGTCGGAAGAAGAAAATGAGCCATCTGACCCAAATTTGATCCGTAGAATACCACATCTAAATTTCGTACATTTACGGAGTCGAGTGAATCCTAGTCTCGCCTCGTTACGCCTTCTTTCCATTACTTATGTACGCTTCTCTTTTTAGAGATAATTCGTTATGACTTTTTCCTTATTTACGGAATAGCTTGATGGGTTGGTTTGATAAGTAGCTCTACCTTACCTACAATCATGTCATGTTGGTTCATCAATCAAACCTCCACCACAGCGTGAACGAATTTAGCCCTAGCAATATCCCTCAGGGCACAGTTTTACCACTCAGGCCACGACATGAATCTAACGTCAGAAATTTCAAAACTAATTTACACAAACTTAGTTGTACTAACTTCTTATCTACTTGGTTGAGAAGGTCACGTAAAAAATCCCTCTAGCTAGAGAAAATTACATAATTCACCATCAAGACCTTCCCTGCCTTTGACAAGATTTTTAAAATCCTCTCAAACTAGTACCGCTGTGTGAGCCGAACCGGCAACCCAACTAATTCCTAACCGGAATTATTTGCAGTAAAGCAAATTAGAAGCTTGCATACCATCGGCCATCTCCGAAACCTCGCAATCCGACCGAATTCAAAATACATAATAGATGTGGGCACGTCGCGTCCACTAACATACTACCAGCTACCACTGACAGTGTGTACGTGAACCGGTAGGGCTATTTGGTTTATAGTGCGATAATCAGGCGTCTGAGGAAATCGAGGGGTCCCTACTGTGCCTACTACTTCCTATACATCACGCTGATTTATAGGTAGTAGTAGGTACAGGATCAGCATCAACCTAGTAGAGGAGAGATCCGATGAAGGATAATGATAGAACACAAATGGAGATGTAGGACACATCGCGAGGCGAGGTGATGATGGGCCTGGTGAGTGCCGCAAGAGTGGCGTCGAGCGCGCAGGTGCGAGGGTGACGGCATGGCTCGCGTCGCGCGGCGGCAGTGGATGCGGCTAGCGAGGACCGTGGTGGATGGTGCATTCTTCAGGAGACTTATTACTTATAACCAAGCAGTAGGTAAACTTCAGTTGACAACAAGATTGACTTACTGCAAAGGTTCACACGCGGTCGGATACGTCCATCCGACACGGTTTACATAATTGAACGGCGGTGAGTTCCCGCGATGCAGAACTGAATTAATAGCCCTCGTCTGGCATGAAACCCGCACTAGCCTGTACCATGCAGGGATAGAGGGAACTAGCGGATGTCGGCGACATCACTTGAATCTCACCATCTAGAACGACTTTTGTTTATCTGAAGCCGAGTCAAGTTGAAATAACTGTAAAATTTAACTTTTGGCTTTGATGTGACAAGATGAGAAGTAGAAGACGATATACCTACTATACAATATTTACTTACACCAATCTGTTGAAGTAGTGTACTTGTAGATTTTGGTTAAGGACCCATTCTTTGATTGTGGCGGGTATTGACAATTTCAAAAGCATTTTTTTTACATCTTCTGGCCTTAAAGTTTGCAGAGCTTGTATAAGTATACAGGGTTATTGGTAATCCACTGACACTGCGGAGCTGCAGGTTCTGCGCATCATCACGAACACGCTCGTGAAGACGCCAGGTCTTTTTCTTAAACTTGCTATTGGTAGTAGGTACCCCTCCATTCAATAATCGTTGTTTAAAGAGGCTTTATTTGAAACTAAACGTAAAAACGGCTCTACTCTGTATTAACAGTGGATGTGGGAGATCGCTCGGTAGTAATTCATTGGGTTCCGGACCACCATGTTTTGTTCATTTTGCATGGAATGTGATTTATATACAATTTTAAGATTTTAGATCTGGCGGGCGTCTTCACGAACATGTTCGTGATGATGGGCAGAACCTGCAGTTCCCACAGTGTCAGTGAATTATCAATAACCCTGTATAATAAATACTATGGCAACAACCAGACGACTAATATTTACTTACTTACTACTTATTTTCTATTGCTTTGTTACACAATATTAATTTCAGCCCTCAAATAAAGTAGGCGCCTCCAGACACGTCAGTAAACAACAATACCCCCCTCCCCTCCCCTCTCCGGCAATTTATTTAAATTTTCAAAGACATTAATCTTATCCCGATACAACGAAGTCCCTATAAGCCGTTTATAACAATAACGAGAAAAGGGGAATTTAAGGTATATACGGGTTTTATTACGGGGGATAAAAATATTGCGCTTATTGTTGGAGTTAAAATGTTGTAAAGTTATAGGGAAACGAATTTACAATGTACCTACATTTATTACTTCAGTGTTTTTTTCGATAAAAGAGTTATTAGCATTAATTACTTTTAATGCTAGTAACTATTATTAAGTGTGAAAGTTACGGGATCTTTTATTTATAGGTACTTTTATATTCAAATTTGTCGTGCACTTAAAGTAAAGTAAAGTATCGTTTATTGCATGAAATACATGTCGGTACAGGTGTTATGAAAAACAAAATGCGTTCTGTCAAAACTCATTCATAAATAATGAGTAAGAATTCTCACCAATACTAAACCACGGGATAGCTGTAGGCTGCACTTCATCAAGAACCAAATACTGACAATACCATCTATTTATATTATGCGAGCCTCTTTATTTGTAAGGAAACATAAAAACATCTTCAAAACTAAGCAGGACATTAATATTGAATATAATCGACGGAATAGGAACAAATTAGTATTACCTCCAACTAAACTTATACTGGTTAACCAAAGCCCATACTATTCTAGATTGGCAAAAATATACAATAAAATACCTGAATATTTAAAATATGAAGATAAAGATGAAACCTTTTGTAAAAAGATATAATGTTTTTATTTGAAAAATGCTATTATTCTGTTGACCGATTCGCTAGTACGGACAGACTAAAGTGACACTAACCTATGATGAAACAATGACTTATAAGAATTCTGGCTCCTAGATTCAATTTACTCAATTCTATTAGTATGAAACTTATTTTTTGTGTGACATTAATGTTATTATTTTAATTAAGTACTTTTAACTCTATTTGACATGGTGTAAATAAAGTACGTACGAACTCAGTTTTGCAGTGCCCTTCCAGGGTGCATGTACCTAGCTAGTGATAAGCCTATAACTAATAATTCACTTAGACCTAAGAATGAATGTACATGCAAGCAAAAATAAATAAATGGAACGCGCACTCAATCACTCACTTTCGATGTACCTGGCTACCAAGGCTCATGTGGGATTTTCTAACAAACTTTTTCAGGTGCCACGAATAAAGTTTTAGCTGCTAGAATTACAAAAAAATTATTTTCAAATTAGTCACCTCAGCTTGATATCTTAATAAATTTTAAAACAACGTAACGAAGATCATTTCAGCCAACATCAGTTGAGATATAACCACCGACGCAATAAAAACGCTCTCGTGAAATACGGGAACATTAGCTGTGTGTGCCACATTACGCGAGATTTATACTCGACTCTTTACATTACCGGTTTAAAACTATCTATAAGGCGGTGATGTTTGCTTTTGGTAACATGCCGCCGGGTTTGACCTCGGTGAGGACCTCCTTTTCTAGAGATCAACTGATCCGCATTCAGGATTTCATTATTTTGGATCAA
Source organism: Eupithecia subfuscata (assembly GCA_963564075.1). Lineage (NCBI taxonomy): Eukaryota > Metazoa > Arthropoda > Insecta > Lepidoptera > Geometridae > Eupithecia > Eupithecia subfuscata. The sequence goes on from OY751102.1 coordinate 503,216, forward strand.
AATCAAATGACAGAAACAAATAGAAATGACTAAGTAATCGTTCAAATAAAGCCTAGTTCACACACGCTCCTGCAAATAGTAAAATACCATGTACACGCATACATCACCGGATGTGACATCGCACATACGTCACTTTGACAGAACACGCCGCGCATCGGCTTTTACTAACTGTGGCGGAATCAAATTATGTCAGTGTATAGAATCGAAAATCATAATAATATAAGACGACCTCTGTAGCGCAGCGGGCGAAGGTCTGCCTGCGACGCAGGAGGTTGCGGGTTCGATTCCCGCCTCGGGACAAATGTTTGTACGATCTGCAGACATTTGTCCAGGGCTTTCTGGATGTTTTCTATGTAGAATAAAAATACCTATCTATGTAGTGTATTGTATTGAGTATATCAGTTATCTAGTACCTATACCACAAGATCTGCTTAGCTTGGGGCTAGATAATGCTGTGTGAATTGTCCAGCATTATTTATTTATTTAAGTTCCTATCCCAGTCCAGACTAAACAGTTTTAGATCTAACGATTACAGACAAATACTACACTAAATAATATCACACTGACCTCCGAACATCCAAACACAACTCAAATTTAATCACGTCTCAAGTGACAGACATTCATGGAGATGTTAAAAAATCGCAACTTGAGACGTTTTTAAATCTGAGTTGCGTTTTAGTACCTAGTAGTAGTTAAATCCCTGGGCAAGTATAATATGAGTTTCATTTCTATATAAAGTGAACCATTGAGGGTAAACTGTATTAATTAATCATCCACGTCATACAAAGCCGACTAAATTGATAAAAATATCTGAAATATTCGCTGAAATATGTCTACCAGTTATATTTCAGGCATAAAATAACGTTATAATTATAACGGTGAATTATCAGTTTTATCACAGAGAAGTAACAACGTGATGTCACCTTTAGTTCCTTGGGGAAATAACACGTCACACTAATCACTACATAGTAACAAAGTCGCTTTCTCTGTCCCTATGTCCCTACATCCCTATGTACGCTTAAATCTTTAAAACTACGCAACGGATTTTGATGCGCTTTTTTTGACGTCGTGAACGTTAGTGAACAAAGTCTTCGTTTCAGGTCTGGCCAAAATGGCATTTTTGTCAGTATGTCCGTACTCCTCTACAGGTCGTATTTTACAACCGATCGGTACGAAACTTTGTGTACAGATTCTATGATTTTATAGAATTTTATTGTCGTCGGGATTTTTTGATTAAAGGTGTCCTTCCTTCAAAAAAAGGCAAAAAGGGGGCTTTAGAATATCTCGGCTTTTAGACATTTGATTTCGATGATTATATTTTTTATTGAAAGGTTGTTGTTTATAATTCTTCTCATAAAAAATTGGTAAAGATCTGATCAGGATTTTTGGCATGATGAGCAGAATAGCTCCGCAAGATGCAGTATAATGCAAGAGAATACACAGTACAGCGCCACCTATTAGAACATCTTTGTAACACGTTGTACTTACCTTCTACGTAGCACGGCCACTTGCCAGTTTGTGCAAGTAAAAAATCTTACAGATGTCGCTAAAGCTACTGAACTTTTTTGATATAATATGAGATTTGATTTGGAAGATTATTTTTAAATTTTAGTAGGTAAGTACCTACTCTACTTTAAGTTATTTTCATAAAAATTTGGTGAAGATCTGATGAGAATTACGTGATAAGCAGCGCCACCTATTAGAACATCTTAGAGATATCTACTGAACTTCTGTAAATAAACTAACAATTTTATGTGAGTAAACTAACAATTTTCAAGCTTCAAAAAGGTTATTGAATAAACTAAAAAAGTTTTTTTACTATTTACAAACGACTCATATTGATTTACTTGGTTTAATCGTGGAATAGAACAATTTTGGGCTGATGGATCAACGCCATCTATTGATACCTAGGTACAGAATTTCGAGCTTTGCTGAGGAACGTAACTTAGGTACTTTGTATGGACAATTGGTATAATGGTTGATGTGTTTGTGCAACATTTCGTTCAAAAATTCAATGCACACCACACTAGCGTAAACCAATATTTAGGTACCTACCTACTTATAAGGGTTTTTCTGATTTTTGGATATACCTACCTGGGTATCTACTTAGGTAGGTAAAGTGTAGATACACTACCTACCTACCCATAGGATTTTTCTTACAACGCGTCAAAAAGTAAGAGGCACTGTTCACGCCATCTAGTGAGGAATGCCGGAAGTACATACACTACGTACAAAGCTGAAGGATCGATCGATGGACAAGTCTAGTTCCTGAAGCTGACACCAGAGGCGCGGCTCCAAACTATATAAGTTGAACGACGAAGCATTTTTTTAGGGTTTCGAAGATCGGTTTCGAAACCCTTATGGTCTCGCTTTGTCTGTCCTTTTTTCCCTCCTTAATAACTCAACAACTACAGCAGCTATCAACTTGAAATTTAAAATAATAATATATTTCGTGCGCCTGTACAGATTTTAAGAAAAAAAAATTAAAAAAAATGAAAAATAAAAATGAACATTTTCCATACAAATTGAGATGTCAAAATTTTAAAAGAGACCTACAGAGTCAAGTGGGGTATCAAATGAAAGGTATTAGTTTGTACATTTCAAAATAGTTTTTAAAATTTCTGTAGGTTTCATACTTTTTGAAATATTTAGAAAATAGTCGAAAAAATACCCATTCCCCCCCCCCTATCTCCGAAGTTTGTAGAGCAATTCATTCAAAATGTATGGAGCGTTTGTAGATATTAATCTATATTTTACAGGAAAAATATAGAGAAGTCTGTAAAATGAACCATTTTTGAAAAATGGTCAAAAAGAGGGGGGATAATTTTCAAAAAGGGGGGCTACCCCACTGAATGGGGTATCATATGAAAGGTATTGGCTTGTACATTTCAAAACAGTTTTTGAAATTTCTGTAGGTTTCATACTTTTTGAAATATTTTGAAAAATGTCGAAATTTTACCCGCTCCCCCCCCCCTATCTCCGAAGTTTGCAGAGCGATCCATTCAAAATGTATGAAGCGTTTGTAGATATAGATCTATATTTTACAGGAAAAATATAGAGAAGTCTGTAAAATGAACAATTTTTGAAAAATGGTCAAAAAGAGGGGGGATAATTTTCAAAAGGGGGGGCTACCCCACTGAGTGGGGTATCATATGAAAGGTATTGGTTTGTACATTTCAAAACAGTTTTTGAAATTTCTGTAGGTTTCATACTTTTTGAAATATTTTGAAAAAAGTCGAAATTTTACCCGTTCCCCCCCCCCCTATCTCCGAAGTTTGCAGAGCGATCCATTCAAAATGTATGAAGCGCTTGTAGATATAGATCTATATTTTACAGGAAAAATATAGAGAAGTCTGTAAAATGAACAATTTTTGAAAAATGGTCATAAAGAGGGGGGATAATTTTCAAAAGGGGGGGCTACCCCACTGAGTGGGGTATCATTTGAAAGGTATTGGTTTGTACATTTCAAAACAGTTTTTAAAATTTCTGTAGGTTTTATACTTTTTGAAATATTTTGAAAAAAGTCGAAATTTTACCCTTTCCCCCCCCCCTATCTCCGAAGTTTGCAGAGCGATCCATTTAAAATTTATGAAGCGTTTGTAGATATAGATCTATATTTTACAGGAAAAATATAGAGAAGTCTGTAAAATGAACAATTTTTGAAAAATGGTCAAAAAGAGGGGGGATAATTTTCAAAAGGGGGGGCTACCCCACTGAGTGGGGTATCATATAAAAGGTATTAGTTTGTACATTTCAAAACAGTTTTTAAAATTTCTGTAGGTTTCATACTTTTTGAAATATTTTGAAAAAAGTCAAAATTTTACCCGTTCCCCCCCCCCCTATCTCCGAAGTTTGCAGAGCGATCCATTCAAAATGTATGAAGCGTTTGTAGATATAGATCTATATTTTACAGGAAAAATATAGAAAAGTCTGTAAAATGAACACTTCTCGAAAAATTGTCAAAAAGAGGGGGGATAATTTTCAAAAGGGGGGGCTACCCCACTGAGTGGGGTATCATATGAAAGGTATCAATTTGTACATTTCAAAACAGTTTTTAAAATTTCTGTGGGTTTAATACTTTTCGAAATATTTTGAAAAATGTCGAAAAATTTACAGCTACACCCTATCACCGAAGCATGCAGAGAGATCCATCTGAAATGTAGGTTGGTACCTACTAGTTTTAGGTCTTCATTAAATTTCGGAGTTTCTAACCAGTAACTTTAGTACATACCTACTTGTTGACAAACGTGCGAAACCCTCGGCGCGCGAGTTATACTCGCACTTGACGGGTCTTGTTTCTCTTTTACCTGCGCATTTTGTTATTCACATGTTTGTTTGTAGAACCTTTATTACAAGTTTATCTTTCAATCTAATTCTTTCAATTGAGCTCCTATCTATTCCATACAACTGGACAAGCTTCCAGCACCTATAGGGCCCTTCAGGCATGTAGGCAGCATCAGGCAAAAAACATTGGTCCTTCGAGCCGGATCATCATCGCAGCCACGTGGATAGTAAGAGTCTCTGGCCAAATCGTTCCAATCCCCGACCCGTTCCCCGTCTATCCTGGTTTCATTGTACTAAAACTAGTTTCTTCCGCAGTAGCAGCCCACACGTGGCCGGTTCCCGTGGTGTTTCCAGGACAAACCGTGAGTACCCCTAATCTTACAAAATGAGTGAAAATGAAAACGTGTCCATTCGTAGCAAGTCTCCTAATCCTCTTCTAGGTTCAGATTTAAATGATAATACTTTACGTGAATATATTAAAAAACGTGGTTCAATCAAAGGTAGACTGACTTTGTTTGTGAAGTTCGTGAGTTCTTTTGAGGGTGCTAGGTTGACTGATAAGCAAATCACTGAAATTAAATTACGCAGTGAAGCAGCGAAGTCATTGTTAAGCGAAAATAACACTATTCAAAGTGCGATTGAGGAATTAGTACTCGAGCACGAGGTTCCTCAGCAACTCGAAGTTCGCGAAGCATTCGAAAATACTTACTATCAAGTTCAAGCTACTGTCGCCAGCTTATTAGGTCAATCTAGTATTTCTCCACCAGTTTCTAGTGAAGACAATTTAAAATGCCACGATTCTAGATGCAATGCTCAATCGTTACTAAAATTACCTACAATTGCCCTCACCGCGTTTGATGGCACGTATGAAAATTGGTTAGAATTTAGGGATACCTACCTTTCCATGATTCATAACTCAAAGCAGCTAGATAACATACAGAAGTTTCATTATTTGAGAGCATCGCTGAAAGGTAACGCAGCTCAAGTTATAAAAGCAGTAGAATTCACGCAGAGTAACTACACTGTAGCTTGGGGTTTGCTTACCGATAGGTACGATAACTCAAAATTGTTGGTTCATAATCATGTAAAATCACTGTTTTCCATGCAAACTACCAAAGAATCTCCTCATCATATTAGAAAACTCATTGATACAGTTCTTAAAAACCTTCGTGCATTGAACACTCTGGGCGAACCCACAGATCAGTGGGATACGCTAATAATTTACATTATCGCATCAAAACTGGACTCAATTATCGAGAAAGATTGGGAACAATTTAAAAATAATTTATACAGACAAAGGGGAAGTCAGTCAATAAAGTTAGATGATTTACTTGATTTTCTTAAAGACAAAGCTGATACGTTAGAGATGATAAAGGCACATAATTCCTCTCCATCTTCTAGCAATAACAGTTCTAACAAAGGGCAGACTGAATCATCGAAAAAGATTCAAAGTCTCACAGCCACGCGGGGCCGCATGGCGGCGAGCAAACATAACCCCACTTGCAAATTATGTGACACCAACCATGCCGTTTATGGTTGCAGTAGGTTCTTAAATTTGTCAAGTCAGGAAAGATTAACATTCGTAAAGAACAACAATTTATGCGTTAATTGTTTACGATCGGGTCACGAGTTATCCGATTGTAAGTTCGGTCCGTGTAAAATATGTAATGAGAAGCACAATAGCCTACTCCATGGTGGAGATTTCACGTTAATATCGGTGGTGGACCGAGAGCCATCACCGAACTCCATAACGGACAAGGATACAGCAGCCGTCTTACATACACACGAGCAATCATACATTTCATGCCACGACACAGTACTTCTGCCTACCGCGTTAGTCGAAGTATGTGGTAGTGATAACGTATATCACAAAGCACGCGTTCTATTAGATTCAGGTAGTCAACATTGCATTATTACCGAGTCGTTACGTAATAAATTAAACGTTAAATCCATACAGTCCACTGTTCAAGTCACAGGAATAGGACAATCAATCACAAAGTCCACAGAATCCTGTCAAATCACTCTCAAGTCACTACGAAGTGACTACAATACACGCATTAATTGTATTGTTTTGAAGAGCTTAACTCATTCATTACCGTCAGTTAAACTCAATTACAAAGCATTAGAAATACCAAATCTAAACTTAGCTGACCCGACATTTTATTTGCCATCACAAATAGACCTACTCATAGGTGCAGATTGTTTCTGGGAATTGTTATTACATGGTAGGATTCGCATTTCGTCAGGGCCATTCTTGCAAAATACTACGCTAGGTTGGATAATTTCAGGTATAATATTTAATACCAAGTCTCGAGTAAATCCATCCCACTGTAACTTCGTTCAAGCATCGGAATTAAGCGATCAGTTAAAAAGATTTTGGGAAATAGAAGAAGTCAGTAAACCGAAACTTATTCTTTGTTCTGAAGACCGCGCCTGCGAACAGCTGTTCACAGAAACAACGCAGCGGGTAGATAACGGTCGATTTTCAGTTCGCATTCCACTAAAACAATCAGTCGATGTGTTAGGTGATAGCTACAAAATAGCAGAAAGCCGGTTTCTATCGCTAGAACGTAGATTAGAAAAATCTGAGCAATACAAAAGCTTGTACTCGGATTTTATGAAGGAATACATAAACTTAGGCCATATGACGCGCCTTGAAACCTTTGACGTTAATTTACCACATTACATAATGCCTCACCATGGTGTTTTGAGGGAACAAAGTACTACAACTAAATTACGTGTAGTTTTCAATGCGAGTCAAAAAACATCGTCGGGTATTTCGCTTAACGAAATCCAAATGACAGGTCCAGCGCTACAAAATGATCTTGTTTCTATTCTATTACGTTTTCGTCAATATAGATACGTAGCATGTGCCGATATTGAGAAGTTTTTTAGACAAATTCTCATCCAAGATGACCAAAGAAACTTGCAGCTGATTTTATGGCGTGAAAGAATGTCGGATCCTATAGGTATCTATAGAATGAATGTCGTTAGCTACGGGACTGCGTCAGCTCCGTACCTAGCTATTTGATGCATTAAGCAGCTAGGATTACAGTGTGCGGACAGTCATGTGGCGCGTGCTATTCTAGACGATCTTTTTGTTGATGATTTACTGACAGGCTGCGATTCTAAGCATGAATTATCTCAATTGTGTAAAAAAGTGTCCGACGTATGTATTTCTGGTTGTTTTCCATTACGAAAATGGACTTTTAATTCTCAAGATGTAGCATTTACACAGGAAAATGAGGATAAATCAAAACATCTCTCACTAGACAAAACCTATTCATGTAGAACGTTAGGTCTAGGGTGGTTCAATTTAAGTGACGAGTTTCATTTCGTTACAAAAATAGATACAGATATAACTAATATTACAAAACGTGCAATGTTGTCAGTCGTATCTCAGATTTATGACCCTCTTGGTCTGTTAAGTCCTGTTATTATTGTAGGGAAAATCTTATTGCAAAAACTGTGGCTGTGTAAAATAGGATGGGACGACAAGGTGCCCCAAGACACAGTAAAATTATGGAAAAAGTTCATTGATTCTCTGTCAAACCTTTCCAATATTCGTATTCCGCGACATGTTGTCAACTCTAACTGTACTAATTTAGAATTGCATATTTTTACTGATGCTAGCGAAAGTGCATATGGCGCGTGTGCCTATTGTCGTTCATATGATGACGCAGGTAACTTTATAGTTAGGTTGCTTATCTCTAAAAGTCGAGTAGCTCCCATACGCCCCCTCAGCGTTCCGAGACTTGAACTTTCCAGTGCATTAGTAGGTGCAAAATTATACCAAAAAATAGTTAAATCCTTACGTTTGCAGTTTAATAACATAGTGTTTTGGACAGATTCAACTATTGTTTTAGGTTGGTTACGAACATCTCCTTATAAATTAAAGACTTTCGTACAAAACCGCGTAGTAGAAATAAATGAGTTGACTAGTGACGCAACGTGGTTTCACGTCAAAACTAAACAAAACCCAGCCGATTTGGTTACGCGTGGTGCAAGCGTCAATGAGTTGTGTTCGTTACGTTTATGGTGGCACGGGCCTACATTTTTACGCGAAAAGGTCACAAACTGGTCACAATATAACCAAGATAGTACAAACAATATAGCCCGAAAGATCCCAGCCAGAAAGTAGGAGCGCGATGCAGCGATGCACGGGCAGCGAAGGTGTGAGCGAGTGCAACGTGCGGGGCGTGACGACGTCAACAAGTGCAAGTGAGAGCGGGATGCAGCGATGCGCGGTCAGCGAAGGTGCAAGCGAGTGCAATGTGAGCGGCGTGAACCCGACAATGAGTGCAAGTGAGAGCGGAACGCAGCGATGCGCGGACCGCCAAGGTGCGAGCGAGTGCACTACTTGTTGCGCTACGGTCGAGAGCTCCATGAGCAGTGGGCAGGCGCATACCGATGTGGCCTCTAGTGTAAACAAGTCGTCAGTGTGTTGGCTTAATAAAAACAGACTAGATAGGAATCTAGTCGTGAATTCGGATGTGCAGAATAGTATGACAAATGACCAAACCTATCATAGAACCGATACTACTCCGGACTCAGAGTGGCAAACTGTTCAGCGTAAAACTTCTAGGCAATACAGACTCATTTCTAATAAGGGATCCGCTTCGATTTTACCTGCTGAGAACTTTAAGGCGGCGGTCAACAAAGTGCCATTGTTTATCTCGAATGTTAGTATTGAGACATCAGAGAGTGACATTATTAAATACATTAGGGAAAAAGCGAACGATACGGTATCTCTTAAAAAGATTAACATGAAATATGAGCGTAATTACAGTGCCTATAAGGTCTATGTATCCAGAAATAAAGTTGACTTGTATTTAAGTGATGAATTTTGGCCAGAGGGGGTAACATTTAGACGTTTCGTGCATTTTATGTACAAAACGAGTTCTGATAAAAAGTTAAAGTTAGATAATCAGGGTAGGTATCTTATGATGAGTAGTCACAACCAAATCCGCTGTCGATTGTCTAGCTTTAATTGTAAGTACTTACCTACTTCTATTGACTGTGTGCGTAAATTATGCAACCGCTCGGATATAGTTGCGCTGCAAGAGACGTGGCTACTCCCCCATGACACGGTAATATTATCCAACAGTATTTCGTCGTATCCTACGAATAAGGTTACAGTCGCCAATGTGACCTTTTATTTTTATTGCATTTTTGGAATCTTCATTATCATTTGCATGATACCAGTTCAAAAAAAGTGAATAATTAATAAATATAAAAAAGTTATTAAGGTTTAAAAATTTGGTTACAATTGCACTGATGCATTTCGCCCGACGAAAAAGGTAACGAACAGCTTTGGCACTTTTTTTCATGTGCAAAACGCAAACGACATGGGCATTTCCCGGCGAATATGGTTACACACTCCACAATAATCGTGTACGGCGGGCGAAAAGGCGCGCGGGCGCGGGTGACCGCTGTGTGTCGACTCCGAGCGAGGAGAAAACAATGCAGTAGACTATGAGGCGGGCACATAAATTAGTGATTAGCGACCATTGTAAAACAAAAAAAATATTTATTTATAAAAAATCTTTTATTAGTATAGTAGTGTTTTCGTCAACTAAGAAAAACACCCCGAGAGTTTCTGAATGCTTGATTCAAATAAATAATTAAAACTAATTCGTTTTAATTCCTTTCTATATGAAAGGAATTATAACGTATTAGTTTATACAAGTTTAATGTAAACTTAGTTAGAGCGAGGTGTCACTACTTTGACCATGATAGGTTTAACCTTTAATAGGGCATGGCGCTCCTGGGTGTGTTGGAAGATATGGCTGGGCAAAAATGTCATTTTACATACATGTAGATAAGGATTGTATATAATGTGAATAATTATTAACTTGTTCCAATTTTTCAAAAAAACATGTGGGAAAATAATTACTCTTGCCTATTCCGAACATAGTTCTGAGTGATAAGTGGGAAATTATTTCCCAACAAGTGGGAAATATATTTCAACAACGTTACAAGGAGCAGCAGCCTAAACATGATTGATGATATTAATAAAAACAATATTGAATCAAACCACGAACATAACAGGGCAGACAATTGATTCTCAATATCTGAGTCGAAAGCGGATTCTGTAAGAAAACAAGGACAAAATTAAAAATTTAAAAAACCCTCCTCAACAGATTTTCATGAAACATGGCTAAGAACACTCGGGATAAAATTATCTATGACACAAAAAAAACTAAACGAAAATCGGTTCATCCGTTTGGGAGCTACGATACCACAGACAGATACACAAATACACAGACAGACAAGTTAAACTTATAACACCCCTCTCTTTTTGCGTCGGGGGTTAAAAAACAGTAGTTAGTTATGTAAATTAACTTTATTTTATTTTTTAGTTAGATATCAATCTAATATCAGGTTGATAGTAACTAAAAATAGTATTATGAATCACATTCACTAATCTACGGGTAAACTTTTCCCACGTTTTTAGTACATTCTCGAACCTGAACGAGCAACAAGTAAATATTTCCCACACACTTTGGTCACAGAATATTCCGTCAGTTTTTGTATTTTTGACTAAAAGTTGACACAATTAGGTGTACTATATCATAATCTAATGAAAAAATACAACAAAAAGTAATTACCAGATTTTTAGCATGAACCATAGACTAAAATGTTCAAAGATCAGTTGACATTGACATTTAGTGGGACTAGGCGGCCTGTTGAACAATTAGAACCCGAAATATCTTGTGGGAAGATATACACTCTTGCCCTATTAAGGGTTAACACAAGTATGCTTGTACGACCATGATAGGTTTAACACAAGTATGCTGACGACCTCTGTGGCGCATCGGGCGAAGGTCCGCCTGCGACGCAGGAGGTTGCGGGTTCGATTCCCGCCTCGGGACAAATGTTTGTACGATTTGCAGATATTTGTTCAGGGGTTCTGGATGTTTTTCTATGTATAATAAAAAATATCTATCTATGTAGTCTATTGTATTATGTATCAGTTATCTAGTACCCATAACACAAGCTCCGCTTAGCTTGGGGCTAGATAATGCTGTTTGAATTGTCCAGCATTATTTATTTATTTATTTATTTACTACAAAGATTAAAATAGTCTATAAGGACCAACTTTGTAAACCTACTTTAGTGAATAAATATTTATTTTTATTATTATTAGTCACAGGGTATTTCAGCATAAAACATAAAACTATTTCTTATACAGGCTATCAACACAAATTATTTAGTCACTTGTTCCGTGATCATGGCGCATGAAACTGTCGAAATATTGGAAAATCATGGTAAACATCCCGTTATAAATTACCTTAAGATAATTCAGTGCAGTTACTAATAGATATAATGTCTTATTTGCCCTTAAACATTTGCATTACATTCGTTGCGTGCATTCTTGCGAATGAGAATGCGAGTATTAAATCTTGCGAATGTTCGCAATTGCGAGTATTCGTTACATAATAATATCTAGTATGGATAAATGGGTTTATCTATTAGATTATTGTCATAATATAGATTGATATTAGAGCCTCTGTTCGAAACTTGATTTTATTCAGTACTCTATTTTTGCAGCTATGAAGAATACTTTTTCTCTCAGTTTTAATTGATATGGTGGGACGTCCAGTTTCACAAGGGGAACTAATCTTGCAGCCTGTAGGACTTGTAAGAATCTTTATATAGGTATACAGGGCGTCCCACGGCCATGCCACATGGAGGGAAAGTATCTTAAATATTGTAGACAGAAAATTTTACTGAAAAAAGTTTTCATTTTGATTTTTAAAACAATTCAAACTATATTGAAAGACTTGAATAATCGCTAGGACTCGAACCTGCCAAATTGTAAAAAAACCACCCGTAATTTTAAGATACCGATCAAAAGGCTCAATCATAAGGATTATTTTTTCCAAATAACATAGTACCTTAAATAAAAGGAAAACCATGAAATTTTACATACTAAATAAATACGTTTAAAGTTATATTAATTCATTGTATTTCCTAGTCTAGTACTTAAATTATGTAGAGAATATACCATTATGAAATAGACTGTAAAACACCAAAATATATATTAAAAAATATGACAAAATATGTTTTCTCTAATAATATAACGTGTGTAAACCCACAGCAGTAGGCTCAAGGCTCGTTGACGAGTTCTCTCATCTGGATACGGTCGACTAAATGGAGAAGATGTATTAATAATAATATTATATTATGATAATGCTGGACAATCCACACAGCACCATTTAGCCCCAGGCTAAACAGAGCTTGTGTTATGGGTACTAGATGACTGATATACTTAATCAAATAAGATTACATACATATATATTTTTATTTTTTATTATACATAGAAAACAACCAGAACCCCCTCCCCTGGACAAACATCTGCAGATTGTAATTTAAATACTTTGTTTATTGTTAAGGAAGGCCTACAGCTTATAATGTACATACAAATACAAAATAGGTTAGAATAAACTAGCAACAAAAAATCCAGTAAATAGCCTTCACGTCTAAATGACAGATTGGAAAATAAATACGCTAAGCAGAGGCACATCAATCTACTATGACAATAATCTAATAGATTAGCTATTTAATTATTTGTAATAAGTTCAGTTGTCTCAATTGTAAACACTCTTTGTGAATAAAGGCCATAGATAGATTCATTTATCCATACTAGAGATGTAACGAATACTCGCATTCGCAATCGCAAGAATGGACGCGAATGTATGCGAATGTTTAAGGAGAAATAAAACATTATATTTATTAGTCACTGCACTGAATTATTTTTAAGTCATTTAAAACAAGTTATTTACCATGATTTGAGCTGTGAGTTTTCCAATATTTCAACAGTTTCACGAGCCATGATCACGGAACAATTGACTAAATAACTTTAAATGACCTCAGTTTTAATAACCTGGTAAATTGTTTTAAAAGTTTAATGCTGATTTTTTTTTTCAGCATTTACTGTCCCTCTGCTGGGCAAAAGCCTCTCTTTTCTCCTTCCACTCCTCGCGATTTAACGCTGTCACAGAATTACTTTGTTTTATATGAAAGGAATTATATCGTATATGTTTCAATTATATATTTGAATCAAGCATTCAGAAACCCTAGGATGAGTTTTGCATAGTTTACTAAAACACAATTTTTTGTAGTATGTCAGCAATCCAACACTTTCATACGAACTCGGTTTTAGCTTTTGAATGATTTTGAGCGACTAGTTGCAATTTAGCAGAACTTTTACAAGTCAGGGGTAGTAGTTGTACGAACATTTGTCCCGAGACGGCCATTGAACCCGCAACCTCCTGCGTCGCAGGCGGACCTTCGCCCGCTGCGTCACAAAGGTAGTAGATTGGGTGCTGGGCAAGCTAAATCCATCTAATATCGTCCAGGTAGTAAAGCGTCCTGTGCAGCATGAGTAAACAGTTTCTGACGCTAATTAACAAGATACCAAACGAAATTCTTGAACGAAAGTAAAATATTATCTTATTATTTTTGTAATTGTCCCTCAAATTTCATCGAATAAGCTTGCAAAGGCGATTGTTACCATCTCAATCGACGTCGTGAAGCGAAATCGTCGTGGAAAAAGGTCACAAAGGCGCTTAAAATAGCGTCGATTTGAAACTTGCACGCGGAAGAAGGTGTTAAGCGACAAAAACTAGAGAAAACGCTTTTTTTAATTTATGAAACCTACATGATTATTTAGCTAAAATCATAATAAAACCTTTTAGAAAAAAAAACTTACTCGTATAAAGGAAACTTTTCGAAATAATAAGAAAAAACCGTCTCCTGTAAAGTTGGTGTTTTGCAACTGTAACCTTATTCGTAGGATACGACGATTTGGACTCGGCCGTATCTTTGAAATAAATACCTACAGCCGCGCGGTAGGTAAACATGCGATAGGGCTGCCCGCCTCCACCATTTTAATTACATTTGCCTACTTTGTGTTTCCATTTAGTTTTGTGATTGTAAATATAGGAAGGTACTTTTTTATATAAACAAATAAAATACTTTGTGAACTGAATGGGAAGTGTTCAATAAAAATGCGTGTTGTTTTTTGATTGGTAGATTTAATTAAAAAACCTGTTTATGTTTGAATAACAAATCGGTCTTATAAATTTGCGACCGAAAAATATTTGCGCCTCGACTGAGACGTACCTACAAAATGCTTTATTATTAAATTTTAGGAGATTTTTTTGGAGAAAAAGGAATATCTTTTACTTGGTTATAGATACCTGCAGCTACTTTATTAAATATGTAGGTACCTATTCTTATTTTTAGAGAAAAAATCGCGCGGTTATTGTTAAAAAAACATCACACTATCCGTTCGTCACTGCGGCACAGCCGCGACTGTCTGCATGCTGAGCGCATGCTGAGATCGAGGCGCGTAGGTATAGCTCGCGTTTTGCCCGTTTGTATGAAGTCGGATTACTTATAGGATAATATTACCTTGCCCATGATCTCCCATTGTTAGGTACCGTAAGTAATGAATATGAGTATACAGGCAAATCAGCTGTTGATACCTCCGCTGGGTTATTACTGGGTAGACCACATGGGGGGGTGGCCATACTCTGGAGAAAGGGTTTGTTTGAGTCCGTTGTGGTTCTAGATTGCAGCAGTCCTAGACTGGCTGCAATTAAAGCGACTTCACATGGTCGCTCTATCTTGATATTTTCGGTGTATATGCCTACATATAAGAAAGAAAACTTACCCATTTTTACCGAAGTACTAAGCGAAATCAGTGCGCTTGAAGAAAGCTGTAATATCGAGTCCTTATACATGTTAGGCGATTTTAACGCTCACCCACAGGAACCTTTCTTCAGAGAGCTGACTAGCTTCTGTGCTGATCAGTGCTGGCTTTGCGCCGACGTTGAGAAATTAGGAGTAAATGCTGATGTGTACACGTTTGTATGTCAAAAATCTGGTAGTAGGAGATGGTTGGACCACTGTGTCGTCTCTCTTGCAACATGGCAAACTGTGTTAAATGTAGGTGTTTATGAGGATGTTTACACGTCGGACCATCTCCCTATATACATGGTATGTGACTTGTATGCTGTTAGACCGAGGCGGGCGACTCAGGACCGGCCTCCGAGCGCTGTTCTATGGGGAGAGAGGAGTAACGATCAGATAAATGCTTATCGAAGTCTTTGTGATGCAGCTTATCGTGAGATTACCTTTCCTCAGGAATTGGTGGAGTGCGGTCATGGGTCGTGTACCTTGGCTGAACATAGATTAGTGTTAGATAAAATGTATGATGACATCGTTAGTACTATGGTAGATGCGGCGGTCCAGACGAAGCGGTGTGTTAGCGGCAGGCCCAAGAAAGGTAAAAATCTCTGTGGCTGGAATACCTATGTTCGATGTGCACACAGGGAGGCCAGGCTTAAATTTAAAAACTGGGTGTTCCATAATAGACCCACTTCGGGCAACATCTACGAGGATATGTACGAATCTCGTAAAATCTTCAAAAGTCGCCTGAAGTGGTGTCAGAGCAACCAGAATCAGATCTTAATGGACAAATTAGCCCGCGAGAGAGAGGGAAATGATTTCAAGTCTTTCTGGAAGTCCACTAACAGGTTAAACATTAAGCCTGGCCTTCCTGTGAGCATTGAAGGCATAAGTGAGGGGGGCGAGATTGCGCGGATGTTCATGGAACACTTCAGGGTACAATCCCCCCTGGGACCTTCTGAGGAGGAGTTGGATGCTGGGTCCAGCGGTCCGGGAGAGGAGCCAATAGTACAATTGTCCGCAAAGCAAATCAGAGCGACAATTAAAAAGATGACTAGAGGCAAATCTCCTGGTCACGATGGATTGAGCATCGAGCACCTCAGATATGCAGGGACACACCTTCCCGGGCTCCTATCCATGTTCTTTACCATGTGTCTAAGTCATGCGTACCTACCGGCAGACTTAATGAAGACAAAAGTGGTACCAATTGTAAAGAACAGGACGGGAGATATATCAGACAGAGGGAATTATCGCCCGATCTCACTAGCCACTACAGTAGCCAAGGTGCTGGACAGTGTGCTTGATTCTATGGTACAAAAGTACCTTCAACTCCATGACGCGCAGTTCGGGTTTAGGCCTGGACTCTCGACAGAAAGCGCAATTCTAGGACTCAAGCATACTGTCCAATACTACACCAGTCGTAGGACGCCGGTGTATGCCTGCTTCCTCGACTTATCCAAGGCTTTCGACCTAGTGTCGTATAGCGTGCTCTGGAACAAGTTGAGGGAGAGGGGTGTCCCGGCGGGTCTACTACAGATTTTTCAGTACTGGTATAGAAACCAGTCCAACTTTGTCAGCTGGTCTAATGCATCTTCTGAGATGTATAGGTTGGAATGCGGTGTGAGACAGGGGGGGGTAAGCTCTCCTTCGCTTTTCAACCTGTACATTAACGAGCTCATAGTCGAGCTCAGCAGCATGCGTGTCGGCTGTAGCGTAGATGGTATCAGTATGAATAACATCAGCTACGCGGATGACATGGTGCTGCTGGGACCGACTGCGGGCTCGGTCGATGCTATGTTAAAAGTGTGCGCTAAATATGCTGCTTCTCATGGACTCCGCTATAACCATAAGAAATGTGAACACATTGTTTTTAAGGCCGTCGGCAATCATGCTGAAAGCTTTCCCAGCATTAACCTTGAAGGTATGGACATCAAAAGGGTTACGTCCTTTAAATATCTGGGACATCATGTCGCCGAAGACCTTAAAGACAATGTGGACATAGAGAGGGAGCGCAGGGCTCTGGCGGTTCGAGGCAATATGTTGATTCGTAGGTTCTCCCGTTGTAGCGAAGAGGTCAAGATAACCCTTTTTAAGGCTTACTGCCAATGCTTCTACACGGGAAACCTATGGGTTCGGCATGCCAAAAAACCGCTGGAGACCCTGCGTATACAATACAACAATATTTTCAGGATGATGTTGGGGCTGCCCCGCTACTGCAGTGCGTCAGGGATGTTTGCGGAGTACCAAGTAGATGGATTTACAGCGATTCTCCGCAAAAAGACCGCCTCCCTGATGCGCAGAATCCGGGACAGCACAAATAGCATCCTGAGAACTATTGCCGATAGGTTCCCCTCTCCTATATGGATATGTTTTGTGCGTAGGGTAATAGGTGAAATATGATAATGTCATATTTCACCTATTACCCTATATATTATATTGTACCTAATTAAATTAGTGTGTGTGATTATTTGTTACTAACCATAATTTTAAGTTTTTTCTATAATCGTGTTACTAACAAAATATGGATCAATTGATATTCGAAATAAAATATTTTTATTTTATTTTATTTAATATAATTGACTTGCCAGAAATGAAACAAACAACAGTAGGCATGACTTGCAGTGAGGTTAATAATTTTGTTATTGATTTTTTAGGTTTTCTAATCTTAACCGCTTACAGCGCTCGTGTGCCTACATGTTTAGGTTTATACACAACATACGTACCAAATCGAAAGCGCTACGGGTTTATGGTTCCTTATCAGTTGATGAATTGAGTAAATCATTGAACTTTCTTACAAAACAAGCTCAAATGCAATCCTTTCCAGAGGAGTACAATGCTTTGAAGAAAGGCTTAGTAATAAAATCTAACCGCAATTTATCTAGTTTAAATATGTTTTTAGATGAGCACGAGCTTATGCGCGTGGGTGGTAGATTAGCGAACTCTCAATTTAATTACGATAAAAAACACCCCAAGCTGCTTTGTACTAAACATCACTTTTCAATTCTTTTGTTTAGATATGAACATAAAAATTTATTACATGCCGGACCTCAATTACTATTGGCAACTATAAGAGAATCTTGGTGGCCGCTAGGAGGTAGAAATTTAGCTAGGAAAATAGTACGTCAATGCAATAAATGCTGCCGAATGAAAGGACAAACCATTAAGGTCCCTATGGGAGACCTACCCAAGGAACGTATAAGTACCTTAGGCTTCCCATATTTGTACAGCGGGGTGGACTATTGTGGACCTTTGAAAATACTAAATAAGAAAGGTAGGGGCGCTAAACTCGAAAAATGTTACATTTGTTTATTTGTATGTTTTATAACCAAGGCAGTGCATCTGGAACTCGTGACAAGCTTATCTTCGGATAGTTATATATTAGCTTTAAAAAGATTTATTTCCCGTAGAGGAAAACCTTCACAGATTTTTTCAGATAATGGTACTAATTTTGTTGGTGCCGCGAGGGAATTCACAGAATTCTTGGCAAACAATAGTCAGTCTATCATTGATTATGCTACTAATAATAAAATAGAATTTAGATTTATTCCTCCATACACTCCTCATTTTGGTGGATTATGGGAAGCTGGGGTAAAATCCTGTAAACACCACATTTCTCGCGTGATAGGAAATGCCAATTTAACTTATGAGGAATTCAGTACAGTTTTGGTACAAATCGAAGCCGTCCTGAATTCCCGCCCTATGTATCCTATGTCTTCAGATCCGAACGACCTTACCCCTCTCAGCCCAGCCAATTTCTTGATTGGCCGAGCTCTGACGACACCTGCTGAGCGCGATATGTCGGCGCTGCCGCTGCCTGCCCTGTCTCGCTACAAACGAATCGAGAGCCTCAGACAATCGTTTTGGAAGCGCTGGTCTATGGAGTATATATCGGAGCTGCAGAAAAGGACTAAATGGCAAACTAAAGGAGACGATATCAAGCCTGGAACCTTGGTACTCATCAAAGAGGATGGTTTGTCACCCCTGCAGTGGAAATTGGGCCGAGTGACAGGAAACCTGTGCCCAGGAAGAGATGGAGTTACGAGAGTAGCCGAGATACGTACCTCCACGGGTATCGTGAAGAGAGCATTTTCCAGAATATGCCCGCTTGAATCCGGCACTGATTCTCCGGCCGAGGAATCGAACCTGGTACTCATCACACTGGAGGATCAACCACTAAGCCATGAGCGCTCAGGGCCGCCGGGATGTTCACGCCATCTAGTGAGGAATGCCGGAAGTACATACACTACGTACAAAGCTGAAGGATCGATCGATGGACAAGTCTAGTTCCTGAAGCTGACACCAGAGGCGCGGCTCCAAACTATATAAGTTGAACGACGAAGCATTTTTTTTCTCTTTTACCTGCGCATTTTGTTATTCACATGTTTGTTTGTAGAACCTTTATTACAAGTTTATCTTTCAATCTAATTCTTTCAATTGAGCTCCTATCTATTCCATACAACTGGACAAGCTTCCAGCACCTATAGGGCCCTTCAGGCATGTAGGCAGCATCAGGCAAAAAACAGGCACCGATAATTACATAGAAATTAGGTACTTACCTATAATACTTATGACAAGATTAGCACCATTATAGGAAGGCTGGTGCCTACCTATGCTGGTGCTTACTCTCATAAGTAAGCACTTTTGCTCCGTGATACATAAGATGCTTTCATACTGGCATGGCGATTTGCAAGGAGTCACCGCCGAAAAACATGGTTGAAAGGGTAACCATTTCGACTATTTTCAAAATATACCTACCGAACCTACCTACCAAAATATCCCGTTTTAAATTACTTTAGTGCATTAATAAATAAATTAATTGTTGAAAAAAGTTAGTGATCGCGACGTCTACTGTTCGTAGAACTACTAGTTTATAGATAGAGTGATATAAGAGTAAGGTTTATATATGTCTACCAGTATACTCAGCGTTGTTCATTAAGTTAACCTCTTACGGTATCCACGGTAACCTATTGCGTTGGGTAGAGTCATATCTCTATCGTAGAAATCCACTTGTGGCCATTGAGGTAACATCTGGGGTTCCTCAGGGTTCCCACCTTGGTCCATTGTTTTTTATTGCGTTTGTAAATGATCTCGTCGACAGAATTAGGAATCCCTGTTTACTATACGCCGATGATTTAAAGATTTTCTCTACCATCTCTCACACTAGTGACTCTGTAGCACTCCAAGCAGACTTAAACGCCGTGGACGAATGGTGTGCTGAAAATCTTATGTTCCTTAATGCTAAAAAATAAATAAATCAAATAAAATAAATAAATAAATAATGCTGGACAATTCACACAGCATTATCTAGCCCCAAGCTAAGCAGAGCTTGTGTTATGGGTACTAGATAACTGATATACTTAATACAATACACTACATAGATAGATATTTTTTATTATACATAGAAAACATCCAGAACGCCCTGAACAAATGTCTGCAGATCGTACAAACAATTGTCCCGAGGCGGGAATCAAACCCGCAACCTCCTGCGTCGCAGGCAGACCTTCGCCCGCTGCGCCACAGAGGTCGTCGGAAATGCTTTGTTGTATCATTTACGAATAAGAAACATAAAATTCTAGCTGCTTACAAACTCAAAAATCACGTACTGGAGAGGAAATCACAGGTTAAAGATCTTGGAGTTATCTTTGACGAAAAGCTTAATTTTCATGCCCACTATGACTACATCACGACCAGGTGCTCTAAGCTAATCGGTTTTATATCAAGATCCACAATAGACTTCAAAAACCCTCGGAGCCTCATCTGCCTCTACCAGTCACTTGTTCGCAGTGTTATTGAATATAATTCAGTGGTTTGGTCTCCTTTCTACAAGGTGCATATTGAACGCCTTGAAAGAATCCAGAGAAGGTTTGTCAAAATATTGGGATACAGGTGTGGCATAAATCGAACTCTACCATCATATGAGGAGAAACTTAGTCGATTCAAACTCATGTCTCTAGAAACCCGTCGCCAATACCTGGATATGGTTACATTTTTCAAAATCATTCACTCTGAAATCGACTCCCCTAACTTACTCTCTACCATTCGAGATCTCGCTATTCCTTCCAGAAAACTTTCGCCCTACAGGTCCATACCAATAATACTTCTTATTACAACCCTATGGTCAGAATGTGTCGTCAGTACAATGATATTTTAGTTAATAACAGTGACAATATTGACATTTTTAACAGAAAGCTATTTAAATTTAAACAAGACCCGTCAAGTGCGAGTGTAACTCGCGCGCCGAGGGTTTCGAACGTTTGTGAACAAGTAGGTATGTACTAAAGGTACCGGTTAGAGACTCCGAAATTTAATGAAGACCTAAAACTAGTAGGTACCAACCACAAAAAAAAAACATTTCAGATGGATCTCTCTGCATGCTTCGGTGATAGGGTGTAGCGGTAAATTTTTCGACTTTTTTCAAAATATTTCATATCTATACTAATATTATAAAGAGGAAAGGTTTGATTTTTTGTTTGTTTGTTTGTTTGTATGAATTGAATAGGCTCCGAAACTACTGGACCGATTTGTAAAATTCTTTCACCGTTAGAAAGCTTACTTTTCAGGGAGTGACATAGGCTATATTTTATCCCGGAATTCCCACGGGAACGGGAACTACGCGGGTGAAACCGCGAGGCGATCGTCTAGTAATAATAATAATAATATTATAAAGAGGAAAGGTTTGATTTTTTGTTTGTTTGTTTGTTTGTATGAATTGAATAGGCTCCGAAACTACTGGACCGATTTGAAAAATTCTTTCACCGTTAGGAAGCTTACTTTTCAGGGAGTGACATAGGCTATATTTTATCCCGGAATTCCCACGGGAACGGGAACTACGCGGGTGAAACCGCGAGGCGATCGTCTAGTATTTCATAAAGTATTAAAGCTACAGAAATTTCAAAAACTGTTTTGAAATGTACAAACTAATACCTTTCATATGATACCCCATTAAGTGGGTAGCCCCCCCTTTTGAAAATTATCCCCCCCCCTTTTTGTAAATTTTTCAAAAAGTGTTCGTTTCACAGACTATTCTATATTTTTCCTGTAAAAAATAGATCTATATCTACCAACGCTCCATACATTTTGAAAGGATTGCTCTGCAAACTTCGGAGATAGAGGGTGGGGAAAGGGTAAAATTTCGACTATTTTCAAAATATTTGAAAAAGTATGAAACCTACAGAAATTTCAAAAACTGTTTTGAAACGTACAAACCGATACCTTTCATATAATACCCCACTCAGTGGGGTAGCCCCCCCTTTTGAAAATTATCCCCCCTCTTTTTGACCATTTTTCAAAAAGTGTTCATTTAACAGACTTCTCTATATTTTTCCTGTAAAATATAGATCTGTATCTACCAACGCTCCATACATTTTGAAAGGATTGCTCTGCAAACTTCGGAGATAGGGGGGGGGGGAAAGGGTAAAATTTCGACTATTTTCAAAATATTTCAAAAAGTATGAAATCTACAGAAATTTGAAAAATTGTTTTGAAATGTACAAACCAATACCTTTCATATGATACCCCATTTAGTGGGGTTGCCCCCCTTTTTTAAAATTATCCCCCCTCTTTTTGACCATTTTTCAAAAAGTGTTCATTTAACAGACTTCTCTATATTTTTCCTGTAAAATATAGATCTGTATCTACCAACGCTCCATACATTTTGAAAGGATTGCTCTGCAAACTTCGGAGATAGGGGGGGGGGGGGGGGGGGGGGAAGGGTAAAATTTCGACTATTTTCAAAATATTTCAAAAAGTATGAAACCAACAGAAATTTGAAAATCTGTTTTGAAATGTACAAACCAATACCTTTCATATGATACCCCATTTAGTGGGGTAGCCCCCTTTTTGAAAATTATCCCCCCTCTTTTTGACCATTTTTCAAAAAAGGTTCATTTAACAGACTTCTCTATATTTTTCCTGTAAAATATAGATCTATATCTACAAACGCTTTCTACATTTTCAAAGGATTGCTCTGCAAACTTCGGAGATAGGGGGGGGGGGAACGGGTAAAATTTCGACTATTTTCAAAATATTTCAAAAAGTATGAAACCTACAGAAATTTGAAAAACTGTTTTGAAATGTACAAACCGATACCTTTCATATGATACCCCACTTGACTCTGTAGGTCTCTTTTAAAATTTTGACATCTCAATTTGTATGGAAATTGTACATTTTCATTTTTCATTTTTTTTTTCATTTTTTTTTCTTAAAATCTGTACAGGCACACGAAGTGTATTATTATTTTAAATTTCAAGTTGATAGCTGCTGTAGTTGCTGAGTTATTAAGGAGGGAAAAAAGGACAGACAAAGCGAGACCATAAGGGTTTCGAAACCGATCTTCGAAACCCTAAAAAGATGTTGAAACCACTCTCAAGGAGAGTGGTCCTTAATTCAGTAATTTTCTTTTTATTAATTATTTATTTTGTATTAATGTTTATGTAATTGTCGTAATTTTAATTAGTAATGCATGCTTATTATATTACTCATAAATTAATTTATAATAGGTACCTATCTGCTTACATAGAACTGTTTGTTTTTTAATCATGCTGTGTACACATATTTAGGGATACAGTCTAGCTCTTATTATCGTGTTCTTCTATTTGTATAATATTTGATTGTATTCTGTTTTGTGTGCCAAATAAATAAATAAAATATGTATAAAACATGTATAATATAGGAGAGAAACACTGATACTGATAGTTTTAGAGGTTTCTAATGTGATGTCGTAAATAAAAACATTTTTTTGCGCTTACTTTGCAAACGCTGGCTGAAGCCTACGAGATAGATCAATGTACTACAGTATTGTACAACTAAAGGTCTACAAAAAACTCCGTAATAGTATATGTCTATCTCTTAGGGATAACCCACAATAACTTTTATTCTTTACTTTTTACGAGAAATAATGGCTTATTTACGAGGCGGTTTTAAGCAGTACCTTATTAATCCTTATCCAATTAAGTAACTTAAATACATTGTGCATTTAATATACATAGATAAATATTGCCCTTTACAGCATGTAATTTGAACGAATATTTTCGAATTTCGTATTACAGATTTAAAATGCAGGGACATAGCGGTTGCGGTACCGGCCGGAGGGCCTATTCTGCAGTAGGTATATTTAGTAATAAGCATTGCACCCGTGCGAAGCCGGGGCGGGTCGTTAGTATTATATATACGAAAGTTTGGATAGATAGATGGATGGATGGATGGACGGATGTTTGTTACCTCGACACTCCAAAACGAAGCCGCGGGCAGATAGTAACTAGTAAGTAATGTATGAGAGAGTAAATTATTCGAGCTACGAAGTTGCCGAGAAAGTTTAACGAGAGATTATGTCAAATTCAAAGTAAATTGTACTCCATTTAAACTTTTAGCACCCCGGGGTGACGTGGAATTTGAAGCGTTAAAGTCAAAATAAAAGTTAGGAAAAACATTCAAAGTCTATAAACGTTTTTGTAAAGTTGGGCTATTTTCTAACTAATTAGGCATGGTATCATTTTACGTAGTAAATGTTAACTATGTTGTTTGTATTTATTTGTTCCATCGTAGGTACACATGTTACACATGATGTCGTTACATTCTATGTTTATAAGAAAAGAATAATACACAAACTTCCAACTCCAACGGGCATTGTAAAACTATATTCTAATTCGTATGATAGGTTATTGTGGAAAGAATCCGAATAGAATTGAACAAAAGCTTTGATTCAGGTAACATTTTAGAGTAGGTATGTAATGTTCTTGAAACCATCTACAAGGGACGCGAGGTGATGAAATTTGACACGTTTGTCCGTTGTTTTCAGCCACCTAGCTATATTTTGTAAATTATTATGGCTCATATGACTCTGCTGACTACTTCTAGTGACATACTCTGGATAGGTACCGTTGGTATCCGATTGATTATTAATACCTAAACAAAAATCGCAGTAAATCGCTAGTATAGGATACAGCTATAATCTAATCCGCATGTACCAGGCTGCAAACATTACGTAGGAGGTGTTAAGTCTGCAAACGGTCACCGTCGTGTGCGGCGAGCGATAATAGCACATGTGCCTCGGCATTACGGCATCAAGTTCCATAAAGTGGCAATAAGCTACAGTAAGCCTGTTGAGATAGCAAAGGAACAAACCATTTCAAATGTTTCGCTTTACATAATTAGTTTTGAAACAAAACACTTTTCTATTCGTTCACTATGCTCTTTTTTAATTTACTTTTTTTTAGTTTGTAAGCCTGGCTCATCAGCCACTGTTTGTCAGGTGAAATAGTAAATTATGACGATGGATTTGAGTTTATAATTTTCTATGGTTTTTCTGCCTTTGATGACTAACGTGCGGCTCCAGCTAGACCCACTACTGTTGTCAGATGTCGCTGTTTGTATTTACATATCAAATTATCATATATTAAGTATTTTAATTATAAGTTTGTGTTGTGTTGTGGTACCCAACTAACAAACTAGTCCAATAATCTAAGCTTATATCACTAAATGACGATGAATAATGAGTTATTAAGGTTTTAGCAGTGACATCGTGTTGTATAAAAGCGTTCGACAACACACTTTTGCTCTAGAAGCTCATAGAGCAAAAATAACCTTCATATAAATAAATGGTATAAACGTTTACTACACCATTTTATACAGCCGTTATAGTTTGGTGCTATACCAAGCGCTATATAACTGCTACAGAAAAATAATGCTCTATAAAAGTGTTTACAAATGCCTATAGTCATCTGATTTGCGTAATAAGTGTTACAAACGAGCTGCTATAATCCTTTCGGTTTAGGAGTGATGCGCATTCAACTATAACGCGACTTTGTCGGATTGTAGATAATTATTCAAATCGTTGCAATTGTACTTAGTAAACGTACAAAGTACAGTTACATCACAAAATCACTCTATTGAGAGAGTAGAGTGATTTTGTGATGTAACTGTACCATAATGGTCTGTAGATGCCCATTAAAGTTTTACAGATAAGCATATCACGAAAACACTGTTTTAGAGCAGAATTCTTCTGTAATGACTTTCTAGTTCCTATAATAATACTTTAAGTACTATGATAGTGTACCGATTTCCATAATATTACAAAAACGACACGTAAAAGTAGATAAATATTGCTGTTGAATAACAATCATGTCCTGAGAACCCCAATTTCAATCTGAATCCATGATGAAAGTAAAAACATTGTCACGACAAGTACTGTAATGGTACTATAATGGTCGTTAATAGCCCGGGGTTACTTTTATTTAAATATATTTAATTAAGAACTCAATAATTCGAGGGGGGCACTTAAAATTTACTGAAAACCTTATCATATTTTATCAGTAAAATTGCGATCGCACCCTATTTCCACACTCTAAAGACAAATATTATAATATAAAGTAAAATTTTACCTACCTACCTCACATTGCTTGAATCCTTTTGTAAATATATTTTGTTTATTTTAATTATAAAACAATGAATGGTGCATAAATAATGTAAGCTAAGCTAAATGAAACATAAACTCTAGTATGGTATGAAAAAGTCCTACAAGAGATCCTATATTATCCATTACTTCGTTATTTTGTGTTACCGAGTCACTGTTACCTAGCGTGTATAGGACTGATTTGTCATGTGTAACGCTGCTATTAGTTCGTTTTAGTACTGAACAGATATATACATGCGACACTTTTGATAATGAAATGTAGCTTCTAAGGTGTTTTATAACACCAAAACAGTGTTTTACAAAACGTTCTATGGACTCACTTCGACTATATCCTACTTCTAAGAACATCTCTGTATTATATTATAAGCTCCTCATAATATTCAGCGCATCACACCTGCCATAAAAGGCAAAGCGCCGTAACGTTCACACCTACAGGCAATAAACGGTTTAGGGCGGCGTAAAGAAATACGAGGAATTTAGTGACGTCGACGTGACGGACTCGGCCGTAAGTTAACGACAGGGTGTTACCGAGCGGGAAGTACTCGGTTAGAAACATAATTTTTCTTATATTTTTTTCTTTGGGTCTTTTTTCAAGAATTTAAAATTACCATTAAGCTTGTTAATCTTGCAGTTGAATCCATCCAAACTTTCCCCTTATAATGAAATTTCCCTGTTCGTTAGAAATACTTTCAGCCTAGAATGATTTAGCACACAAGCTAAATAGAGAAGCTTCCACAGACGTGGCATAAATCAGCTCGCACAAAGTGGTGCGCACCGCCACCTGCCGGCACTCAGCCGCCGAGTAAACACTTTCTGTAAACTGTGTCCAAAGAGGGAGATGAGCCGGCCACAGAAAGAACAAATACAATAAATAAATACAGACTTACTTATGAAAACAGATGGTAGTCGAAAAAATTCAATTCACGCCCGTAGCACACCTCCGCTGCGTAACCTTAACAGTCGTACCGCTGTAATTTCGTTATGTCTTGTCCGTATGAAGGAGAAGCGGAACACTAGCGAAACTGCCTGTTCTAACTCATAGATTTGACCATAATTATATCTCTTTACCCGCGCGGTTTCGTAGATCTGCTCCGACGTCAGCCACACACTTCCGCTATTTTGCCGCGTTGTTTTCGCATGTGTTTGTGGAAGTCGACAAAAACAAAAAGCGGAACTACATTTTTTCATGAAATGGACGTCGAATGTAGAGAATTTTCCAGAAGTCAGAAATAGACCCATTTTCTATTTAGCCTTTTCAAAGTTAAAGTCCACAATAATATTGCTTCCTCCTCTGACTGGACTCTACTGACTCGCGTGACGATCCGACGCCCAGTTCCGCAACTCAACCTACATTTAATCGCAGTGAAATTCATCCAGAGCGGTTCCGCTACTCGTATTCCGCAGCGTCGGTGTGTGTGCTACGGGCGTCAATACAAAAATATTATTTAAATAGGTATCTACGGATATTTTCACACATTATCATGTAGCCCCATAGTAGGTAAGCAGAGCATTAGCTTTATGATATAAGTAAATCATTGGCTTGTGATACAAATCATCATTTATATCACAAGGGAAGAAATAAAGTATTATTTTAAGAGGTGGGCGATATTTTGAAACCAGGGCGTGATATATGAAGAATTTTAATTAAGAGTCCTGAACACACCAAAACAGGAAAAAAAACTGGATCCTATTAGTGTGTCAGAACGAATAAATAGCTTAGCCTTATGTCCCCATCACGTTTCTCACTCTGCGGTCAACATTTCATGCACTTACACTAACGTTAGTTAATCAGTGAGTAGGTGCCCATTACTTATCACTGCTGTGTATGGTTTGATTTGGCCTTTACGTAGGTATACGGTCATTTGATGCCAAAAATTGTTGAACAAGCCTAAGTAGTACCCACATTATTTAAATTGACACTTTCATGGCCCAAGACGCACATGTACACCTGGTGGTAGAATTTCACGGGTCGCCTTTTAATAAGTATTAGCAATAAGACTTAAATCCTTTTAATTTTGTTATACCTAACTGCAATTACCTAGGTGTAGGTACATTTTAGCAGCTAACTACCACATTTTTTTTAATACAATATTCGAGACAGCAAGATCGAAGCAAACCAGCCATTATTTCTGTTTTCCAGATATCGTTCGGCTTTTGTTTCCAACTATCTAAGCCTGTACTTCACCTTTATACTGATAAAAGGTAGCCACTTTCGGTCCTCGTTTACAGGAGTTTGGAATGCGCGGGTCCGAATTACAGCTAAAAAATTCAGTCACGGATTTTCAGTCGATTTAAATAAAAACAATAACGATAGTTTTTTGTTTTCATATAACAAGTAATGAAATCACATGCACACTAAACCTATGGGGTACTTCCCGTAGACCTAGAATCATGAAATTTGGTGAGCAGAAAGGATTTATAGCCAAGTTAAGGTAAAAATCCGAAAGTCATAAATTAGTAATTTATTCACTAAAAAAATACTTTTAATATTCGCCGTTTACCAAAACCTATAGGGTAGACGTAATGAAACAAAACGAACGAATTCCCGTAGACAAGAATTATGCGTTTTGTTCAGCTTACCGCATCTAGCATCTGCCTACAGTCTTTCGCAGGTCGTCCCACCTGGCTGGAGGGTCCTACATTACGTTTGCCGAGTCGCGGTATCCACTCAAGAACACGTTTACCCTGGTGCGGCGGTTGTGAAGCTATTTCAAAGCAAATGTAGAAGCTATTTCAAAGCAAATATATTTATCGGAAATAAAAACCTGCTAACTTAAAACAGTGACATAAACAGAGGAAAACTAACGGCTCTTTTAGCTATTGCTTATTTGTAGTTTTTTATAACAATGAGTGTTGGTCTGAGACTAGCCCCAGCATTACATTTCTCCACAAGAATAACCTATAAAATGTGCAGCGAACTCAATTACAATCACAGACAGAAAGCACTCTGTTCCTCGGCCACTTCGCTTTGAAATGCAAAGATATCGGCGGCGCTGCGTAACCTGAGCTGTATTGGTAGGAGTAAGACCTTGTACCCACATGTAGCTATAGCAAACTGTTAGCTAGATTTTATTTTAAAATCTCTACATCATTTTTCACGAGAACAAGATGATAATTGGAGTAGAGCGAGATCGCAGGGCATAGGGTTGCCTAAGATTAGTACCTACAGGAGAACTTGGAAGTTTATACCCAGCAGTGGGTGGTGCCCACCCGCTTACTGATGATAATAGCACGTAGCATGTAAGAGAGGACCGTAAAGCTCTGCGAGTGTCTACTAAAGGAAGGACCAAGGTCGCCCGGCATCATGGAAATGTAAAACACAAGTTTAATCCGTATGTACGTATTACCTACCTATATTTTTCTGTTCTGAGCTTTCTACAATAGGGAAAATAAATATTGCTCCGTTGCTTGCAATAAATATCGCTGCAGACGTTACGTGCTCGTGAAGCTGCGATGCAGTTCAATGCTTCTGAAACCTTCTTGTCGTAAAGTGCTTCGATAAAATTGACAAAAAGTAACTCGAATTGTCAAGTTTGTTTCCACTATTGTTGAGAGACGTGTAGATATTTTCAACAACTAGCTTCTGCCCGCGTTAAGTGCGCGGGCAGAAGCTAGTGGTTGAAAATATGTAATGGGACCAAACATATCCTTTGTCACCCAGAGATTTGTGAAAAAAAATTAGTCACGACATGTTTACGTGTGACGTATAGGCTGGGCTTCAGGTTCACGTTTTGTAACGGTCTCGGATCCAGAGGAAGTTCAAATCTTCTTAAGCACATTTTAGCCTTTAGTTGGACACTTACTTCAATTATGAGAATAAAACGTAAATCCACTTTTTAAATCGTCACCATATTCTTATACAGCATAGTCCTTAGACCCATTTCCAGTTCCAGTAATACGTATATCCAATAACACTCTTCCAAGGTAGAACCTCCCGTATTAGCTGAGGAAGAAGCTCTCACACGTGGACCAGAGAAAGCTTTCAGTTAAATACGGAGAACTCTTTAAACTTAATTATTTCGATTGCTGAAAGATTTTCTTTGCAAAGCTCTCAAGGCTTTAAATTGGTTTGAGATAGAATTAAATTGGCACCTTCGTGGCTTTCTGAGTGTGCTGCTAATGCAACACTTGGTGATCGGTGAAAGTGATTTGAATCATATGAGAGAATATATATTTATAACAAGTTTAAATGAGATAAGTGTGAGATGAGAATCAAACACTAGAAAAAAGCTAAACATAAAATATTATGTTTAGCTTGTCTCCAGTTTTTATTCATGTTAATAACATGAATGAAGAACTAATAGGAAATTATGTCTTCGAGTGTGAATATTAAGTAGAAGCAGAGAATAGATTATAATGCTAACGTATAGAATGGACACTCCTCGCCCTCGCCCTCCACCTGAGCAAGCTTCCTCACCCCGCCGGCCAGGCCCCTAGTTGTGTTTGGTTTGCGTTCCAAATGCACGGGGTGCACGGCGCACCCACAAGCCACAGTCAAGGGGCAGGTATGATTCATGATTTTGACAGACGACGCCGATGGTGATTTATTTCAGACTAGACGATCGCCTCGTGGTTTCACCCGCGTAGTTCCCGTTCCCGTGAGAATTCCGGGATAAAATATAGCCTATGTCACTCCCTGAAAAGTAAACTTCCTAACGGTGAAAGAATTTTTCAAATCGGTCCAGTAGTTTCGAAGCCTATTCAATACAAACAAACGGACAAACAATAAAATCTTGCCTCTTTGTAATATTAGTATAGATATAGATTTATTTATGGTAATTGATGTTTTGTTTGTTTGATCATGGACGTACGAAATTAGTTCAGTTTTGAGGAGAACTTCACCTTCAGTGACGGGAAAAAAAATTTAAGCTATTTTCCAACTGTCTTACTTGCGAGTAAGACAGTTGGAAAATAGCCCCAATTTTATTATATGACATCATACGGTATGCTATCCATCACAATATTATTCATGAAATAACCCTAGACGTTACACACACATATTTTAAGACGCGAGCTTAGTAGGGAGAAATGGTCGAGTGTGTGTTTTATAACTGATTGTTCAATTCGGTTCAAAGTAGTTATAAGTTTTCAGTTTGGTTCAGCCGGACAAAGAACAAACAGAATAAAAATATCTAAAATTATTAAAATGCTAAATCGTACGGTTTACGTAAATATCTACCTTCCCCACTCAATCTCTCATGCCGCACGCACGCCTTCTTTTCACTTCGGTAGGTGTACGAGGTGACTAGCCTTTTTACACTACTTTACTAGTAGGTACTATGAGTATACCAAAAACACAGTAGGTACTTATTCCAGTAATCTACTTATTCCTGGAACTGCTCTAAAACTAAATTGGTGTTTCCATCCTACCTGAAGATGAATCCCGCATATCTGAAGAGCCCTAAGAGCAATGATTGTAAACATGCCTACGGTTTTAATAAGGAAATATTTTGAGTTGTTATTATAATGTTGAAACGAAAGTGAATTTTTAATGATATTTCCTTCTGAGGGCCGGCTAATGAGAAGGTCAATATTTTTGTTCAATGTTTCATCCAAGTTCTTTTAGAAGAACATTTTATTGAAATAAGGGTTTTACATATTTAATGCTTTTAGAATGCTTTTAAACAATTTTATACAGAGTTATCGCACCGTAATTCGATAAACGGATTGGGCCGTCCTTTCCATTTTGCTAAAATTCCTTTGATATTCGCATAAAATAAGTGGAAACAGTATAAAAGACATTATACTTTCAAGCTTCCGTTGATATTGTAGGTACTTATCTAATTTTCAAATTTTCAAAATTAAATAAGTACCTACACGATCCACTCCATAACACATTCACAAAGGGACGGTTTATAAACAAAAGAGCCTGACCTTCATTCTAGAATACGATACGACTATAAGACATGAAAGACGGCTATCCAGAGAAACTTCAAGCCGCATTCAGGTTCCGACTTACTACTCTGCCAAGAAATTACGGGAAAAGATCAATAATACACAAAATGTGTTTCATCCAAATTTATTTTATCACCTTCAAAGTATGCTCCTTCAGAAACGATACACTTACGCCAACGAATAATCCAATCATCAAAACATTTTTAAAACGCTGTTTCCAGAATTGAGTTCAGTTCTCGCCACGAATTCTCCTTTATGTCTTCTACCGATTGAAAACGGATGCCACGAAGTTGTAATTTGAGTTTAGAAAAAAGAAAGAAGTCGGCTGGAGCCATATCTGGTGAATATGGTGGTTTATCGATGGTATTTGTTGAGTGTTTCGTCAAAAATTCTGTCACAATGGTGGCCTTGGGCGAATTGACGTGACAAATAATACTCTTTATCTACCGTTTGACCTACCGGCAAGAATTCACTAGAAATAGATCAAGAGTCAAAGGAAACAGTCAACATGACTTTGACTTTTGATCGACTTTGGCGTGGCTTTTTCGTTTTTGGTTCAGTTCTTGTTTCAGTTTTTGGATGGCGCCACTCCGAAGCTTGTTGACTAGTTTGCAGGTCCAACTCATAATCCGTTGTTACTGAGACACGTCTCGGCACCAGTAAAAATGCGTTTCATGAATGTTGGGTCGGGATCGACTCGTTCTAGCATGTCCTCAGCGACACTCATGCGATTAAGTTTTTGGAGAAAATTCATTCTTTTGGGCTAGTCGAGCGGCAACATATTTTAAGCCCAAGTGATTATTTAAAAAGTTACGGATCGACGCGTGAGATACAGAAAGTTCGGCGGCTATCTCTCTCAAAGTTGAATGAGGATTTTCAGTCACTTTTCCCTTCACTTTTGCGATGTTAACTTCAGTTGCAGACTTTGATGGCCTAACAGAGCGAGGTAAATCTTCTATCACATCTCGACCGCTTTTGAACGCTTTGTACCACTCCTAAGCACGTGTTTTTGATAAAGTCTATTGATCTTAAGCCTTCTGTAACATTTTCCGTGACTCCGAACACGAAATTCCATTGGCGATGCTAAATTTAGGACAAACTCTTTGTTCGATGTTTTTGTCCATTATGAAATTTGCAATACACACTAGATATGATATAACTAAAAACATCACTGAAAAATGGAAAATAGTTGTGCCAATCTAATTAATTGAAGTACATAGAATTACCTTAATTATTGTCATTTTGAACACAAAGCGAGTTTTTTCACAAAAACCCCAAGCCAGCTGGTTTAGTTTGTTTTAAGTTGGTCTGATATCGTGAACAGTCGGTCCGGCAATAAGGGCGGCAATAAGCCCGGTTAGATTTATAGAACTGTGCAAAGTACGAGCTGAAGAAGCTGGAGCCTTAATTGCTTAGGGAACGTCGCTTATGGAGCTCTGTGGTTTATGGTCTTGGTTGCGGTAAGAAAAGAACGTAGAAAATGTATTGGACCGTTTGGACTCTATATCTTTTATCCGTTATCACGATATAACATAGTCAAGTCAAGATCGCTGTAGGCTTTCGCTTAGATCTCGATTGATCTCTATCGGTTGGTCATGTTTGGTTCGTTTCATTAGCGGCCAATTGTAGGTATTGAAAATTGAACGTGTTTAAATCTGAAATCTTGAATGATGTTTTGTCATTTTGCTGTCGTCATTCATTTGTTTTATTATTTTTCATTCGAGTTTCCAATAAAGTTTGAGTTTTTTGGAACACAATGACAATGTTATGTCATCTGTACCACACTATCTGCCACATAATTTTTCATTATTTTGATACAAGGTAAACTTAGATCGGATTATTGTTTGAGTTTCAGTTCAACTTTGGTTAAAATTAATGTTTTGAAATTCAACAAAATAACAGTATGCAAATCGCTCCTGACTTGGTCGTAGCAGTAACATGAATCTTATGGACTTAAGCTATGGAACCGATTCTTGAAGTCACGCGACGTCACTTTTCAAAGACTCGCAAAAATAAAGTAAATTGCGTTCCGTTCGACGCCGACTTCGGAGTTAATTTTGCGTTTCATTGCGTTTTTATGCGACGAGGGAAAATAAAGAATGATGATGTCGATTTCTTTCGGTCTGTTGTTCGGAGAACAAAATAGTTGTTTGTTTTTGTTCTGCGACGAACTCTGCTTTCAGTAGTACTTACGATTTTCCACTAATTCCATACTCTTTCGTATAATAAACACAAAAGGTCAATTATATTAAAAGGGAATAGATAGTTTTGATGGTACGTAGAGTAACTCAGTTTGCTCTTTAAGGCTCGGAAATTTTTATGACTTGATTTGGACTCCGGTATTTCTTTAAATTTTACCTACGTACGTAAGAATGATCAATATTATAGCTTTCTGACTGAATTTTCTGAACTTACTGGCAGGTTCCCGTGACAAGTCTATTCTATAGTCGAAGGTTAGGTAAGGATCGATTTTTAAAACAGATTTAAACGGAGGACACGAACATCGCTAGTATGGATTGGCCCATCTGCACCGATGCAAACTTAATGACGTAAAAATTTCAGATGATATATATATATCATCTGAAATTTTTACGCAAAAACCGATTTCCATTTATTTTATACACGTCAAAAATAATCAACGAAGCTACTGAACAACATAACTCTCGGGAATCAAACCCTTCTAACAGAAACAGAGAAAAACTGATCTCAATACAAAATCCCCAATCAAACTACATCGTAATTACCGGCCAGAAATATGTAGCTAAGCAGCTACGTGCCACGGGACGGGATCTACATCCTCAGTGTACGTAATGTAATGGTGCGGGCTCGGAGCCGCGGCTCTACAACCAATCTAAACTTGCTCCAATCACTGCAGTTGTTTTATTTACGACTCGGGTATTCACAGCTGTTTGTTCCGTGTACAGTGTACTGCGAGATGTACTTAGGTTAAAAAGCAGTAATTTATTAACACTTTTAGATAAAATTTATGAAAATATCTTTGTTTTCACACATTTTGAAGCCGTGAGCTTAACATGAATAAGTAAAGAATCTTTGAAAGTAGCTTGATAAAACGATATTTAGAATCAATTTCTAGATGATCGTGGTGAATTTTCACCACGATTGTCCAATTTGGCAATAAACCACATTAAAAACTGACCAGAACTTCTGGAAAATGGTATTATTGATTAAATTTCTACTAACTGAAACTATCAAACCAAAATCAATTGAACTTGCATTAGATTATCTCTCTCTTCATAATGATGAAGAGAGAGAAAATATGATGTTTCACTGCGATTTTAAATGTAATAAGGTTTTAAAGTGCATTTTAGTATTGGCGAGTGCGTTCTGGGAGAGTTTATAATTAGGTACCCACTTGCTTTCAAAAGCGAAAGCAGGTATTTTCTACAATGAATCAAAATAGTGTTATTAGTATATACTTAAAAAATGAAGATAAAGATGAAACCTTTTGTAACAAGATAAAATTGTTTTTATTTGAAAAATGCTATTATTCTGTTGACCAATTCGCTACGGACAGACTAAAATGACACTAACCTATGATGAAACAATGACTTAGTATAAGAATTCTGGCTTTTAGATTCAATTTACTCAATTCTATTAGTAAACTTATTTTCTGAGTGACATTAATGTTATTGTTTAAATTAAGTATTTTTAACTCAATTTGACATGATGTAAATAAAGTAGGACGAACGTCAGTTTTGCAGTGCCCTTCCAGGGTGCATGTACCTAGCTAGTGATAAGCCTATAACTAATCATTCACTTAGACCTAAGAATGAATGTACATGCAAGCAAAAATAAATAAATAAATAATTATACTAGAAGCTATGAGCAAAACAATTGGTTGTCTGTAAAGTCGGTTTACTGACGATAGTTGAACGTTACAACGTCTTAAGAAAATACTGATGGAATGGTAGCATTTGATACTCGATCAAAACATGTAAATGTACTATAGTATAGCAGCTGTCCACGCAGACGCATCGCTCACTCAAGTAGGAGAGAGACGGATGTCGAGCGCTCTCGCTTGCACTTCAAGCCTTACCTACATGGAACGCCTCAGAGCGAGGTAACGCCTCAGAGCGAGGTAACGCTGCATGAGTCATGTTTTTTCGTGCGTGCAGCCGGCTCTATCGAATTATAAGACGTTGTCACGTCAAAAATCATGTACGTTTGCCAAATGGCAAAGAATCCAACGACGCCCTACTCTCATTCCTGTTCGAAGCACAGGTACACCTTACAGTTGAGGGTTCCTTCCACTGGTGAACATAGTCCAACAATTCATCTACCACCCATGATGATGATTCGGTAAACGTTCCCGGTCCGAAGCAGCGGTTGGCGGCCAATTAAAAGTTGTTCCAATGAGAGGCCCGCAGTGAAGCCGCTCGCTTGCAGGCCACTCTGAACTTATCAGTATTTTCACGTCTGCTAATAATTGGCTATAACGTTTTTGTACAATGTCTTGTACAATTTCAGTTCACGTCAGTTTTTAAAAGCAATCAGAACACATTCATCAAAACAATTAAAAACCTTATAAAGACGAAGACCATCATTCACTTGTCGATCGATCAGTCAGTGGCGAACCTGGGCTTGTACGGGCTGACTTATCTGTCTTCACGATGTTAATCATCATGCGATAAAATAATTATGTAAAACATACATTGAATTTATAGTAGTATTTTTGTTTTTAGTACCTACTGACGATCAGTAATAAATAACAACCACAGTATCTTTAATCTCCACATTACTAAAACATCAGTTTTTCACTCGTTACAAGTAAATTAAACCTTTCTTTTTATATCGTGGTACTCCACAAACACATTAACAAAACACTAATAAAGCAAATTAAACGCAACAATAACCGCTATCCCTTCACGAGACACCTCCATAATGCGTATAATAACACAAGATGCGGAGCGAGGCGCGAGGATCAAAACGAATGACACGCGCGCTACAGGTACCCTGCATACACACACCGACGGACAAAATAATTGTACTCTCGAGAGGAAACTCATTTATGTAGCATTCTACCTGGCATATTATTGTAAGTACCGTCTATTTAGCTGTGGGATTGTGGTGTGTATTATATTTTTTCGTAACGTACTTGAGGGCAGCGAATATCCTATACTCTCAGTACCCAAGACGCGCGCACTTGCACATTTTCGGCCCGTAGTAGCAGAGCTGGGCAGTGAATGGAATAAGCATGACCATAAAATCTGGTAGGTAGCTGTTTTAGGGACGTAGTGGAGTACCGACATGAAACCTCTTGTGCGCGCTAGCGCGCAGCACACTGCGCGGTTCGCTGCACTCGTCCCGTTTTAGTAGGATGTACACAGCATGTCAACCAAAAACAGCAGGACTCCCTATCCACTTCCTTGCACGTAAGTGTACACCGTATAAATATTACTGGCGCGTTTTTACGCTTTGTACCGCTGAAGCTCTGATTATGAGCTACAGCGGCGCTCTTTATACGTCGCCGTGTGTTATTGCGTTATGTGACGGGAGGGAGGGCGGCTGTGGGTCCTTGTTATAGCACGGTGGAGGCGGGCTCTAGACAAACGAGAACTACATCTCACACACGTGAACTACGTCATACCACAGGTCATACGTTGTGGACGGACGCGTCGCTGTCCTCTCAGCGCAGAGTAACATCAGGCGTCGCGGACCACGCTCGACGATTCCTCTATGTTCCGTGCTATTTCTTTAATCTGTAACTAAGACGTATCACCACGCCGTGGTTTAATAAACTACAACTGAAATCAAATAATATCGCAAAAATTTTCGACTTCGACGGGACTTGAACCCGCGTCCTCCCCTCAGTACGGGGATGTGATAACCAACTACACCACGAAGTGAAGTGACGTGGGAGTCGAAAATCTCTGCGACTTCCTACGGTCTCTAGCGCCGTTAGCTCCACCTACAGGGGAAACATTGAAGATTATCCAATCCTGTTCAAAGACTAAAGTTACATTTAGTTCGTTTAACGAGAGGTGTCGCGTAGCTTAATTCTAAGGTTTTTTGTTATTATATATCGCTGCATTGCTCGCTTTTAAGCACATACATACTTATGTCTTTTGGAATGGCTTCACAAGTTATAGAGTCTGTCCATCTGACGGTACCAGTTTCGGAGTAGCTTTGGACTACTTAGTCAATTTATAAATGCAACAGGGTTCATAGGTTTCATGAAAGCAGAACGCGACTCTTTAGAAAGTCTCAAAAAGAAATAAAAGGTCATGAAAACACACACATGACATGGAAGCAGAGCGGAGCTCACGTTGAAAACATACCTACAACTGGAAAACCCATTTTCATAATCTCCAATTCATAACTTTACATAAGAATTACGCTGTTCATCCAAGCGTTCGTGTTCATGTTTACAAAAGGAACTCCCTCGAACGTTCCTCTCACTCCGAGACGGGAACTCGACAAACACAACTCGTGTTAAACATTACCCTCTTTATCTTCGCAGTCGGGTAACCGCTACACATGCAAAGCACAGATTATCCACATCGCTTCAAATTCAAGCGATAAAGAGGCGAAACATCGCATATTTGAAATTATAATTCGGAGTGATGTGTTACTCTGATTCCAGATTTCGGAGTCCGAAAATAAAATTTTGATTCGAAAAATAGTATTGTAGTGTGCATCCTTTTATGAAATACATTGCACCTAAGTTTTGAATACCTACCCGCTCAGTCTAGTCAACTAACAACAATGGTTTTTCATTATATTATTGTTTTTGTATAAGTAAAATACATAGATTTCGACTTTTTTCTTAGATTCTTAAAATAAAATAACAACATTCCGAAAATCGACTCCCAAACAGCACTCTGTTTTATACCAACTTATTGTGTTTAGTTTCAGGTATTTTAAACCAACTCCGAAAACCTAGTCAATTTAATTCCCAATTCCGAGCAGTCCGAAAACAAACTCAGGACCAACCTCACTACTCATCTACACTTTGTCCGCGTGACGACGATGTGCGGGTCTTTTGGGGCGTTTTTTACGAGTGCCGAAAAAATCTGACGGATCAGCCCGTAAGCCAGCCGTGACGTCACGGTAATCCGGGTATAACCGGATAGAACCGGGTCTCCTGCGGGATAGTGGGGAAGCCGCTTGAATAGGCATCATGGCAGAAGGAAGTGAGATTATTATTCTGAAGTTATGTTATGTTTACATGATTTTTACTTTTGTAAAAGTTATCGGCTGCACTCGCGTGTGACCCGCGCGGACTCGCAATTGCCCCGCGCCCCGCCCCTCAGCCCTCCGGACTGCTTTCCAATGGCTTGCGGCTCTTGTGGTGCAGCAGTGGTATTGGCGCAACGCCTGAGTCACCGCGTCAGAGCCCAGCAGCCGAGCACGATACGACTGGCGAGGTCACTCGAATTCAGACGAATCCTCTCGTCTCTGAGGCTTTTTCTTCAAACAAATTGTTAAAACCTTGCTGTGCAAAAAGGCTTACTATAAAATATCAGATTATCTAGAGGACAAAAATGCTTGGGACTGGTTTTGCTCCAACTCGAAAAATAACAACTAACAGGCTAAAGGTTTCTTCGTCGCTTCTTTACTTTAGTCTACATACCGAAGCGACAGAAATCAAAAATATCACTTTATTTCCGTGTCAGTGTTTAGCTTTATATTTTGACCTTTTCTAAGTGTACATTTATTGTATTTATGGAAATAAAGAGTTTTTGATTTTGATTTTGATTTTATCTTCGATAGTATTTTAAGAAAATATGTAATGATATTTTACCCCATATCGTTAGTCCTAACCTGGACTCTTTTTCGATTCGACTCATACGTTTTGATATACTATCGCAAATTTTTAAACATTTACCTCTTCGTACCTCGACTAACAGCCGCTCCAGTTACACAAGGTATGTGCTTACAGATGAACTAAACTAATTAACCAACATCAAAAATGTGTCGTCTTTCTCGTAGCGAAAAAATTGCGACGTTTTGAATCGCGACACCGTAGAAAGTAGGTATAGAATAAGAATAAACGCAACACTGCATCGTATCGCATTCTCCATATCAGCTTCCCTCTGTCATGAGACACGCCGAACTGGTCTCCGCGTCGTGTAGTTCGAGACTGGCTGAACATGTCTGCAACAGGAGACGAGACTATCGACATTACTGCAGGCGACTGTGGCA
Source organism: Eupithecia subfuscata (assembly GCA_963564075.1). Classification (NCBI taxonomy): domain Eukaryota; kingdom Metazoa; phylum Arthropoda; class Insecta; order Lepidoptera; family Geometridae; genus Eupithecia; species Eupithecia subfuscata. The sequence goes on from OY751102.1 coordinate 543,672, forward strand.
CGGTACACGGCTTATTTACATTGACTTATGAATCAAACTAGAGTGAAATGCTTTAGCACAATAAACCTAAATGAACTTGAATTCAACTCGGAATCTAAAAATAGTTTCATCGCTATCCAAGCGTTACCCATCTTGTCCCCTCAGCACACACACGAGTACGTCCACTGCTGCACGTGCCCCGCGCATCGTTCTCATCATTTGTGCTGAATTCACACGATAAATGACAACGTGTATATTATTAACATAGTTCAGTAGGACTTCGAATAATGATACAGCAATCGCTAAAAAACTCTATACATTATAATCCCCGACAAAAAAAGGGTCTAATAAATCAATGAGTATTATAACTTTGGTGTGTGTGTGTGAGAGGGTGTGTATGTGTGTGTATGTCTGTAACCTAACTGCATCAAATACAAAGTGACTGCCAAAAACTCCCGAGCCGAGCCCCTGGCACACATGCCTGAGCAGGTGGGGAAATGTTGAAACAACGGGTGAAGGAATAGCCGGAGCGAGAGGTACTTCTGGGCAAACATGTAAAATAAAGCGTCTGACGCGGGCGATGGGTTGATGAAAGAAAGAAAGAAAGAAAGAAAGAAAAGACATTTATTTATAACAACATTACAGTAGGTACAGAAAAAAAAAAAACACACTTATGGGGTATAGGTACATAAGGTTGCTATAAAAAGGCCCTAACTCAGCATAATGCTGGCTAAGCTCCCGTAGGAGGCCTAGCCAGCGCTGGTCTTCCGTTAGGGCCCGTACAAATGTCGTCACGAACGGACCTACGCCAGCTTACGTAAAGAGTACTATAATAGGAACTGAATACTAAGTACAAGATGGAAAAAAAATACTATTTTTATACATTGGAAATCGATGTTTAGATCCTACTATAAAAAAGCCATAGTTTGTGTAAAAATTTGTTACTTACTACGTTTTCTAAATTACTTTACCAATTTAGATGAAATTATGCATGCAGATAGTTTAAGTTTTAGAGTAACACATAAACTAATCTAATTTTAGATACTTCTGATAAAGTGCTTATTATTCTAATTAATTAATTATATAATGTTATCTTTATTTTTACATGTATCTTAAGATTTAATCTGTTAAGCAAAAATATACTAAAAATATACTGATTTTTTGTGTATGGGTTTGTGCGTGTATAATGTGCGTGGGTATGTGTGTGACGTAAGGTAACTCCTGAGGACACCGGTCTCATGAGAGTCCGGGCAACAGGAGAACCCAGCGGTGTTTTTCTAGCAAGTATAAGAGTGTTAATAAGTGTATGTGCGTTCTGATGTTCTTAAAGTCACAGTTCCATTACGGGACCAGACAAAAAGGAGCTGACAAGGAGTATATATGCTCAGACAGATTTTTGCTTTTCCAGCATGATAGTTTTTAGTTTTGATTTAAAAGTGTTAACGTTTTTGAGGTCTCTAATCGGAGGGGGTAGGTTATTCCAGCATTTGGTAGCACTGTAGCGGAAGCTTCCACGAAACGCTGCAGTACCATGCTGAGGGGTCCTAAGTAAACATTTGGGGGCTCGGATTGGGTAAGGATTATTCTTTTGGGTCCAGTTGAGCTTATCAAAAAGATATTTAGGGATTTGCGTTTTGACCACGCCAAATAAGAGACTAGCTAAATGAAGTTCTCTCCTATACACCATCTTAAGGATACCGAATTTGTTCAAAAAGGGTGTAACATGACTGCGAGGTGGAACATCAAAACAGAAACGAGCGCAAGCATTTTGCACTCGCTGTATTAGATTTGAAGTTTTTTGAAACAAGCGCGGCCCATAAACGCAGTCTACATAATTAAATTTCGACAAAACCAAGGAGTCTACCAATTTTATTCTTAGGTCTGGGTCTAGATAGTTACGAAATTTGTAGAGAATTTTAAGCCTGTAGAAACAACTATTTACTGTGTCACATACATATTTTTCATAACGCTGAGCTTCATCCATAATTAACCCCAAATTCCGAACTTCAGACACTCGCTCGATAGCATCTCCATTAATTGTTATCACAGGTGCCTCTTTTAATACTTTGAAAATCTGTGCTTTAGTACCTAGAATCATAAACTTGGTTTTGCCGGAGTTCAGAAGCAGAGAGTTACATTTCGCCCATTGGTATACTCTATCGAGATCCTCATTTAGCTTTTGTACTGTGTGTTGTGTATCTTCAGGTCGACAGGAAATGTAAAGTTGTATGTCATCTGCATATATATGTAGTTTACAGTGACGTAAACAGTTAACCACATTGGCACTGTACAGAATAAATAAGATGGGACCCAAGATCGAACCCTGAGGGACGCCGCGATTCACAGGAAGTTCCTGAGACTTTATACTTGTACCATTAGTTCTTTGCAACGCTACTACTTGCTTGCGATTACTCAGATATGAGTCAAACCATTTAATTGTGTTAGATTCAAACCCGTAATATTTTAATTTAGATAGTAGAAGAGGTATACTAATTGAGTCAAAGGCGCGTGAAAAGTCCAACAGTACAAGAAATGTTGCCCGCCCAGAGTCCTGCGCTGCTAAAATATTATCGGTGACATCCAACAAAGCCGTATTCGTACTACGACCCTTGCGAAACCCTGATTGACAATCCGGGAGTAGAACTTTCTTTTCTAGATATTCGGTCATTTGAAGGCATACTACTTTTTCTAACACTTTGGATAGACATGGCAATAAACTAATAGGTCGCAGGTCTTTAACGTTAATGGGATTGGGCACTTTAGGGATGGGTTTGACAATTGCTGTTTTCCACAAAAGGGGAAAGGTGGAAGTCTGTATCGATTTGTTAACAATAGCAGTGATCGTTTCCAAACTATGAGTTGTTGTCATTTTGATCATATCTATAAAAATCATATCGCTGCCTAACGCGTTGCTTTTAATGTCGCGTAGACATTTTGAAATTATATCAGTAGTAACTGGTTGCAAGGAAAATGTATGAGAACTAAAACTGTTAAATTCATAAAAGGATAGATCAGAAATAGAGACAGAGGAGGCACTAGGAATACTTAAGAAGTGTGAGTTGATTTCATCTGGGTTAGTAAAATGATTAGGAAGCTCGGTGGACTTCGAAGGCAAGACTTTAGATTTTAATGTTTTCCATAAAGTTTTAGAATCATGGATGTAGCTATTAATATGTTGCTTAAAAAAAGCTTTCTTTTCGCTATTTAAAGCAAATGTCACCATTTTCTTTAATTTTTTATAATTTTCACGATGAGCGACCATTTTAGTGCTATGATATCTGCCTAGAGCTTCATTGCGTAGACGCATCATTAATTTGACGTTATCAGTTATCCAAGGGCTGGGTAGACTTTTAATAGTTATTGACTTTATTGGGGCGTGCAGATCATATAAGAGTATAATGACATCTGTAAAATCTGAGACCATATCATTAACATTTTCTCTAGATTTTATAATATCCCATCTAACATTATCAAGATCATTATCAAATAGCTCTATAGAAATGTCCCGTAATGGTCTAAAAGTTATTATTTTAGGTGTAATTCTTTGCTTTTTCATATTAAATTCACAGGATATAAAAGCATGACCATTAATTCCCGTAGGTGTGACAGATAAGCCACGGGTATTAGCATTTGTACATACTACATCAATAAGAGTTTGACTACTGTCAGTGAAATGAGTAGGAGTGTTAACTGTCTGACTCAACCCTGTGCTGGCTAAAAAGGTTTTAAATGTTAGATACTTAGCATCAGTAGTATTTAACATATTAATATTAAAGTCCCCAGATAAGATAATGTAATCGCAGTCTGCAAAATAAGCCACAGAATCCAATAAGGCGTCTAGAAAAACAGTAACATCCAACCAAGGTGGCCGATATGCTGTGCCAACCGCAAGCTTATTTGAATTTATTGTAGTTTTGAACCACATTTGCTCAACCAAAGGGTTTTCAGGCGGGGCACAGTAACGGACATTGATACCACGTTTAATATAAAAACCCACGCCGCCGCCGCGCCCGCCGCGAACATGGGCGGGGCGCGGCAAGTGCCGCAAACGGTATAGTGGAATAGTAGGCGCACGACCTTCCTCTCCTGCTCTCAACCACGTTTCGTTGATACACATAATATCTACTTCTTCTCGTAACATATGAGCAATAAAATTATTGTGGTCTGTACCGAGCGAACCTGCATTATAGAGTCCAACTTTGAGAAAATTTGTCTTAATCATTTTTACTGTTTAATGATCTTACTAAAAAGTAAATATGTGCAAGTAACTGGAACGGCATTAAGGTATAGATGTGACTATGACTATCAGGATAGCATACAACAATAGCTATAAAATGTAAATATCTAATTATGTTACTAAGACTATAAATGCAATTGCAAAATATAAGTGAACAAGTATCTGAAATTTTTCTGCCTTGTTCTAGAGTGTGTTGGTATTTAAGTAACTTTGGTTTAGTATAGCAATATAATTTAGAAATAGCATTTAATTTTAACATGTCATTTAAAAAATATAATTTACACTGGGAATAATATAATACGAAGCTTTTTTCATAATGTTGGCTTTCACACAACGGCATAACCATAATATTCGAAGATGTCAACAATACTAATAGGTATTGCAGCAAACCAATATAATTTTCCATGGTAGGATGGAGGTTGAATTCCACATAGAATAGCATGGTGGTAAAACTTAAAATTAAACTATGATAACCTTTCCCATCTTTCACAATATTTGAAAAAGAGATCCGTGTTAGACCTAGTTCTAAGTGTTGTTTCAGACTGGTACTGGTCCAAAAAACCGGGCAAAGTCGGCCTCTGAACGTATGCGATGGGCCGGTTTACCGTCGTTCTGCCTTATAAAGATGCGGCCCTGCTTCGTCCACGAGTAACGATATTGTTGCTTGCGGCACTCTTCTCTGACCTTATGAAACAGTTGCCGATTTGCTCGAGTCAGCCTCTCATTGACGAATATACGACTGTGTAGCCCCACTGAATCGCTACCGACGACGCACCCAGCGTCGGCGGCGGACAGCGTGCGGCGTACGCGAGCAGCACGAAGCATCTCGTCCCGGAGGCACCGGCGCGAAAAACGCACCACGATGCGACGGTCGCGCCCCTTTGCGCCCCTGCTGGAATCCGCGCGTTCTAGGGAGGGCGCCGCCGCCGCTCCCACACGTTCAGCAAAAACTATGTCGCGCTCCTCAAGCTGCATACCCAATTTCATAGCTAGGACGGTAACAGCATGTATGATATTTTCTCCTTTTACCTCAGGCAGTTGTCCAATTTCTAAATCTGCGAGAAGTGTCTCTTGTTCTCGATCTTCAAGCTCCTGTTTCAATTGCGCCACGGTGCGCTCTAAGTCCGCTACTTTCTCCTCCCGTGAAGACGACAGCGGCGGCGCCTGCTCAATAGCTTCAAGTCTCCGTTCAACGCCATCAATCCGCTCTAAGGCAGTAGATATACAGCCTCGAAATTCCACCATTTCTTGCCTATAAGCACGTAATTCAATCATGTAATCCGCAAGCTCACGTCGCATATCTTGAATAACTGTGTCAATATTCGCGGCCAACGACGACGGTGACGCCATAGGAGGCGGAGGGGTTTGCACAGAATCTTTCTGAAACGGACCCGGGATGGTCAAGTTTTGAGCAGCAGCATCGGTGGTCACGTTCTCACAAACACTTCTAACAGGGGTATTACTGTTGTCCCCCTTTTTTTGTTTATTTTTGCAGTTGGGGCAAACCCAGTTTTTTGATACATTTGTCCCCTCCGGCAACGAAACGCATCCTTTATGAAACTGTGCTTGACATAAACAACAGGCAGCGACCCCTACCGTGGGCAAAAACCTTCCGCAAGCTGTACATTTCAATTTGGAACCTGTCATTCTGAAGGTTTGAACGTACAAATGACAGAATAGTGCAAGATAGTACGGGCTCACGCAGATAGATGGCGTAGTAGTATCGATAAATCATGCAAAACGGGTGTTTTCCTCCGTCCGCGTGCAGGGTGATAGAGAAATTGATGGATGGCAGATAGATGACACGAGCCGTAGGTAAAGTAGCACTTGATGGACGACTTGTTGTGTGGTGTTAAGAAAAAGTTTTTTTGTTTACCCTCTCTTGGTTTTTGATGGCAGCTGTATTCCAACTTTATCGAACTTTATCACTTGATTATTCAATAATCCGGGCGCGTCCAGGCTGGCAAACACTTGCACGGACGAGTAATATGAAAACTCTTGTGACTACAGCAAAAGTGTATCGGATGTGTACTTTTAAACAATATTGTGAGCGAAAGTCGCGCGTACGAGCACTGTGCGTATGAACGTCCGTGACGTACTCCTGACTGATGACTAGGTCTCTGTCTGACTCACGTGAAACTTTTCGTGAGACGTTGGGAATAGTCATGCGTGAGACGATGGGAATAGACACGTCTCACACGAGACGTTGGGAATGGCCCTCCCTTTCAGTGGTAAGCAGCAGCGGAATCGGATTTTGACTGTTTCAAGTCAAAATTTCAAATCAAAATTTTCCCCAAAAGAAATCGCTCGATCTTTGCTTCTCTTTCCAAAATAACCAAGCAATCGTTTTTAATAGTGCTCTCAGAGTCTCATCAATTAGTTACCTTCGCGACAACTTATTCAATTGAAATTATGGTCCAAAATTTTCCGTTTACTAAATGGTAGGTACGTCAGTTGTGAGGGGTTGTATATTCCTTTCAAATGAATTCTTTTCCAGGTGGAACGGTGCCGCTACCTCGACCGTGCCGTAAGTAGCGTGTACGGTCGGCAGAAGCAGCTTTATTTTTGCAATTTATTTTGGAGTTTTTTAAGGCTTTTCTATACTAATATTATAAAGAGGAAAGGTTTGATTTTTTGTTTGTTTGTTTGTTTGTATGAATTGAATAGGCTCCGAAACTACTGGACCGATTTGAAAAATTCTTTCACCGTTAGGAAGCTTACTTTTCAGGGAGTGACATAGGCTATATTTTATCCCGGAATTCCCACGGGAACGGGAACTACGCGGGTGAAACCGCGAGGCGATCGTCTAGTTTCAAATATTTTTGATCTCACTTGGGAAATCAAAAAACAGGAAGAAGCTCCTTGGACTTTAATTTTTTGATTTTAAATTAACGGGACTAAGTAGAAACGCGTCTGAATTTGGGCCTTTAAATATAAGGTCAAGTTTTGTTTAGTAGTTTTTTACCTGCATTCAAAGATAATGTCAAATTAAATATATATGTTCTTTGATTTTGTGAAGTCAGATTTTGTTTAAATTCTTATTAAACTGTAAAAAAGTTATATAATATCATTATCATCGCTGACTGTACGTTGTAAGGTTTGAAAGTAAATGTTTAAAATGTAAAGAGCACCGCAGCCTCCGTCAAATGCAATCTCGTAAAAGGGAACTCATACAACCTCCATCCTTTCATTGCGAGCTTCGATTGAAAGCTTCTTAAAAATGATGAAGAGAAGTGAAAATTAATATTTTAGAGTAGGTGCCTCAGCTGCTTATTTCGTTCGTTTCTTTCTATTATTTTCACGGATTATTGTTTTTGATTGAATTTATTTTATTCTAATTTGTAAACCTTCTTGTCAGAATACTAGGGAGAAAAGCTTTCTGTGATAAAGTCGACATTTCTTTATTTATTTGTTTAAGGCAATGCCAAAACAACACATAATATGACTTTTATATATGTAGAAGCACAATGAATTTCTTCCACAGGGTAGCAGCAAACTTAAATTAAACTCATTGTAAAAGTAAATTAGTTTAAGACATTTGATAGGGAATAGGTAGGTACATAATTACTACCAGAGATCAATAACTAAATGAAAACGGATCCATTTGAACCAAACTTTGTTGTATCCGTAGTTTGTTCTGAACCATAGAACTAAAGTTAGCAATAACGCTGTTATCTGTAACAGTAAGCTAATAAGCTCTAGTAGGTCATGGCGCAAGTAATTTGCAATTTGCAGATGTGACAACCTGTACAAGGCTAAGCTAGACGAGTCTCGCCATACTCGGCCAGTATAATAGATGCAGAGTAATTATTACTTGTCGTTCAAGATTCAATATAAGGATCTCAGTTGCAGTCGCAGTTCCAACATGCCATGTGTTCCATACAATTCAAGCTTAGAATACCAAAAAAAAAACGAAAGACTAGAAAGATTTCAAACTTTGAATGAACAAAAAACAAACAAATGACACAGAAACATTCACTCATTCATTTTGTTGAAATCGGATTAAATGTCGGGTTACGTGTTACGTGGCGTGCGGGGTGTACGTTCTATTGCATTCTAACAGATTTTAATGTACGCATAAGAAGGAATCAACTGTGAAGTGTGAGGGTACCGCAGGGAGGTAATGTTAGTCCAAAGGTAGAAACCTACGAAGAGCAAAATCAAAATCAAAATCAAAAACTCTTTATTTCCATAAATACAATAAATGTACACTTAGAAAAGGTCAAAATATAAAACTAAACACTGACACGGAAATAAAGTGATATTTTTTGATTTCTGTCGCTTCGGTATGTAGACTAAAGTAAAGAAGCGACGAAGAAACCTTTAGCCTGTTAGTTGTTATTTTTCGAGTTGGAGCAAAACCCGTCCCAAGCTTTTTTATCCTCTAGATAATCTGATATTTTATAGTAAGCCTTTTTGCACAGCAAGGTTTTGACAATTTGTTTGAATTTATTTATTGATATTTTTTGCAACTCACTTGGAGTTTTGTTGTAGAAGCGTATACATTGCCCTTTAAAAGATGCATTTATCTTGTGTAGCCTAGTTGTGGGCACAGCGAGTTTATTCTTATTTCTAGTATTTATATTATGTATGTCGCTATTTTTAGGGAATTGATTGATATTTCTATGAGTGTACAACAAGTTTTCATAAATGTATTGACATGGTACTGTCATTATGTTTATTTCTTTGAATTTATCACGCAGGGATTCTCTGGGACCCATATTATAGATTGCACGAACAGCTCTCTTCTGCAGCACAAATACGGTGTTAATATCTGCAGCGTTCCCCCACAGCAGAATGCCATAAGACATAACACTATGGAAGTAGCTGAAATAGACTAGTCTAGAAGTATCAACGTCTGTAAGATGACGGATTTTTTTGACTGCATACGCTGCAGAGCTAAGTCTCTTTGCTAGCTTATCTATGTGTGGGCCCCATTGAAGTTTACTATCTAAGGTTATTCCTAAGAATACTATACTGTTTACAATTTCTAATGTTTCTCCTTTTACGTTTACATCAGCCTTAACTTGTTTTACATTAGGTAGAGTAAATTTTATACATTTTGTTTTGGTTTCGTTAAGCAAAAGATTATTGACACTAAACCAATGTACTACTTTTGAGATTGCATTATTATAATTATATTTAATATAATTTTAAAGAAGTGATGCCCTTATATGAATAAAAAAATGACCGCGAATCTGACCCCAAAGTAAGCAGAGTTCGTGATACGGAATTGGTGGGTACCAGATCTGAACCAGATCAGGACTGATCTTCTCAAAAACTGTAATTACTACCACAAAGAATCTACCATCTTGTATCAAATAATTAAGAGCATCGTAGCTCAACTATAACCAATCGATTGTATGGAACGTTCTTCCAACAACAAGTTTGTATGCGGCAACTTGCATCGCATGAACGTCGACGTTCCCTGTGCGGCGCTACATGCGAGCTGCGCGGGTCGAGTAGTAATAGCAGATTGTGTTTAAGCTGATAGCTGCTTGTGGGACAGTGGGGAGATAACTGTTTTATATGCACTAAATGGAGACGCAACGACGGAGCAATCTCGTCTGCGTCTTGGGCCATAAAAGTGTTAAGGCTTATAAAGCTGGATCTTTGGCTTCGGTTCCGTCGGGTTAGCAGGACGTAGAGGTGACCTAAGTTCCAATAATACGTAACCCAATCACATGCATTATGGCTGAAACAGGCACAAAACTTCTCGTCGTTGTCTTTTCTTCTCGTTCCAGACCTATGAAAAGAGTTCAAGAGCGCTCGTCTACTGGCTGAGACTCGACGAGAGAATGGAAGAGGATCGTGCTGCCAACCACGCGTATGAGGGTGAATTATCGGGGCTAGGACCAGTCATGTGCCCTAGGTATCGCTTACTCGACGAACTTGAAGCCGATCTCAGCGAACTCGACACCCATAGCTGAACCGAGATGTCGGAGAAGTCTTATGTCGGAGGCCAAGATCCATGTTATCAACGCATCAAAATTTTTTTTTCCCATAAAGTATGTGACACCAGGACCCACCGGGGGTGCAGCAGTCCCCTCTGTAGAACCATTCCACCACCGAACTACGATCCCTAACCCGCATGCCCAGCGTGGGGATTGTGAACATTACCCCATGTGATAAAAGTCAATAAGGTACTTGGCCTGCGTCCAGTAGTGGACCAATACAGGCTGTTGAGGTTGAGGATGTGACATCAAACCCAAAAGCTGTAAACATGGCAGGTCCCCGAGGCCGCATTGTAACCACTCCATACAGCCGCCGCGTTCCGAGGGCCCGAGTCCCAGCCGCGGGATGGGCGAAGGGAGAACTGGCTGCCACAAGAACAGGGAAATATACTAGGACATATCGAACCTACTGTCACATTCAGCTTCTGTGTATACTGAAAAGATACTTAGCACCACACCTTCTATTTCCAATAAACTGCCCAAATCACTTCGAGAACTACCGGTCACACTGTTTCGGAAAATGTTAAAAACCACTCTGGAAGGTAAATGCTACACATTAAAGGATACTAAAAGGATACTATATATTAAATGATTTCATCACGGACAAACATTTTTTTAATTTAAGTAAATGACAAATCTTTAGTTTTTTTTTAATTTAATATTTCAACCATATTTGAATAATTATTCATTTTTCAATTTATAAATAAATAATTGTATTATAATTAAATAATATTGTATCCTGATTTTGCACGCCGCCGCAACGGTAGAAATACATTGTGTCATGTTTAAATATATACCACCTATGTACCTACCTTATTTACATGTGTTTCATGCAATAAACTTTACTTTACTTTACCATTTTCCAAAGTCTAGATAGCTATTCTCAAAGTCTAGATTTCCTTTTGTTGGTACAGATTTTCAATAACAAGTAAGAAATTGGTGTATGTTGAGATGACGGCTGATAGAAGTGAATAGAAAAGGAATAATAGTAGGAACATACATAAAGTTCTAATGTTATTTATAAAGAAGAAAAGAAAAATTATCCACAATTTACTGTTCAAAACAGTTTGGTCTTGGTCTGTGGTCCGCCCTTTAGGGGCAAGCATAAAATAGGCACTGCTTTTACGCAAAAGGTTTAAGCATCAGTTTGACTTGATCCGGAAGTCATCATTAAATTATCAAACCATCAAAATACCACCTTCTCAGCAAGTCGGACAAGGAAAACTCTAGGCGCGATATCAACCAGCTCTCGTCCCACACTGTTCTCAAATCTCCCTTCACCTACATCCGTCAGTCAGTTATCCGTCCCTGGACTGGAGTCATCTGTTTATTTAACTCGACCAACGCTCAGTTCAATCGGTCAACTGACCACAGTGTCCGTGCATCTAATTATTTTGAACGTTATTGCTGAAATTTTCTTAAGGTGGCATGTGCGTGTGAGCACACAAAACTATTATTCTAATTCGAATTGAGATTTATTGAACAAAATCATATCTTTCCTCGACACTCAGCTGGTATACCGCAAGGGTTAATCAGTGCCTGAATAAATAAATCAAATCAAGCTCCAAGTCCCGCACCTAACGAAGACAAACTTGAATTTGCTCAACTCATTACTCGTTCTTTGCATTGTCTGTTAGGCAACACGAATAACAGAAAGCTTCTGCCCTGGCAACAGGACATTCGGTATCACCTTAGGGTACTCATATTAAATTATGACGCCTATATGGCTAAACAAATCTCAATGAAATTTTGCAAGGAGATAGATGGTATACCGAGGAAGGCTACATTTTATCCTGGAAAAACGCAATGAAAGCCTTAAGTGGAAGCTGGTTTTGTTATAAGCCGACCTAGAAGACGCTACGATTATATGATTTTTCTCACTGTGACATAGGTAGGTATTAATTTTTATGTACACCTACCATAGGTATGAAGTAAACACAAGAATTATAGAGAAGATATTGACAGAAAATAACACGACTAAGAGACGTAAAGGTAAAAAGAAAGAGGGGTTATGCGATTAAAAAGAAATTGAAAATATTTAGGATTAGGCGTATAAGTCGTTAGCCACGGTACTAGTCCATCTAGACTGGAGGGCAACATTCGTCAATTAGATTAGTCGCGCTGACCCGGCGTTGGGCGGATTATAATGATTACTCGAGGTTGTAGCTTTATGGAAACGTTCACCAGGGCCGCAGGGGCGTGGGCCGGCTCGCTGCGAACGGGAATCTTTTCCTATTTGTCCAAAACATGTTGGTTGAGTCCTAAATTAACCCATGCTGTACTTTATGGGGCCATTCACTCAAGATCACTCAATATATCGAATTTTCTGCTCGGGTTTGTTGCCATCGAATCTTTTTAGCCATTTAAGCAAGAAGGGTCATTTTATGTATTTTTAACCAAAACTTTTTCTAAGAAGTAGGGACAAATTAAACACTAAACATTTTCATAACCACCTCATATCGCGACGGTAGGCAGTTAATTCCTTCACAAAATGGCGGCTCCTCCGAGATTATCACCAACGCGGTGGACGCATGAATATGTAGATTGTATTTATGATTTTTATCGTCTCGTTACAAAGGCACTCTGGCTGATGCTGCCCTGTAATGGACAGTCGAGATTGTTCTTTTGCGAGAGTGAATGATGAAGCAGATTCAATATTATTAGTTCGAGTCGTTAACGGTAAAGTGCACAGTATAGTTAGCCTGTGGAGTGTTGCTCTGATTTACTATGTGACTCGCTGTTACCGACAACTACTGATTGAATTGATACGGTACCTCTTATAATTCATCTTACTAGCAGCTCCCCGCGGTGCTACCCGCGTTGGAAACCTATTTAAATTATTTGATCATCCCACCCTTTTTGGTCAAAGTCACCGTTAATCCAGGATATAATCTATCTATCTATAATTCATATAACATTTTAAATTCTACCAAAAGAGATTCTTAAACCTCCAGAAAATTCCCTCAAAGATTTTAAGTAGATATCATCCCTACACACCCAGCGGTTGTAATATCACAAAACATAAATACGTCGTGTACAAAGTAAAGATAAAGATAAAGATAAGATAAAGATAGTTTATTTGCTTGAACACAATGTGGGTAAAACAGATGTTAATAATTTTTTAGTTTCAATTATGTTCTACTAAGATTAGCATGCAAATGTTACAGTAAGTTCAGTTAATACTCGATACATTGTAATTTTATAAAATGTCAAAAAATTCACAATTAATATTAGTAACAGGCGCAAAAGTAAAATAAGGTGATGTCAAAACGTATCGGTCATAAAATCGTTAATATTATAATAGCATTTTTTAATTAATAATTGTTTCAATTTCGTCCTAAATATAGTGTCGTCAAGATCTTTCAATGATTTAGGTATTTTATCATAGATTTTACGTGACATACAGACTACACTTTTTTGTAGGAAGGCGGTTTTACTGTTAGGCATTTGGAGTTTACTGCTATCACGTCTATTTCTTATTACAAAGTCAGACTTGCGTGGAAAAAGATGGGGATGTTTTCGAACAAATAGTGCCATTTCAAATATATATAACGACGGAAGCGTTAGAATCTTGTGCTCAATGAACAAAGGTCTGCAACTGTCGGTAACGTGCAGGTTAAACATTGATCTAATACATCTTTTTTGTCGTTTAAATATGAAGTCTTTATTGGTAGAGTTAGCCCAGAAAATTATACCGAACCTTAGGATAGACTCTACTGTTCCATAGTAAGCTGTAAGTAGTGTTCCTGTATTAACAATGGAGGATAGTTTAAAATATTGACTTTGTAAAATAATTTATGGCGCCGCGCAACATAAATGTTAATTTTACAAAGTTTATGAGCATTTTTCATAAATTTACATAATTACGCGTCAATTTGAGCTTTAACTTTGTAATATGAAAACCTGACCTTTTGCTCGCGAAAGCTCACCGTTCACAAAATTATGGCAGAACTTACTTATCGGGCAAAGCTTTTACAGCATTCAGGAAGTTCGCCCCCGGGGAGGTTGTACTCGCCGCGTGTGCTAGGCTGCATGTTATCAATAAATAACTTAAACTGGCCATAATCAGATCAGAGTTAGGTAAGCGAGTGTCTTTGGGTCTGGTTCAGGGTGCTGAATAACAGGGCAAGACGCGTCGTTGATACATAAGGGATCGAGAAGGTGGCCGCGGATGGGTGTTCTCCATGATTTGATGGTTTTGTAAATACTAAAAAACGACTTTGAATCCCTTCGTTATAAACTGTTTTTTAAGTTTAGCGGCCATTTGCGAGGGGGACACAAACAACCAGTAAAGTTTTATCAAGATCGGCTCCTTGTTACATTTCTTATTAGAAAAGATCAACTCTAAAACATAGAATATTTACTTTCTTCTCTCACGCATCTATAAAACTATAGTTTACTAACATTTATGTTATTATTTAAAATTACTTTGTGTAATTTTTTTGACTTCATTTCATGTATTGTTAAACAAACATTAACTTAACCCTTACTATATCTAATAATATCTTAAACCATTATGTACAAGGCCTTAGCTGCCTCGCACAGTGGCAACTTTGAACAAACATTGATCTGGATTAAATATTCTATTAGTAAAGAAAGTCCCTTGTTTCACAAAGTTGGTAACTTGCATTAGGTCTCACAGCAGATGATACATGAAGAAACTTTTCAGTTTTATCATCTTGGCACCTCTAGAGACGCACAAAATTTGACGTTGAAAGCTGCTAGCAAGACAAGACGTCCATATTTATCTATTTTTTCACACACAACAGGATTACAGGATCGATTTCGATGTACAGCGTACAGAAAAACGTTTAAAAACCACTAAAAGCCCGCTTCGGCTCCCGCTGTCCACCGTGTACCCCTTTGCGCGTCTACGGAAAATTCGACTAAAACAAATTCGACTAAAAACATTTCGATTAGTAACAATTGAACTAAAACAGTTCGATTAAAGCAACCTTTTACATTAACTTACTTTACCTACTCCTAATGAAACCCGCCCAATCCCATATTGAATGAATTCTAGTTTTCCCCCTTAAGGCTAATCTTCAAGGGGGAAAACTGGAATTCATTTTTTTTTAGTCCAGTTTTCCCCCTCAAGGGGGTTTTCAAGGAGGAAAACTGGAATAACCCTAATTATTTTGACACAATTTTTTTTGTTGTTGAAACAAATTGTTTTGTTTTAGTCGAATTGTTACGAATCAAAATTTTATTAGTCGAATTGATTTAGTCGAATTGTTTTAGACGAATTGTTTTAGTCGAATTTTCCGCAAATCCCAATGCGTGACTGACTAAGTAATGTGCAGTAAGTGTGTAAGTAGCTTTTGAATTGTCTCGGTCGCAAAATCACTAAAATTATTCGTTTGGTCCTCTCGAAAATCTGAACTGACTTAAAACTTGTGTAGTGTCATAAACAAGTGTAATGGTAAGCCATTAAACTTGCTTTTTGTTGTACCATACATTTGTTACATCTATAAAAGATACAACCACATTTTAAAAACGGTCCAACTTTATAAAGTTTGGTTTTGTTCGTTTTCATGTATAGAAAAGATACCTTAGTCATAGAAATAAAAAAATATAGAAGACCTAGAATTAACCTACTTCTTCAACTTACAGGTTACAACCTTACATTTCTGATATTAGGTACTAGCGATAAAATAAGTTTATCTGCATTACGAGGAATAATCGTAAAAGTGTATTTTATGTCACGTGGTACCTACCTATATTGGAAAGCATTCGTGGGTAAGATTAGCTAAGAGGGTTTTAGCGGATTGACTTGTTTTTATGTTTCTGCATTTGGGATGAGTTTGTTCACCTGACTACCATCCTTCATACCTAGTACCTACTGGTACTTAGATATATTTATTGATGACTGGATCTTGCTGGTCCAATAATTTTGAAAACTATTTCTCTGATGCGCAACATTTATGTCCTTTCCCTTTTGCGTTCATTTCACTACCTACCGCTCTATATCTAGCGGCTACTAGGATAAACAACTTTCGGAAAATATTGCAGCGAGTCTTAATTCAGCTTCTAATGACCGATAACACTTAACACTACGCCCATTAGTGCATTTAAAAAACTAGAATGTTGCTGCCATAATGTACTAGATGAGATGACCTGTTTTAAGCTACTAAGTGGCCGCGTTTTATTATATACCCAGCTAATAAATAGCGGTAAGCTGAAGACTGGGTGATATGGCGGTCATTAGGCGAAGGCCTGCTGGTCCAGCTGCAGGTCCAGCTGTGGACTAAGATTGATGATGATGAAGCTGAAAACAGGGCGCTATGGCGGGCATTAGAGGAGGCCTCTGTCCAAAGGTGGACTAGCATGGGATGTAGATGATGACGACAATGATGTTAGGACCACGTCCTGGAGGTCGATTTAATCTAAGTATATACTTTTATTTCTTGTTTAAAGTCGCTAGAGGGTCAACACACATCAAGAAGTGAAGTTTTAAACAAAACACGGCTTGATATGCCCTAGAAACTTGTTTTCATAACCGTCACTAGATATTAAATTTAACTCTCCAAAGTATGTCATTATATCCAAAGCCAAAGATTATATTATGGTCTAGTAGCCTCATTCTAGTATAAACTTACTTGCCATTGATAGAATGCATGTTTTACTGAAAAAGTCACATTCTCTAAGTCTAGCCTACTTGAAACCTATTTCAAGTACATTGATAAATACAGATAGCTTTAAGTATGGCAGTGGCGCACCGGTTAATATTTGAACAGACAGCTCGCGGCGGCACGTGACCGTAGCACGGCATCTGTAACGTACTTACTACGTATCTAAGACACTGTGGATCTCCATCCAGATACACGGGAAATCTTTTGCAGTTAGATTGGTTCGGGCTTTCAGGCGGACGTAGAATATTAATAGTCTGCGTTTAATATATCTTCTGATATTGTATGTTTCTATATTTAATAGAAACCCACTAAAGAAGAGTGGCGAAGTTCTTTGAATCTCAGCCCCAACTGTTTTATGTCTCGTTCATGAACGAAATCAATCTGATATTAATTACATTCGTACACCTTAGCAAGACAAACAAAATGATACTAGAATTTACCTTCCTAAAGTGAGGATTATGGAGATAATAAAAGATTAATTAAAAGAGAAAAGTTATGTAACGAGTTATTGTCATTTCCTACAAGAAATAACAAAAAACAATTTTGTGATCATAATTTGTGTTATCTTATTCAATCAAGTCGTAAACTACACATCGGAGATTCATTTTATCAAAATCCAATTGCGTTCAAAATCGTTATTCAGAAACAAATGCCAAGATCTATTTTATGGCTTGAATCGTCATTCCGGGAAACACGCTAAAGCCTCCACCACACTGCCGCGATTTTGAAGCTGCGTCTTACGTTTTGCGATTTTGCGGGGGTAACCAGAGTGTATTACAACGGGGGCGCGACACAAGACGCGCTTCAAAATAACGGCTTTGTGGTGGACTTAACTTCTTTGCTATTGCATGGTTACTTGAATCTACAAAATCAGTGCGAACACCTTGCACGCATGTCAACTGACTTCGACATTTGACACATTTATTTCTCTTGGTTATTGCATCGTTGAAAACGTTTCGTTACTACATTTTTAAAAATATTATATCTTATGATTCCCTACTTTAAAAATCAAGAGTTTTTCACTATAAAAGCCCGATAATCAAATTAATTAATGTTACATATTTTTTACCAAGTACGGCTCCTCAAACTACTGGGTCGATTTACGCCAATCTTCTTTATAAGTCTTTATAAATATGATTGCATTTTATTAAAACTTATCACTTACGCAATGAGTTGAGGCCGATTCGAAGAATTCTACTAATTATTAGAAAGGAATCTGTGACTAAGAAGGAGGCAAAATTGAAGTTTATTTTTCACACAACAACCAAATCTACACCAGTGTCTTCTTCCAGATATGTTTTCGGGTGTCCACTACTCCTACTCCATACCAGGCGTGTTATGGCGTAAATAAAACGAGCAAATAACTCGTAAAGTAGCACGTGCGAGTTTATATCCCAAACGATGCGTATCTTGCCAAATTTTAAACTCTACGAAATGTAGAGGTGGCATTTATACATTTCGCCGTAATAGCTTCTGTAAACTGGCTTCGCTATAAGACTATGAGTTATTTACCAGGAGACAATCTATCTCCAAGCATAATATAACAAGTCCTATTGTATCCTACACCTACTCTCGCATGGATACCTACCCGGATGCCCCGTTTTAATCTACTATAGTTCAAAGTTTTAGTTTTTCACAGCGGCATCACATTTTAAAGTAGGTACTTACAAAATTATTCCATTTCGTCTAAGCAATAGTAGCGTCGGCCAAGCATTATGCCCGTTTAGAGGTCGGTGGCTTATACACTATACACAAATATTCTCAATCTAGATAGTCTCACTTCACTTACCACACCCAATTTTCCTAATCTCACAAAACACTCCGAATAGTGCTTCAAAAATTTTTTATTACGTTGACTGAGTTTTATAATGATCCGTCCGATTGCAATTTATCTACATAAGCCATCTTTTGGCAAGTGTGGGTGAATAACTCTTTAATGTCCGGAATAAAGAGGATTTGGTAGAGAACTGATCCGCGGAAAAGTGATAGCCGGTGATTTGGCTATTGGGAAGTTTAATTCGTTTTCTACACAATACATCGAGTGTCCGTCACATGTGCATTCTCTACAGTATTTCGCCCTTGTTTTACTTACAGGGTGCGTAGAGAACGCCTTTGTTCCTGATTGGGCTCGTTTCAAAACTTAGTATCGAATCAGTTAATATCTGTACTAAGACCCGCTGTTGTTGAGGATGCGATGGCATGGCGCGCGACACAGCTTGAGAGCGCACATTCCATTACTTGTGGAGGTGACTTGAACCAGCCGATGTGTCGAAGAGTTTTTAAGGTCATAAGCTTTGCGTCAATCCAATGCCACTACCGCACAACACAAAGATATGCATTGCGCATGTAAATGTAAATATGGGCTTAAACTCGTTACCTATAGAAACATTTTACAGGGACATAATGGCTTGTCACGAAAATATTGTTAATATTGCTGTTGCCTGTGTAACCGTACGCAATGAATAAATGATCTCCGTGCTGATTTTTCCTCCTCTAACTAGTAAACCTTTTTTGAAGAATCCTCTTATTGTAACAGAGTTCTTCTAAAAAGGTGTTCTAAGTACAATTGAAGGGGTGGGCTTCGGTAACCAACTGCGAATTTGTTTGTCAGTTTTATTTTTCTTAAGAAAAAATCAAATCTCCACCGAATTCATGTTGCAAAGTCCTTAAAAGTTGAACAAGTAACCCGCAGAACAACCGAGAGTAAATCTGACGTTCACAAACTTTCAGGTCGATTTATTGCACGACGTGTCTGCGAGCGAAGCCGCGGACAAGAGTTATGTGAGAACGTTTACAAAATGATATATTTAAAAAGTTGTGAGAAGGGAGCAATGTACTTTGGTTCTGGCGGAGATTGAAATTACAGGGTCGGGTGTTATTGTTCGTTGTATTTGATTGGGGTGAAAATGCTTGAAAGGTTGAAACAGGTGGTAACTTTGAAAACTCCAATTTTGCGCATGGTCTGACTTCATAAATTGACCAGATTTATTGTAAAAGAGATACCTTTTGCCAATTATTGTAGTAGTTACATTTTGGGAGACTCATGCTCAGCACCTGGACCTATGTGTGCTCACTAAATAGCCAAATGGGAAGAGGTACATTTTTGTACCGGTTCAACTCTTCAAAGGCCATAAAGGACATTTTAGAAATATGTAAAACAACAATTTAGCATTGTTCTAAGGTCCGTTTCCATGTTCACTAAGACTATTACATTTCCATTACATCTTGATAATTGTACGACATCATTTATTTTATTTAGTCTCCGCTTTGATGGAACCATATCTGTTCCTAATTCATAGAATAAAACAATATTAGTTATAGTTAACCAGATCTGGTTCAAACCTGTTGTTAGCGTAGCCCTCCAGTCTCCCGAACACCCTTCAATGTTATCTACAAGCTACAAAACCCAAACCTAAACATAATTACTGTGTTTATTTTCAAACCAGTGAGGATCCGGATGAAAACAGCGAGTAATGATCGATATCCGGCTACCCGGCTAACCAGCAATGGCGTAACTCGATAAAAGATATCCCGGGACGACGATAATTCACAACCGTCCGCGTCTCGCTGCAGACCCGCCATATAATACTTCCCCGGTCGTAATCAGTAGAAAGTCTTATAGAATCGAAATTAGCAATTATTGTATCTTGTATTCTTGTATTCCCAAATATCATGATTCTAGGCCAACGGAAAGTAGGATCAATGGGTTATTCCAGTTTTCCCCCTTGAAATCCCCTTGAGGGGGAAAACTTGTAGGTTTTTGTGAAAAAACTACAAATTTACTGTTTTAGGATTTGTTCCTTTACCTGTGATATCAGTATAAGACCTTGCTTCTGTCCAAATTTTATGATTCTAGGTCAACAGGTATAGGATTTGGTCCATGGCGAAAATTAAAAGTATTTTTTTAATAAAAGATCAACAAATGTATGGTTTTCGGATTTGTTCCTTTACGTTATAAGACCTTGCTGCTTGCTAAATTCCTAGGTCTACGGGAAGTATCCTATATGTTTTGTGTGATTTTGATTCCCTTGGAATTTTCAAAACATTTGTACATAAACGGCTGTAACTTTGGATTGCGTAACATTTGAATAAGAAATTTTATTTATATCGAGGCTAGAGATTACAGACTTAGTACCTATTTGATGTTAATTTCAACTCGATACCTCTCTCCACGCGTTTCTGAGAAAATGGTGTTGACAGACTGACAGACAGATGGACAGCGGACAATAAAGTGATTCGAAAAGGTTCCTTTTTTCCTTTTGAGGTACGGAACCCTTAAAACGATACTTACAAATTGCAGAAAACAGAAAACGTTGCGGAGAAAATCATACAAATACTTTTTTTTTATTTGACTAGCAATAAAATTAAGAATGCTAGAAAATTTATGAACTAAAATGGTAATGATTCAATAATAATAAAAAAGACTTCAAATGATGATTTTACGCACTAATATTTGAAATTTTTGACGGGGAAATAAAATAAAAACTGAGATTGAGTCCATTACGGATGTAAGCGGGCCCTTACAAACCTCTGTAGTTTATTCTGTGTTCGTTTTATAAGTTTTCTATGTAATATTCGTTCAAGTTGGTAAATAAATAATAAAACTACGAACCTTATTTATGTTGGAGGAAACTGAGATTGGGTCTTTTGTCTCGAAAATAATATTATCGTCAGCATATATCATAGGTAACAAAACACAAGCTCACCTGTTCGAGATCGTCCTTACAGAGTGGCCACTGTTCACACTCTCGATGAGTCCGTGATTTTGAATGAGGTGATCGTACGAGGACACGCTGGCATGGACTCCAGGGGGATTTGTTAACGGGCCAAGGGTCGGGCTTTTTTTACTCGATTATTTTGATCGTAAGATAACCTAATGCAATAACATGATTTCTGACTTGGCCAAGAGAATTCTCACTGGTTCCTATCTCAGATTTGACTTTATTGCGGATTTCACAAAACCTGTTGATATTTACCCCGTGGTCTGTATACCTTTCATGCCTGCCAGGTACTGCTCTGTCGGCTCTCTGTTTTACTGTTTTGTGGGTCTAGTAAATTGCATTGTAATTATTAGCCTATGCTCGTCCACAGCTGGAAATAAGCCACGCATTTTCAGCTTGCTGCAGCATTTTGCGGCGTTATAAATCTCATTCTACTCATTTCTTCTTCATCGGTATGATGTTTTACTTTGTCCAAGGAAATAAGTTACCTTTTGTAACATCTAACATTATGCATAGTGGTCGCCAGCTTGGTGGTGTGGTGGTGCCATAAATAAGGCGCTATCAGGTGCCATTGACCCGACCCTGTGTTGCGGTCGGTCGGGGCTGGGAAAACAGAGGTTTTGCCCGTTTGTTTACGGGCTGTCTAGTCAAGTCTAGCTAATATAAAAACATGAATCTAGTGGCCCCGATCACGAGAAATCTTAGTTGATATCGGAACAGATGCGAAAAACAAAAATTTTAAAAATTCATATTTTTTAAGTTTAAATGAATGATGCCCAGCGGTAAGTGGAAAATATATTATTTAGGATGCAGTTTCAGGGGATAAAGCATAAATGAATATTTATTGCTCTTTATTTTTGTGAATATTTAAGTATTTCTGTTATTGTATTCAATGAAATAACAAAAGTCCCTTTCACTTCAGTGGACCCCCATTATGATTATGGCTGCTTATCAATTAGTAGTAGTAAGAGTTTAGAGGTTTTATTTATTTATTTTTATTTATTTATTTATTTAAGGAAAACCAGCAGCACATACAAAAATTTAAAAATTAAGAAAATAGAAACGGAAGGCTATTAACCCTTCAGACTACAAAAATTACGTATATAAATGTGGGCGTATTTAATTTCGCACACACGCGCACCGCGCTCAGCGCAAATTACGTCACACTTCAGATAAATGCTCATATAAAAATAACTAGATATTCTATCTAAGTTCTGTAAACGGTATTAGGTTCTCAAATAATTTATCATCGTGTATTTATTTTCTATGCAAGCTAATTTCTACAAACAACTACACGAAAACGAAATAAATATGGATAATACCAATTAGAAAAACACGAACAAAATGTATGGGGACAGTACGCGCTAAAATTTTGCACTGATTCAAAGACAAATGTCATCTTCTTCTTGGTTATTGGCCAGCCTTTTAGTGTTGCAATAGGTAGAATAATAACTATCATTTGACCCTGTCAAAAGTTATTCAAACAAACGAGGCTTCCGTCGTTTGGGACCGCTAGATAAGGGACCGCGGTCCCTTTCGCCGGATTGATTTAATTTTATTATTTTTGTTCCGGCAAATGGGACCGGTCTCGAAATGATCGAAAAAATCTATTGTTCAAGCCTAATAAAGTACAGTCGAAGGAAAAAGTAGGTATAGAAAGTAAAAGAACAAAACTCTTTGATTAATGACATTATTTATTTAAAAACAAAACAAATTAATAACAATTGTAAAAAAATGTTTTATTACTTCTAGTATCTTGTTATTTAAAACTAGCTTCTGCCCGCGGCTTCGCACGCGTTGTTTCTACGTACGTTTTGAGGTTATTTCTCTCGCATGGCAAATTTCAGCTCAATCTGTTTAGTAGTTTTAGCGTGAAGACGTAACAAACATCCATCCATCTATACATCCATCCATCCAAACTTTCGCATTTATAATATTAGTGTGATGTGATGTAATAAAAATATACACAGGTACTAAATTTATTTTACAAAATAAATGATTAACGAACTACAAACAAATAACAACAATCAGTCTGTTAACCCTATACTTGGCAACATTATTTATTTTTGAAATATATATTTTTTTAATTGCGTGTGTTCCTAGGTGTATATAGAACAGGTTTCACTTAATTAAAAAAAAAAACATATTGTTATAATTATGTTTTTATTACTAGTATCTACAGGGACATATTGCCAAGTTGGCCTTATAATTAAGCAAAAAATATTAGTATCTACGTGGATACACTTCCGGGTCCGCAGATTGTTTAAAAACATTATTTAACGAGTTGAGATCACTTTTTTTTTACTAAAAATCACATTATAAAGATGAGAAAAAGTCATTCATCTTTACTTAAATTATAGTAAACTTGCAATTTTATACCTTGAACCTAATTTTATTCTATAATTAATTTGTTTCTGCCCGCGGCTTCGCACGCATTGTTTCTATGGAAACGGTTTATGGTTATTTCTATCCCATGGGAATTGATTTATAGGATAAAAAGTAGTCTTTGTGTTATTCCAGGCTTAAAACTACCTGTATTCAAAATTTCATCCCGATCCGTTCAGTTGTTTGGGCGTGAAGAAGTAACAAACATCCATGCATCCAAACTTAATAATATTTATTTATAAAATAACACGATGAATCGAACATCTAATCATTTTGGTACGTGGAAAACACAAGTGTTGTTTATGCACATAAGTCCATAGTCTTCAAAATTGGTGATTTTCGACTAAAAATATAACCATTAATAAATAAATAAGAATTTTACAATACTCATCAAAAAATCTAATACTTTTAGAGCATGAATGAAACTATAAGAGTAGTAATGTATTCTAACAAAAAGAAACGCTTTACTTAACTTCAATTAAATCTATAGATACCTTAATAAATAAGTAATAAAGTGTATTACATACCTGACGACTAAATATTTTGAATAAGTAAACCGGTTAAGGATGATGCACTAATTGAATTCTCACTCACATCACCAACAAACATTCAGAACAGTGTCTAATAACCATCTAATAACAAACTGTCCAATGCAACAAAATATCTTGATCTTTTTAAACTGATAAGCTTCTTAACACTGATTGGCCGCGCTAGTCACCAAGCGATGCAAATTCCCATTTTAAGCAAAATAACTGCTTGACCTTGAACGATTGAAGTTGTCACTAAGCGCATGGAGTAAATCCACGCCTAGGATAGGTAGGTAGGTACATATCGAATAAATGTATAGGATGCAAGTTTATATTTAAGTTAATTTAATTATCATAACTTTTATACAATTTTTTGGTACACAACACACAAAAAATATTAATTTTTTAACTGACAGAAACTATTACATTATGAACTGGGTACTACTAACTTAAGCATCGTCGTATTTATTTCCGATCTGTATCTGACGATGACTGTACAATTTACCTCACGTGGGTTGCGGTCCCATTCGACGGAAGAGAAATAATAAAAATATATCAATCCGGCGAATGGGACCGCGGTCCCTACACCTAGCGGTCCCAAACGACGGAAGCCTCAAACAAACATAGTCTCTAACACGATGAAAAATCGGTTTACAATCGTTCACGACTAAGAAAAATAGTAAATACATAAAAAGTGCGGACAAGCGAAGTAAACAGATAACCTACAAGGTTACAATCAACTTAGTACATACATAGCAGAAAAATAAAGGTTTTCATTTAAAGTCAAAGTTATGGTAACTGCGGTTACCATTCTATCAATGTTAAGTATTCCGTATCAGTGTTGGATTAAGAACCCCTTCTACCAATACCCCGTTATCGTGGCCACAAAGCTTTATAAGACAGCTCATTTAATAACGCTGTTATTGCAAATAACATTGTCTAAAGTATTTCTGGTCGCCGCAAAATATACTTTAAGTGTTAGTGGGCTAAAGGAATCAAATAAATCGTGGTTTATGTGCAAATAAGTTTAAAAATGGCATGACTCGTGCGCTAGGATATGACCGTCAAAAGATTAACATGAAATTGTGTGAAAACGATAATACGAGCTTAGAGTTTCTTTTTTTTGTCTCGTCGAGGAAATTCGTTCACGAATAAACTAGTCTGGGGGGGACCAGAATTATGTGGGACTCGACGCCCTGAAAAGGACGTAATACCCACTAAAACCTCTCCGGTGTCCCTCTCTCGCCATTTTCGCCGAACCACGGGAACATTTAAACATCCGCGGCCCGCGGTTAGAGTTAGTGCGCGAATAGTTATACAACTGTGTCGCGAACATTAAAAGTTAAATTTTTATCAACGAAGAAAATTTGAATCAAATAATAGAAACGATTAATACTAAATGAACAAAATGAATGAACATCTAATTAATGTTGCTGATATTTTATAAAAGTCAAACAATATTTTATTTATATATGCTATTATAACAACGAGCCTAGTTTTTAATCGGATTAATTTGATCGTCGGAAACTGGCAATATATACTACAATATATACAACAAAAATACTATAATAAGTACATCTCGTAATGTGAAATATTGGATCGAAAGAATGATCGGTTTTAAATGAATTGTTTGACATAATTGTTTATAATAAATTGTTTCATACTCGCGAATTAATTTATTCGTAGGCTTTAACAAACTATGTAGATACCTACTGCCCGTGGCTGCGCATCGAATGTAGTCGATCTCTCTGGGAACCCTCCACATGTGAAATGGGCTAGATTAAAATCCCTGTTGCCTACATATATGTATATTAGAAAGGTTTTTATTAACCCTTTGTAATGTATAAAGGCTTTATTAAAGGCTCATTACCCGTGCCGCGTAGCGCACGTCCCCCCTACGGCTGTAAATAACGAAGTTGATTAAGAAAACAAACGGAATGCACAAATAACAATACGTATCACAAATTGGACGGATTTGGATAATTGCCGGAATAAATCTGAGGGGCTTCTGGCGTATTTACGAATATTGAACTTAGGGAAGCCTTGACAGAGCGGAATAAAAAATTGTACAGCTCATATAATACGGCGAAAGCATGTAAAAATGTTTGCTACCCCAGAACGCCGAAACTTGTTATTTGACAGGATGAAAAGTTATTATCTACTTTTTGACCGATCCATACAGTGAAGTAACTGGTTCATACCTTTTATGATTGACTAGTTGTCTGGGAATATATATTTTAATATATTTTTAAACATCTAGTTTACACAAATTTCTTCATTCTTAAGCAGTAGGTAATATTACTATTTGTTGTTAGTAGGTAGCGTACACAATACGTATTCTAATTTTAACTACACTATTTATATTTTATTATTATTTAATTATGTTAACCTAGATTTATGTGACAAGGGACCTTAACAACTTTTTGCTAACGAGCAGGCAAACCATTTTAAACTCAGTGTGCTCATTTAATTAATTACTTGTACCAACCTTATCAGATGCATTTAATTTTAGTTTAAACATATTTAAGTTTCAGAAGTGAAAACTGTTAAGCTTTAGTTATACCACCAATGTCTATACTCATTTAAGATATAGAAGCTGTTTGTCTGTTGTTTTGCATCGAAAAAAAAATCGTTTTCTAACTTTGACGATAGATAGGTACTTATCCAGTCCGGTCAAATTCCTATGAAGCCAAGCCTTATAAATTCAACAAGTCACGCGCAGAAAATATCATCGCCCAAGGTCCTATGAATAATATAAAAATAAAAAACAAACTTTCTCAAAACATAAGACAAAATAAATAAATCGTCAAGTGCGAGTCGGACTCGCACACTAAGGGTTAATTGTAGGACATTGTTTCTTGCCAAATATTATGATTCTAGGTCAACATAAAGTAGGTAGGTACCCTGTATATTTTGGTGGAGGGAAAGAATCAAAACTTATTATTTTTTAAGAAATCAAATAACATCGCAAAAATTTTCGACTTCGACGGGACTTGAACCCGCGTCCTCCCCTCAGTACGGGGATGTGATAACCAACTACACCACGAAGTCAAGTGACGTGGGAGTCGAAAATTTTTGCGATGTTATTTGATTTCTTAGAAATTACCCTTAGTGTGGGGTTACGCACTATAATAACAAAAAACCTTATTATTTTTTGTTAATAAACTACAAATTTACAGTTTTCAGATTTTTATCGTTATTTGTGCTATATGAACGTGATTCTTACCAAATTTTATGATTCTAGGTGAACAGGAAGTACCCTAAAGGTTTTGGTCTGTAGCAAGAATTAAAAGTTTTTTTTGGTGAATAAACTACAAATTTACGGTTTTAGGACTTTTTCCTTTACTTGTGCTATGAGACCTTGCTATTTGTCAAATTTTATGATTCTACGTCAACGAGATGTACCCTATATATTTTAGTCTATGGCGAGCATTAAAAATCATTTTTTTAGTGAATAAATTACAAATTTATGTTTTTCGGATTTGCTGCTCACCAAATTTCATGATTCTAGTTCTACGGGATGTACCTACAGGTTTTGTGTGCATGTGATTCCCTTGGAAATTTCAAACTATTCGTACTTAAACCGCTGTAACTTTTGAGTGCGTTGACTTATAAGTTTTATTTATATCGCGGCTTCAAGAGGTTACGGACTTGAGTATTTGACGTTAATTTCAACTCGATACGTCCACGCGTTCCTGAGAAAAGAGGGTTGACAGACGGACAGACAGACAGACGGACAACAAAGTGATCCTATAAGGGTTCCTTTCTTCCTTTTGAGGTACGGAACCCTAAAAACATGTTGAAGTCAATAACAATGTCTGAACTGAAATTAATCTACAAAAGCTCGGTCCCGCTTTGTTTTACTTGTTTTGTTGCAATGTCCGTCCTTATTTCCGCTATGACACTAAGGCCGCACTAAGGCGACGTACCAATCCTGGCGCAACATAAAAAGAAGCAGGTCTCATTCCATCCGATGACCCAACGACAGTACATTTAAAATGCTTTTGTGGCCCGGTGTAACTTTAGCTGCCAGCACATTCGGATAGATTTATCTAACCGAGCCTAGTCTAAGTGAAACAAGTGAATTCTATTGATGCCATTAATGATAATATGGGTCCCAGAGAATCTCTACGTGATAAATTCAAAGAAATAAACATAATGACAGTACCATGTCAATTTATTTATGAAAACTTGTTGTACACTCATAGAAATATAAATCAGTTCCCTAAAAATAGCGATAAACATAATTTTAATACCAGAAATAAACATTAACTCGCTGTGCCCACAACTAGGCTACACAAAATTTATGTATTTTTTAGGTATACGTTTCTACAACTTAACTCCTAGTGAGTTGCAAAAATTATCTACCAGTAAATAAATTCAAACAAATTGTCAAAACCATGCTGTGCTAAAAGGCTTACTATAAAATATCAGATTATCTAGAGGACAAAAAAGCTTGGGACGTGTTTTGCTCAAACTCGAAAAAATAACAACTAACAGGCTAAAGGTTTCTTCGTCGCTTCTTTACTTTATTCTACATATCGAAGCGACAGAAATAAAAAATATGGCTTTATTTCCGTGTCAGTTAAAAGGATAAAGGGATTTGGATGGATATATGTCAGTCAAAAGTTTTTGATTTTGATTTTGTCCGTTACATTACATAAATTACATACAAAAAAAGATTTAAAAATTTAAATTTATCTTAATTCCTTTCTAATTTATGGTACACAACAAACATAAAAAAAAATCGCCTGACGTTACTACAGTAGGTAGTTACGTAAATACGCAGATAGTATAGCTAGCTTAGAGATAGGCTGGCTATGCTAGCAAATGAGACGCATAATGGACCAAATAAGAGTCTAAATGCGGAAATAAGAGTACTTCTACCTAACCTAACCTGGAGATTTTTTATTATACATAGATAACATCCAGAAAACCCTTAACAAATATCTGCAGATCGTACGAACATTTGTCTCGAGGCGGGAATCGAACCCGCAACCTCCTGCGTAGCAGTCAGACTTTCATCCGCTGCGTCACTGAGCTCGTCAAAGCTTTATGCAAACACTTTCCAGACATTACAGTAGCTAGATGATAAACAAAAATACGCGAATGACCAACCTTCAGTGACCAAATTTGTTCAGTACTTCGAAAAACAGTGGATGAACAATGATTTTCTGGGCAGAATTTGGTGTTGCTATGGTCAGCGGCATCGAACAACCAACGTTGCAAATGGCTGGAACCATTGCCTTAATTCAGTAATCGAAAAAAACCCCGTTTTCTTTTCGAGTTTATTCAGAAACTCAATATTGAATTAAAAGACACGCATATAAAAATTCTACAAAGAAATATCAACCATAATCGAAAGCAGACTACAACAGATCGCGATGGTCATATAGTAAACCGTCGAGTGCGAGCCGGACTCGCGCACTAAGGGTTCAGTTTAATTGTAAGACCTTGTTTCTTGCATTCTTGCATTCTTTTCGTTATCATAATTCTATGTCAATATGAAGTACCCTGTATATTTTGGTCGAGAGAAAGAATCAATTTTTTTTTTATTTAATAAACTACAAATTTACGGTTTTGTGTGATTCCCTTGGAAATTTCAAAATATTCACACATATACGGCTGTAACTTTTGAGTGCGTTGAAGTTTTATTTATATTGCGGCTTCAAGAGGTTACGTTGATGTTAATTTCAACTCCATACGTCCACGCGTTCCTGAGAAAAGAGGATTCACTGACGGGCTGACGGACAGACAGATAGACAGACGGACAAGAAAGTGATCCTATAAGGGTTCCTTTTCTCCTTTTGAGGTACGGAACCCTTAAAATGGTGACAAGTTTATTAGAGGACAATATTACACCGGTTGATGATTGTCTCGAACTACTCTCACACAGATAAAGTGAAACTTAACATAAATTAAAAAGACCTATTAACCTGAGATTATAACGATAATAGTTTGTCAATCTGTGATTCTCTACTATAATATTATTTCAGATTTTTCTTTTAGTACTAATTTGATTCTGGTTTGGTACTATGTTTGCTGATTTATTATTTGACCAACTTTTTTTTCTTTTCAACTGTTTTAGAATGATTTATTTACTTAGTTTTAGAAAAACTTTAAACCTAAAAATATAAAAATATTAATCAAAATGTACCTACAAATGATATTTTTGTAAACAAGTTAATCCAAAAAAGAGAGTTAAGGAAAAGTTTGTAATATAAAAAATAACTCTTGTTAATTAAACTGTGATTGTCAAGAGTAGGTAAGTGTTTCAATATTGGTGATTATTATTATGCTTTCATGAATACCTACTTAAATGCAAAGATATAAGTACAACACTATGTTATTAATCTTTCGTATAAATTAATTATGTTAAAGTTATACCAGTAAAGTTAACTAGTCTACTACTACTTTCAACAAGTAGGTACAGTCATAAGTCTGAGGACGTGGCATTCATTATTGATCTACTTTTGGGGCTACGGCCTTATTCCCGACAGAAACATCCGGTATGCTTGGCCGTCGGCGCTTTCTGTCGAATTGCATCGTCAGATTTCGAGAGTTAAGGCCGGTTACAGTGCTCCACCGACTGTCAGTGCGTACGGTCCGCCCTGAAAGAAACGCAAACCGACCGTCAGTTTGTATCATTCAGTGCACTCCTGACCAACAAACTGACCGGACTGGTACAATCGGAACACGAAATGGACGCGTTCACAAATAGTTTAATTAGTGCTTATTATCTTCGGTACGAAATCGCTTTTTGACGACGAGTATACGCACATCCGTGCGACCGGTCCACCGGTCGGTGCAGCACTGAACGCGTTCATACGTTTCCATAGCGCGTCGGCCGACCGACGGCACGCATGCCGCGCTCGACCGACGGTCCTCGTACGCAGTGCGTAGCAATATACGCGTGCGTACGGTCGGTCCAGCACTGTACTGTACGATTTATGGATTTTCATATTAATGACAAGCGCGACTGACATACGCACCGACGGTCAGTGAAGCACTGTAACCGGCCTTACATCTTACACGCCATCACTTTCTTTTTATCCCAAAACCTTATTTGTTATCCTACTTGTTATCGTAAGAAAAAATTATACATGATAGGTACCCCTAATAATTATAATGAGACTTCAAAAAGTTTTCCTGCTCTATGATTACAACTTAGTTGTACATAATTATGTACCTACTCGACGCACAAAATGCGACAAAAAGTTCAAATATTTTTTTCGCCAGGTAGCTGAACGCACGAAACGCGACTTACTTGCTTGTTTACTCCAAAATGTCGACGCACGAAATGCAACAAATCAATCCTTCGTCACACTA
This sequence comes from Eupithecia subfuscata, assembly GCA_963564075.1. NCBI lineage: Eukaryota > Metazoa > Arthropoda > Insecta > Lepidoptera > Geometridae > Eupithecia > Eupithecia subfuscata. The sequence goes on from OY751102.1 coordinate 575,436, forward strand.
TATCACACTAATATTATAAATGCGAAAGTTTGGATGGATAGATAGATGTATGGATGGATGTTTGTTACCTCTTCACGCCAAAACTACTGAAAGGATCAGGCTGAAATTTTGCATACAGGTAAGTCTATCTCTGGAATCAAACATAGGCTACTTTTTATCCCATAAATCAGTTCCCATGGGATAGAAATAACCTCAAAACGTTTCCATAGAAACAACGCGTGCGAAGCCGCGGGCAGAAGCTAGTACTATATATGATACCACTGATACAACAACAGCATTGTAAGACTTGATATGTTTTCTGTGATAAAATGATTCTATTCTATTCTATTCCAAACTCAAAGTTCCTTACTTTATGTAAGGAACTTTGAATGAGTAAAAAAATAATGTGTCATCAAACTAAATTAGACTCGAATTATATAAAGAAGTTGTTACTGGAAAAATTTGATCGCGCTTTCGAACTGTTCCGGGCTTAGATTTAATAAAAAAATTTTTGGACGAATGTTTATTGATTGTGCAGAGCTCATTAGCGTTACTCAAATTATGGAAACTAAGTTTAAAGAATTTTATGGAAAAACCTTGTCTAAAGATAAATTTAATTCAGTGCCAGATTTTGAAGCTCAAAACCCTGCGTGGCACTATTACTAGTTACATTATATTAAATAAAATTATAATAGAACCTAGATCTAGGTCTCGAATATCCCCAAACTAAAAAGTTTGAGAACCACCGTACCGAATAATGACGTAGGCTTGGGAAAACTTATGTGACCGTTGTTTCTCGGACCTGGCGATGTATATTGTTTCCCCATGCCTAGATCGATATATTTGTCGTTCGTCTGCCTATGTAGAAGCACCTTGTACTTTATCTCCCAACAGTCACTAACGAGCTTTTGATATGACTGTGAAACTTAAATTGCTTGTAATTATAATCAGTTTTAGTTTAAGATATATTTCGAACATGAATTCTAATTAGTCAAATGATTGACAAGTAACATTTCTGCTTAGACAGTTTGCCAGACATTTTACTAACTAGTTTTCGTAAGCAAAAATACCTTTACTCTTATAGATAAGATTAAAGGTATATATTAAACTAGTAGTTCTACGAACAGTAGACGTCGCGAGCACTACCTTTTTTTCAGCAATGAATTTACCTAGGTACCTACCTACCTACCTAGGTACCTACCATGTCTTTCGGCGGTAACTCGCTTGCAAATCGCTATGCCAGTGTGAAAAAGCACGGAGCAATAGTGTTATGTTATCGTATCACTTATCAGAATAAGCACCATTTTATTATATAGGTATCTAGGCCTACCTTTAATAGTGGTGCTAAACTTGTCTTAATTAGGTATTAAATGTAATTATCGGTGCCTCTTCCATTTTGACGCGTCAAAAGAAAAATCCCATAGGTAAGTAGATACGGAATCTACACTACCTGCCTACCTTCGGGATAGGTACCTAGGTAGGTAGAAATAAAGTATTCTAAAAATGCATACCAAGTAAGTAAGAAGGTACCTATGACGTTTTGTGAAGAGGGCCTGCATTTTTAGAATGGTTTGTCTCTACCTGGGTAGGTACCTATGCCCGAAAATCAGAAAAAACTCTCTTAGGTACCTACGCTTGTGTGCATTGTGCAACTTACCTACCATATGAAGGTAGGTAATTGTATAGTAATACCTAGCTCAAAACAAATAAAATGATTTCTATGTTGCGGAGCTATTCTGCTCGTCATGCCAAAAATGCTGATCAGACCAATATTTTAAGAGAACAATTAAAAACAACAACCTTTCATTTAAAAATATAATCATTAAAATCAGATGTCTTCAAGCGGAGATATTCTAAATCCCCCTTTTTGCCTTTTTTTGGAGGAAGTACGCCTCTAAACAAAGAACCCCGACGTCAAAAAAATTCTATAAAATCGTAGAATCTGTACAGCAAGTTTCGTAGGTACCGATTAGTTGTAAAATACGACTTGTAGAGGAGGACGGACATACTGACAGAAACGCTAATTTTGCCAGACTTGAAACGGAGACGCTTCGCTCACGCTTCGCGTTCGTTCGGTCAATTACGAACATAAAATGTTGTGAAACACACGCTCAAAGTTTATTTTTTTAAATCTCTATATAAGTACATGTATCTATATTATACATGTAGATAATTATCTCTCAAAGTCGCAGCTGAACACAGTGAAATATTACGGAAATGATTCTGGAACTTGAAAATCGACAAAGTTACCTTGGTATACATACTTCGATCTCATCATAAACAAACACGAGGTAGGTTTCCGAGAAAACTTGTGAAGTAATTTAAAAAAAATGTTTTACTTAAACGTACACCTCAACCGATTTCAAAATGAAGTTTTTATGGAAATACTCTGGGCATGTAGGTACTTCAAATACATAATATGTAAAACATACATTATAGTAACATGATGGCAGAGCCATGGTGAGCCTTAAGTCACTTAGGTTTGTATGGTGCCTACAGACAGGCTGCCAAATCTGTCATTACAAGTCGTTTGTCTCAACTCGATTGAGTATTTCTATATGACACTAGATGGAATTAATGATTTTAGTTTTCTCTTCTGTTTCTTTCAATAAAATTCATGTTGTGTGAATTGTCCAGCATTATTTATTATTGTCCAGCATTATTAACTCCTCTCTATACAAACAAACCCAAACATTTTATAACATTGCCATATTTAGGGTTCCGTACCTCAAAAGGAAAAAAGGAACCCTTATCAGATAACTTTGTTGTCTGTCTGTCTGTCTGTCTATCTGTCTGACCGTCTGTCAATCCTCTTTTCTCAGGAACGTGTGTAGGTATCGAGTTGAAATTAACATCAAATACTCAAGTCACCTCTTGAAGCCATCATATAAATTAAATTTCTATGTCAACATACTCAAAAGTTACAGTTTATGTCCGAATATTTTGAAATTTCCAAGGGAATCACATGCAACCAAAATCTATACTTCTATAGGGTACTATTATCGTAGACCTAGAATCATGAAATTTGGTGAGCAGCAAGGTCTTATAGCACAAGTAAAGGGCAAAATCCGAAAAACATAAATTTGTAATATATATTCACAAAAAATATTACTCATAATGCTCGCCATGGACCAAAACCTATTGGGTACTTCCCGTTGACCTAGAATCATAATATTTGGCAAGAAACAAGGTCTTACAATTAAACGGAACCCTTAGTGCGCGAGTCCGACTCGCACTCGACGTTTTATTTTACATTTCCAATACAATTCAAAGGCAAGACCATTTGGAGCAGTCAAACCAGTGAAGCAATATCTCGCTGACTCTTTGAAACCACTTCAACGTTTTTCAACTGAAAAGCTCAACGAACGTCTTGTAACGTCAATTTTCCAATAAATGCGGGCAAAAAAATCGTATGCAGTTTTAAAGTAGTAATTCCGGTTGGTTGTTATTGGGATGTTCTTTCTGCCATACTGGTTGTAGCGGACCGAACAATAGTTATACATTTGGAAGGCTTTGCATAAGGCAGAAAGGTTTGTATTTCTTTTCTAAAACGTCAGGTATTTTTGTTGCTCTGTAGCTTTGGTGCTTACTGTCTCTTATTGGACTGTATACCTTTTATTCACGTACGTTTGTCTCTTATTGGACTGTATACCTTTTATTCACGTACGTTTTTTGTCTGTACTTGCGTTGCATTAATTTTAAAATCAAAGCTGACATTTTTTGAGAAATTAAAATCAAAATTTAATATGCTAGACTAGAGAATAGGGTTAACTCAGATCAAATGGAGTGAAAATGGTATGATTATTGTCAAATCATTATTCGAACTCCCCGCAAATTAACAAAGACTATAAATATCACCGGAACGTTATTCTGTGCCGGAACACCAAACAGTAGAAACTAACACTCCAAGACAAAGCACTCCGCTTACCTACGTTCAGTTCGCTCAGTCCATCGACTCCTTGGGGAGCCATCTCCGAGCTTTTAGTTCCCGTCGTGGCTTCTAGCCGAATGTGCGATCGAGGTGCGTTCTATTTGGTTTCAGACATAAATAAATAAATAAATAATGCTGGACAATTCACACAGCATTATCTAGCCCCAAGCTAATTCGCTACCCCTTAATGTTCCCTCAGGCGTCCCTCAAGGGTCCTTATTAGGTCCACTACTTTTCAACATATTTTTGAATGACGTCGCTTCTTGTTTCTTACACTCAAAAATTCTTCTTTATGCCGATGACATGAAGATTTTCCTTCCAATTAAAAATCTTAATGACGCTCAATACCTTCAATCTGACCTAAATAGATTCCAAAATTATTGTATTTTAAATAAACTGGATTTAAATGTCTCGAAGTGTTACACATGTTCTTTCAGCCGTAAACCTAGTAAATTAATCTCTACCAACACATTTTTTAACTTACCTATAACCAGAGTAGACTCGATAAGAGACCTTGGTGTAACATTTGACACTAAGTTGTTGTTCGACGAACATATTATTAATAATATAACAAAGAAGGCGTCTCGCGCCCTGGGGTTTGTTCTGAGAATGTCATCGGAGTTCATAAATATTAAAACTTTTAAAATTTTGTACTGTGCTTACGTACGTAGCCACCTCGAGTACGCATCGCAGGTGTGGAACCCAAACTACGCGATTTATTCATCGCGTCTTGAATCCATACAAAAAAGATTTTTGCGATACCTACAATACCGAACTAAAATGTACCTACCCGACTATTTTACAAGGTGTCGCAAGTTTCATTTCCTTCCACTCTCTGATCGCAGGCAAATTGCTGACCTAACATACCTCATAAACATCTGCAATGGCAACGTAGACTGTCCTGAGCTTCTTGAGCAATTAGGGTTGCGTACAAATACTGCTGCATTGAGAAAACCGAGTATTCTTTACGTTCCTACGGTAAAAACGAACTATAGACAAAACGCATTCTTAATACGAGCTAGCAAATCGTTCAACTCATTGGTCAAGAAAAACATTGATGTAGATTTATTTAACACACCTGCAAGTAAGCTTAAACGCTTGCTTAGCGATGAATTCTTTTTAAATAATTATTGATTTTGTTCTTGTTTTTTTTCTTAAAGTTGTCTACATTCACTGTGCATCATTTGTTATCCTATGTAAATATCTGCGGAAACTTTTAATTGGCCCTCAGCACACATGCGCTGGCCTGTACCGGCCATGTATTATGTAAATAACTATTCTTAAGACCTAGCTGTAAGTTTTCCTAAAATTTTGAAAATAAAAATAAAATAATTAGAGCTTGTGTTATGGGTACTAGATCACTGATATACTTAATACAATACACTACACAGATAGATATTTTTTATTATACATAGAAAACATCCAGAACGCCCTGGACAAATGTCTGCAGATTGTACAAACATTTGTCCCGAGGCGGGAATCGAACCCGCGACCTCCAGCGTCGCAGGCAGACCTTCGCGGGCCAGGAAATCTGCGTTATTCTTGCGCGTTTTTTCAACATTATGTATAAGAAAGACACTGCTACTTACCAAGCGAAATGATAACCACTCTGGTTGTACCTGTTTTTAAAAACAAAACGCAAGTAAGTAAACGCACTCAAAAGTTACAGCCGTTTATGGCCGAATATTTTGAAATTTCTAAGGGAATAACATGCACACAATACCTATTGGGTACTTCCCGTAAACTTAAAATCATGAAATTTAGTGAGCAGCAAGGTCTTATAGCACAAGTAAAGGGAAAAATTCATCGCAGACGAATTTCGACAACTATTTGTCGAAATTCGGACAGACTGCTCAAAATTAATAGTCATATGGCTTTTACAATTATTCGGTTCTGTCTATTTGTACATAAATTTACGTATTCTTTGAGATGTAGTCATCTGTGGAAACACAGCGAGCTCTTGGAAGGCTTAGACAACAAAATAAAGAATACTTTATCATCGGTTTTGAATATCGATTTAGATGACATGGTTGCAAGCATTTCCTTCATTTAACACTGGTATGGTACTTTATTGGATCCTTTAAATTTCCATATCGCAACATGTCTTTGGTTGGGTGCAAGGTGTTGCGCGCCTCATCAATGCCAGTGCGGTACTGCTGTCGAACAGCATTACCGATTATCGTGTACTAGGGCCGCCGGTCGGATATCTCGCCACGCTAGCCTTAACGACATCACAGCGCATCAGCATTGCCATGCAGCGTGACAATGCAGCCAGCGTCTTGGGGACGCTTCCGACTGGTATTGATATGGATCAGTTGAGCTACCTGTAGACTGTTTGCAACAGTCTGAAGTTAGCTCAATTGTTTCAATTGTAAATACTAGTATAATTTTCTTTGTGTTTCAAATATTAAAAATAATTACTTCGTGCATGGGCGGGTTAGGAACAAGCTCGCTTCAGTTCCATTGTACTTTCATGTGCACACTTTAACTGTCACTTGAGCGCAATTACAAAATGGATTCCTTTTCCACGACGCTCGTGATCTTTATTAAGGACATCGTGGGACAACATTTACGGATAAAGAAAGAATTAGTGATAGATAGATCTAGTTATTTTACCGACCCTTAATTACGTGAAAAGGGCCATGATTTGACAATCTATTTATAATGTTGCATGCAGTCGTCAGGGAAAGAAGATGAAACAACTGGGTTATTTTGTCCCCTTAAACTAGAATCAATGGATTCTAAACATTGTAGAGCTAAACAAGAAATACTTAAATCTTAAAAACAATGAGACATTGACGTAGGTGCATCAATATTAAACATCAATATAAAGGGGTTGTATGTCACGATCTGCAATTATTATAAGAAGGTATTGCTCGGCAATCCACATGGATTGCGTCAGTTTGGCTTAAAATGATAGGCCAAGTCAACCTACAAAGGTCCTACATACAACCGTACGTGTCTATGTTTGGGCCAATTATATGGATTTTCTTTCTTTCTTTCATTCTAACCATAATGTAAATTCTCCTATCTAACATTATTATTACTAAAAACGTCAAAGGTAGTAATTACAATTTCTTGCAAGAACAGTTCCCTCTGAAGCTTGTTATTTTCAATCCACCCTTGATTGTATCTTGGCCATCTGAAAAAATAAAAATTTCTAAAAATTTGCCTGGAGGTAAGACAAATGAAAACTCGTTAGAACAGCATAAAACACTTTGTTTTATACAAGCAAGCTGTAGTGGTGGAAAAAAAACAGGGGTTTATTGGAACACTCCGGCTTTTTCAAAACAAGTCGAAGTAAAAATACTGCACGCAGTGCAAAACATTATTTCCTAATTTCTAAGAAATCAAATAATATCGCAAAAATTTTCGAATTAGGAATTAGAAAAGGCAATTTTTGATGGAAAACATTTTAGCTGAAAGTTTAGTTTTTTTTTGGTTCGTAGGATTTTTATGCAACTCGATATTTTTACTGCTATTTTTTGTCTACGACTATGCTACGCCACACTTTCAGTCCGATCCTGTTCGGCAGTATTAGCGTTGTTTTGACCTTAATATACAAATTTTTATATTAGTTGGGCCCGATTCTACTGAAGTTTAGAAACCTATGCCAGCTCTGATATGTATGTGTCAATTTAGAATACCCGGTTTCATGAAAAATTAACCAAGTTTTTATGAATTCATGAACATCGGGCGTTTTGATAAATTGCTTTCATTCCACCCAAAACGTGCAGCAAACGGTTTTGAATTATTATTTCATTTCTGTTTGCGTAAATTATTCTCAAATATAAAAAAATAATTATCCATGTTATGATTCAAGGTTGAGGGTTCGATTCCCGCCTTGGGACAAACGTTTGTACGATCTGCAAATATGGATGTTCGATGTTCTGGGTAAGATGCAGTTCTATGGTGCAGACTCGACAGCCAGTTAGCCTCAGCGAGGACTTGACTCGGTCACCATGTAACTGAAACATGAGATGTAAATATTCTTCTGTTACCGCGATGCAAAGCGTAAACACACAGTCACAAATATGTAGACATTGTACCGTCTGATAGCGCATTACACGACCCATCTCACCGAGACGCGCATACACGAGAAGGAGCGCAACTTGTATCCCTTATCTTTGAGATTAGAGGGCGGCTGAGCTGGCTCCCCACACAGGCTAGAAAGATATCCTCCGTATGTTTGTTACTTTGTTAAAAACACAGGCTGTGTAGCTCAGTTATTTAAAGCTGACACGATTGTTTCTTGTTTTTACATTGAAGTATGTACGCTGACGAGACGCCGACTTTAAAATCATAGGTACCTAAACCAAAACCAAAGAACAATCGGATCAGCTCAAATGACCGAGCTATATCACCATCATCATTTCAGACCGTGTTGGCTCCCGCTGTTGGGAAAAAACAAACCTACTCTTTAATGCACCAATCACATCACTCACACAAGAGTATCGTCGTGACGTCATCGGACTATCGGGTAGGTAGTCTGTTTATTGACCGCTATGCTGTTCTGTGGAGCTCGGAGAAGGATCAACATAAGCCTAATCAAATCTTATTATATCAGCATCATCCTTGACCCGACACCCGCGTGTGTTGTGTACCTATTACTGACCACATTTTCACTCAATCCATCCGCTTCCTCACACTACACGTATAATTACAAACCACTTCCTTGCAGTAAACTGCAGCGAGGCTCGCAAGCCGCGCTGACGTAGGGCGAGCACGTACTCCATAAAACATATTTATTGTAATGGAGGCCATACACGTTAGGGTTTGCATGCTGGTTTTAGCCTTGCATGCATAACCGACAGGCATAACCGAGTTTCATATAACACATACACGTTTGGGTTTGCATGCACAGTTTTGCCATTAACTCTCAGTTGAGCTACGTGACGGTGTGTGTAAGACGCCTAGGTACGTGTACGGTATATACCAACCAAACTACAATGGACGACGACGATGTGATAGCTGTACTTGGCTTAGCACTTGTTTTGCAGAACAGAAAAAGAAAAAGAGATCGCACTGAATGGTCTAAACGCTGGTTATTGAAAAGAAAGCAGTTCTCCCACGTAAATTTGATAAATGAATTGAGATTTTCACCTACAGATTACGAAAACTATTTTAACTTTCCGCCGTCACAGTCAATTTAATACTGAGAACTGTACCAGGCATGCTCGCCGGACGCCACACACGCTCGGTTATGCTCGCGCGCAAACATAACCGAGCGGCATAAAATATCAATTTTGATATTTGCTCGGTTGCATGTACATGCACCGATAACTGTACAGTTTTATCACATACACGCTAGGGTTTACCTGTTGGTTATGCATGCAAGGCTAAAACCAGCATGCAAACCCTAACGTGTATGGCCTCCATAAGTCTAACATCTGCCGGCTGTCGGTTCATTCAGTAAACCAATAATGCGCTGTCTAGACAGAAATAAGAAAACTTGAAAGAGAACCACCAAGTAAAATATATTGTGCAACAGAACACTCTAATACTCTATTACTTGCTAACATATTGATTTATTTGAAAGTGTTCCATAGTTACATTAATGTATTAAAAGAAACGTGTATTGTTTCAGTACGTTTATGGCAAGGTACGTCAAAATTCCCAAATCTTTTATTGTTTTCGATCGAAATATGTAGAAAGATTTTGAATTTCAGACATTTCAGCAGACTTACACGCTACCGTGGTCTCGGGATTCAACACTCCAGTCGTATTGTGATCACGACAGCGTGTAAACCTATTGAATCGTCGCTCGTCGAGAAAGTCAAAAAAGGTACACGCGAGAAATCTATCGAAAAGCGTAGAGTACCATTTCAAGTCCAAAATAGTCAAAAGGCGAATAGTCAAATTTGAGAATCCTTACCTACTGAAGCGCTACGAAGTCAAATAAAAGAAAATCACTTTGATGGGCAAAGCTAATTTCAAATATAAGATAGTCGACCAAAATCTGTCAATCAATCGCTTCGAAGAAGCTTCCCCTTATAAAGTTCCCGATAAAATACATATACAGTAACTTTTTTATCCTGCGTTAAAATATTCATCTGCCATAAATATTTCCGGAATATAGGCTTCTAGCGGCTGTAACCTCGATAAAAGTTGCCGCTATATCACCTGCAATGTATGTGCGGCAAGGAGAGGGCTTCTTCTGGACCTAGCTTTGGAAAACGGCACCCTTTATTTTGTAGGTTCGCAAAAAGAGGGCAAGATTTTTTAGCCCATAAGGTAAATGTAGATGTCTAGTCTTCCTTGCGCGTTTCGACCTGTACATTTGCCTTCGTATGTGCAGGTAAGTTGAGGAACGAGCTACATTGTGCGGTTATGCCTCATAGCTACAGTATGAGGTCCTTCAAAAAACTTAGCGCGTTCACTGCTAAGCACTCGTAGACCGGCAAGTGCGTCGGTGACAGTTAAGGTGCTAGGAAATCGGATATTCAAATTCATTGTATGAAATTGAAATAAGACAAAATTTAAAAATTTAAAATCCCGCTGATGTTTATTGGCTAAACAGATTTTCATGAAACAGGGCTAAGAACATTCGGGATAAAATTATCTATGACGCAAAAAAAAACGAAAATCGGTTCATCCGTTTGGGAGCTACGATACCACAGACAGATACACAGACAGACACGTTAAACTTATAACACCCCTCTCTTTTTGCGTCGGGGGTTAAAAACAAAGCACAGTTGCCAATCAGATGAATTGTCCAAATTAATTTCTTTCTTATATTTCTTTTTTGGTATAAGAAATGTTTCGGCCCGCTCCGGGCTTCATAATCCATAACCGGTTAAAGGTTTTATTGGCTCTTTCAGTGCGTTTAGCTCAGATAGATTTTGTTTGTTAGCTGCCGTTCGCATTTTGTGGAAACAGAATGGTATATCTGTGGAGCTGTGTTATTTCAAGTCCAGTCCTGAACCGCCATGGCGCACGAATTTCAAGCTCCCACGTACCTCGAGCGGCCCCGTGGCGTTCTTATCTCTTTATGTTTTGTTTGTGTCGTGACCCTCGGCTTGTTTCCAGAGAGCAACACTGCGGCCCGGATATGTGTAGTAGTTCCTAAAAATTCCTTATTAGGGCTCCGTAGAGGGTGCCCAACTAGCACAATAGCGTTGAAACAACCTGTATATCATTATTATATCGGTTCCATTCGAGTATCATAGTGTTAATAATACCTGTACAGTGGAGTTATAGAGTGCTCTAACTCCCACATAACCACGAAAGAGGCCCACGATTTTACAGGTAAAGGTTATAGAAAGCCAGTAGAGCGGTTATATAAAGGTGTAACAGAACCTGCACAAAAGTGTTGATTCATACTCAGCTACTACTTCAACCTATATTACTGTGCTTGTAGATGGGTTGGTCAACACTAAAGGTTATATAAAAACGTCGGCTAAGAATGTTATAACCACTTAAAACTTTATTAGACCTATTAAAAATAGTTGTTTGACACTTTGACGCTAGTTGTAGTTGCATAATATATGAGTAACAAACTGTAAAGTGTTTATGGTATCATTTAGCGTACAACTAAATGTGAATCACCGAATGGCCATTATCTAACAGAGAAATAATAAAGTATACCTATTCAAGTTACTTTGTGAAGTGAAAACAATCTGGCGTTGTGATTTTACGGTAAGTGTATACCATGTGTTCCATCTCAATTTTAACGCGCTCTTGATTTAATAAAGATTTCAAATAAAACTTATGAAACATAAAATAGGCACCTCAAATTTGTATCATTTTTTTATTTTTGCTTTATGGCTAGTGGCATGTTAAATATAGTGGCATCAATGAAATTACAAAAGTAACTTATATAATGAAGTATTTTGTTGTCAAATATTGAATAACCCAGTCAATTTATAGGTTACTAGACGATCGCCTCGCGGTTTCACCCGCGTAGTTCCCGTTCCCGTGGGAATTCCGGGATAAAATATAGCCTATGTCACTCCCTGAAAAGTAAGCTTCCTAACGGTGAAAGAATTTTTCAAATCGGTCCAGTAGTTTCGGAGCCTATTCAATTCATACAAACAAACAAACAAACAAAAAATCAAACCTTTCCTCTTTATAATATTAGTATAGATAGTTCACCAAAACAATGGCGAACTTACATTAAAGCTTTAGTCGTCGCATAAGTAAATTATTACTCATTTTGAGTTACAACATCTGTAGCCAAGAATGTTGTGACACCATTGCTTTTACAACGCCTTTATACTTAATATTATTAATTCTATTTCTACTTATCACAATAAGCATAAATAGAATTAACATTACAGCTTGAACCTACATAAATGAGTTGTTCAAAACTTTTGGTGTCTGTGTATCTTACACTCTTGACAAACTCTATTTTACAACACATGTCTGCACCTTATAACCAATATAATACCTACAGTTATAAAAGACACTTCACTGCAACAACGAAACAACAATAAGTGTTGACGCGAGTCAGCGAGCACTGTTGTATAGGTATAAGTGCTACAAACAGGTTAAAGCTACAACATCTTAACTATACTTGCTGTAATTAACGCTTTTCTAACTCTTAAAGTCTTCTTACGTCGTTCATTAAAGTTCTAGAACCACCATTGGAGCTAAATTTATTTTTTAACTCCTTTATAACGTTTTTAGTCAGTACTGAGATAATTATTACTCAATTAAACAGGTAAAAGTTATAATAAAAACTGTATCTGACACCAAAATGTTAGTTGGGTGGTGACTTTTTTGACCAAACTCTTATCAGACTGGTGCTTAGACGCAACACAGAGTAGCTTTGTGAACTCAACAAAACGTAACGTAAGATGAGACAAAAATCAATTAAAGCATGAAAGAAGCCAAGGACTCTAAATTCATCTTTCAATATGAAAATCATGAAAATTAAAAACACTTTATTTCCATAAATACAATAAATGTACACTTTGAAAAGGTCACATTATAAAATTAAACACTGACACGGAAATAAAAAGTCATTTTTTATTTATGTCGCTTTGGTATGTAGAAGTAAAGAAGCGACGAAGAAACCTTTAGCTTGTTAGTTGTTATTATTCGAGTTGGAGTAAAACCCGTCCTATGCTTTTTTATCATCTAAATAATGTGATATCTTATTGTAAGCCTTTTTGCACAACAAGGTTTACACAATTTGTTTGAATTTATTTACTGATAATTTTTACAACTCACTAGGAGTTATGTTGTAGAAGCGTATACATTGCTCTTTAGAAGATACATTAATTTTGTGTAGCCCAGTTGTGGGCACAGCGTGTTCATGTTTATTTCAGGTATTAAAATAAGTTTCGTAATCGGTTCCTAATGGCGATGAACATATTATCGCCATTATTAGGGAACCGATCGATACTTCTATGAGTGTACAAAAAGTTTTCATAAATGTAATGACATGGTATTGTCGTTACGATTTCTTTGAATTTATTACGCAGGGATTCTCTGAGACCCAACATATAAATTGCACGAACAGCCCTCTTCTGCAGCACAAATACGGTGATAATGTCTGCGGCGTATACCACACAGTATACCATAAGACATAATACTATGGAAGTAGCTGAAATAAACAAGTCTACGTGTATCTATTATCTAGTATATATCATTCAGCAAAATAAGTTGTATATAAAAGCAATATTTTCCATGGTGGGACAGTTAACTTTGGTAACGCAAATTTGTACCACGGTCTGTGAAACAATTTGCATAGCTTGTCTTCCAATACATCTAGCACCTTGTAGTTATTACTACACATTTCTGCTTTGCAGTAAAAATAAGGTTAGGGTAAAACATGTTTGTTTTTATATTTGAATTTATGAATATGTGACTGTTTTGCGAAAAGGAGATTATAGTGTGCACTTAGGCACGAAGATTGCCTATTAGCGTTTTATACATTTATGTAAGTAAATGAATTATCCAAAAGAGGTCACGAAAATGCGAACGACCTTCCAACCAAATTTTAGGCTTTATACAAATAATGCTTAGTGTGAAACAAGATTCTGCACTGGTTCTGGTATAAGCCCCGCAAGTTGATATTGCGATGGAACCTTGTCACAATAACAGCTGCGTAACGTCATCCGTCGCAAAAAAGTACAGATAGCAAAAAAATGTAATAAAAAGTAAATAAGCTAGGGTTATCTGATATTTGACCAGACCAGGAAACCAGGCCACACGTTCCGTGACTTTGGTAGAATTTTGCAAAAAATTCAAAATATCTATTACTAGTTGCTTCGACATTAAAATATCCTCAGTAGTGTTCGAAGCACTTTTTAAGGCACAGTTTATATTTTGGATAACTAACTTATAGTCTTCTATCTCTTTTAAAAAATAATTGTCCACTTTAATTATCATTCCACGAGCACTACTGTTAATTAATTTCTTACTCATTTTAAAGGGTAACAGGTAACAAAACTAAACAACAAAACTCAAAAATAACAATAAAACAGGATAACAAAAACAAAAAGCTATAACAAGTACTCGATGTGCGTAAGCACGTAAGCGCGGCGCGGGCTGACTTTGCGAACGGTACTGACGGTGCGACGTCGACTACGTCACCAAGATGGCCGCCAATCGCAATATCAACTTGCGGGGCTTATATCTCATGAGATACCAGAACAATAATTGATTACCTACTTAGACAATATCATTCAAGATTCATTTAGCCGTTTAGAATTCAAAATGTAACAAACAATGAGACAGCGTTACATTATAGCAGTAGTCTATTCAAGTACATGGTTAGAGAGCTGGCGAGTCTCTGGCACAGTCCATCAGCATTGCCCTACAGCGGGGCAATGCAGCCAGCGTAGCGGGGACGCTTCCGAATGGTATTGATATGGATCAGTTGAGCTACCTGAAGATTGTTAGCAACAGTCTGCAGTTAGCTCAGTTGTTTCAATTATAAATACTAGTGTAACTTTCTTTGTGAATAAAGGCTTTGGCCATGTTTAAATAAAAAAAAGTACATAGTTGGTACCTTAAAGTTTCTGAGACGTTGACCCAGTTACTTGATGTATACTTTCTCGTGGGGTTCTCTGACGAAATGTTTACATATTACAATACAATACAATACAATACAAAATGCTTTATTGTACACCATAAAAATAACATTACAAGGAGACATTACATAAGACAAGTACAATGGGCGGCCTTATCGCTTAGAAGCGATCTCTTCCAGGCAACCTTTGGATGGAAAGAATTATTTTAATTTTAGAAAGGCAGGGGGTGTACCAAAGACTGTAAAATAGATATATACATACCATTTTAAATACAAAATAGCAACAAATAATAAACAAATATAAATAATACCCAACAAAACATATATTTAGGAAAAAAAAAATGAAATATATATATATATAAATAAATATATAATAGACTACTTATATACATAAATAAATAAATAGTATGTACCAATATTCACTTTTTTGCCAGGAAAAACTCCTTAACACGAGCTTTGAAAACTGGTAAGGATACAGCTTTTCGAATAGACTCTGGTAGTGCATTCCACAACCTTATGGCCTGGATGGAGAAGGATTTGTCGTAGAAACTGGTTTTGTGAGGTGGCATATTCAAAACCAAATTTTCTGACGACCGGAGGACACGGGAGGGATGAGGATGAGAATTGTGGAGGAATTCAAAACGCTCCTTTAAATAGAAGGGAGTGACAGGGTTAAAGAGAATGTTATAAAGAAGAGAAAGGATATGGGAATGTCGGCGAAGACGGACAGGAAGCCATTTCAGTTTTGTGCGGAACTCCGAAATATGATCATATTTACGAAGGCCAAACACAAAACGTATACATACGTTTTGGAGGCGTTCAACCTTATTAAGCTGCTCCTCGGTTAAGTCAAGGTAGCAGACATCAGCATAATCAAGAATAGGAAGCAAGAGAGATTGAGCGAGCACAATTTTAGTGGCTGTGGGCAAGAAGTTACGGAGTCTTCTCAATGAAGCAGCGGTGGCAAATATCTTGCGACTCACCGCATCCATTTGAGGGACCCAAGACATGTCACTATCCATGAAGATTCCCAGGTTTTTAACGCTTCTGCTAAAAGGAACTAAAACGCTATTGAATTCGATTTTAGGGAGAGTAGACCAGTCAATTTTAGCAGAAGTGCGCGAACTGCCCATGATTATGGCCTGGGTTTTGCTCGGGTTAACTTGGAGACCGTAGGCTACGCTCCAATCACGAATGCAGATGAGGTCGGCATTCGTGCGGTGAATTGCGCTGGCCAGGTCTTGCAGTGGAGCTTGGGTGTAAATTTGAAGATCGTCTGCATAGAGATGGTAGGAAGAAGTCAATTTAAGAGAGATAGAATTAATAAACAATGCAAATAAAAGTGGAGATAACACACCGCCTTGTGGGACACCAGCGGAGATGTTGCACCAAGACGAGAAAGAGTCATCAGTACGAATTCGCTGCCGGCGCCCCTGCAGATAACTGCGAAACCATCCGATCGCCGATGGAGATATGTTAATAGAGCGCATTATGCCAAGGAGGATTTCGAAATCAACAGTGTTGAAAGCATTGCTGAAGTCAAGTAGTGTAAGAACGGTTAGATGTCCGTTTTCCATTCCCGATCTGATATCATCAGTGATCTTAACAAGAGTAGTAACAGTACTGTGACCGGGACGGAAACCGGACTGGAAGGGATTAAGGAGGTTATGAGAAGAGATGAAGGTACTGAGTTGGCCATGAACAAGGCGTTCAAGGACCTTGGAAAGGAAAGGAAGAATAGATATGGGCCGGAAATCCGAAAATGAAGAAGGCTTGGGTTTTTTAGGCAGAGGAATAATATTAGCTTCCTTCCACACCGTCGGGACGGTTTCAGAGGCAATAGAAAAGTTAAGGAGGTGACTTATCACAGGCAATATTATCTCATCAATAATAGGAGTGATCATGTTACGACCGATATTGTCACCTCCCATGGCACTAGAGGAAATGGACAGAATGCTCTTTTTAACATCACATGCGGCGAATGGACTAAAACTAAACGAAGGATAGTCAGGAAAAGGCAAGGAAGAAAGATAATTAAGAGTACTAGTTTTGACATTAGTATCCATGTTGGATGTCGACGAAAAGTGAACGTTAAGTGAATCTATATTAAAATTAGAAGTACACGCCTCTTGACGTGCCTTGCCAATTCCCAAAGTTCTTAAAAATTTCCAGGCTTTGGCTGGGTCAACATTTGAGAGTGAAGTGTGAATATAGCGGCGTTGAGCATCCCTACACATCCTATTGCAGCGATTTCTGGCGATATGATACCTTTCTTTGTTTATGTCGTTAGCACATCGTTTGAATCTCGCTCTGGCAGCTGCCTTCTTGTGCATAAGGGACTTGATGTCATCCGTGATCCACGGAGCTGGCAGCTGTTTTATTTTGACCAAGCGGATTGGTGCATGAACGTCATACAAATTACTAAGAGTAGAATTAAAAGCTGACAGCTTGTCTTCGATCGTATCAACCGCCATCACTGAACACCAGTTGACCTTAGATGTATCCGATCTAAGTTTTTCCAGATTCATACCACTAAAATTGCGCTGAAGAAGAGTTTTGTGTTTATGTTTAGGTGGGCGAAGTTTATATGAGAGGAAAATAAGATCATGATAGGAGAAGGCATCGGCTGAGCATTGACCGTGCTTAGCAACATGCTGTAAGGATGAAGTGAAGATTAAGTCAAGAAGAGATGGGGTGAGATTAGGAGAGTGGTGAGTTGTACCAAGAGGAAGAATATGCAAGTTGCAGGACTGAATTACTGATCTAAGAGCGGATGAACGCGAGTCTTGTTTGACTAGGCAAGTGTTAAAGTCCCCCATAATAATAGTGTGACTGTAAATAGGTAGAAGATTTTCCAGCAGTTTTTCAAAAGATGGGAAGTAATTTATACGAAGAGAAGGGCTGTAGTAGACTCCAAGAAGAAATTTAGTATTAATGAGGCAGATCTCAATAAAAAGATGTTCGCCAGCATTTGCTGGAGGAGGCTGTGCAGACATGCTTACAATTGAGAAGGAAATGTGTGAGCGTAAGAAGATAGCCACACCACCCCCACGACTACCCGTGCGATCGTTACGTATAAGAGTGAAGCCAGGAAGAGAATAAAGGGAAGAAGGGAGAGAAGGCTTAAGCCAGGATTCGGAAACTAGTATAGCGTGGAGGTTTTTATTGTCCAAAGAAGCTAGCATGTCTGAGAAATGTGCTGGAATACTCTGGGCGTTTATATGGATAAGGTTGAAGTTGTTTGGCACATCACTAAAGTGTGATGATAGCGTATCGGAGAGGGAAGGAATGCTCATAAAGCTGTCGGCACTACCAGAACTGGTGTCAATGGAGGAGATCGAGAGGAATTCATCATCTTCACTATCACTTCGAGAAGTCATTGAATACGGTACAAATAAATTAATATAAGTATAAATAAATATTACTAAAAGAAAAAAAAAGATAGCTATAACTAAAAGTACAATATAAACGATACCTGCACTCCATCTGCCAGTTAAACCTGGGTAATAATAATAACGCATAGTAAACATAAAAACAAATTAAAATCACAAAACTAAACATTATCTTACAAGCAACGAATTAAACAAGTAAACTACGCTCGGAATAGCCTATCCTACTAATAGATCGGCTCAAAGGACAGCGCGACACAAAAAAAATGTCATAACAATGACATTGACATTTCTGATTGACAGAGAGACAACGAAACGTCAATTACAATGTTAATAAAATAACCAACAAGACATCATCAAAATTTGCTACAACCTCAAAACTTGGAAAAAAAATAGCTGAAATAAAAGTGTGCCGCGCGCGGGTAACGGAGAAAACCGTTGACTACGTCACCTTCTGTTGCGCAGTCGGCTATTCGTTGGATGAACGGGTGATATTACTTCTTGGATGAAGTTGATGCACTATCGCTTCCCGTCGGCGTCGCAGCTCGCCTAGATGACGGGGCCCTGGACTTCACCGCCGGAACCGTGGTGGCGCGGCTGGCAGGCTTTGTGGCACCCGCTGGTGTCGTCAGCTTGTTGAGCTCACAGATACTGCAAATCCGATGTCGCTGGCCGTCCGGCATGGCGATGTGAATGTAGCCGTCCCTTGTCCAGCATGACTTCACACCGTAGCGCTCCCTGGCCGCCATGAAAGCAACGTGTCTGGGCCTCGTCAGGAACTCAGATAGGGTGATGCTACTGCCCTTGAGTTTGGTTTTTGCAAACCAAACCTTATCCCGCACTGTTAGCTCACTAACCTTCACGAGAATTGGACGAGGCCTTTCGCCCTGCGTCGCGCGACCCATTCGGTGGCACCTCCTAATGTGAGCCGTTGAGAACTCTGGCAATTCCAGTTTCCCACTGAGAGTTGATGCTATGACTTGTGCAGTGTCTTCCTTGGGCCTCTCCGGTATGCCATGAACAAGAATAATCTTGCGGCGACTCCGCATCTCCTGGTGGTCGGCGTCACGGGCTAGCATCTCTACTTGCTGTTGGAGAGTCTTGATGACACCCAGGGTGAACGCTTTGAAGGCTGCATAGTCCGCTGCAAGGGCTTCCAGTGTAGTGGGTGAAGTGGACTTCACCAAGGCTCCTTCAAACTGTGTCATCCGGTCGTGGAGGGACTGAATTGCTTCAGACAGAGGCTGTTGACTGTCCATAATGTTTTGCAGTTTTGTCCAGTGATGTGTTGCTTGATTTTATGGAGATTTTGATTATTGCAGATGGAGCACTGAGGTACTTGCACAATTTATTGCATTAATTTATTGAAAAATGTGTTTAATTTTATTTTTAATCAATAAATATAATATAGAGCAAAATCAAACAATGCTTTCACACCTACCCGCCTAGGCGAAAAAAGAACATATTATGTACATAATGACACACACGTAAAGTAGCTCGTAAGAACGGTGACGGTAGTAAGCTTAGATTAACGTTATCAACGTTATTATCTTGGAGAAGATGCGTGACGTCATTCTTTACAGTACAGTACAGGTGATATAGTGTGTTGCAGTTTCGTCTATAGTTATTTTCTTTTATAGTTGAATTTCCCGCCGCTGCGTCTATGTACCCTACCATACCCTTAGTCACGAGGGTCTTGCTTTGGGAATAAAGTGTGAATAATGAGTAAGACATTGTAAGAAAGTTGACTGTTAAGTAACACAATATTAATAAGTAGTAAGTAAGGTACAAGAAGTCAACCCGTGTAGGTCTCGCTAAGAGTAACGCGGGACAAACGACCGCCTCGGGAAATCTATATAAGCCGCATTAGCGGCCTCCCTAGAGTTACTCCAGTACCGCCATATTGTGCTGAACATTCTACGCTTATTTTTTGAGGTGAGTTTACAATTATTTTAATTTTTTTAAGCTACTAAGTAAGATAGTGAAATGTGTGGTAAGATTCACTGGATTTTTATAACAAATTATCTTATAACGTAAGTCAACATCTTTCACTCTTTTGTCGTTAGAAATCAAATATTTATTAGTCTTTGGACAATTGTTTTGAGTCGACGCGATTGTATTCTTTTGTATTTTGCAAAGGACACCGAAGTTACCTACAATTTGTTGAGCAAAATTTCGCAAATTTCAACAATAAACGTTAATTTGTAGCATTATACACTTGGTAACAAAAGCGGAATAGGTTTTGAAAAAGTATTCCAATTAAAAATACAAAAAGGCATGTATGTGGGAGATATTGGAAAAAGAAAGAAAATTAATTACCTACAAAATGTGCAACCTTGACCCATTACAAAACTTGTATAGCCCATTTACATCTTAAAGACAAAGTGCCTAGAGTAAGTGAAGGAATACAGAACCTTGATAGGTTGTGGTACCTATTCTTTAATTGGGTTGACGCCGACCATTTTCCGTACCGGAATATATTACAATTTCATCCATCCATGACTCCACAAACAGCTTGTTAAAATCTACATTAGTGTAAAGTTTTATGTGAAACCTGTAATTATATGTTTATGTTTGTATAAAACTGCGGTAGCTTTTATTAGTATATTTACGTTGTCATATTTCAGACGAGACGTTAATATGTTAGGATGGCACTACCTACTGTAAGTGTGTTTTACTTGAAACTCTGCCACTTGTTGCCTGCAGACTGGCGACGGGAAATAAATATATTTTTGTCTTCAATTATAAAAATAAATATGAATAAAGATAAATAAAATAAAACGTCAAGTGCGAGTCAGACTCGTGCACTAATGGTTTCGTAAGTCCTTGTGTCTTGCAATTATTATCAATTATCATGAATATAGGTCAACAGGAAGTACCCTATAGGTTTTGGCCCATAACAAAAATCAAAAGATTTTTTTGTGAATAAACTAAAAATTTACGGTTTTAAAATTTTTCCCATTACTTGTGCTAAAAGACCTTGCTTCTAACCATAAATGATGTAGAATCATAAAATGGGGCACCATTTTATGATTCTACATCATTTATGGTTTTCGTATTTTTCCCTTGTCTTTAAGACCTTGCTGCTCACCAAATTATATGATTCGAGGTCGACGTTCTGTCATTTTTGACGACACATTTTTGTCAAGAAACAAAATAAAAATTGATTTTGCTGTTGAGTGCTGTTGTTTTCTCTTTGGTTTCCTTCTCTCAAGGGGAAAAACTGGAACGTGAAAAATCCTTTTGAGGGTTTCGTAAACCCTGAAAAGAAAGTAAGTTAGCTAGACCATTTAAAAAGTCTAGAGGGCTAACTATTATTTCAACCAGAATAAGGGCGCAATACGAGATAACTACTAAGATGAAGCAATCTATAATAAACTGCACGTAGGAATGTTTATAAAAGTATCGTGTGATGGACATGGACACACCCGACCAATGCGAGATAGTCGTGAGGCAGTCCTGTGAGGTGCGGAGTGTCCGGTGACGTCAAGTAGCCCAGCTGATAGTCTGATCCGATTCGAGATAGGATAAGATTCAAACATGCGCTCGGTCTAACAATGCGTAGACAAGGTTTTGTTTGACTTAAATTTAATTATTACAATCACACAAAGCCACATAATAAACATAAAGTTGCTACAGATAAAACCATAGAGGTGTCGGTGGTATGGCCTCAGCAACTTTAGTCACCCTGTCCTTGTGCAAAAAGCCATCCCCTGAATAAGTAGTATTATTAAAGATAATGGTCGAGACTGCATTAGCGCAGTATTTACGACTCTGTCGGGACTCTGCAGCCGAGCCGGATACTCTTTAGCAGTCAAGTGGACGTGCAGAACGATGAGCGAAAGTTATTATGTACTTAGTAGTGTTGGAAATACTGTTAAAATGTTATGTGTGTGCGTCAAGTATTATATTAAGTAACAGTGAACAGAACGTAAAAGGAGATTCCCGAATAACCCAGCAAATTTAACGTAAAATTGTTGAAGTGATTATGTCGTCGGCCACTTCGAGATTTATGATCAAGTGAAGCTTTATTGAAAAAACTTAATTAGGCTTAATTTTCAAGGAAAGTGGAAGGACAAAGGCGCGTATAGATTTTTGTTAACTTTCAAATGAAAATTCGAGAGTGTAGGCTTTATAAAGTATTAAATACCCGCTCTGCGTCTACCGAAAGTACACATTGTAACTGAAATAAACTGATTTCCTACATTTTTACAGTTTTTATTGACATACATTTGTCTAAAGCACCTAGGTGCAATGGAACTGGAACTTGCCTTTATCTCGATTAAGGAAGTTTATAGTCGAGTACGTAGTTAGCGAGCGTCATATTTAGATTCTAATGTGCAGCGCTGTGTAAGGGTGAGCGCCCACTAGAGCTTTCTATGGATTTTTTCAGTGCTCAAAAATAAATATTTTGCTTTTTATATTTTTTACACATTAGATGTTGTTGCTATGGCGTAGTAACAGCTATGACGTAGACGCTGCTATTGCGTAGATGTTGCTACGGCGTAGATGCAGCTACGATACACGGTGAATCTTTGCTACGACGAAGTAATTTTAAAAATGAATTGTTTGTTAAAACACATAGATTTAATACATAAAGGGTACATGAAGCATACCTCAGCAGTCTTCTTTTGTTAGTCAGTCTCAGAATATTACAAGTTAGAAAGATGTATAGGAAACATCTTACATAGAAAGTGCAAATAAATGCATTGTATCCAAAATCCTCCACCAGCTGCCCCTTGGTGGGCGATGTCCATATTAAATCTCAGACATCAGCAGCAGAGCAGTATTTAAGCTTCTAAGAGAGAATATTTTCCAGTCAAAATATGTCGCTAGAAAAACCAACTTTGATCAAAAAGTAAGACACTTATGCCACCTTTTTTTCCTTTTTATCGCTATTGTAAGCGTCTAAGATTTGAATTAATGCTTTTGAACTAACAACAAAAGACCAAAAGACGCCGTCTACTAATCCAACAAAGCTCACCTCAGGCATTATTAATAGTTATTTACAAGACTTGCCATAACTGCTATAAGTTGCAACTTGCAACGATTTATGGCCAATATTGCAGAAATAATCTGCGAAATGGAAGTTTAAATGGCAGTTTTATTATAAAGCTTTTGACTAGTGGCCAATTTATGGCGAGAGACAGCTATTACTTACGAATAGCTATTTTTATGCCCTGTTTGAATGGTTCTATGCATTTATATAGTTTATAGGATAAGACTACATCATCAAGTAGAAATTTAAAGATCCAACCAGAAGTCTGGAATTTGAAAGAAGTCATTATTTTAAAAATAATTAGAATAAAACATAAAATAACTGTTATGAATGTTGTTGCATTTTACCCCCCGGCTTTCTTGTGAATTTCTACAAGGAAGTTACGATTGAGTCGCTGAGCCATCATACCCTACCAATATGATAAAGGCGGAAGTTTGTAAGATGTGAAGGTGTAAGAAAATACTAGAATAACATAGGCTGCTTCTTACCTATCTCGGAAATACGCGTGTGAAGCCGCGGCCAAAACCTTGTTACTCAGTCTCCAAACTCGAGCTTAGTACTAAATATTCGTTCGTTAGCAAATTATTGTGCCAAAAATGGATGCAAAAATTGCATAATTCGATGTGTTTGTTGGCTTCA
This sequence comes from Eupithecia subfuscata, assembly GCA_963564075.1. Classification (NCBI taxonomy): domain Eukaryota; kingdom Metazoa; phylum Arthropoda; class Insecta; order Lepidoptera; family Geometridae; genus Eupithecia; species Eupithecia subfuscata. The sequence goes on from OY751102.1 coordinate 599,354, forward strand.
GCTAGAATCAGGACTCGGAATGGCTTCCGAGGCGCGCTAACTACTGCAGGGTGGCCAACGTTACTGCAGACTGAAGCTGGTTCACTTCATCTGTTAAAAGTGATACACTGTGTTTTTCTTGCGACCTGCCTAAGATGGAGAGTGGCTAGGCCCAACAAAAAAAACAGAGAAAATGTTTACAAATTTATTTAAATTGCAATAAGTAAGTTTCGTTGTCTCCGAAATTAGGTTACTAAGGAACTATTGCCACTGGCCTTAGCTGGAGAGGGGTCCGACGAGATAGGCGACCAGTGGATCCAGGTACGTGGGCTGGCGGCAAGAGTAGTGCTTATGGTGTAATGTGTCTCCACACTACCCGCTGCACCACGCATCCTTCCGGATACCGGCGGCGGCGGCAGTACGGTCGTTGGAGACAGACGGTGTAAGTGTGGCCGATCTTTCCTGGTACCGGCAGTACTGTGGTTGGGGACAGACGGTGTAAGTGTGGCCGTTTCGTCGAGTATCCGACAGGTTTGTGTAGCGGGTAATGTTACGAATCCAGGAATCCACGTCCAGACACTTTAGAATATGCCCGGTTTTGTAGTATGACTGCAGCATCCTCAACTCAGCGTAAACGCAATGGCAAACAAGCATTTGCAGTGATCGATGATGAGACAGTCATAATTAATGAAATACTAAAGTTAAAACAATGGAAATGAAAAACGGTTTATCTACCTCACTAAATCGGTTCGATTGTGAGATAGGTATCCGAGTCAAGGAATTAATTACGTGGGGTGTAAATCAGTAAAGACTAGATGATAGTTAGATTGATAGATGATGTGTGGAATTAATTTCTATAACATCCATTTACATTAAAATTTACATTTATAATGAATCAAGAAGAAAATAAATTAAAAAGGTTGTCATTTACCAACAGGTGAAATTGTGGTTAAACGATATTCTTTACCCGTTAAATAAACCTTTATCGCGCAGGGATTAGGAAAATAATTCTCATAATCTGACTTGTTGTTCGGTGACTTTATGAAACAAACAAAGAAACCTACTACTTAACTTTACTTTTACTTAACTCTACTACTTAAGTAGTATATAAGGATGGTCTACTTCTCGCTGGCCCAATCCATCATCTCATACTGCAATATAGCATGGGATGGAGCCGTCAAATCTCAGATGATTAGAGTTGAGAGAGCGCAGAGAGCCGTGCTCAAGGTAATGCTGTCAGAACCGAGACGCTACTCCACTAGTCCATAATGCTCCCGATGTGAGGTCCTGACTGATCGGCAACTCTTCATCATGTTGCGCAAGTATTCACAACTTCATTTTGATCCCAACCTTAAAAAAAAACGCCGTTGTGAAAGGGTACACAAAATTTAATCCCGTCGGACCGCGCTCGCGGGACGGCACTACAACTAAATGAGCCCTACCCTCTACAACAAAATCAACAAAACACTCTAAATATACCCTCTCCCACATTATAAATGCAAACTAAAAATCATCTAATGGCTACTCCTCTCGTACGAGGAATCGGAAGACCTACCACAAATACCTGGTTAATCAGACATACACTCGCCCTTCTTTCCAAACACAAACATCCGTACACAAAATACCAAATACTCCAGAGTCTCCTGCTGCCCGGACTCTTAAGAGACACACATATAGGAACACATTACATAACATTGTCATTGTTAAAGAATATTGTTATTGTACTTGTTGATATTATGTTACTGTGCACGCTGAGGCGTCCTATATTATAGAGTCACATAGATTTAAGAACCATACAATAATGTTACTAACTTGCGTTGTGTGAACTCATGTTGGATGCCCTTTTTAATAAATAAATAACATACTCAGACACTAACGCACAGACACACAAACACACACGAGTCACCGTTTTTCTTTACTCGCACACATACTTTTATTAGGTACACACCCACACATACGATGCGCACAGGAGCCTCCTGCTGCCCGGACTCTTAAGAGACTGGTGTCCTCAGGAGGCCTCCTCCGCACTCACACACACACACCCTATGAAACCTTCATTATACAGAGACATTTAATTATTTTTACGTAAGTGCCTATTTAACTGCTTGCCTACCTAAAAATAGTACTACTACTAATTTTATCATGTCTTTAGTTTAAGTTTATATTACTTAACTTTTAAATCACTAAATATGTATAATCTTATTATAATTTATTTATATTGTGCCAAGGAGGCGGGCGATGCGGCAGCTCCACAGTTTTTAACTTTTGCTGTCTCATCGTTCATTCGTAACTAATCTATTATTAACATAAACCAAATAAATTATTTTGTCATGTTACTAGGAGTAATGAATAAAGTCTGTATTTCTGTCTTTTATGTATGTGATTGTTTATTCCGTTTTTGGCACTGCCCGCCCTCCATACCCATTTGCGGCATATCCTCGCAAATAACGTCAAAGTGTGGTCACCCCAACGCTTTGGTGGTTTAAAATTCACGTGACAATGCCAAATGCCCCGCCTGGGACGTCTATGCAGAGCCAATGAGATTATTGCCTAATTGATATGATTATGTTGTTATGCAGTTATAGGTGATTTGTATGATGGCGTAAGCAGTAAGTAGCTATTTATTTAAAATTGCAGAAATATAAATTCATTTTGTTTATCCTTTTGTGAGTTACGATGGCACAGACAGACATACAAGATACCTACACAGATGGACAAGATAGAAACCCAGCTGAAAATGAAAGGCGTTAGGACTTATTACTTAGAGTTACATTATTAAACTGCTGACCGGAAAACTGTTTGCAAAAGCTGGTAAACGTTATATTCATCTCTGTATCTCTACATACTATAAAACAAAGTCTCTTCCTGTCTGTCTGTCTGTCCCTATGTATGGTTAGATCTTTATAACTACGCAATTTGATGCAGTTTTTTTATTAGATAGAGTGATCCAAGAGAAATGTTTATACGTATAATAAATGCATAATATAGTAGAGAAACACCGATAATTTTAGAGGTTTCTAATGTGATGTGGTAAATAAACACTTTTTTTGCGCTTACATTGCAAACGCTGGCTGAACCCTACGAGATAGATCAAAATAATGTGCTACAGTATTGTACACCTTAAAAAGATCTACAAAAATTCCGTAATGGTATATGTCTATCTCTTAGGGATAACCCACAACAACCATTTTTTATCCTTTACCTTTTATGAGAAATAATGGCTTATTTACGAAGCGATTTTAATACAGCATTAATCCTTATCCAATTATGTACCTTAAATACATTGTGCATTTAATATAGATCAATATGACCCTTTACAGTTTGTAATGTAAATGAATATTTTCGAAGATATTACACATTTAAAATGCAGGGACATTGCGGTTGCGGCGGTACCGGCTGGGGGGCCGATTCTGTAGTATATTTAGTATCAGCATTGAACCCGTGCAAAGCCGGGGCAGGTCGCTAGTATTATAAGAAAACACATTTAAATTTGCCAATGAGGATGCTGTTGTAGTTACTGTTATTGTGTCGAAGTAAACAAGAAAGGAGATTCAATGAGCCCAAGTAAAGCTCAACAAACTCACCTGAAGTCGAAGCTGTAAAAACTCAAAGGTATTGTATTAACTTTACCAGACTCTATTCGAGTAGTCCGCTGGAAGCCTCGTTTTGGTGCCGGGTAATATAATATGGCCGGATAATGTAGCTGGGATATCTTCCTCTTTCGTGTTATTGCATTTTGTCATGAAACTGGATATCCGACTTTTGAGACGTGAAGGAAGCGTAGCCGGAGATGCGATCTGACATAGTATTTGATAGCGTATTAGTTGGTTGAGCGATGGGGATCTTTGACTCACTTCCGGCTTCTCAAACGGACATCACCTTTCATATTAACAAATTAGTGGTCAAATCTTATAGGGTAGATTTTGAACGGAGATTCGATAACGAATGTCTCAAATCATTGATTTAATTTTCTTGTCAATTTATCGTAAGGGGTTTCCAAGAACGCTAGCTGAACATTTTTTTTTGCCCAAGCCTTTATTAGTACCGGACTTCCTACTGGTACTGTGGGGCGGGGCATAGGCGGGCGCGGGACGGACGCTTGTTGTAGAAAATGTAGAAGTCTTGATGTAAATGTAAAAGTGAACCTGTTAAAGCTACAAGCGGAGAACTGGAGGAAAACTGCACAGGACAGACAAATATGGCAACTCCTCATAAGCCTGGGCCACATGATAGCGCAAGTCTTCACCGTATTACGCTAATCAATCCAAGCCGTGCGCACAGCCGCCGCCCGCGCTCCGCCGGCAGTAAACTCTCACAAGAATGGAATGTATGGTGATGTGGCCGTGCGCACATTCGCCGTAAGCAAACACCTTTCTGCGAGTGTTTAGCGTTATGTGTGCGGTCCCAGCGTTATTGGAGGCTAAGACTTAAGGTAATTTGCATTATTTTCGTTCGTGGCTCGCGCCCGTGTAGGTATATTTCTTCCATATTCGATCTCCAGATGAACCGAGCTGGACAGAATCGAAGAACTTTATTTATGGTATATTGAGAGTTGTATGCAATCAAAAGATTTTTGGGATTTTTGGTTGGTGTTCTGCTATTTATTCTCTTTCACAGAGTTTTATCTTGCACTAATCTAGACTGGATATTATTCTAGATTAGTGCTAGATAAAACTCTCTGCCGCCACCGCGTTGCGAGTGACTGACGTTAATATTTAATGAATAACTCTGCTTTTATGAATAACGAGCGCTTTCCAATCGAGACGTTGTTTACTTTTTCTTCATTATTCTGGATGGTTGATGGCAATTCCAAGTGTCCAAGATTTGTGCCCAATTTGAAATATGAATTTATTATTCTCGCTAGGTAGGTACAGTCAACGACATAATTTACTGAACTTAGTCAAGGTTGCGTGTGTACTCGTAAATATCTTTGAGGAGCTTACTTTTTCTGAAATCCTGTTCAGCTATTATCGACGTTGATTATAGGAACCTATTCTGTTACCCACTGTTTAAAATGCACTATGCACTTAACAGCTTGAGTGCCAGTGACACATCGCATACTATGGATTTGCAATAAGTCAATGTTTATTATATTTTATTATATCACCTCCGTAATAAATGAACCTGAATTTCCAATTTGAAAAAACCCTGTCTATTCGGCATACGATACAGTCTTCCAGCAAATCAAAAACGCATTTAGAAGGTTCCCCCAAAAACCCGGGCCAAATTCACAAACTGGATGAGAAAAGTTTTATATAGTTTGATGAAGTCTTGTGTTACTTACGACTATCGGCTACTGCCAAACCGCACAACCATCAGGGGTATTAACTCAATTTGAGGCTAGGTATCGTAGTCAATGAAATGAAACGGTAAGTATTCATGATGAGTGAACAAAAATTTGTTTAATTCTGGCTAAATTAAACTTAATTAATCAACAAAATCATTAAAATTAAAAATCTTAAGCTTGTCGCTAGTTCGATCAGTTGAGGAAGGTCTGTATGAGATAGTCATCCTTCACAGTCCTCGATATCTAACTATTGGTACTTTCTATTTATGCCAATTTTCAATTTTTGTGCCTTAGGTATACATACATCCAGTCTTTTAAATTAAAAAACAAGACCCGTCAAGTGCGAGTATAACTCGCGCGCCGAGGGTTTCGAACGTTTGTGAACAAGTAGGTATGTACTAAAGGTACCGGTTAGAAACTCCGAAATTTAATGAAGACCTAAAACTAGTAGGTACCAACCTACATTTCAGATGGATCTCTCTGCATGCTTCGGTGATAGGGTGTAGCGGTAAATTTTTCGACTTTTTTCAAGATATTTCGAAAAGTATTGAACCAGCAGAAATTTCAAAAACTGTTTTGAAATGTACAAACCGATACCTTTCATATGATACCCCACTCATTGGGGTAACCCCCCTTTTTGAAAATTTTCCCCTCTCTTTTAAACCATTTTTCAAAAAGGGTTCATTTTACAGACTTTTCTATATTTTTCCTGTAAAATATAGATCTATATCTACAAACGCTCCATACATTTTGAATGGATCGCTCTGCAAACTTCGGAGATAAGGGGGGGGGAATGGGTATTTTTTCGACTATTTTCAAAATATTTCAAAAAGTATGAAACCTACCGAAATTTTAAAAACTGTTTTGAAGTGTACAAACTGATACCTTTCATATGATACCCAATTCAGTGGGGTAGCCTCCCCTTTTGAAAATAATTCCCCCCTTTTTTTACCATTTTTCAAAAAGTGTTCGTTTTTCAGACTTCTCTATATTTTTCCTGTAAAATATAGATCTATATCTACAAACGCTCCATACATTTTAAATGGATCGGTCTGCAAACTTCGGAGATAGGGGGGGGGGAGCGGGTATTTTTTTGACTATTTTCAAAATATTTCAAAAAGTATGAAACCAACAAAAATTTCAAAAACTGTTTTGAAATGTACAAACCAATACCTTTCATATGATACCCAACTCATTGGGGTTACCCCCCTTTTCGAAAATTATCCCCCCTCTTTTTGACCATTTTTCAAAAACGGTTCATTTTACAGACTTTTCTATATTTTTCCTGTAAAATATAGATCTATATCTACAAACGCTCCGTACATTTTGAATAAATCGCTCTGCAAACTTCGGAGATAGGGGGGGGGAATGGGTATTTTTTCGACTATTTTCAAAATATTTCAAAAAGTATGAAACCTACAGAAATTTCAAAAACTATTTTGAAATGTACAAACTAATACCTTTCATTTGATACCCCATTTGACTCTGTAGGTCTCTTTTAAAATTTTGACATCTCAATTTGTATGGAAAATGTTCATTTTCATTTTTCATTTATTTTCATTTTTTTTTCTTAAAATCTGTACAGGCGCACGAAATGTATTATTATTTTAAATTTCAAGTTGATAGCTGCTGTAGTTGCTGAGTTATTAAGGAGGGAAAAAAGGACAGACAAAGCGAGACCATAAGGGTTTCGAAACCGATCTTCGAAACCCTAAAAACGGTAATATGCGTACAAAATTGTCATTCATATATTTTTAAGTTTGCACTCGAAACCCCTGCTCACTCATTTGTGCAACGTCTGGGCTGCTAGCGTCCCATTCAGCGTCTAGTTAGGTTGTCTATCCTAAAGCTGGCCACGCTTCAGGCATTTCAGTGAAGTGTCACCCCCAGGTTGGTACTTGGATCGGTTCCAAGGTTGTCGTGACGTGTCTTTGTCGACGATACTTTGCTGGAGCTAATCTAATTAGTTCCTCCCCGGCTTGGTTAGAAGTAAAGGTCGAAGACTGAGGTGCCATGTTCAGGCGGTGGATCAATTACAAAAACTAAATAAATAAGTGATAATTATGGGAACGGCCGCAAAGTAATGCAAAGCACTAGATTAATCCACTCACTGTCTAGCACGCACAAGACGTATTCCACTGTGATGCGTCCCTACCTACGGCCTGTCCGTGTATTTGAATACATTTTTCTAGACAGATTGATTTTGAGATGTCTTTGTAATGTTACTTTATCATTTTATGCAAAGGATTGTTATTTAAAATTTCTATACACAAAGAAAAATGTTCTCAGAACAGAAGCGTTCTTATTTTCTGTCCAGTAAAGCACGAACTTGGGTTGTTAGAACGATCGATCTCGATCTGAGATTCAAATGGAATGTATATTAAAATTTCTGCAATAATTCATTTAACTTTGAATTACATTATGTACATAGATAAATTAATGTAGTTTATAGATAAAGGGACAAGTAAATTTCATGGAAATTTTATGTTCTTGATTTCATTAAGAGCTTTCATTCTAGCGATTTGCGAGCGATTTCAAAGCGAGGCAAGTGCGCCGCGCCTCGCTTTGTCATCGCTCGCAACTCTGCTGAGTTGCGAGAAAAGGCTCTAAAAGTTGCAAGTTGTAAATGTTAATCAAAACAAACAATTTAGGTATATACTGGTAAGTTTATATATCTCAACCTGACAAAAAGGACACACCGTACACCACGTGAAAATTTTCATTATTTCTCATACTCTAACAAAAGATTTCTAGAATTTTACACTCAAAGAAATGCCCAGCAAAGCGAGAAACTCGTTTTCCATATGAAAACTTGTATTTTTTCTGCTCAACGATCCGAACTGACAGTCTCTGCTAAAGGAAACATTTCTCGTTGGAAATATAAGAATCCTGTATCACTAGATATTATTGAAAAAAATTCTTTCACGTATAATATACTGAAAACTGCTACCTACGGTAAGATTCAGTATGACAAATTATTTTAATGAGAATGCACAATAGTGACGAGGTGTGTTGAGATACTGTGGGAACTCCTAACAATAATGGAAATTATACGGAGAACACAGAGAACGAACGTAACTAAGTTAGAAATAGCAAACTATGGGCAGCAGCTTCCTTCTGTGCTATAACACCTCCACTGCGATCGCCGAGCCGCCGGCCAAGCGTCGTGTTTGTGGTACAACCCCCCGCGTGTGTGGGATGTTCACATCCCACACACAAAGCATGTCCAGCATTGGACGTGCGTATACTCACGAGGACTACAATTGAATCAAACGTATAAACACTTATTAAAGTGCATTTTATTCAAAATAGGTAGGTTAGCGTAAAAGGGATGAGATCATATCTCTGCTTAGAATTTTGTATGATGTCGTGATAAGCGTAAAAAACCGCTTGCGCTCCCGCTATAATAAGTAACATAAGCACACCCTTAGTTAGTTCTCTCATCAAACAACAGGCTCGGAACTCGCGAGGCCATCTAAGTTGTCCGCGAGGTTCTATACATATTAATTTAACTTGATCGTCGTGTCGGTTGCAGACCTTGCAAGGCGTTCGGGGAATGTAATTAATTTACCTAAGTAATGCAATTTATGTGTTGGTCTAGGTTTTTGAACGAGCATATTTCAAAGAACCAAATACGTGTGCTTAGGTTCGAATGACGCTTACTAAGTCCCTAATACCAACCTACCTGTATGATATCGTCTATGGAAAATTCGACTAAAACAATTCGTTTAATAAAATATGACTAAAAATCAATTCGACTAAAAACATTTCGTCTAGTAACAATTAAACTAAAGCCATTTGACCTTTAGTTAACCCGACCAGTAGGCGTCCTACCCCCGCAAAGGAATCAACAATAACTTACTCCTAACGAAGCCCGCCTAAAACCCGTGAGGGGGAGGGGGTCAATCAAAGTTATTTTTGCTGCAGAACTGTCAAGTCAAATCTGAGGCATCTCTTTTGATGAATTTAGTCGTATAAAATTCTGCACGCGGCTCCGCACACCGGAATAATACGTAGCCTCAAGGTCAATGTCGACAATGTAACGAAAGAGAATTTTTAGAGTGGGGCCAGTTCCGCAGACAACCTACTCCCAACTACCAAACGTACGAACTTTGATTAAATGAGTAGTCTTCCTAACACCTTACCTATGTACTCTACTTCTAATGAGCCTCTAGTTCCTCGCACGTCTACGTTTTTGCAAAAAAGACAATAACATTAATAAAAGTGCACTAAGGGTTAGTACGCACTAGTTGTAAGACCTTGTTTCTTGCCCAATATCATGATTCTAGGTCAACATGAAGCATATTTTGGTCGAGGGAGAGAATCAGAAATTAAGATATTTTTGTTCAATAACTTTATTCACAAAGAAAATTATACTAGTATTTACAATTGAAACAATTGAGCTAACTGCCGACTGTTGCAAACAGTCTACAGATAGCTCAACTGATCCATATCAACACCAGTCGGAAGCGTCCCCAAGACGCTGTTTTGTTCCCAAGATTTTTGTTATTAAACTACTAATTTACGGTTTTCCGATTTTTCTGGTTATTTGTGCTATATGACCTTCAAATTACCAAATTTTATGATTCTAGGCAAACGGGAAGTACCCTAAAGGTTTTGGTCTAAAGCAGACATTAAAAGTATTTTTTTTGATGAATAAGCTACAAATTTACGGTTTTTGGATATTTTCCTTTACTTGTGCTACAAGACCTTACTTCTTGCCAATTTTTTTTTATTCTACCTCAACAGAAAGTACCCTATAGAGTTTGTTCCATGGCGAGAATCAAAAGTATTTTTTTTTTCGTGAATGAACAACAAATTTACGGTTTTCGGATTTTTTCCTTTATTTGTGCTATAAGGCCTTGCTTTTTGCCAAATTTCATAATTCTAGGTCAACGGAAAGTACCCTGTAGGTTTGGGTCCATGCGAGCATTATAAGTATCTTTTTTGTGATTAAATTGCAAAATGGTTTTCGGATTTTTCCCTTTACTTGTGCTATAATACCTTGCTGCTCACCAAGTTTCGTGATTTTAGGTCTACGGGAAGTACCCAATAGGTTTTGTGTGCATGTGATTCCCTTGGAAAATTCAAAATATTCGGACTTAAACGGCTGGAACTTTTGAGTGCGTTGAATAAGAAGTTTTATTTATATTGCGGCTTCAAGAAGTAACGGACTTGAGTATTTTACGTTAATTTCAACTCGATACGTTGACGCGTTCCTGAGAAAAGAGGGTTGACAGACGGACAGACAGACAGACAGACAGACGGACAACAAAGTGATCCTATAAGGGTTCCTTTTTTCCTTTTGAGGTACGGAACCCTAAAACCACAAAAACAAGGAAAACCCCTTGATTTTAACGTCATAACGTAGTCCAGATCTATAGACAAAGTTCAAAGAGTGCCTCGTCATGTTTCCTGAGAATACGGAGCCCCGGGCAGTAGGGCGTAGGGCGCCGCTCTGGAAGGGACCCGCAGTAACCAACGTGACAATTACGTAGGGCGGAGTGCTTTCAACGATTGAAGGACCTCGGGGCGAGTTGCCGAAGATGATGACCGGGGTAGAAAGAATGCTTTTTAATTTTAAAGGAAGTTTAAACGGAGTTCAAGAGAGAACATAGCATTCACTGCCCAGGCTTGGCGGTGTAACCTGGAGGAGTGCACCAAGAGAAGCACTTCTTCAGCATGTGCGTCGTGGCGTGGGCATCCAAAGTGTTAACAAAACATTGCTTGATGTGGCAGACAAATATTAGAGAAAATCGAATGATACTAGACACGACCTTTCAAATTAATGGCGAAACAATTAAAGAAAAGAAATCTAGCAATGCCTCCAACCTGGCACGGACAAGTAAACGAGAATTCACTGGATTTTACAGAATTACAGAATACAATCCAAACCTAAGTCCGATGATAACTATTCCATTCTCCCTTCCTGTATTTCCGTTTAAAGCACGGCCATAATCATCTCGTTTGCAGGATATTCCGCTGAATACGCTTTCCTGAGCTTTTCTTGGCGGCGACCTTTCGGGACAACTGTCCGACTTCGAGAGGGCTCGGTGTAAGCTTGGCCACTCGTCACTGATTCCGGCTATAAATAGACAATTGGGTGTTCTTATAACCTTGAGCAACGAGTCCCGTTGTGTCATTATGGCAAAATAAGATTGGAGGGCTAAAGTGCTTCCTTATGAATGCGAGCTGTGGCGCGGAGAGAGTGTGTTAAACAAATACTACCCGCGTAAAAAAAAAAATGTTCTAGAAATTGTTTCCACCACTCGTAAGTAATCCTTGCCTAGACTAACCCGTAGTTTGCTACGACGTAGCCACCGTACGTGTTAGTTGCGACGTAGCAACCATAGCTTGCTACGGCGTAGCAAATACAACGTAAAATAAAATACAGACGTCACCACGCATAAACCTTGTTAAACAAATGTTTCCTTGTAAAACCTTAGTAAATATTTCTTGGGATGTGAACAGCTATCCTTCACAAGTCCAACTACACCGCGCACATAGGATAGACACAATAGAAAAGTCAAACTTAAATTGAATGTGGAACTATAACTCGAGAATTAACTTTTCCTTGCGAACTAGTTCGGACCGGTTCAGTGCAATTTTAAACAGAACTGTGGAATAAGCATGAGTGTTGCGGGGATAAGACTCAGGGTATTTCATAACAGAATACCATCTGATAACATTTAGTCAATACCCTGGTTTTAGAACTTTTCAAGATCATCAATTAACGGTTAATTAACAGAAGATTCAAGTTCCCTCTAATCAAAGGAGTCACCGCGACGTGACGCGCGTCAGCAAAACAGCTTGTAGTGAGTGTAAACGGAACTATCATCAGACAATCAGAATCCACCACTTTTCTTGGCTTTGAAATTGATAAAGCACTTCACCTGGGAGAGTCATATCAGTAAACTGTGCGGGAAAATGAGCAGCGCATGTTTCGCGCTCCAACGGGTGGCTCGCGTGGTTCCGGCGGAGGTGGCACGAAGCTGCTTTGCAACAGTTCACTCGGTGTTACATTATGGTGCTGAGCTATGGGGGCGAGCTGCCGACTGGGAGCGCGCCTTCCGTATGCAGAAGCGAGCCATACGCAGCTTGGTTAACATCCGACGTGACGTCTCCGCTAGACCATACTTCAAGGAGCTAGGTATACTTACACTGCCCTGCATTGTGATAATGCAAGTGGCCGTGTACGTTCGCTCGAACCTGGACGAGTTCCGGAAGAACGGCGACACCCACTCGTACGGGACGCGGTACGCCGGCAAGCTTTCTACCATCGCTCGCTGTCTCACAAACTCTTCAAAGTTAACGCATGTTATGGGCACGGCAGTGTACAATAAACTACCAGACTCTGTCACAGCTGATGACAGTCTACGTTGCTTCAAAATCAAGTTGAAACGTTGGCTTGTCGAACAGAATTTCTATTCAGTGATCGAACTACTTCCATTTATGATTTATGATTTTAACTTTATATATTTTTTCATTTATTTCAATTTATTTAATATGTATACAAGTAATTTTTGAACATGAATTAGGTACTTACAATATGTATGTGAACTAGTTTTAAGAAAATCAGACATGTAAATTGATTTTACCAATAAATTGTATTTCTGTATTTCAAATAGAAAATCTAACGGAACTCATCTGATCACAATTTCTTGTCAAATGAAATTTCGTGGAAAAATGTTTTTGGTAACCTAACCTAGCTAACCTAACCTAACTTCGATACAATCAGAGATTTTAAAATAACATTTATGTTATGTATACCTCTACTACGATATCCTATAATTGTTTGGCAATACATAAATGAAAAGAAATGAAATAACACTTTTTAGATAACTGTTGGAGTTAATTTCCGTTTAAATTTCAATCTAAAATGCGGTTCAGATTTCCTGACAAAGGTTACTATATTCTGTCTTTGTATAGCGCAAACAAAAGCACCTATTACAAATGAAACTCCAAAAACCTCAACTTCAATAACGACTAAAACCTGCATCTACGATCTTGAACATAAAACTAACAAACTACATAATATGGCAGACGAGGTAGACGGAATAATTCCACGATATAGAAGCCAGAGCTTTGCAATTGCTTCACTTTTGTTGCATCTATTCAATTCACTTGTCTGCACGAATGTAGTCTGGAATAACTTAACTAAAACCCAATCAAATTCCTTAATATTTAAACTGTTTTGTAAGTTTTCCAGGAATCATGCTAATCTATCGCGTTTAATTTATTTTTAGGGTTGCGTACCTAAAAAGGAACCCTTATAATGGCTTAATATGTTTAGTTTTTGTTATTTACTTAACTTTATTACTTGTTCTAATGTTGTCTGAAATAAATGTATTATTGTTATTGTCTTGTCAGTAATTTAAATTTAATTAATTAATTTTCCATTGAGATATTTAATTCTAATTTAAGTATTTTTAACTACATTATTATGTGACATTTGTGAACCAGAAATTGCATACCACGTCGGTAGAAATACATTGATTCTTGAAACGACATAATTATAAGAACTGTGTACTATATTTACATGTATTTCAAGCAATAAATGATTACTTTACTTTACTTTATAGGATCACTTTTTTGTCCATCGGTCTGTCTGTCTGTTTGTCTGTCCATCTGTCAAGCCTTTTTTCTCAGGAACGCGTGGACGTATCGAGCTGAAATTGACGTCAAATACTCAAGTCCGTTACTTCTTGGAGCCGCGATTTAAATAAAGCTCCTAAGTCAACGCACACAAAAGTTACAGCCGTTTATGTCCGAATATTTTGCCGAATAGCGTTGTGGGGATACTCGCAACATACAGCTGAGCATGAACCTCTTCTGATAGCGCAGGCGCACAGCACTGATCAGCACACACGGCCAGACCAAAACAATATTTATTTACTTAGGCATGTTAGTTTTAAGCAATTTATATATATATATATTTTTTTTTTATAATTTGTGTGTCGTGTCTGTTGTTCTAGCTTGATAAGCTTACCTGTATATTTTCTTATACCTGCACTGTCAGAATAAATATATTTTCATTTCATTTCATTCATTTCATTTCATTCATTTCATTAATATTTTGAAATTTTCAAGGGAATCACATGCACACAAAACCTATAGGGTACTTCCCGTAGACCTAGAATCATGAAATTTAGTAATAAGCAAGGTCTCACAGCGAAAATAAAGGGGAAAATTCAGAAATCGTAAATTTGTAGTTTATTTACGAAAAAATAGATTTTTTGATTTTCACCATGGATCAAAAGCTTTAGGATACTTCCCGTTGACCTAAAATCATGATTCTTTGGCAAAACACAAGGTTTTACGGAACCCTTAGTGCGTGTGTTCGACTCGCACTTGACGTTTTTTTTTAGTAAAAGTGTGGGGTTCAGTCTTTCCAAGGAGTGGGACTGGGAACAGAAACACGCAAATATGTTTTATGATCGCACCCGAAGCCACTGCACGCGCCAGCCGTCTCGCGCCGTCTGCCGGACGTGCAGGAAGCTCGGGCGTAATCCTACTTTAATCACCAGCTGTATCTCACAACAAGTATCATCCAAGTCTGTTCACCAGCTGTGTGGTAGAAACGTAGTAGTGAAAACGCGCATGATATTTAAATAAATATGGGTTCGACGTGAAACGAAATAATCAGCTGGGATGATGAGTATTCAATTAATTTAAGTGATTTTGGTTGAGTACGAATCAAAAATAATTATGTTCTTCCTTTCTTATTTCTATATTTGCACACGGCTCAAATTTCTAATAAGACGAACCACCTAATAACCTTCACTCGATGGTTGACGGTGCAGCAAACCGCGCGGTGAACCCACCAGTGCGTCAGCTCTTAAGTAACTTACCTCGAGTCAATCCCAGTGTGCTACCTCGCGGCCATAAGTCGCGAGTGGAGGCTTAATTATTTCTTCGGGATTACACCGGGACATGCTTCGGGACGACACCTTCCACTCCAGATTAGTGGACAGCGGCCCGTCTTACTGTTTGTTGGTAGCTGACATTTTCTTCAAACTCAAAATCTATTTCTGAGCACCATACATACAGATTTATAGACTGGATATTCTGACAGCCTAAGCACAGTTAGTACGTGATTCTGGATCAGTATTTGCAGATCATATAAAAAATTGCGTGAATTGGGAATCTGACACGTTATCTTCCACTGCTATCCCACAGAATTATAGGTCGACTCATAATTACTTGTTTGACTATGAAACTCTGAAATGATATCCTTATAGCAATGTAGATAAGCCGTAGCCAACAGCGAAAAGTAGGGATTATTTCTTATCTGTTCCTGCCTGCCGAATAATCAGGGAAATTTGGGCATAATGGACGTCCCTAAATTGTTTCCCATAACCATAAACATAGACATTGTCTCTGGCTAGAGGCGGTTTGTTTACAAATCCATTGATTGGTATTATACAAGCTAATGTATGTCACTTTTTTTCTCGTCTTTTTAACCCCCGACGCAAAAAGAGAGGGGTAATATAAGTTTAACGTGTCTGTCTGTGTATCTGTGTATGCAAGTTTTTATGTTATTCCCATAGACCTATGAAGTTTTCCTGTCCTTTTCTATCGTTTTATTTTTAGAATTTACTTTTATTTTTAGAAGCAGGATCATAAAATTCCTAATAATATTTCGTAGTAATGTGAACAAGCAGTGTTTATTTATTCCCTCGTTCATGTTATAGTCGTATATAAAAGTCGTAAAACCAAACTTTAACCTTTCCAATTTAAAAGCTAAATCCCAAGTCGTATCAAAATTGTCTCACAATATTGTTGGCGATAAAATTGAATCGATTCGTAATCCAGCCGAGTCAGATTTAACTCGATGTAACTTCGAGATCCCGTAGGCTGATCGCCGGGGGACCGGGGATCGGTAATCCGTTTTGTCTCGTGACTTATCCGACGGATATCCGGAGATTTGGCCGCGGTGACCTTTACGACGGTGATTTAAGTAGTGTTGTTGGTTTTTGTGAAGTGCGTGAGATATATAGATGATATGATAGATCTGAAATTTGTTTGTGACGTCCAACTCACATGCAAAGACTTAAGGGGGTACCTACCCTCAAATTGCTTATTTTCAACTCCGTCGGACCTCCATATCTTCCAAACTACTGAATATTTAACTTTGAAATTTATATATGGTAAAGTTCAGGACTTATTCTATTGATCATATGTTTCGAAAACACGATTCCATAAAATTTTCTCGATAGAAAAAAATCGCAAAGTTACCTCTTATTTTTTACTAAAACCCTAATTTCTCAATAAATACAGATGATACGATCTTGAGATTAAGCATAGTAATTGAGCTAAGTATAAAGAACATTTTGTATGTTGCCTTTTTTCAATTAACTATTCTAATGTTTGTGGGGAGCAAATAACTACTAAAAACTTGATTTTTGGGCTTACGCCGCTTTGCTCTGTCCCGCTCCTGTGAACGCGAAATCCTATGCCTATCCTCTTCACACAATAACGAGGTAGGGTACCGCCTTAAGTGCAAATTCAAGACAGCTTAATGAGGACATCGTAAATAAAAACTTAAGTTAGCCAGAAAATCATAAAATGGACTCAGCCTCTGCATGGGTTGAACGTATGTAGGTTGAACTTATGTTGTATTTTCAAATGCATTTTGGCAAAGAGAATTAAAACAGAGACAAGTTCTATCATTATTACCCATCGATTAGCTTATGTCCAAATTTATTGTTCTCAATCTTTATATTAATATAATTTTTACTGCATGCATTTCACATTGTACCTATTTAATTTTTGCATTTGTCATAAACTTTTTATCAGATCTATTTGCTAGTGTACTCAGTGTTATAGCAATCAATCATGTTCACTCGGTCTCCCGCGAAACAGGCCTAGCCTAGTGCGGGGATCATAGATAATCAATGCTCTCACATTATATCGTGCAAATGTAACATCTATAAGTAACATTAAGATATTAAGCTTGTTATCCTAATGCCAAATAAATTATTTTGTATTGTATTTGTATTTAAATTAAACTGTCATGTGTGTGTGTCCTTAGAATATAGAAAGTCTCTTCTGCGTATGCTTACTTCTCAAATGCAGGTCGCATTTCAATAACACAAAAACAACTATCACAGAACGTTAAAGACGCAACTACGATGTTCTGCTTGTAACACCCGTTGAATCAGATTAGCTACACCATAAAATCATCCAAATGCCGGCAAGCTCAGCTAAGCTCCACTAAAATCACATTAGACGGATTGGTTTGCAACGCAGCGCTCGCTCAGCTTGGGAAGCGAGACTGCGGACAGCTTATACGAGCAACTGAAGTCGTTCGGACGCTCTCGCGAAGGCGAAGAAATATTCTCTGTATCTACCTAGGTAGTAGGTAGGTTGATAAAGATTTTAGCTGACTTGCTACGAGACCGGTTGAGAGAAGAAGGCGGACGCGCGCGCAGCGCTCTCCTTTGCCGACGGATGGCCGAGTTTACATTCTGTGACGAGACAACGAGCGAGACACATCGGTGAGTCACTTTGAGTTACAGTGCATGCAATTGAAATCATTTGCCACCGATATTATAACCAGTTTCAGATTATTATTTTTGTGTATACCAATGCGTTGGTCTGTCTGCCGCACAGGGAGATCAGAGATAAAGTGCGAGGCTCGGGATGGCTATAGGGGAGGTTGGAGGCCATAAGGGGATGCGTCCCCATAATAGTAAGAATCAGTAACCAGAGCACAGGTGGAATAGCCATCATAGCTCCATGAACGAGAGCACAGGTGGATTAGCCATCATAGCTCGAGGAACCAGAGCACAGGTGGAATAGCCATCATAGCTCCATGAACGAGAGCACAGGTGGATTAGCCATCATAGCTCGAGGAACCAGAGCACAGGTGGAATAGCCATCATAGCTCCATGAACGAGAGCACAGGTGGATTAGCCATCATAGCTCGAGGAACCAGAGCACAGGTGGAATAGCCATCATAGCTCCATGAACGAGAGCACAGGTGGATTAGCCATCATAGCTCGAGGAACCAGAGCACAGGTGGAATAGCCATCATAGCTCCATGAACGAGAGCACAGGTGGATTAGCCATCATAGCTCGAGGAACCAGAGCACAGGTGGAATAGCCATCATAGCTCGAGGAACCAGAGCACAGGTGGATTAGCCATCATAGCTCGAGGAACCAGAGCACAGGTGGAACAGCCATTATGGCTCCATGAACGAGAGCACAGGTGGATTAGCCATCATAGCTCGAGGAAACAGAGCATAGGTGGAATAGCCATCATAGCTCCATGAACGAGAGCACAGGTGGATTAGCCATCATAGCTCGAGGAACCAGAGCACAGGTGGAATAGCCATCATAGCTCCACGAACGAGAGCACAGGTGGATTAGCCATCATAGCTCGAGGAACCAGAGCACAGGTGGAATAGCCATCATAGCTCCATGAACGAGAGCACAGGTGGATTAGCCATCATAGCTCGAGGAACCAGAGCACAGGTGGAATAGCCATCATAGCTCCATGAACGAGAGCACAGGTGGATTAGCCATCATAGCTCGAGGAACCAGAGCACAGGTGGAATAGCCATCATAGCTCGATGCACCGGAGCACAGGTGGAACAGCCATCGTAGCTCGGTCCGATGGAATAACCATCAAAGCCAGTTGAATTAGTCATCACATCCAAGTGGAACAGCTAAGTATCATGTCAGAAGAATCATGCCTTCGAACTGGTGGTGGAACAACCACCTCATTGTTGCATGACCTTATTTCAGCACTCCTTTAATTATTTTTTTAATGTTTATCACATACATACCTACGTATATTAAATATTCGTCTTAATCCATCTAATAATTGAGGTATTTGGCGACAGACGCCCATCACGTCCTAACTTCTTATGTTGCTTGAAATATAAAATCGGAGAAACATGCTTAACTTTTTTTTTATCAAGTTCTTTTATCAGAAGGTCAAGTTCAAGTTCTCAAGATTTTTTATCAAAAGTTCGTGCATTATGATTGCACAATAAATGGTAATAATACCTAACAGTTGGGTTTATTGACAAAAATAAAATTTTTAACTACTCATAGTGTGCGTGCGTTAGGTTTTCGTTAACGCACGCATTCAAAGATAATGCCACAGTTTTTTGTATCTAACAAATTCAATTTTTGGCCGAAATATTGCAATGCTCAATACTCAAATCATGTTAAATATATCCCGTTGACTTGCAACCTAACATCACCCTCAGACAGTGACAGATACAACAGCCTGTACCAGCCTACCCGAGTCAAGGCTCGTCACGGCTCGACCAACATCTAACAAACAGAACTCGAACAGAGCCCCGAGTTCGGTTACTCGATAGTAACAAGTAGCATATTCTATTATATCCCAATCTAGCCATTTTTGTATGCGATTCATTGCGACATGGAAAAACACAAATGTCATACAAACATTAACGCCTTGCCGTCGAGTCGGTATTATTATATCATTAAGTAACCAAACCATAATATCGCCCGTTCACGTGACCCTCTCACGTGACGATGACGTACCGCGGATTAATTACGTAAAAGCTAGCCTAGTTGGCATCACAGGCTCGGCGGGCCGTCTCTTTGACGACTCTGTGCTTTGTATGGAGCAACCAAAGTACTATCTTCGAGCTGGAAATATTGCCTTTCGTTCATTTAGCTTTAGATCATGGGCAAAATAATAACTTTACTTCGTAATGAATACAACGCAACAAATGCGTTGGCTGTAAACTAAAATGTATGTTTTTTTTATTTATACATAAAGTTACATGCATCGCTTCAAGAACCTCGTCGATTTAGTTTTAGTTTATCCACAGGCCTTAGTTCACAACGAGATAAAAGCACTTACCAAAATAAACGAGATATAATCAATGAATCAAATCAAAATTCATGACGTATTTCAGACATTTCAGACAATTGGTAGAGTCGAATATAGGAAAATTTTTAGATCAATTTTCTAGTAAGGCAACCAGATTACTATTACCTTTGTAGATGAAACAATATCTAAACACAACAGACCTTGTGATTTCTGAAACATCTATCATTTAGTTAAGTCGGTGGCTCAGGATATCACATTGAAATATAATAATACCTGGCGGCGACGGCGACCTTCTGGGCTTGTTGACACAAAATTGTTCTAGGATATAATATCTTGCGACCTTGGAGGGAAGGTGTTTTTTTTCAAATATGATTGTTTAAAAGTTAAGTAATTTTGTTATTCTTGTTTTAGGAAACTGAAAATTATCCAAGTAAAGTTAAGAACTTATTATCTTCAACAACAAATTCAATAATTAAAAAATTTGAAACATACCAATTAGTTAAGTGCCAAGGCTTGTTTTAGGACGGAATGGATTTTTTTGTAGTTTTGTATTGAAAGTCACAAACCAAAAAAAGGCACGATCTATTGATAAACATAAAATCCACTGTTTACATTTTCCCCAAACCTAAAACAAAATTCTCATGCTTCGGGCAAAGGCTAGAAGCACTGTAATTTTAGTTCCCATCACTAATGAACGTTTTACGCAAGAACAGCGACCGAAGTTGGCATAAAACAAAATGGACATCGCGATAAAAAACCCTTCATTTAGTTTATAGCCATTAATTACGACGGGCAATGTAAACTAATTAAGGCTTCGGAAAAACGAGGGAAACGCATAAAAATGTTCCGTGTAAAGGCGAGTGTACATTGCGGACTTCTAACTAGAACTAAATCCAGATAATTTATCTTCAAACTTCATTCTGCTCACGGCTTTGCAAGCACTATTCATGCGCAAAATTAGAACACTTATTACAGTAGAGCCACAGATTAGATAGTGTTTCTTCGGTAGAGCGTTACTCAATCTGTGTATTTGTCTCGTGTGCGAACGAGAAAGAGAAAACACCGGGAAAGAGAGAGGGAGAGGATCTTAAAAAAATCTCTCTAATTAAATTTTTCTCAGCGCGGCCGCGGCGACGGGCCAACAATCCACACAAAACTGGTGATTATCACATTGATGTAGAAAAGGGGAAGATGAGGCACTAGCTTCTCGAAACCGGCAGGCTCAAATGAAGTCCAATTGTGTGCTCTCGCCGCAGTCATAGTAGGACCGGCGGCGCGGGCGGACGTGATTCGCGTGCTTGCTACGACGTACTGACTGTGTTTTACTGACTAAAAGACTAAAGCAATGCCTTCGTGTTCGTTCACAAGGTGTACAAATAGCTCAAAAACCAAAAACAAAGCCCAAGGCATCACTTTTCACGCGTAAGTACACCAAAGAATTTAGGTTTTTGATTAATTTACTGCCTTTTTTCGCCATTTGCAGAGAGGGATAGAAATATACGAAACATAAGTGTGTAAACAGAGATAGCAATAGCCTTATTGCGAGTCGAGTCGTTCTTCAACTCGTACCATCAATTTTGTCCCAACTGGTGTGAGTTAACAAATCGTAAAGATGATAGGTATTATTTTCAATCTGCAACTCGCATCACTCTTTGTTTCTATTGAATTTATACGTCGAGTACAATCACAAACTCTATGTGGAACCTCTATCATTTGTATTCATTTCACATTATTTTATGTACAAAACACAAAATAAATATACCTCTTGCCTATTATTTTACTAACTTTTTTTGGTTGACTGTACTAAAATTGAAATTACTAACGAAGCGTATAACATTTTTACGATTCGTCCGCTCATACCAGTTGGGACAAGATTGATGGTGTGGGTTAAAGGAACGACTCTACTATTGTACCTACCGTAACTCGGGGAAATCCCGAATTTGTTTTATTATACCTAGTGGGGTCGTACCAGAGATTAATATAGTTGTCTCTGTCTCACTTCGGTCTTAGGTACGTCTTGCCATCTTTGTTGTTCTTTATATTGCACAGGACTGGAAATGTAACTGTGAGCGTATGTGTTTGCGTGTAGTTGTAACACAGGCCAGTTGTTGAGTACGCGCTGGGAGAACGTAACCCATCTTCCCTTTTCTACATCAATGGATTATCATAATCATTCTTGAATCTTGAATCTGAATCTATCCCTCAAAAACGGAAGGTATTCTGTAAACATAGCGTAGTGTTTGCCGGCGTGTGTGTAGCGTGACATGCTCCTTACTTCTAGTCACCAGAACATTATTAGTATGCCTCGGCACGGCCGCTGCAGATGTGATGGTGTCTACGTTCTATCGATCTAAGCGTGTTTGTTCTGTAAATTGGACCCGTGGTCTCTTGTCTTAGGATCCCTACTTCTTAGAAGTTTTGAACTTTCTGTGATCCCGAGTTTCGAAACTCGGGCGTTAACACGTTAACTACGCGCAATCAAACATCGTCATCCGATCCGAGTGCACTCGCGTAGAATGTTTATATTTTACGAGATCGTAATGGCATCAATCTAATGCGATACACTTTGTCTCGTTAAGTAAAAATCCGGCTCGATATTACGATTGACTTTTCAAAATTTAAGGACTAAGTAGCTTAATACAGTTTTTCAAGACTTTGTTTTGTTCGCTACATGATCGGGAAAGTTACATTTCATAAGGTACTTTTACACCAAAATTCTAAACAATTATTATTAATAGAAGCTATGCGGCGTATGTCTTACTTAATACCGATTTAATTAACAAAGTTTTTCCCACACTCAAACAAAGCAAGCGAAAAGCGACTCTATTAACTAGCAGCAAGTCTTCCCAA
The DNA here is from genome assembly GCA_963564075.1 of Eupithecia subfuscata. NCBI lineage: Eukaryota > Metazoa > Arthropoda > Insecta > Lepidoptera > Geometridae > Eupithecia > Eupithecia subfuscata. The sequence goes on from OY751102.1 coordinate 622,288, forward strand.
AAACGGTGTCGGTTACCGAACGAAGTCGTATGAACAAAAGATAATGGAGGCGGAATGACAGCACTTACCTAATTAAATACTAATTGAGGGCGATGTTACTAAGTTTTTGTTTACTGCTGAGAATTACAAGAGAAACAAGGATATTAGGGGAATATTGCTTTTGTAGCGCGAGAGGTGGAGGAGGGGGAGGGACTTAAATCATGCTATACCAATATGCGTCTTTACACTACCACTTGCCGAAATAGATAGGTATCCCATCTGAAGGTATAACATGATCACCCTAAACAGTTAGAGATTCAGCTCTTACAGTTAGAGCTCGTCCGAGCTACCGACCACCAGCATTTTGCTGTGGTCTGGTTGAAGGATAAATAAAATCATAGCTTTATTAAAGGCGATCTAAATCGAAAAATCTATTCTATTCTAGTCAGCCAAAACAGTTAAGACCCAAGTTCCAAACATGATTTATTTAAGTACTTACTTTTTTTTATTATTTTCTTAAGTACCTACTTACTAAAAAAAAACTTTCTTCATAACATAAGTGTAGATGAAGTCCCGTTCGTGTAAATGATCACATCCTGAGATGTAATCGGGAGTATCGCGGAGCTGGAGGGTAATGACGTCACAAACTTCTCGCCTTTCAGGAAGGTGGTGCAGGGTGAAAAAGATTTATATATACTTATATGTTATGTAAAAGGTATATAAGATATACAATATACAGTGTGTAAGGTAAGGATGAACAGTCTTATCCTTGAAACCAGAGGTTAAGGATCATGAGTGGAATCCAAAACATAATTATTAAAAATAATTGTCAATTAGTTTCGATGGAATTTGATAATTCATTTCTTCGCTAACGTACGTGATTTCATGGTCACCCTAGCACGACGCCGCGCGCCGGCGGCGGCTGAGGAGGTATCGAAACCACTCTAATCGTAGCTTCGTAACTTCTTACATAACTACTTTTAAGTACAGTTTGGGTCACTCACATACATTACACGTAAAATGTTTTCAAAATGGGTAGGTAGGTAGTAGCGGTCTTCCAGTTCTTGAACTGGCTGGAAATGGTAAGGGTGTTGGCCATCGATGTGTAGGATTTTCCAAACTGTCCAGTGCGAACCATAGAAGAGACGAGCTGCCATTCCTCTGGATTGTCCGCGGAGAAATTCAAGATTTCGTCTTGAATGTTGACCGCTAACTGTTGGTTGCCACGACCTAGTGCATGACTAGGCACGGTAAACTGACCATAGGTACGTAGCCTTTGTGTAGCCGCTAGGATAGCTTCCCAGCTAGGCACACGTTGTCCTGGGAACAGCTCTGCGCACATCGTACGAGCCAAGCTCAAGTCATCACCAGCCATGGCATAAAGCCGCACCATTTCAGTCCACTGAACACTAAACTTGTGTACGACATCATCACAGAGTAAGTAAAAACAATTTACGCGCTCAAATCGGCACAAACTAGCAACGCGGCGTGAATGTCTTGTTGTCTTCTGCCTAAAATTATGTACTTGTACGTAGACTTGTGCCTACTAAAGTGTTTTTTTGGGTAAAATATACTATTTCTCTCTCTTTTATAATGTGAAAATATTGGTATCCCATTATTCTAGTATTTCAATGTTGATAATCTGAATTTCAATTTCATTGTTGAGAATAAAATACCATCGAAAAACAGGCCCATTTCGTATTACTAAAACACACCGAGCTACGATAGCAATCCACTGGATCTCTCGACTCCTATTTGAAATACAAAGGCTTTCTAACTTTATACCTTTGTTTTCTTCTTCCTCCAAAATAAACCAAGGTAAGTACTTCATTTACGTTCAACAACACACATCCGTAGGCGTACCTTATTACGTACCGTAAATAGTACGTATTACGTTGCAGAGGCTTTTGTTTAGAGCTCGTTCGTCGCGGTGACGCGCGGCTGGCGGCGACGTGAGCGACTTCTGCGGTGAGAGCGACGTCGTATGACGCGAGCGAGCGAACACGACGTGGGTTAGCGAATATGACGCGAGCTTGCACACGATACATATACCATACATAATGCTTACGATGGGTGTTTACTTTAGTTTCGAGCTAAATAAAATAAATAAAGCCGCTGGATAATAACTACCGCTGGCAGTACGATCTGGGGCAATGGTGGACCAGTCCGAGCTCTCAGCGTCTAAATTTAAACGGACTGAATAACTGGTCCGTTCTTGCATTCTGTGCGAACTGCCCCTCACCATTTACATATAACCATTTGATGTTGCATAGGTACTTACATCATTTTAAGCATACTATGTTATATTATTATTATTGTGTTCAAGAAGTCGCTCATAGAAATCGCACCTTAACCTCTGCCGTAAGTATAATAAATCAAGAAGTCTTTGCGTCGCGACGACGACGTCTAAATCATGAGCGCGCTGCTAATTCCCACTGTGCAACCCAATAAACTGTGAGCGAGAACGGATTGTTTTCAGTACAATCCTGAGTATCAGTAAATATGAATTTAAATAATTTTAGATGAAGAAAAAAAAAATGCGCAAAGAAAGAAAACTGAAACGCATTGGAATTTGGTCAGTTGGTCACATCACAGGTGCTACGGACATTAATCTAACGACAAATGCTACGAAACTTCTACGAACCCGCTACGAAAGTGCTACGAAAATATTCTGCGGGCAGTTTATCATTTTATTTTGCATGACAACTGAACACTTTTTGTATTTGATAAAATTATCATTTTCTTTATTTTGTCTCACATTTTTCAGACAGTTATGTGGCCTATATCCAGCAGTGAACTGGGCAAAGGCTGTTGATATTATGTGTGTGACTATTTTTGCACACTTTTATAAAACTTTTTAAACTTTCGCGATTTGTTAACATAGTTAATGATTATATCGGGTATTTATCGCGTACCTTTTGTTTTATTTCCCCTACGTTTCTACCGCGTTACAGCGATCGTGGTCACGGGGCGACTAGATCTGGACTGGAGAGCACATAGCAGCGGTCAAAAATAGGCAAACAAACAAGTCGGCGATAGCGGAACACCTGCTAGACTCAGGAAGTAACCACTGGATTGAGCTACATGACCCAAAAGTTCTATCCCGTGAACGCCACTACTACAAAAGGATGGTTCGAGAGGCGATTGAGATCAAGAAACACCCGAATTTTAATCGTGAAGATGGTTTTAGTCTCTCTTCCTCGTGGAATCCTGTGATTAATATGTGTGTGCGTCGTGATCCGACAGTACTGCAACCGGACACGGTCAGTGTAGTGTGTCGCAATGTGAACTTGGACATTCCTGATTCTGAAGACGAATTGAGGGTAGTCGTGGATACTGCCGTCAATTCTCGGCGGTAACTCCGAGTACATCCAGTCGCCCCGTGACCACGATCGCTGTAACGCGGTAGAAACGTAGGGGAAATAAAACAAAAGGTACGCGATAAATACCCGATATAATAATTAATTATTTTTAGCTGTTACACGAGACAAAAATCAAAAATATCAAAACGGTTTTGGCATAGAAACATTCGAAAGGATCAGAAACTGACTGCGGATGATGATGATGATGATTGCTAAATGTAGTGGTTACGGGTCTCATCCCCACTGTGGAACCAATGTATAAAAGATCTGCAAAAGTGCGGGAGTTTCGTATGTAGTAGTATAACATGTACCTAGACAACTATAATTTATTTATTTTAATTTTGTCTCAGGATAACTAACAGTCACACTAAAATATTAGCCATATGTGTATTCTTAAATACTCGTAAAGTTAATTCTAAAAGTGTGACGGATAACGGGGCTGCGTTATCCCAAAGTTACTACAATACAAGAACAAAATTAAAAATTTTAAAAACCCGGACAGATTTTTATGCAACATGGCTAAGAACACTCGGGATTAAATTATCTATGACACAAAAAAACTAAACGAAAATCGATTCATCCGTTTGGGGGCTACGATACCACAGATAGATACACAGAAACACTTTTTAACACCCCTCTCTTTTTGCGTCGGGGGGTATTCATATTATACTATTTCAGTACACACTACACTACTATACATACATACTACATACATACACTACAGCGTAAATACCTTGAAGCCATAACACTTTATAAAATTGTAAATAATAATTTCGACTGCATTGACCTAATATCATATTTTAGTATAACGTAGTGGGCTATATTTTTATTTAATTTATTATGTAACTCGTATACCTAAGTTTAAAATATAGTTGTTTGTTGTGCCTGCATTTGATAAATAAATAAATAAATACAGTACCTACATAGGTAATAAAGATTTATGTTATAATAAAGTTGAACCCTTATTTAAGAAATTTAGTATTCTTCCTTTACCATGCATGTACATAAGGGACATTTGCTTGTTTGTGAAACAAAATCCTCATCTCTTTAAAACTCACGCGGATGTGTTGGAGAGACACACAAGGCATTAAGACAAGCTTTACGCACCAAACCGCAGATTAGAGCTTATAAAAAAGAACGCATATCATCAGGCGGTATTATATACAATAAATTACCCAGTGACTTAAAAGCTTTATCATTTAATTTATTTAAAATAAAATTAAAACTATGGCTGATGGATAAATGTTTTTATGACATTAAGGAATGTTTTAATTTTAAAAATTGACTTTTCATGACTTTATATTAATTTCTTATTTTTTTTATTCTCATTTTAGATTATTTTAAAATATTAATTATTTTAATATTATATAAAGCCTTAGTTACTAATTAATTTTGCACGCCTAGACGAGGCAGAATGTATTGGGAGTGTTATTTTTACTATTTATTGTACCTACATTCCTGCAAATAAATGATTTATGAGTTATGAAACAAACATGGCACTTTCATTGACTGCTATACATTTTTAGGGTTCCGTACCTCAAAAGGAAAAAAGGAACCCTTATAGGATCACTTTGTTGTCCGTCTGTCTGTCTGTCTGTCTGTCTGTCTGTCTGTCTGTCTGTCTGTCCGTCTGTCAACCCTCTTTTCTCAGGAACGCGTGGAGGTATCGAGTTGAAATTAACATTTAATACTCAAGTCCATAACCCCTTGAAGCCGTGATATAAATTAAACTTCTAAGTCGAGGCACTCAATAGTTACAGCCGTTTATGTACGAAAATTTGGAAATTTCCAAGGGAATCACATGCACCCAAAACCTATAGGGTACTTCCCGTAGACCTAAAATCATGAAATTTGGTGAGCAGCAAGGTCTTAAAGCACAAGTAAAGGGAAAAATCCGAAAAACATAGACTTGTAATTTATTCACTAAAAAAATTACTTTTAATCCTCGCCGTGAACCAAAATCTATAGGGTACTTCCCGTTGACGAAGAATCATAAAATTTGGCAAGAAGCAAGGTCTTATAGCACAAGTAAAGGAAAAAAATCGTAAAACTGTAAATTTGTAGTTTATTAAAAAAAAAAACTTTTAATTCTTGCTATAGACCAAAACCTATAGGTTACTTCTCGTTTATCTAGAATCATAAAATTTAGTAAGAAGCAAGTTCATGTAGCACAAATAACGAGAGAAATCAGAAAACTGCATATAGGTATGTAGTTTATTAACTAAAAAAAATAAGTTTTGATTCTCTCCCTCAACCAAATTATACAGGGTACCTACTTCATGTTGACCTAGAATGATAATATGTGGCAAGGAGCAAGGTCTTACAATTAAACGGAACCTTTAGTGCGCGAGTCCGACTCGCACTTGACGTTTTATTTTTTATTTGATTTAATATAAATGTTATTTCATGAGATTGGCACATATAGAACATTGATTTATGTACAATGAGTTCGTTCTTAGAAGAAGAAGACTTAGAATGATAGTTGACACAAACGAGGTAAGTCTAAAAAATTGCGACGGATCGTCGCAATTTTCATTTTGAGCCGTTAGTACAATACTTCAAATGAGACGGAAAGCAGCTCTCACATAAAAATATAAAAATGATGTGTTGTGCGGTGCAAGGATGTTTAAACACCAGTAACCGGAAAAATAATACCAAAAATATCTCATTCCACCGGTAAGTACTAATATTCCGTTTGTAATTTTGCCTAAAACAGTCATCAAAACTCATAAATAAATTTGAAAATTTCGTCCATCATTTTCGTGAAAATGTTGCTATGCACTGGGATAAAAATACCCAGGTTTTGTTTCTTAGTACTTAGGTATATAAAAATAGTAGAGGAGAGGGTGGAATTCCCTCAAGTTAGGACTTAGGAATCAAACTACGCGGAATATCACAGTTATAGAATTTTCAGTCACTCGACAATATTCTGAGTAGATTCAAGATGTAAACTCAAATTACTATTTTACAAAGACAATTACAATCAACGAATGGAAACAATTAGAACTAGTATTTACAATTGAAACAATTGAGCTAACTGCAGTCTGTAGCAAACAATCTAGAGGCAGCTCAACTTATCGATATCAATACCAGTCGTCGCCTCCCCGTTACGCTGGTTGCATTGCCCTGCTGTATGGCAATACTGGTGCGCTGCGCCAAATACTCACCAGCTCTCGTGTCCCGCGCCGCCGCTTTGACCAGACGCTCAGATATTTTTAAAATTCCGGAAAATCTCGATACCGCACGGACGAGAGAGGTCTAGCTCTCTCGGCTCCAAGGGGAGCAAATGCAATAAACTCAAATTTAAAATTGCAATCCATCCCATCACCATAACTGTAGCAATACTTGCACGTGCACATGTTTTTTTTAGGGTTCCGTAGTCAACAAGGAACCCCCATAGTTCACCACGTTCATCGATCCGTCCGCAGCTTAGTCCAGAGACTATTAGTACTCGAATGCTGTAATTTGTCTAAGTTGGGCATTATTATTTGTGAAAAAATGCTAGTAGTAGGTGGAGTGATTTTAGAAGGAAAACTACACAGCTTTAGTATGCTTTACTAGTTGAGTAGGTACCTAATAGTCATCCTAATCAACTTAAAGAGTGTACTTTGGTAGGTATGTGTAAAACAGGTAAATAAATTGGTATAGATAGGCCATGAACCGTGCAACTACTTACACTGCACGTGGCAGAACACGCACTTGACCGTCTATTTTAAATTATTGTTCCGAAAATGATCGGAGCCGATCTTATTTTGCAAACTTGGAGTAAAACCTTATTGTCGTTTGACCTAGGTAGAATGATAATAACCATAGGTACCGGCTGATATTTCGTAAAATTAAAAAAAAAACAAGACGTTGGAAATGGATGTTCATAGATGTGTTTTAGATTTTTTTTATTTGACAATAAACTATTGACACCTTCAGTAAATTGAAATAATGTAATATCAAAAATAAAAAGATAGGTGATAAAAACAATGAAGTATTTTCTTAATGGGAACTTTGCTTCAGTTACCCAATTTTTTAGGGAAAATGCTATTCACTTGCAACATTCAATCATACGAATGTGTGAGTGAGGGCACTGTATTTACGTGCTGTCAAAACACACATGGATCGGTTTTTGGTTACACAAATTGTCAAATTGTTGAATGACACTATCCCTCTGCTGAGACAGCAGCGAGTTTTTACTCTATGAGTTCGTTATTCAATTTGAATGGCCATTGTGGTAAATCTTCATAATCTTTTTGCTATTTCTAAGGTTTGAAGAGGCCCATAATACAAAAATAGGGAACCTATAACTAAAATAAAATATGGGAATTTCTTCAGAGCAGTGTCCCGGGGCACACTGCCCTCACTTTAATTATGTCTTAATTTCCTCTTTCATTAACGTTGTTAATCAATTTATGCCTGTATTTTATGATAATTACCTTATTAACAGGAGTTGCCTACGCATCAAATAAATAAAAAAATTCCATTATATATTCTTATTTATAATATGGCTCTCAGTTTATAATGACCAGTGCCTTAACGCGTTTTGTTATTATTTTTAACAAAATCATATTTTAGATTAAATTAATCAATTAAGTTATTATTGTTTATTTTGGGAATTCTCCAAATTATGAAGAATAACCGTAACAACCAATGATTAAACCAAAAACCCAACAATAGTTAAGATTATGATTTTTCCGCAGATAATTTGTCGGACGGCGAAATACAGAGCCAGTAAAAGTTATAACCCCTGAAGAGGAAACAATCGTCACGCAACAGAAGAATTCTCTCCATTACTGCTAATAGAGGAAAAGAGTACAGAACAATTACTAATTAATAGATAGTAGGGATGAACAGTAGTTTGCTTTCATAGTTTTTTCCCTAATTATGTGACCACACGCGCTTCTCTGCGCGGCTTTTACCGGGATAACCCGACTACAGAGCCCTATTTACAAGTCTCAGAAGTCCGGTCGACTGAATTAGTAGTAATTGGGCTTCTGATACTAGCTATTAGTAATACCATAAAATGTAGCCTTTGATAAACAAAATCCGTAAGTAGTTTTGGCGTCTTTGCCCAAACATCTTGTTTCACTTTCATAATATGCGTAGGATATGAAAACTAGAAAGAATAATGTTATTCCGTTATCTACATAAATTAAGTTTGTAGATGTTAAACTTTTGATGTCTGTTTGTATGGATGGTTGATAAAATTTTGTACCTACCAGCCAATGTAGTTTCTCTAGGAAAAAAACTTTTATACTGCCTAAAAACTGTAGTAGGTGAGTATAAAATAATAATAATGATAATTCCGCTAATTTTATCACGAAATTTAATATGGTGTTAATACAATAATTATTGGATTAAAATAACAGTAAAAATTTAGCAGCTTTGTTCGCCAACAACAACAGAAGTAGATCCACTGCCATTCACTCGCGGAACTTGGTAATTGTACCAATAGCCCTTATCATTTGGAGAAGGAAAGTTAAAATCGCATTACTCGCGTTTATCGCGTCGGTGGAGGCGTTAACTGTCTTGTGTCTGGTCGAGGTAAGGTAGGAGAGGGTGAAATTTGCCTGAGAGACCACGTCTATATGCGATCTTTGCAAGTTTTGACGTAATTACTTTAAGTCTTGGAAATTTTGCATAAAAGCAGTTGTACAAGTCGTCACGCGATAGCGAATCACCTCATAGTCGTTAACACGGGAATAGTCATTATAAAAATAAAAAAAAAAACCAAATTAAAAAGCCTTTATAACAAATACTTAAATTTGAAATTATAAATTTCCTTAAATAAATAAATATATGTGTTACTAGCTTCTGCCCGCGGCTTCGCACGTGTTGTTTCTATGGAAACGTTTGGAGGTTATTTCTATCGCATGGGAACTGATTTATGGGATAAAAAAGTAGCCATGATCCAGGGTTAGACTTACCTGTATGCAAAATTCGAGCCTGGTCCGTTTAGTAGTTTTGGCGTGAAGAGGTAACAAACATCCATCCATCCATCCAAACTTTCGCATTTATAATATTAGTGTGATTTGCTAAGCTGCAGCCATTTGTTTCTATCCTCTGCTTTCTCTGTCCATGTTTTCCCCCCTTTTCTGCTATCTCGTCTTGCCATCTTTCTTGTGGTCTTCCTTTCCTCCTGTTTCCATAAGGTCCTTTCCAGATAGTGGTCCTGCGTGTCCATCTCTCTTCTCTTGACCGGATGAAGTGACCCGCCCATCTCCATTTAAGGGTTTGTGCGTGTTGGAGGGCATCCAGTATACCTATATATAGTTTTTTTATATTATATAGTTAGTTATTAATTAATTATTACATATATATAGTTTTTTCTCAGAGTTCTTTTGTTTGTCAGATAGTTTAATATTTAGAAGTCTCCGTTCCATAGATCTTTGGCATGCATTGATGTAGTTTTTGGTTTTACTGTTGAAAATCCAAGTTTGACATGCATATGTGAGGCATGGTAGTAAGCATGAGTTCATCACTTTTGCCTTTAGTTTTGTTGGTAGCTTGGATTTCATAATTTCTTTGTAGCACCAAAACTTGTTCCAAGTCAGTTTAATCCTTCTTTCAATTTCATCTAAGTTCCTTTTCTTCTCAAATGATAGTTATAAATAAATAATAAATAAATAACGCTGGACAATACACACAGCATTATCAAGCCCCAAGCTAAGCAGAGCTTGTGTTACGACTGTTACGAGTACTAGATAACGGATATACATAATACAATACACTACATAGTATAGGAGTATGATAAAATAAAAGGAAAATCAGAATCAAATGCGTTTATTTTCTCATGGCTTATTCCAACATTGTAACTTTACATCTACTAAATAGAAAACGTACGACTATTTGATTCTCTTCGCTTCAATCTTTTATAAGCTAGTGCAAAGAAGCGAAAAAGAAATCACTAGCTGGTTAACTAAATATCGCTTATCGACTAGAAAAACTAAGAACAGCAAGAAATAACGTACCTTAGCTTAACTGCCACAGCTGACGGGCACTCACTATTACAATTTCACACTATTAGTGTGTTCCGAGCGGACGACCGCTCCGTTCAAACGCTCCAACAAGACTGCTAGTTTCTACCTACCTCAAATAAGAATTTACATCTGACAGTTACTTTGGAAGTCTAGTATCAACAACCAAGTATCAACAAGATTGTAACATTGCTTCTAAAACTATCTGAACATAGTATAACAATATTAAGAGCTGTTTACGATAAAAACATTTAGCGTAAACAACTTCGTTACAATATTCGCTTAGTTTATACAAATCAAGATCTAAATTACATTGTTATTCCTTACAATAGATAGTTGTTTTCCTAAGTATAGTCATTAAATGGTATAAAATATGGTCTCACTCCTCGCACCCACACCCTATCGCGAAACAAAGAACAAACACAAGCGGCCAGCTCGAATGGTTATTAGCTGATAATCCACGGAATGGCGGAGATTGCCGCATTTATCGCTTTCCTTGATAGAAATCAGAATTCCGGGTATTGGCTGTTTTCCCATTGATGGAATAGCAACAATGGGTGCGCAACATTGCTGTAATTGTCGATTGTGTTTGAAAATTGGAAAGCGTCAATTTTTAGTTTTTTAATGTACTTAAAGGTATTTTAAAACTGAAATAATAACAAAGAATTTTTGCGATGCGTCGGTCATTTTGTGAACGGACCATTCTATAAGTAAGTATAATTGTTCTGTGCTATAATATAAATCTTTAGTGGGGTTCCTCGCGAAAGGGTCACCAAGACGCGCGGGCGTGTAACCACGTTCGCGACGCACGAGATGATTGACATCGATGACTCCGCGGATCTATGGGTACCTGGCTGCTCGCCGCCCGCGCCGGTGCAAACCACGTTTCATAAACCAATTCGTGTTCATCCGCAAACGAATCCAACCATAATCAGGTCACGGAGCCAATTGAGCATCGGAGCCGGCGAAAGATTCTCAGAGTTTTCCAATTACCGGATATCTACCGCTTCAGGCTGGTTTCAGTCGGTTTTTTGCCACTTTGTCAATATCGATTGGCAGGCGACTCTGCCTGATTCTAAAGCGCAGTTGTATGAAATGGCAGATAATGGGTTAATTGCAGATTGACGAGAATTGTTTCAAGTATGTGCATGCAGAGAAGTTAGAGCAGATTTGCACAAAAAACTAGTAGTAAGTAAGTAGGAATGTTCAAGAAGTCGGATAAACCAGCATTGAATTTAAACCTTGTTACGAGGCTATATTATAAGATCTTATTATAAGATCCCGAGGGAGGCACGAACTAGTGAAGCGAAACTTTGTTGACGTGAGCATAGACGTCAGGTGAGATAACGCCTGTTTTCGCCCAGTTGTTAGATACGTTCTGCCCCACGACGGATAACCACAGTAAGTCCTCCGAGTACACTTTCGAGAAAACGGAGGTTAAAGTTTTTTATACGGTTTTTGCTACCATGGTTCAAATATTAGACATATTTTTATTTTTGTCAGTTTCAATTATGCAAAGTAGTTTGTTTTATAAGTGGAATGACTTAGTTAGTCAATAAATATATTAATAAAATAGAAAACCTCGAAAAACTATTTATCTTTAGGAATATAATATATATATATTTTTCATTCCTAAGCATAAATATAGCAAGAAGGTGACTTACTGCGACAATATTTAGGCAGAAGAACATACTATAACAATGATTACTAAGTCCGTCTAGTTTGCGTATGGCTGAGCAAAATCTACTTGATTGTCACTATAACTTACCGCAGTTATGGCATGGAACTACTAATTAAAAATAAGATTTTTAGCATCTCATGAAGTGATTCCGCTTAATGTAGGTACCAATTTATTTATTATTTTCAGAAAATAAATCACAGCCAATTTTCAGGAATCACATGTTATTTATTGCAACATATTAATTGAAACACCATAATCTGTGTTTGTACTACTTTTTACATAAAAAATAGTATCAAAATGAGAAAATATTATTCATTAAATAAAACAAACATAAAGCCATTGCTATAACCATCAAAAACATCAATATAAATTATGCAAAGTATTTTTTTGACACTTTTATCACCGTTACTTATAGTTAGATATATAATTATCAGAATTGTGAGTGAGAGTGACCTTTTATTAATCTAATTTAAGATTTTATCGAGATTAAAAGTTATAAAAAACTATGAGATCTAGATGTATTAAAATTACGACCTTGTTTATCGAATCAGTCTTATTCTTCTGCAATAATTAATATTCTGTCAGTCTTCTTCAATTATTATCAGGCTTCAGCAAGTAGGTTTGTCGCTGAGTTGCAAACTGGAACATTTCGCCAGAAGTTTTTTCTATTTTCCGGCATTAATGGTACAAGCTTCTCCAAAATCTCAGCTTTACTCTTCTCACACGGTCGTAAACAGCATTTCTGCAACAGGGATGTTGAGCCAGATGGTGGAGCGAATGCTGAGGCTGACTAACATAGAAAAAGGAGAAGCAAACATAGTTAACGCAATTTACCAAAGAGACGTGAATTTTAATGAACATCCAGAAATATTTAACTTCGGTAATGAATACCGAAATTCGTTAGGCTACGTAATGTCAAATGATATATCAAACCTTAAGGCGAATAGTAGGGTGGATAGTGGCGCCACTACATATTTAATTTTATAATTACATCCACCCTACTATTCGCTTTAAGAAAATTATGTTTAAGAAAGAGTATGTCATTAATGTCAGATGACGAAGATGAAATCATGCGAATCCAAAACCAACTAGCTTTATTTGAAGATTCCGATGACAGCATTAAGGATAAAGATTACGTGCCTGATTCTGAAAATACGACCACAGATTGCGAAGATGAGGACGAACATACAAAGGTTGAAACTGATAATCTACAAAATCCAAAAAATTGTTCTACAATCATTCTAGAAACAAATTTGGCTTTGGTCAGTCACGAAAATAGTATGAGTATTTTAAACGAACTAATAAACCCGACTTCACCATTACACCCGACTGAACGGTTTAACCTAACTGAACCATTAAACCTGACTAGTAGTGTCACTGAAGATGGAAAAGGATTGACTAAATCTGGTTTACCTCGAAAGAGACGGGTAATTGAGGAGTCATTAGCAGAAAGGAAGAATAGAAAAAAGCAGTTGCGGGCTGAAAAACTATCTCTTAACAGTGCGTGTTCCGAAAGTTGTCGGAGGCAATGTTCAACTCAATTTCAAGAAAATCAAAGAAAATGTATAAATGACCAGTTCAGTAAACTAACCAAGGCTTCACAGGGGGTTTTTATAAAAAGCACGTCTCTGGTGGTGTCTGGCCTGCGTCTGTCATTTCCATGAACAAACTTACCTCACTTCACCCCGCACAGCCCCCGCTATGCCCCGCTATCCTTAGCAATAATACAGTAAGTAAGAATGTTACTTGTTTTTTTATAGGTAAAACTAAGTAAAAACTATAAGTTATTCCAAGCATAAATATAGTAAAAACGCTTACTGTGATATACATATGGGGTAATACATTATTTTAAAACTGATGCCAAAACATATTTAAAGTAAGTCTTTCTTACTGTACATTATGTTTTGTAAAGTTTGAAATATAAAATGTACGTAACCTAACCTAATGAGGGCAAAATAACTTACTATAAAAATAATTAGGATATTATTAAAATTCAAAAAATCAATTAACCGTATGTTTACTTACTATTAATATACTAAGAATTCCATACCACCAAACATGACTTACTGTAGTTTGGCTTACACAAACAGGAGGTTATGAGCCACATTTGCAAACTCTGAATATACAGAAATATAGATCTTTTTGTGCTGATTCCGAATATATATATAACTCAATACCGCAAAAAATTGTACTTACTGTGGTTATCTTTTGTGCGGCAGCGTTGTACGAACGAGTTCACACAAATTATTATTCCAGTAAAAGTATCGACCTGAAAAAATATGCAGAAGTACTTTTTACGGGCTTGGTCTATTAAGTATCACGTTTTTTCAGTGATGGCCAATGTAGTTTTAGAAGCGAGTTCACTCTCGATAGTTTTTGGATCCAGTTAACAGACGTCTGTAGTAGCGACGAATCCGTTATATCCGTAACATAACCTCCAGTAACGAGGGATCCGTTAAAACCAATCCTGTAAATACGGATCTTCTGCGTGTGTATGTGTTGTTTGTGTGTGAATGTACACAAAAAAGCGTATGTTCTCATTCTGAATTACGTTAAATGACGAAAACAAACAAGTCATAACTATTACTTTAAGTTGATAGAGGATAAAGATAAACAGAGATTAGCTCTGCTATAAACACTTAATATGCAACCAGATTGTGAATATTCACCCCAACACACGGACTAATGGATCGAATTCAATAAAGCGTACAGTGCCTACCTACAGTATAAACCTGCTATAAAACAGTGGGCAAGCACCCAACGCTCGCACATGAAACCGCAGTAAAAGCCCGGTCTACATTATTAGTTCATAACCAGCTATTAATAGGGATGGGGTTCGGTCGACTAGACTAGAACTTTCGATTTAGTTGTCTGTAAAATGTATTTTCCACAAAAGTGTTTATATAGTTTATGGATGTTATAGGCGAATGATGATGATGATGATTTGTTTCAATAGGTATGCAGTAAATCTATCTACCTATCAGATGGATAAGATTCCTTTTCTTTGCCATAGCAGCAGTACCTACGCTCGTGAAAATGTAAGAGTTAGGTTAGGTTAGATTACGTTACCTATTTTCACATTTTATAATGCTATTTAGAAGGTATGATCCAATTTATCGACGAAATTACGAATTTTGAATCGTTGGCAAGACAGATTTCTAAGAATTTCGAATTTTTTGACAATTCTAACAGAGAGCAGAAAACAAAGACATTCGTTCAATCAGGAATCTTGGCAGGAATATTTCTGCCCCTCCCTTTATCAAGCCCGGTGGTCGGACCCGTTGGCCTGGATGACCCTTTACGCCGCATAGGGGTTAAAGGTACGTAAATGATCTCATAAACACATTCACGGATTGTAATATTTTGAAGTGTTAATATAGATTTTCAGTGAGAGCTTATAGAATGAGACCAAATTGTGTAGTTGTTTAGGCCTAGTACTTTTAAATACTACCCGATTGTTCTCATAGAACTTTGAAAACTTACGCGATTGGTTAATGGTAGTTCTGCTGTAATAGTTAACATATTAAATACTAGTTTCTGCCCGCGGCTTTGCACGCGTTGTTTCTATGGAAACGTTTAAAGGTTATTTCTATCCCATGGGAACTGATTTATAGGATAAAAAGAAGCCTATGTTTGATTCCAGGTTTAGATCTACATTTATGCAAAATCAGCCCGATCAGTTCAGTCGTTGTGGCGTGAAGAGGTAACAAACATCCATCCAAATATCTATACCTACATCCATACATCCAAACATTCGCATTGATAAAATTATTAGTGTGAGGTGATTATTATTATCAGGTAGGTATTTTCGAAACAGAAAACGACTTCGTGGCCGACCAAGGCATCCTTGGAAGGATGAGGTAGACGACCACCTAGAACACTGGAAGGAGGGAAGCGATGCCTTTGCCCAGCTGTGGGACAGTACGAGCTCATATAAACAGGTATTTATTACAAAAATACCTTGTATTTTTAATGCTCTACGATTCTATCGTTTTCTTCGTTAGATTGCCTAGATAGGTTAGTACATTTAAGTTAGCTGTCTGGCTCCCATAACACAAGATCTGCTTACTTTGTGGGCTAGGTGGCGCTGTGTGAAAATGTCTAGTGCTATTTTATATCTTCTCTTAAGCAAATTTTACTGCTGAAACTCGCTGAAACCATTTCCCTCCAAATCTCGAAAATGTAACGATTCTTTTCCTCCATTCCCACGCGTCACGCACCCATCACTGCAGCCTCGCGCTATTTACTGTACAGTCATGATGTCAGTGCCACTCCATCCCATTAGTATTCCGTGCTAGCAACTGGATAAGGTAACCGCTCTATGAGATTGAGGGAAGGGAAGGCTCAGAATAAAATATGCCACTAGATGGCGTCGCGGGCGCGGCGCTGGAATATTGAGAGGTGATATTGAAAAAGACTTTGCTACTTTTATGAACTGGCAAGCTGGCGACGGAAGTGATAGGGTGATTGTGAAAATTCCATTGGTGTTTTTGAAACCTGATAGAAAAGAACTTGGCTGTTATCCATGCATTTTGGCATGCTCCGTGCAGTTATAGAATATTTTACAGTGTCATCTAGAGGTGATTTCAGCTCATCTAATGAATAAATGCTTAGTATTTCAGTTAAGAGTTTTACTCCTTATATTATACTTTTGAAAAAGCAAATTTTTTTAATAATAACCTATCACTAGCGTGTTCTTTAATTTCTTAATTCCCTGCAATTACAAAGTGATAAAGTGGTTAAAAAGTCACAGACTGATTAAACGCTCACTCAAATGGGTCACCACCAATTTACAATACCAACACAGCTTCATATATCAAAAGCGGAATAACAAAATAACGGAATAAACCCAACCATTTATCTAAACGAACGTCTGTTAGGGCTCGAGCCATAAATCAGTGAAATTAACAAGATTCTTGAAGGGCTGGTCGCTGGACGAGCGGCGGGGACGCGGACATGTCGCAGGGATAGAGGTGGTTTTGGCGGATGATTAAATGGTTATTTCTTACACACTTCTTACGTTTTAATTTCACGAAAAAGAGAAAGATTCATTTATTCAACATTCATCGTATTCTACAATAGGGTCAATTTGTTTAAAAGGTTCGTCGAACGTACGCCAAAAGGATTTGGACTTTTACTTAGAAATAGGATAATATTGGGCTGCTATGCTGAAAAAAAATATTAAAGGTGATATGCCTCGCTTCTCTGGACCAACAAACTTCGATTTAAACTTTGAATAGATTATTTGATAAACCAAACGTGCTAAATAAATATGAATAATATTGTAAAATAAACATGCTTGCACTTTTGCTCCAGTCAACAGGTTTATTCAAGTAGAAACGCATTATTTTGCTAGCAGCTACGTAGAGTTGGAATTCTTCAAACTTGCAACTAGGCCATAATTATAAAGTGTTCCGTAAAAAGCGAAGTTGAATACGTATTTCTGAAGGTACAAAAATAAATACCAATATTGTAGAAAAATATTCTTGGTAGAATAGTTGTTGTTGGACCGAGGTAACACAACTGACTATCTTATGGACTTGACGATAAATCTCTGCTCTGTCTATAGACGGCTCTCAAATCGTACTAAAATAAAATCTGACGTCCACCAAAAAGTCTGGAACCGTTCTCCTGCAGCAGACATCAAACATACGGCGGGACACGCCCTCGGCCACTGTCCTCGTCATCCATCACGGAGGTACCTGCCTGCTGGCGCGTGTGAGTGGCCCAGACCGGACACAGGTGACACAGCCTGAAAGAACTGCTGCGTACAAAGTAGTGATTAATGTGCTGTAAGTGAATGTGGAGTAGTTTCGGGAGTGAACGTCTGTAGAAAAGGAGGAGGTTATTAATACAGTACTTCAGAAATAAATAACAAAAAGCAGAAGCACACCAAACACATGAAGCTATAGGTACCTACTCAACAGTTCGCCAGTCTCACAAGGAGTTGATTTATGCCATCGGTATTTGTTTAAATCGAATGAAACTTGGTATCGCTAATTTATCGTCTTATTTATTTCCGCTCTGTCAAAGGGAAATCCGCTGAAAAGTTTGAGTTTATTTGCATTTAATTTTAGTTTTGTTTGATGCTGGGAATGTTTGAAGCTAGAGACTAAATGTTGAATGGGTTGAATTGAGTTGGTACGGGTGGGTAAATTACTTTGATTTATGAATAATGCTGGACAATTCACACGGCCCCAAGTTAAGCAGAGCTTGTGATATGGGTACTAGATAACTGATATACGTAATAAAATACATTGCATAGATATGTTTTTTATTAAACGTACGTAGAAAACACCCAAAACAACGGGACAAATATCTACAGATCGTACATACTTAAAATTTGTGCCGAAGCGAGTATAGACCCCGCAACCTCCTTTGTCGCGGGCAGACCTTTGCCCGCTGCGCCTCAGAGGTCGTCTTTCCGTAATACCTATTTATTTATTTTATTAAAACCCAGAAAATAACCAAAATAAATTATTCTAAGATCAAACATTTATCCTGCGGCGATAACCAAGCCCACGCACGAAGACGATTACATTGAATAGCTTCTCAAATAGGTAGGTACAATAGAAAGCTCTCTTCCAAGCCCTAATACCTTCTTACCGATCACATTCACTTTATTCAAATAAATTCATTTGAGTTTACAAACTTTTCGTCTCGAAATTCAGAGCAAAGCACTGTTTCCATCTGTAAAGGCATAGAGCATGAATAGGATAGAGTTGTAGGAGACTATACGTGGTGCCACGTAACATGCTTATGACAATTCTATATAATATAACATTATGTATAGAATAAATATTATTTATTATATACAGGGTGCCACAATGTTATACTTATTATATTCTGGACCTCGAGGGAATCAACTTGTGGATAACGATTTTTAAAATTTAGAACATTTTCAATTTTTTTTCAAAAATACAGTTATTTTTTTCTGCCTATTCGTGTTCTTTTCACCAAAAATAATGTAAGTCCTTTGAAATTACAAAGTAATAATGTAAGAACACACGTTAAAAACACGAATATGAATACAAAACGTCTCTAACTTTATTCAAACACGGTTAACAGTGTTGTGTAAAAATAATCGTAGAACAAACGTTGACCCCCTCGATGTCTAGAATCCCTTTCCAGATTCCCTTTTTTTCTTTTCAAATAATCATTATTTTTCGGATATTTCCGTACGGCAAACGTAACTATCGATAGTGATTATTAACGTCGCATGGTAACGCAATATTTTATGCCGAAGTTCCAAGAGGATTAATCGAACACTTCGCACACTTAGTTCCAGCAAGATAGCGCTACACCTTTTTTCGGCGAGAGCCAAATCCGTGAACAAAAAAGTCACAAAACTTCATAGCATCAAACATTATAGCAATCCCATCCCATTCGTTTTCGAAGGGGACAACCAATATTCATGCTACCAACCATGTCCATCAAGTTAGCAGCCTCACCATGAAATTTGGTGGTTTAAATTATGTCAACTACTAACAGTTAGTAGTACTGTGACAGAAATGTACCTTACAGCCCAAATAAATAACGTTGTATTCCTACGATAAATGTTTTAGCCGATACGATATGTGCGAGATTTCATGGGAATTTCCTCCCATTCCGCGCGGTCGCATTTGGGACGCTGAATTTCATGCCCAATGACTTGTTGAGTTTCTGTTGGGCGAAAAAAAGGATTTCCAACTGAGAGGACTGGCCGATTGGGCTACGGGCTTGAAGTTGGCTTGGTTGTTCGCCTTTTGAACGCAAATATTATGTTATGTGGAAACTCTTTTTGTGAATGATTATTTTTATAGTTTATAGTTTTTACTTACGGTGATTGGCTTAGTTTTTAAACCTCGTTTTATTCATGGATGCTGGTTTGCTGAAAAACGTCAGCGCGGTAACTACCTACCTATCCAATAACTAGGTACTTACCTTAGGCAAGACTTTAGAAGGCAAGTATTAATAATATTGAAGATGAATATCTATTATATTGTGAAATAGGTGAGTAGGTATTTTAATTTTATACATAAATTTATTTTATGTATAAAATTAAATATACAGGGTGGAATTTTGTAATGCCACCTGGAGGGAAAGTACTCTTATTACTGTAGATAGAAAATTTTACTCAAAGAAAACATTCCTTTAATTTTGAAACGAAAGAAAACTGCATTAAAAGATTTTCGAAAATTTGCTTGCCCCACCCGGGAATCGAACCGACTAAAATCTGTAAAAATAACACTCTGTGTTTTTATTGCATAGATGACAAATAGACAATCCAATTACTTAAAGACTACCCACTTCAATCCACCTACCACCTCGAACTAATCCGATCTGCGAACAATGGGTAGTTCTGTGAACACGTTACGGTCGGGTCAATTATAAGGATGAAATCTCTCTAACAAACTTAATAAATTAAATGAAAGGAAAACCATGAAATCTTAAATTATTTTAATTATTTACAACAAAAAGTCAACTAACTACTAATTGGTTGCTCAAAATGGGCTCCATTTTCTTGGATACACAAATTTATTCTTCTAATGAATTCATTTCTAGTAACTTTTAATAACGTGTTGTGGTGAATATTATAAATCGTATTCTGAACTTCAACTCTCATTAGATTTTTTACATATCCCTACAAAAAAAAATCTAAAGGGGTGAGATCTGGTGATCTCGCAGGCCATCTGATTGTTCCGTTGGTACCAATCCAGTTATTAAAATGGTTAATAATGTAGGCAGTAGTGATTCTGCTGTTATGGGCTGGAGCACCATCTTGCTGTAGAATTATTTGGTTTCGCTCTGCCTCGGGGAAACCATTTAACTCATTTCTTAAGAGATCCAGTATTTTAAGATAGAAGAGTCTGCATTAGGTACAAACACGTGCAAATTTCAATCGTCTTATCTAAATATTAATTAGTCATTTTAATGGATAAATGACGTCAATGATAATTATTAATTACTGACACAAGTACACTTTAAGTTAAAGTGCTTAACTTGACCCATTCAATTTATAATTTAAGATTTCATGGTTTTCCTTTCATTTAATTTATTAAGTTTGTCAGAGAGATTTCATTCTTATTATTGACCCTAACGATCTATGCAATAAAAGTACAGGGTGTAATTTTTACAGATTTTAGTCGGTTCGATTCCCGGGTGTGGCAAGCGAATTTTCGAAAATCTTTGAATGCAGTTTTCTTTGTTCTCAAAAATAAAGGAATGTTTTCTTTTAGTACAATTTTCTACCTACAGTATTAAGAGTACTTTCCCTCCAGGTGGCATTACAAAATTCCACCCTGTATATTAATTTATAAAATTTAGTATATCGTATAACATTTAGTTAGCTCATAGATAACTACAAAAATAGATTGAGTATGTCAATTACAACTAGTTAACTAACTTATACAAATTTTATCATAGTTTGACAAATTAATTACGGATGTAAGTGGGTTAACTACGAACATTATTTGTGTTGGAACTTGGAAGAGAGAGAAGATTCGGAGAGAGGCGGACGCGCGCGTCTAGAACCGCACTCAACCTGAAGATGTCCTTCATTATGGGATAAAACGTTGGTGTTCTTCCAACAAAAATAAGGTTCGTAGTTAACCCGCTTACATCCGTAATGTAATGAATCACAACTAGTATTTACCATTTATATCTATTTCTTAAAAATCTAAGCCGTCACCAGAAGGCAGAGAAAACTTCCGGTATGTGGCATGCTTTGATACCCTTTAGTTAGTATATTTCGCTCTCTGTCAATCGCTTATTATAACCTACTGTGTCTTTTGTTGTGTAGGTACTTACAGTTCGCCAACTCTATATACTAAAAACTGCCCTCTCAGTTCACTAATCCTTCAGTTCCTCCTCTGATTTTGAGTTCGTGTCAAATCGTATCGAGTTTTCAGATTGATTACTCCCTCCATTCAATTCAAAGTTTGCACAACGTACGGGTAGTTTTATGAAAATTTATGTTTAAAATAATGTAGCTAAAAACTGTCATATCAGGAGTAAAAGTATTACTGAAGTTTAACGTACCGTACAAAAGTGGCTAGCTACTTTCATATGACAAAACAGAAGAAATCTACTAGGTACCTATAACCCAGATGTACTATTTGTTAGTATGCATATAGTTTTACCCAATCTTATTATACACTAGACGATCGCCTCGCGGTTTCACCCACGTAGTTCCCGCTCCCGTGGGAATTCGGGGATATAATATAGCCTATGTCACTCCCTGAAAAGTAAACTTCCTAACGGTGAAATAATTTTTCAAATCGGTCCAGTAGTTTCGGAGCCTATTCAATACAACACAAACAAACAATCAAATCTTGCCTCTTTTTAATAGTATAGATAGCTACGATAGGAATTTAATTTAATTTTATATTTTGTATATAATATTAATAATTTGTATTAAGTTAAATCAGGTGGTATGTTTTTTATAAGTTATCTATGTACCCAGGTCTCAAATCTTATTTTAAAATTCTTCCTTATTTTTATAATCAGTACTTTCCGTAATGTGACCCTTTGAATTGTCGTACATAGGTTTCCTCGATACAGGCCTAGCCTAGTGAGGGAACCATCAGAATACACCTGTATGTAGATACGTTTACAACCAAATGTAGGTACTTACTCGTATACAACATAATCTAGAAGTATTAGATAGAACTTAGAAATAAATTATTGTTCATGTACCTATCATGTATCAGCTTTTGCTGTAATTTAATGTTTTTATCTTTTGTATCTAACTTATCGGAATGCCCGGAATGCTGGCAGCATTGCCACGATGAATGGAAGCCATTCAACGTGCTCAGGCTCAGGACCACAATTTATTGTTTTAATTCTAACTTTAACGTTTAAACAGTAATCAAATAAGTTATGTTACCTTTGAAAAGTAATACTATAATGACGCTACCAAAATTTTCAAAAAAGCCTAAATAAAACAAAACTCGAGTTAAGTTATAAATATTACTACTATTAGTACTTTTTTTAAAAACTTCATCAGAAGCGTGTCTAACAAGCCCCTGACAACATTATTTTCTCCAAAAATACACGGCACCGTAAAGACATGTCTTACCGCGCCGCTAATCTAAATTCATTTCCCTCCAGTGACTCGTGCGGACGGTACTCGACTGCACAATGAGTGATCGCTGTTCATCTCACTACCTAGTAAGTGCCCGTGACTTTCACTGCTGTCGTAGTATCCAAGCTTGGAGCTGACTTATGTTGTTAAATAATTTGAAATTATTATTTTGAATAACGAAACTCTAGTTGGTAATAAACTTATAACTTGCACAATAAGTATTATCAAAACCAGAGTTACCTTTTTATACAAAATCTCCATATCGGTTTTCGAAAGTATTTTGGGAAATTTAGGTTGGGAGAGTAAAATAAATAAGTTTGAGGGTTAGATTAGATGTTGGTCAGGCTGTGCGTCGTCTGGATGTGTTGCTTCTTTAGAGACTGACGCAAACCAAAGTCACGGCTTACAGCCAGTCACGCAACAATAGCAAATCATAAAACGCTCTGCCTGTTTCTAGAGCACACGTAGCAACGTTTGTAGAATGTCAATTGAAGGAAATGGGGCGTAGGTAATAACTAATAACAATTGAACAAGGCTTTATTTTGTGCGGCTTGCCTGATAATTTCTAGATATTTGCATTGAATGCCTTGATAAGGCAAATTGAATTTATGTACCCGTCAAGTACCTTCAAATTTTAATCAACTCATATGATGGGATTTTAATGGGTTGTTCTTCGGCCTTCTATTTCTTTTTCTAAATTACATTTGTTTTATGAAATATTTTTTCCTCTTCCTGAGCTAGCGTCCAAATTGAATCAAAATTTACCGTTGTATGGCAAGCATCCAAATTTTGGACGATTTTTGATAGCCTTTTTCGTCGATAATATAACCTAACCTACTTTACAACAAATTAAAATATTTTAAAAAGCTTATAGGAAGCAAATTCAATGGTCTCTGACGCGTGCGTCCTAAAGTCACTGTTTCGATCTCCAAAAATACTGAACAGATCAAAATGAAATCTGGCATACACTGAGAACGTAGCCATACCGTAGAAGCAGTATTTTGGATTTAAAATGGTAGGTACCTATACTACCAAATTACGGCACTTATGTTTTAAAAGACTAAAATAACGTTTTTTAAGTATTAAAGTTTTATTGAGCCATTTCAACAAACCGTTTGTAGCTAGGGTAGCTAATACTTGATTTACCTAGCGGCTAGCATTCTGTTGTTGATTTTGTTTTGTTTTGTTTTGTAATAAATTGTGACCTATTGTTTGTAAAAAACGATTTTAGGATCAGTTTAAAAATAATAAATAGCATTGTGTCGTGTATAGTGTCACGAGACCATAACGATTTGTAGGCTTGGCACATAATCAAGTTTCAATTTGCAGATTTTTCACACTGCGAACCAAAAGGTTCGCTACCTAGAGTACGGGAAGGTTTCCTCTTCTAAAATTTTCTTTATTCTCCACAATTGAAAATATTCTACCTCATAAACTTTATCTTACATCTTATTACAAGACTTCCCGACCACGTCTCGAAAATGAACATTCGTATTTTACAAGACAATAACGGCAATTCCGATCCTCCGGCCGAGAGGCCACAGCCCGCAGCCTACCCCGTAACACGCGAGTTTCACGTGAATTACGGAGTTACGTGACGAGAGCGCGCGATGCGTCGTGAATACTTGACGTATCTGCGGCCTTCCTCGGAGGTTGTTTATATTTGGCTGCGTGACTGTTTTATGGATCCTGTTTGGGCCAAGAGATTGATAGATAGATTAGGTGAAGATCAATTGTCTAAAGGCCGCCCCAACCTTTGCATAAGCCATATTCTCCTTACGAACATGGAAAGAAAATTGGCTTGGCTGCAAGGAATGTTGTCACCTTCTATGTCATGTTTATGTTGTTTGATGGAAGTTGCTGTCTTCTTCTAGACCTTATAGATAGGGATATCGTCGGCCACATCGACACGGACAATTGACGGTATGGCCGACGATTTTGGTTCCTTGCTGGTTGCCATGGGATGTGACGTGATCAAACAAAGGTTTGATAAACCATAATGAAAGTCTGAAAAATACTCCTTGTATATTTTTTCACAAAAATGTGGGTTTCACTATCGTGGCACAGGAAAATTAAGTAAAATTTATATATAATTTTTTTATTGGAAATGGTACTTAAGCATTTTACGACCATATCCTAAAGGAAAAGTCCATCAACTCAGACAGTGGATGTTGTAAGGCTACTAATGAAGGAGTCTAGGAGAGCAAAGGTATTCAACACCCCTACTGCGATTAGGTAGGTACCTACCACTCTGCCTGCCAAGCGAGTTAAATATGAAACTAAGAGCAGCCTCATTGTTCCGTAAGACTTAGTGTAGTGTAATCAAGGAATTTGAAGTCAGCTTTCAGCTTTTTTTCAAATTAATCAAAATTATTGTTTTGTAACATAGTCTTATATTAGTGTAATGACTTGAAGAGTTAATGTTTTAGTAATAGCACCATCTGTTATTTAGTACAATCAGCGCGGAGCATAGAGTAGATAGTTAGTACAAGGCTCGGAAAGATGTGTCGTTCCGAAAAGTCGGATATTATACAATTTTTGTGCGCTGTCTTTACACAAAGTCAAAATAGTCAGCACCGAAATGTAAAGATGGCGCTGATAGCGTCCTTCTCTTGGCCGGGTGGGTCCAGATTAATAAGTAACAAAACCTGCTTTATAACAGATAATAATTTAACATATTTTATATTAGATATTTTATTTAGATATCCACCGAGGGCGGATATCCCTTAGTCGCCTCTGCAGTGGACCAAGGTAGGCGATTGAGGCTATGACATGTTAATGTTACTAAATCTGGACGCACCCTATAAGTTTATTATTAATCAGGATCTATTATGAAACAATAACATACATAACAATTATACAAATAAAGCTCTGCCTCCCTTTTTATTTAAAGAAAACGCCTTTTCAATGTAGCTATATAATTGGCTAATTAACCCTACAGTAGTCGCGCACCTAATCGTAACACGAATGGTCGCGTGGGTTACATGTGTATGCCAAATATAAAGTGAAATTAAAAGTCTTGTGAGCTCTAAATCTTTTTTTAGGTAAATGATATTCTTATACTTAAAGCTTTCTTTCTAAGTAATAAAAAACAAAAACGAATCACAATCTCAATGTTTAAATAATCAAACAAAACAATTCTTCCTCATATTTGGCACTAAAAAGTACATATTTCGCCCTGATTGAGATTTATTTAATTATACCTAGTTTAATAAAATCATAGTGACAGGTTTACATATTAATATGATTTATGTCGACAACTTAAATAATAATCATCATAAACACCGTACAAGTTCTTCGTCCTTCCGCGGAGAGTTGGAGCTTCACCTCGGGTAACCCGCACAAAAATTTACGTAATCTAACGTAACTCGATCGCGAGCAATGAGCTGATTCACAAACAATGACTCCGACGGAATCCCGTTTTGAACTAAAACGGAAATTCGTCGAGTTCTAAACTTAATTATGTGGCAGGACAGGGTCTGGAAGAAGGGTCTGTTCTCTCTATAAGGTTCGCTTTTAAAAAATTAATGATGTGAAAATTAAAAAGAACCTACTTATGGCATAAGCTGCAATAATCTTCAATAATCTTTCTGGTATTTATTATTTTGTTACTCTGTTAATTTTAAGGTTTTGGTTTTCCCTCAAATAAATATAAATATAACAAAAATCTCAAATATTTGACGAAAATCGAAAAAAAAATTCATCAGGCAAACCTAAAGCTAGGTGTATGAAATAGGTATAGAGCTAGTTTTATAATAAAGTTACGAAATAAAACTGAAATTTCCAATAAGTCCTATGTGCCAGTTGTGTTTACGATGACGAATTTTTTTATCCCATACGTTTGGCGCTTTGCAGCGCATCTACTGGATAAAGAAGATCGAATTTTTGTGGGTTGAAAGCGGTTGAATAGTTTCATACTTATTGCGGATGTAAGCGGGTTAACTACGAACCTCACTTATGTTGGAGGATACCAACAACCGACCCGGTGAGATCTGCGCGAGAAGACGACTCTCACGCTCCGTAGCATCACCGAGCAGCGTGCCCCCCCCCTACTCCCGCCGCAGCGGTTTCTTCTATAAAATGTAAATCTCTTAGTGGCCGTAAGTTAGATTATTAAGGTTAAAACTGTTTAGACATAAGGGCTGTTGATTTTGTTTTAACAATAAAAATAAAAAATAAAATAAAATAAAAATCTTTGTTTTATTGAATTCGATTTTTTTTTATGATTTTGACACACAGGTTATTTTCGCTGAATATTGTTTATGTGTAAGCGAAAGTCTACAAATGAAGATCCTCTCTCTCGTTGCTCTAAATTGTATCTCTCTCGCTCTCTCTTAATTTGTGAAAACGAATTTTTATTTTATTCCTCCAATCCGACTCTGTTTTACCGAATACCTTTGGAACATAGATTACTTTCCTCTTTTAAAACATTTCGTGGTTGGGTCTCGCGTATTCGCTTACTGATTTATAAATTAAACTTAGTATAAAAAGCCACCTTGAGCCCATTGGTTTCCTACAAACTGCTAGCTTCTCCTAGCGACTTTGTATGCGTTTTCCGGATAAACAGTAACTTACAAGTAAATCCAAGTCCAGAAAGAACTATATATATTACTAGCTGCGCCCCGCGGCTACGCCCGCGTGGAAATTTAAAATTATCACTTAGGGGTATGAAAAATAGATTTTGGCCGATTCTCATACCTACTCAATATGCTCACAAAATTTCATGAGAATCGGTCAAGCCGTTTCGGAGGAGTACGGGAACGAACATTGTGACACGAGAATTTTATATATGTACATATAAGATGACACGACTAAAATGCATACGACGTGCGCCCAACCTATTACCGCATGCAAAGCCGAGCCCACTGCTCCGCGCGCGCGCTGTGAACTAAAAGTTTGTTTCCGGTAAATTTCCCGCCATATTGTTTCGTCTGTGTTTAGTGGAGGAGCCCGGGGACTCCACTCAAAACCCAATCAGCGAGGTCACGCTTCAAAAGTGAAAAAAAACGGATTCAATTATTGGCACAGCGTGACCGAACGGGGCGGGGGCGGATTGAGGACTAGCCCCTGGGAATAAAATAAAAGATACACAGGGATAAAATATAATTTACGGAAATAAACGGAGAAATAAATTTATATAGGCAGCTAACCTAACCAAATAAAAGTAAAGTAGGTGCCTGCATGTATTAAAAATAATATGCATCACTCGTCAAACCAAATTTGTACCACGACAGGAATCAAATCAGCAACCTACTGACTCTTAAACGGACCTTTACCCGCTGAGCCACAGACAGGTTTAATGATAATAAATTCTAATATTAGAACAACCAGTCAAAACTGTGTCTGATAAGCTGCTGCTATATTCCAAATCACATAATTTTTATGTACCAATAAAATATTAATTCATGTTATATAAGTATGCAATAGCTTAAATAAATAGGCTCTTTATGGCAAATGATTAGAATTATAGTATTATTAAATCTGTGAGCATGAGCACGTTTCGTGGTCGCGAATCTGACCGTAGCACGAGTCAATGTTGATTTTACGTTAGCAAAACAACGATCGCAATGTTTGTGAGCTTAATAACGATTATTAATTGAAGCCTATTTGGAGATAGTTAACATGCGGTTAATAGTTTAGTTTCGTTAACTTTACCCAAATGGATGTGAGCGTAACTACCGAAAGTTTTTATTATAAAAAAATAATAATTTTAAGTATTTCAAATTATTTTGTTAGCTGGATCGTGTTTTTTCGAGTTCTGAGATATCAAAGCTATGGCCAAGGACTGCCAGTGGAACAATCCAGTGGAAGAAGCTGTATGGCGTCCTCAACGTCAACCTCAACAGCCAATATTGGTTCAATTGGTAGAATTGTTCTTCAGGGGGCGTTGCTGTCCGCCCTGGAGGATATCCATAGGAAGAGTTGGGGTGGTGCAAATTCTAAGCCAGAACCATGCCTATGGCAAGGTGTATTGCCTACTCTAAGGCAAGCAGATTACACGGACGAAGCGAATGAAATAAGTTGGTTATAGGTAATTAAAATGGAAAACAGGGTCATATTTTTCCAAGGAGCCCCCTCAGCCCCGACCCCGATCCATCCCCTACGTCACTTACCCACCCGTGCGCTCGCCGCTACCGTCCAACTGGGTTCCTGCTGCATTCAACTCTCGCCTCCTACCTACATAAATGCGAACGATGATGATGTTAAGTCCCAAGTATAACTGTAAACTTTATAACTAACAACACGTAGGTAGGTACACGCTCGAACTTACTACCAACTCCTAACTTTTAATTGGAATTATATTAATTAACCGTTTCCCAAAATTTCACGCGAAAATTCATAAAATACGGTGAGAGTTTCTCGAAGAGGTATAATATTTTATCGTTGAAGTATGTGTGATTATGTGACTCAAATAGGCACGTAGATTTGAGTCACGGATTATACGAGTACACTGTGAGTTTTTTTTTTGTTGAGCAAAACTCCTAGTGAGTTGCAAAAATTATCAGTAAATAAATTCAAACAAATTGTCAAAACCTTGCTGTGCAAAAAGGCTTACTATAAAATATCAGATTATCTAGAGGATAAAAAAGCTTGGGACGGGTTTTGCTCCAACTCGAAAAATAACAACTAACAGGCTAAAGGTTTCTTCGTCGCTTCTTTACTTTAGTCTACATACCGAAGCGACAGAAATCAAAAAATATCACTTTATTTCCGTGTCAGTGCTTAGTTTTATGATTTGACCTTTTCTAAGTGTACATTTATTGTATTTATGGAAATAAAGAGTTTTTGATTTTGATTTTGATTTTGATTTTTATCTCTATCGTTATAACAATTTATTTGTATCGTATAAACAAAACATAACAACAGTTTCAATATCCTTCATTCTACAAAACTCAGGCTGCTAAATTCAAAACATTCGAGTGACAACATAACTAAAACCACGCACTCTAAATAATTATTTATTAATCGCTTATATAAATAAATAATGCTGGACAATTCACACAGCATTATCTAGCCCCAAGGTAAGCAGAGCTTGTTAAAAACGTATGATTAGATTTTAAAGTTTTGACTGTAAGGTAGATTGTAGCTGGAAAATCAGAAAAAAGCCGAGATAATGTTGTTTCAGATCCAGAACTTTATTCCTAAAAACTGCAAAGTTTTAGCCCGATTTATTCAGTAGTTTTAGCGTATTAATAACGAACACATATTTTCACATTTCACAAACTTAAAATAAAGAAGTCTTTTATTCCTCAACTACGAATTAATTTTTGCTTTTAAAACCTCCGTTGGCTGCCACTGTTAACATTTTCTACTGTTTCAATTCTTCTAAAAAAAACCTGTCGATTTTTCGTCTTAGATACTCGGTTACAGAACTGACGAATACCCTCATAGCTCACACGAACAACCTTTCACCCCGTCTCTGTTCTATCGTGGGAATTTTGTTTATCCAGTTAATAAATAAGTTGCAGTACGTCGAGTGTAATTGCACAGTATCGAGTCCTCGCTATAATTAATGGCCGAGATATACGTAGGTATGCACAATTTGAAATATGGCGCCGACGCGGAGCTACGAACGAGGCGAGCATGTTATAATTACATCAAGAAAACTGAGAAATCTTCGAACGAGATCAAAAACTTTGTTTATTTAAAAAAAATCAGTGCAGCCATTTGTTATGATGATGGTTCAAGTAGGTGTCATCGGGGATTTTAATTTTATATTAACATTCGCTTACTGTCTGTTAAATCATTAAGTTGTCGTCATTGTCATAAATTTCCAACAGCAACTACAAATTTTCTTTGAAAAGCCACATTCATTTAATTACCTACCTACGCTACGCACCTTATCTTATAATCTGACAACAATGGAAGCATTTCCGTAGCATTTGAATATTCGCAGCACATTGTAAACTCTACAAATTTCCTGTTACGAGGCTCGAAGCCTCAGAAAACAGATTTTTTTCTCTAGTGAGTTTCTTATATTTATTTATTTATTATAATAAGTTCACAAAGCAGTTTACAATCAAATTTATACACTTTATAATATAGTTACAGTAGTGAACCAGATTGTAAACCTAGATGTAAACATATTAACAAGATTAGAAAAGTGTTGCAAACATAGCCAAACAATTTCCCTAAAAATATAGGTACCTTATAATTACTGTTATATTTAAACTAATACATATTAATTATAATAGAAAATACGGTTATAACTTTATATAATATTACATATTATAGTAATATTATATAAAATTCTTACAACTATTACGACCCTATGTTGTGGAAACTTGATTTTTTTAAATTATGATCCGTCTTCAATATCTTTATTTAAATCTTCTCCAAGCTCTGTGGCTCCTTGTCCCATTTATGAAAAAACTTAAGAGCGGTAGCTTGAAATCTATCCATCTTATTTGTTACCTAAAGCAAATCCTTACTTTATAGCTCCATGCCTCATATTTGAGCATGCATAAATCTATATTCAGAATTCGGCAACAATACCTGTTTTTCCCAGCACCGCGCTCGTAGGTACATATGACAGACTGAAAGAACTGGACCAATATAGATAAATGGCTCTTAATGAACTGATTTTGTGCTTAATGGTGACAATTTACTTGTATGTACACCCATTAGTGGCCAAAGGGATCTAGTACAACGTTTTTGTTATTATAGTGCGTAAGCCTCGCACTCTGGATAATTTATAATTTCTAAGAAATCAAATAATATCGCAAAAATTTTCGACTTCGACGGGACTTGAACCCGCGTCCAAAAAATACGCGAAAAAAAATTTTGCGATATTATTTGATATCTTATAAATTATAAATTATCCAGAGTGCGAGGCTTACGCACTATAATAACAAAAACGTTGTACTAGATCCCTTTTTTATAGAACATATTTACGCCACACCGGAGTTTGCTGTTGCGGTGGACGGCTTTGTAGCCAACAACGGTTCACTATCACTGCTAGCATTGTCACTTTCGTCGTTCGTAAATACCTCAACACTACCTGGATTGTTATAGAGCATAGATCTGGCAGTAATAACCTCAGTCCGTGAGTAGGTACGTCAGGATCAGGAGGTATGAAGGATATTCATGATGATTCCGAGTATGACTTAGCATACTCGGAATCATCATGAATATCCTGCATAACAGCATCTAGCGCATCTTGTAGTCCTTTGTAGTTGTTTTCAATACCGAAACGATTTCCGCTCATTTAGGAATCTGATAAAAACATAGAAATTTTATATAGGGATATGGCCACTGTATCTGATTGGGTACAGTACCATTTATAACGTAATAATTCAGCCAAAACAAGTAATAGGAATCTAATTTATTACACGAAATGAAGATGTATTCTAACGATTTTATTACTAAATATGCCATTTACTTTTAATGAGTATAAATAAATAGTTGACAATGCACTCACCTTTACATACCGTTTCGTAGTCAAACTTCTGATAGCAAAAGTGGATAGAAAAATTCTGTCTACCCTCAATTCTTTTTAAATGGCGGAATTTCTGATGAAACGAAACAGATCTGCTGGAACCATCGATGGCTGGAACTAACTGTTCTCTATTTAAAAAATGACAATCAGGTGTACTCAGTCGGGTACCGCGGAGGCTAATGTGTTAATGGGGACAATGTTCGCGTTGGTACTTGTATAATATTATCCAGAGCTCTATTCTTGGGATAATTTTTGTAATATATACTAACGTCAACAACGGGGTAGTACAGCGTGTTACCATCGCCCAAAACTGATTCAGTCAACCACAAGCAATTGATAGCTCCATTTCTCTTTGTGAATGAAACCCCCTGATAAAGGGCTTAATCGCGCTAGGCATCTTAGGATGAGAATTCTGCTGACCCCGAGTATATTTCTAACAACTTATAGTCTGCACACAAAACTCTGAATTATAGTAATAAAGAAGCCCTGAAGAAGTAGGCTACTCCAGATTACTGAGAGTTCTCAAATCCGAGAAAAGGATTGCGAAAATAAATGTAGAAGGAAACTATTTGGCGTTGTGACGCAGTCGGTAATACAAATCGGACCAGGAATGCCCGGACCAATGAAACCCGTCTAGTGAGAGGAAAGCATTTTCATTGTTCAAAGGAATCTCAATAATCCTAAGAAAAGGTCATCTTTTTCGAAGGGTAAGATTTTTCGTGAAGACATGCCAGGGCCTTGTCCCCAGTCTATATATATATCTATAGCTGTGTCACAGAAGATTTGATTTTTTGTAAAATATCTTAATCAAACAAAGTAAGCATTAAGATCTACACAAATCACAGTAGTACCTGTGGTAGTACACACCACTTATTTACATTAGAATCCTGACAATCTTATATAATGTCAAGCTGTTTTACATCGTATTGTATCTAGTATCTAGAATTTGTAGGGTTTATCGTCGATAAAACATCTAACCGGTATGAATAATGAAAATTTTATTTCAATAGCAAAAAACCTTATACCTACCTATGCAGTTTTTATCTTCTTAAACATTGAACCCAACATTATATTCATTTAATTCATTCATTGAAGCTATGACTCATTTGAAGTCTTTTCTCTAACTATTATGGATTCTGAATCGGCCATACACTCCTATCTCAAAAGTCGTCCTGTATAATGCACACCAAGAACCAGTAGGTACCTACTACTAAATACTACCTAACTACTTCAGCACTATTAACAGGTTAATTTCGGTATTCTGCTATCTAGAACTTGACTTAGTTTTAATCTAGTGTCAAAATTCTATATATGTAATAATAAGTCATCACGATGTACTCCTGAACCGGAAACTAACAAAAGACACTCTTTAAAAACATAAGATGGTGAGGGTTTGTCCGTTCTAGAATGGGAGTCAATGCAGGCTTCTCAGAACAGGAAAAAAATACATAGTGATCTTCTAGTTTTGCATCTACTCCACATCCGCCAAACTTCGAAAATCACATACAAAAGCAATGACAGTTATCTAATTACGGGATCGCGATAACAGGGGGTGGGAGTGGGAGGGAGGCTGGATGCTGCGCCAGTCGCGCGCCACACGTCGGACGGAGCAGACGTCTCCCGCGCTGCAGGATTGCACGGAGCATGTGAAGTGATGGATCGTGCTGTGATTTGATTGTGCCATGGGAAGTTGTTCATTATGACTGTACTGCTTGTTTTCGGACTTTTTGTGGGTGAGTGATTGATTCGTTATTAATTATTCGTTCGCATGATCATAAATATATCTGAGAACTTTATTTCTTGTGTTTTGGATGAAAGGATAAGGATTTATTAAAAAATTTAATGTGACAGTATTTCGAGTGTTTCGACAAACTTTCATATTAGTTTCATTTCATAGGTACATACTTAAATGAAAACAAGAAAACGTATTTCTTTAGTCGTATGACTTTTGTGTTTAAATAATCATCATCATAAACATTCTCTGCATAGTCGTTGTTTGAGCTAGAAATGTTTGAAAAATAAATCTCCAATCTCAAAAAAGCGTTTTTTCCCCTTGACCTTAACAAATGCTTTAAATTGATTTTCTCTTTGACCATTCGAAACATTCCCAGCGGAAAAAAGTTACCAAGATAGGAAATTACTATTTTTAATCAAGTGACTGATCATACCGATCTCTTGATACAAAAGAAAACGTAAGTAAATCTTTAACATTGCCGACTCAACATTGTGTAAAAAATTAATAAATCGGTCACGGAAAAGAAAGAGCCCTATATGGGCTTAAAATTGTTTAATAATTTACAATCTTCCAGGCATGGCTAACAAGGGTTTCGACCCTGAACTCAAAACAACTTCGGTCGACGTAAACATATTTTTGCCATTTGAGGGATGTTGAATAATATCAAGAACAGGTTTATGACTTGTTCTATATACAGATGATACAGGGATACTTTACCTACTATTAATTATTAAGTAATTATTAGTGTTAATGGCAGCTACAATAAATTATGGGACATTGTAAAAAAAATGTGTCAATAAAAGAAAACTATTCGTCCCGTTACACGTATTTAAGAGACGAATTGAATAACTTGGATAACAACTCAAATCACGTAATAAAAAGAACTATACTTTTTAAGCATTTTTGTACTTTAAGTTCATTATGATCAGTCTTATAAGTATCAAACTCGTAGGTATAAGAAGTATGTGCGTAAACGCGTGAATATAACCATACAAATAAGTTGATGAAATGTCATTTGTAATTTTTAGTGAGTGGTTTCTGTTTGTTCTTTCTGTCCGGCAAAATAAAAACTGGGTTTCTGCAAGACAAGAGTGAATAGGTGTCTTCTGGGCCTTCGTGATACACCCTCGGCAACGTCTTTACTTTTCACCAGGGGAGATTGTGCTCAAACAAAGCTCTACTGACTAAAAAACAAGTTGTATTTGAAATACTTCATAAGATTGCAGCTTAAAAAGGGTGCAATTTCTTGGGATATTTTGTACATAACGAGATCCAAAATTCTGATTAAACCGACGCATTTCGTGTCTGAGGTTAAAAATACGTTTTTAACCTCAGACACCCAATCCGAAAAGGTACCTAACCGATGTATTGAACATGACTTCTACGAGCCTCGATAGATCCAGCCAATATCCGAACCCTGTGTGTGTGATTTTTATTGTCTTTGTTTTATATCCGGCTTGATATTGACTGAAGCAATATTGGCGTTTTGTATATTTCTACCCGACTATCCAGGAGGCTGAGTTAGGTATAAATCGAAATGTGTGAAATTAAATATTTTTCTTTGTTGAAAGTGGAATTTGTGGTATAATAAGTAGTCAAAAGACACCAAGGCAACTAAATTATACCTGCCTTATGGATAACTAAAACTGTCACAAAAATGACATTTCAAATCATTATCTTTCCTTCCTCCCGTGGTTCGATAAAATTTAACAAACGTCAGATTTTTGTTCCTCTTCCCACACCCCTAAAACCTGGGTCACAGAATTTTACATGTGCCAACTTTTCGCTCAATCTGACATACCTATACTCGTAGTTCTTAGTTCTTGAACTGACTCCGAAAACGGCCATGTTTCCGCGGTTCCTCCGACTGGCCAATAGACTGACCTACATGAGCACCGCGCAGCCACTTATCCAATCACCGCTCATATTCCTGGGTGTCGCTACACTCTGACATTTGTGAGCTCTGGCAATGGCAATTATGCAGTTTGTCAACCTGATACTTTCCTATATTTGCTACATTTAAGTTAGCCGGTGGCTTTTTCGTGTATCTTTGCAAACCTATATAAAAATGTCCTTTTTTCGTGCCATTTTCTCAACTTTTTTGTACGGATAGCTATCAATCCGTTAGTGTCATACTTCATTATTATTCAAAATGCTTTTACGAATAAATTATCTACATCTACGGACGACCTCCGTGGCGCGGCGGGCGATGGTCCGCCTGCAACGCTGGAGGTGGCGTGTTCGATTCCTGCCTCGGTACAAATGTTTGTAAGATCTACAGATATTTGTTCAGGGTGTTCTGGATGTTTACTATATATAATAAAAAAAATATCTATCTATGAAGTGTATTGTATTAAGTATATCTGTTATCTAGTACCCTAACACATAACACAAGCTCTGCTTAGCTTGGGGCTACATAATGCTGTGTGAATTGTCCAACATTATTTATTTATTTATTTTTATTATCTCTTTCCTGTAAATTTTTTTAGTACCTACGACTCATGGTTTTTGTAGAGTTTTATCTTAGGAGATTTCAGAAGATATAATCTCTGCAGAGTAGGTATGAGCCTTTCTCCTTATTGCCCTTCGCGTCGGGGTAACCTATCAGATTGGAGCTGGTAGGCAGGCGGCGGAAACGATCTCGCATTAGCCTGAAAGGGCTGACAGACGGGGCTGTACATTTTTAGTGTTTAAGTCATAGCATTAGGATGCTAGTGAAATGAAAGTTATGAATCGAATACGATTGTTTTGATAAAAACCTAAAATAATAAATGCAGAAATGATTTTTGTATGAAAGTGATTTTCTTGCTTTATGGTTTTAAAGGAAAAGTCTACATAGCGTAGAAGTATTTTTTTTAAACAGTCTTTGTAAATAGGTGTCTAGAGTCACCTATGCTGCATTTTACAATGACACCTCGTAAGCAGAGCCACGCACGCTGGCAGAGTAGTACAATACAATACAATACAAAATACTTTATTGTACACCAACAAAAATAAAATACAAGTGACATTACATAACACACAATTACAATGGGTGGCCTTATTGCTTAGAAGCGATCTCTTAAAGGCGTAATAGTAGTATTTCAAAAGATAATGCCGAGGGCCTGGAAAGGACGAGGAGGCCTACACCCAGCAGTGAGTGCGTGCGAGTGGCCGGAGTGGGGTTCGTTAATGTTGTTCTCAAATACATCAGTCTGATGTCTATCATGCCCAAGGGAGCAGTCATATTAAACGGTCTACGGATTAGGTGTTGTAAAGGTATTAGTCGACCTACACGTATTACAGTATTTTTGACTTGACTTAGCTCAAACTCTGATCGTATCGAGTAGTATTTAATAACTGCAAAATCGTCATTAAGAAAAATTATGTTTTTTTTACCCTATTTACAATTTATGTTTATTACCCTATTTACAATCATCTCTGAAAAGTGAACTAGGTATCTAAAAATATTTTGTTAAGTTAATAACATCAATCATACCAAGTAAGTAACTAATCTATTTCTGAGTCAGCAGGCCTAATTTTGGGATTTTATATATTTTTATAGTATTTTTGTATTTAAGGCATACCCTAACTTATCCACCAAACATAAACAATTAAACAGTGTTTAAGCTTGATAGACATTATGTTCGACCATTAAATACGAGTATGATCAAAATATCGTGGCAAATTCTCTTGGCAAATTCGGATCTAGAATCCAATATATTTTATGTATACAAATTTATGTATGAAAACGTAACTGAAACTGAAATTAGACAACATCTTAGTAACTTGCTGTTACTAAGATGTTGATGAGGTAACAACCACTAACCAGCACCATTGAACTTTTTGCAAAATCGATCCTCTCATTTTTGTTTGTCTTTAGGTTCCTAAAAGTTTCTAAAAATACTCTTTCTTCCTGCCTACACTCCTAAACGAAATTCGTTCGCAGAATCAGTTCAGGGCACTCATGTGTAGGTAAATCCAATTTGCTTACAAATACATTTCACTCGTTTCATACAGGGTTCCTTGGACGTTCTTACATAGGTGCCAAAACTCAACACTGTAAACTAAACAATGCTAACTTTAAGCTAATTCCCGTTCACAAACTTAGATTGAGGATTGTTTTTGAATTAAGTCACTCATATACGCAAAACTCGTTAATAATGGGTATTTTAAAACCCAACCAACAGAACCCAGCGCGAACAAGTTCAACTCACTCTTAACTGCTAACTGTTACCTCTACAGTTTGTATGGATAATGTAAGAAATTTATCCAAATGATTTCCCCACTGTTGAGAATATTATACTAGCAAGTAAGCGTTTCAAAGGGGAATTGCATCATCCATCAAAGATTCCACGAACAAAAAAATCAAATTCAAAGCTCTTGTGCTTTCTAGATGTTTAAGTTTCTTATTTAGCCACTCGGAGCATGCCCGCATTTGTGCAGTATTTTGTTTATGCCATGATTGGTCCCGGTCATAGATTGGTCACATTATGCGATTCTGAATCATTTGAATTTTGCTTTTCTCTAGAATAGTTCAGTTTAATTGGAAGAAGGCCTTCATATAAGTCTATGAAAAATTAAAGTGCTTTTAGTAGATATTTCAAATATTTGCAAACCTAATAAAATGTGGTAGTAAATAAATTGAAATTAAACTATTCAAAACGCAGGAATGGTCCCGTGTTTGAAATTTTCATTAATTCAGAAACAGTTGATTAATTTGTGTCCTAAACTTATTACTTTTGTGTCCGTCGTGCCCTATCCGAATTACAAAACTCTCGTTTTATCTCCAAAATTTAGCAGAAAAAATCTTTCATCCCGACGACATCCAAAGCAAACGGAATTCCGAATCCCGCGCCTCCAGATTATCTCGGCCCATCTGCGCGTCCTCATTTACATTTTCAGTTTTATCCCTCTCAGTAATAAATTAGTTTTTTCTCTGGCATTTCCATATTTTCGCAGTAAGATCGTCTGGTGTGAATAGAACGTCATGATTTGGTCCTTCGCGCCGGGTTTATTACTCAAAGCAACAACGGGCGTAAAAGTATTTCTGTGTATTGTATAAGATATATTACGTCAAAGCTCTAAGAGCTGTAGAAATAACAGCGGAAGGTTGTATAAAAGGTCTAATTCTAATTCTAATTCTGAGTGGGGGAACTGGGATCTGCACTGACATCTCGCTTTGGAGTGTATTGTGCATTGTCCCCCTGCCTAACCAGGCCCTAACCAGCCCAGCTCCTTGAAGTACCGGAGCAGGACTTTTGGCGATTGACAGCTTCGTTTCAGCTTTTCTGTGGGCGAGGATGGGTTAGATCCCTCTATGAGAGTCTTCAATCCCGTTACCCGTCTGGCCTCCTCTGTGGCCGTGCAGTGAACCACTACATGTTCCCAAAAGTATAAAAGGTATTCGTTGTATTTATTTTTCTTCAACATACCTACTAATATCGTAGATGGCAATCATTCCGCTTTCAAAGTCTACAATTTCCACCAAACAATCTTCTACTATTCACAGATTTGCTCTCGGTACAGCATCAGCCTCTTGTAATAGAAATAAATGAAAATAAAAAAGGTAAACTGAAATATTTTATAAAATATTTCGAAACAAAAACTTTCTTTGGAACTGTAAGCAGATGGGATTCCGACTGCCAGATGCTGTTAAATAAATAACTGGCATGAAGAAAAGTAGCCGAGAAATATTTTAAGAAAATATTTGGATATTGAATAGTTCCTTCTCACGTAGGAGTATCCAGGAAAATTGTAATTTTTGCAACTTAAATCCAATTTAATCATTTTGAACATTTATACAACGCTGATTCTATTCATACGATTAATTTCATAACATCATTATACTATTTCACCAAACGATGTCGATTTGATTGGGTTAGGGTACATCTGGGCCGAATCTCAAACTGATCCACGGACGAGATGTCCACTTCACTTTTGAGTTAGGGTACATCTCGTCCGAATCTAAAATCTCTTAGTTTTAGATTTACCTTGATTCGTATTGACATTTACGTATTTTTTTCCCATTTCGTCATCTTTTATTTATTTTTTTCTAATCAGCGCACCTTAGTTTGACACAATCTCACTTGATAGTAAGTGACGATATGACTGGAGATGTTTCACGAAGGTCTAGACTAGAAGACACCTATTCACTTGCGTCTTGAAGAGACTCATAAAATACCTAAGTATTTCATGAGTCTCTTCAAGACGCATTAGTGCCATGCGAAACTTCTGCAAACCCTTTGTATCCCTTACTACGGGGCCATCCGAAAGATGGAAACCCTTTCTCGAGCCAGATAGGCTGCCGCCCTTGAGGATGCCCGGCCTTGACTCTGGGAACGTTATTGTTATGTTGCTACGGCGAATGTCAACTGAGAGTTTAGATCAAATACACTTACCTTTATTTTGACAATCAACACCAACGTAACAATTTTCGTGAAAACTACTGCATAGAGTACAAGTTACAGTAAAAAAGTACAGCACTTGTAAAAATTCTCACGTGGAATGGACAAGGATATTTACAAGCTTTCGCCCGCGGCTTTCAAATCACAAAACTTAAAGTGACTTATTTTCTATAAACCTTGCAGAAATCTTGCAGCTATCCTCGATGTAGGAGCACTTATCCTAGCCTTTATGTTATGCCAGGTCTAGAAGTCGAAGGTCGTTCAGTCGTTAGTTGTTTGGGCGTAAAACATTACCGACGACTTGTACTCAATGATTAGTGTGAAGCTATGTAGGATACTTGGGTTGTTTATTATAGTGCTTAGGTAGTTTGTATTGTGAGGTTTTATCGTTATGCTTGTAGAATTTACGGTTTTATTAACCTTTAATGTTACTCCCATAATCAAGGCTAGAGCCCTAAATTTCTAATCTCCTCGGCCAGTCAGGCTGTAAAATCTTCAGTCGATAAGGGACCACTCGGCTCGATGTCCATTTTGGCAGTTGTGACGTCTGCGGCAAAGAACGCCGTTGTTCGGGTAACTTTCGCCGAGTTTACGTTTCAGGGGATGCTAAAGCCTTACGAGTCGGTCTCTAATCTTGTTTTGGGATGATGTTCGGATAAAATAGTTTGATATTCTTACTCAAGCCAGATCTTTTGAAGTTTAACTTTAATAAAATGGTTTATGGTACGTCCTGTAAGGTATTAGGAATAACATAATTGACACCTCTGCTATTCGTTTGACAAGCAGAAAGTACACACATCCCGAAGGTGTGTTTATAAGTATGAGTATGTCGGCATGTAAGAATTGTAATGTAATAATTTGTAATGCATTTCTATCCATCTGACACTTAACCCGTGACTATATCTAATCTACTTTATTATGAACTAGCTTCTGCCCGCGTCTTCGCACGCGTTGTTTCTATGGAAACGTTTTGAGGTTATTTCTATCCCATGGGAACTGATTGACAGATTTAGACTTACCTGTATGCAAAATTTCAGCCTGATCCGTTCAGTAGGTTTAGCGTGAAGAGATATTAAACATCCGTCCATCTATCCATCTATCCATCCATCCATCCATCCATCCATCCAAACTTTCGCATTTATTTGTGACTAGTTTATGCCCGCGGCTTCGCACGCGTTGTTTCTATAAACGTTTAAAGGTGATTTTTATCCCATGGGAACTGATTTATGGAATAAAAAGTATCCTATGTTTGATTCCAGGATTAGAGTTACCTGTATGCAAAATTTCAGCCCGATCCGTTCAGTAGTTTTGGTGTGAAGAGGTAACTAACATCCATCCATCCTAGTTAATGATTATATCGGGTATTTATCGCGTACCTTTTGTTTTATTTCCCCTACGTTTCTACCGCGTTACAGCGATCGTGGTCACGGGGCGACTGGATGTACTCGGAGTTACAGCCGAGAATTGACGGCAGTATCCACGACTACCCTCAATTCGTCTTCAGAAACAGGAATGTCCAAGTTCACATTGCGACACACTACACTGACCGTGTCCGATTGAATACCCGATATAATCATTTATTATTATTTTTTTCAAAAGCTTTGTTTGTTTATATTATGACTATGACTACATTGTGAGGAGGGTGGGAATCAGTAAAACCGGCGATACAAGCCCGCAAGGGTAAGAGATAAAGAGAAGGCCTACACTCCGTAGTTAGTTTCACCGCCTGGTTAGATAGAGGATTTATGGTAAGGGACACGTATAATTTCTGCGTCGACTATCCATACCTTATAGCTACGAGGGTTAGGTGAGTGCCCCGTTCACAACCACCCTTGAAAGGATAAATTAATATAACCAACAAAGAAAACGTTAACAAGGCACTGTTTCCAAGAAAACCCCTCGCGAAGTTAAATGACAAAACAAAGGAAAAGTTATTAAAATAATTTGCACATTTATTCCAACTTCTACTATCCAACCACTTTAACACGTTAAACATAAGTCCCTTTTAAGTTTGCTAAGAAAGCTAACTTAAAATATAATCCACTTTCAAACTTGGTAGTAAATAACTTACAAACTTTTCCACATCAGTACCTTAGCTCACAATATTCATGGTATTGGGTCAAAGAAACCCTGATGCTGTGTGCCATAAGTCTTCGAGATAGAGTTATAAATGCGAAAATAAAATTGGCAAACCTTCGAGGCGTTTGTCGTAGTCGCCATTAAAATGAAATTTGAATTATGCTACGACAGTTCTATTGAGTCAACTTTAGACTTTTGCATTGAATTTACATAAATTGAGTGCACCTTGGCAAAGTTTCAATGACTATACAATATTTTGCGTATCGTTAACTTGTTTTGTGTGTTAAAAACAATGTTTTACGCTTGTTTTTGACTACGAGTCAAAGTTGGAGACGGTGCAAGGCAAAGTAGTTTGGTAAAATGCTTGCGGTGTGGCCTCATCTGTACCTGATTGTTTTTATTATATTTCAACAGATTGAGTGCCTAGAAGATTCCACAGAAAATACGGACTATTCCGCCCAGACAACCGGTTCAAATGCCATGCATGATCTTACGTCTGTGACGGTAGACGTTACATCCAACCTGGAAATAATTAAAATAAAAAAAAAATACATTGATTTCTATCAAATGAAACACTGCTGTGACAACTTTGGAGCCCAAAATTAGCCTCATTATTGTACCAAGAATTTTATATCAAAATTTCATAAGATATTTTCTGTAAGGGTAAAATTCAAGGCGTGGCAATAAGGAGTCGCCAAGTAGGTCGGTCGTTTTACCTTTTGCATAAAATCCCTCTGAATTGTATTGTTAAATTATTAACTTAACTTACAACTCAAATATGTATGAAACAATAAATATGAAATGTAAACTATTTTAGATAATTCAAGAACTTTACGAAATTTATTTTTAAACGAAATTTACTTATAAGAAATTGTGCCTACTTTCCCAAGTCCGGAATACGAAGCCTCAATAAATTGCGTTCCTATTAAACTTTTTGAAAATCAGAAACCAATCGCATGCCGGCCTCGGCAAACTTATTCTTAGCTACCTACCTACGCCCTTGTGCTTCTTATCTGTAGCCCCGCTAGCACTTTACAAATAATTTTTATTTCCTTTGTTTTCCCGTTAAGCTATATTATATCAAAAGCCCATCACTAGACACTTCTTTTGTTTGGGTGCCCTTACTGGGACTAACATAGGCGCCGTAAAGGGCATTGGGTAAAAGTGGCGTTGTTTTTGATGGTCCGCGGCCAGTTAAAAAACTATTGCCATTAATTAGTACTCTGAAAAATGAGCAACTTTCATTACTACAGCCACTATCTAAAATATATCGGAAGCGAGATATCGAATGGCAAAAAATCATAAAATCATCGTCTAAATAAACAAATAACAAGACTTCCCTACAGTTTTTAGTAACCATTGCATTTCATAGAAGTAGTAGAATGAAATTAAACATAACGAGCTCGATTGTAAACCGGTCCGGAGCTCGGTTCAGTTATGCTAACCAATCACAGCGCTCTATTCGTTTACCTGCGTGACGCTATCGCTCAACTCGACAACCGACCCTTTCTTTACTCACCATCTGACTTTCGTGTTGTTTGCGTGCGTAAATAAATAATAAATATAATAAATAACAATAATAAATAATAATAATAAATAATAATAATAAATAGTATTAGAAATAAAATATTATTGATGGGATACTGTTTTTTATTCATAACTTACTCGTTCAATACGTAAAATAATAGTATTTTTGAAATTAAAGTGTATTTTATCACTAACTTAGATGACATTGTTCTCAACTTCAAATTCGAATATTTCGGCTCCGATATAAGTTACGGCGTATTTTGTTTTTTATAATGAATATACAGGTGTATTACTTAAAT
Source organism: Eupithecia subfuscata (assembly GCA_963564075.1). Taxonomy (NCBI): domain Eukaryota; kingdom Metazoa; phylum Arthropoda; class Insecta; order Lepidoptera; family Geometridae; genus Eupithecia; species Eupithecia subfuscata. The sequence goes on from OY751102.1 coordinate 666,805, forward strand.
TCGACACAAATTCCATCAGTGGCCGCATAAAAAAAAAACAACGCCACGACTCCATACAAACTTACCCAATGCCCTTTGGTGCCCTAAAAACGGTCCCTAAATGGGAATACTTCGCAATAAGTACTTAAGGGGCGACTCTAACGAGTTTGGTTATCAAACTAGGCCTAGATCTCAGTACTCACGGGAAACCCGGGATAAAAATTCGAATTAAGTAAGTATATAAAATGCATATTTTTTTCTTTAGCGATTAAAAATAATAACGATATAATAAATCATGAAATGGTACTGCTTCGCAGATAATTTGGTCGAGATCTCAGGAACCCTACGGTCTATAGAAAAGATTTTGTGGTCTGATTCGTAGGTTATTACTAGTTCCTTACAGTTTTTTCATAATTTGTATAGTTTTCTTGTAAAAGCCAAAACATCATTTATGCGCTTACGCCCTTCCAAAAACATAATTATGCTGTCCCACTCCTATGAACGCGAAATCCTATGCCTATCCTTTTCACAAAATGACGCGCAATGCGCACCCTTAACAGCTAATCTACCTACTACCATGAATCTCCTCTGACTTATATGTCTCGAAAGATCATAATTATAATATATATGTACCTACTTTCTTACATACCAATTTCGTCCCACTGCTGAGCAAAAGCCTTCCAAAATAAATCATCCGATACAAAACAGCGGCGCACGACACGGGCCCTGTGTCAAAATTTATCGGTGGCCCTCTAGTGACCGGCGCAGGCGGTAGCACTAGGGAATTTGAAAAAAACATTGAAGTTATGAGTTATAAAATGAAATAAATTTGCCAGAGAGTTCCCAAACATAAAGTGCATTACACGAGCTTGGAATCCCGCCTTCACTATTTTATGCTCTTAGCAAAATCATAAATTTGCACACAATTCCCGTAAGCCAACATAACCGTGTTGTTTTTGTTGACTGTAGTTAAATACGGCTGTGATTGAAAACAACGCTGAAACTAATTTGCGCGTTCCCAGTGCGTACAGTGTACATTGATGGCTGTAAATTGTGTTTCCTCATTTTTGAATTGAATATTTTACGTGCGTAATATGGGAAATGTTGATGTTTTTTGAAGATAACCAATCGATAATGGGAAATTAAATGTAGGTAATGTAAAAGTCAAGTACACATTACATTGATAAGTACCTAGATTTATAAGTTAGTATCATAGCAACGGCTTTTGTACATTATTTGTTTTTGGAAGGAATTTAAAAAAATGAAATAACAGAGAAATATTAGATCATGCTTAGAATCCGTGTAGGTTAACTTAATCAATTCTTCTGATAATGAGGAACAAACACCACCTACCTGGTATGTACTGGGCATTGCAAGCGACAGAACCAGGGATCCCCAGATCCAGTTGGATGGCTGGCCGTTGGGCTTGGGAGTCACACACAACACAACACTCAGGGGCACTGTAGCAGAAGTTCATAGTTTGTTGACAGGACGCCTATCTAAACAATTATTAACGGTGAATGCCGAGAAAAAAGAACGTCTCCACGGTCTCAACTGATCGGCGCGCAAAGCGGGTGTGTAGAGCGAGCCATTCGTAGAATTCCCCAAGGCTTGGAAGGAAGTGTCAAAACTATCAGTAGAATCGAACAATTATCCTCTCATGTGGCACGCCCCGCGCCCCGCTATCTCCGTTGTGTGGCAGGTACTTCCGCAAAATCCGCGGAAAATCCGCGGAAATACATCATAATGCATTATTTCGCTTATTTCTTGATTATTATCTACTAACACCTCGTAACATCTATATATATATGGATTCTCCATGAAATTTCCTACAAAACAGCGTGGAAACATTCTGATGTTGTATAACGTAATCAATGAGGTTGATTAAAATTAAATTATAATTGCGGAAAAATGGCAAAATTTTAATAATTTTTTAAAAAATCATAAAAAAAAACTTTACTGTTTTTATGTTCAGTTTGAGTTTTATTGTAGAGATTTACCATCATATTATTACACTAAACACAAAAAAGAACACATTTCCATGCCATTTGTTTTAAATTAATTTTTATTCAGAAAAAACGATACAAAAAGTGGCGCGGGTGTCAGATTTCAATTTTAAATTTACGATTTTTTTTTTAAATTTCTTCTTAACTTGGTTAGTTTATGGTTTTAACGTCAGCTTGACACTGTCAGTCAACTTTTAAGACATTGACATGGCTGAAAAGTCGACTCTAAGTACATAAATTCGACGAAACAAAAAACAACAAAAAAAAATCGGAAAATCGGCCATAATATGGTCGCTTGCCATACAACGGTTTTATTTGAGAAGCCATATTATGGCCTCTTGCCACATGAGAGGGGGACAAAATAACGGGACCACGAGAAAACAACCTATTTATAGGCATCATCGAAATGTTTGTCAGAATTCGTTATTTTCAATTCAAATTCCTTGGCTCCATCGGTTTGTTTCATAGGACGGAAACTACGTGTCGTGGTTAATCGTGGCTTACTGTGAGTGTGCACACTGATGTGTCGTGTCGTGGCGAGCTCTGGCGTTATTTTTTAACACTACATATCGAACCTTTGCAGGGTTAAATCGTACTTATTGTCCTCTTCGGATTCTAATAGTGATTTGAAAAAGACCTTTTTCAATAAAACTTTTTGTGGGCAAAAAGCTTCTGAGCATATCTCATCAATTTATCCTTAAACTCTTAACACATTGTGTCATATAAAACTTTTCGTAAGTTCGTTTTCGTACAAGTTCAATAAGCTAGTCAGTCATTTATCTGAAACACGCTGCAAACAAGCCTCCGCTAGTTGATCACGCCGTATAATGATGTGCCACAAGCCACGCGGTATAGAAACACATTTGTCTGTTGTGTCCCCCAGCGACCGCACCGATCTGATGCAATCGGTGACGAGCAGTCGGCGCCACGACAGAACGCGTCACGACACGACCTAAAAATATGTCTCTAACCACACTAACATTTGTGAAACCGATATGCTACTGGCGCGTCACGACACGCCACGTTTCCGTCTTTAAGGTTTCACCATTTTGTTATTCTAAGTTTGATTGTTCCACGCATAGAGAGAAAGACCCTGTCCCACTAAGCCTATCCAGAAAATAGCAATGTTATTATTGTTTTAACGTTAAAACTCTAGCTTGATTATGAAACTTGTATTTCAATTGAGGGTTACCTAAAAGTTATAAGTATGCATGTATACTATGGAAAGCAGGCATGAAAAGAAAAAAATAATTTGACAAAACGTTTCACAAGTGGGTTGGAGTTGATATAGACACTAACGAAAGCGATCTGGTTGTTCCAGTGCTGGCTGCGGCGCACAACATCACGCAGCTGTCGGTCCCCGGCTACGGCGACCCGCGGCGCGAGGCCTCGCTGGCCTGCCACTACGAGAGCGCACCGGGCGACCCCGCGCTGCACTCCGTCAAGTGGTACCGCGGCAAGGACGAGATCTTCCGGTACACGCCGGCCCAGCAGGTCAGTACTGCACGAGAGCTGCAGATACACGCCAGCCCAGCAGGTCAGTACTGCACGAGAGCTGCAGATACACGCCGGCCCAGCAGGTCAGTACTGCACGAGAGCTGCAGATACACGCCGGCCCAGCAGGTCAGTACTGCACGAGAGCTTCAGATACACGCTGGCCCAGCAGGTCAGTACTGCACGAGAGCTGCAGGTACACGCTGGCCCAGCAGGTCACTACTGCACGAGAGCTGCAGATACACGCCAGCCCAGCAGGTCAGTACTGCACGAGAGTTGCAGGTACACGCCGGCCCAGCAGGTCAGTACTGCACGAGAGCTGCAGATACATGCCGGCCCAGCAGGTCAGTACTGCACGAGAGCTGCAGGTACACGCCGGCCCAGCAGGTCAGTACTGCACGAGAGCTGCAGATACACGCCGGCCCAGCAGGTCTGTACTGCACGAGAGCTGCAGATACACGCCAGCCCAGCAGGTCAGTGAAGTACCTATATAAAAGTACCTAAGGTCCAATTTTCAAAAAAAAATGTTTCTTCCACTTTGTAGCAAATGATCTAGGTAGGTACCGGAAAAGTTTTCGAAAAATACACTCTTACTTTAGGTAGGTAGGTTAGGTACGCACCATTTCAAACACAACACAACACTCACATACCTACTTTCACTTTTTTTTCTTTAATTGGTCTCCTCCGGGTTCCGTTTGCGGAATGAGGCTTGGAAGCGGTCCATTCTGCTCATCGCCATCTCCTGCTGCATCCACCGGCCATGACATTTTCTGTAGATCCGCACCGCAAAGTACAGGAACAGAATCACCACAATCGCCAACATGACGAACATCACAATGCTCATGCGGTCCATGTGCCCACCGATGCCTGCTAGAGTTGCCTGCATATTTCCTCCGGCGTTTTCGGATATGAACACTTCTTCTTTTCCAATCGTTGAACGGCACATTTTGATAATTTTTCGGCGTTACGTTTTCGGCAGGGTCGCCACGAAGTGTTGTAACTTAAAGGGTTGTTTTGAAGGGTGTGAAAGGAAAGAACCTTATTTGTTCATGGTTGTATATTGACTGAATAGAGTAAACTAAAAGTGCTATGCCTGCACAATGACATAGATTAGATAGAACTTACTTACTACTCGTAATGCTAACCTATGTTATAGTAGGTACCTATAGGATAGGTACTTCAGACTGCACGAGAGCTGCAGATACACGCCGGGCCAGTAGGTCAGCATTGCACTTGCTTTGATTTGCGATTGGTGATCGCAGTAGAGGTATTGAATACTATACAGAAGGAAGCTGCTGCTTTTTTGGAATTGCATCCTAGTGTGTTCCTCCGCAGCCGACCACCCGCACGTTCGACGGGACGGACGGGGCCGGCGTGGTGCGCGACGCCTGTGACCAGCGCAGCTGCACCATCGGAGTCATGCTGCCCAGGACCTACAACACGAGGGTCTCCTTCTCCTGCGAGGTCTCCACCGAGGGGCCCCGGTTCGCGGTCGTCAAGCAGACTAAGAACCTTACTGTTGCTGGTAAGATCAAAACATCTTCAGCCTAGAGGGATACGAGATTATAATTTTATTAACTTTAATTATTAACACAAGCTCAGCTTAGCTTGGGGCTAGATAATGCTGTGTGAATTGTCCAGCATTATTTATTTATTTATAATTTTATTATTTTTGCACGGTCAGCTCAGGTCAGCTTTGGGTGCGCAGTGAGACGAGCTACGTATTTTTGCCTGTTTTGTAATAGAAAGCCTTCTAATTCAAAAACAGCAGCGGCAATTAATTTCTAAATATTATCACAGATACTACTGGTACATCCGTCAGTGCCGTCATGAAAGCTGCCCGTTTGCTTCTGCCCACGCAAACCTTTGAACTTTTCTAACGAGCCGTGTTGAACGAGCCGTCAGAATTCATTTGTTTCAATTTGATCCTTCAGCTCCAACAACGCATTTGGTTTCAAATTTATATCAATATATATAAATTGTGCGTACAGCTTTACTTAAAAGCAATAAATATGTGAATGATTAGATATTTTAGGTAATTCAGTAGTCTTGCATAAAATGTTTTGTTTCTATCTTCAGAAACTGTCAAGCATTCCCCCATTCAACCTCTCCTCAGCAACCATTATTTGTCCGCAGTGGTGTTAAAGGACTCGCCGGTGATCCTCGGCGTCCCCAGCAGCGTGCAGCTCGGCGAGGAGGTGCTGGTCAACTGCACCACCTCGCCAGCCATGCCGCCCGCCAACATCATGTGGTTCATAGACGACAAGCCGGAGAGGGTGAGATAGAAACGTTATAGTTCATCCAGATGTTGAACTGAGTCATGGTGATCCTTGGTGGCTTGATTGGGCTTGTCAAATCAAACAAACGAAAATAATTAAGCAATCAAAGCCGAAGCAATCATGGTCTCATTGGTCATATATGAACCATGCCAAAATTGTATGAGCTATGAGTCGAACACACTAAAGAATAATAATGCATATTGCAGAGTACACTGAGCTATACATACACTGGCACTAAAACTTATTTTTGTAAAATTTGAGCACTCAAGTTTCTCGATTATTAATTAGAAGTCTCTTTATTATCTAAAATCTAAACAATTTGATTTGAAGCGTCGCAACTAGGTCTACAAACTGGTAGAATAGACTAACTATGAGTCAGGTATGTAGAGTAGCGAGTGATCTATGCACGTAGGTAGATCCAATATTATAGTGTACCTATTCCGCGTTCATGCGTTATGAGTGTCACTTGATACTGTAGATGTGTGAATTCGCTTAGTTGTTGTGTGAGTCCCACTAGTTCTATTAGCACTATATTTGATAGAGCTAGTGAGAATTGAGTTTAGTCTTAATAAAAAAAGTACGTTTTTGTTCAATTGAATTTGGTGCCGGACTACATTCGAATGGATTCAACTTTATTTTATCCTCAGACAGAACCATGGCTAGTCAACAACACTCGCGTGTCCTCCGCTGACGAGCACGGCCTCCGCAGCAGCTGGCGCGCCCTCCGCGTCCGGGTGGGGGCCAACCAGGGCCTCATAGGCCTCCGCTGCGAGGCCACGCAGCCGACGTGGCCGCCGTACATCCGGGCAGCCAACGCCAGTCTGGTGATCGCGCGCTCGCCGCATCTCTCTATGTTTACGGCTTCAGGTTTACTTCATTAACAATTTTATGGTATACTAGCTGACCCGCGCCGCGATATCATTCGCGTGGACTTTAGTAGGAGTACTTATGTACATCCGAGTAATATAACCCGAGTATCACGCGTTTGAAGCCGCAGATAGAAGTTTAGGTAGGAACATAATAACCCAAGAATGAGAATTTCTAAAAAAAACTGTTAGGTGCTTACGTCCTAAACTAAATTTTCATGCAAAATTTAAGCCTCGTAGCTTTCTAGATAAGTCTTTTCTAGATTATCTTGATAAGTCGGTGAGTGGCCTAACTTTGACTCCACACCATTATCTAACCATTAGGGTGCGAATTTCAAAAAACCTTGAAATACGTGTCTATTTATATTGAGTCATCTTCCTACGCTACACATTTTGACGGGCCAACAGTCACGGTTCTGAAGTTATTATAAAAATGACCTTTGACACCTTAGAAAACGAATTTCCAAAAATCCGTTCTTAACGGGTGCATACGTCCTGAAAGGAACCTCCATGCAAAATTTCAGCTTCGTAGCTCTTGTAGTTTCAGAGATCTCTTGATGAGCCAATTTTCTCTTCTCTTTTATTTATATAGATTATTTCCAATATTTTTATTACTTTTGCCTCAAGTGTCCCCTGTAGGGCAAAGACCTTCTATTCCATCCAGGTCTTGGGCATAACCGATCCATTTTCTGTAAAAATCATTACCGCATTGGTTAATGGGAAAAGTTAAAATAAAAATTTGTACTGCTGGCTTTTTTAAGTTCTGTTTTATTCTGTTTGTTTGTTGTTGTACTTTGTCGAATGTCAATCCATGTCTGCAAAACCGACAAACGTTGGGTGTGTACCTGTTTTTAATTGGAGACCACGACTAGGTAAACGTAGTGTAGGATACCCACCAGGTGACCTAATGAACTGCGACTGAAAAACTAGTGTCAGATACTGGATACGGCAAAAGATAGGCTCAATGACACTCATAAGGGGAGAGCTATACCCAGCTGTGGGCTAGCTTAAGCGGATGATGATGACGTAGACAACTGATGCATAACTACGCACGAGTACATACAGAGAGCTACCCTAACTCTATCTCGGCGCGATAACAGCACAATTCATTTCCTGTTATTAATGCAAACAGAGCAAATCGACGTCTGCTCGAATACATCGTGGGTATAGATTGTCTGTCTCAACAAAAACTTTCAATACCTACCTCCCTAGCCGTGAGATTTCTATTGGTTTTATTTATGGTTTTCTTAGAATTCAGAACTCATCAGAACAGGAAAATATGTGTGTCAGCAAATAAAAAATTTTAAGTACTGCAAGAAAAGCCTTATTAAAATTTCGTTAATTCACTTTGCCGTCACAAGGTCAATAAATATTCAGATTCTGAAGAGTGGAAGTTTAAAACGCCCCCGACTAAGTTTGTAAAGCCGTTAAGGGTAGTTTCGTGATTCGGCAAAGGGGCCGGAAGTTGAGGAACTATTTGAGTTGTGCCAATTAACTAACCGACGACAGCGCCTTCACGCGACTATAGGTGTTGGAGCAGTTTTGTTGTAATGAGGGAGTTATTTTGTGGTCTTGATAAACGAAGAATTTTCGACTAAGTAGCAGAAAAAGAACATCATAGAAAATTATTTATTGAGACAAAAAAAATATTTCGAACGTATATTTTAAATTTCCCTTCTAAAAATAACTGTATAAAAGTCCATGCAGCTGGGGGTCTATTCGCTTTCTACGAAATCGACAATAGCGTGCTTCGTTTTGTCAAATTGCTATTCTAATTCATCAAAACTCGAAGCTACGGCACGAAGTTTGAAATGGCGGCTTTTGCGGCGGCCACCTCTATTCTAATGGGCAAAATCTACGAACGAAACATTAAATTTGACAGTATTTTTTCAAGAACCACTGTCAATTTGCACGGTAGCTACAAAGCTACCTTTTCATTTTTGTAATGTGTTTTTTCACCATATTTTGTCCAATTATCACTAAAATTTCGGTAGATTTATGATTGTTAAAATATTTTATACACGTAGCGTCCTAAATTATTGAAATTTACTCATGATATTTGAAGATCACTCTCCGTTTCATAATTTTCAGAAAAGCGGCTCTACCGCCATCTCTTAGCAAAGCCTACAACTAACAACTTCCCCCAGCTGACGACGAAGTTCTTATTTTTACCAAAACTTGGCGCTAAAACCGCTCTTTTTAGGGTTCCGTACCTCGAATGGAAAAAGGAACGCCTATAATATAAATTAGTCTTGTGTAGTTCAGACACAATGTCCTAAAAAGAACTAGTTCCCACATGTGAACTAATAGGAGCTATTCAGCTAAACTCGTTCCTAGCAGTACACTAGTACACTTGCTCATCAGTCACGAAATCTCGGAACAACTAAACTAAAAAGATCTTATTTTGTATGCCGTAAAGTTTAAAATCTAAAAGCAAGAAGAAAAGAACTATTAGGGAATCATTATGGAATAACAGAGATAGAAAACGTATAAATCCGCGGTACTAAAAGAGACAGAGTTATACATCTAGTTCTCTAGTTCAGTAGTACTCATGTTTCCTTTAGGTTACTGTTACATTATGTCGGACAGCATTGCAAGACAAAGAAAGGATAAGGAAGAACAGAGATAGACAGCGCATAATCCGTTGTAGTAAAAGAGACGGAGATATGCATTTGTTTGCTTCGGCCATGTAATGTAATGCTGCAAAATTTTGTAGAGCTCAAACTCCTTATAATTAGTCTCATGTCAGGGTGTCAACATTACTCGACTGGATTGCTATTTTTGGTAATTTGTCAGCATTGGGTCAAAGGTACCAGTTTAAAAACATTCGGTAACTAATAGAAAGATGAACTTTGTTTGTTTAGCGTAGAGATCATTTTTCCTTGTTTTTATTTTATGTTTTCAACTGGAAGTGAACTGTTTAATTTACCTTGTATGAATTTTGTTGCGAGCAAGGAAGGAACGACTTTTCTTGCGAATTTCGTTCGTATTCTTGTTTGTTTCGTTTGTTTTTAATAAATCATTGAGTATAGAGTAATATGAAAAGTATTTTTATAAATCAAAAATCAAATATCAAAAATGAAATCAAATATTTGCTTACAGAAAAAAACCCAGGTTATAGATATATTTTAGTTTTCCCAAAGGAAACCCCAGCCGTTGTTGTTCCCGCCCAAAAAAAACGTAACAAAACATAACAATTGCGTATTTCGGAGAATTAAATCGACTCGAAAATTTTGCCGAGCAGGGTACTAATAGTACTAGAAGTCCGAACTAGTACTTCAGTACAATTGTACTAGTTCGGAGCGATCCCTTTACTGACCGAGCAAGAACAAGCCTAATAAATTCTTAATTTCAGACACAAGATCCATTTTTGAGGTGATAAAAAAGGAAAGTTATATAAAAATCATTATATATTATATATATAAAATTCAAGGTACAAGGTTGAGTACTTAGTACGTCAGGTGGCAATATTCACCCTCCGTCTGTATGTAAGGGTCCGATAAGATCAGACGGTCAGACAGGCTTACAATAGTGTCGTTGTTACACATGTCAACCTCTGGACGTTAATGACGCAATTCTCTTTCTTTGGATGGCATTGAAAGAGTCTACACGGGATAATATAGATTATAGAATCACTCGTGACAGCCGTTTACGTTTAAACTTAGCAAAGAGCTAGCGCAAATAAAGAGCAATATCCGAAAACCATAAATTATTTAAAGTTACATAGGTAATTACAAAAATTAGTTTTTGATGTTCGCAATAAAACCTATACGTAAGCCTTTACAGTACTTCCCGTTGACCTAGAATCACGAAATTTGGCAAAAAGCAAGGTCTTACAGCACAAGGATAGGTATTTTTATCTTTAAGTAAAGAGAAAAAACCGAAAACCGTTCATTTTTAGCAACATCACCAAAAAAAACGCAGTGTGTCTGTGTAAATTTTTCGGCTCACAAGTATATGTTTCCAGTATAAATGTAAGCGGGTTAACTTTGAACCTAGTTTGTGTTGGAAGAACACCAACGCGTCATCCCTTAACAAGGGACTTCATTAGGGTAAATATAAGTTTGTTCGGAACCCTCGCACAAGTCCTACTCGTACTTGACTTGTTTTTATTTAATCTGTTCAAGGTTTCTATGCTCTCTGGTGGTTTCATTCACATGATCGTTCACGAAGGTAGTTGGGTGTGCCCGGATCTCGCCCGAATGAAAAATGCCCACCCGACAGAGAAACAGAATAGCTATCGCTTCCGTGCGTCGGCCGCATGTCATCGGCATCGACAGTGTCGGTTGCGGAGAATTGTAATAGGGCCCCTGTTTCTCTACATATAAGAATTTTAGTAAAAAGTGTTATGTTTCGGGCAGAACGATTAACTTAAAAAATAACAGCATGTAATTTTATACTTAAGAAGCATGCAGGATTATAACTATAACACACACAATGAAGTAATGTAATACAAAAAACATCATGCCTGTTATTTGTAATACCGCTCTACCTATTTACTTTCTCGCTTCAAAGCAAACTTTGTAAGGGATCAGTGCAACTTGAAGGAGACCGATTAACTAGAGCAATGGGCTACATTTGACATGGCTTACAAACTTACAACTTAACTGAGAAGGGACTGCCTTCGCTCCTTAAAGTTCTATCAAGAAACCCCTTACTTAGGATTACATTCTACAACATACATTAAGTCGTCAATGTATGCTTCGACGGATGTAGATTTGTTTAGACCTTTAAACGGTCTGTCTAAAAAAGGGTTTCAAATATAAAATGCGAACATTTGAATATCTTCTTCCACACAGACAGACTGACGGACGCACCGGGAAACTTTATTTTATAGAATTAAATAAATGAATAATGCTGGAAAATTCAGAACCTATCTCCTCAAATTGCGCAAATTGGCAGAGCGACTATTAAACATTCCCATTCGCAAACACTAAATTATTTTATTCATCGTTGATTAATCAATTTATCGGCTTAGTGCGAGTAGTTATTATAGATCTCTGATTCGTACTGGCAATTGCTTTGTTACTAAATCTAAATGAGGTGGAAACAATTATTCTCCAAATAAACTTTGTTATTCATCCATAGATCGGGGGAAAACAATTGGTAGATGTCGGATCCAATAAAGAAAGTTCAGTTGAAAGCTGACTTATACAAAAAGCTCTCACTCGAAGGTTTCACAAGTGAAACAAAAAATTATGTATAATATATATTATGTATACGGTTCAGCAAATATCAGCTTTCATATGAAATAATATTTTGTTGATTGCGTGCATAACCTGCCTAGAATGCGAAACTCAAAACAAATCGAATATGTCATACATATATCTACTTTTCATATAATTTACAGATAAACCTGTCATAATAATTGAAAATGGACATGTTTAATAAGGTTCCTTCTTAAGTCAGTTAAGCTCATTTGAAAATGATTTCTCCACAACATGCTTACCCCGTCCTTTAGATGTGAAAGGTGCCCTCACACCCTGCAGTGGGACGATGCTGGCTTGAAATACTACAAAATAATGTTAAAATGATTAAAGTATCTATATCTTTGTTCGCAGGTGTGTGTCCGACTGTGTGCATAAATGTACTGATGGTGGCTGTATTCAGTGTGTACGTACTGTGTGCCTCGAGTGAAGTAGCCAGGTAGTCATGCTAAGTACCAATACGAATGTCGAGGGATGTACACTAATAATTCTTTATTTCAAACAAAAAAGTTCACTCCACAACACAACACAAGTGAACTCCTAAGACTAGGAGGTGACGTGGTGCCGGAAAATTGAATAGCAGAAAGGGAACCAGTGAGAGCTTTCTATATAGCTGTTACTGTTATTTACGATTTAGAGTTCATGTTTCCATAGTTAAACTGTAGATGTGGTCCAAAATGTTCAGCCAGTGTGTAGTATAATACCTTTGACACTTTTGTCAAAGGTATTTTACAATCTGTGCGAAACCGCATCCCAGCAACCTGCATGTAATTGTAATTAAAGGAAAGTCGACAGGCCCAATTGATTGCCAAATTTGTAGTGAAGTAAGTTATAGGCTATTAACTATTCCATGAAATTATATTTATTAAAACAAAAACCCATGATATTGTTGCTCATTCCCAATAAATGATATATAAATAGATTCAATAAAGAACAAAAAAAATCAGTTCAAAGAAATACCGTAACTGATTTTGTTTGCTAGGTGACTTTCTGGTTTCCTGAAATTGACATCCCTCGTCGTTTTAGATAGGCAGGTAGATTGTAACATAATGCCACCTCTGGGCAATCGTCGTGGAGGTTATTGCTATGACGTCACCAACGAGAAAAAATCTGTGTCTAGTTTAGGACGTTTTTTGTCTCGATACTCGATGGCGACGTTCACTACTATTTGTACAAAAACTAACTATAAAATTGACAGGAAACGTTTTCCCTCCCGAGTATGATTTGCGCAAGACAAAAATGAGAAAAAGTCGATCGATCGATTCGAAGACACACTTAAGAGTCGTTCGATTTGAATATGGAAAGCAGGGGATTAAGTGAAGTTTTAAAATAAAGTGAAATTTAAATAATAAGCAAATCAATTAATGTATGAATAGCAAGCACTGAATTTCGATGTTATGTCACTTATTGTATAATTATAATTGTTTTATACTTTGTAGTTATTAAATTTATATTATATATATATTAGTCGTTAACGGTACAATTTTTTTAAATATTGTTGTTACTTCGTTCATATGTAATCGGAGTTTAGACTTTATTTTTTTTTGCAACGACTTTATGAAATTTTTGGACGTTTACCTATGCCATAAGTATTTTTATCGAATGTTAGACCTTATTTTTAAAATATTTTCTACTTTGAAGTTGTTTTTAAGCTAGTAGGTAACAGTTTTTCAGCACTATTAAAATAATAATTAATTATTAAATGTTTTCTCTGAAGTTTTGTGCCAAATACAACTTTACTATGTACTTAGCACAAAGTTTTATAAATGGTTGCTGTGTAAATTATAAATAAAAATAAATAGATAGAAAAAGAAAATAAATGTCTAACTTAGTTTGTAGGAATTTTAAAATTAATTTTGTGTGGTGTGACGCATGCAAATCATCCGCTGCTATTCTAAGGGAAATATTATAATGAATTAAATATTTCTAATTCATGCCATCAAAAATTCACAGCTATTATTGTGTGTCTGTGCTAAAATTAAATAATCTGTCACATTAAGACTACGCGACGTCAGAAAGCTACTTTCGAACTAACCATGACGACTGAGTATGATTGACGTGCGTGACACATTTGATTGTTATTGTGTTTATGTTGTGTTATATCTTGCTCAAACTCCTTTACTAGCCGAATGCGTCGAGAGAAAGCCAGAGAAATGTCATTTCACAACCTTTTTATCCGCGCACACTGTCCGAGAAGAGTCACACGAGTCGTTACAAATCATTTCTTGCGATTGCATTTGCTGGTTCGTTTCAGCGCATTCGTTGCAGTCAGGTGTGCGTGTAGCCGTCAAACACTGAGCAAGAATAAAGTAAGTGAATAAGGCTCAACACAAACTGTGCAAAAACTTTACAAAATTAATGAAATAGTTAAGTTGACAAGAGTTTGTTATGATTTGGTTAATTATTTGAACTTTTGAAAAAATGGTCAATTTTGAGCAGTATCTAAATTTTCTGTGATACAGTTTGTTGGATATCGCATCACCTATTCAGGTAAAGTTGTTCTGTCTCACGAAGTCCGATAACTTCCCTCACTACGAACAACTTTGCGCTTAGTTGTCATGCTGACGGTACTCGCTACCAAAATCTGACGTGAATACTAGCACTAGTGATCCGGGCCGCGTCTCGGGCGAGACTGATTGCTTCTGAGCTTACGCACACTAAAACAATGTGTACATGCATTCACTATGACATACATAGCAAAACGGACTTTGTGAGATAGGACAACTATAAAGTGTTATTGTAATTATTGAAAATGTCGGTCTTATGACGATAAATAAACGTGTTTACATAATCTTTGTATTTTATTTTTAGGTTTCAATGCCATAAAATGGCGTTAATTTTGTTACATGGATTGTATGTAGAGCGAGAGTCATATATTTAGGCCCCTCTTCCCACATATTAATATGGCTCATTTAATCTTAGATACGACTCCTTGCGCGAACTAGAAAATAAGTATAGTTTCTCTACAAAAAAAACTTTGCTTGAATCAACGTGCACCTCGCGACCATTTCCGTAAAGTAGGTAAATAATAATTTGATTTAAAAAAAAAAAACTAAAAACACACGCTGTTGTCACAAAGCCCATAGAGCTTTACGGGATAAATACGAATCCCTTGGGAATGACACTTTTATGGGATCAATTCGGGATCATTCTCCTCTTTATAATAGTGAAAGAAACAGTAAAATCGGTCATACTGTGGGTATGACCACAGTCCTTCTTTTTGAAGTCGTTTAAAAATTCCGTTCCTAGTGAATCATCTCTGTACAATTTTCCGTTTGACATTATATAAACATTTTCACAAAACTTCAAGTCTTCTCGAAACAATAGCATAGCTTGGAACTTATGTAGGCATAATGGAGTTTTAATAAGCACCAAAGCCAAACAGAATGTAGATTCACACCAAAAATATTCTTATTGCCTCTTTAGCGCATTCACTGGCCAGCCTTGGCGGTGCGACCCGCGGGCGCGCGCCGCTTACCGTCGCCAAGTGGTGGCGCTGACCGACATGTGCGTCTGTCGCCTGTGTCACTCACACTGCAAGGCCTTCTATGTGGTGATTTTATTATGACACATACATAATGTGTATGTATGTGTCATAAAAAATATCAGTTTTTCATGATGATGCATTAGTTAGTGCTTGGTATGCGGGTAAGTACATACGTCAAAAAAATCAAGGACTAAATTAAAAAAAAACTCATCTTGCCCAGTTGGGACAAAAAAGTATATTGTCACCAGAAGTCCTTACGGTTCGCACTGACATGCGATACGCGTCTCCCACACAACTCCGCGTGAAGCGTGGTACCAGCGAGGGATCGCAGCTATTCACGGGCTACGAATTCTGAATGAGAGCTTTTTATAACTGGGCTGTGTTTATTCTAGGGATGAAACCTCTACCACAAGCCACAATAAAAACGTTCTAGGAGTGAGGGTCTTTGTGGAATAGGTACAATAGAATGGGAGCGAAGATTAAAGGACAGAGTAATAAACAGTCGGAAATCTTATAGAGCTCATCCACATGTTGGCCGTGACTAAAGCCTTTATGATGACCAATTGACAGCCTCTACAATCTAAGCGAGTGAAGGCTCACTTAACTTTGGCGCAAACGGACCACCGGCCACACCTGAATGGTACTACGTCCACTTGTTGAGCAACGCAGCTCAAATATCCGTCCTCATTGATTGGGTCGCCGTACAAGGCGCATTCTACATTGGATGCATTGGCCGAAATAATCTGATTGAAACAACAAAATTTCTGATAATTTTTAGAAGGATTCGTCCAACGCGTACAAGACAGCTCACATGCACAACAAAATTCTCGGCTCCATCGCGTTTGGTTCGGTAAGGTGTAATTTGGATAATTTTATTTGGTAATACGTGATTAGGGGAAAAGGTTTTCCATCGAGTGAAATCGCTGGTAATGTTTTATGCAAGCACTGAGCCCGAAGGTTCTCCTAATGGTTTTATAACCCTTTACCAAAAGAGGATTATAAGTTTTGTTCTTGGTATTTGATTTTTGGTAAACCAATTTCAATTATGATTAATTTTTGGGTGAAAGTGATTTAATCATTTGATTCTTGCAACGTATAAAATATTGCAAGAATGAAATTATGATAAAAATTAAATGATGAATTGTTTGAAATCGGAGCAGTCGTTTTAAATTTATGTTGATTAAAAGTATTCGCGTGTATTGTAATCTTAATTTTTTTAATATTTCCACCTGATTCAGCGAACAATAACTATATGTAGTCCCTTCGACTACTGTTTTACATTTTTCGTAAATACCTACATTACATACGTGTTTTCATAGAGGGACTTTCGAACCTCATTTGACAAAGTACAAACGATGGACATGAAAGGATTAGGACAAAAACATCTTTGGAAAATTAGGTGAACAAAGGGGTTAAGGTAGAAAATCCTCTCAGTGAAGATTCTGACCTATAATCCTGTCTGTAATGGATTCAGGGAAAGTAGAGAGACGACAGAACTTCAAAAATTATATTTAACTAGACGATCGCCTCGGGTTTCACCCGCGTAATTCCCGTTCCCGTGGGAATTCCGGGATAAAATAAAGAAGAAAAGTAAGCTTCCTAACGGTGAAAGAATTTTTCAAATCGGTCCAGTAGTTTCGGAGCCTAGTCAATACAAACAAACAAACAAACAATCAAATCTTTCTTCTTTATAATATTAGTACAGATAGATCATAGAATAGCTAAATATACATAGCTGTCTTGTGATGTATATGAATGAAATATTTTATTTGAAAATAAATTTTGATTTATTTTGACTTAAATGCGTTCAGTCAAGGAGAAACACGAACGCATTGGACGACCACACCTTCCTAAGAAACTGGGAGCCGAAGGTTTTAGGGGAGGCCTTTGCCCTGCACGGGGAGGAACGAAAGTTATAGAGAGACTAGTATGGCTATACTAGTCTCTCTATAACTTAAATTCTGCAATATCGAAGTAGAACATATAACCCTAACTATTTATCACGTTGTAGGAAGTTTCACATTCTTCAACTGACAGAGAGACGTCGTGTAGCGGACATACTGTATCATCTTAGCATTGCGAGTGGCAGGGTCGCCTGTCCAGAACTACTCGGTTTCATAGGACTCAAAACCACTCCAGCATCTCTCAGAAACCATAATCTTCTACATATTCCCTCATTTAATTCACGTTATAGACATAATTCATATAGGTATTCTACGTGTGAGCAGATACTTCAATGCAATTGCTGAAGAAGTTTATTTGTTTAACACTTCTCCCAGTAACTTTAAGCGTATAAGTGGTAATCACTTCTTTGTTTCTTAGCCTCGTTTTATACCTACTTTGTTTGTCCACCAGCTTATTCTATTCAATATTCTTTAACACTATTTGTGAAAACTTTTAATTGGTCATCCTTATATTTGTACTTAAATTTAGTTCATGTTTAGCCGTAAGTTTTCTTAAAATAAATAAATTAATAAAACAGTTTTTGAAATTTCTGTAGAGGGCACACTGTAGGGTGAAGGTCCCTACACTTGTGATAAATGATAAGATGATACGGTGATAATAAGGATGGGAGCAAATAAGAACCACCCGAGTCCGTGTCGTAACGTGAACTGATTTATTAACTAATACTTATACTAGGTACATGATGCGAGCGGTTCATGAGAACCACCGCGTTAGCAAAATAATGTACTTGACTGTACATCCTGGCCACTCGGACAAGATGCCTAAAATGATGATGATGTTTGATAACAAGATAAAATGAAAACCTATGCTAAATGATAAAAGTTTGATGATAGTTAAATGATACAATGATGATTAATTGATTGTTAGTAAAATTAAAACTAAGCTAAGTCCATAACACAATGACGATAAACTTTAGATTTAAAAACTACCGGGGATGTGCCCGTGCACACTCTGTCTACAGTACACTGTGGCTCGCTAGCCTCTAACATTGGCTCACCACTAACACTAGCACTGTGCACCGCACTTAGAGCGGTTTTGTCTCTATCTTATACTAGCATCTACTTGCGGCTTTACGAGAGCTTTTCCTGGATAACAAAGCCTTTTATGTTGCACAGGTCGAAATAGGTCTAGCCGTAAATATTCAGTCCGATCAATTTAGTACATCTCAAAACTTTTTTTTTAATGGCAATAGTCAATTCTGTAGATTCGACCTGCAGAAATAAACCTCAAGATAGAGTCGAGATCTATTTGTCTCAGCCTGCCTCAGCATCTGCAGGCACTAACTGTAGTGTGACGATCCAGTCCCACCTTTTTAGATCAACCATCATCACTTCTGGCCGTTATAGCCCGTTATCTCCAGGGTATAGGTCTCCTCTTTAATACGCTGCCACACTAATTTTATGAATGTGAAAGTTTGTATGGATGGATGTTTGTTACCTCTTCACGCCAAAACTACTATACGGATCAGGCTAAAATTTTGTATACAAGCAATTCTAATCCTGGAATCAAACGGATGGGCTTATCCCATAAATCAGTTCCCATGGGATAGAAATCACCTTTAAACGTTTCCATAGAAACAACGCGTGCGAAAAAGCGACATAAACTAGTTCCTTTATATCCCCGGCGTGTGCCAGCTACCGGCAATCTGTCCTGTGCTCTAGGGGCCACCGTTCGTTAATCGCCTTTGGTCCACCTTCAATCGTCCCTTTCAGCCAAGTGTTCCGATCGTCTCTGACTTGGCAACCCTCGCTCCCACGTAGCGTGTAGGTACTCTACGTTATAAAATAAACTAAATTAAGCAGAAAACTGAGCATGTGCGATGCATCACGGCCCGGATTGCATCGCGGGGTGCCTGCGGAACGACTACACTCCGGAATTTACTGTCGGAGACCGCTTCGTATTACGAGTATGCAGGACACGGTGGAGTAGGTGGTATTCTGGTAACAGATTGCAATCCCATCTGCAAAACTTAGAATATATACCTTTGCGGAACTCAAGTAACACTAATCTTTCTGCGTTGTCATAAGTCTACCGCTGTATATTCGACAGAGGTTGTAAAATTCTTTACATGCTGCGGCTATCATAGAAAATAGTTTGTAAGAAATTATATTTCATAAAAAAATCAACCTCAGGGATTCTGACAACTTGAGGATAGTATAGGCGAGTGTACCCACAGCAAGTGCCTGACCTCGGGACGCGCAACATGTTTTAGATTCTACTTAAGGCGGTTGAATCCGTTATGTACGATCCAGGGAGGAGCTTACCAATTTACATTTAAAATTTACCTGATGGTCTATTCAAATTAATATTATTTGTGAGTGTATCACGTATACTTTTTTACCACATATTGGTTTATTGACGTGACAACGTCTTATAATTCGATAGAGCCGGCTGCACGCACGAAAAAACATGACTCATGCGGCGTTACCTCGCTCTGAGGCGTTCCATGTAAGGCCTGAAGTGCAAGCGAGAGCGCTCGACATCCGTCTCTCTCCTACTTGAGTGAGCGATGCGTCTACATACAAATCTATTAAACAAATGAAATTAAAATTTTCTTTTGAAAAATGCTACCATTCCATCAGTATTTTTTTAAGACGTTGTCACGTTCAACTATCGTCAGTAAACCGACTTTACAGACAACCAATTTTTTTTTTGTTTTGCTTTTTATACGTAACCGAAATTCAGCGGCGAAAATCGTAATATCTACACTTTCGAATATATGCTGAATCGACCAGCAGTAGTTACAGATAAATGACCTTTGCATGACAGGCAACTTTAAAAAGAGAACATCTTTGTAGTACAATAATTGTTAAGCCCCTATAATTTTCAGCGTTTTAGCAAGCTTAGGTAAACGCTTAGGCGGTCACAAGATGACTAGAGCAGCCGAGTTACCGCCACTGCGGAGCAGGGGCATTTGCAAGACTACCCTCACTTGCGTAACTGTACTTTTACAAAGAGTATGCCTTTGCTACGGTACAAACCTGACTCCAGCTCCCGTTCTACAGTCCACGGCACACTATTGCTCACTGTCGATCAAATATGCATGTACAGTTAACATGCTACCAGTCCTCTCAAGATTGAAGCTGTACTTAGTGGGTACGATTTGACCTTTACTAGTTTTCACAGAGAAGGTCATAAGTATAGTGCGTGGGTATAGTTTGTGAGTTTCAGCTTCTTTCCATTATTCGTTGAATATTTACCGACTGCGTAGAGGTACATTATAGCAGGGAAACAAAGATAAGATAACTTTATATCTTAAAGATTAAAACAACTCGACGATTCGTGCAGACATTCAGGCAAATTGTGCTATACCTACTCACGAACACTTATTGTAAGCTACACGACCACTACGACAATAAAACAAGAAACTTCGCTAAATATTTGAAATTGGCACGACTCGACAAAACTTCAGTCTAGAAATGAACTAACAAACAACCTCATAAAATGCACTCTTAAGCCGACAACTTACAATGTAGCCCGGTGGTCAATTTGGCTTATCATTCTATTTTCGAAAAATATATAATAATAATAATAAATAAATAATGCTGGACAATTCACACAGCATTATCTAGCCCCTAAAAATAGTTTATAATTAGGGTCCACGCTTTGACAAGTTCTGTTAGAAGGTCGGAGGGTCCACGAAAAATATGTACACAATCATAGGACACATTTTCGTCGAGTGGGAGCATGACAGCGCGCTTTTCCCACTCGCGGGACATCGCGCAC
Source organism: Eupithecia subfuscata (assembly GCA_963564075.1). Classification (NCBI taxonomy): domain Eukaryota; kingdom Metazoa; phylum Arthropoda; class Insecta; order Lepidoptera; family Geometridae; genus Eupithecia; species Eupithecia subfuscata. The sequence goes on from OY751102.1 coordinate 687,814, forward strand.
GCCCGTCAGGCAGTTCTCGCTCGCAATGTAAAAGCTTACTCACTGCACAATATTTTTGGTGGACAACAGCGTGAGTGATTTTTTGACAGATTGCATCGAAAACGGATGGGGGCTGCAGGGAACAGCTCCAGGAGACCTGCCGACAGCTCGCTATTATTTCCGCTGTCTACTGAAACCACTTCCACCATCTTTGCCACAAAATTGGTAACACCGAACAAATAAAAATTATAAACCCAACGACAACTTTCGTTACCGATAAGGTCGCTCGTCTACACACTTGTTGGAATAGTCTGAACTGAATACAGCCGGTATCGCGTGTGCTCCGTAAACTGGAGAACTGTCAAATGTAGTTACCTAGAGAAGTTTCTTGGAACCCCTGGATATTGTAGCAGTGTTCTGCTGTTCGTGCTTATTTGTACAGTTGGTTGATGTAACATGCTTGTATCTAAAAATAAAACGTCAAGTGCGAGTCAGATTCGCGCACGAAGGGTTCCGTAAGACCTTGTATCTTCCCAAATTATCATCATTCTAAGTCAACCCTGTTGGTTTTGGTTCATGGCGAGAATCCATTTTTTTTGTGAATAATCTACAAATTTACGCTTTCTGGGATAGTAAGAATCATGGTCCTATAGCACAAATAAAAATTTGTGCTATAAGACCATGATTCTTACTAAATTTTATAATTCTAGGTCAACGGGAAGTACCCTATAGGTTTTGGTTTATAGCAAGAATGAGAAATATTATTTTGGTGAATAAACTACAAATTTAAGGTTTTAGGATTTTTTCCTTTACTTGTGCTATAAGATCTTTCTTCTTGCCAAATATTATGATTCTGCGGCAACGGGAAGTACTCTATAGGTTTTGGGTCCGTAACGAGAATCAAAAGTTTTTTTTTGTGAATAAACTATATTTAGAATTTTTAGATTTTTTCCTTTTCTTGTGCCAAACGGCATTGCTTCTTGCCAAATATCATAAATGTAGGTCTACGGGAAGTACCCTATAGGGTTTTGGTGATCCAAAGAAAGTGATCCTTTAAGGGTTCCGTTTTTCCTTTTGAGGTACGGAACCCTAAAAACCAAGAGATCTAAAAACGAATAACCGACTGCAAAACACTAAAAATTCTGTTTTTTTTTTTAACATCTCGACTGCGACCACCAATTCGCTTTCCAAGCCTGGTGATTACGGCAATACCGCCTTGAAGACATCATCTACTGAACTATCAGCTATGGGTGCCATGTAGATAAATTTGTAATGTTAAAAGATAATTAACGACATTACAAAAAATACTGTCGTTTTGAGAACCTTTTTTAGAAGTCTAAAATAGAGACCCTCAGGTAGAATCAGACGTCGAACAAGTGACTCGTGATCGATCTAATGAGATGAGATGAACTGTGAAGTGATGTGAATGATGTGAAGGTTCAAGGCTCTGGACCAGAATTACCCACGTTTGAGCAGTGTTGAAGAGACTAAGAAGGACTAGAGTTTAAGAAAATAATTGTGAAGATGGCGAAATAAGATTAGAATAGCCTCAAGGGGATACTCGTACTACTTCCAAATAATAACGCACCTTACACTGGATATACCTAAGGAGAAACAAGGCAGAGGCTTTCACTCAGCATCAGATAGACACAGGGAAAAAAAATTAGCTGTTACATAACTAATCACTAACAAGGTGTGCTGGTAGGTAGTCTTAATTATTACAAAAACATAAAGGTTGCCATTCCAACTTTCCTAAAAAGAAAACAATGTTTCACATCAGCTTTTTTTCCATCTGCCAGAGTTTGGAATTTAAATGAAATTCTTCCAAGAAACCTAGTATGCCCTCCAACTGCTTCCATAACTGGATTCTCGCTGTTATTTCTGGGACGGTAACAGTAACACTGTAATAAAACCTGCGCTTAAACTTTATTTAACTCCGGGCTACATACCTAGGGGTTGGTATACTTACGCATCTACTTGTATCAGTAAACGCGGCGATAAGACGGCCTCTTTACCGCAGCGGGAGTATAGATATACCTAGCTCATTGAACGGGTGCTGGTTTCTATCCGTAAACGAATTTACTACCCTGTCTCTGCTCAGTCCTATTTTCTGTAAAATTTTCTCGTTATCTGTTGCTCTTCCCAGTTTGTTTTTTAATTCTATTAAATTATGTAGGTATTTGTAATGTTGACGGTGCTGAAAACCTAAAAAGATAAATAAATCTCGTACTGGACGCTAAGGTCATTTATATATCTATAAGCAAACATGATAAATTTTGAAAAAATACAAATACAATAAGTTCCAAATACAAATACAAGAATGAAAATACAATATGTTACAAATACAATAAGTTTACAATGAGTCCCTCATCCTGTGTGCGTTCTGTAGTTACTTTGATCAGAACCACTACCGGAAGTTACCGATCAGATCCTATAAGTACCTTTGATTACATACTCACGAGAGGCTTGCGTAATTTCATCATTACAAGGCGAACTCTATCTAATCTAATAATAAGGAAGATAATATTGATTGATCCGCTTTTAACCGATTTATACAGAGTAGTAGAGAGTCTGTGTTCATGGTAGCGAATCGAGTTGCCATTTTGCTTTGAATCTCACAGCCCTGTCTTTTCCAGTGGAACAAGTAATAGCTGTAATACAGCGTTATTGAAAGCAAACAGACATTTTCTGATAACATCACTGAAAACATCAAATGTTTCCTGGTAAGGAAGAGGAGGTACAGGCTGTGTTAAAATCGTGGGAATACGGAGAAAATTTATTAAGAAAAATTTATTTCTCTTAAACAATAGCTGCAGTACCTTTTTATTTATTAATCGTAAGAGTCGGTTTCCAACTAAGCGGACCAGAGCCAGGAATATCTAATAATGTGTTAAAATAACCAATAGCATGTCACAATGACTCGACACTACATGTGTTGTATTCTAGATTTTATGGTCTCCGCTCCTGGCTCCCAATCCGACCATCGTGAAGATTGTTGGTCCCACCTTGACCTGAACTGAGTAAAATAGCTCTACCCAATAGAGTCAGGGATGAGGATCCTTAGTTGACTCCATGACGCAGTGGTTCGGGACACACTGTATAGCCTCGGTGGAATCCAATATGCCCATTACTGTTTAAAGTGTGTTGTATACTGTAAGTATTCGGAAGTACCATAATAAGGAAACCGTATGTAGTCCACGAGTATACTATCTATAAAGATGTCTAATGATTGCTTTTATTTTGTGACAGCGCATCATGTTGGTCATATTATGGCGAGCCTTGATCTTAACACAACTAAAAATGTAGTAATATTGGGTATTTTTAGCTATTGTATTGTATTCTATTCGAGCTGTGAGGTGCCGGCTTAGAATTCACACCACCCCAATTCTTTCCGCGCGTGTCGTAAGAGGCAACTAAAGGATATCAACTGGCAGCGGGCAGCAGCGCCTCCCGCAGAACAATTCTACCACTTAACTGCAATCCCCAACCCGCATGCCCAGTGTGGGGATGTCCTCCCATGAGATAAAAGTCAATAAGGCGCTTATCAGGGGGATGCCTGCGTCCAGCAGTGGACCAATATAGGCTGTTGAGGTGAGGAGGTAGAGGAAGGTATTCTAAGCTCGAGAATCGAACTCCATCATTCACTGTATTACAAGTACAAGGGCTGGTCACCGACCACCGCTTATATGTAAAAGGTATGCAAGGGTGGAGAGCGGAGAGAGAAAGTGATACACATTTTTTTTCGTAACTTGCGAAAATTGTTCGGCCCTAAACCATCACAGTAAACCCATAGAAGATTTTAGGTACAACTAACAATGGAGCTCAGCGCGGCCCGCGACGGCTCGGATTGCGCGGCCCGTGACTGGAATACCTTGACACACAGTGCAATGGAGGTTTCAGAACGACGACACGTGTAACTAACGAAATATCGTAGTACTAGTGCAAGCAAGGGCTAGTCACCTGCGTTGGAGGTACGCAAGCGTTGCAAATAGCAATAATATACTGGCAGCTTTAAAGCGCCTCGTAGATTGCAAAAACTGCCAGTATATTTATTTCTTTATTCAAGAGGAGCTGCTCAACGCCACTCATCGGTGCTTACATAATACGGCCGGCATTTTAATTTGTTTGGACAATATGGTTGCCATTTAATTTCTGTAGTGCAGTGAGGGAATGTCCGCAGTTCTTTCAACTCCAGGCGCAAGTGATTTCGATTCCACGAGACAAATGTTTACTATGATCAAAATAATACAAACACATTTCTACAAATATTTGTTTTGTAAGTCTTCGTAGCCGGTGTCCCTTCGCTCACCGCGCCTCAGAGGTCTTCCAATGCGAGTAGGTACCTACTGCTACTGTACCGTACGTACTCTGTGTCGAGGTTCACTTCTAATGGAAGCCTGAGACGTGGTAACCACACTAATAACGACGTGGTGACTTTTCTTGTCCCGTCGGCTGTGTTGCGGTGTCAGTGTATCTGACGGGACTTCTTTTCATTGGTTTAGTTTAGATAAGGTTTATAAATATGCCTATGTTAGAAAAACAGTAGTTTTCAAAGTTTGTGTTTTTTTCAACAATATTTTTCAACAACATTTTTTTCACATTACAATAAATAATTATATTATTATAATTATTATTTATTGTAATGTGTTTATTTGTTATGTGGTGGGTTAATTTCAGTTTCGTTCCCTTGGACCCCTCTACTTAATTGAAAACTGTCTCGTATATTCTTGAGCTACTAGTAAAGTACCTGTTCTTTAGCCTAAATATATTTAACAGCCTTAAAACATCTTTTACTTTCTTGTGAGTAAACCTTACACATTTTGTTCTTAAATTTTGTCTTTCATCTTTTACTTTCGATGACTGTAAAACTTAAATCCGAATCTGACCAAAGCAAACTTTAACTACATTATTATAACCAACTCACGAACAACACATAAAAAAGTAATATTCGAAATGCTTTGCACATTCAAACCAATGAAATTGACAATCAATGCTGGAACCCGGATTGCATCGTACCTACTAATTAATCTGAGCGAGGGGAGGGAGGAATCAGAGGGTAAGGGAGGTGGGAGCGGGACAGGGAAACAAATCCAAGTAGGTAAATAAGTAAGTGCTTTGTTTTCCAGCAGCTGTGTTCGTTTATAGTCTGAGTTCAAGTAGTTTGTGTTAATTTTTAGTTTGAATGGTAAAAATAAAAGAAACATTTTCATTTTCAGTTTAGGTGATTTTGCTTATTGAAACAAAACCGATGGATTTTGTATATTATTATTATTAGTTATCTTTATTCAAAGACAGACTTCACGAGAATGTTTAGGTACGTTGAGATAAGCTTGTTTTGATGTATTTTGAACATGCAGCATTTAATTATAGGGGGATTATACGAGTCCGCTCTAGCAGTAATGTAACTCTAGTGAAGCTGCACAGTGCCACAGTAGCCCCCCCGCCCCGCTCGGAGCCGGACTAAGTGTTGTGAAGCCGCCGCGCGCCAGAGCTATCACTGCATTCTATATAGTCATCTGCATTCTATCTCATCTCACAGGATGTACAAAGATGACCGTTGCACCATCACCGATGACGAATCACGTAAGTGAGGAGGTAGTGGTAGGCGTGGTATCCTAAATTAGTTGAGAATACTCTACATTTTTATTTTTACATTGCTAATCAATAATAGGTGATTAAAAGAACTTAACAAGTGAAGTTCAATCTCTATTATATGAATAAGTTCCATTAGTAGAAGATAATTTTACACAGGTAGTTACTTGATCCATTCGGTAGCACGCACGTTTCAGAGAATCGATTTAAATCGATGCACTACACTAAAACACCATCCCAACCCTACCACGCCAGCAGAATGTCATTCTTTTTAGAGGATAGCAACCAAAACTTGAGCTGGGATGTGGTGGGTGGGTTCTTGTATCTTCTACTAATGGAACTTATTCATATAATAGAGATTGAACTTCACTTGTTAAGTTCTTTTAATCACCTATTATATTTCATAGTTCCATTAGTAGAAGATAATTTTACACAGGTAGATGTTTAGAGTCTAACTATCTGCTTAAGTGTTTGGTATTTCAGAGCAGTTATCTTTTCTGCTTAATTTGTAGCAGATTTTATAAATATAAAACAAATAGGTGTTTTTAGATTATTATCGTACGAGTATGTCGATAACTATAACACAAAATATTAAAGAAAAATAATGATGTAAGTACTTAACTTCTTATCAGTCAAAAAAATCATAACTTCTTATGCATAAAGTAATAATGAAGTCTCTGTTACTATTGTATATCAGCCGACCTAGCAAAAAATTTCTGATGAAATTGGATGGTTATAATTTGGGCAAAGGCTTGCGAGCTCTGTTTCTAGCCAGTTCTGTGCCTTCCTCGATGGAAAGGCCAGCAGCGTGTGCGCTCGACGTTGCAGCATGCCGCTGCAATGTGCGCCGAAAGTTGCAACGCCCCGATTCCGCTTGCTCTTGTAACAATGTACCGAGCATTACTTAGCGACTATGCTCGCTTATGCCGATGTTAATCGGTGATCAATAAATTACTACTAATTTCACTTCATAAGTTACTCGGGGCAGACATAATTATAATGTAGTAAACATTTTTTTTTTTTTTTTTTTTTTGTAAAATGTGGTATGTGTAGTCATATTTGGTTGCTCGCGAGCTGCTGCAGAGGTTTATAATAATGCTGATATATAGAGGTATATAACAATTTAATAACGCTAGTTCTTTAGTTAATTTATTCAAAGAAAAATCATAAGATATCAATTATTGATGAAATCTAGAACTGTTTAAGGGTCCCTTGCAAAACTGTATTAAGGTACACTCGGCCGCTGCTTACGAGTATAAACTCCTTATACGAGGCGAGATAATATGTTCGTCAGAACCAATTTTGTGGCCTAAAATGAGCCGATCGGTGACTTGACTACATACTAAGTGAACAATATTATAAATCACCTTTTTGGAATTGTTCTGTTAGAATATACTTCTACCACAGCTATGATTGGGGCATTTAAATAATCGATATAATCAATAATGTTATTTTGCTAACAATAATTCCACCATAGCTTGTAACCTTCTTATAACTAGTGTTTTAAGGTCCTTCAGAAAAGGAAGCAATCATGACATCTAAATATTATGACTACGATTATAGTGATTTCTGAGAAACAGGTCGCAGTGAAAACGCTTCCCGGAGACAATCGCAGCCCTCTAAGGGTCTCTAAGTCTATGAAAACTTTGTATAAGTATGTGATTTTGGATACCATCGATTCAATAAAGGGAACTAAGCCTGAGAAGGCTAGTTAGGGATTACAATCATTCCTGTTGATTGTTCGTTATTAATTTTGGTAAACACTTTAGAATAATTTGAGAAAGGCGAAAACAGTAAACGTGAAAACCGAATCGGGGTTCCATTCAACAAAAGTGTCACATTTGGCGTTGGAGCGAGATGCGCTACGATCAATCTAAGGTAGACCAAAGTGATGTACTGAGTGAACTACCAAAGTTAATACAGTCGTGTGAGTTTCGTTCTAATTCAGTGTCTGGGTTAATTTTTCCCAATTCTATTATATTATCTTATTGCCGTAGTCTTAACTGTAAGCATTAGTTTTGCGCAATATTATGGGCATACTCTTAGGGCCTAAAAAAACCGCTTGTTATAAGTTATTAATGTGAAATTGTTGGTCCCATTCTTTCCAGTGACCATTTGCGCCCATGCCAGTGCAAGCAGCACCTCGATAGTCATCAGTAAACATTTTATGGGTCATAGTGGGTGTTAGAAATTAAGGATTTCTTAGTCTTTATAATATTATCCATCCTGTCACCAGCATAAATCGAATTTTTGTCTGTTATCAGTTAATTATTATTATTGTTTTGTAATGATGGTCATTAATATTATTTAGAAGCGCGAAATTTTTTTTTTTTTTTTTTTTTTTTTGTCTTCAAAACCATTGTGTAAAACTTGTGCAAAACTCGAATCGTGGTAATTTCAAATATTTTTGTGACAACTGTATAATGGTTTACGTTTTTCTTCCGGTAAGGCTAAACTCAATATGTCTGATGAGGTATTAGATATGAAGCCTTAAAACTTGCAGCTTTCATGTTTGTTTAGGTGCAAGTGTATTTTGTTTATAATAATTAAATCGTTTTATTGTTTCAGTAAATTGTTACCAAAACATTTTTCTTAGTTGGTTACTATCATCTAAATATAAGACTGAACTGTAGATTCTAGTCGAAACCTTAATACTTTCATGGCCCACGACCCACATGTCCAGGTCCATCGCGCCGTGAGACGGCTGCGGCGCGTCCCTGCGGGTCGCACCACCGAGGCTGGGCAGTGAATGCGATATAATATAAAAAACACTTTTATGGCCCACGCAACACATGTCCATCTCCATCGCCGTAAGGCGGCGGCGGCGCGCCCCTGCGGATCGCACCGCTAAGACTGGGCAGTGAATGCGTCACTTAAATGGCCCATGAGATACATGTTCGCCTCCATCGCCGCCGTTAGGCGACTGACGGCGCCCGGCGCGCGGGGCGGCGGCGGCAAGGCGGCGGCGGCGCGCCCTTTTGCAGGTCGCACCTCCGAGGCTGGGCAGTGAATGCGTTAACTAAAAAGTTCTCTTAAATAATTTTGATGAATGATACCTACCAATAAATATGGATCCTTGTGATCATTGTTGTACACGAAGATAGCCTTGTTTTGAAGATTACAAGAGGTCGCATAATCTTCAATTTTGATTGTGTTCATAAGAACTTTCAAATTATTTTAAATTTAAAATAAACTTATGGGTACTGTTAGGGTTAGGTGTCAACATTGTTGGTTATTATGATTGTAATATATGGTGCTAGCAGTATTCATTTTACACTATGATATTGCACCAAAGTGTACTTAATTCTTTATTGTTATTTTAAGTGTTAGACTTATCAACTTAGCTAGGATATCTTTAGGCATATATGACTGAGTATTATTGCTAGTCAGTGAAAATTGGTAACCGTTCAAATCGGTGTATAAAACAAATTGTTCTATATATATATATATAGATAACCAACAGTTATAATAATGCCTTCACGTAGTACCTGATCCACTGTCGCAGTGGAGGACGTCGGTTCGTATTCGGTCGGTTGTGTTGCGCTGACGCTAGGGGCGCAGCTGACGCCGGCGGCGGCGCTTGAGTTTGATTTCGACTGGTACGTACTCTGTGCCTGGCGGTGCGCCATGTACTTACCTGTACCTCCCCCCCCCCCCCCCTTTGTTCACCGCTGGTTAACGCGGAGGGCGTCCCGTTTGAAGCTTGAGGGGTGGGTTTTGACGACCCTTGTTTCTCAATTGCTTTAGCAGTTTTGATTTTTCTGACAATTTTGAGCCAAAACGGGTGTCATCTCGAGTTTCGTCTTGAATGATGTTCAGGGACGATTTATCTAGATATTGGCCTATTGCGCGTTTTCGTCTCGATTGAATGTTCGTTTTGTGACATCCGAGTGTATATTCTTACCGTAAACAACTGGAATCTCTTCAGTTGAGTCACCTAGTGCACGACTACATGCACAACATATTATCAAGACAGGATTACCAATTTTGACATGGTGTCCGTCAATATCCCAGTATCAGTTTCGATGGTTTCTAGATTTTTCATTATCGGGGATACAATATTGTAATGTATTATATTATTATTATTTTATACCCGCTTCATTATCTACAGAGATATTAGCAAATAGGAGCTCGTTAATTAATTTGGCTTCGATTTCTGTAAAGAAGAACCCAATTCCACTTCAAATATTTTTGCGGGTAGTGCAAAATGTTTTTATCAGCTCAATCTTAGGAAATATTGAGTTTTATGAATATTGAATTCAATGATATGCGGAGTAGTTTAGTTGACTACCTACATGCTTTATGATTATGACCTTCGTGGATAACCTACAGTCAAACCTCCAGGTATTTTACTGACAATTTTTTGTCATCGAAACAGCATTAAGTACGAAATTGTTAGTTCTAGGGATGTAAAATCCAATGGTATGCAAAGTTGATGTCTACTTACTTGCTTTATGGTCTCTGTGAATGACCTACAGACAAACCGCTAGGTTTTTAACTGGTACCTAAGCATCTTTAAATTTTTATGAGTTCTTGTGATGTACAAACCCTTGATGTGCAAATTAGATGTTTATTTGCGCTATTATAACCTTCGTGAGTGACCTACAGTCAAACCCCCAGGTGTTTAGCTCATCCTGTCTAGCCTTCGTGAAGTACCTACAGTAAATCCTCCAGGCAGACTTTAAGATGGTCGGGTATGGTTGAATTGTAAAGAATACAACATCTAGATTATTCTAGCTAGATATTCTAGGTACTTGTTTTATAACCTTTGTGAGTGACCTACAGTCAAACCCCCAGGTGTTAAGCTCATCCTGTCTAGCCTTCGTGAAGTACCTGCAGTAAATCCTCCAGGCAGACTTTAAGATGGTATGGTATGATTGAATTGTAAAGAATACAACATCTAGATTGTTCTAGATAGTCTACTTGCTTTTATAACCTTCGTGAGTGACCTACAGTCAAACCCCAAGGTTTTAACTCATCATGTCTAGCCTTCGTGGAGTACCTACAGTAAACCCTCCAGGCAGACTTTATGATGGTATGGTATGGTTAAATTCTAAAGATTTGCAACATCTAGTCATGAATTCAAAAATGAACTTACCTTCATTGTTCGAGAATTCAATAATTCGACGATATCAACTCACTTGTTTTTGTTCAAGCTTTTTGATTTCTACTTGATACCGCTGAATTGCTTTGGTCTTCACTTTTCCTTTTGTAATTTTTCGTAGATTCACAAAATGTATTGCGTAAAAGAAATTTTGTAGTGTGCTTATGCTACCGCGCACGGAAAAAGAATGACATTCTGCTGGCGTGGTAGGGTTGGGATGGTGTTTTAGAGTTGTGCATCGATTTAAATCGATTCTCTGAAACGTGCGTGCTACCGAATGGATCAAGTAACTACCTGTGTAAAATTATCTTCTACTAATGGAACTATGAAATATAATTCCTTTTTATCCGTAGAATTCTAATAAAAGTGGATTGAATCCATACTAATATTATAAAAGCGAAAGAAATTCTGTTCGTGTGTCCTTTTCTATATGGCAGGAATGTAAACAATATCCCAGGGAAGGGCATAGATTACATTAAATCGCGGAAAATCGCGTGAAAGGCCGCGGGCATAAGCTAGTCCAAAATAAAATGGATCGCTTCTCGACTCAGGTGCGCAGAGTGCCTGGTAAATATTTGTTTTGAATTTACTTACTTTTAGCCCCGCGGGACACGGCTACACGGCACGAATCTTTTTTGAGGGCCTAATTTATTTTGTACCCATGATGTATAATGGTAAAGAAGATTCTTTACTTTGTTCTGGATTAGAGAAGATAAATTGTTGATACATTTATTAAACAACTCAGTTACAGCACAAAACAGAAATAGCAAGAATAATACAGACTACTAAAATAATTTTAAATAATTTAATCTTGTATCTAGAATACTTAGATACGAGATTAAATAAAATGAAATAAAAATAATAACAAAACAATAATAACAAAACAATAAGAAAAGTGTAGGTAGGAGAAACCACTAATTTTAAAGCCTGTTACAAAAGGTAAAAGGCCTAAGACCTTTTAGCCCGCTGCTGTCTGGTTATCATGTCTAAGCCCGATACTCACTAGCGGTTGGCCACGCGGTTGAACCGCCGCGGACTAAATTTTGTGGCGATTAATCACAAACGTTTGTATATTCAAGCGAAAAAGCGGCTAGACACGTGGTTAGTCGCCCCGCGGCTACCGCTAGTGCGTAGGAGCGTAACATCCATGTTCCTTTTAATTTATTTATAACTTTAGTTCGTCTACAAACCCGCTTTCTAGTGGAAATACTGTCCACATGATCACTCGCCCGAAAAATAACTGAAAACTTTGAGCTTTCCAAATAGGTAATGAGTTAAGCCAAACGTGACGAGTTGGTTCAGTGAATTTTACTGAAAATTTTCCAGCGAAAAGATTTAAAATAAATATTTTTCGTGACATTTTATTCTGGGAAATTCAGTGTGTGGTCCCGCGATTGTTTGTTTTGTCACATTGTTAGGAGACATAGCGATGTTTTTATTACAATTTCAAGTAACCCGAAGGGCTGTACCTTCGGGTCGCACAGCTGAGGCTGGCCAGCGAATGTGATATACTGACGTTGTAGGTATTCGTGAACGTGAACGAGGCCCCTGAATAAAGCTCATTTTAAATCAACCGAAATGTTACCCATCTTAACCCTTTGATTATACCACACACCACACCGTATCAAATGTTTTTCGTGATTTAAAAGACATCGCTACGCTGTAGATCTGCTACGCTGTAGACCTGCTACGCCGTAGAACTCCTACGCTGTAGACCTACTACGGTGTAGACATGCTACGCTGTAGAACTGCAAGCTGTAAACCTTCTATGCTGTAGACCTGCTACGCTGTAGATCTGCTACGCCGTAGAACTCCTACGCTGTAGACCTACTACGGTGTAGACATGCTACGCTGTAGACCTGCAAGCTGTAAACCTTCTATGCTGTAGACCTGCTACGCTGTAGAGCTGCTACGCGCAGGCTGCGCTGTACATATGCCTCACCGTCTTAAGTTAAAAATATTACGATTGCATGTAAGTGTATTTTTTTCCTAGTTTCTTATCAAAATGTTTCAATAAAGTTGAATCGATAGTCAATATCCCATTACTCGAAGTCATACAAGTTTCTTTTTTAGTTAAATATAACGTCACCACTAATCACAGTCTTTTAGTCAATCCTTTGGAGGGTTTATTTACACAGTTTTGACAGTAATTTCCAAATATTTATCATTTTAACGTGTGTAGCTGTGGTGTAAAGTGTACCCCAAATACCAATATATACAGGGTGGAATTTTGTAATACCACCTGGAGGGAAAGTACTCTTAATACTGTAGATAGAAAATTATACTAAAAGAAAACGTTCCTTTATTTTTGAAAAGAAACAAAACTGCATTCAAAGATTTTCGAAAATTCGCTTGCCACACCCGGGAATCGAACCGACTGAAATCTGTAAAAATTACACCCTGTACTTTTATTGCATAGATCGTTAGGGTCAATAATAAGGATGAAATCTCTCTAACAAAGTTAATAAATTAAATGAAAGGAAAACCATGAAACCTTAAATTATAAATTGAATGGGTCAAGTTAAGCACTTTAACTTAAAGATCCATCTGTTTACTTGTGTCAGTAATTAATAATTATCATTGACGTCATTTATCCATTAAAATGACGAATTGATATTTAAATAAGACGATTGAAATTTGCACGTGTTTGTACTTAATGCAGACTCTTCTATCTTAAAATACTGGATCTCTTAAGAAATGAGTTAAATGGTTTCCCCGAGGCGGAGCGAAACCAAATAATTCTACAGCAAGATGGTGCTCCAGCCCATAACAGCAGAATCACTACTGCCTACATTAATAACCATTTTAATACCTGGATTGGTACCAACGGCACAATCAGATGGCCTGCGAGATCACCAGATCTTACCCTTTTAGATTTTTTTTGTGGGGATATGTAAAAAATCTAATTTACATGAAATCTTATGCGAATGTAAACGAGTTGAGAGTTGAAGTTCAGAATACGATTTATAATATTCACCACAACACGTCATTAAAAGTTACTAGAAATGAATACATAAGAAAAATAAATTTGTGTATCCAAGAAAATGGAGCCCATTTTGAGCAACTAATTAGTAGTTAGTTGACTTTTATTGTAAATAATTAAAATAATTTAAGATTTCATGGTTTTCCTTTCATTTTATTTATTAAGTTTGTTAGAGAGATTTCATCCTTATAATTGACCCGACCGATCTATGCAATAAAAATATAGGGTGTAATTTTTACAGATTTTAGTCGGTTCGATTCCCGGGTGTGGCAAGCGAATTTTCGAATATCTTTGAATGCAGTTTTCTTTCTTTTCAAAATTAAAGGAATGTTTTCTTTGAGTAAAATTTTCTATCTACAGTATTAAGAGTACTTTCCCTCCAGGTGGCATTACAAAATTCCACCCTGTATATTGGTTGTGAATGTTTCGATTTCATTCGATCACGAGGCAATCCTATTTCCTTCGTTGCATACGTTTTATACACGCCGTTTATTCGTGCAGCTCGTTCCCACTCGACCGACAAACCAATTCACGTGCGATGCTCAAAGCTGACGCACGTAATTGCGAGTTCTACAAATGACCATCAAATTAATTTGCAATTTTTTCATAATTAATTACTACGATGGCTAACATCGCACGCACTTCGCAAGGCCATAACAGGTGCCTCCTCAACAACGCTCCAACAGGCTATCTGAGTAGAACAAAGGACAACTATACTAATCAAAGTTAACAAAAGCATCATTAAAATTCGGCCTCGGGCCCGAGGCGCGCGATTATTCCCTTGAGATGGTAATGAAGGCGAGTGCAAATACAAGTTTTGAAACGACTTCATTCCCTACTTTGAATTCAAAAGCTGCTTCATATGCGTTATTAAATCGTTTATCTGAGATTTAAAGGGCGAAGTTAAATGTTTAGCTTCATTGTTACTTGTTTTGTTTGTGTTTAGTATTTAGAATATACTCAATCTCTTTCGTTTCCGATATAAGCTTTCTGAAAATGTTGTTGGGGAATACAGTATCAGTAATTTCAAGCCAAACTATATAAAAACTACAGTATTACTATGGTATGGTATAAAATAGGTCTATCTGGACACTTAACCCTCTATGCCGACGATACGTGTCTATTTTATTTTGATAAATCTATTGAAAACATAATGACTCACGCTCAGAGGGACCTTAACATACTAAACGAATGGCTAAAATTTAATCTCTTGACAATCAATACAAAAAAAACATCGTACATGATATTTGCTGCAATAAATAAACCTATCCCCAATTTTTCCCCTCTTTATCTTAAACAATGATATCATTAAACGGAGTGATAAAGAAAAATACCTCGGCTTATGGTTGGATGACAAACTAACGTGGAAATCTCACATCAATCACGTCAAGTCAAAGTTAACGGCTTTATTAATATCATTACGCCAAATAGCACACTGTATTCCAACCAAAGCACGCTCAATTATTTATAATTCCTTAGTTAAATCGCACTTAAATTATCTTATCGAAATTTGGGGATCAGCCGCTAATACAAACTTAAATCCTCTCCAAAGGGCACAAAACAAAATTATAAAAACACTGTATCATTATAAATACCTAACACCAACGAAAGAAATATATAATAAAACCAAATTATTAAACCTTAAACAAATGTATACATACTCTACTTGCATCTTGATAAGAAACATTAATTCTAACTCAGTAAAATCAAACCTACAACTACGCAAAAAGAATAATCAATACACATTTAGAAACAAACATAAACTAGAATTAGCTAAAGCACGTACTGATTACGGCAGGAAAACGATTGTATACGAGGGAGTGCAGTTATTTAATAGCTTGCCTAACGAGCTCAAGGAATGTGCTAGCATAAGCATGTTTAAAACAAAATTAAAAAAATACATTTATAGCCTAACCTAAACATAAGGTATTATAGCGTACCTACTAATATTATAAATAAATAAATAAATAAATAATGCTGGACAATTCACACAGCATTATCTAGCCCCAAGGTAAGCAGAGCTTGTGTTATGGGTACTAGATAACTGATATACATAATAATATACGAGTACATAGATAGATATTTTTTATTATACATAGAAAACGACCAGAACACCCTGAACAAATATCTGCAGATCGTACAAATATTTGTCCCGAGGCGGGAATCGAACCCGCAACCTCCTGCGTCGCAGGCGGACCTTCGCCCACCGCGCCACAGAGGTCGTCAAATATTAGTTTAAACATAATTTTTAAGAACTTTGTATCTCATTATAAGTGAACATTTTTTTGTTTTATGAGAATAAATGTCTTTAAACCGATAATAGTGAAACAACGAACAAGTCCTTTTATGTCTGTGTAAACTTCCTCCGAAGTCGATGTCGACGTCCCGGATTTAGCTAATCAGTGATTAGTATTCTCGACGGCAATTCCATATATTGTACCGGGCTTGCCGCCAATCACGCGTAAGCTAACATAGCCAATAACTTTGTATCACTTACAATATACCCTGTATTCTGGCAACTCAATTGTGATAGTTTCAGTTACATATCTCAAGTCGCCTGCTTGCTGTCCACGTGGTCACACAACTAACCGAAGTAGTGCGTATGGTGATGAGAATGGAGAGTAAAGAGGGAAAATCTTTGGATCTTGTTCGCTGGAGAAGATCCATCCACACATTTTAAAGTTCTTCTTGAGTTTTGCGTTGTGTGTGCTCTTAAAAATAGGTACTCAGCGATGCATAAATATTCTACAGAAATTTAGGAAGTAAAATAGATATACCCACACGATCTTTATAAGAAACAGTCCGTGTCCACAATACCACCGTCTCAGCGTCTTTGGCATTCTCTCCGCGCAGGGCGCCGATAGAAACGATATCTTACGATACTAATATCAAACCCTCAAATTTTTTCATTAAATCTCGTCTTTTATTTGTTTTATGTTTGTAAAGCGAGTTCAAAACATTGAGGAAAAAGCGCTAGTTATAAATTTTCTACCGGCGGCTGTACGTCGTTAGAAAGTAAGTGAAAAACGTTTTGTTTGCTATTCAGTTCCTGCTGGCGGCTTCACACGCGTTTTTTCTATGTAAATTATTATTAGGTTATTTCTATCATTATTTATATCACTTTGTGCAAGTTAGAGCAGAAAAATAATGGTTTCTGATAGACAAATACCTCAAACTGTAAACCGAGTTCCAGGAGTCCGGTCAACAGGACTTCAGATTAGAAGTCCGTTAACAGATGAGGTGTAAGTCCAATAAGTCCATTTAACAGACGAAAGGCGGGCTGATAATAATAAAATAATGATATAACGTGTGTCAAAGGCGAGCTCGATAAATAAATCTGAGAAAGGTCATATAATGTGTGGAAATACGATGTTGAGCTTTTCTATCCAGAAATATGATATCTCGATATTGTGACCGTCTTGCAAAAGTTTTTGATTTATCCTTATATTTTACATGACCATGTAATGTTAGTATAATCAATTTAATGTATTTTCCTTCCTGTCGAAAACTATATTTTTATTTCTTACTAGCTGACCCGGCGAATTTCGTACCGTCAATAAAAGTGGTCTGAACCATAATAAATAAATAGTACAGTACAATGACTCAGCCGTCTCCTTGAACTTTATACCTACAGTTGAGCGGAACGCTTGGATTGGTACCTACAAAGTGTTTTGACACGCACGCGGTCGAGAACCGCACGCTGGAGCAAACACGCATGACAGGAAATGGGCCCTTAAAGCTAATATATACCTATATACATATTACATTAAATACATAGCAGAATTTCCCATATATTTTTAATGATAGTACCTACCTACCTATCATTTGTCCATCACCCAGCACCGAAGAGACAAAAACAAGAAAGCGAAGGCCAAGTGCTTCGCACATTTAGGGTTCCTTACCAAAATTCGGTCTTCTATATTTAATGTAGAATACATTTTGACCGAAAAATAAGTTGGTTGGAAAAAATAAGGGAATTAAAAAAAAAATATTATAGTGATACATCAATATTTAATTCTTGTTAGTAACATTACTTACAATTGGGTATGGTACGGAACCCTAAAACGTGGTAAGGACTAATAAAAAAACCAATATTTTACCTTTCAGCATTAGCAGGAAGTTAAAAAAAATAACAGTGTGGGTTTAACCAACGTTGAATTTAGGCACCAGAGAACACTGCAGTATACTCGTTGTCGTGATGCCGCCATTATTTAAATTATTATTCGTCGCGCACTTTGCAATGTTGAGGTATCGAAACGGGGGCGTCGCGGCACAACAACCTCGTCCAGCGTAGCGACCAGTCTCGGCGGCGCGCGGCGGCGTGACACTGGATAGATTCGTCTTGCGAAGATTGGTTAGCGGCCGTGTAAATTACGCTTATGTGTGCGTGCGTCGGTTTGGGCGCTCTAGTTTGGAGTCGGAGTACTGTAGTTTAGTGTACTGTGTCTGAACTTTCTTTATATTTTCTCAACTGTTAAACCTTGCTTGGACTTCTACAAATATTTCAAAACCAAAATCAGCCAAACTGTTCCAGCCGTTCTCGAGTTTTTGAGCGACTTACAAACGTCAAAAATAATTATAGCTCTATAAAGAAACATAACTCTTTATTCACAAAGAAAATAACAATCAACTAATAGAAATAAATTAGGCAAGGAAGCGTCCACAAGACGCTGGCTACATTGCCCCCCTGTATGGCAATGCTGATGCGCTGCGCCAAATACTCACCAGCTCTCGGGTCACACGTCGCTTCGACATGATAATTTTTAGAAACCCGAAGAGTCTCGGTATCCCACGAACCTAGGGTCTCGACTCCGAGGAGAGCAAATGTGTAGGCTCTGTCTAGACCTGCATATTTGCGCCTCTTGAGATCTTCGGCCAAATTTGCCGCCACACCCACCCTCACGGATGTCCTAGGAAGATGGGAAGGCCCAAGTGTATCAACGCATGTAGCGTCCCACACAATGGGCCTTCCCAACTCCCATGGGACTAGTGTCATACCGTCAGGCGTCTTACCATCGTCATGCAACAGACCATTCGGTTCGAGAATAGCTGGTACGTTAGCGGTGAGAAAGGCCCGCCGGATATTGTCGTTAAGCTTGGCGTGGCGAAATATCCGACCGGCGGCCCTAGTACACGATAATCCATGATGACCAAGCTGTTCAACAGCTGTACACTGGCATTGATGAGGCGCGCAACACCTTGCACCCAACCGGAGACATGTTGCGATACGGAAAGTTACGGGATCCAATAAAGTACCAGTGTACCAGTATCTCTATAAAGCCATTAAACATATTTTTCCTCCAAACCAATAAGCGTCACGAGCCCCCACGGCGTATCTTCACTCAATATCAAACAATACAGAAAATCAAATTTGCAAAAAACGTGCCATTTAGAACTCTCTTTCTTGGAACACAGAAGGTAAATTATACTGATGTACTTTAGTTTGTTTTGGTAAAATTTAGGCTTTATTTTGTTGAGGTTTTGGTTGATTATGGAATGTGTCCTGACTTCTTTCACGCTTCGTCAGACCGTTGCGTCCGCTCTGTCAAGTAGGATTTTAGGCGCGTCTTATATTATACAGCTACTTGTTTTATAAATGTCTTAGAACAGTTGGACGGTACGCAGGAATAGTGTTATCAACTCTATCAAGTAACGGACAAATACAAAAGAATGGTGCTGTTTTTGTCATTCAATCGTTACCTCCAAATACGCTCCTGCTCTCACTATGAATGTAGAATGCTTCGAATTAAGGAATTACCGAAGAATGTCGAGGGATTTTGAAGAAATGTTATCAGTTTCAAGTAGAGTGGAGAGGTAGGGGAAAGGATTGGGAAGGTGGATGATAGTAGTGTTCATGTTTTTTACAGATCACCTTTGCGGACGAGTGTGTACCGGCGGCGGTGCTCTAAGTAGTGATGCTGTATGTCTGCTATGAAACGGATTATTCGGATTATTCAGACAGTTCTGTGAACTGATTCCTCTGCTGCACAATTCGCTTGCTTCGTAGAATCATCTGTACTCACGGAGATGAACGATAAATATCCTGTATGGATAGATTACTTTAGATTAGCTGAGCCCAAGCGAAGAGCGCATATGAATAGTTTCCAGTATGTACCTACTTTGTTTGTGGCACCTGTATGGTTAAATATATTTAAAGTCTTGTTCTGCAACAAATTTTGGTTTGAAGACTAGACAGACAACCTCTTTAGTACCACTGCCGAAGATTGCTAAATTGGTTACAAATACTTGCATATTTCAGCTGGATTCGTTCAGTTACCAGGCATTGTTCCTACATCTCACGAGTTCACATCTTTACAAATTGTCGCTTTTGTTACATTGGTACGATGTAATTTCATGACGTCAATGATTTCCATTAATCGTTTATCGGTTCTTGAGTTAGATAAACCTAAACATCTCTAATTCACTTTGCATCCGCCGAGTTAATAATGTTTAAACCCACCGAGCGCGCTGCCTCAGCTTAATTCGGCACTAGTAAGTTATATTAACAGACCCTTCGCAAACAGCCCGGCTGCAAATAGAGCCACTACCGCCCATTTCGTTTAATTTTAGTTTCTAATTTGAATTTCAGGAAATCTTGGCTCTTTTGTGACACTACGAGTATTTACTGTCTTTATGTTTGAAATTAGAAACAGTTTATAAAATTAGAGGTGATGTTGTACGCGTATGGTAGCGCAAAGCGAAGGTGAGCGTTAGCCAGGTCGCAAGTAACAAAATGAACTGTTTAACCTTCGTTTGACGAATAGCCCTCAACGGTCAAAAGTAAGTAAAGATACTTAGTACTTACTAAGTCATAAAAGCGTAAATACTCCCCGAAGTAGCTCCTAGTAAAAGTTCGCAACAAGCGCCGTTTCAGCGGAAGTGCCGACTCCGGTATGTGGGTTATGCGTCCCAGTGTCCACATTAGGATTTATGGTGTTGCCTGCCGTTGCCGTGCCGGGACTCTTCCAGCGGGTGTCGTAAGAGGCGACTAAGGGATATCAACCGGAGGAGGGCAGCAGCGCCCCTGCAGAACCATTCTACCACCGAACTGCGATCCCCAACCCGCATGCCCAGCGTAGGGATTATGGGCAGTACTCTCCATCATCGGGACAGAAACCAATAAGGCACTTATCAGTTGAGGCGTCCGTCCAGCAGTGGAGCAATAAAGGCTGTTAAGGACTGCAACATATGTTACAGTCCATGGCGGCCAGCCTCAACGGAGACAAGCCACAAGTCAGCAGCGTGTGGGAATCAGATGACTGTTTAACCACCAGAGAGCATACCAAAGGTTAAATAAAACGTCAAGTGCGAGTCGGACTCGCGCACTAAGGGTTCCGTTTAATTGTAAGACCTTGTTTCTTGCCAAATATTATCATTCTACATCTACGTCAACATGAAGTAGGTACCTACCCAGTATATTTTGGTCGAGGAAGAGAATCAAAACTAATTTTTTTACTACAAATTTACGGTTTTCAGATTTTTATCGCTATTTGTGCTACATGACCTTGCTTCTTACCAAATTTTATGATTCTAGGTAAACGAGAAGTACCCTATAGGTTTTGCTCTATAGCAAGAATTAAAACTATTTTCTTTTGGTGAATAGACTACAAATTTATGGTTTTAGGATTTTTTTATTTACTTGTGCTATAAGGCCTTACTTCTTGCCAAATTTCATAATTCTAGGTCTACGAGAAGTACCCTATAGGTTTTCTGTGATTTCCTTGGAAATTTGAAACATTCGGACATAAACGGCTGTAACTTATGATTGCTTTGTCTTAGAAGTTTGATTTGTATCACGGATCCAGAAATTACGGACTTGAGTATTTGATGTTAATTTCAACTCGATACCTCCCTCCACGCGTTCCTGAGAAAACAGGGGTTGACAGACGGACAGACAGACAGACAGACAGACGGACAACAAAGTGATCCTATAAGGGTTCCATTTTTCCTTTTGAGGTACGGAACCCTAAAAACAAAAAAAAACACTCACAATAACACTGAGTTAAAATGCCTGTCCACTCTGTCCGGCCAGACACACTCGATATGGACGATGTCAGCTAGAAGTACAATTATCATCATCATTCGTTAAAGATTCGTTTAGTTAGAGTTGTTAAAGCAAGGAGCCAACTCATCACATTTGTTCAGAAGCTCTGGGAGTCACAAATGCCAAAGTATAAATGAAGTAATAAAACATTAATTTTCCGTCTCGCTAATGCGTACATATGCAGCGTTCCACTGTTCTAAACAATTAGTAACAATTAGGGAAGGTGGTTTTAGGCATTTGCCTTGGCGGGGCTAATTGTGTCTCGGGTCTTATTACAACGCACGAGCCTTTTTACAACATACGACACGATCCTCTATTAGGATAGCAGGGGAGATGCACTCTGTCATATTACCACTGCAATCTAGCTCAAACCAGCAGTGGAGTAGTTACTACCACTACAGGACAAGTTTGCGTCTACAGATAACTCTTAGTTGTAAATCTCATAAAAATATTCATTGACGTCAGAGCGCGCGAGGAATCGATTTGTCCACAAACATTGTTCGGATAACGTTGTCTGGAGGTGGAACACGTCCATACAAATATTCTGTGTAGGTACATTCACTCAGTAACTAATCAGAATAATCGAAAAATCGTGACAAATCATTCGTAAAACATATTTTATAGAACCAAGTAATAAACAATAAAGATCAAATTCTGAAATCATCGTATTAATTTCGAGATCGAACTTGAAAGTAATATCTTTCAAGTAATTATAGAAGTTTCATCTGTGCTGTGTTATAATTTCACGTTTCATTGTACTTTATTTATCGCCATTGAGTTTTGTTCGTACCATCGATTTGTGATCCATAGCGTGAGCTAACGACGCCCGGGGCCTAGGGCAGCTCACCGGACAAATGACGTACGCGTAGCTATCTGTTAGGAATGTGCACTGAACAGAACTAAAAGAATCGTGCCAACCGAAGTCCATATAACTTTGCAAGAAATTCTTAGATCCTAAGTGAAACAACGCTCGTGTCACCGCTAAAGTATTCTGATACGCGAGTGAACAAGTTAGTTCTGAAGCGGTGCCTTCTAGTCGTACAACTAAACGAAGTGAGTGAAGGTGTTTTTCTTTTTTTTTTACGTCTAGGACCTTATTTTACGTTTAGGGTCTTTTTTACGTCTAGGGATAACAAACAATCATACTTAAATATTAACAGATTATCTTAATCTCAAGGAGCGCTTTGAATTCCTTTCTAACTCTCACTCTCTCTCCCTCTCTCTCTCTCTCTCTGCGTTCCTCTGAAACACTCGTCATAAAAGTCCCTGCCCACACTACCACTTTCTATGACAAATCTTTCACTGTACAAGCTACCCGTCTATGGAATGCTCTCCCCCTGGACATCAGACGTGCCAAATCTCTCCTTATCTTTAAAAAACTGCTTCATCAGCATTATCTATCCTTGCAAAGTTAGAGCACTTTATTTTTATGTTTATGTAAGTATGTTATATTGTTTGTAGGTTATAATATGTAGGTATGATAGTATGTAGTGTAGGTATTCTTTTCTTTTTTTCACGTGCCACCGTCTATTTTGTTCTTACATGTCCAGTCCATCATAAGGTTGTTTGGAAGAGATCGCTAAGCGATAAGGCCGCCTTTGTACTTCGTCTACTCTTAGCATTTATTTCTGTATTGATATCTGTCTTTGTGTAGTACAGTTTTCCGCCTTGAAAAAAATTTCTCAAGGGGGAAAACTGGACTCCAAAAAAAAATTTTCCAGTTATCCCCCTTAAGAGGGATTTGTCTAGGGAGAAAAATGGAATAACCCCAATATAGTATTATCTATCTATTTATCTTAAGTAAACTAAAAGTATGACCAGCCCCGTTATCCACAATTTACGTGAGTCGATGGACTGTTTACGGAAGTTTCTCTAACTCATGTTAATGTCCGTATTTCCGTTTACTTACTTTACCTAGCAACCTTGCTTCATTTCCATCTCAACCATATTGGCGACAATGAGATTAACTATTAATATTTATTGGTATATGGTAACTTATTAATTTCATGTAATTTGGAATATGCAATTAATTTTTCAAATAATTACAAAAGACAAACAAATGATACTTAAACTAGCTACCCACGAGTACATTTGGTTGATTAATTAATTTCTAACTGTCGGTTAGATTCGATTTGTAGAACTGGCCCCTCATGCATGCGCCTCAGAGCGAGGTAACGCCGCATGACGTCAGAGCGAGGTAACGCCGCATGACGTCATAGCGAGGTAACGCCGCATGACGTCATGTTTTTTCGTGCGTGCAGCCGGCTCTATCGAATTATAAGACGTTGTCACGTCAAAAGCAGGAGGCTCTCAATTTGATTGTATTAAATGCTGTGTGGTACCCGTTTAGAATTTGCACAACTGCAACTCTTCCCGCGGGTGTCGTTAGAGGTGACTAAGGGATATCCAACGGGGGCGGGCAGCAGCGCCACCTGCAGAACAATTCTACCACCGAACTGCGATCCCCAACCCGCATGCCCAGCGTGGGGATCATGGGCATTACCCACCATGTAATAAAAGCCAATAAGGCGCTTATCAGGGGGAGGTCTGCGTCCAGTTTCAGTGGGCCAATACAGGCTGTTGAGGTTAAGGCTTCTTTATTATAGTATCTGTTTTGATCCTAACGGTATAAAATAAAGTTGTGTATAAGTTACATACTAAACCAATTTTGAATGCGTTTAATTTATTGTGTTACATGACTTTGACTAGTATTATTATATCTGTGGCTTAGAGTAGGTTTGGTAGGTAGGTATACATAAACGTTTGTCGGCTTACCACACCGGCTGTATCAAATACGATTAAATCAACTCAACTAGGTAACCACATGTACATACTATTGAATATTATTATCTGAAATTTACGCATTTGATTTTGATTATTAACGCTAAGAGCGCAGCATGTTTATTTAAATACCCTTTACATAATTAGGAGTTACGAGTTACTACTGGTTTACGTAATAATATAACTGATTGGATCCAATTAAAATTTGAAATTAAAATAATATTTATCATAATTAAAGTTGTAATTTTGTCACACAGCATACATCTTGTCCTTAAGTAAGTTGATTAAATTGGGGAAAAACAGATTCTCGGTGTCTCAAAAAATAATCACTCTCGCAAACACAACTGCAGCAAGAAACTAGTCTTATAAAAAAAAAGCAATGAATTTCTTTAAAATATCCCCACCACGCCACTCCAGCTCTAATTTTATAAAGGCAAGAGATGTTGACTGAAAACCAAACAGAACTTGAGAAATAGAGTAAGGAATGTGCAGATTCGCTCGTTCCTTTGAGGGCGGTCCTCGGGGTGACGAGGCGGGCGGGCGGTGGCGAGCAGGTGGATGCACCGGGAGAGCGACACAGCCGGAAACTGCATCGAACTTCAAAAATTTTGACCAACTTCGAAAGAGGTTGTTTTATTTAAGAACGGCGCGTGTAAAGCCGCAGGCAGAAGCTTGTCATTAATAAAATGTATGCATTATGCGGTGTCACTATCAATCAGGTATTAATGGTGACGGGGCGGGGCGGGGCGAGTAGGTGGCGAGTACCTGATCGATGGGCATAGCAAGCCAAGCTGTGCAGCTGCGTGCTGCACAGCAACGTAGCACGCAGTTACGATGTGGCAATATTTGACCACTGCTTCAAGTCTGATAAAATGCACATTTTAAAAAGTAAAGGCAAACTATAGGATTGTATAAATACCACCGCAAAAGGACAGATTGTTTCGCAACAAATCTAGTCATGTGTTCAAAGAGTATAAAGGTGGATTTACATAAAAGTCCTCAGACGGTGCCTTGATCTCAAAAACGAAATATCCCAGTGAGTTTAGCAGAAGGTGGCGAAGTTTCATTTTAATGCATTATGGCTTTAGCCATAATGCGAAACCATATTTCATTGATAGCATTTTTATTAATTCAACGAATTGAAAAAAATATTAAGCAGACACCCTAATATTTTTTCAAATTCCTTCTACTCAATAAAACTGTATATGTATATATATAATAAATATATAAAGTTGGTATATATGTATAATTATTAGAGAATAAACAGTTGTCTATATGTAAAACTTATATATTAGCACGCCAACCCCCTGTAAAAACATGTGTTTTTGGTTGGCAGGTAGACAATGCCTCGGCATTAAGCCCACCCTTTATACCTCAGTGCAATAAAGGTTTAAATAAATTAATAAAAAAAAAAAACTTAAATACAGCCAAAGTGCGAGGCATTTGCTGCAACCGCCTTGTGCATATCACTGTAGACACTGTTTTCATGTATAAGTTAGGCCCTCTAGTTGCATGTTTTTAATTTCTCTATGTATGTAACGCATACATACATATTATGTGGATAGCGCTGTGGGCTACCAATGTAGCCCAATAGATAGATAATATCACTCATCTTTACTAGTAAAATACTAACACAAATGTGTAATAAGTTTAATGTAGTCGTGAGTCATTCCTCAATAAATAAATAAACACAACCTAACCTTCTCTTCATTCTCGAAAGATGCAGCTCATATAGCATTCCCTTTACGGCCGCCACTCTCAGTGCACTAGGGGCTGCCCCCGGCTTGCGCTGAACTGCTTTCAACAGCTCTCGACTTTCTAAGCCCGGGCAAAGCTAAAATGCATGCTGATTTCGTTTAAATTACGAGCTTTTTTCTGTTAACTTTTCTAGTATTCAGATGGAAAATTAAAAATTTGCATGTTTATTTAGCTTAATATTAGAATTTCTTTTGCTTTGTGTTACAATACTTATTTTTAGTTTTATCTGAATAAGAACACTTTTTTGTGTTCAACATTGAACAGTCGGATCTATTTATGAGAAAATTTCTCAGTCAACGGAATTGACACCAACTTTAACACCCCAAGGCAATTCTAGCTGTCATTAAACAATAACAATTTCAGTTTACCATCACCATCATCATCATCATCATCAGCTTATTAGTCCACGGCTGGACATAGGCCTCCTCTAATGAGCGCCATAGCGCCCTGTCTTCAGCTTGCCGCATCCAGCATCTGCCTGCAGTCTTTCGCAGATCGTCATCCCACCTGGCCGGAGGGCGTCCTACACTACGTTTGCCGACTCGTGGTCTCCACTCAAGAACACATTTACCCCAGCGGTTGTCGGTAATAAATAATTATCTGTTTGATTTTCGCGACAAAAGTACCGAAACGGTAAGAACACTTTCAGCTTATCAATCAACGCCAAATGTACTTCCCTCCTGTTGGACGGATCTCAGTGTATTCTTCTCCCGATCTTCTTGAAACTTTTCTCAATTTTTTCCGCGAGAATAACTTGATAACGTTTAAGTTTATGGGCAGAGTAAGAACTTTATTATGTTTGCGGAAGGACCTGGAATATGTTGTAATATGTGGAATATGTTCTTAGGACGTGTGCAATATTATCTTCTTGTCCGCTAGCTTGCAAGTTTGAATTGCCCATCGGTTGGGCAAAAGTCGTGTTTTCTTTACGACTTTCTTAATAAAATAAAACACGATCGAGACGTCTCGCGCTGTCTTTTGTTTTTTGAAGGCATTAACATTTTTTTTTTAAGAAACCGAGTCAAAATTTCAAAACTTCAGAAAGGAAGTAGCATCCTATTGTTTTATTACATCATAAAAAAATAACAAGAATAAATTACGATAACGTGTGGATATGTTATGATTACCATGAAAATAGGTTTCGATATCGAAATTATTTATATATTTATTTATATTAAACTATATAGAGCAAAGCTACTGAATAATCGTGATAAAGCCCAATTAGCGTTATGCCGTGAGTAACTTTCTAACTGCAGAGCTGGGCAGAGGTGTGCAGAGGTACGCGGATGTGAATTAAAAACTGCTAGTATTCGGTAAAAGTTGCGCCGCGAAGTTCATAAGCGGAAAGCTAAAACTGTCGCCTGTCGAAAATCTAACGTGTCGCGAAATTCTAGTAAAGTGTTTACCAATGTGACTATAAGAGTACCTGCAGTATCTCTGCGATCAGAATGGGATGGGACTATGCCGAACTGAAACAAGGTCGGAAATTTACTTTGACAAACTTCCATTTAATTCCCACAACGCGCTGATGGTGAACCAGAAATGCGAAGTCAAAAATTAACATTGACAAGGTTTCGTCCTTAACTGAAAGCGCGTGGACTATACGCGGGTGGGTGCAGGAGTTTCAATGGAAAGGCTTATAATCAAGTTTTACTTACAAACTTTAGTAACTTGTTTGTTTGACTTATAATCAAACTTTAATACGACCTCTGTGGCGCAGCGGGCGAAGGTCCGCCTGCGACGCAGGAGGTTGCAAGTTTGATTCCCGCCTCGGGAAAAATGTTTGTACGATCTGCAGATATTTATTCAGGGTGTTCTGGATGTTTTTCTATGTATAATAAAAATATCTATCTAGTAGAATAGTAGTGTATTGTATTATGTATATCAGTTATCTAGTAACCATAACACATGCTCTGATTAGCTTGGGGCTAGATAATGCTGCTTGCTTGTTCTATATATGTCTAGGTATTTAAATGTACCTACTTATAAACAACCATAAATATGTACCTTTATTATTTATTTTTATTTTTCAATCAAGCAGAAATTCGGATTTTGTCCGTCTCTCGATCGATGACTGAATGAGTCATTCAATAAATAGCACATGCTATGGAAATACTGCATCGATAGTTCGCATCCTAATTAAACAATCCTACGAATATTTTAAAGCCGAAAGCTTGTGAAATGTGATTTTTTGTTACCTAAGATCTCGAAAACTACTGAACAGATCAAGATGAACATTTGCATACAATTAGAACGACTTAAACAATAACAATAGGCTACTTATTATACCGAAAATACGCGTGCGAAGCTGCAGGCAGCTGCTCGTAGACGATGCACAGCATGCCACGTGGCGCGAGAACTTGATCAGGAACCTAGCTTTGACTATCTAGGTGACTGTATTTTAATTGTATGTCATCCTCTTACAAAGCTTTTCCCCTTACCTGCGCATACATTTATTGCAATATTTTTCATTTATGATTGCTGAATTACCTATTCGGATTTAAAATCTCCTACCACATAATCCTTTACAACTCGATTAATTTCATTCGATATGTTTCACCGGTGGTTAACCCTCCCTACCCTTTAGAATAAATCACCTAACTATCTCGATCGATGCCGTAACCCCACTCTATCTTTGCCTTTTGTTTAACAGAATTACGCCCATACTAGTCTTACGGGTTAGATAAAACTGTTCGGACCGCTGCTCGGGCGAGTCTCGGGGTAAATTAGGCCCGTGTCTTGATTATAGCCCGCGGACATGGACCTTTTATTTGTAGTTACTGATATGGGTTCGATAGTTAGAGACCTGTCCGTGACGGGATTAAAGGTTATGGCATGAGCAGTTTTGGGAACGGGAGTAATTGAAACCAAGAGTTGTTTCTTTATGGTGAACTAGACAATCGCCTCGCGGTTTCACCCGCGTAGTTCACGTTCCCGTAAGAATTCAGGGATAAAATATAGTCTATGTCACTCTCTGAAAAGTAAGCTTCCTAACGGTGAAAGAATTTTTCAAATCGGTCCAGTAGTTTCGGAGCCTATTCAATACAAAATATTAGTATAGATAGATAACTGACTTACAAAACTTACCTACTTTCTTTTAGCCCTGGTCATCCTATTGCTAGGCAAAGGACTCTTCACAATCCCTCCAGACATCACGTTCGTTCAATTGGGCAGGAGTTTGACCAGTTCCATTTATTATTTATTATAATCAACGGTCACTGTCCTACTGCTGGCTTCTTTTCCTTCCTTTTCTCGAGATACTACATACGAGTAATTTCTCAGTTTTGTTTGTTCGTTATTTCAAAAATGGTTAATTACAGTCATTGTACGAAATTACACAAGAAGCTTTTTAGTTTTTGTTTGTTTAGTTTACTAAGTATCTAATTAAAACTCTGAATATTATTACTCAACACGAAGACTAATACTTAGATGAAATTCTTTAAACTTTAAAGCAAATTATGCAAACGATTTTCATTTTCTTCTCTGTAGCAGACTGTAGAAAGGTAGGTACACTTCACTGTACCTATCTACATGTACAGTCAGTACACATTTACAGTGGTCAGAGATATATCTTAAAAACTCCATAGCAGGTATTGCACTACTGTATTTTTGTGGGCCTTTGTAAAATCCCACTACTCACAATAGATAAAAAAAGTCATTAGTACAAAACAGCAGAGATAAATAATCTTACAAAGTAGGGAAAAATAACCTTAAGTTCGCCTAGCTATTAACTGTAGCAAATCATCGTCATTTCCTTCATTAGGTAGGTACAATCAGCAACATAAGTCTATATCAAAGAAATAGAGTAGGTCCTCACAGTTTAATTAAATAACGACAGCCCATAATACGTAGGCAAGGTAGTTAATTAACCCCACAAAGTAAATATTAGACTTAAACCTCAGTTTGCTCATTATTCCTGTTTGATAATCACTGACACGTTATCCATTTTACCCTTCTGCTAATCTGAAACCATAATCTATAGAGCGCCTTTTGATAGCTAAAAGCATGTTTTTGGTAGGCAGTGGGAACGAGAGGGGATGAATATTTGACAGTTTTCAGTAAAACGTGCTAAGTTTGTGGGGATTATGGTCATTACCCCCCATGAGATAAAAGTCAATAAAGCGCTTATCAGGGGGAAGCCAGTAGTGGGGCAATAGGCTGTTGAGGTCGAGCTTGAGGTTATCGTAGAAGCACTATTTCGGCGGGTATTTTAAGATATTCTCTGGTAGTCAAAGTCAAACGCAAAAATTGTTTTTATCATTTACTTAAAACTATACATTTGATAGCCTTGGGTAAAGGAGGGGGAGGTTACGCAAAGTTCAAACACGAGTTTTCAATACCAAGGCTCAAAAAAACTAGAAGCCCCTCTCTTCCCCGCCGTCGCTTACTCTTCCCACCCTACTCCGGCCTCAGAGCAAGAGTGTAATGTACCGTAAAAAGCAATCCTCGAGAGGGGAAATGTCAATCCTTATTTATGACTCAGCGTATTATTATTACTTGCCAATTTTCCGCGAAATAAAACTGGCTCCGGTCCACAGCTCAGCATCATCAACACATGCTTTCTCTTCTACATTGTATTGCTCCCATGTTCTCGGTGCTCACGCACTGAATAGTTGTGTTTGTTGCTGAATGTGTAGTTGTAAGGCTATTGTACTATCCAATACCCATTCCGCTCGTTGCTGTAGCGCGTCCACTCCGGCGAGCTGCTGCATTGCCTGCCGATTGCCCTGTGTTGTGGCGCTTCTCACATCTTTACGTGAAAAGAAATGACGCTGTGTGAAGTAGGCTACTTTTGTGATGTAGTTTGGTAAATAAATATATGAATTTTATTGTCTAGTTCGGAGTAATGAAATGTACTATTAATTTGAAACTAAGTTTTTTTTTTAATTCGATCTATAAATGTTTGTGTAGCTAAATGGTACCAATGGTTCTGAAATAAATGATTTAAATTTCATTTTCTATTTATTAAAACTACTTCTAGCGTTAATAATCGGTTTATGCATAGGCTTACATTTCCGTAATATTAATAAAACAACATACTCCTGATACATATCAGATACCTGTCTTGCTCCAACACGAACGCATTTCAGAAGTTAAAGCGAAATAATGAAATAAAAACAAACGTAAACTTGAGCGTGAAGTGGGCGGCTGATGATCAGCCCCTTTTGGGGCCGATCATCAGCTTCGGCCGTTTTTGACAGGGGCCCCATTTGGGCTTCCGCACTGTTGAACAGATTTTGCAAATTTAGACACACTGCTGAGGGGTGATGCAAACAATGGTATCGATTCTGTTGGCACTTTGGCAGGTAGGCAAGTAAGTTCAAATGTTGGTGCCATCAGTGTGGAAACCAATAGAATAGTTGAGAAACTCTCCAACTATCGATTCAGAATTTCCAGACTATGCTGATTCCATAAAATATCAATCCTTTTTGACAACTGATAATAAAATATTCATTTTAGGTTGGTAAACACAATTTAAACCCTAATTTCCCTGTCATGAAATGCAGTAATAAAATAACATTCGGCGTAATAATAGAAACGTAAAGCCGCTTATCTGATGTGTATGTATCAAAGGGATGTCAGTTGAATGGATCGAGGAGCATCGGCTGCTGGACGTTTGAAAAACTAGTCGAGAAACCAATCTAAAATTGGTTTGGTTTCATTTGTGTGTTTGTGTCTGTGGCATGTCTCTCAAACGGATGAACTGGTTTTGATTCAGATTTTTTATGTATGACTTTATCGAGAGTGTTGTTAACTATGTTTGTATGATAAAAATTGGTGAATCTGTTATGATAGTTGTGAAATTGTGTAGAACCTTTATTCGTGTCCAGTCATATTTCATAGTCCGTGGTCTTGTGCCTGATACGCAAACAAGGGGACTTTAGTTGCGTAAATCTGCTCTCTTTATGGCTTCTGTGTAATAGAAAAGTGGAATATGTATGAAGTATTTGAATTAATCTATGTTAATAGCCCTCCTTCTTATGTGGTCGGGTAAAATGAACGGACATTAATAAAATATTAACAAAATAGAATTAACTATTATTTTCTAGTTTTATTTATGCTTAAATATGGCGACGTTTTTAAATTTTTATTCGAGAGATTTTTTTAAGATAAGCTTTTCCTCGACGTTTTTTTCAGTGTCTTTAAAATTTCCAAATATAGATTTTTTAAATTCCAGTATCTAACCTAGGACCTTCACATTAAAGTCACTCGCCCGACAAAGCTACAAGCCCACGCCAGCGCAATCTCATTATAACCAAAAAGCCGAGTTTCAGCCTCTCGAAACTTTAGCACAAGAGTCTGACACTCGGCTTTTTGGTTATAACTTACTCATACGTATGACAAGTTGAATCGACTTAGTTTGAAGCGACGAAGAAAGAGGAGGCATTTAGATACAGCCAACGACAAAATGCTTTGGAAAATTAACTCGAAGTACATGTACTTACCGCGATTTAAATAACTGACTGTTTTATAAAAACGTTGCTCAATGGCTACCAATGAAAATTTTAATGCAATTTACCAAAATAATAATAAAATTACAGACTATGTATGGCTTTATTTACACAGTTATGTCTTTTAAAAATGACAAAGGTGAAAGTGGTCAAAGAAAGGTGAGTTTTTCTACGTTTCTCAACTTAATCTTCCTCAGATATAACTTACGTTGTAAATAGCGTTACGAAATATATTAACGAATATACAGGGTGCTTGTCTCGTCGCTTCATTTCCGGCTGCGGTTGCTTGATCTCCGGCTGTTGCGGAACACGCTGTACAACCGATATTAGATTCGAGGTGTGGCAGATATTAAAGACCTCGGGGAGAAATGTATTAACCCTTTAGTATAATAATATTTACCTACGTGTATGTTTATTTATATTATGTGTATAAAGTGAGAGTTTAATTTAAATACTTGGAAATAATGATGGTTATGTTTTAGACAGTATTCATCGAGCCCCAAACTCACGGATACTAGCTGACCAATAAACTACACATTGCATACATTTTATTTGTAGACTACATAGCTTCTAACCGCGGCTTCACATGTGCTTTTTCAGTATAATAAGCATCTACCCTGTAATGTGAATCCAGGTCCACATGGATCTGAAATCTAAGCAAGATTTTAACCCTCTCTGTTCAGTTGTTTTGACGTTGTCTTCGGCCAAACATCTCAGAACCTCACATCTTACCGAACTTCCAGTTTTTAATATATTTTTATTAGATACCAGAATATTGTGAAGGTGAATAGGATCCTCTAGAGTAGGACAGCGGGTTAAATTGTTTTAGACAGTAGGTGAATCTATCACTTAGGATTTTTGCTCGTGTTCGGTGAGCCTTAAATCTTAACTTATGTCATGTGACGTAGTATAATGCTAGTATAATAAATACTCACAAAAGGTATCATAGACAATTCTGCCCTTGGGAAGTGTGCTGTATCAAAGAATGAAAAAGCCGGATTATGAAAATAATTGAAATCAAGCGAGGTTTTTAAAAACCTCAAATAAGGAAAAGTCCCGACAGACGCCCTACAAACCTATCTCCCAGTGCTGGCCCTAGGAGGAGGACGTGCTCCAGCCACCAGACGTCAATATGAATACTAAGACTTCATTACTTCTCGACGGTTTCATTATCTTCACAACACCGGTCGGTCAGTGCCGGTGCGACTCCGGTCAGCCCTGGGAACAAGGGCCAGCTGTTGTACCATGTTCACTTGTTTCACCCACAGCCCAGGCTATAGGTTCGACATGAGTACCCATTGTGTGTCGGTGTGTCCGTGTGTGACATCGTAGCTCACAAATCGATCAACTGATTCAAACTATGTTTGTTTTATGTTTGAATGTTGTCTACATCTATAGTTGAAATGTTCTTAGCTGAGTCGGAAGAAAACCTGAGCTTATATTATGAGATGGACTATCATCACATCATGATGCATGAGTGGACGGCTAACACGTTAGTTACTTGTGGTACCCAGCGTAGAGGTATCCATCAGGAAGTTTTTTTATTTTTAATTCTCTAAACTATAGTGCTGAACGGTGGTCATTAATGCTTAGTAAATTTGTCGTTGAGATCTATCTATTTTTTTGTAGAATTATCATATAACACCGCGTATCCTTTTCCACTCGCTACCTTTATTCAAATGCAAACGGTTTGTATTGTTTTAGCAAAAAGCAGTAACATAACACTGTCCCTCTACACGCAGTTCTTTTCTGAACCATTTTAACTAGTAGTTCTACAAACAGTAGACCTCGCGTGCACTAACTTTTTTTCATTATTACTAAAATTATTTAAAACGGAATATTTAGGTAGGTATGTACCTACCATTTTTTTGTAATTCCTGTTTGTAGGTAGGTATATAGTGAGAACTTGCCCTTAGGCAGTGCTCCGTCACTCGCGCTCCGTTTTGACTTATATACCTACAGTTTTCCTACCACCTCGAGGTGACACTGTCAAAGGTTGCCGCCGCCGCGCGCGAGCGTGCGGCTCGCGCGAGCCGCAAGCCGAACGATAGTTTTGTCTCGCTCGGACATAGCTGAGATTATCTCCGCGCAGGCACAGATAATATAATACTATGCGTAAGTTTGTTTTTTGTAGACTACGAAAATGACTGAAAGTACTTTAGAAATTATTTTACCATAGAGAATTTAGGTACCAGGTCGTTGTATGAAATTACCATGGACGGAAGAAATCGCTAACCTATAATTTCTAAGTCAGCTACATCTACCTATCTTTTGTGATTTGAGTGTACATTTTTTTCTGTACATACGTATGACACATCTGTACATACCTACTACGTACAGAAAATAATGTCTTGACACAAAAATATTTAAATTATATCCTAGGATATAAGCAGCTACCTACCTAGCAATAATAATACCTCTTACCTAGCTTACAATGTTCTCTAATAATTAAAATGTATTTTTTATTCTACGTATGTTTTCGTTCACGGACTTATTTATTAAGTAGGTGGGATACCTAGTTATATTGCATGAGAGAGTTAAGGCACTTAAAGTATAATATCCGCACTTGGACAAAAACTATCGATGGTCAACCCTACCGTCAAGCCAAGGGCCGACGAGGGAACTGTAGAGGTAGGGGGGCGCGGGTGGCTTTGATCGAGCCGCCTCGCTAACAGCGAGTAGAGCGTTACTAACTTTATTTCTTCTCCCTTAAGACTCAAAGTAGATTGGTTAAATAGAGTAAGTGAGGTATCTGTTACGTTATCTAATCTGTGCCTTAGGGCACAGGAAATGTTACAGTTTTCACCAATCTACTTTTTGCCTTACATGGGTAAAAAAAAAGTTCCTAACTCTCTGATCGCTGTTAGCGAGACGGCTCGCTCAATATTCTGCTCGTCATGCCGAAAATCCTCATCAGATCTTTACCAAATTTTTATGCAAACAATTTATAGTTACTATCTTTTAATAAAAAATATAATCATCATAAAAATGTCTCTGAAAGCGGAAGTACACCTTTGATCAGAAAACCCCGACGACAAAAAAATCTATGAAATTGTAGAATCTTTACACCTAGTTTCGTAGCGATCGGTTGTAAAATACGACCTGTAGAAGAGTACGGACACACTGACAGAAACGTTAATTTTTCTAGACTTGATGCAGAGACGCTTCGTTCACTTCGATTACTCGGTCAATTAGCTGCAGAAATACTTAAAATTACCATCAAAACTCTAATTAGCAATTAGAGTATGTGTTGGTAGGCGAGGTTATGTACCTACTGGCGGCACGTGGGAGTAGGCTGCTCAATATATGACTGGGGCCAAAGTGCACAGATTTTAATATTATCTACTAATAGGTTCTTTTAAGGGAGACTTACTTCTGCCAGCAGCTACTTGTGCGCTTTTTTTTTTAATTTAAGTTTGCCGTTTATGTTATTCTTAAATTACCAAAGTCGGAAATTTCACCTCGATCAGTCCAATAGGTGTTTCTTGTCTCGAGACAAACACACATCATCTCGTCCTTACAATCTTACTGCCAGTTGCACGGTATGACGTCCGGGAATATTCGCACTAAATATTGTCTTGCTTTCGAAGCCAAATGTGTCACTGAGGGAACCAACATCTGGTCACCTACATTACGAATGTGAACGGGTTAACTACAACTAACTAACATACATTAATTTTTTAGTAAAATCTCATCACCTAGCAAAAAAACCTGTAAGTACCTACCTATCTACCTACATAGACGTTAACATCATATTTAATTAATTCTTTCCCGCTCATCTGAAATAGTGAAGTGAGTCCTAAATGCATAATTTTCTGCTCATTGCGTTTGGACGTCGGATGCTGATCAGTGTTAATTACCAATTCATAGCGCAGCGTGTCGAGCGAGGCGGCGCGGGCTGCAGGGGCTCTTTCACAGGGATATCACCTTTAGATCTTAGTTGGGTGCATTCTAGCGTTATACCTTTGACCCAATATAATGGACGAGAGAAAACTTATAAAGATTCCCGTGTTATCAAAATACTTTTTTTTGGTTCAAAACGTATCATTATAGCTTTCCTTCACTAAGTATTATTGGGAATTATAAATGGGGAATGCCACAGCTAGAGAGTTTAGCTAGACAGTTTAGCAACATAGAACACCGACAATCACCGATATTTCCATTTCATTCTCCTGACCTATTCATTTATTCACATTTACAGCACCTGCACATCGCATTGCTTTTATCCTTCGCATTGATTTGTATATTGTATTGCAAATA
Source organism: Eupithecia subfuscata (assembly GCA_963564075.1). NCBI lineage: Eukaryota > Metazoa > Arthropoda > Insecta > Lepidoptera > Geometridae > Eupithecia > Eupithecia subfuscata. Next base: position 724,767 of record OY751102.1, read on the forward strand.
ATGTAGGTACATATTGAGTACATTTATTTCTATTTTATGATTATAATTTTCTTCGGAATAAAGGCTCAATACAGGTACATTATCAAGGTAAAAAAATATTAGAAAAACACGCAAGGACTTCCTTTTCATGTAGAAGTTGTCCAAGAATAAGCGCAAAACATCGTGTAACCTGTCGTTTATTCCTATTTCCTTCCTTAAGTTGAAAAATCGAGGTCAGCGGGTAAACACGTCAGTTTCCGTATTTCCCGTCTCGTATACTATTATCGGAGATTGAGTGTATCTAGTCGTTAGTAGAGATGACGCGGCCGGACGGTAATCTGCTCAACTGGATAACAACAAGCTACGAAACGCGAGCGGTTGCCTTTTAGTGAGGTGGAGGTTCGTTTCCAAAAGTAAAAACAAAAGAACTTTGATTTTAATCTGTTGCACAAAACAACAAAGGTTCAACTCTCATATCTGACTCAAACCCCTTTGGTTTTCGTTGCAAAAAACACTTTCGATCATCAAAAATGTACCTCTTTAAATGTAAGACCTTCCGTGACGACGCTTCCGTGGCAAGTGTGTCGTGGGTGGAAATACTCCTCGAAACACTTCATTCTATCCATTGACGTGGTAGCTTAAGTACATACAAGGCGCAACCGTACCTACGTATAAACCGTACTTTCATACCATAAAGCGTGCTTGTTTGATTCTATCACAACTCTAGTGTTTCTATGACTATCATTTCCTTTGCATGTATATGCTCGCATCTATCCATAGTAAAGTCCATGGCTTTCAACGTCATGCCTACTTATTTAACATCTCAGTACCTACCGACAACAGAACCTAACTCTTTAGTTCCTGATTGGGCAGAAACCGGCGAATGCATTAGTTTAATTTGACCTCTAAAATAGAGTGAACGGCATCAGTGGCCGCGGTCGAATGTGCGCTAGCGTCTCATTAATATGAACTGCACATTCAGGGACTATTTCTGTAGGCGAGTGTGCCTGGCTATAGTTCTGTCTAACCATTTTAATAACAAGTCTGTGCAACATTGAAATCTTAAGCGTGGAGAGCAAAAGTATCGCAGAAAATTATTCGAAAAATTTACGAGAATCAAGCAGTCTACGAATAAATTAGCTTATTCTAAAACTGACCAAGGGGGAAAACAGGACTTTAAAGAAATGAATTCCAGTTTTCCCCTTAAGGGGGATTTGCCAATGGAGAAAAGTGGAAAAGCCCACCATTTTACCCCTAAGTATGTTTTTCTACCTAGTGTAGGTAGAATAAATTGACAAATATTTATTACACGTCAACTTCGTCTAAAAACCTACTCCTAATTTTATTCGTAAAAGGTTTTCTCCGAATCTTCGTACATCCCACCTACTTATTGACTCTATGTGACTTGTGGATTTTTGATCGATGTGCCGACCGAGCGACCGAGACATATTTTTTCGCAGCAGAAAACAATTTCGTTAGAAAACATCTTGTGAGATATTTATCGAACTATTTCTCTACATATAATCGGTATTGGATATTGAATAAATATTGATGTCTGACTATTCGCGGTAGAAATTGTTGGACCTTGTTTATTTTACGATGCAATCTGATAGTGGTTTTTCTTTGCGTCTCGTTATTTTTACCCCAGAGTTTTTAGCAACGAAATGTTTCCATTCGTGAGGTAACCGGTTATAACAGAAACGTTATATCACCTAACGTCTAATAAATAAATAATGCTGGACAATTCACACATCACTATCTAGCACCAAGCTAAGCAGAGCTTGTGTTATGGATACTAGATAACTGATATACTTAATACACTACACTACATAGATAGATATTTTTTATTAAATATAGAAAACATGCAAAAACCCTGACCAATATTTGCAGATCGTACAAACATTTGTAGAGGTCGTCTAATAGCAGACACTATGTTTCCTCGACTACAAAATGCCACGAAGCATGTCTATAAATTTGGTACTAACAAATTTTGAATTATCCTGTTTTTTTTATGAGTGAGCACAAGATAATTCTATATAATCCTCTCACACTTCTCTATCCTGGAGTGCAACATCAACTGGTACAGCCTAACCCTTGACAGGTACCTTCAGCTCCAGCTGCAAGAACCTTAAACCTGCGGGAGTGATGCAGATAATTATTAAGAGCTAGACTTGGTACATTATTAAAGTATTAGGTACTTGTTTTCTCGATAACAGTTAAGGCAAGGAAATATGAATTGAAATAGTAGAATGCGTTTAATGTTAATTCAGTTCGTCTAACACGTCAAATAATAAATGCAATGCTCTTTAATTGTAGTATACCCATAATAACAAGAATCATAAAAAAAAATACCTAAAGTATATTAGCAAAAAGAATAAAATAACAAATTAGGCGCCAGGCGCTTGTGAGTCGCATAATTATTTTAACGTTAGATTCACATTGTATGTAACCACCCTGAAAATATCTGCGCCTTAAGAGAAAGTTTTTGGAAATAATGAAAGTTGCTAAGATATGAATTATGATGAAAAGTGCTTGTAATTAGTCAAAGAACAAATTTTAGAACGAATTTACTAATGAAACAGTTGTTGTGTGTTTATACCCTAAATTGCCAGAATACCTAAGTGAAAATATCTTTATTACAGTAGCATGACAAATTAGTTTGTCAACGATGCTTTATTGCTGTTCTTGTCTAGATTATTTGGGGAATTTCGTCCAGTCCAAGTCCGTCGAGGGTTGGATCGGTACAGTTTTGCAGGAATAAACACACACCCGCTAACTTCCATAGATCGCTCGACTTTATACGAGGCAAAGCGTACTTTTTCTTCATTCCGACTTATTTTTGCATATAAAACAAATTAGGCATAACATTAGCAACTATGTTAACAAATCGCGAAAGTTTAAAAGTTTTAGACATAATATTGTCTCATTAGACCATATCTACCTAGTTGAGAGAAAATTGCAAAAGAAAGAGTTAGCACTCTATAGCTAAAAGGTATTTCTCCCTTGCAACGTCTGTTTCCTTTGGCCGGTACAAATAATCTCATTTCATCAACAATCACGGAGCCGTGCACTATGTCGCCTGGGAGGGCAGCGCGTCCGCCGCATGTGCAGCGAGCTCACGGAGCACCCCAGCGGTATGTCGCCGGGGAGGGCAGCGCGTCCGCCGCGTGTGCAGCGAGCTCACGGAGCACCCCAGCGGTATGTCGCCGGGGAGGACAGCGCGTCCGCCGCGTGTGCAGCGAGCTCACGGAGCACCCCAGCGGTATGTCGCCGGGGAGGACAGCGCGTCCGCCGCGTGTGCAGCGAGCTCACGGAGCACCCCAGCGGTATGTCGCCGGGAAGGACAGCGCGTCCGCCGCGTGTGCAGCGAACTCACGGAGCACCCCAGCGGTATGTCGCCGGGGAGAGCAGCGCGTCCGCCGCGTGTGCAGCGAGCTCACGGAGCACCCCAGCGGTATGTCGCCGGGGAGGACAGCGCGTCCGCCGCGTGTGCAGCGAGCTCACGGAGCACCCCAGCGGTATGTCGCCGGGGAGGGCAGCGCGTCCGCAGCGTGTGCAGCGAGCTCACGGAGCACCCCAGCGGTATGTCGCCGGGGTGCAGCTGGAACAGGGTGCGTGTACTTATAGCTATAGATGCATAACTTGGTAAAGCCGATGCGTATAATTTTTATTACCTACCTATTATTTTAGGTATTAAGTATATCAGTCATCTAGTACCTAGTACACAAACTGCGCTTAGCTTGGGGCTAGATAATGCTGTATAAATTGTCCAGCATTATTCATTTTATAAATGAAAAAACCTAGAACATGGCTACGAAACACACACGTTTTGCTCTCGAATAAAAAGTCAGAATATAAACACAAACACACCACGGGAAAACTTTGCACGGGCGAACAGATAATTCCCTTTCAAACTTTCAAATAATTTGGGTCACATCCGCCCTGCCTCTGATGTTTTTATTCACTTTTACAGCCACGCAACTTTACGACCCTAGCGGGCTAAATAATTGTGAACTGAACCTTAAACTTTAAGATAGTCTGAAAAAGTTTTTTCTCGACAATAAGTCGTAAAGGTTTTTACGAGACACATGGAAACTAGAACGCTGATAGGGTATTTGTGAAGATGACAACGGTTTTATAGCTGCGGGCAAAGATATTGGTTGCAAGCATAGCCAGAAGGTTCAAAATGTCTCTAGCAAGAGCTCGAGACAATTTGAACCTTCTGGCATCATCATCACCGCCCGGAGCCCCAAATGGCTCCGGGCGGTGATGATGATGCCAGAAAGTTCAAATTGTCTCGATCATCAGTATTGCGGAAAACTCATCATCCACTGCTGTGTCTAGGCAAAATATAGGAATTTTATATAAAAATACTAACGTCTAGGCTCCCTTGATTTGAACCAGCCGCCGCTTCCGCTTTTCCGTAAAAAGAGATTGTCGTCGACTGTGTAAATACGAAAACAAATATTATTTGTGTGTGAACCGACAGATGGAAGCGCATTGGACGAGCCGCTTTTCAGTAATACCCCAGCATCACTTCTCTGTGGAAAGTTAACGATTGAGAAGATAAATAACAATAAGTACTTAGTTTTAGATCGTTTAGTAGTGTACCTTGAATGTATTCCTTCTCTGGGTGGTGATGATTCCGGGAACAAAGAAGTGGATTGAAAGAAATGCATCCTGACTAGCTAAGCATAATATTTGTCCGACTCGGCGCGGACGGTGTCCGATGTGACATTCCTCTGCATCTATGAAGGATGGTATAATTATGTAGTGTTCGTGTAACGACACTGATCGTAGAAGACTTACAACGTTGTACTTCACATAATAACAGAATTCGTTCTTCTTATCCCTTTTTTTGGTTTTGATTTCTTTTTTCAAACCTTGAAACTTAAAATACCTTTTAAATTAAAACTTAGTTAAATCAAAATTAGTTTGGAATCATAAACAACATAGTTGTTATGATAACTATGATAACTGATAACTTCTGAATTAATAAAGTTGATATTCGGTACTCGACGGTTCCTTTGTGCCTTATTCCTGGATTGTGGCGAGATTTACTTTAATTGAAAATGGCGGACGGAACAAGGCAGCTTAGATTTATACGGCCACAGTCTACACTTTGGTTGTAAGTTAACTTGAACTGTTTCTTGAACAAATAGAACAAACACCACGAAAGGAATTCAAAATGGTCGACTATCTATTTTAAAAGTCCGGTACTACTCTAGATATTCCAGTATCAAACAGAATCTTTTACTAAAATGTCCACTGTTCTAAATCGATCACTATCAAAAAGGTCCACATAATATGCTGACGAGAGCCGCCAGAAAGTTGAAACTTAGAATCTCAGAGTACTAAAATGTGATAAATGATCGGCATAAAGAACCTTCACCGCTCGGACACTCGACCAGCCCCTCGTCAACTGCAAACTATGTAAAACAAACCCTTCCATGTTTATAAAAAATGTTCAGAACTTTGTGTGTCGGACTCCGTGTTTTCGTGCTATCCACGCCAACATGCTCTCGAAGCTAAAAGCTTTTTCTGGTGATGTTAGTTGCTACTGCAATTTACTGGTCATTCGTTCACTGTCACTGTTTTAAATAATGAAAATGGCTTTGGTGTATTAAAGAGTAGAAGGAAATAAGTAAATCTAAATTTGTCTGTATGTATTTTAGCTTTCACATAAAAACGAGTAGATCCGATAATGATTTAAAGTAAGTACCTACTTTAGAAATCGCATAATGTCACTAATTTCAAAACCTAACGAAACTGTAACACGATGTGATCCATCGATGTATACTTCATACTCTGACGTAGAATCCAGTTCTACCTGAGTCTTCACTGATAATTTGCAGAGATATATTTAGTAGGTACTCGTAAATACCTAAATGGATGTAACCGCATGCATTAATAGGTTGTTTAACGTTTTGAAACATGTGCACCCATATAACGTCACCAGCGAGTGGTAGCGCACACAGGAACCATGAGCGTTACGCTGACCAAATGTAATTTCTTAAATTTATATAAATACAAAAAAACGCGACTCGATTATAATGTCCAGGGGGACATCATAATCGAGTTGCGTTTTTAGGCAAGGGTGCCTACAGTATTTTGTGTAAAAGACTGAACTAAAGAGGACTGGACTATGGGAAGCATCTACACAGTTTGCTTTCTAATGCGGCATCTGTTACTTTTTTTTCACTAAGACTGGTAAAACAGGGGCCTGATTCTGCTAACCAACCCCTTTATAGTTCATAGTTCATAGTTCTTTATTAATAACTTAAACATGTTACAGGTCACTTATTACTGAATTATGTAAAGAATACATATTATTAATAATTCAATTAAAATAAAAATAAATGAATTTAAAATTATATAACATCATAACATAAGTAATTGAATCACACACATTTTATAATCATAAAATCATTAACATGATAAATAGATTGCGTTATCAGCCACGTTTTCAACTTAACTTTAAAAGACTGAGTGGATTGTGCGCTGGTGATAGAAGTTGGAATGCGGTTGTAAACAGCCGTCCCCATCACGTGTTGCAACTTGACTATGATATCTTACTATGATATCGTCGTTTTATCGTACCACGTAGAAACCTTAGAAACTCTAGATAGTGCGCGCGGTGCTATTTGCACGGAGACATTCATAGGTTCTCTGATAGACGGACGGACATTCTGTACTGCAACATGGCCGCTGACTCACTCCCCGAGTCAACTGCACCGACTGATAGTGATTGCTATGATACGAGTGGTATGTCGATCCCGCTGTACCGCTGTACAAACGTGCAGTGTTCATCGGTAAAAGCAAACACTCTGGCGAATGACACATCTCGGAAAACAATCGTGTTTGTATCATCTCTGGTGAGATCTCTGAATCGCAGCAGTGAGTAGGTAAATGTTTATGTCTATTAAAATTATGTATATTTTCACACTCGATGCCGGCTTTATGCACTTTCTTTAATCATCGGTATCTCTAACCGAAAGCAAGTGATTATTTGTTTTTACCCTGTTGGCTGAAAAAGGTGAATTTTTTACTAAATTCAAACAAATCGAATGATTTGTTTGAATTTCTTAATCTCTTAATTTCTTAATTTCTAATCTTGGTTGCCATTTTTATACATATTTTGAGGTACTCGTATTACTTCATGAGTTTGAATTGGGAATAATCCCTTCCGAATAATCCCTTGGGAATAATGAACATTAATCCCGAGGGATTATTGTGATTGAATTTTGAATATCAAAATATGTGTGAACATTTTATAAGAAGATCCGTACAATGAAGATCCCATTGTACGGATCTTCGAAATTCGAACTAAACTCTGTTTAGAAGTTGGAGTAAAAAACTAATGCCGCGAAATACGTACAAAACCCAACTTTGACTATTTACTGGCAGAAAGTGTGAAGAGTAGAGTATTCACCTCGTGCATGCGGCTGTCTTCGTCTTGAGCGTGATTAAATTCCTCTCGCACTCAGAACTCCAGTAACTCCTTCGTTTCGCTCGCGAGTTATTCTATAATCCGGAGTTGCGCTCGGGGTTCAATGAGGCCCGTGACGTGAGACACTGCTCCACGCACTCGGTGCATAATCTACTATGTTCAGTAAATACTAGTACCTACATGATTTGTTTCGTCATAAACATTATTCTAGCGGCGGCAGAATCTCTCAAAAATAATAAGTTATTTTGTAATTCTTTAATCGTTGAAATTAAAGAAATAAATTAAATTTCTTATAATACCAAGCCAAACCAAGTCTAGGCATGCTATTGTACGTTCAGTTTCTAAGTTTGATTTTCGATATGCAATCAAACCATGAATAGTCATATTCATGGTTTGATTGCATATCGAAAATCAAACTTAGAAACTGAACGTACAATAGTTTTTGTAATCAAGTGTCGAGAGTATCCTCGCTCGGTAAACCAAGCCGTATCCGGAAGAACCCGACTATTTACAAGGAATTTTCTATAACGGGAAAGGGAGCTTCAATGAAAATGTTATTTTCCCGCTAAAATATTACTCGATTTAATTTCAGCCAGGCTAAACCGCCATAAATCAAGACGAACTACAATATACTGGCGTGTACTGAGATACATATCGTATAAAGGGATCAGATAGGGCCGCTTCGTTTTAAAACTGGTTCCGTAAGATTTTAGCGTATGTAGTAACCAAGGCCTAAAAATCCAACCCAAAGGGTATGAAAACAGGGGATGATTGATTGTTCACTCACTCACTGATTGTAATGTATGACCTACCATAACATTTTACAGAGTAGTCCGATTTTGATAATAATTTTTATTTATTCATTGGATACCAATAATTTCAAGGTATGCCCTTGAAATTGGTCCCATATAAATTTGGAAAAAAAATCTTACCCTAAGGGTGACAAAATAGGGGTGATTTATTGTTAAGGAATTTTAATTAAGTATATATTTTGCTCGGAATGCTGGCTTTTATTTCGGCTAACGAATTAGCATTGCCATTCAACGTGGCAATGCTGCTAGCATTCTGGGCACTCTGCCTTCTGGTGACGGCTTAGATTTTTAAGAAATAGATATACGTGTATATACTAGTTGTTCTTGTTTTATTCTGTTAATGTAATGTTCTATGTGCTACTATTTCTTATTAAAAATTTAATTTAATAACATAATTATAGTATCTTTTTGTAATTTATTAAAGTAGGATAACTTAACAGTTAAGAGCTAAAGTAAGGTAAGTAGCTATTTTAAAAGAAATAAAAACCTAAACATGTAGTAATAAGTAGATTAAAGCGACAAAAAATTATAAATAAAATTTTGAACATAAAAATTAAACCGCTGAAAATATTGAAAAGAAAAAAATAATAAACGTTTTCATTTAACCTCAATAACTAAGTTCTTAAACTAATTTAAGTTATTTTTTTTAAACAAAAGGTACGCGACAAATACCCGATAAAATAATTATAAAGGTTAAATAAAAACGTTTATTATTTATTGCTTTCCAGTTTTATAATTAATATTTTTGTTAAAAAGTCCTATAAATCTCTAACTTCTATAGTTTATAAAAAAATGCAATTTTAAAAGTGTGTTTCTTAGTTTTGCAGGCCAGTGTAGTTTATTATTCATGCAATTCATGAAAACGTTTAGGTAAGAGATAAAGAAAGTATCGAAGCTCTAAATGTAGATTACGGTAATTAAGGATGGATTAAGCAAAGAAACTTCCCTATTTTTTTTTTCCTTGGTTACTAAAATGCGTAAATGAACCCCAAAAACAAAGTTGCTCGCAGATAAAGCACCTACCAGTTGATCCGGGATTAAGATCAACCGTGTTTATAAAGCCGCTAAATTAGTTTAACCTTTGCCGTGAAATAAATGAATGAACTTTAGCCTCGTTGCGTTCAATTTTATGTTTTTGGGGTGTGACTTTAATAGGTACCGGAGAAGCAGAGGAGTGGTTGTGGATTGAAACGCGACGCTGAATGGCGTTGATAATCCTGTAAAATAAATAATTTATTCAGGTTCAATAGAAGTGAATTCTACTTTAGCACTCATATAATCTACGTTGTATCTTTACTTGACCACGAATGAAAACAAGGTTCAGCTCGTGGGTTCTCTGGAATGGTGAATAATGGAGTTTAGGAGATGGTTCAGCCCAAGACTATGAATTCCATTGTTTACTTACCGCCTATGTTTCATAAACAATTTTAATTTCTTTATCCTATTTTAAACTCTCGGCAGGCTCAGAGAGATCGCCGTTACGATGGCTCCTGATGAACGTCTGCTCGTGCCATGCGCCGCAATTTGTCCCTGTTTGATATTATGCTGTGGGGCGTCAATCATGTTACTTTGTCAGATAGGTAATGGGTTTCGACCTTCTAGTTAAAGAGCGACCACGGGAAATTTTGTCCTCCACGGGACTTGTGCCCTGGACCATGAGACGTTCCATTGAGACTTCATTCTATGCTATCTACATGCCCAGAAAACTTCAGTGTTTGCCGAGAATTGCAAATTTGTAAATGCATATCAAGCTCTCTATTTCACAGAAATATGTGCTTAGTTTGCGTTATCAAAACATAGTTTAGCGAACAGCGCATGCAAAACAGTAAAGCAACAACAATAGCTGATATGATCGCGCCGAGAGCTCTAACGTTTGCTTTGCTGTGGTCCCGTCGTTTGCAAATGGCGTACAATTATATTTATGATACTGTAGTCGGTTTTATACTACTACACAGGATTGGTTGGGAAGGTTGGATTTACTCGCTATAACTTAGATACCATTTCCAATACGAAATATCTTGAATAAAGGAAGCTTTGGGTGCTTATTTGGGAAAGCACCCTATCTGAAATGTTACAGAATCATATTATTTGGGCTACTTCATTTGTAGGGCACTAGATTGATTTGGTAACACATTCTTTACGTAGAAGCTAGCTCAAAATTCCCCAAAAGCCCATATACAAAATAGAGGGATTCTAGGAGTTTGAGTTTTGAGACCTTTTTTAGAGTGGTTTTAGTCTGATCGTAAGCTAAATTTGCAGGTCGTGTCTAGTTTAAATATCTTTGTTGCAGCATAGATGTGAGTTTTCGTCCAATGTCGTTCTAAAATGTCTTCCGAGAAGCAGCTAAGTGGGATCGCAGTTGTATGTACGTGGCTATAATCTGATAATCTATTTGATTTGAGGGTATATTCAATTTATAACATTAATACAATGGGGAAGTATTTCATGTTTGTAACTTTGGTGTTCCGTTTGCCTAGTTATTGGAGTGGAACACATAAGAAGTTAGGTACATAAGAAATCGGATGTTCGCAGGTCACGATTTTTGTCATTTAAAATATGTTTTTAAAATGAAATAAAAGTTGACCAATCCTGTCAATCGTCATTTTGGCAAGATATGTATATCTAGTTTACCTACAAGTTAATGATCCCAATGAGGTATTACTCCCATTTGATGAGTGCTGAGAGAGGGGGTAGTAAAACATTAACAGCAAGGCTGGTATCCACTGAGTCAAGGTGAATACTAGTCGGTCCAACGGTAGTTGTTTGCCAAACATAAGCATTGGAATGTGTAGACATGGACTTCGAGGAACAAAGAGACTAAACACTATTTTACTCAATAGCTCAAAGATTGATAAGACAAGACAATTATTATTTACCGAAATGGGCATAAAATGAGTGCAAAATATTTTCTTGAGTAGCTCGATATACATAATAGTCCAGACTTAATAATCTAGTAATCAAGCTAGGATAACCTCGAAATCAACATGCACATCGTCAACGATAAACAAGGTATTTGAGGTAAGCCGCAGCCAAGTTAAGTGGCCCTTAATCTAGAATTCTATAATCAGGGTCCGGCCAATCGAACACCGGCCCGGCCATTTCATTACCGCGTGACCAGTTCCAGTAATTAACAGTACTGAGGGCGCCCCTAGGGCGGCCACAATATGTCCAATATCTGAAGATATCCATCTAATTTATGAGCGGTAGCAGTTTTAATGGCCCTTCCGTAATGGGTTATTGGTTACAAGTTATAAGCTCGCGGTTGATCTGTAGGTACATAGATACATTTTATTTTCTCCATTAAAATTAAAAACGCTTACGGTTTTCTTTTCTATCCCTATGTCCATTTAATATATTATGGCTATTTCATCTTGCCCTTCATAAACTCGAGCAAACTATGCTGCTTGGCGGCAGAATAAGGCATGGTGATAGTACTTCCTAAGACGAGCCCATTTACAAGGAAAAATAATATGCTTAAAATTGTCAAGTATAGTGGAGATTCAACGATGCAGAAAATTGCTGAGCATAACCAATTATCAAAAACGCGTACCTTACACAAAAAAACGAACTCAGATGTTTAAAACCCTTTCTACGCTGCAAAATCCGCTTCAGCCCCTGCCTCAGCCGGCGCGCGGGGTCACGTGCGACACAGCAGCACTGATTGAACGTTTACAGTTCGCTAAGTGCGCTCGTCTCACAATAGGCGCACGGTAGTCGACGACATTGTCGGCTTAACGTCACTGACAATCAATAACGTCTTGCAACCAACCCTCGACATCCTCCTAGAATGGCTGCAGAAGTGGAGGCTCTCCGTTAACGTGGCAAAGACCCAGGCCATAATCACGGGGAACACGAGGCTGCCAACCCCCTTGAAGTTGATGGACAAGGACATTCCGTGGCAATCAGATGTCAAATATCTGGGTGTCACCATCGATCGAAGCCTCAAATATCACAGTTGGAAGGATTGTAGACCGCGGAACGTTCGAAATGCAACCATACTCAGAGACCTCAAGATGGAGAGAAGGGGAGAATACATAAGCCGACTACTCTCCAACATGTTTGGAAAAGCAGACGTTTCCGAACACTAACATGTTATAGAGATAGCCCCGCAGCACGGCAAACCACCAGACCAGGAAAAAGGAGATCCAAGCCATACGCACGGGAATGCATCATCAAAAACAAAGACGCCGTTTCACCAAACTTATTACCGTCACCGATGGCCGCTGCTTCGGTCGCTGATCGGTTCGCTGGGCCTTCCTTGGGCAACCAGGGATCGCACCCGGCAGGGCCAGATCGTACCGAGGCTATAGGCGGCACCGGCGAGGATGGCTAAACCATACGTTATAGAAACCAAATAGACCCGCCCATAAAGGAGAAAAGCCAGAGCCAGGGGGCACAGCCCCGATACCCTATCCCCACCCCCCAAAGTGAGATGAAGAAGACAATGCCAATAACGTCTTACGAGGGAGAGAAGCAGTGAGAGAAGAACATTTTGATTAAAACCAGTTTATAAGTTGACAGAGTGCGAAAAATTGTTGTTTTGCCCGAGAAGCATTTGAATAGAAGACTTGTGTTGTTGTTTTGAGATTATGTAAGGAAAATAAATAAAACATGCTTCGCTTGCATTTTAACTGAACATCCTAGCTAGAAAATAATTCAATTATTGAAATATACTTAGAAAAGGTCAAAATATAAAATTATACACTGACACGGAAACAACGTCATATTTTTAATTTCTGTTGATAGTGGTGTGTTTTCGGTGGGTAGCGAGAGGTATTTTAAGATGAAAATGAAACCACGCGCCAGGAGATTCTAGAAAAAAATCATTTTACAGAATCAAATAAATTACGTAATTATAGAAATGGAACAACAGTTGTACATTACAGAAAAGAAAGAAAAGAAATCCTTGATTAACCTTGTAGAATCTAAACGACATATCCTTCCCTTGGTACAGCTAAATCAGAGCGTCTTGGCACAGCGGCGTCCCGTGACAATAGCCTGCTCCTGATGCCTCTAACGAAGACTCGGGTTGGCTAGTTGCCGGCTCTGCGCTTTACATTTAAAACTCATTTTTCTTAAGATAAGGTCTAGGTTTTTTATACAGCGTCGTGACAGACCGCGCAGGCCATGGCGGGACGAGCCTCGTGACTTTGAAAGAGTCTGGCAAACAGCACAAAATCGGGGTAGATGGCGAAAATGGGCAATGGTTTGGTCGATACAAGTGGCACAGATAATATAATACTAAGTGGCGTCCTAGGAGATGTGCATCATCTTCAAGTGGAGTGTGAGCGGAACAAGTCTATGAGATCAGAACTAAGTGACTTGTACGATGTGAACCTAATGGAGACTGGTCTTATCCAAATTGTTTTAGCTGCACCACTGTGTAATGCAGTGATAATAATAATAATAATAATAATAAAGCCTTTTTATTCCAAACTCCTAGTTTACAAATTTTTTTACGGGTTAGTATTTTATGCTTAGAATTAAGTTAGTAGGTAATATTAGTATTTACACTTCTTGGGAGAGTTGGATCCCTTCTTGGGTAAAGGCCTCCTCCATCTTCATCCACGACTGTCTGTCGAGTGCCTGGCTCATCCAGCTGATGTGATGCAGTTATGCAGCAATAAAATTGTTTCAGTCAGTCTGTGTCCTAATCAGGGAGAGGAAAGGTGACGGAAGAATGGGGTCGGCGAGTGTGGATTGGTGGGCTCGCCAGCCATGCATAGATGGAAGAGGGGACGCCAGTCGGGCCGCGGAGGTTTTAAATGTTCCTGCAGTTCCCGGAGAGGTTTTTAGTGGGTATTACGTTCTTCTCAGGGCGTCGAGTCCCACATAATTCTAGTGTTTGATAATTTACTTATTAGTAGAAGGTAGTTAGTTTCCTAAAATGCGGTGACATAGGAGTTGAAGGTTTTAGTAGTTGAATTTATATATACGTCAAAGACAATGTACGGTACCCACAATGCATTTCCACTACTATATTCAGTGCACAATTTACAACAAAGCAGAAGATCAAACCCCATTCTCTACAAATTGGTCTCGGAAAGAAACCAAACTCATCACAGGGTCTATTATGCCCTGGACTTATTCGGTCCAGTGGCCATTGTTATGGTAATGCTAACTGGGCAACAGTTGGCGAGCTGCGATCAGCTAGGCCGATTAGAACGAAGAGGGACAGGAAACTGGTTACCAACGCTTGTCGTAAAAGTCAATTTCATGAGTGATTAATTTCCATGAGTTACAAAAATAATCTAGATCTTAATGTGGAAGAGACTCTCAGCAGTTAACGATACTGGCTGGTCTGATTGGATAGATTTTTGTGAAGAGATTTGGCAATCTTTGTTGAGGTCTGTGGGTGCATCCAAAATAATCACAAGTTTCAAGCGAGGCGTCAACCCAAGAACGGCTAAAATTAATTTTGTAAACAAATATGGACTTGCTGGAACCAGCTCTCGATGTAAACTCAGTCTCTAATACTCCCGATTTCTCGTATAGTCCCTCAAATTCTCCCGTTAAAATATAAATCGAACGTGATTGGATAACAAATGGTTTATTGGCAAGCACACTCTCTATAGATATTGGAAATTCGCCATTTTTCAGTGATGCGTGCTGACTGGAAGTCGACTGGGAATGATTTTTGTAAACATTGATCAGGATGATAAACGTAGACTATAGAAGGCTATATGTAACTAAATAAGTGTGCGTATGATTTTTCATACTATAAGCTGAATTTATAACCAACAAAAACGGAGGAGGTTCTCTAGTCGACGCGTATATTTATTTTATGCATGACGACGTATAACATTTTACAGAGTAATTTCTAAGAAATCAAATAATATCGCAAAAATTTTCGACTTCGACGGGACTTGAACCCGCGTTCTCCACTCAGTACGGGAATGTGATAACCAACTACACCACGAAGTCAAGTGACGTGGGAGTCGAAAATCTTTGCGACTTTCTACGGACTCAAGCACTGGATAGGATACCTCGAAGTGGGACCCATAAAAAAATCCCACTGAAAGATTAAAAGGAACACTTACACTGCCCTCCTTGATTATCTACCAAATAGGAATACACGTGCGCTCCAACAAAGACTTATACCCTAAGCTCGGCGTCTCCCACAGATACACTCGCCATGCAGAGAGGCTGGCTGCAGCCCCAAGAACTCTGGCTAAATCGGGGAAGCTGTCGCAAGTGCTGGGCCCCAGTCTACAATAGAATCCCAAGGGACATATTGGAAGCGCCGAGCCACTCGGCATTCAAGTACCGATTTAAAACGTGGCTTGTAAATCAAGCGTTCTATTCATTCGATGAGTTCGGCTGCCGAAAGACATCAAATTACATTAAGTAATTTATTTATAAATGTATTTCCATTTCCTAATTGTGAAATGTACGTATGCTGTTTATGCACGAATAAATGAGTTTATAAGTTTACACTAAAAGATGGGAAAATAGGGGTGATTTATTTATTGTTCACTTAAAGATTTTAATGCTGAGTTGCGTATTACAAAAAAACTCACGATCTTTAGAGCTGTCAGTCTCTTGTGTATAGACCTCTCAGTCTCTGCATTTCTGCTAAAGCTCGTTCATGGCAATTTTTGCGGAATCCCTTATTTGGCTGTAGATCAGATAAAGCAATACCTTCAAGTGTTTTACTCTACTCAGTATCACATAATGCCCGCCCTTTGGTTGGTATATGCTTTATATACCAACTGTTTTTTTAGTATTTATGTTATACGACAAACAATAGTTATAGAAGAATTAAATAACAGTTAATAGCTAAAGTAAGGTGGTGGCTATTTTAAACATCAACAGTCTGTATTTGTCCACTACTGGACGCAGGCCTCCCCCTGATAAGCGCCTTAGTGGCTCACTCACATGGGAGGTAATGCCCATAATCCCCACGCTGGGCATGCGGGTTGGGGATCGCAGTTCGGTGGTAGAATTGTACTGCAGGGGCGCTGCTGCCCGCCCTCGGTGGATATCCCTTAGTCGAGAAGAGTTGGGGTGGTGCAAATTCTAAGCAGGCACCACACAGCGAACGCTACGCTTTTTTAAAAGTCGAAACCCTTATGGTCTCGCTTTGTCTGTCCTACCTCCTTAATAACTCAGCAACTACCGCAGCTATCAACTTGAAATTTAAAACAATAATACATTTCGTGCGCCTGTGCAGATTTTAAGAAAAACAAATTAAAAATTAAAATGAACACTTTAAAAGGGACCTACAAAGTCAAGTGGGGTATCAATTGAAAGGTATATTAAAAAAATAATAATAAGTTTTTGAAATTTCTGTAGGCTTTATTTGATATGTATGAAATGTTTGTAGATATGGATTTTAGGGGAAAATTTTCAAAAGGGGGGGCTGAGTGGGGTATCAAATGAAAGGTATCAGTTTGGACATCTCAAAACAGTTTTTGAATTTTCTGTCGGTTTCTTACCTTTCAAAATATTTTGAAATAAGTCGAAAAATTTACCGCTACCCGCTAACACAGAAGCATGAAGAGAGATTCATATGAAATTTAAGTTGGTACCCACTTGTTTCAGGTATTCATTATCTTTAATACATATATTCATAATTACGAACGTTTGAAACCCTCGGCCCGCGAGTCACACTCGCACTTGACGGATTTTGTTAAATCTTATAGCCTCCGGGCGTTTACGTACATTTTACTTTGTATAGAAAACTTTCCGGACACGGATGTTTCGCTAGACCGTGTTTTACTTTAACATCATCATCTCAGCCGACCGAACGACGGCTTCCAGTGCTGGACATGAGCCTCTCCATAGTTGGTATTCTTTATTAAAAATTAAATCACCTATCTGTGTTATCATCGAATCAGACAAACGAATACCTACTTTATAAAGTGTTTCTACTTAGAAGTAATTTTATAATCTACTCAGCAACACTCGAATCCGATTCATTATTCATTCTGAAACCGTCGTGCTCGCTGCAGCGCTGATTAACTGCCGCCTAATTGAGTAACGAACGGGGAAATAGAGACTACTAACAGATACATATACTTGGTAACGAACTAGACTTGATAAATACTCGCGATGCAAGGAGAGTGCAGATCTAGATATAGGATACAGTTGTCTCCCACAATTATTTTATTGACAAAGAATCATTAGTTATGTATTTTGATCATTTAGTGTCTGTTGTTATTCCTTACAAAACAAACACCTTACAGAGCCGAACCGAGTCGAAATAAACTCTGTAGGCTTAGTGCCGGCGGCCACAATAAGATTACGATAAAACGAATCTAGAACCATTGATGTCATTGAAGACATGAACAAAATTAAAAAATTTAAATACTCCCCGACAGATTTTCATGAAACATGGCTAAGAACACGCGGGATGAAATTATCTATGACACAAAAAACAAGACCCGTCAAGTGCGAGTGTAACTCGCGCGCCGAGGGTTTCGAACGTTTGTAAACAAGTAGATGTACTAAAGGTACCGGTTAAAAACTCCGAAATTTAATGAAGACCTAAAACTAGTAGGTACCAACCTACATTTCAGATGGATCTCTCTGCATGCTTCGGTGATAGGGTGTAGCGGTAATTTTTTAGACTTTTTTTAAAATATTTCGAAATGTATTCAAACAACAGAAATTTCAAAAACTGTTTTGAAATGTACAAACTGATACCTTTCATATGATACCCCATTCAGTGGGGTAGCCCTCCCTATTGAAAATTATCCCCCCCCCCCCCTTTTTGTAAATTTTTCAAAAGGTGTTCGTTTTACAGACTTCTCTATATTTTTCCTGTAAAATATAGATCTATGTCTACAAACGTTTGATACATTTTGAATGGATCACTCTGCAAACTTCGGAGATGGGGGGGGGGGGGGGGGGGGGAAAGGGTAAAATTTCGAATTTTTCAAAATTTTTCAAAAAGTATGAAACCTACATGAAATTTTAAAAAACTGTTTTGAAATGTACAAACCGATACCTTTCATATGATACCCCACTCAGTGGGGTAACCTCCTTTTTTGAAAAATATCCCCCCTCTTTTTGACCATTTTCCAAAAAGGGTTCATTTTACAGACTTCTATTTATTTTTCTTGTAAAATATAGATCTATATCTACAAACGCTCAATACATTTTGAATGGATCGCTCTGCAAACTTCGGAGATGGGGGGGGGGTATTTTTTCGACTATTTTCAAAATATTTCATAAAGTATGAAACCTACTGAAATTTCAAAAACTATTTTGAAATGTACAAACTAATATCTTTCATCTGATACCCCACTTGACTCTGTAGGTCTCTTTTAAAATTTTGACATCTCAATTTGTATGGAAAATGTTCATTTTCATTATTCATTTATTTTCATTTTTTTTCTTAAATCTATACAAGCGCACGAAATGTATTATTATTTTAAATTTCAAGTTGATATCTGGTGTAGTTGCTGAGTTATTAAGGAGGGAAAAAAGGACAGACAAAGCGAGACCATAAGGGTTTCGAAACCGATCTTCGAAACCCTAAAAACTAAACGAAAATTGGTTCATTCGTTTGAGAGCTACGATACCACAGACACACAGATACACAGACAGACACGTTAAACTTATAACACCCCTCTCTTTTTGCGTCGGGGGTTAAAAAGGCTTAGAATGATACATACTCGTAGTAGACAAAAACGAAGTGTCGGCAAAAAAATTAAACAAATACGCCTCATTTTCCTTTCGCTCCTGTGCGTGAAAGCACCGAAGTTATACCCATACTTGTCAACTCACACATATTCGTTTTTGCCTTCAAAATCAAGAGAATGGTTGAGTGACACTATTCCTCTGCTGTGACAGGAGCGTGTTTTATCTCCATGATTGACGTGTTTGGGGTAGACTTGGTACGCTCATAGCGATCTATGAGCGTACCAAGTCTACCCCAAGGGAAAAATTTAGACACAGTGTAAGTACCATAACATACCTACACTGAAAATTTGAAACACACAAAAAATAGATATAAATAGTAAAAAATAGATTTTCACAAAATTTTAAGCTTATTAGCGAGTGAAATATTACTTAGAGGAAGTATTCGAAAACGACGGAAGTATTCGTAAGATAATGCGCAGAACCCATAATAAGCACTCTGACAAATCGTCCGATGTTTCATAGATCAAGTTTTAAATCTCGAATCTTTCAGCTCCCTAAGCGCGACTGCAATATGGGCACTCAGCTTTTTATTGATTTTTGTCTGTATCGGTGATAGGTATCATAGAGATAAAGATAAATTAGGTCCTACAAAGAGTCTACGCACTAATAACGAGACATTTTGTATGTTTCTTACTCCTTCTCAAACTAAATCGCATCGGCCTGACAGTTCAGCTGCTTTTACAGAAATTTGGGAATAGAGCAAGGAAAGTCGGGAGCAGAAGCAGAACATACGCGTTGCCAACCTCACCAAATAATTCAATTTCCCCGTAAAACTGACTATTCTTTCAAGCAACACACCTCGGGGTGCCGTAAGCGAATAAAAGCATTATGCCTAAAAGCTTCAGGCCATACGTATTCTGAAAATGAAAGTATAAAGGAAAAGTCCTCTCACAACACTGTCTTACAATATCAAACCTTGTTTTGCTGCACCTAGAGTTTAAAACAGGGTTGTTTGTACCCACGTTGGTAAAGTTTGTAAAATTCGTATTAATATTTAACTATGGTTGTTTGTATGAGTCAAGTGTTGAAAGTTTGGAATCGTAAATTCATTATGAATATGATGTGGGTAGCCCCTTGTTTCTAGAGAGTGGGTTGTATTGGGGATGATATTCAACTCTATTATGTTATAAAAAGAGTCGGTAGTTTTACTCTACTTCCCTGCAATACCTATACTACGAGTATAGGTTAGTATGACAATAAAGTATTTGAAGCATATTTTTTACCGAGGCCACTGCTCTGTAACATAACGTTTGTCGGGTAGTGAATGTATAACAGGCCTTGTGACCAATTAGAACTGTTTGACGGGGTGAGGAATAAAAACAGGTTCTCCATGTGACCAATAATTACAAAACTAAGACGGGACTTATTAGAACTAAATTTACATATGACTGATTGAAACAAATTTTAATGCTTTTTGCGTTGTGACCAATTAGAAAACTTTGTTGCAGTGACTAATTGTTGCCTAAATCTATGTCATTGCCTACATTTGATAAACTCAGGTAAGGATAGAAACTGTTTTCTACTGTCTTGGTATTAGTAGTCTGATGAAACTTCTGTTCCCCGACCCAAAGCGATACCTATGTTTTATGTTTATTTTTTAGAAATTAATTTTAGAGTACAACGGATACGCCATTCTCTCGCCCCTGCTCTACATCTAGCTACTAATAGCTGTACTCACGTACTGTACCGTATACAAGTAACGGCTACGATCTACAAACAGCGTGACACCGTCCGCCAGAGGACACCGACAGTGACATAACTGTCGTATCATGAATCCTGTATGGCTGCTCAGGTTACTGCAAGATTGCTGTAACACATCATCCCGAGATATCGAGGCGATTTGTTTGCATCAGCTGCAGAACAGACTTTACTGCGGAGATAACGAAGGAATTAGTGAAACGATTATATAGGTTGGCACAATGTGCCTACTAACACTTGGTACAGCATTTTATTTCTGTCGTCGACCGATGTGGCGCGGCGGGCAAACGTCCGCCTGTTGGGAGTTCATATGTATTATTATTATTATTTATTCATATTTATATCATTTATTGTGATTTTATGCATACAGGTATTGTTCTTAGGTGTATGTAGTCTTAGTGGGTACACAATGCATAAAAACCCTGTCAGGGCGCTACAATTATTTGTGTTCAATTTAGCACATTACTAAGTTTTAGGCTTCGGTAAAGATAGATATATTGTAACTTTTAGCACTCATAACTATTATTATGAGTGCTTAACTTAATAGTTATAGAAGAATTTTCTTTAACAAATCAACTTTACAGGTTTGCAGCCTTAAGTTTAGTTGCTAGTGTGCTCTCAAAGAAAATTCAAATGTTATCTGTATTATGCATTGTAAAGTCCCTCCGACACAGAGCAGTGGAATACGGTCTGCGGTCAATGACCTGCAGTTTGTCGAAATTGATGCATCCATTTCATATTCTAGCAGAGTGGTTCGGTGTGACTTGTGGCACATTTATTTCATAGCGCTTCTCTGAAAATATATTTTGTAAAATGCTAATAAAATAATCTAAAAGCTGCTTATCCGCGCGTGGAAGCTAGTCACCTCCTCGAAGGTGAAAAATATTAATTTAAATTATTTCCTTCAACAATGTATGTACTTGTATGTATTTATGTAGTTCTCTATTCTGGCATAGTTTAAGCCTGTCCAGGCGGTCCATGCTGTGTGTACGAGCAGCGAGAGAGGCGCGTGAAAGAAGTTTAGATCAGTACAGACCTGACGGCCCCAACAAGGCGTTCCTAGTCAAGAACATAGAAGGTTCATGTTGAATATTAACACCGTATTTGTACTGAAGAAGAGGGCTGTTCTCGAAATGTATGATATAGGTTCCAGAGAATCCCTCGTACGCTAAGCTAAGCCAGCAAGTTTCCGAAGTATACGAACTATCAAAAATATTTTTTAAAAAATGTAACTTAAACCTTTATTTAGATAAATAATTTCTGTTCATTCTAGAATGCTACCCTGACGAAGAACAAAAGTTCATATTACAATACTACAGTCTAATAGGCGCACCAAGGACAAGGAACGCCATGTTTATTACCGAAGAATTTGCCAAAACTAGTTCTATGAATCAACATAACTTTCCCTTATCACCCTCTCCATACATCCGGCTGTCCCGTGACGACATTTACGTCCAATGGAATTTTTTTACACGGTGTTGTGGTCGGACTGATTGAAACGGTTTCGGTCGTTTTTTAACTAATTTTAATAGTCTTTTATGAACTTATGTATACAGGAGGATCAAATACGATTGTCCCAAGTTACGTATTGCTAACGTTCGTAACATAGTTATGTGCACTCATTATGATTGCAATGTTTTATAAAACAATATATTTGAGACTATGACTGCAACTCACCGCGTTTCACTGAAACATGGCAGTGATTGGCACAGTTTCTTTTTTACTTTACTTAACTTAATCTAAACCTGAAATTGGAAATCTTAACTGATAACAACCTAAATTAAAAAAATAAAGCCAAGTCTGAATTTCTACCATGCATCACGCTTCCGAGAGATTGTATCTTGATGTACATATCTGGTGAGTGTCGTACTATGTGTAGTCAGATCTGGACGGCAGCCAGCTCACTGGAGCTTTAAATAGGCTCCTGGACGAAGATTGATGGACGAAGATGATGGAATTAACCTTTCGATGACTTTCCAGTTACCACTGCTGCAGTCAAGTCGAGTAGTTACCAAATCAAACAGAAAGGCAAGAAGAACCAATATCTTTTCAAAGGTGATTTAAGACTGTGATAAGTCTGAATAAATGAAGGGATTTATAGAACCTTGGTATATTCCTGGTGAAAGTTTGCGACAGGCTACGGGGTAGCAAAGTTCTGTCTAGCAATAACCTCGCCTAGCCGAGACGTAGCAATAGCAGCTGTAGCAAGACGGCGTAGCACTGTCTGTTAACAAGCTACGGCGTAGCAATAGCTGTAGCTAGTTACGGCGTAGTAGCTGTAGCAAACGTCTGTGTAGCAACATTGTATCTTGCAATCTTCGGCACCCAACGCGGCCTTCCGAGGAATGCGGGGTTGTGGCGACCTCAACCGGAGAATTAAGTAAGGTTATGCACGTATGTTCAAAAGCCAACTAAAAGCATTTGAAAATGTAGATGTTTTACAAATCTTTATTACGACAAAATACATGCCGTAACAGTTTAAAACTAATTTCTAAGAAATCAAATAAAATCGCATAAATTTTCGACTTCGACGGGGCTTGAACCCGCGTTATTATTGCCCGTGTTGCGATATTATTTGATTTCTTGGAAATTAGAAATTAGCCAGAGTGCGAGGCTTACGCATTAAAGTAACAGAAACCTTAGCATAAAACTAATTGATTTTATTTATATAAATCGCGGGTTCAAAAGCGTCGTCGTTTAACTGTAAACCTGTAGTTGCATAATTGGGCTAAACTGGAGGTTAAACCAAAGCTAAAGTAAACAAAGCCAAGCAACTTGTTTAGTTTAACCGCATCAGCCTCGCCCACCTCTTGGAGGAGAATGAATATTAAGCACTTTTGATTTATGTAACGCTGGACTCACCGCTGCGCTGGACGGAACATCCCAAGACAGAAATAAATTTTAGCAAAAACACTGCTAGATTGCTTCTGTACGTAAACATCAAAGGATGGAATAATGGCGGTGGATAGAACTGAAAAATAATTTAAGAACAACTTTGTGAGATCTTATCAAAAAAGCAGTAATACGAAAGGTATTTGAAAATATCTATGTTTTTTATAACAGTTTGTAATTCATTGCCTCTTCAAACCTTTGAGTTTATTGTGTTCTGGATGTTTTCTATGTATAATGAAAAATATCTATCTATGTAGTTTATTGTATTAAATATATCAGTATTCTAGTACCCATAACACAAGCTCAGCTTAGCTTGGGGCTAGATAATGCTGTGTGAATTGTCCAGCATTATTATAATTAAGAAGTCGAAAATTGCCTTAAACTTCAATAGCTAGATATTTAATGTTAGTGGCCAAAGTCGACTTCAGGTCACTCCGCCGCGCCGCCGCCGGTATTGAGTTTCACTTCTATGTGTCTGTTGTATTCACCTGATTTAGTTTAGTCAAGTCTCCCGGGGTCAGTTGGGTAAACAAGTTAATTAACTGCGAATGAGGAGTTTGCGAGTTCTAACAATGATTTTAATGTACTAATTACCTTCCTAGGCAATGAGATAATTGTTATATAAAATAAAGTTAAGATAAGTTTGTTCAACCAAACTTAAAAAATAATTTCATAATATTATCCCAAAATTTCTTAGAAATTTCCCAAATTTGAGGGCTTGCGCACTATAATACCCAAAACCTTAAAAGTTATGTAAGTACTCACTTAAGTATACCTTACACTTCTACTGGGGAAATACTATCTACTTACTCGCTTCTCCCCGGGGCTTTGCACCTGTTTCTCCAGAATAAAAGTAACCATATTGTGATCTAAGTCCTATAACTACAAAATGCTACAAAATTTTTAGCCAGAGTCGTTCAGCAATTTCATCATGGAGAAGAAACAAAGATCCAAAATCACATCCAAACTTAGGCATTACTTATTCATTTTAAAAACACGATTTAATTTTATTAATTTATCTTTGAGATAATGTTGTGCACTTGGTAGTATTTGTATCACAATGGACAAGGAAACTATAACAAGATGGAGTTACGGGGAGCGATGTGAGAAATAAATAATCAAGCAGCACTAAACACTAGCTGAACTCGATGTGGAATGTTTGTAAACAAACTGCCCTTAGTAAACCTAGAATTCACTCTTCCTGCCGCGTCTTTTTCAACGCAATTTACATAACTTGTGGGTTTGAGATCCCTTCTTTAAGAAAATGTCCGCCAGGTCAGTAGTAGCCCCTCTGTTCTGGCGCGTTGTCAGCATCTCCACTCTCTGTGTAGACTCGTGTCGACAGTCGGGTGAGGTGAGTGACCCTCACGTGCTACGTACAACCCGCACTGAGCACACTAACACATTAGACGTGTTCCGTCCCCGTCCGCAGCCAGCTGCAGCCAACGAGTCCCATCCTCCAGGATGAGAGCTGAATGCAAGAATGGATCCTTTATGGCGCCCCTTTTTATAGTTCCATTTGATAGAGATGAGCGAAGTGATCTGTTGAAGATATCCGTCTGATTTTTGCCTTTTTTGAGAGTAAGAATATTTGGAACGAAATCTCTGATATTTCAATGACGCCCTCTGTGGCGCCACGCACGAGGTATAATTTGAGAGTGAAAAAGTTGCGGGTTTGACTTAAAATGAAATAAAAAATTATGTGAGGTAATGATAGGTATCGCGGTAGGTGAATCGAGTTTGGGTAGGTAAACTACCAGCGCTCCGCGGTGTCACCCGCGTTAGTGAGTAATTAACATAATTGAATTTGATCATCCCTCAGGAGAACGCAGCTATTTTCCGGGATCAGAAGTCTCCTCGAAATTAATAATGGATATCTTCTTAATAAAATTTCATGTAAATCCACTTAGCCGTTTGAGCAAGTAACAAACATAATAACTTTCTTCATTATAATATTAATGTGATAATACAATAGAAGTAGAAGACGAGAAGAAGTATTCTAAGTGTTGCGCTGTGCGACAGCGGTGCGGTCCAGCAGCCTTATTGTCTAACTTGAAACCGATTACCTGTGAACTTAAAGTCGATTACCAGTTGTCAATACCACGGAATTAGAAAGATAGGTGGAAGTGCAAGGCAACAAAATTACTAAAGGCACCGTTGTCGCCAAACTCACACAAATAAACCAGTAATCATACAATGCATTACAAAGACACGTACCTAACCTAAACGGGCAAGCAACATGCAAGCAAAATTAAATATATAAATTCGTTTGATTGGTAGTTTTCGGTTTAGTTAAAACTAGCCAACGTCACAGATTAGGAAAAGCCTTGACTTCTACAGATAAGATTTATTTTACATTAGCAGCAGAACGTATTTAAGGTCTATAGTAAATAAACATCCGACTTAACTACATCACTAATTGAGTAGCGAAGAATAGAATCAATCCAAAATCAACTTTATCTTAATTGCATGAGGTTGATTTTGACTAACCGTTCTATTAAATTATTGATTAATTGAAATAAAATAAGATTCTATTACAAAACAATGAAAATCGTACTTTTCGATGGTACGTAACACTACTATTTTGAAGATTTTTTCTCCTACTATCATTTTTACACTCTAAAATCGAACAATACGACAAAACTACGGAAAAATGAACTGGTCGCGAGAATACGCTACTCCAGATGATGTTAGAACCCGACTGGGATCAGTTAAACGTAACAACGCGTAATTGTGGCACGCGTGCCACGCCTGCTTACCACTTCTAACTATCTTCTGTGTTCTGTGGTTTCAAATGTCAAAAATAAATTCGATGCCGATGACCATTTCACTTAAAACAACCTCTATCTCCATTTGAAGTTTAAATAACGATAAACAACGACAGTTGAAACACGATTTAAGAAATCCAAATTCCAAACATTCAAATCAATCAAACAAGGAAAAATAATTCATTTCGAATTCAAAGTTCAAATGTCCCCGTGGCGTCCAGCGGATGGTCCACGAAGCGGCCATATTTCGTCCGGAAACCGATTTATGTCGGCGATTACGATCATTTATTTGTCCGGCCACTGCGAGAATGATTAAACTCTGAAATCTGGAACACTTTTACACAAAAACTCTCGGATTCAGACCTATTACCAATTTTATATAGGCAAAGTTTGTAAGATAATAACAATACAAGTTTTGCAGGACTTTTCATAGTGTTCTTGGAAAATTTGGAACACTAATTAGCATTGTGAGTAAATTATACAAAACAATTAATTTAATACAAAACAATACAATACAAAACAATTAAAATAATTTTACAAAAAAATTTCTGAGTGGACTCTAACCGCACTTGTGTTCTGTACTAAGAAAAAAATATTAATTCAAGCGAGTTAGATTGAAACAGAATATTACGCAAAGAAACCAAACAATCTGTTCGCATTCGGTAGAATAAGCCCATTGAGTTTGTTTGTCATGGGAACTCATTGTTCAGTACTTACCTCAATAGGGATATCTTTGTATTTTTTTTCATTCGGTGTGATCGCTGTTCTAACGAGTTGGGTTTATTCGAATTTTAAAACGTGTATTCAGTCTATTTAATCGGCTCCGCGCCATCGGCTCCCCTTCATAGACCATATCCATGCGACTGCTTATTTGAATACATTTCCTCGTGAAAATAAAAGTAGGTAAGGTAATCTTTATTGAGAGGTTTCAAAATTAAAATACCTAACTAGGTACAGTAATGGCATTATTTGATACGATTCTTAGATCTATTTAAATTCGCCCCAGAATATAATAATTTAGGCATTAAAACCGGCCAAGTGCGAGTTGGATTTGCTTACGAAGGGTTCCGTGATATCGTACAAGATTTAGAACTACTTATGTACTCATTATTAAATCTAGCGAAAACCGTCAAAAAGCACGTCTCCTCTTTACTCTATAATTAGGTATTTTATTTTTAATATTTGTTGGTTTTTTAATTTCAATTTGTTCAATTTCTAAATCAAACGACTGTTATAATTATAAATTATCTTTATTAATATAGATAAATACCTACAACGTGAAAGTTTAAAGACCTGTAGTCGATTGTTAAGGTCGAGCAAAAAAAGCCAAATATATCACGTTTTGGTGCGGGACCCTTCTATTATTTCTTTAACTTTATTTTTTATATTATCTCATGTAATAGTGGCAAGAGAAACACACACTCTGTGCAAATTTCTACTGTCTAGTCTAGATATGACGGTTCATGAGATACACAGCTGACAGACGGACAGACGGACAGACGGAGACCTAGTAATAATGTCCCGTTGGCACCCGTCGGATTACGATTGCGGAATCTTAAAAATATACAGCAGAATTGAGAACCTCCAACCTCCACACATTTTAAGTTGCTTGTAAATACAAAGTGCTGCGCTCGTCCTCCGGTCCCTACCACGCGGATGTTGGTCGCGGTGCGGGGAGGTGCCTGCGCGGCGCGGGGAGGGATAGTCCGCATTTATCATACAAAACTGGACGAAATATGCCGTCGGTTGAGGTGGCCATGGATTCAATTTTGTGTTTAGTTTTGAAGCCATTTTAGTAGAGATTTTTACCATTCAAATGCCTACCTAAATTAGGTAGGTAGGTACCTACTTATGTAGCTAGAATGTACAAAAAGAAAAAACCATTTGTGCAACACTGGTAGCAGATAGCAATATAAATAATAAGTAGATTGAACAAAGAAACGACCTAAATTTCTGGGCTCCCCATTGCTCTATGCAAAGATAACAAAGTAGTGTTGTTTCAACGAAGGCATTCTGCTTTGAAAAGCGCTATCTCCGAAACAAATAGCGCGCCATAATTCAGCTGGACAATGTTCTAAATACCGCGTTAATCATGGTTACCGCGCCCGCTTGGTGTAAACTCCGCCACACGTGGGCGACTAACAGAATTTTGTATTATAAAGATCGTTTAGGAAGATCTCTTTCGCCAATTCTGCAAAACCTGGGGCCTAAGTAAAGTAAAGTATTATTGCGTGAAATATGTACAAAGGTGTTTTAGTCATCACACTTTCCCAGCGAAAAACGTATCTGATGCGTGATGTTAGTTTTAATGCAATTCGCGCGTCACGGATAGAATATGTGATGTATTCTCTTACTTATTATTCATAAATCACATATTTTACCTGTGAACCGCAAGCGAAATAAGGCTCTTCTTGAAATTGTTTTCGTATAGCTGCAAAGTTTTACCGCGTGAGTTGAGTTCATTCACCTTTGACAACCGATTCATTCGAGAGTGCGGGCGGGGCGTGGCCGGCCAGTACCTACGCAAACGAATGTAAGTTTTTTTTGTTTGCAAAAAGTGCTATTTTATTTTATAAATAAATAAAACTAAAATAATTATATCGTAATAATATGTAACACAAAAAAAACTTGAGAGGTGTCAAGGGACATCCGGATGGAACGAAGTTCCTTTCGATTAATAGTGGGCGTGGGAGTCACAGCACGGCTTGCTTCGCTCGCCGTGCTGTTGCCCCTTTGTAGCATTGCGGCTCGTTGCGCTCGCCGCAATGCTGCCCCCGGGTTCAGGGGAGGGGGTTTCGGGGGGCACGCGGGGGTCATGCAATCCGACACACGCCTGCCGTCATCTTTGTAATCCTTACCCCCATGTTAGTCGAAAACGTTCGAATCGAAGCGCACCTCGGCTCAACTCGGCTGCGGTCGTCGCTTCGGGTCGCTTCGGTTCTCCTCGGTTCTCTTCGTCAAAAGGTGTCGTTACAACTTTTCGTTACAATTTTTTCCGTCTAGCTCCCTTTCACAACGCGCGATAAGGAACTTCGTTCCAAAAATCAAATAGATTATCTTTTATAGTTTACATTGTATAACCTAATGAAATATGCCAAAAATGCCCCGCGTACGGGTAGATCCGCGTGCGTAATTAGTCCGCTGGGAAAGTACAGTTAGGCCTTTCTTTTATCAGATACTGTGTTGAATTTATAATAATGCGTCGATAAAAATTACGCAGGCAAAGCGGCGGGTAAAAGCTAGTAAAACAATAATCGTAGCATAAGGTTTTTCTACTATTTGACACCAAGCAGTGCGTTAACCATGATTAACGCGGCCAAAGTAGACCTTGGCCTCTCTCTACCTCTCTCGCCAGAGAGTTCCTAGGGTATATATACCTAGGGTGGCCGGCTGGTGCTAGCCCCGATGGCAATTCCCAAGACCAGGTTCCATCACTTAACACTGCAGTGCAGTACGGCAGTGCACTGTCTGATGTAGCAAAAACACGTTTTGTTTAGATTCCAGCTACAGAACATGAAAGCTCGCTGCAGTGCACTACCACACTGCCAGTGTAAAGACTTACGGGATCATCAGGTGCGTCACTATTTAGTGCTCAGGTCACATTATGTAACGAGGATCAATATAAGGTACAGTCGCTTACGAAGGATTATTTATGTTAAGAGATCATTCCGTTTAACTGATAAATGAATATAAATTATTACAAAATAATACAATAAATAATATTTTGCAATGATTTACTTACCTCCGTCATTTTTCATGTGATCATTTAGCCTATCAGTTTGCTGTTGTCAAACAAAGCAGATCCAATCGGCGATAAAGGGGATTATTGCCGTCCCCTGTTTCTATCCTTATTAGTACGATCACCAAGTTTAGGTTATGAATTCAAAAGTCGAAATCGTAATAACTTACATTTACTTACAGACTAGGTACGAAAAGTCGACTTGGCAACGAATAAAATCTAAAACTAACGGTAAAACGGGGTGAATAGAGACTTATGGGTGAATAGAAATGGACGAAATACTGGAGCAGAACATCCTTCTGCAGAGGTCAGATCGACTGACACAGAAGGTGAACAGTCATGGACTAAGGATACTGCCACTGCTACCAGCCAGGTAGTGTCTTGCTCCAGTATTTCGTTCATTTCTATTCGCCCTGAAGTCTCTATTCACCCCGTTTTACGGTACTTTTACCGAAGAAAGTAGCAAGTGTGCACCTCACCTTCCGCTCAGCGTACATTTCGTATTCCCGCCGCGTATGTAGTAGTGCTTGCTAACAAAAACATGTTTATCAATTCCTTTGAAAAATATGCAGATTTGTGTCTGAGGTGCGCCACTCGTCGTATCGCTCCACCGAATGCCTCGAACGTAATGTAAACTGCTAGAGTCGGGGGTTAAGCGTTAGCGGTTTTTTCTTTAAAGTCAAATTAATGTTAATGTTAAAGTTAATTTAATTTGATGGAAAATAGTTTGTTTGTTTATGTTAAATAACGGTCTTGAATATTTCATGAAAATGAAGAAATCATGATTTCATCTAGGTATTTTAAAACTGACGGGTTGTCTGCTGAAAATTTACATCTTTTCAAATATTTTTAACAGCATATACTTTCCCACTCCTAGGCAAAACCCTCCTCCATTTCTCAACCACTCGCTGTTCCACTTGCCCGCAGTAATCTGGGGCCCTATTACAATTCTCCGCAACCGACACTGTCGATGCCGATGACATGCGGCCGACGCACGCAAGCGATAGCTATTCTGTTTATCTGTCGGGTGGGCATTTTTCATTCGGGCGAGATCCGGGCACACCCAACTACCTTCGTGAACGATCATGTGAATGAAACCACCAGAGAGCATAGAAACCTTGGACAGATTAAATAAAAACAAGTCAAGTACGAGTAGGACTTGTGCGAGGGTTCCGAACAAACTTATATTTACCCTAATGAGGACTTCATTATACCTTGTTAAGGGATGAAGCGTTGGTGTTCTTCCAACACAAACAAGGTTCAAAGTTAACCCGCTTACATTTATACTGGAAATATATATTTGTGAGCCGAATAATTTACACAGACACACTGCGTTTTTTTTGGTGATTTTGCTAAAATGAACGGTTTTCGGTTATTTCTCTTTACTCAAAGATAAAAATACATTTCCTTGTGCTGTAAGACCTTGCTTCTTGCCAAATTTCGTGATTCTAGATCAACGGGAAGTACTTTAAAGGCTTACGTATAGGTTTTATTGCGAACATCAAAAAATAATTTTTGTAATTACCTATGTAACTTTAAATAATTTAAGGTTTTCGGATATTCCTCTTTATTTGCGCTAACTCTTTGCTAAGTTTAAACGTAAAAGGCTGTCACGAGTGATTCTATAATCTATAATAATCCCGTGTAGACTCTTTCAATGCCATCCAAAGAAAGAGAATTGCGTCATTAACGTCCAGAGGTTGACATGTGTAAAAATGACACTATTTAAGCCCATCTGACCGTCTGATGTTATCGGACCCTTACATACAGACGGAGGGTGAATATTGCCACCTGACATACTAAGTACTCAACCTAGTACCTTGAATTTTATATTTAATATATTATGATTTTTATTTAACTTTCCTTTTTTATCACCTCAGAAATGGATCTTGTGTCTGAAATTAAGAATTAATATTATAGGCGTTCCTTTTTCCATTCGAGGTGCGGAACCCTCAAAAGAGCGGTTTTAGCGCCAAGTTTTGGTAAAATTAAGAACTTCGTCGTCAGCTGGGGGAAGTTGTTAGTTGTAGGCTTTGCTAAGAGATGGCGGTAGAGCCGCTTTTCTGAAAATTATGAAACGGAGAGTGATCTTCAAATAGCATGAGTAAATTTCAATAATTTAGGACGCTACGTGTATAAAATATTTTAACAATCATAAATCTACTGAAATTTTAGTGATAAATGGACAAAATATGGTGAAAAAACACCTTACGAAAATGAAAAGGTAGCTTTGTAGCTACCGTGCAAATTGACAGTGGTTCTTGAAAAAATGCTGTCAAATTTAATGTTTCGTTCGTACATTTTGCCCATTAGAATACAGGTGGCCGCCGCAAAAGCCGCCATTTCAAGCTTCGTGCCGTAGCTTCGAGTTTTGATGAATTAGAATAGCAATTTGACAAAACGCAGCACGCAACTGTCGATTTCGTCGAAAGCGAATAGACCCCCTGCTGCTAGCCGGCAGATCGATGGAAGAATAACCGATCAAATAAACATTTGGGAAGAATAAAATAATACAAGAAGAAAAAACAAGAACAAGAAAGCCAGGTAATAATTCCCAAAAACCTTACCTGAATTCAATTGGTGGATTAAATAAAATTAACCTTCAAAGGTGAAAAAAAAAAAAAAATACCTACCAATGAAAGTTTGCGACTCCAAATTATACAAAAGAAAATATAGAGCCCTGTAATGTCCCTGCGGGGATTACGAGCAGCCCATTTTCAGGAATTTTATTCCTGTTAGAGTTTCACGTTATCAAGGTGTCCTACTTTGCAAAAGTATTGTGATGGGAACCCTACGGACAGTGCTTGTCGATAACAAAGTACACGTATTTTTAGGGTTCCGTACCTCAAAAGGAAAAAAGTAACCCTTATGGGATGTGATTCTTCAAGGGGCATTATTCCTTTTGTATGGACCAATTGTAAACTAACCTTTTTGTGCTTTACGACTGTTGAGACATTTTTGAGTTTTATTTATTTGTTAGATATTTTTTTTGGTTCAGAATATTTCCGTTGCGTTGGTAGTCTAACAAGAACCTTTTGTATCTCATATCGTTTACCGTCGAACAGAGTAGACCTGCGAGCTCAGAAAATGTGAGGTTGAAGTTTGTAATAAAAAATAAGAGCGCAAACCGCGGAAGTAAGTGACGAAGCGGTTCTGTCACTGCCTTGCAATTTATGAGCGCCTAGTACTCGGCGGTAAGACATTGCAGTTCGAAAGCTTGATGCTTTGATTTATCTGAGCTCAGCTTTTAACTTGACTTTGGTAAGGCGTGGCGAAAAACTTCGTATCATTTTTATTGATTTCCCTGCCTCACCTTATATCCGTAAGTATTTGTCTCGGCTCCAGGGGGTCTATTCGCTTTCGACGAAATCGACAGTTGCGTGCTGCGTTTTGTCAAATTGCTATTCTAATTCATCAAAACTCGAAGCTACGGCACGAAGCTTGAAATGGCGGCTTTTGCGGCGGCCACCTCTATTCTAATGGGCAAAATGTACGAACGAAGCATTAAATTTGACAGCATTTTTTCAAGAACCACTGTCAATTTGCACGGTAGCTACAAAGCTACCTTTTCATTTTCGTAAGGTGTTTTTTCACCATATTTTGTCCATTTATAACTAAAATTTCAGTAGATTTATGATTGTTAAAATATTTTATACACGTAGCGTCCTAAATTATTGAAATTTACTCATGCTATTTGAAGATCACTCTCCGTTTCATAATTTTCAGAAAAGCGGCTCTACCGCCATCTCTTAGCAAAGCCTACAACTAACAAGTTCCCCCAGCTGACGACGAAGTTCTTAATTTTACCAAAACTTGGCGCTAAAACCGCTCTTTTGAGGGTTCCGCACCTCGAATGGAAAAAGGAACGCCTATAATATTAATTCTTAATTTCAGACACAAGATCCATTTTTGAGGTGATAAAAAAGGAAAGTTAAATAAAAATCATAATATATTAAATATAAAATTCAAGGTACTAGGTTAAGTACTTAGTATGTCAGGTGGCAATATTCACCCTCCGTCTGTATGTAAGGGTCCGATAACATCAGACGGTCAGATGGGCTTACAATAGTGTCATTTTTACACATGTCAACCTCTGGACGTTAATGACGCAATTCTCTTTCTTTGGATGGCATTGACTCTTTCAATGCCATCCAAAGAAAGAGAATCTACACGGGATATTACAGATTATAGAATCACTCGTGACAGCCTTTTACGTTTAAACTTAGCAAAGAGCTAGCGCAAATAAAGAGGAATATCCGAAAACCATAAATTATTTAAAGTTACATAGGTAATTACAAAAATTATTTTTTGATGTTCGCAATAAACCTATACGTAAGCCTTTAAAGTACTTCCCGTTGATCTAGAATCACGAAATTTGGCAAGAAGCAAGGTCTTACAGCACAAGGAAATGTATTTTTATCTTTAAGTAAAGAGAAATAACCGAAAACCGTTCATTTTAGCAAAATCACCAAAAAAAACGCAGTGTGTCTGTGTAAATTATTCGGCTCACAAATATATATTTCCAGTATAAATGTAAGCGGGTTAACTTTGAACCTAGTTTGTGTTGGAAGAACACCAACGCTTCATCCCTTAACAAGGTATAATGAAGTCCTCATTAGGGTAAATATAAGTTTGTTCGGAACTCTCGCACAAGTCCTACTCGTACTTGACTTGTTTTTATTTAATCTGTCCAAGGTTTCTATGCTCTCTGGTGGTTTCATTCACATGATCGTTCACGAAGGTAGTTGGGTGTGCCCGGATCTCGTCCGAATGAAAAATGCCCACCCGCCAGAGAAACAGAATAGCTATCGCTTGCGTGCGTCGGCCGCATGTCATCGGCATCGACAGTGTCGGTTGCGGAGAATTGTAATAGGGCCCCAGGTCCATTAGATATTGCGTTATTGACAGACATCGGGTTTTGCCTACTGTGTGTTGATTGTTTTGTATTTGATTTGCGCAGTACTTAGCTACCTACCTCACTGTAAAACATACCAAATTATTATCTACGAAATTTGATTTCTTGAGGCTTCGATTCCCGCCTGGGACAAATGTTTGTACGATCTGCAAATATTTATTCCGCGTGTTCTGGGTATATTATATGTAGGTATAATAAAAAATATCTAATAGTAATGCCACAGATTAGATAACGTAAGTAATGCTTTGTATTAAGTATGTCAGTCATCTAGTATGAGTACCCATAACACAAGCTCTGCTTAGCTTGTTCGACGACACGACGCTGTGTTGATTGTCCAGCACTATTCTTACTAAGTACATATACCTATAGATTGCCAGTGTTTCTGGTCTGTCTGTTTGTTGAGTATAGTAATCAAATAGTTATGTAATCTTGTAACCGATGAAATATTACATAAAACTAAATAAATAACTGTATTGCACCTAGTACAAGACAAAATTAAAAAATTTAAAAACCCGCCGACGATTATTGGCTGAACAGATTTTCATGAAACATGGCTAAGAACACTCTTAATTAAATTATCTATGACACAAAAAAAGAACGAAAATCGGTTCATCCGTTTGGGAGCTACGATACCACAGACAGATACACAGATACACAGACAGACACGTTAGACTTATAACACCCCTCTCTTTTTGCCTCGGGGGTTAAAAAGGAAATCTGACTGATATTTCTAAGAAAAAAAGGGTTTAAGCTTTCCAAAACAAATAAGGTTCGTACCTAACCCGTTTACAACCGCAATGAGCTTTCATCTTTTTGCTTAAGTTTTTTTTAATTTCCATGTTAAGCAGTGAACCTTAAATCATGCATCCTTGATTTCAAATCAACAATCCGAAATGCGTTGTTAGTGCTAAAAATGATTGCAACACATTGATAAATCTGTCAAGTCTATCGTAAACAAAGTTATAATTAGTTTAGCCAGTCATGCTTTGTTCGTACTTATCAGTTCATTAAACTTGCTTATGTTTGTACATCAGTATTTACCTAAATAAAGCTATAAGCACACTTTCTACTTTCACGGCGTGAGGTCTCAGATGTTGTATCTTATACGTGTTAAGAAAATCAATATAAATAAATGAATAAAAATAAAAGTCAAAACCAGTTTTATTCTTCTGTTACCAACACCTTCGAACCAAGAACCTCAAATGAAATAACAGACATCAATGCTACGAAAGGATCTCCCGTCTTGTTTCCAATTTGCAAAAGCTAACGAAAAGGTCCAACCGGTGTCATGGCCAGGATTCGTTCAAACAACCGTCTTCCGTGTGAATTTGGTGTTCTCGCTGCTCGACCAACAGTCAATTGATTGAACAATCACACTCGTTGTCGTAACCGCTACCATGATTTCTCACCTCAAACATTGATATTATAAGCACATCTTATCATCATCTCATTGATAATTATAATAAAATGAGCAATTTGCTCTCAGGTTTCTTTTCAAAAAACTCTTTCAAGAACCATTTCTTAAAAAGGTTCTAATCCCTCCGATTGACAGCAGTGCAAGTTTCAGCAACCAATACGGAGGAATTTTTAGTCGAATTTATTTCCATATCAGCCACTTTGTAGTTGAAACGATATCATGGTGAACTATACAGTATATAAACTCGTGGTAGAGGTTCTGATAACGCGGAGCTATTATTATCAAAATTTCTGCAGCACACCTTCAGTCATCTGGTAAACACGCAGGAGTCACCATGATAGTCGAATTCGTGATATTTTTGGTTACCTCCATCGTTGTTTACTATGTGTATCAGTACAAGAAGGCAAAATATCATTTCGAGTCGAGAGATGTAAAGTTCTCGCCGTTTTGGCCGTTTTTCGGCAATACGTTTTCCTCGTTGCTGCTGAAACGGCATATGTTTGAGGATATTGATGATGCATACAAGGCTTTCCCAAATGAGAGGTAAGTAAGATTTTTCAATTTGCATTAAACTTTCTGATGGCCCAGAATATATATCAAGGAACAGAGAAAATTAGAGGGGAGGGAATATTTTGCCTGCGGTTGTTACGTGCGATAGTATATCTTACCTTGTATTATTAAAAGGGCAAAGTTTGTGCCAACAACGCCAAAAGCACGAAATGGATCGGGCAAAAATTTTGCACACATAAAAATCTGAACATCGAATAACATAGGCCACTATTATTTCCAAAAAACGCGTGTAAAACCGCGTGCAGAAACGAATTAGCAATCAATTAAATAACTTGCTACTAGAACAAGTATAAAAAGGCTAGCACTCTCAGTGGACTACCGCCACGCCTTGTGCTGCCGACGTAGCATTGCTTTGTATCGGTTTGTAGGGTTCGAAGTATAAGAGAACCTGAAACAAGCGACAACTGTTTCAGGTATGTGGGGTACATGGACGCTACGCGCCCAGTCATCATCATCAGGGACCCCGAAATCATCAGGAACACGACTGTCAAGGACTTTGATCACTTTGTGAACCACATTCATTTTTTTGATGAAGATCTTGACCCTCTTTTTGGTCAGAGTTTGTTCGCAATGAGAGGTATTTCTGAATGACATTTGTCATTATCATAATAATTGAATGACATCCACCGCAAGACATAGGCCTCCCACAAAGATCGCCACACTGCAGATAGGTAAACTGATAGAAGCGAGCCGCGCAAGACCGGTGTGCTGCGAGGCCCGCATCCTTACCGCGACCTTTACCAGGTCATCAGTCCACCTTATGATGGTTGCCGATGGTAGTTGGGGTCAAGTGGTGACCACGTTCCGGAAGGCGCAACGTGTTTTGATGGCCAGAATGGCATACTTGTGAGGGGTTCACATGTGGGGTTCACAGGGGGGCTTCACATGTTTTATGCCTTTCTGGCCTTCAAATAATTATCTACTAATGACGATTCCCAAGGATGTTTGTTGCGCTTATCGGGATTGCGTGTTACGGCTTGTGCCACTTATGGCTCAATTTGATATAAAACTGCTAAAACTTTTTAAATTTGGGACTGGGTCTCCCCAACTGAGATATCTATTGCCAAACTAATGAAGATGTCACGCCGAGCTAAAAAGGATGTTGCTAATAGAATAATGGATCTTTAGCGCATGACACTGGAGTTGTGGAGCGATGAGCTCAAATAACCTTCAGGATTTGGATTGAAATAACCTATAGAATATTAACTAATGACGGTAAAGATATTTTTTTTTTCAAGTGTTGATTTTTTCTTCAAGTGTTGAGAAGGCTGACATAAATATCTTTCTTAGAGTCCTGTCTGAGAATGACGTGTAAAATAAAAAGCTGGCGGAAATTAAGTACATTGCATTCTTTTTAAAGATCAGTGGTAGGGTTTAAAATACCTCATTTTCAGTAAGGCTCTCTCAGCTCACTCAACAATAAGTGTGTTAGATTTAGCCACTCCGCCCCAGCATGTGACACAATGTGAGAGAATGGATTGGCATATCGAAGAATAAATTAATTTCATGATACGATGATCCGCAAAATACCAGAGTTGTTTGAAAATGTAATTAAGTTTTCGCCAGGTAAGCAATTGTGCAAATTGCTTACTTAGTGAAATGTTACATTACTGTGTAATTCTAGTGGTGCAAATGATGCTACGTGGTGCTGTAATTCTCTGTAAAAAACTGATAATTTGCTTGCAGGAGAGAAATGGCGGGATATGAGAGCTACCTTGAGCCCAGCCTTCACGGGAGCCAAGATGCGGCACATGATGCATTTTGTCAGCGAGGTCAGCGATAACATCATACAGCATTTACAAGGTTTGCTACCATTACTATTTTTATAAGCAAAGCACCAAATCAGAAATCAATAGGTTAATTTATTTTGCCTTACAAAATAAACTCATAGAAAAGTCAAATTTATACTAAACGAGCTGACCCGCCGCAATTTCATTCGCGTGGACTTTAGTAGTAGTACTTATGTACATCCGAGTATAAGCCCCGCAAGTTGATATTGCGATTGGCGGCCATCTTGGTGACGTAGTCGACGTCGCACCGTCAGCACAATAGATAAATATACAGTAATCCGACTCCATACTAGACCGCCTGAAAATAACACGAGTACCCGACTTTAAAGCCGCAGATAGAAGTTTAGGTAGGAACTTAATAACCTAAGAATGTGAATTTCTAAAAAAAACTGTTCTCAGTAGTTGCTTACGTCCTGAACTAAATTTTTCGCCCACGTTGGACAAAATTGTGAATCTAAACCATTCCCAGATCCCCTTGAACACACACAAAAAATTTCATCAAAATCGGACCAGTCGTTTGAGAGAAGTTCAGTGACATACACACTCACAGAAGAATTATATATATAAAGATATAGATTATAGATAATAAAACGTCAAATGCTAGTCGGTCGCGCGCACTAAGGGTTCCGTTTAATTGTAAGACCTTGTTTCTTGCCAAATATCATGATTCTAGGTCAACATGAAGTAGGTACCTACCTACCCTGTATATTTTGGTCGAGGGAGAGAATAAAATTTTTTTTTTTGTTAATAATGTACAAATTTACGGTTTTCAGATTTTTCTCGTTAATTGTGCTATATGACCTTGCTTCTTACTCATGATTCTACCTCAACGGGAAATACCCTATAGATTTTGGTCTAAGGCGAGAATCAAAAGTATTTTTTGTGTGAATACACAAGAAAATTACTGATTTCGGACTTTTTTCTTTACTTGTGCTATAAGGCCTGCTTCTTGCCAAATTTCATAATTCTAGGTCTACGGGAAGTACCCTATAGGTTTTGGTCCATGCGAGCATTAAAAGTAGTCAAGTTGGAAAATGTAAAGGTAGTATAGACTAGATCATTTGCTAGAGAATTACAATGTCATGTAACGCTGTGTTCGACGCAATGCTCACGGCGGCGAGTGGGCATTTATTTGTTACATTTCTTTGTACCTTGCGAACATTTTTTCTTGGCCCAGTACAGTGTTCGAAGTATGGTTCGAGTAAATTTAAAAACAGCGAATGATCGATGTTCTGTTACAGGTTAATGCTCTAATCTATACTCACCTTAAAGGATTACTAAAATAAAGAATATAATCTGGTCATTATTTTGACAACATTCTTTGAGAATAGTCGACCATTCCGGCTTACTCGAAAAGACGCCTTCAATGTTACACGATTTTTCTAAAAAGTACAACTATATTTGCAGCGCCACCTAATTCAATAGTATACATAATCTTATTCATATACATATTATCATTAAAAATTAATCAAACATTATAAAACTCACTTCGGTGGTCTGGACCTACGCTACGCTGCGCTACGCTGCAGCCATCATCATCGCGACGGGCAATTGACATTACAGACCACTACAGACCTCGGCGGAAATGTGCTATTTCCTTATTGTATTATTTATATCAATCGACTGGTCAGTAGTCTGATGATGCATTGTGTGCAAAATTTCCGAAATTATTTATTTTTAATGATCATGTTTTTTTCTCAGCCCACCTCTCAGAAGAGATAGACATCGATGACCTGATGCGTCGCTACACGAACGACGTGATCGCGTCGGCCAGCTTCGGCCTCCAAGTGAACTCGCTCCAGGACAAGCAGAATGAGTTCTTCCTCGTTGGACAGAACTGCCTGACTTTCAGCTTTTATCAGATGATGAAAATGATGTTCGCTGATCAGTTGCCGAGCGTAGCAAAGGTTCGTCACATCCTAAGTTCCTAATTTTTGCGGCTTCAAAATTTGAATTATACATCCAGAATCATAGAAACCTTTGCCCCATAGCTGAATCAAAGCCGGAACGTGGACCTTAGCTCACTGCGCCGCTGTGAATGAATAGTATTTCGTTTCAGTTACTGGGCATGAAAATGCAGACGAAAAAAACCTACGCGTTCTTCAATAACATCATAGAAAACACGATGAAGGAGAGGAAAAAGAACAACGTCCATAGACCGGACATGATCCAACTGCTCATGGAGACCCCGAGAGGTAGGTGATCATCATCCGCCTGTGCTAGTCCACTGCTGGATGCAGTATCTCGCAAATTGTATTGTGATATGGGTTATATTTCGTGATTCGTTTTAAAGAAATATTTAAAACAGTGAGGACCGTATTGGGCAATTTACGACGGATCGGCCTTAACAACAAGAAGCTTACCAAACGTTTTGCTTTCCATGGGACTTCAACCCGCACCTCAGCCGCCAGTCAAGTTCTCAAATCACCAGTTCAAAACATTTTATGAGTTGAAAGAAAGCATCAAACACAGACATCTACAAATTTTCACTTACATTTTCATCTTATTGTACTCGTACTTTAGAATGGACCCTGCAAGAAATGACGAGTCAGGCGTTCTTGTTCTTCGCGGCTGGCTTCGAGACTTCAGCCTCGATAATGGTGCTCGGGCTCCACGAGCTGGCTCTGAACCAGGATGTGCAGGACCAACTGTACCAGGAGATCAGAGCCTTCAAGGAGACCAAAGGGGAAATGAACAACGACAATATGGCGGAATTGAAATATTTAGACTGCGTTGTAAATGGTTGGTATTGTTGTTCTTTGGGATCATTTCTGTAGGTAGTTCTGACACATAAACCCTTAGTACCTATATTTATTTCCCAAAACAACGTTTTACATAGTCCGATATACAAATGATAACAGTCAGTTAGACCAGAGAGGTGGTAAAGCGGTGGTGACCATCTCTGGTATGTTCTGCTACACGTACGGATCTTGGGGCCCCATGTCATGCACCTAAGCCTGGACGGCACGGTTTTTAATTGGCTATCACACTATAACTTCTCTTCAGCAACTCCAAATTAAGGACAAAACTAATACAAAATAGTTATATTTACACTTACAACTAGGTTTATATAGTCTTGTAATAATGCAAAGAAACGGTTGCTATATTTTTCTTAATTTGAACAGTTTAATAGCTACCTACCATTTTCCCAGAAACACTAAGAAAATGGTCACCAGCCATAATCCTGGACAGGCAATGTGCGAAATCATACGAACTGCCCCCGCCGAGAGATGGAGGGAAGCCTTATGTCGTAAGTAGACCTTCCCTAACCTATCAACTGCTTTCGTACTGTAAGCACTGGTTTCGGAGTGTAAATAATTTGATAATTGTAGAGGATACATAAGAGACCTTGAAACAGTATTAGAAATAATCAACTCTTTTATGTAAAAGGTCAATATTCTAGTCTAGAAAAAATCGCGTAAAATAACACGAATTACAAATTCCAATAACCAAACCATTGCTAACCTCACCCTCTGACTGACCTCTGTTTTTAGCTCCAACCGGGCGACATGATCTACAATAGCGTGAACTCCCTGCACCTGGACCCTCAACACTTCCCGGATCCTCTCACCTTCGACCCTGACAGGTTCTCCGAACACAACAAGCACAATATCAAGCCCTTTACTTTTATGCCTTTTGGATCTGGTCCAAGGAATTGTATAGGTAAGTTGAAAAAACCAGAACTAACAGACCGGAAAACTTAAAGAAGTTAACAAAAACAATATTTTACAAAAGAAAATCTGACGTCGGACAAGTTACTACATTAGGATATATGCAATTTGGTTTTGGCAAAAATCTGCATGAACCTGAGTGTTACTTTAAGGTCTGTTCTACTAAAGTTTTTGAATTCAAATAATCTTATTTGGTTTTCCATCAACAGGTGTCCGATTCGCCCTCATGGAGATAAAAGTCTTGCTGTACAACATCCTGCTGCACTACTCCATCCAGAGGTGCGCGAGGACCTCGGACCCCATCCAGCTCTGCAAGAGTGGGTTCATCATCAAGAGCAGAGACGGCTCCTTTGTCAAATTCGAGAAGCGCGCTAACACTGCTTAGGTTAGGTTTGAAAGTTATTTTTCTAAGAAACACTCTTTTAACCTATATTCTATGCCTATAATCAAACTAAAGAATTTTATGCAGTTTGTTTGTGTGCTCAATAAACGTCTTTTGTTATTGATAAAAATATGGGATTGTAATAATTTTATTATTAAATGGATTTTATCCGTAATGCATATAAATTTTTCCTAATTCATTTCAGTCATAGTATCTCAATCGATCAAGCGATAGTAATCAAATTCTATCGATTATTACTGCTTACTTATAAACCGGTCTTAGACAAGTCTGTTATTTATAGCACAGTTTAAAGTTCGTAATTTCTAAGATTGTAATAATATCCAAAATATGTTTGGACTTTGACGGGACTTCAACCCGTAACCCTCCATCAGTCCACGGGATGCGCTGCCAAACTGCCAATTGCGCCACGAGGTCAAGTGAGGGATTTTTCCACTCATCTCCGTCAAAAGCCTCAACCTTTTTGTAGAACACCCTGTATTGACGTGCCTATGAGGAGAAGCCGAGAAAGTAGGTAGTTGGTGCAGAGACACTTTTTGTTTATAGATAAGGAAATGTATTTATTATTGTTAAAATGTAATAAAACGATATTAACAGTGACAGAAAACAAATAAACATGTACGTGCAACGGTACAAAATAGCAGGTTTTTGATTTGATTTGATTACGAGAATCAATTAAACGACTTTCTAATGTGCTATTTATAGTGTTTCGATCAATGAATTTAATTTACCTAGAGTGTTTGTTGTGTTGTCATAGATGTGTATTCTCTCATTATTATAATTTATATTAACTCATAACCCTAGAACAATAGAAATTAGATAAGCAAATGGGCCATCTGTATGTGAATAACATCTTTACATGCGTGACTTGCTCAAACTTTTTTCGCTGTGACTATTCACTTTGTTGACTTTCATAGATAGAAATGCTATTAATTAGGTAAGGAAGTGTAAAAAAAAGTAAGTTTTATTAAGCTTTTCAAAAACACTCCACAATCTTGTCCCGTAGAATACCACATCTGAATTTTGTACATTTACAAAGTCGAGTGAATCCTAGTCTCGCCTCGTTACGCCTTCTTTCCATTACTTATGTACGCTTCTCGTTTTAAAGATAAATTGTTGTGACTTTTTCCTTATATAGTAGCTTGATAGGTTGGTTTGATAAGTAGCTCTACCTTACCTACAGTCCCGTCAAGCACGTTGGTTCATCAATCTAACTTCCACCACAGCGTGAATGAATTTGGCCCTAGCAATAATCCGCAAGTTCACAGAACACAAGTTATATAATATTTGCAACAGCTACCGTTTTGAATTAGTTATAGTTAATTATAACACTGGTGTTTTTGTTAATAATAATGTTGTTGTTGGGTATAAGTGTTATTGAATGAACTACGACTCGGTGATCGTAGTATGACAGGCAGATGCAGGCGGAATACTAAGAGCAGATGGTGGATGCGGCTGAAGCAGTGCGCTGTGCCACTTCATAGGTGATTGCATCTGTCTCCAGCTGTGGACTAGCATAGGCTGGTGAAGCACGGCATAAGTAAGGTACTTCACATACACCTGTGTAGAAGTGTAGATAGCTCTTGTTATATCGGCAGCTCTTATGAAACACGTATTTCATCGATTCAGAACATTATTGCCAGAACTGCAACATCCTCGCTTCATCCACTTCATATCCGGAGGGGCTTATGGTAGATACATGCAGTTTCCTTTATTCTACGTTCCTTACGGCCATTGAGGTCCCTTTACTTTTTAACTGACTAGCTAGACCAACGACTGATACCAATATAATAGTAGGTATAGAGGTGGAAG
This sequence comes from Eupithecia subfuscata, assembly GCA_963564075.1. Taxonomy (NCBI): domain Eukaryota; kingdom Metazoa; phylum Arthropoda; class Insecta; order Lepidoptera; family Geometridae; genus Eupithecia; species Eupithecia subfuscata. Next base: position 769,330 of record OY751102.1, read on the forward strand.
TTAGGTTCACAATCGTAGCACCTTGAGATGAGACTGATTTCGTTTACTCCAAAAAACTGAAGACAAAAATAACTCAAAAATGCAATATTTTTGTAAGGCCCCGCGAAAACAAAACACTAACAATTCACCGCACAGGGCATTTGGCTACGCCAACATGAAAATGCAATCTAAAATTTCGAAATAATTTACAAGAACTTAGTTGTACTAAGCTCTTACCCACTTGGTCCCACCCACGTGGAAAACCCCTCTAGCTAATGAAAATTCAGCATCAAGACCGCCCCTGCCGTTCACAAGGCATTTCCAAGCCTCATCAGCTAGTACCGCCATGGGAATCGAACCGGCAACCCAAGTAATTCCTCTCCGGAAGTATTTGCAGTAGAGCAAATTAGAAGCTTGCATACCATCGGCCATTTCCAAAACCATGTAATCCGACCGAATTCCAAATACATAATAGATGTGGGCACGTCGCGTCCACTAACATACTACCAGCTACCACTGACAGTGTGTACGTGAACCGGTAGGGCTATTTGGTTCGATAGTGCTATAATCAAGCATTGGAGTGAATCAAGGGGCAGCGTGATCTATGGGAAGTAGGTACAGGATCGGCATCAACCTTGTAGAGGAGAGATCCGATGAAGGATAAAAGTCCAGGATGTTGACACACAAATGGAGGCGCGCAGGTGCGAGGATGACGGCATGGCAAGCGTCGCGCGGCGACAGTGGATGCGGCTAGCGAGGACCGTGGTGGATGGTGCAATCTTCTGTAGACTTATTACTAATACCAATGCAGTTGGTACGTAAAATTCTGTTACAAGATTGACTTACTGCAAAGGTTCACACACGGTCGGATACGTCCGTCCGACACGGTTTACAAAATTGAACGGGGCGGTGAGTTCCCGCGATGCAGAACTGAATTAATAGCCCTCGTCTGGCAGGAAATCTGCACTCGCCTGTACCATGCAGGGATAGAGGGAACTAGCGGATGTCGGTGACTTCACTTGTATCTCCCGCGACCTTCCAGAACGATTTTAGATAGATAGATAGATATATCATTTATTCATAAAAAAAACATTACATAGGTTGGTTAGTAATGCCTTAAAGCCTATGTTAGGTTTGTCTAGGCAATGAGTTCTCATCTATTTTACTTAGGATTTCTTATCACTGCTGTTGGTTAACATGTAATTTAACTTGCCTAAATACCATATACATTGTAGGCAAATCGCTTACCTTAGTATAAAATATTCCTAGCTCTTATATAAACCACAGTGTCAGTGAATTGCCAATAACCCTGTATAATAATACTATGGCAACCAGACGACTAATATTAATTAAGTATTACTTATTTTCTATGGCTTTGTTACACAATATTCATTTCAGCCCTCGAATAAAAGAAGGTGCTCCCAGAAACGTCAGTAAACAACAATACCTCCCTCCCCTCCCCGGCAATGTATTTAAATTTTCAAAGACATGAATCTTATCCCGGGACAAAAAAGTCCCTATAAGCCGTTTATAACAATAACGGGATAAGGCAAATTTAAGGGTTTTTACGGGTTTTATTACGGGGAATAAAAATGTTGCGCTTATTATTGGAGTTAAAATGTTGTAAAGTTATAGGGAAACGAATTCGGTTTAAATGTTTATTGTTGTTTATTCACATAAAATATAAAATGTTCACTTATAATGAGATACAAAGTTCTTAAAAATTATGTTTAAGCTAATATTAGTACGCTATAATACCTTATGTACAAGTAATGTATTTTTTAAATTTTGTTTTAAACATGTCATTCCTTGAGCTCGTTAGGCAAGCTATTAAATAACTCCACTCCCTCGTATATAATTGTTTTCCTGCCGTAATCAGTACGTGTTTTAGCTAATTCTAGTTTATATTTGTTTCTAAATGTGTACCTATTGATTATTCTTTTTGCGTAGTTGTAGGTTTGATTTTACTGAGTTAGAATTAATGTTTCTTATCAAGATGCAAGTTGAGTATGTATACATTTGTCTAAGGTTTAATAATTTAGTTTTATTATATATATTTCTTGTGTTAGTGTTAGGTATATAAAATGATAAAGGTCATATAACAGTAGGCCATTTTTTAGATAAACTAAGATAGGACTGGCCACCTTTTTTTTAATATACAGGGTGTATAAATTATTGGTTGTTTCTATTTATAGTATATAATAGGAAAGACAGAAATAGGTCTCCCTCGTGGTCCTACTAATAGGAGAAAATAGTAGGTCCATGAAAAAACGGCTAGTGTTTTTATAATTTTGTTTTGTGTCATTTGGAGAGGATTTAAAGTATTGTCGGCCGAGCCCCCCATATTTTGATAAGATAATTTAAGTGCGATTTAACTAAGGTATCCCACCAATATTAGGCATTATTAAGTAATTTGTGAGGCATATATAGTGCTTTTCTTAAAAAAATGCAAGATAATAAAAAAGCGCCCCTTACATAATACATTTAATTAATATTATAAGTTATCTTCATATATTTTTCTTTTGATTTTGCTGGAAGCAGGTTTTCCATCGCTAATTTAGCTTCCGATCTTAAATCTGGTGGAGTGCAGTAAATTTTCATTTCATTTTCACTTTCAGAATCATCGAAACTCATATTAATTATTTTATTAACAAAATAACACCGAACTCCGCTTTACCGCCAATTTTTATTTTATTTTACAGTTTGTGCCGAAAGGTAAATGCATCTGTAGCTATACAACCACGAGAACGCAATGTGTACGATAGATGAAAGAGTTCTAAATACAAACAGCACACCGTTTCATACAACATTGCCGGCGCGCTCTTCGTTCCAAATTCAAAGAACGCGCCGGGAAATGATTTTGGTTTTTCAGTCTACGTAAATATACTTACTTCGCGTGTTCTTTATTCAAAAGTAATGACAATATTTCCGCGAATGTCTAAGAAAAATAAGTTACAAACTGAGTTACCCTCCGTAACTGGAACTGAATTCAATAGATATGAGTTTTGGTGGTTCGTTATTTTCTTTTATTTTATTTTGTGCTAATTCATTAATAATTTCCCACGTTCTTTTAGGATTATCATAACTTTCGTGAAACATTTTAAAGTAATATTGTTTTTTCTTTTCTTTTATCATACACCTAGTCTTTCTTTGCGCATCGTCAAATTGTTTTAATAAACTTTTATCAATTGTCTGTCTTTACGCAGGGAGCTCAGAGAGCCAACATCACTGGCAGGACTCTGTCGTTGTTGCGACGGCGGTCTCAGTGTCAAAGTCGAGTATTGTTACAGCCAGCGTCTTGATGATGTCTCGTGGAGAGATGAAACTAGTCGACGACTTATTTTTGATGTTTTTTCATTTTCAAATCAAATGAAATAGTTTATTTGTAAGAATACAAAATTAGAAAATATGTCAGATCTTATAACTTCTTATATCTTTTGTAATTGGTGTGGTCTTTTCTTGTACAAATTAAGTTGTGTTTGTGCAGTTGGAAGGTAATTTACTTGGCAATTTTATATTGCGAAGTTGTTTACCTTCTCTGATTGCATGTAGGAGCAATTTGTGGGAGGGCGGGCGTTACACACGAATTACATTTTGTTGGATCTTATCAGAAAATGTTTTGCGCGGAATTGTTATTAAATATTGTTTTATCCTAACATTATACAATAAATTTCCGCAAAGTAACGCCTGAATCTATTATTTATTTCAGGGTTTTTTCAATAAAAGATTTACTATAAGTACCAATACTAGTAACTATTAATAAGTACGTAAGTTGATAAGTGTTACCTGCTATATATAAAGCTTGATTACCACTGACTCACTGACAAAATTGTTCTCCTTGATGGTGGATGGTTGGGGAGGTAGGATTTTTTGCAGAAATGTGTGGAGGGGGTAAAATTAGGGAAAATTCCGACTTTTCGAGATTTGCTCTCCGGAACCCCCTCCCCCCACGGGGGTCCTACGCAGAGTCACACTGATGAATAATTTTAAGGGGGCTGTGTAGAGGGGGTCATGCGATTTTGACTCACAAAATGCGTTCTACCAAAACTCATTCATAAATGGAACGCACACTCAATCACTCACTTTCGATTTACGTGGCTAGAAAGGCTCTTTTCAAATTAGTCACCTTAGTTTGATATCCTAATAAATCTTAAAACAACGTAATAAAGATATTTTCATCCAACATCATTTGAGATCTAACCACCAACGCAATAAAACGCTCTCGTGAAATACGGGAACATTGCTAAAATCCACAGTACGCGAGATTTATACTCTCGACTGTATACATTACCGGTTAGAACTATTTTGGTGTCTGCTTTTATTTATTTGTTTATTACTTTATTGCACTGTGTGGGCATAATGCCGATGGCATTTTCTACCTGCCAACCACACAATGTCAACAACGACAAAAAGGCGTGCTTAAACTTAGACTTATAAGGCGTGCTTAAACAAAAACCTGCTTTTGGTAATACAATGTATAATGCCGGGTTTGCACGGAGCACCGATGTCTGTGGTACGGTGATGGCTTCGTGAGGACCTCCTCCTGTAGAATTCAACTCATCCGCTTTCAGAATTTCATGAATTTGGAACAAAAACATATTACACAAACGAATAGATATGACTAAGTAAACGTTCAAATAAAGCCTAGCTCACACATGCTCCTGCAAATAGTAAAAAGTATGCACATCTGTCACCGAATGTGACATCGCACACATGTCACTTTGACAGCACATGCCGCGCATCGGCTTCCACTAACAATAGCGGAATCAAATTATGTCAGTGTATAGAATCGAAGATAGTATAAGTCTCAGTTCTTATTTATTGCAGGCCAGACTAAACGGTCCTAGATCTAACGATTACAAAAAATACTATTGTAAATAATTTCACAATGACCTCCGAACATTCAGATGCAACATGCAACTCAGATTGTTGGTCAGTACATCTCAAGTGACAGATATTCATGGAGTCAAAAAATCGCGACTAGAGACGTTTTTAAATCTGAGTAGCGTTTTAGTACCTAGTAGTAGCTAAATCACTGAGTAAGTATAATATTAGTTTCATTTCTATAAAAAGTGAAGCGTTGAGGGTAAACTGTATTAATTAATCATCCACGTCACGTAAATCCGACTAAATTGATAAAAATATCCGAAATATTCGCTGAAATATGTCTACCAGTTATATTTCAGGCATAAAGTAACGTTATAACAGTGATTTATCACATAGAAGTAACAACGTAATGTCACCTTTAGTTCCTTGGGGAAATAATTATTAAGAAAACCAACAGCTTGTAAGGTCTTCATTCATGAGATGTCTTTGTTGCCGTTTACTATCTTAGATTCTAGAACCGCGAATCGAAAGCGAAAGTGGATGATTAGATGGATATTTGTTACTTCTTCACGCCAAAGATACTGAGCGGATCGGGCTCAAAATTTTGAACCTATCAAGGGGCGTGAAGTGATGAAATTTCACACGTTTGTCCGTTATTTTCAGTCACCTAGCTATATTTTGAAAACTATTTTGGCTCTCAAGACTCTACCGACTATTTCTAGTGACATACTCTGGGTAGGTACTGTTGGTATCCGATTGATTATTAATACCTAAACAAAAGCCGCACTAAATCGCTAGTATAGGATACAGCTATAATCTAATCCGCATGTACCAGGCTGCAAGCATTACGTAGGAGGTGATAAGCCTGCAAACGGTCACCGTCGTGTGCGGCGAGCGATAATAGCACATCTGCCTCGGTATTACGGTATCAAGTTCCAGAAAGTGGCAATAAACTACAGTAAGCTGATTGAGATAGCAAAGGAACAAACCATTTCAAATGCGTCGTTTCACATAATTAACTTTACAACAACACACATTTCTATTTGTTCACTATTCTTTTAATTATTTTATTTTATTTAGTTTCCTAGTTTGTATATCTGGATCATCGTGCGGTTTGTCAGGTGAAATGGTTAACAATGACGATGGATTTGAGTTTACAATTTTTTATGCTTTTTCCTCGTTTAGGTACTAACGTGCGGCTCCAGCTAGACCTAATACTGTTATCAGATGTCGCTGTTTGTGTCTACATGTCAAATTATCATTATTTTAAGTATTTTCGTGTGTAGAGTAGATAGTATGGTTATCTCTTTCACTTCACCTAATCCTACTTCTAAGAATATCTCCGTAAAATATTATAAGCTCCTCATAATATTCAGCAGGCATCACACCTGCCATAAAAGGTAGCCGCGCCGTAACGTACACACCTACACGCAATAAACGGTTTAGGGCGGCGTCAAGAAATACGAGGAAGTTAGTAACGTCGACGTGATGGAGTCGGCCGTTAGTTATGTTTAGCATCTATGCGATGTAAGTGTCTGCCACTGTTTGATGGAAAATCATTTATTTGCAAATAAAGGGTGTAAATGTCCCATTTTAAACACAGCATCACTTTGCACCGACGTACAATACAAAACAATACCAGAATGCTTTATTATACATACACGAACAAAAATACATCATAAGAAAGGTAAACCATATAAGTACAATAGGCGGCCTTATCACTTATTGCAAAATAAGCAGAGTTTGTTGGTTCGTATAAATTATGTGTGCTGCACAATAAATTATGTGGGCGACGCCGAGCTGGAACCTGCGGTCCCCGCACGCTGCACGCACGGCCACTGCTGGCAGCCGAGGCGCTGTCCCGCGGCGACGCGACGACGCCGAGCTGGAACCTGCACAATAAATTATGTGGGCGACGCCGAGCTGGAACCTGCGGTCCCCGCACGCTGCACGCACGGCCACTGCTGGCAGCCGAGGCGCTGTCCCGCGGCGACGCGACGACGCCGAGCTGGAACCTGCACAATAAATTATGTGGGCGACGCCGAGCTGGAACCTGCGGTCCCCGCACGCTGCACGCACGGCCACTGCTGGCAGCCGAGGCGCTGTCCCGCGGCGACGCGACGACGCCGAGCTGGAACCTGCACAATAAATTATGTGGGCGACGCCGAGCTGGAACCTGCGGTCCCCGCACGCTGCACGCACGGCCACTGCTGGCAGCCGAGGCGCTGTCCCGCGGCGACGCGACGACGCCGAGCTGGAACCTGCGGTCCCCGCACGCTGCACGCGCGGCTCGCAAGAGACCGCTTGTAAACCTCCGCGGCAAGCGCATTCGTGATTCAGTCTCGACTCGACTGTGAGTAGCCGCTATTTAACGTCTTTATTTTCATCACGCGAGCTTGCTATCATTGCTATTGCGCTTGATGAAGAGGAGAGCTTTGAGACCATCAAAAAGAAGAGGAATAATAAACATTGGAAGATCTCACGACATCTGGAAGATGATGAAGAAAATAATATTTTATTATTTTCGGCATACGAAAGTACATCAAAATATTATTTTGATGTACTTTCGTATGCCTTAATATTTATTTAATTATACAATAATATCGTTTATCCAGAAGGACATAACGACAAAAAAATACCAAAAATTAGAGAAGCTATTTAGTCATATACAATACTGCTTTTTTATGCTCTCACTGTAAAATGTTATCAAATTTTACGAATTTGTGTTCATAGTACATATTAATATAACGCACATTTTTGGGGTGCGTGGCAGCAGTGCGCCTTTAATGTGCGTAGAAGTATATTTTCCAAACAAATTTCATAATGTTCCCCAGGCTCTTACATTCGAACCTTGAATTGTTTACTTAGCTCTTATTACCCAACGATTCAATCATATTATTCAACATAGAAAGTCTCGACCGCATCCACTTAATGTCTCCAAAGTTTAAAAGTTTGCAAGGTCAATAACCTTATGCCAAAGAAATCCATCACAGATCGCAATTTCGAAGTTGGAGACAAAATTATGGGCGCTAATAAATTTTTAAGTTCTTTAGTTAAAGTTGATTACGTGATCGAACTCCCCCGGGACTTTCAGAGTTATTTTTTAAATCGGCGAGATAGAATTTGATAGCCTCTGTCTTTGTTTAGGGGAAAAAGGTTTTATAAAAACTGATAAACTTGAAGAATGCTTTAAGTTAACAGTAAAAAGACATACCTACTTACTTAATAATCTATACTAATATTATAAAGAGGACAGATTTGTATTTCTGTATGTTTGTAACGAATAAATTTAAAAAAACCACTATACCGATTTCAAAAATTCTTTCACCATTAGAATGTTACATTATTCCTGAGTAATATAAGCTATATTTATAACTTGAAATAATTAGGGATCCCTACTAAACCTGCAATAATGTAACCCAAGGTGTAAAAAAATAAGCCATAAATTGTCTATCCTTGCATGCACTGCGGACTATTGATGATAGATCAAAAAACTGTTTTACAATATTAAAGAACATATAAATATCTACAAAAACCATATGTCCAACTATTGTAGTTATGTCACTTTATCTACTTTTTTACATTTTAAAAGTTTATAAAAATAACGACCAAAATCTGACCATGTTATCAATACCTAAGTATATATCCATATCCAAATTAATTATTTTGTAATCAAGATTGTTTCAATACCTGTAGATTACTTTTTTAATTATTCAAATCGAACATTTCATTCAAAAGATATTACGAATCTAAAAATGTCAGTCTACACAAAATACTAATAGAAAAATAAATGCCACCGCGCCGTGCCGTGGCTGGTGCGCGGTGTGGCCCCGTTCAGCGCAGGTAGCCACGCACGTGGGCAGCGATAGGACGGCAGACCGACACGACCGGGGAAAAGCAATTAAGGGAACAGCTTAACGTGCTTTCCGCACAGCCCCGTACCTCGGAAAGCACATTAGCCGTGCCTCGGAAAGCACATTCGGGCTGCTACTGTGAATATTCTTTGCTAGAAAAGACCCAAAATCTTGGCCCGACCCGGGGTTTGAACCCGGGACCTCATCATCAGCGATTGAAAACGCGACCGCTAGACCAACGAGGCAGTCGGATAAAAGTATATAATGTCCTGCATAAAGATTCATTTACTCTACGTTTATCCCAAAATGTAAAAAAATAAATGTCCACCCGTGCATAGCCGGGACAGGCCGCTAGTTTTAAAATACATTTGATCTATTTTCTTCAGCCTGCGGCTTGGTTTTGTGATTGCCTCTACGTTAACTCTACATTTTGCATCCACCTGTTGACAGTATTTTCTGAATCGGACCAGTATCTATCTCCGAAGATTACATGTTAAAAAAATATACAAACTAATCAAAAGTACTAAGAAGACAAAGAAGTATTAAGTATAGGCACACAGGGACTCATTTAATAGAAAATTAAATTGCTCAGTCACAAACTAAAATAAAAAAAACCCGCTGACATGGAAAAATAAAATGCGGATAAGCAGCGCGTTAAATTACACAACTCAAGACGGATGGGCCGACCACATCCACTTCCGGTTTCACCTTTGGACGTCACATGAAAATTGAAAAACTGTCCTGGGGTCTATGGTCACTGGGTGCCCTGTGGCCACGACGTAAATTACAAGTGAAGTGTAAAGGAATCGATTGTTTAAGAACCTTTTAATGAGTTGTTGTTCCATAGAGATTGTTGAATTGAAACACTGCCTGTGTTTCAATTCAATTTCCAGGGTCTTTGCAATGATTTCTTTATAAATCTCATCAATACTAAATTAAGTCGGCGTATCTGTTCGTAAATAAAATAAAGATTATGACCTTTTGATATTTTAATTTGATCATAGTTTTAGATTTGCATTCGTTAGTTCAAAGCAAGAGCAAACGAAAATTCTTCTCTTATAAATTGTGAACTCTATCCCGTCTTGTTATCGTATTAGTTTTGCAATTTTAGACATAAACCTATCCGTGTTTTCTCTGGCAGGGATCGGGTACTAGTTTGTTCTTGTTTGGGTCCATACTTCCGTGTTTATTTCTGACTTTGCTCCGAACTGGGAAGGGGGTTAGGTTAGTATGAAACTCAAAGAAAACAGCAAGGTTTATGGTTGTTTGTTACCGCATTAATTAAAATAAATGTTTTCGATATTGATCATTTGACAACCTTTTGATTATTTACTTTAATTGTCTGCAGTTAGCTCAACTTTTTTAACTGTAAATATCTACTAGTTCTTATTTATTTATTCCATAATTGGGTAGTGTCCTGGGTAAAGAAATAAATTATTCTATTTAATCCGTCAGTTAGATGGATTATCAGAAGATATTGGATACATATTTTTTTCATTGGTCAATCATACAAAAAATTACAAAAATAAAGCGCGTCCAAGTTTGGGAGTGGGGGCTAGTGACGTCACACCTGCTAAAAAGTGTCGAAATTGAAGAAAATAAATAAATAAATTGAAACGGTAAATCTTTTACTCTATGGAGGATTTTTACAACATCTGCCTAGCGTAATAGTTCAATTATTCAGTTAGGTACTAACTGGCCGAGTCATGGTAAGCTTATGTTTCAAACGTCATGACTCAGCCAACATGTTACCGTAGGTGCCTGCCTCTAAGTTCATAAGACGCATCACTTTCACTACTCCTTCGGCCGTTACTTGCTCTATGGGTTTTACAAGAGGCATTTAAAAATCAATGTGCATCCAGTTTTCTTCGTATTTTATATCCTTGGTTATTTTCTGTCCTGTCTGTTTTATGGCCTTGAATTATAATATAACATAGGCACCACATATTGTAACCCATGTATATTTAAATTGACATTTACAGTTTTTTTAGTGCCTTGTGCTCCTACGGCGAATAAATGAGTATGAGTATATAGTATAGGAATACCAAGTTTCGTACAGGAACATGCATTCCAAGAAGCATTAAACATAAATGTAAAAGTGTCCACGCAGTAGTTGACAACAAATTAACATAGCGACAAGCTCAAATACACTTTGATACAACTTGGAAAAAAGTAATGCTATTACGCACCAATTACAGATAGACGAAAATAAATACAATATCGATGGAAGTGTTTTGTGGACATGTACGGCAAGAAGTGTGTGCAGTGCAACCTTAACAATCAAGAAAGAAACGGTCGTCAGGGACAAACCATTGACATACACTTGCCTGCCTGCCAAGTCGCAAACAAAGTAATGAAAAAAAATCGGGACCTGTAAAATAAGAGTAACGACAGAAGGGACGCCTGTACCACAAAATACAATATGAAGAAACTATGAGCTCAATGAAAGGCGAAGGACTGAAAAAGTGTTTCCAAAAGCTTTTGTAGAGCAAGAAACAAAGATTTAGGTGTTATAAGCATCAAATATGTACAGCAAAATCGAAAACATCGTAATACCAGATAAATTTCGTGAAGAATTCCTGGTGTATGACAGCATCGATGAAGAATAATTTCAATATTTTAATTATTTTATTTCATTACTAGTTTTTTTCGTATGGAAAACACTTTTTACTTTTTCTGGCCAGGTAGCCAGTGTACTGAACGAACTGAACCAAAAATTTTGTAATTTGCGTAACAAAAAAATGTCCGAACTGCCGACAACCCAAGCCATTGATTCAGAGGTTTCTTTTACAAAGATTTGTTAGCTTTGTAGTTTTTTTTATCCTCTACAAAAAGAGGAACGATATTCTGTCCTTCTGTGTGTTTGTTCGTGTACCCGTGTGGTTCAGCATCTGTGCGTCTGACTGTCACAAACCGGTGAGGGTTGAGTTTTGTCTGAAAATCTGTTCAGCTGCATGTTATTGTGGTATCAGTTAAATCAGTAAGAGATTTTTAACTTTTTCACAAATAGTTTGCTATAAGAATGCGACAGACATGTAGACGGCGGCGTATGCTTAATAAAAACTTCGTTGGGTAATGAATCTTACTATGCTTGTAAACTTGAATTTAAAACCGGCATTACGAGATAGGAACAAGGAGCCTTATTTGGGTCCAACAAATCAGCTGGCTCGTCAGACCCTCCTTGATTTATGCCGGACCCTTGCCCAGCTTTCAACACTCTCATTTGAATTTCAGAGTGTCGAGTGTGATTCAGTCAATGATAATTGCATTTTGCGTTACAATTTAATTTTGGATAACTATTTTTACTTATAAACTGGCTTAACTTAACTCGTAGACGACCCGCGCAGACTTGCTATTGTATGCAATTGGTGAGTGACCGCGGAATATTATCTCATCACCTGTAATAATTTCGATTCGATGCATATAATATTATGTGTAATGTGATTGTGGTGGAATATAGGTACGCATGGAAGTTTGTTTATTTATAGGCTTCCATCAAATTCGTTAAAGTTGTTGAGGAAAGCTGAAAAAGTACCTAAAATAGCTTCTTACAAGTACAACCGCCATATTGTTTTTAAAAATTTCTAAAACTTAGGTAACTAGCTTTGTCACTTCACAACCCAAAGAAGCCTTTTGGTAAACAACAAAAGCTCATGGAACTTACATAAAGGATTATAAAACACACGCAACACAACGAGAACAAAATTACAGCTTAAATTATACAATACAACACTTTTAAAATACGGAAACTGTAGACATTATCGTAGTTACTGTTTTTGCAAACATTTTTGTAGCATTTCCCTCTACTTTTGTGGGAGCGTTCAATTCCAAAAATTTCCACTAGTAATGAAATTTAAAAGCGTTTTTTTCCATTTTTAGGCTTCAGAAGTTGTTTGAATTCTATAAAAAAATCCGATTCAAATAAAAATAATCTTTGTTTTGTTAGACATGGTTTCAAAATTCCTGGTAAACTAATCATTTAGTTGCCGAGCTGGAAAACTACCTACCCAAGCAGGTATTCTATGGCAACTTAAATTATTTATTTTTAAAATGACACAACATCAAGGCACTTAGATAACAACATTAGAAACATGTAATTTTTTATTGTTTTCCTGTGATTATTTTTCAAAAATTTTAAATAACATCATTATAGTTATTCTTGCAGTTGAATCAATATAAAATAAAAACAATGACAATTGTTTTTCGTTTTCATACATACATAAAAAAATATATTAAAATATGTATTAATTATTATACAATCAGTTCTACCTTGTAAGCCATTTCCCATAAACCCGTGCTGAAACCAACTCCAACTTCATCAAGAGTCGTTTTGAAGTCGACGAGTCCTCAAGATTCACATAATTACGAGTTTGATCCAAAGTTTACTTTAGCATGGGCTCATAGCAAATGTCTTACAAATTGTGCAAAACTATCTTCATCCACTAGCTAAATTACTGGTTACACCTAGAAAATAAAAAAAATCCGAGACTTAAAGCCGCGCAGTTTATTAGAAGCAAAAACCATATTGTAATCTGACAAAATTGTTAAATATAAATTACTTCTGGAGTCAGGATGGATGCACGTTAAAACAAATCCTATTTCCAGCTTCAATAATAATCTAAATCCCGGCTCCCAGGTCACCGGAAACTTTAGCGCGATGCTATTACATCACATCACCTATTGACGTCACGTCACCACTGCTGTTAAACTTTTATGCAGCGCAGATATTAGACCAGTATTTTATGGAATTTAATATTTGCAGAAATTGCGCGCGTTAATATTGGAATAAGAGGGGATTTTGCGAAAATTGTTCAATACGAAATGCACAGAGAATGTTAAAATATTATCTACTATCAATGTTTTTCGCGTCGGTATATCCTATCCTACCCTTTTGTAAGTTTTCGGAACCCTTTGAACCTACAAATTGAAATTCGGAAATGTTAATCACTACCCCGAAGGCTCTCGGAAGTTTTCATGGAGTTTGTCGTACAGTCGCAACTGGTGATTGACCATCAGACATTATTATCATCATCGGCCCATTTTTTTTAAATAGTGAATCCTAATAAATACCTCGGTATCTACTCACGTAACAAGACGGCCATGCACTGTGCCACAAACAAAGTAAGACTATTTCGTAATTTTTGGTACAACATAACTTTCCTTTTTCACGGTTGGTTAAACCAAACTTCTCTCTGGGACAGCTAAAGCTTAAGTAGTAAGAGCAATATTCAATTCCGGGCATTCGAGGTAACAAATACAATTATGTGAATAAGTAGATTTAAATAAAGATCACATACAACAATAACGAATCATTTTAGACTCGGTTCATTGTGCGGTAGGAGCTATACTACCGTCTCAGAATGTATCATCTCCCAAGACTGCTTGTCGGGTCTAACACAGAATTAAGTGAGCTACTTCTTGTGTTTGATAAATAAATTTAATAAGAATTTGGATTAGACAATCAGTCACGATCAATGGCCTCATTGATCCGGGACCGGTCGTTGTACATGGCCACCTTCTCGAAATTGTTTCCGAGTATACTTACCTTGGGTAAATTCTGCAGTTAGGTTAAAATAATTTTGAAAACGAGGCCAAGAGGAGGATCACCGAGCTGGGCTGCGTTTGGGAAATTAAATCGAGTCTTCTCATCATCCATACCGCAATGCTTGAAAACGAAAGTTTTCAATCAGTGCGTCTTTCCCGTCATGACCTACGGAGCTGAGACATGGACACTCACGGTAGGGCTGGTCCACCAGTTTAAAGTTAGCTCAGGGAGCTACGGAAAAAACTATGCTCGGAGTCTCTCTGAAGGATAGGATTCGTAACGAATACATCCAACAGAGTACCAAAGTTATCGACATAGCTCAAAGAATTAGCAAGCTGAAGTGGCAGTGGGCTGGATATATCTCGCGAAGAACCGACAACCGCTGGGGTAAACGTGTTCTTGAGCGGAGACTACGACTTGGCAAACGTAGAGTAGGATGCCCTCCAGCCAGGTGGGATGACGAACTGCGGAAGACTGCAAGCAGATGCTGGATGCGGCAAGCTGAAGACAGGGCCCTATGGCGCTCATTACAGGAGGCCTATGTCCAGCTGTGGACTAATATAGGCAGAAGATGATGATGAATTATTCAAGACCAGCCAGTTTTGGAATGTAACACCATCCGTGTACAACGCAGAGAAACGTCAGAATTAGATAGCGCGTGTTTGCGTAACCTATCTAGCGGCAAATATTTGAATCCGCACTCTCTTGGTTGATAGAATGTTTTAATCCTTTTTTCGCGAGATAAAACAATGAAGATTTATCATTTATTTTAGCGGATCCTAATTTCTATTCGCAGATTTTGTGTCTAGCAAACCTATTCAGTGTACCTAACCTATGCTAGTTAAGCCCTGTATATTCAAACTAGAAGCTCACCGCTTGACATTTACATTTAAACACGTGGTATGTGATGTTGGACCGACGGAGTGCAATGACTAGTCCACTAACTATTACTGCTTGAGAATACGGGGTTGTAAAGCCCAATTTTGGTCAATTTTATAACAGTAGTGATGTTGATCTCCACTTCTATTATTAGCTAAGGTACCTTCTGCTATTCTTTGACTTTCTTGTTGACTACATTGTCGCAAGGGGCAGGAATGAGGCAAACAAAGCAACGACGTCAAAGATAAGCACCTTGACTGTACTTACGGTAGCCACTGCACTCACTGGCAGTTACTGCCAGTGAGTGGCTACCGTTAGACCACTGAAGGGCTGGATGGTTATACCAGCTACTCTAGCCAAGTTGCAAATCTATGATCGCTAACGCTATATAAAACTAAAATAATGTATGGGAATCACATTTCTAAAACGCAAAGTCACGTGGTCAACACAAACGAATCGAGAAACCGTAGCCAAGTTTACAAGTTAGCGTTTCGTCAACACAAGTAGAATAGAATGTTGTCGATTCTATTGCGTTGATCGCTATACCCCATACAAATGGTAGACAAGACGCACTGTTGACAACCGCTAACGAAACGAATTCTAAGTTTGTGAGCGCTAGGCGAGCGATCGCTGACACCCAGTAGAAAACGATACAAAATGGCGCATTTGGCATCAGTCAGCTGTTCTAAACTAAGAGTGCTTGTGACGGAGAAGTGTGAAATAAAATATGATTTTGGACTTTTTCGCAAATACTAAAGGGCAAATATGTATTAAGAAATCAAAATGCATTCCATAACGATGTGTTGTTGTGATGTGCCCATAATGAAGAAATGTCGTCTTGAAAATCGCCGGAAAAGACACGTACCTATTTAGCTATATCGTGAGTGTGCTAAGACACCATACAAGAAATGTCGGACACTTTATTAATGCAGATATTTCGTCTAATTAAACTTACTATCAAGACAAAAAACTAGATTATACGGGACAAACGCGATTCTACTGAAAGATTAGGTAAAATAAAAATTACAAAGTATGTGACTATTCGTGAAGTAGGTAGGTAAGTAACCATAGCATACAAATAATTGTTACAGTCTAGTAGTCCATAATAGGTTGAAGAAAAAATAAATTTTATAAATAACTAGCTGCGCCCCGCGGCTTCGCCCCCGTGGAAATTTATGTTTCCAACTTTCTTAATTTTTTCTTTCATAAGAACCTTCTCCTGACAATAACAAACACAACAAAGAAAGAATTAGCGAAATCGGTCCAGCCGTTCACGCGTGATGCCGTGACAACGCGAAACGGGTTTCATTTTTATATATAAGATCTAATTAAACTTACTATCAAGACAAAAAACTAGATTATACGGGACAAACGCGATTCTACTGAAAGATTAGGTAAAATAAAAATTACAAAGTATGTGACTATTCGTGAAGTAGGTAGGTAAGTAACCATAGCATACAAATAATTGTTACAGTCTAGTAGTCCATAATAGGTTGAAGAAAAAATAAATTTTATAAATAACTAGCTGCGCCCCGCGGCTTCGCCCCCGTGGAAATTTATGTTTCCAACTTTCTTAATTTTTTCTTTCATAAGAACCTTCTCCTGACAATAACAAACACAACAAAGAAAGAATTAGCGAAATCGGTCCAGCCGTTCACGCGTGATGCCGTGACAACGCGAAACGGGTTTCATTTTTATATATAAGATTAGGGATAAGTACCTAATTATTTATAAAATTGCGAAAATAAATTTTAATTTTTTGTATAAATAAAACATTTTGGATGTGGGTATTATCTGATGCCTATGTTATATTTAGTTAAATAAATAAATTTGAATAAAATTAAGTATTTTATGTTTTGTTTGTTTTTTATTTAGTCCAAAAGGTCAGTTAAATTCTAATGTTTAAAATATATTTGTTGAATGAAGGTAGTGATGATGGTCTTAAGTGCAGCAAAATTGCAGAAAGTTCCAACTCAATCACATCTGTGGCTGGTTTTTGAGAGTCAGGGAAGAATCTTCAATCGGTGGTGGTAGAGAGCTTCCTTGGGATTCCTGAAAAGTTTGAGATATATTACTAACAGCAGGGGATGAACTCGGCTAATAATAATAATAATAATTACTATCAAAACTAAAATTAGAAAAATAAAAATACTTTAAGTAGTGTGGGATTCAGTCACTCCTATAGGGAGAGAACTGGGAACAGAAACACGCGAATATGTTTTAATGGATCGCATTCGAGACCACCGCACGCGCACATCGCCGCGTGCGGACTGGCGCGACGCGCGACGTGAGGGTACCTCGGGCGTAATCCTTTAATATAACACTGTATCTCACATCTCTTCCTTTTACAAAATTGAATGAAAACTTAAACGATTCACCCGAAGTAAATAGTTTTACAATAATTGTAAGTAAGTAGGATATAAAGTTACATAAGTGTGAATACTTACTAGACGTAATTCGTCTCTATTAGTTGCAATTTTATTGAAGTACATATGTTATATATTTCAATAAATATATGTAGTATATATATGTTACTTAAACAGTAGGCTATAAGTTCCAAACCAAATCGAATTGCTACAAAATAAAATAGACTGGCTAAAGTGGCTAGCTATAATCTCATAGATTATCACAAAATCAATCTAACCGGTCATACATAATTTAGTCAAATTAATCTTATATTAAGTTAATACCATCTCTTCTTCTGCTTTTAGGAATGCATTTAGGAATTCAATTACATTCAACTATCATGGAATGTTTCGCCATATTTCGCGAAATCGTGTTCTTGAGTGGAGATCACGACTCGGCAAACGTAGTGTAGGACGCCTTCCGGCTAGGTGGGACGACGACCTGCGAAAAACTGCAGGCAGATGCTGGATGCGGCAAGCTGAAGCTCTATGGTGCTCATTAGGGGAGGCCTATGTCCAGCAGTGGACTTACATAGGCTGATGATGATGATGGCCTTTTACCGTTTAACGTTTTAACGATATTCCGACTTTAGTTTCTCTAATCGTGTTATAAACCTTCTCTTCGACTCTTAATTCAGGTTCTTTTGCTTTTCTTTTTTATGTTCATGTATTTTCCTTTTTCTTTCCTAGGTATTCATAACACAGTCTCTATCCACGACCTTATTCTTCTGTTTTTTTTTTCTCTTTTTAGCAACTGCTTGTATCTTTGTCCTAAATGGTTTGTTGAAGAGTAGTTTGCCTGGAGAATTTGTTAATTTGCTATTTTAGATATTTAAATATTCTAGTAGGTAGCTTTTAGTTTTTCCAGTCAGTTTTCTTGGTTCTGACGTTCTACTTTTCCGTTCTGCTGTGCCTAATGCAGATTAGACAAAATTATTTTAACTCATCCAAATTATCTTCCATTATGAGCGTGGTGTTGGTAGGAATTCTCAGTCTTGAAAGTATTTTCTTTAATTCTGCGGTTAAGTTTGCTTAAATGTTCATTTCATGATTTTATTTAATAAAATCTACTATATTAACTACTAACAACTAGGAACCAACAGAGAGCCACCAATAGGGTTACTTGGTAGTGTAGGTAGACCAAGAAAATGCATCGCAATATCCACCCAAATTGTGATGAAAATATGGACCTTTTTACTAAGCTAGATGGACCCGATATTCCTCATCAATTTTGGACCACTAAACTTGAAAGCCATACAAGAGTCCCTAGTCAAGATTTCATGCCGACCAAATTCGGGATGGCCTTCGTGAGCAGTTCATAAAATTCTGTGTCGTACGTAATTTTACAGGAATTTTACCACGATTTTGGAGTTCTTGCTCAAACAATTTATAGTGAAAACAATCATTTTGAAACGATTCCTTTAAAACAATTATTATTTACTTGATCTTCATTAGTTTAGAGTTACCTACCGTGACTGCTCGAGGATATTTTAAGTAATATAATGATTTGCGTCACAGCCATCTTCAGTTTTCACTTTCACACAGTTCAGATAGATGACCGGCCTAATATTTTGCCCTCGGCACGGTACCAGCTTAAATCGGTTTATAACCTTGGAGCCAACTACTCACCGGTCAATTTACTGGGGCTTTTGATCGTGGGCCCAATATTATGACTTTTAAGGTATTTTAAGGTTTATTATGAATTTTAAGGTTTGTGGTCCGCGATTATTTCGAACTCTTCGCCGCAAGGGTAGGTGCATCCTAACATAATTCAATTTTACCAATAAAATTACTATCGGACGATCTGTCTACTTGCACTAGTAGTATATTATTTTAATATCTGTACACTAGGTAAACCAAATATAACAAGGCTTGAATCAGCCATTGTTTTATAACCCGGATCGTTATGGCCCAGGGCCTTAACATCTCTTAGTTGATGTTATTTAGGTTTAACACTTTGACTGCCACCGACCCACGCAGACTGCTACACTCTGCCCCAATAACTCGAATCAGCGTGCGAATTGTCTACTTTTCTGTTAAATTTGGTCAAAGTTGATAGATTTGGGGCTCAATTGCCAATATTAGTCGGTAGTTCTAAGAATCTCTGAACTTTATCTACAGTTCTAGGAACGACTTAATTCCATCAATAATTTTGATGATGGGCTAAACGCCATTGTTGACTGATCATGTCCAAGAAATTGGACCTGTTTAGCGTGAAAAATACATTTATTATCTTTAAGAATAACAGAAGAACGTCATTATCTTCTAAAACTTGGACTTGATACCTGTTTAAGTTGTGCGCGCTGTTTTTCGTCATTTTCCCAGAAATAACTAAAAATTTACAACGCCCTCACATGGTGAGAACATCTTCTCCTTGGAATATTTAGAGGTACCGGTAACACAGTTATTTCAAGACATTCAAAGCCAGTCATGTTTTTACCAATTATTTATGCACATTATACCTAATCATTAATTTTGTAGGTACTTACCTAATTTCGTAAGTATACCATATCCAACAAAATTGAATATGGCAGTTTGCCATTCTGATCCAATTTGAACACGTACGTCAAATAAACACACTATCAAGAACTTTTGAATAAACTTCCTGAATCTGAGCATTTTTAGAGACCCTCGATCAATCTCAGTTTACTTCGGCACAGCGTCATCGTCTAGAATAGTCTAGATGGAAAATAAATAAACCACCAAAGTTTTAGGTTTTTCTACTGAATTTTCAGTGCTAACATTTGAAATGGAATAAGTACCTACTTACTATAATTATATTTTCACCCTTTGATAGGTACTAAAATTCGAATTAGGTTTTTAAGTTTAAGTTTTAGTTTATTACAGTTTTCGTTTGATATGAAACCAAAGTATTTTTCTTAGATAATAATCTAGTAGACAGTGTCTATGGAAATGTCCCCGGTAGCCACATCAATTTCCAACATTCTATCTAAAGCGGGGCAAGCTTTGGATTAGAATCAGACTTACGATTTTTGCTACCATATTTATTGCAATCAACTATTGCAATTAAACCAGTTTGATTTCTTCTTTTTGACCTCAATTTCACTTGGGTTGCAGCCCATTGATTTGCCTTTGAAAAAGGTACTTAAGT
This sequence comes from Eupithecia subfuscata, assembly GCA_963564075.1. Taxonomy (NCBI): domain Eukaryota; kingdom Metazoa; phylum Arthropoda; class Insecta; order Lepidoptera; family Geometridae; genus Eupithecia; species Eupithecia subfuscata. Next base: position 789,931 of record OY751102.1, read on the forward strand.
AATTTTTTCAACAACTTCAAGCGCGTTCGCTTAAATCTTTTCACTTTTTCGTTAAAATTTTGTCTAGGTCAACATTGTCAACCATACGGAATTTCTGTAAGATAGTTTTGTCGAAGTACATTTTCGATTATTTGGTCTATTTGGTTCTCATTCTCATTTGAAAAGTTGCATTTGCTACTTTGATGCCGCAGTCTAAATACAAACTTATCGTTTTTTTTTTTTATCGATCTTGTTTTATGAGCTTAACGCAACTGGCCAGCCTCGGCGGCGGTGCAATGCAACCCGCAGGGCGCGCCGCCGCCGCCTGGAGGACCACTACGCGTTACTTTCCACGAAAAATATTCCGTTTATTAGTAGCTTGGTACTGAGGCTCAAAGTGAACCCGGAATATTGCAATATATTTCTGTAGTTTTAGCCCACTTCAGTGTTCAAAATCAAAATCAAAAAACTCTTCATTTCCACAAATGCAACAAATGTACACTTAGAAAAGGTCAAAATATAAAACTAAACACTGACACGGAAATGTTGTAAGGTAGCTCGTTGTTTTATATATACATTTTACACTTTAAACCAACAAAAATCTCTATAGCCCTTTTTATTCTTGTCCCGACCCGATGTCTCTAATGAACAGAGATCGGCTTTGAGACGGGACTTCGGTGGTGGAGTACTCACTCACCTATAGCGCCTACTTACCACCAAGTTAGGTATGTAGGTGCAATCAGCACCCAAATATTTTATAGGTCTTATTAGCTTTATAACATCGGAATACGGCAAAGTAGAGAGTCTTTATTTGATTAAATACCTGGCAAAATTTAAATGAGAAGAAACCAATAGATTAGATACTTACGTACCTTGGTAATGTAGATTATTTTCCCAATGAATCTTTGGAATATGGCAAAGTAACGTATAGTAATACGTGGCACAGTTACAATGAGTAGGAACCGACAGACTTCATAAGTAGGTAGGTACTTAGATACTTAACATACATTGTATGTGTATCTAAATAATTTACCCGACTTTGTTTTTGACTCATTGTGGAACATAATTATCAAGGCGTGTAAAAACTTGTGTCCATTCCCTGGAGTTGGTCCATAGCAATGATACAGTTTATACTTATTCCGTCATAAGTACAGCTACCAGAAATATTTTTACAGTTTGTAAATTATTGCTATGGACAGGTACATTATGCCTTTTATCTTCAACATATTATGTCGTTTTCGTTACCCCTCGAGCTCGATTGTAATAACCACCACGAGAAAATGCTAAGGTTGCGGTAGACACGTAATCGTAGGCAATTAGTGAAAGAGTATTCAATTTCTTAAAAGTGTAGGATAAGGTATGGAGATAGTTTATCTTTCTACCCTAGCACTAAACAAAATCAATTGTACTTGAACTAAAACAATACCTAAATAACATCGTTAGCGAAATCCTAACGCAAGGAGTACTTTTTCCAGCAAACTTACCTCAATCACGCGTCTACCCTTCCCCTTTTACGAAAATAAGTTGGTGGGAGAACTTCGATTTGGTAACTACTTAGTACATACTGTTTTTGTCCTCGTCGCCAATGTGGGATTCAGTCACTCCTATAGGGAGAGAACTGGGAACAGAAACACGCGAATATGTTTTAATGGATCGCATTCGAGACCACCGCACGCGCACATCGCCGCGTGCGGACTGGCGCGACGCGCGACGTGAGGGTACCTCGGGCGTAATCCCTTTAATATAACACTGTATCTCACAAGTAGGTACCTACTACATAAAGGTGATCTTAAGCAAAAAAATGACCTAATGTCAGATCCTCTCTCTCTCTCTTCATTTGCATGTTGACCAACAACAGCAGTCAATCCTATTATATCATCCGTTTATCTTTCCCCCACCAATGAAGTTAGGGTTTGATTCTGCCAGCTCTTGCTATAGTCCTTATGTTAGTCTGCCTTGTGCCCCTTGTTGGGGCTTCCCTCGCTATATCACCTCGGCTGAAACAAAAGTTTAAACTATTTTAAAAAGACAAAGGGACTATGTAGGTACTGCATAAACAAAGTGTTAGTAGTCACAATCAATACCTATGTTTGTTTCATTCCTAAGTACTTAGACAGTTCAAGTTGCGTACCGCGTCATTGTTTATGTTTCGAGTTCCTGAGTATTTGGAAGATTAAAACTAAATGTTTGGCCGAAGACAACGCCAAAACTACTGAATGGATTGGCCTGAAATTTTGCACACATGAAGATGGACCTAGAATAACTCTGAAAGGCTACTTTTTATTCCATAAACGCGTGCGTAGCTGCGGACAGAAGCTAGTAACTTATAATTCACGTACCTCTCCATGAATTCCACCATAGCCGCGAACTGTAATACCAATCCTGCGTATGCACATAATGTAGTGTCACAAATGGGTAAAAAGAGAACTTTCACATCATTTCACTCACTTTGTAGCACAAAACAAATCAAAACTTTGTTAGCGTTCTTATATAAAATCCACATTATTGTATACATTACTTTTGATGTTTATCATTTTCAATAATATTTAAAAGACACTGTTTTGTATCTAGTGCTGCATTTGACTTACAAGTACTCACTGTCATAGCGGGGCGGTAACTCTCGACCAATCACAAGCCTCGACCGATCAGGTTAGTGGGCGGTAACAATTTAGCCCAGTTGGTCACGCTGGCCCGCTCTGACAGTCAGTCGGATTTTGTTCGCCAAAGTGGAAGGCTGTCTTACCTACTAAGTTTGTGAAGGTGACCATTATACATTTTCAAGTGAGTACTTACTGTTTTATTTGACGTAGACATTAGCTTGGCAGGCCAAGGCTTGCGTTTCTGTAGGTAGCGTTTACAAATTCAGAAGTGGGACATGATCGCCACGTGCACTTGTAATGGAAATGGGTATGTTTCGTATGGATAAAGTTCATGATAAGCACTATTTCAACATTTTAAACAAAAACCACGTGTTATTTTTCTTTTTTTTTCTTTCTTTTACTCTTGTTCTCTCGCTTCTTTCTCCAAATTGTTCAATTTTAACGAGCAGTGAGACCGATGCGTGGTTGAGGCTACTCCTCAATAGCATCGTCTCGTTGCGAGTAATTCTACAATAAGACCGATGCGTGGTCGAGGCTACTCCTTGATAGCACCGTCTTATTGTGGGTACCTAGGACTTAGCATTGCCATAATGAGACTGATGCGTGGTTGAGGCTACTCCTCAATAGCATCGACTCGTTGCGAGTAATTCTACAATAAGACCGATGCGTGGTCGAGGCTACTCCTTGATAGCATCTTCTTATTGTGGGTACCTAGGACTCAGTGTTGCTACAATGAAACTGATGCATGGTCGAGGCTACTCCTCGATAGTATCGTCTCATTGCAAGCAGTTCTACAGTAAGACCGAAGCGTGGTCGAAGCTACTCTTCGATAGCATTGCCTTATTGTGGGTAGTTATTTACGGTTTAGCATCTTTTTGTAGCACTTTGCGATGAGACTGATGCGTGGTTAAGGCTACTCCTTAATAGCATCTGCTCATTATAAGCGCTCCAGAAATTTATAAACCACATAGCGGTTGGAGAAAGAAGGGATAGCTAATTAACCTTTTTTTTAAATCAAAATTCATTTTTACCGTGTGCAAAAAGAACAAAAGTGGTGATGACGTCAACCAAAGTGGTTTGGGATAATTGGTTATTTTTCGAGTGGGGTAACATAGGGGAATGAAAATTTGGTTATTTTTGACGTATCTCTTACCGTTTACGAGATAATTGCAGACTGCCCAAAAATATTTTCTTAAAAACTGTAGTAGCTAACCTAACCTAACCTAACCTAACCTTTTTTTTTTTTTTTTTTGTTTTCGAGGGGAAAAATCTGCGAACAGATACCATACTGCATGTAGGGTACAGTATGGTTATGTGGGGTTGTCGAAGTTTTAAACTTCGACGACCCACTAAAAGACCCCCCGGTGGCCGGCCTCTAAGCTTAAATCAATGGGCCTGGGAACTCCGATGGACCGCGCCAGGCCCATTTCGCATTGCCAAATCGCTCGTCTCCGAGGGCGTTCACACTACCGCCCCCAACGTACCACGATAATTAAGATGGCACGCGCCACACAGTGCCATCGACCTCCTGGGGTTCGCCTTGGAAAGTCGGAGCCCTCACTCCGACTGACTGCGGACCCAGATGGTTCCCTAAAGGGAATTGCCGCGACGCCCTTAAGGCGCAGGCGGCGCAGGGCGGCCGTAGCGTGCGCCTTGCCGCCGCCTCCTCCGGGCGGGATTGGCTCTTTCGCGATCCCGCTCGGCAGACTCTTTCTGAATCATGACGGTCTCACAGAAAGAGACCACCTCCATCCACGCCGTCTCATCCACCAGCATAGCCGCCACTACGCTGGGCAGAGAGAGGTCTTGCCCGATCCTATTGACCAGGATCTGCCTTTCAGCGCTCCACGCCGAGCATTCCTCGAGCGTGTGCTGAGCTGAGTCCCGATCCCCCTCACAGTGGTGACATTGCGGTGTCGGTTCGCGTCCGATCCTACTCAGGAACTCGCCAAAACAGCCATGCCCGGTGAGCACCTGAGCAAGACGGAAGGTGACGTTCCCCCCCTCCCTCCCCAGCCAGGCTTCGAAGCTTGGCAGAATCGCGCCGACGGCGCGTTGGCGCGAGTTCCTCGGCTCCTCGAGCCGCTCGCGCCACCTCCCGAGCGCGCGTTGACGCTCTTCTCGTCGCACTTCAGCAGGCGCAGCTCCACCACCACCATCGTGACGGAGACGGACGTAAATAGATGCGTCCATCTCCGCCAGGATGTCAAAGGGCGGGAACCGCGCCAATAGAGTTGCCGCCTCAAAAGATATGGTACGGTACCCTCGTACGGTCCTAATGGCAATAGGACGCTGAAGGCTATTGTACATAGCCCTGTAGCGCCCAACACCCGCCAGTCGATGTGACCAGACGGGCGCTCCGTAGAGTGCCATCGACCGTACCACCCCTCCGTAGAGACGGCGAACACCCTCCCTGGGTCCCCCGAGATTAGGCAGGAGTCTGTGCAGAGCACCCACTACCCTAAGAATCCGAGGGAAGGAGCGTCTGAAATGCTCCCCGAAGTCCCAGCGGCTGTCCAGGGTGAGGCCAAGGTACTTGAGGTACGGGCCTACCTGGACGTCAACGTCCCCCACGCGAACCGACAGGCTGGGTGGTTCCTGACTCCTAAGGATCTTATGGAACCATAGCGCCTCGGTCTTGTGAGGCGCTATCCGTAGACCCAGCTCGTGAATTTTATTCACGACGCAAGTCACCCCAAGCTCGGCGAGCCTCGGGAACCGCGCCAATAGAGTTGCCGCCTCAAAAGATATGGTACGGTACCCTCGTACGGTCCTAATGGCAATAGGACGCTGAAGGCTATTGTACATAGCCCTGTAGCGCCCAACACCCGCCAGTCGATGTGACCAGACGGGCGCTCCGTAGAGTGCCATCGACCGTACCACCCCTCCGTAGAGACGGCGAACACCCTCCCTGGGTCCCCCGAGATTAGGCAGGAGTCTGTGCAGAGCACCCACTACCCTAAGAATCCGAGGGAAGGAGCGTCTGAAATGCTCCCCGAAGTCCCAGCGGCTGTCCAGGGTGAGGCCAAGGTACTTGAGGTACGGGCCTACCTGGACGTCAACGTCCCCCACGCGAACCGACAGGCTGGGTGGTTCCTGACTCCTAAGGATCTTATGGAACCATAGCGCCTCGGTCTTGTGAGGCGCTATCCGTAGACCCAGCTCGTGAATTTTATTCACGACGCAAGTCACCCCAAGCTCGGCGAGCCTCTTGGTTCCTTCAAAGGAGTCACCGCCGGCGAAAACGAGCGTGTCGTCTGCATAACAGACCACTTGTACGCTGGCGGGGAGATCGACGCGCAGGACCGCGTCATATGCAAGATTCCACAAGAGGGGTCCAAGAACGGACCCCTGCGGAACCCCGCACACTACTTCTTTTCTATGCGCACCGTCCCTGCCTACATATTGCACACACCTATCACGCAGGTAGGCCCCAACTATGCGCTGCAGGTAGGCAGGCACCGCGTGAAACCTAAGCGCCTCCCTGATCGCTCTCCAGGGCAAGGAGTTAAAGGCGTTTACGATGTCTAGTGACACCGCCAAAGCCCTTCCGCCCCGGGACACAACCTGTTCCGACAAAGTACGGACGCGGAGAATCGCGTCCACAGTCGATCGCGCCCGACGGAAGCCAAACTGGTCATCCGATAGGTTGGGACCTACCTGCCATAGGTGCATGCAAAGACGGTCGGCAATTATTCTTTCGAACAATTTGCCGCCCTCGTCTAGCAGGCAAATGGGGCGGTACGCAGAGGGAGAATCCGTTGCCCTGCCATCCTTCCTCAAGAGCACCAACTTAGCCTCCTTCCAGTCCTTTGGGAACACGCCAGACTGGAGGCAGTTGTCAAACAACTGCCTTAGCTTGTCCCCCAGACCTGCGGATAGAGCCAGCGCCAGGGCTCGACCGGGAATCCCGTCGGGCCCGGGCGCAGTGTTTCGAGCCCTCATGCGCTTTACGGCTCGGTCTAGCTCCTGCCTCTGTACCCCCATGCTGTCGGTCCATTCCGCAGCATCTACATTTAGGTCCGACGGCGCTGGGGATAAGGAACTGTCCTGAGACTCGACCCCCGGAAAGAGGGTGTCTACCACTCTTCCTACGAACTCCGGGTCGAGGGTTTCAGTCAATGGAGGGACCCAAGGTCGGAGCTTGCCCAGTACCATCCTGTACGGGCGGCCCCATGGGTCCCTATTCAGTCCCTCCAGGAGTTCACTCCAAGATCGCGCCTTGGCATCGGCAATCGCGCTTTGGAGCGCTTTGGTTGCGCCTCGGTATACCTCGTACGCTCTATCCGTCTCCTCGGCTGTGGCCCTCCTTCTTCTCCGGGTCCTGGTGTACTGGCGTCGCGTGCGTAAGCACGCTTCGCGTAGCCTCGCTATCTCCGCCGACCACCAGTACACGGCCCTTCGCTTGGTCGACCTCGTCCGGGGCATCGAGACGTCGCAAATCGACGTCATCGTTTCCCGGAACCACATAGCCTCCCTCTCAGGATCCGACGTATCTTCGGCATGGTTTTCCGGCCAGGCCGCGACGATGGCCGCGGCTTCTAACAGGTCCCTGTCAAGTCTCTTTAGAGCCCATCGTCGCGGCAGGCTGTCACCACGACGGGAATCTCGGGTTGAGGAGAGGCGGAAAGACACGTCGAAGACAATGTGGCGATGGTCAGACAACGTAACCATCTCCTCCGCCACCCTCCATCCCGACACCAAGTGCGCGGCCGAAGGAGTCGCCCATGTGAGGTCCACAATCGACTCCCCCTGCCACCGCACACAGGTGCTAATTGACCCTTGATTCAGCAGCCGGAGGTCATGTCCCGCCGCCCATCCAGCGATGGTGACTCCCCTAGGGTCATCTCGAGGACTACCCCACTCACGCGAGTGGGCATTGAAGTCGCCCAAGATGAGCACGGGACGAGGCAGGCATCTACGTATGCAGGCCCCGACCTCGTCCAGGTACGCCTCGTAAGCGGCGAGGGTGCAATTTGGGGTGATGTAGCATCCTACAACGGCAAGGTGACCCCATTCCGTTGCTACAAAACCCTGCCCCTTCTCGATAGGTGTACAGGGAGGATCACCTTCGCCACCGCCCCAGTAGATAGCGACAGAGCCCAGCTCGTCCCCGAACCATCGTGGATGGGCAGGGATCCGATAAGGCTCCGCCACTACCGCACACGCAATCGACCACTGTGCTAGGGTTTGCATAAGCAAATTCTGCGCACCCTGGCAGTGGTTCAGATTGCACTGAAGGGCTTTTAATGGGTTGTGATCCATTAAGAAGCCTCCATGGCCTCCTGGGGCGGGCTTAGGCCCGACATTTCAGCCTCCTTCGTTGGGGCCGAACTCCTTCCTGTATCTGGGGCAGGAGGAGGTCTCCTTCCACCTTTCGCCTTCTTCGGAGGAGAGCACTTTTTGCTGCCCATCCTATGGTCGGCCTTGCAGCCCATGTCTGAGCAGAGCGGGCATTTTGGCGGACGCGTGCAATCGCTAGCCCGGTGACCGGGCTCGCCGCACGCATAGCACAGCGCACTGCGATCGACTGGGTTCTGACACAGGCTGCGTACATGCCCATATTCCAAGCACCGGAAGCACTGAAGTGGCCGTGTCGTCAGGTAGTCGACGCGAGCCGAGGCCCACCCAACTACGAGTCGACCAATTGCTGCTATCTTGCGCACGCTAGCCAGCGGACAGCGCACCCACACTGTGCCCAGGGCACTGGGTGGGCGCCTGATTACGCCTACCCGCACGTCGTCAGCGGAGCAGCCTCCATCGCGGGCAACCGCAGCGGCCACTTCCTCCGGTGTAACGCTGTCGTCGAGGTCCTTAAGCCTCATCTCCCCCGTCTTAACGGGACGGGTGATGCGGACGCTGAAGTCCTCGAGAGCAGCGCGCATGCGTCCTGCCAGTACGTCGGCCTTGGACGCACATTCGGGCCCAGACACCTCCATTATGAGCCCCCCCGTTATAGCTCGTTTTGAACGAACCATGTCCACCCCCACTTCCTCCAGCCTGATGCGGGCTCTAGCAGCTGCCATAACCGTGGCGTACGTGTCCTGTGAACCTTTCGGAATAGTCACAGTTATCGCCGCGGATTTTGGCAGTCGCGATGGCTTAGGGGGAGCAGTTGCCTTTTTGCGCCCGCTCTTGGAGCTAGCCGGGGGACTGGGCTTAGCCGGAGCAGTTCCAGGGCCAGCACTGAGTCCGGCTTTAGTAGCGACCATGGAGCCCATCGCGGGGCTTATTGCGGCACCGGACGTCACCCCAGCCGCCTTCCTTTTAGATTTTTTGGCCCTCCTGCCAACCACGGTTGTCCAGGGGGCATTTGGTGGTTGTGCTACTACTTCAGGCTGCTCACCCTGCACCACAGGCAAGGAGGTAGCAGCTTTTAAGGGGGGATGTTTCGCCTTTCCTATCTGCTTGTCTGCTCCGGGAGTTGCGAGAGCAGAGCCACTCGTAAGCGGCGGCTGAACTACATGAGCCGCTGCCAGTTTTCGGTCCATTAGAGACCCTATCCGTTCCATCAGTCGGCTCTCCCAGTCATCTCCATTACCGGCAGAAGGTGCTGACGCCATCGCTGGCATGGCCGCAGACTCCTTGCTGGCCCGGGCCTGCTGATGAATCGCCTCGGTCAAATTCTCCACCTTAGTGGAGAGAACCTCCATCTGGCTCCGCAGGTCCGCGTTTTCTCTTTCCAGGCGCTCCACGTTGGCGTCAGTAGATACTCTCTTTACCAACGCCAAGGAGGCCGCCTGGACCTTCCTAACTGCCATTCGGAGGCCGCGGATATAATCGCCCTTCAGGTTCTTAGACCTATCTGCAATCTTCTCTACAGTCTCCAACTGAGAGTTAATGCAGGCGACCAACTCATCAGTTGGCTGCGCCTGCATTTCCACTCCCAACTCTTCAGCTTTGGGCAGCTTGTCCTTGGCCTTTGTCTTTGAGGGCGGCACCAACGGGTCAAAGACCTCGTCTTCCCCTCCCTGCTTCTCCGACTTTAGATACAGAGCGAGACCCTTGGACCCCTTTGGGTTCCCAGCCTGCTCCTTCTGCCCTCTCTTGCGTCCGCGCGTTCGGGTCGAAGTATTGGAGGCCAATGAGGACGCGGACATGGCAGAGCTATCCGATTCCCCATCCGCCCCGCTCACCACTACCTCCGGTGCGCCTCTCTGCGAAGCCGCGAGCGGTTTCGCAAAGAAGCGCACTTCCCTTTCTCTTGACATTGACTGTGCGTCCGCGCCCGAACCGGACGCAGGCACGCAGGCATTGCCAGTACTATCTTCCAACATCGGCTGCACGTCCGCGTCCGAGCTGGACGCGGGCGTGCAGTCGACATCCACCACTTTCTGCTCTAAATCGCCAGAAGGCCCCCTTACTTCATGACAGTTTTTGTCCCCCACGTATACGATGGGACGGTACACCGCGGAATCCGCGGTGCCATGGGATTCCCCGTTTCCGGGACCCACACGTGGACTGTTTTTATTACTGTCGTTGTCCATGATTTTCCTTTTAGGGGTGAGGTCCCCGTGTTTGGCGCCCTAGCGGCCGGGTTCCCCCCGACCATACTCCGCGTGTGAACCCGGACTAGCGAGCACGCCCATAGTCGCTCCGTACATCTACACAAAGTGTAAGCGCACAGAGCAACCCGGAACAGCTCGCGAGCCCGGATTCACACACGCAGTACTCCCCTCGGCGGGCGCCGGGACCATATATTGGGACTTGGTACCATCTCCCTCTTTAATCCACTTAACACACGTGGATTTCCGCCATCTCTCTACACAGACAGAGTTGGAAATTTCTTTCCTCTGCCGAGCCCCATTCACTGCGCTGTCTGCTGAGTCAGAGAGTCGCATGAAGAGGCTCCAAAGCCCTTTGGCCCACCCTTGGTGTTTTGTCCGCGCTGGCCTGCCAATAACTCCCTTATGGAAGCTATCGTCAGGCCAGAACCCCCTATCCGCAACCTGGGGACGCACCACGTCGGAGTATCACCTCTCCGCCCACTGGGACAACCCAGTAGGTCCGTGGAACCTAACCTAACCTAACCTAACCTAACCTAACACAACACAAACCTAACCTAACCTAACCTAACACAAACCTAAGGCTAACCTAACACGAACCTAAGTCTGGCTAACCTAACATAATTAAGCTGGAAACTAGAACATTAACTGTGCTGCGACCTTTCATTTCCTTACAGTGGATGTCCTTGAACAAGGGGCCTATTCTCCATCCCACCCTACGGAGATAGAACGGTCCTCTGCCGAAAGGAATGCCATACGAGGTCTTCTTGCACTTGACGCGGCCGATCAACGCCTTCCCAGTCGGGCTAGCCGACGCCGCTCGCGCAGTCGGGTCAGCCACAGGACCCGACGCTCACGGTCCCGCAGTCGTCTCCGTTCGCACAGTCGGGCTAGATGCCTTCCGAAGAACCGTTGTCGCCGCTCCCATAGTGGGGCCAACCATTGCCGCTCACGTGTCAGCCGCGGCCGTTCACGCAGCCAGGCCAGTCACCGAGTCAGCCGGCGCCGTTCGCGCAGTCTACGCAGCCACCGACCAAGCCGTCGCCGCTCGCGCAGTCGAGTGAACCACCGGCCCAGCCGTTCCCGTTCGCGCAGCCAGCTCAACCACCGGTGCAGCCAGCTCAGCCACCGGCGCAGCCAGCTCAGCCACCGGCCCAGCCGTTCCCGTTCGCGCAGCCAGCTCAACCACTGGCGCAGCCAGCTCAGCCACCGGCGCAGCCAGCTCAGCCACCGGCCCAGCCGTTCCCGTTCGCGCAGCCAGCTCAGCCACCACCGCAGTTCACGCAGTCGAGGCGGCCGCCGCCGTCCACGCAGTCGAGATGGCCACCGCCGTCCACGCAGTGGAGATAGCCGCCGCCGTTCACGCAGCCAGGTCAATCGTCGGAAGAGTCAGGCAAGAGATGCACCCCTTACATCTAACACATTTGTTAAACTTTTAGATGCTTTAAAATATAATAGTTCTGAATCTCAAGATAAGTTAGGCAGTATGTATAACACAATCCCTGAATTCGACCCCGCGAGAAAAGAACAAACGATTTCAATCTGGCTTCATAAGGTCAATGAATGCGCTTCAATATACGGGTGGAGCGAGAAACAAATTGTTCACTTCGCCCTACCTAAGTTACGCGGGCTGGCTCAGCGTTGGTATGAGGGGTTGTCGTCTGTTCTTTTCTCATGGGAAGAATGGCAGGTTAAATTGTCAACCGCATTCCCGTCCGATGAGAATTACGGGCAGATGCTTGCAGACATGTTAGCTAAACGTGCCCGTTTCGGGGAGTCACTGGATACATACTATTACGACAAGATCGCGCTAGTAAATAGGTGTGGAATAGTAGGTAGGCGTGCCGTAGAGTGCATTCTGCATGGAATAGACGATCGTTCTGTACGGTTGGGTGCAGAAGCTGTTCAACATGACAATCCTGATAAACTCTTGGCTTACTTAAGGAATGCTAGGAATGTTCGGTCACAAACCGAACGCAAGCCTCCAATAAGATCACAAACTACGGGTAAAGCCCAAGATACGCGCTCGAAACAGGGCACTAAGGCTCTTGTTTGCTTCAATTGCAAACAGGAGGGCCACACTGTGCAACAGTGCACTAGTCAAATAAAAAAATGTGGGAAGTGTAGAAAATACGGTCACGAAACGGACCAGTGTTACTCCAAGCAGGCATCTACGTCTGATAAAGCTGCAGAAGGGACGGTTAGGATGGTTTCTAATGGCATCATTGGAGGCGTTCAGGATCGTTTTACGAACGGAGAAAAGTATTACAAATCTATAAAAATTAACAACGTCCCATTTGACGCATTCATTGACTTTGGCAGCGATTGTTGCATGATTAGGCGGTCAGATTCAGAACTTTTGAAAAATCAGCAGTCTTATTCTGACACTGCTGATCTTCCGACTCTGAGAGGGTTTGGAAATTCGATTGTTCGCGTCGTTGGTAAACTCTGTGTCAGCATCGAAATTGACGAGGTCGAAGCAGAAGTCGTTCTGTTCATTGTACCGGACGAAGCTATGCAAGTACCCGTCATGATAGGACAGACGTTTACGGAACAACCCCATGTAATTGTCTACAAAACTTGTGATAAATTACAGATGCTCCATAATATTGGCATTGCTACGACACACAGTTATAAGACAAAATTATTCGTAAAAAACGATGTAACAATATCTGGAACTTCAATAGTTGATGTTTATTCCGAACCTGTTATGACTGGCGATGTGTATGTCAATGGAGGCCTTCGTCTCGTATCTGACGTGTCTCTCACGGTACCTCCAGGATTGTATAATGTAGATAAGGGGTTAGGTAGTATACTGATTAATGTTCCCAAAGACAAGACCGTACTCCTACAAAAAGGATACATGGTAGCCCGTGGGCGTGAGGCAAAGGAGGAAGATATCTCGAAGTCTCAAATTATGCGCGTTACCCAAAATACAGCAAATCTTTCCCCTCTGTCCGATGCTGAAGTTAGGGTTGGTGACGGTGTATTACCCGAACAAAAGGAACAGTTGATGATACTGCTGAATAACTATAGAGAATGTTTTGCCTCCTGTCTATCTGAGTTAGGCACTACTACTGCAGGTGAAATGTCTATAGCATTAAAAGACGACGAACCGGTAGTTTATAGGCCTTACAGGCTCTCATTCAAAGAAAAGGAAGTAGTAAGGGATATGATTTCAGAGTTAATGGAGACTGGAATAATTCAACCATCAACATCGGCTTACGCGAGTCCAATTGTACTTGTACGTAAGAAGACTGGAGAGCATCGGTTGTGCATCGATTACCGTGCTTTAAATAAAAAGACTGTAAGAGAGAACTATCCCATGCCTCTGATTGATGACCAACTGGATGTATTAGCTGGACATCAATTCTACACAACGCTTGACCTAGCGTCTGGTTACTACCAGATCCCTATTTGTGAACAAGACAGACAAAAAACTGCGTTTGTAACACCAGATGGGCATTTCGAGTTTACTAGGATGCCCTTTGGCCTAGCAAATGCTCCCGCGACCTTTCAGCGCATTATGAACCAGGTACTAGGTTCGGCTCGGCATAGGGAGGCCCTAGCTTATTTAGATGACATCATCATTCCATCAAAGACCTTCTCAGAAGGTTTAAGTAGATTAGAGAATATTCTAAAGTCTTTCTCAGACGCAGGCCTAACGCTCAAGATATCCAAGTGTCTATTCTTCGGCCATACTGTGGATTATCTTGGCTTTGAGGTTTCCAAAGGTGGCATTCGGCCTGGGTCTAGAAAAATAGAGGCTGTAGAGAAATTTCCTGTTCCACAGAACCAGCATAACGTTCGCCAGTTTTTAGGCCTGGCTAGTTTTTTCCGACGCTTTGTACCTGGCTTCTCCATTATCGCAAAACCTCTCACTCACCTCTTGAAAAAGGATGTTCCTTGGGTTTGGGGTCCGGGACAAGAAAATGCGTTTCGGGAGCTACAACGTAAGCTCATTGATAAGCCAACCCTAGCTTTGTATGACCCACAGGCAGAAACAGAGTTACACACTGATGCCTGCAAAATTGGGGTAGCAGGCATTCTTTTACAACGTGACGAGACGGGAAGCTTTAAGTCAGTGGCTTACTTCAGCCGACAAACCACTCCTGAGGAACAAAATTACTCCTCGTACGACCTTGAGACACTCGCGGTCGTATCATCTTTACAAAAGTTCCGCGTATACCTTGTCGGACTAAAATTTAAAATAATAACCGACTGCAATTCTTTGCGTGCGACTTTTCAAAAGAGGGATATGATCCCGCGAGTAGCTCGGTGGTGGGAACAAATGCAGGAGTACCACTTCGACATAGAATATAGGGCGGGCAATTCTATGGCACATGTAGACGCGCTAAGCCGCAACCCTGTCCCTTCGATTACCTCTGGCCCGTGCGTAAGGAATGTAGCCGATGTAGGCCAGGAAAACTGGTTGGTGACGGTACAAAACTCCGACTCCGAAATACAACGCATGGTTAAAGTACTTAAGGACCCTGACCTCAACGATGTTGTTGATATAAAAACCAACTTCAAGCTGAAGGGAGAAAAATTGTTCCGAGTTACGCCAGATGGTGATAGGTGGGTAGTGCCCAAAGGGGTTCGCTGGCAGGTGGTTAAGATGAACCACGATGATATTGGCCATTTTTCAGTTGACAAGACGTTAGAAAAGGTCAAATCATCTTACTGGTTTCCAAAACAGAGGAAATTCGTAAAAAAATATGTGACCTCTTGTCTCGAATGTGCCTATGCCAAGTCATCAGGTGGTAAAAAGCCAGGTTTTCTGCACCCCATTGAGAAAAAGGATGTCCCGTTTGACACAGTACATATAGACCATGTAGGTCCATTTGTCCGCAGCAGTAGGGGAAACTGTCAGATCCTTGTAATAGTTGAGGCCTACACAAAATACTTATACCTTAGGCCCGTTCGAAACACCAAGTCCCACACAAGCGTCAACGTTCTGAAAGAATACTTTAGTATTTTTGGAGTTCCTCGCCGACTAATTTCCGATAGGGGAACTTCATTTACCAGCGACTCGTTTAAAAGGTTTATGAATGAAAAGGGTATTAAACACGTCCTCAATGCAGTAGCTACGCCAAGAGCAAACGGACAGGTAGAGCGCTACAATAAAGTGATTGTTGACGCTCTAACGGCTAAATCGGTAGGAACTCAGGACAACAAATGGGATGAACATGTACCCGACGTCCAATGGGGCATAAATAATACCCTCAATAAAGGTATTAACCGTACCCCTGCTGAGGCATTGTTTGGGGTCAGACCATCAGGCTCCAATGAGGGTAGAATAATAGCAGAGTTGACCGATACCACCGAACCTAGCGATGATCCTGACTTGAACAGGACTGAAATACGCCGTCAAATCAATGCGCATATTGAAACATGCCAACAAAAACAGAAACAGGTCTATGATGAAAGGCGATGTGAAGCTCCAAACTACCAAGTTGGTGATTTAGTCAGAGTTGAACGACAAGTACCGGCCACCGGGCAAAGTAAGAAGTTGGTTCCTAAATTTCAAGGCCCATATAGGATTACGACAATTCTTGACCATGACCGCTTTCAAATTGAAGATACACCTTTGACAAAAAAAAGGGGCAGAAAATTCTCTACAATTGTCGCTGTTGACAAAATTAAACCTTGGCTTAGTTTTAGTAGGCCACATGATCAAGAAATGGTATCCTCCGGTGACTCTTCAGCAGAGGAAACATAAATTAAAACCAAATTAAAAATATTGGTTGTAATAGAAGTACCTCTGTAAGATCAACAGTTTGTGAATGTTGTAATGAACAGCTTTTGTAATTAAGTACCTAAAGGATACCCCTGGTCCTTGTAGGCAAGTGAAGGATACCCCTGGTCCTTGTAGTTAAGTGAAGGATACCCCTGGTCCTTATAACTAAATGAAGGATACCCCCGGTCCTTGTAGTTAAGTGAAGGATACCCCTGGTCCTTATAACTAAATAAAGGATACCCCTGGTCCTTGTAGTCAAGTCAAAGACATCCCTGGTCTTATTAAAATTATTTATATGATAAATAGCTTTAAGATTTATATTACTATGGCTAGTTGGCTATATTGTTGTCAATAAATCAATAATTAGGTAAATGCATAAAATTTAATTGTTAAGTGTGAGGGTCTAAAATGTTTTTGCTTAATTTGTATAATGCGTGATTCAGTCTTCTATTCGTTGATGGTAATTAAATTTAATTGTTAGTTTATGGTACAGATACTTATAGATATAATACCTATATTGTAAATACTAGTTCTAATTTTTTTTTATGTGATTGTAATTTTCTTTGTGTATAAAGAACCCTATATGATAATAATTCTGTGTGACCATTCTTGATTGTATAATTCTAGTGTTAATTAAGGTATACAATACAACGATTGTAACGAAAAAATTTTTCGTACCTCCCGTCCGAGGGCGTACGTTATAATTAGGATGGCCGACTGTTAGCGTTCTTATATAAAATCCACATTATTGTATACATTACTTTTGATGTTTATCATTTTCAATAATATTTAAAAGACACTGTTTTGTATCTAGTGCTGCATTTGACTTACAAGTACTCACTGTCATAGCGGGGCGGTAACTCTCGACCAATCACAAGCCTCGACCGATCAGGTTAGTGGGCGGTAACAATTTAGCCCAGTTGGTCACGCTGGCCCGCTCTGACAGTCAGTCGGATTTTGTTCGCCAAAGTGGAAGGCTGTCTTACCTACTAAGTTTGTGAAGGTGACCATTATACATTTTCAAGTGAGTACTTACTGTTTTATTTGACGTAGACATTAGCTTGGCAGGCCAAGGCTTGCGTTTCTGTAGGTAGCGTTTACAACTTTTACTACGAAGTTCACAAAGGAATGAGATCAACAAGGCAAGCCTGTGACTTTGACATCGTTTTGACATTTGAGAACGCTAACCATAAACAAAATTATTAATGTGTTCTATCCGTGTTGTAGAATAAGCGATACGAACAGTCGCGTCAACTTGGCTAGCAACATTTCGTTTTCTACAATCGTTTTCGCTAAAGCGTTAGCAATTGTAGAAAGAGAATAGATATGATTCGTTTGCGATTTGGCTAGGCCTGCAGATTATTCGACTTCCAAATTCCATATATCCATTCGAATCAGTAAACGGAGAAAAAACATTTGCATAGAAAAAGCGAATACAGCTGTGACTTCTTAGACACAAAGCATTAAATATTATATCATCCATAAAATGTACCTTTAGCAATAAATTTAATTATCTCGTTTCCTTGCAGGAGAAAAGCATTCTGTATAATTTTCATATTTCAAAGCAAATATGAAAACACCACAAATTCAATCACTATTTTGACATGAATAGACAACATTGCATTATGACGGACTTTTTATCTATGTCTTAGTTTCTCGTTGCACGTCCAACGAGTGTAAATTATCAAACCCTTCCATAAATCCAAAATCGGGGGCGAAGCCCTAAAAAAGTAGCCTATTGTTTAAGTTACTTATGGCTACATTCTAAATGTATGCCATATTTCATATTTATCTGTTCTGTGGTTTGGAGAAACTTGGTAACAAAAATTTCACGTTTCACAAACTTTCGCATTTATAATATTCGTAGGATTAAATAATTCAGTTATCTAGTACCCATAACACAAACTCTGCTTAGCTTGGGGCTAGATAATGCTGTTTGAATTGTCCAGCATTATTAATTTATTTTAATTCCAATCGTTATATGAACAAATAAGGTTTTTAAGGTGTTATTTATAATTTCGCGCTCGTGACAGTTTTGTATTTGGTAAAAACCTGAGACCGCGATACGAAGCCATATTCGAAATGAAATCAGGCTCGACAGTAAGCCGCTTAGTGATATACTAAAATATACGAGAAATATTATTGACTGTCAGTGTTTGGCACATCCAGAGCCGTATTTTATACTATAAAAATACCATACGGCTCCGAATGTGTGCTGCTCCAAACACTGTAATTGTCAGTTAAATGTTTGGAAACGTAATTTTCAGGCTAGTTTCCAGTTCCGCGGCCGGTTTCCGCTACACGCAACACTTTGGGCACTTTGGCTATGAGATGAACTTTTCAGATAGTTCTAAATAACGCATTCACTGCCCAGTCTTAGCGGTTCGTCTTGAATGCCTAGGATTTAACTCGGTTATTTACCTATTTTTTTCCTATGTTTCAGCAGGTTAAAATTCTGCCGCGGCCATTGGTGATTAATGAGTTGCATAATTCTTACATGACTTAGGTACTGTGCCCCGTGGTGTTAACCCCGATGAATTAGTTTGTATTTAATTTATTTGATCATCCCACGACAGCAGTGCCCTTTTCGTGAACCAGAAGTAGCTTTTTTTTATTGTCGATAAACCTTCGCCTTCGTTTGTCCACAACCTCACCTGATGGGATGTGACGATGTGGTGTCCGTGTGGAGCTCATGTGTTAATCCAGGATGTACATAATACTATCCTTGTATCCACCCAAATCCGTTCAGCCCTTAGAGCCTGAAGGGGCCACGAACATACACTCTTCATGCATACAAACTTTCGCCTTACTAAATTAAACTACTCACTTACTAAATGAAATTTGGTTAGAATGGTTCTGTTGTGCTGTGTATGATGTTATTAGAAGAAGCTAATAGGAAAAACTAATTAAATTGCACTGCATGAGATTATACTTGTTCTCTATTTACCAAATATTTCGAGTGTGCCAATTATCAAATTTCGATAAAAGATTCTGTATTGTATCAAAGCAGAGCCCCGCCGGCTTCATGGACACTCGAGAAAAAATCTCGATTCTCATTAAAAGCTCTGCGCGTCGGAAACCGCTCTACTGCCATTTCCTGAGAACTCTCGACTGTTTCAAGGAAAGTACCTATTTAACGGAAAAGTGCGAAAGTACGAGTGAAACACTTTGTAGTAACAAAGTGTTTCTCTACCGTTCTAAACCTACTGGTTTAGCTTGTAGACCCAACAAAAGCTGACTATTACATTAATTTTTTTTAATTAGAGTCCAAAATTAAAAGCTCAAAATCGCTAGGATTTTGGCGTCACTTGGGAGAGGTATATTCTTCAGAAATTATTGGGAAGGTCCTCATCATCATCCCATATTAGTCCACAGCTGGACATAGGCCTCCTGTAATGAGCGCCATAGCGCCCTGTCGTCAGCTTGGCGCATCCAGAATCTGCCTGCAGTCTTTTGTAGGTCGTCATCCCACCTGGCTGGAGGGCGTCCTACACTACGTTTGCAGAGTCGCAGTCTCCCCTCAAGAACAAGTTCACCCTAGCGATTGGGAAGCTATTTCAAAGCAATTGTAAAAGCAGAAGGAATTTACAAATCGAAAATTGAAACCTGCTAACTTAAATCAGTCACTTAAACACAGAAGAAAACTAACGGCTCTTTTAGGTATTGCTTATTTGTAGTTTGACGCAGTAGTTTGAGTACGTATGAGTGTTGGTCTAAGCGAAGCTGCAACATTACATTTCTCACTCCACAATTATATCCTATAAAATGTGCAGCGAACTCAATTACAATCACAGACAGAAAGCACTCTGTTCCTCGGCCACTTCGCTTTGAAATGCAAAGATATCGGCGGCGCTGCGTAACCTGAGCTGTATTGGTAGACGTAAGACCTTGTGCCCACATGTAGCTATAGCAAACTGTCTGCTAGGTTTTATTTAAAAATATCTACTTAAACATATATTATATAACTATAATGATATACTATCATTTTTCACGAGAACAAGATGATAATTGGAGTAGAGCGAGGTCGCAGGGCATAGGGCTGCCTAAGATTAGTACCTACAGGAGAACCTGGAAGCTTATACCCAGCAGTGGGTGGAGCCCAGCCGTTTAATGATGATACTAGCACGGAGCATGTAAGCGAGGACCGTAAAGCTCTGGGCGTGGCTACTATAGGACCAAGGTTGCCCGGCATCATGGAAATGAAAAACACAAGTTTAATCTATTTGTATTACCTACCTTTAATGCGCTGTTCTGAGATTTCTACAATAGGTAAAATATATAATTGCTTATTCCGTTGCTTGCAATAAATATTGCTGCAGACGTTACGTGCTCGTGAAGCTGCGATGCAGTTCAATGCTTCTGAAACCTTCTTGTCGTAAAGTGCTTCGATAAAATTGACAAAATGTAACTCGAATTGTCAAGTTTGTTTCCACTATTGTTGAGGGACGTGTAGATATTTTCACCGACTAGCTTCGTAGTAACGGGATCAATCATAACCTACATGGCGGCTCAGCGGAGAGTTTTTTGGTGCCAATGATGATGATAAATATTAAATCAAATTTTTTTGTAATGTAGATCCTGATCTAACTATGTTTTTAAAGACGATGCATGTTGACTAGTCACATCATGTTCATAGTCTTTTTCATTGTACTATTCCATCACTATCCGTGAAAACCTTCAATAAGCTTTCTGGTACTTATTAATTTGTAATTCTGTTAATTTTTAAGCATTTGGTTTTCCCCTAAATAAATAAATATGTCACCTAAGTGTGTACATAAAATAGCATCAAAGAGATTATGGAAAATAATTACAGTCATTATTCCCTAAATTACCTGACATCTTCGTTGAATCACCTAACTTAAAGTGATAGATTCACAAGAACCTTCGTTTTAAGCATATGCCTGTACCTTGTTGACTATTGCCCCTCTACAGCAAAATTGTATTTAGCATATTTCGTACGAGTCATAATAACCTCATCTTTCATTTAATTTAAGTTACATTATTTTCTACATTTTTTATATGTACTATGTATGACAATAAAGTAATCTGAATCTGAATCTAATCGCCCAGAGATTTGTGAAACATTTTTTAGAATTGGACCAGTAGGTACATACCTCTAGAGAACACATTCTACAACCAAACTGACCAACGTTACCTCCTCATAAATTTTTAAATTAGTCACGACATGTTTGGCTGGGCTTCAGGTTCACGTTTAGTAACGGTCTCGGATCCAGAGAAAGTTCAAATCTTCTCAAACTCATTTTAGTCTTTAGTGTCCATTCAATTATGTATTAGAAGAAAACATATCCACTTTTTAAAATCATCGCCTATTTTGTATACAGCACTGTCTTTAGAGTCTAAAGTTTAGATCCATTTCCTGTTCCAATAATGGGTATACTCGTCCAAGGTGGCACCTCCCCGTATTAGCTGAGGAAAAAGCCTTCACACGTGGACCAGAGAAAGCTTTCAGTTTTCAAATACGGGGAACTCTTTAAACTTAATTATTTCAAGTGCTGAAAGATTTTCTTCGTAAAGCTCTCAAGGCTCTAAATTGGTTTGAGATAGTATTAAATTGGCACCTTCGTGGCTTTCTCAGTGTGCTTGTGTGTGTGTGTGTACTAACATTTATTGATAATGTTTGCGGTGAAAGTGTTTTAAATCAAAGGAGAGAAAATAAAAAATAAATAAGTATTTCATTCATGTTAATAACATGAATGAAATTTAAGATCTGATGAGGCTTATCGATGTGATAAGCAGAGTAGCTTCTCAAAATGTTGCGATTCGATTTGTTAATGTAAATGCACACTTTTTATCCCATAAATCAGTTCCCATGAGATAGAAATAACCTCAAAACGTTTCCATAGAAACAACGCGTGCGAAGCCGCGGGCAGAATAAATAAATCATGCTGGACAATTCACACAACATTATCTAGCCCCAAGAAGCTAGTAATATTATAAATGCGAAAGTTTGGATGGATGTATAGATGGATGGATGTTTGTTACTTCTTCACGCCAAAACTACTGAATGGATCGGGATGAAATTTTGCATGCAGATAATTCTAGGCCTGGAATAAAACATAGGCTACTTTTTATCCCATAAATCAGTTCCCGTGGGATAGAAATCACCTTTAAGCGTTTCCATAGAAACAACGCGTGCGAAGCCGCGGGCAGCAGCTAGTTACCTATACCAAGTGAAGTGAACTGTACCTTATACCTACCTTTCCAAGTGTATAGGCAAGTACGTACTTACCTACTCAATTTGATAGCTATTAGCTTCAAACAAGATATAATCCGCTCTGGAGAAACAGACGCGTAAGTAGTTTTTCTACCTACCTATTCTTGCATGGTGTGCATATTTCAAAGTTAAGAAAATCATTTCATTCGTTTTGAGCTAGGTACTTACCTATATACTAAACAATTACGCATCGATTTCTATCAAGCCGAACAAATGATGAGATGAACAAGATCCGTCAAGTGCGAGTGTAACTCGCGCGCCGAGGGTTTCGAACGTTTGTCAATTACTTATACAAATATGTACCTAGGTATATAATGTGCCTACCGGTTAGAGACATATTATTGTATATTGTAAGTAAATCTTGCTAATTAATAAATACCTATACATGGTAGGTATCAAACTACATTTTAGATGGATCGCTCTGCATACTTCGGAGATTAGGTAAATTTCAGAACCTGTTTTGAAACGTACAAACATTTCACTTGAAAGGTAAGTACCCCAATCGGTGAGGTAGCGCCAATAACCCCACAGAAATTTGAAGTTCTCATTATATACCTAGGTACCTACAAACAGGAATTACAAAAAACATGGTACCTACCTACCCAAATATCCCGTTTTAAATCACTTTAGTAATAAGTAAATTCATTTATGAAAAAAGATAGTATTCGCGAGGTCTACTGTTCATGGAACTACTAGTATCTAGGTACAGTATCCTCTCTCATGCCGAACCCACGCCCACTTTTAATTTAACGTCACGTCGCGAGTCGGTAAGTGTATCATGTGATTATGGTGACTAGCTTTTTTAATACTAGGTACTTTCGTGTAGTACCAATTAGTCAGGTACCACACCAAAAACACAGTAGGTAACTAACAATCTACTATCTACTATTTATTTATTTTATTTATTCCTGGAATTGCTCTAAAACTAAATTGGTGTTTCGTGTGCATCAGAATGGCGGGTGTAGTGTTGCGAATCAGCATAGAAAAAATATGGGTCGAATCTACCTTAATTCTACCTAAATCTACCAATAATGAAAATAAAAGTACCTCTTTGAATGCAGAGATATTACAAAAACAAAGTGAGCCGCCAACCTGACGCCAGGTTGGCGGGTGTATCTCTGTTTCTGAATGAAAAATCAATTGTTTATGTATGGATTCATTGTCATATAAATCTACCTGTTTAGTACCTAACAGTACCATTATCAGAACTTTAATCTACGGTTTGGCTAAAGAGTAAATTGAAAATAAAGATTACCAACCAATTGCTATTACTAATTTGCCAGGCGCTTGAAAGCGCCTGGCCTATTTGTAATAGTCATCGGGCTCGGCAATGAAACTTCTGAACTAATTTGAATATAATTTGGAGTTCCCTAGCAGAATAATCTGGGCATACAGTCTCGACCCACCGTAGACTCACCTGGAGCACCATAGCATATCCTAAAATAATAAAAAAACTACGGTGTTTGAATAATTTATTCTACCCTAAGTTAATTTCCTGGTTCGTCACCTTTCCAACGATACTAAATTTGTATACAAAAAGTGTGATTTGCTAGTCATCTGTACCGTACAGATGACTAGCGAATCACACTTTTTGTTTCACTTTTTGTTTCAGGTCAACCAGTAATTTTTAGTAAAAGTGCCAACGAAATTATTAAGCGAATTTCGCAGAGTATTTTAGCAAATTTATGAGTAGGTATAAAAGAAATTAGTTGCTTAGTGTACTTAAATTATTTATTTAAAAAAATACTTTTCGATGTAAAATCGGAAATTAGGAAAAGATTTCGGGCATCAAAAGCAAAAATTAAAATTGAGTTGAAATTAAAGATTCTGTTCGAATTGCTGCCCGCATAGAAATCTAAATAACAAGTCACTGTTATTTAGATTTCTATGGCTGCCCGCGATTTCTAATACATGCCCGTTATCTTTTCCTAATTTCCGTGGAAGAAAGACTAAGCTTAATTTCTTCTATAATAACTGAAAAAGCATTATTAATTTATGAATTAACTCTTCGTGTGTAATTATTTCCTCATTGTCGGCCAGCTCTTTGGCCCTGCCCCAAACGTAGGAATCGAGAGTGTCAAAGTCTGGCGACCGGCCCGGCCATTCAGTACTCTGCGAAATTCGCTTCATCCTCTCGTTGGCACTTTTACTAAAATGGCCGTATATGAAGTACATATTTGTGTATATGTGTTATGTATATGACATTACATATTTAGGAATAAAAATTATTGTTATTCTTAAATATGTAATGTCATATACTTCCTCGATAAATATGAAGACTTTGGGGGTAAAGGAGGATTTTCCCCCAAATAGGAACAGTAGGGGATCTCCTCTGAACCGGGCCCGACCCATCTGGTCCACTGAGCCCGGTGGTCTTTCGACCGACAGTTGATGTTGGCTACTCGTATATGGTCAGTTGTAACTGAATCAATCGTTTGCGCGATCTAGGAATGGTTCACTTTTTTCTTTCTCCGTCAAGTCACTCTTTGAAGCGCTTAGGTAGGTTTTACTAGCTTTCGTTTTTTCGGTGTTAGCGCCTCTATTGACACGTTAGTTGTAGTTCGGCTAGTCGTCGCCTAGAGGTCGCCCACATCACTCCCTTTCCAGACCGAAGGTCGATATAGTTCTTGATAGGTACCAGCATGTTTTTAGTGTCCAGCTTAGCTCATCGTAGTCTTCAGTGAGTCGAGACTGGTGCGATGAGCTGGTTTAGGGACGGGAGAGCGCTTGTCATCTGCGGTGAGTCGAGACGGTCCACGGTGAGTCGGGACGAAGCGCGGTGCGGTGCTCCAGGTGAGTCTACGGTGGGTCGAGACTGTATGCCCAGATTATTCTGCTAGGGAACTCCAAATTATATTCAAATTAGTTCAGAAGTTTCATTGCCGAGCCCGATGACTATTACAAATAGGCCAGGCGCTTTCAAGCGCCTGGCAAATTAGTAATAGCAATTGGTTGGTAATCTTTATTTTCAATTTACTCTTTAGCCAAACCGTAAATTAAAGTTCTGATAATGGTACTGTTAGGTACTAAACAGGTAGATTTATATGACAATGAATCCATACATGAACAATTGGTTTTTCATTCAGAAACAGAAATACGCCCGCCAACCTGACGTCAGGTTGGCGGCTCACTTTGTTTTTGTAATATCTCTGCATTCAAAGAGGTACTTTTATTTTCATTATTGGTAGATTTAGGTAGAATTATGGTAGATTCGACCCATATTTTTTCTATGCTGATTCGCAACACTACACCCGCCATTCTGATGCACACGGTGTTTCCATCCTACCTGTCTGAGGAATCCCTCATATCTGAAGAGCTCTAAGAGCAATGATTGTAAACATGCCTACGGTTTTAATAAGGAAATATTTTGAGATGTTATTATAAATCGTTAAAACGAAAGTGAATTTTTAATGATATTTCCTTCTGAGAGCCGGCTAATGGTTTATATTTTTGTTCAATGTTTCATCAGAGTTCTTTTTTAAGATCGTTTTGTTGGAATTAGAGCTTAATTCTTTTAAATAATAATAATTCAAAACAGAATTATCACAGCGTAATTCGATAAACGAGTTGGGCCCTTCTTCCATTTTGCTAAAAATCCTTTATATAAATAAATAATGCTGGACAATCCACACAGCATTATCTAGCCCCAAGCTAAGCTGAGCTTGTGTATGGGTACTAGATAACTGATATACATAATACAATACACTACATATATAGATATTTTTTATTAAACATAGAAAAACATCCAGAACCCCTGAATCTGCAGATCGTACAAACATTTGTCCCGAGGCGGGAATCGAACCCGCAACCTCCTGCGTCGCAGGCGGACCTTCGCCCGCTGCGCCACAGAGGTCTTTGATTTTCGCTTCAAATAAATGAAAACAGTATAAAAGAATTAACCATAGTCTTTCTGGCTTCCGTTGATTTTAATCATTCAAAATTATATTAGTACCTTTACGATCCCCTCCAAAACATATCCACAAAGGGACGGTTTATAAACAAAAGACTATGTAGGTGTGCATATGACCTAAGCAAAGGCAGCTATTCAAAGAAGCTTCAAGCCGCTTCAAGACGACTTAAAGCTCCCAATATATCCTCATTCAGAACACAAAGCGATTTTTTTTTTCATAAAAACAAACGTCTCGAGATCATGTTTTAAGTTGGTCTGATATCGTGAGCAGTCGGTCCGCGCTCTCGGCATTAGGGCCGGGTACATTTATAGAACTGTGCAAAGTACGAGCTGAAGAGTGGAGCCTCAATTGCTTCTGGAACGATGCGTATGGAGCTCTATGATCTTGATTGCAAAAACAAAAGAACGCAAAAATATATTGGACTATTTGGACTCGATGTTTTTAAGGAAATATCTCGTTATAAAATAGTCAAGACAAGATCGCTGTAGGCTTTAGCTAAGATCTTGATTGATCTCTCTCGGTTGCTCATGTTTGGTTCTAGAGCTTTCAATAGTGGCCACTTGTAAGTTGTAGGTATTGTCAATGTAGCGTGTTTGAATTTAAAATCCTGAATGATGTTTTGTCGTTTTGTGATTCATTTTTTTTGGGAACGAAGTTCCTTATCGCGCGTTGCGAAAGGGGGCTAGGCGGAAAAAATTATGACCAAAAGTTGTAACGACACTTTTTGCTATAGTTGTAAGCCGTGCGGCGTGCGCGTGTTTCTCTGTCTGTCTCTCTCTCTCTCTCTTATAGAAAGCAAGCCAGTTATTTTCGTTTCGTCTTTCTATTTCGCATTGAACAGTGTGGTGTCGCGACGATTATTTTTGTTGAGTGTATACAGGTTTTTTGTACATAATAAATAATAAAAGATAACTGAATGAAAATAAAATTTTATTACAATTCCTTCACTAATTAATCGAAAGGAACTTCGTTCCATCCGGGTGTCCCTTGACACCTCTCAAGTTTTTATTCAAGTTTCGAATAAAGTTTGAGTTCTTTTGGAACACATTTATGTCATGTTATACCTGTACGTACAGCTACTAACCGTCCCTTATTTTGATTCGAGGTAAAATCTATTATTTTTGAAATTTTATGATTAATGTTTGAGTTTCAATACAACATTTAAATACTAATATATACGCTCCTGACTTGACCCTAGCAGCAACATGAATCCCATGGACTTAAACTATGGAACTGATTCTTGAAGTGAAAGGACTTTTTCGCAAAAATAAAATAAATTGCGTTCAGTTCGACGCCGATCAGAGTTAATTTTTCGTTTCATTGCGTTTTTATGCGTCGAGGGAAAATAAAGAATGATGATGTCGATTTCTTTCGGTCTGTTGTTCGGAGAACAAAAAGCTGTTTGCTTTTGTTCTGCGACGAACTCTGCTTTCATTAGTGCAATAATGTTCCGCTAATTACTCTTTCATATTGGAAGATTTTTTATTTTTAAATGACAAAAGGTCATTCGTACGAAAAGAGTACTCCTCTTTTCTCTCAATATGAAAGAGTAATTAGCGGAATATTATAGCACTAATGAAAGAATTCTACATTATCCCTAAATAACGTAGGTTATATTTACTACTTGAAAAAATTAGGGATCCCTACTAAAACTTCAATAATGTACCCCAAGGTGTCACAAAATTTGCCATTAATTCACTATCATCGCATGCACTGCGGAAACTATTGATGATAGAACAAAAAAAATGTTCAAAAATTTAAAGAACATATCAATATTTACAAAAAATCTCTGAGTACTATATGTCCAACAATTTTGGTAATGTCACTTTATCTACTTTTTATATTTTAAAAGTTGATAAAAATATATCGACCAAAATCTGACCATGTTATTGCCTTTGTATTAATCCTTATCCAAATAAATCCTTTCGTATTTAAGACTGTTTCAGTACCTGTAGATTACTTTTTGAATTATTCAAATTGGCCCGATGATAGTTGTATTTTTAACTCCAGCCATTTGTTTATCTATATTGTTGCGGTTGTCGTCTTGTCTTTCCTTGTATAGTTCTTTGTAGAAGCTTGTTGCCGAATCTTTCCTTGTTTTGGTTTCCGTCGCATTGTTACCAATTTTCTGTATCCATGATCTATGTGGGTTTAGTTCTTTGAGAGCTCGTTTTGTGCTTCTAAATTTCTTTATGTTTCTTGTTAAAATTTCTTTCCTGTGTTTTCTGAAATCTTTCTTTATTGCTCTGTTTGTTTCTATATATAGTTTGCTTAACTCTTTCTTCGTATATTTGTCTTTGTTCTTCATATTAATTAACTCTGTGCGTCGTTTTATTAGTTCTTCTGTGTCTTGACTAAAAATTTTATGCTTTTTCGTGATTGCCGTCTCTAATCTAAAAAATACTATTAGAAAAATAAACGCCGCCGCGCCTCGCCGAGCCGCCGTGGCCGGTGCGCAGTGCCCTGTTCAGCGCAGCGGGCCACGCAGGCAGCAACGCACGCGGGCAACGATAAGACGGCAGACCGACACGACCGGTGAGGTGCAGGACCAACGGCTTAACGTGCTTTCGACTCCGGACTGCTACTGTGAATATTTCCTGCTAGAAAAGACCCATTATCACAAATCTTGGCCCGACCCGGGATTTTAACCGGAACCTCATTATCAGCGGTTGAAAACGCGACCGCTAGACCAACGAGGCAGTCGCATAAAAGTATAAAATGTCCTGCATAAAGATATTTACTCTACGTTTATCCCAAAATGTTTAAAATAAATTTCCACCCGTGCGAAGCCGAGACGGGCCGCTAGTTAATTAATATAGAGAGAACTTATTATTATAAATAATATAAAAATTGATTAGATCACTCTCCTCACGAAAAATCCAGCTCTAGTTTGAAGGATGGTGTTGGGGCTGTTACGCACTCTGTGCACCAATTTTCTACTCTGCAATCATCCCGATACACTGCGAACTCGGGGTACTCCCAACATCATCCTCTAAACATATTATTATACTGTACATGTCGGGTACCTTGCGGTCGTTTAGTGTTAATGTACCTAAACGTCGATTGTGATCGATTGCATTGAAGTACTTACAGTCGATTTCCATAGATTTTACCCACATCAAAGTTAATAGATTAATCAGCGCTGAATGACGCAATTCGCGTGAATCAAACCCTTTTAGAAGAAACAGAAAAACTGATCTCAATACAAAATCCCCAATCAACCTACACCATCGTTATTAGCGTGCAAGACATACATAAGTAGCTAAGTATCTAAATTGTTAGTGTACCTAGGTACTGTAATGGCTGGTGCTTCGGCTCTACAACCAATTTAAACTTGCTCAATCACTGCAGTTGTTTTATTTACAAGTCGGGTATTCACGGTTGTTTGTTCGGTGTAGTGTTTTAAGAGATTCGGGTAGCAGTAATTTATAAACAGATAACCAGGAATCGCTTTTGATATCGTAAAATTAATGAAAATACCTTTTTATACACATACTCATACATACACATTGTATACATTTCGTAGCCGTAGCTTTACCTGAATAATAAAAATATAAAAATGGAGCATCTTTGAAAAACTAGAATCATTAAAAATTGCTCAATAAAACGATATTTCGAATTATTTCCAATTTGGCTAATTGTAGTATTGATTAAATGTCTACCAACTCAAAAAATGAAACCAGAATGAATTTCACTTTCATTAGGTATTATGAAAAAAGAGAAAAATTGATGTTTCACTGGGATTTTAAATCTAATACGGCGGTCGAAAAGTGCATTTTAGTATTGGCGAGTGCGTTCTGTGAGAGTTTTTCAATAGGTACCCACTTGCTTTTAAAGGCGACAATGTGAAAGTCATGTTCAGGTTTGTTTACAATGAAGCAAAATAGTGTTATTAATTTTGTTAATACAAGCTACGAGTATAAGCAGAAAATTATGTACTTTAATCAAATGAGTTATATAACGACATTCTGCTCTCATTCTTTTTCGAAGCACAGTTCCACCTTTAGTTGAGGGTTCCTTCCACTGTTGAACATAGTCCAACAATTCATCTACTCATGATGATGGTTCGGTAACCGTTTCCGGTCCGAAGCAGCGGTTGGCGGCTAATTAAAAGTTGTTCCAATGAGAGGCCCGCAGTGAAGCCGCTCGCTTGCAGGCGACTCTTATTAATATTGTCACGTCTCTGCTAATTGCCTACAAAGTTCATGCATAAGGTCTTGTACAACTACAGTTTAAACTTGAATTTAATAAAAATTAAATCCCTTATTTATATATGACATGAAAAAGACCTTACGTTCTATCCACGTGGAAGTCAGGCAAGACGAGCCCAGGTTGGTACAAGCTACATAATAATATTCAGACTTTACGGAAATCTATATACTTATAATAAAACTGTAACAGGTCCAATTCTGTACATTGAAGATATTTTAAATATTTTTTTTGGAGGGCACTCTATCATCGATACTGAAGCCAAAACTGTAATTTTTTTCATTCATGTCTGTCTGTCTGTCTGTCTGTCTGTCTGTCTGTTTCTTAAACGCGCATCACGCCGAAACTACTGAAGGTATTGACATGAAACTCGGCATGATTTTAGTTCATACTACGAGGAAGGACATAGGATACTTTTTATCCCGGAATTCGGTCAGGTTCCCCTGGGAGAGAGGATGAAAGTAAAATTCTTTAACAGCTCATCACGACGGAACTGCTGAATGAGTTGTACTGAAACTTGGTATGATTTGAGTTCATACTACAAGGAAGAACATGGGATATATTTTATCCCGGAATTCAGTAAGGTTCCCCTGGGAGAGAGGATGAAAGTAAAATTCTTTAACCGCTCATCACGACGGAACTACTGAATGAATTCGAATGGAAATCGGCACGATAGATGTTCATACTACGAGGAGAGATATATTTTATCCTGGAATTCAGTAAGGTTCCCCTGGGAGAAGGGATTAAAGTCAAACTCCTTCACCTCGCATCACGCCGAAACTGCTGAATGAGTTGGACTGAAATGGTACGATTTGAGTTCATTCATACTACAAGGAAGGACATGGGATACATTTTATCCTGGAATTGAGTGAGGTTCCCCCGGGAGAGAGGATGAAAGTAAAATCCTTTAATCGCGCATCACGACGGAACTACTGAATGAATTCGAATGGAACTCGGCATAATTCGAGTTCCTACTACGGGGAAAGATAGGTACATTTTATGCCGGAATTTAGTAAGGTTCTCCGTGGAGAGAGGATAAAAGTCATATTCCTGGGCCGCGCATCACGCCAAAAGTACAGTATGAATTCAAATGAACAATATTTTTTATCCCGCAATCAGTACGGTTCCCTTAGGTTAGGAGAGTGGATGAAAGTAAAAATATGCTACTAAATGAATTCAAATGAAACTATGCATGATTTGATCTCATACTACGAGGAAAAACATAGGATACATTTTATCTGGGACAGTAGGCACAGTTCTCTCGGGAGAGGGGATAAAAGTCAAAATGTGTAAGTACTTAGTTGTAATTCATTAACGCGTCGTCCGATGTCATGCATTCTTTTGGAACGAAGTTCCTTATCGCGCGTTGTGAAAGGGAAAAATTGTAACGAAAATTAGAGCGACACTTTTTGCCACAGAACAAATATATTGACACAGAACAAATATATCCTAACATTTGATGGAAAGTAAACACAATATTAAGCCAGTGTCAAAGTGTAGAACTGTCACTGTAGCGTTTATGATAGGCAGCTGTCATCGCGAATGACATTAGGTTTGCACAAAAATTAGAATCGCTCTCCAAACAATCGTGTGTTCCGCTCTCTCGCGCAACGTGTCATTGGAGTGAGCTGGATATATATGCGACGACCGCAGCCGAGTTGAGCCGACACATTTTGACGAAGACAACCGAGGAGAACCAAAGCGACGACCGCAGCCGAGTTGAGCCGAGGTGCGCTTCGATTCGAACAATCGTGTGTTCCGCTCGCTCGCGCAACGTGTCATTGGAGTGAGCGGGATATATCAGTTTTCTGCGGCCTCACTGAAGATGACGTGAGGACGCGCGATTAATCGAAAGGAACTTCGTTCCATCCGGGTGTCCCTTCCCTTGACACCTCTCAATTTTTTTTTGTTAGAAACAGTGTTGCAATATCGAATTATAAGAAAATAGGTAGATTGATGAAATAATCTGTAGATTGAAGAAAATATTAGTAGATAAAGGGTAGGTAAGTTTCTATCTATTTATTTTTTGAAGACGCCACCCATTAGTTAGGTAGAATCTAACTAATGGGTGCGTCAATGCCTATTTCAGGCAAAGTAAAATGTACAAATGGTCCATGCAATCTTCATGAACATGATATTTGGTGGTTTAGCTGGTCCAGTTAACTGTACCACCGAAGTTTGGTTGGAGTAAGTGCGCTAATTAAACTAACTGGACCACAGAACATTTTTTTTTACTTTGATACTCAATCAACTGTACCTACCTACTATCGAAAAATTTTTAAGTCAAATGGATCAAGAGCCCAATTCTACAATACAATTGCTTCACTATGACAATGGAATCGTCACAGAATTATGACGTAGAATTTCTAGATTAATAAAACTCCAGATAGTACGTGCGAGATAAATTAATGGTTTCAAACCTGTCGCGCGTCTCTCCATCTGCATTCATCATAATTTATTTCATCTAAGGTAAAATACCAAAACGTGTCATTCTGTGACGATACCCCTATCATAGTGAAGCGATTAGTTTAGCAGAACAGGGCCCCAGCTGATCGGAACCATGAGTAAGAAGTGAAACGAATATGTCACTTCTTAACACTGACGCTGGCTGAGTCGTAGCTAAAAGTCGTGTGGATAAAGAATGCGATTGAAGATGACAACATGCTATCCCCCGTAGACCCTACCCGATTTATACACAATTTAACAAGGATCCAAATATAGATGCTTTTATTAAAAGTGTAATAGGTCCAATTCTGCGCGTCAAAGTTTTTTTGCACGGCGGCGTTTCATATTTTGAGAGAAACTGTGGTTAAATGTGAACTTAATTAGTCGGCAGGAATGGCAATTGCGAACGAAGTCGCGGGTACAGCTAGTCCATTATAAACAAGACCCGTCAAGTGCGAGTGTAACTCGCGCGCCGAGGGTTTCGAACGTTTGTCAACAAGTAGGTATGTACCTACTAAAGGTACTGGTTAGAGACTCCGAAATTTAATGAAGACCTAAAACTAGTAGGTACCAACCTACATTTCAGATGGATCTCTCTGCATGCTTCGGTGATAGGGTGTAGCAGTAAATTTTTCGACTTTTTTCAAAATATCTCGAAAAGTATTGAACCTACAGAAATTTCAAAAACTGTTTTGAATAGTACAAACTGATACCTTTCATATGCTACCCCACTTAGAGGGGTAGCCCCCCCTTTTGAAAACTATCCCCCCCTTTTTGACCATTTTTCAAAAATTGCTCGGTTTACAGACTTCTCTATATTTTTCCTGTAAAATATAGACCTATATCTACAAACGCTTCATACATTTTGAATGGATCGCTCTGCAAACTTCGGAGATAGGGGGGGGGGAAAGGGTTAAATTTCGACTATTTTCAAAATATTTCAAAAAGTATGAAACTTACAGACATTTTAAAAACTGTTTTGAAATGTACAAACCGATACCTTTCATATGATACCCCACTCAGTGGGGTAGCCCCCCCTTTTGAAAATTATCCCCCCTCTTTTTGACCATTTTTCATAAAGGGTTCATGTGACAGACTTCTCTATATTTTTCCTGTAAAATATAGATTTATATCTACAAACGCTTCATACATTTTGAATCGATCGCTCTGCAAACTTCGGAGGTAGGGGGGGGGGAACGGGTTAAATTTCGACTATTTTCAAAATATTTCAAAAAGTATGAAACTTACAGACATTTTAAAAACTGTTTTGAAATGTACAAACCGATACCTTTCATATGATACCCCACTCAGTGGGGTAGCCCCCCCTTTTGAAAATTATCCCCCCTCTTTTTGACCATTTTTCAAAAAGGGTTCATGTGACAGACTTCTCTATATTTTTCCTGTAAAATATAGATCTATGTCTACAAACGCTTCATACATTTTGAATCGATCGCTCTGCAAACTTCGGAGATAGGGGGGGGGGAAAGGGTAAAATTTCGACTATTTTCAAAATATTTCAAAAAGTATGAAACTTACAGAAATTTCAAAAACTGTTTTGAAATGTACAAACTGATATCTTTCTTATGATACCCCACTCAGTGGGGTAGCCCCACCTTTTGAAAATTATCCCCCCTCTTTTTGACCATTTTTCAAATAGGGTTCATGTGACAGACTTCTCTATATTTTTCCTGTAAAATATAGATCTATGTCTACAAACGCTTCATACATTTTGAATCGATCGCTCTGCAAACTTCGGAGATAGGGGGGGGGGAAAGGGTAAAATTTCGACTATTTTCAAAATATTTCAAAAAGTATGAAACTTACAGAAATTTCAAAAACTGTTTTGAAATGTACAAACCGATACCTTTCATATGATACCCCACTCAGTGGGGTAGCCCCACCTTTTGAAAATTATCCCCCCTCTTTTTGACAATTTTTCAAAAAGGGTTCATGTGACAGACTTCTCTATATTTTTCCTGTAAAATATAGAGCTATATCTACAAACGCTCGATACATTTTGAATGAATCGCTCTGCAAACTTCGGAGATAGGGGGGGGGGAATGGGTATTTTTTCGACTATTTTCAAAATATTTCAAAAAGTATGAAACCTACAGAAATTTCAAAAACTATTTTGAAATGTACAAACTTATACCTTTCATTTGATACCCCACTTGACTCTGCAGGTCTCTTTTAAAATTTTGACATCTCAATTTGTATGGAAAATGTTCATTTTCATTTTTCATTTATTTTAATTTTTTTTTCTTAGAATCTGTACAGGCGCACGAAATGTATTATTATTTTAAATTTCAAGTTGATAGCTGCTGTAGTTGCTGAGTTATTAAGGAGGGAAAAAAGGACAGACAAAGCGAGACCATAAGGGTTTCGAAACCGATCTTCGAAACCCTAAAAACTAGTTGACCCGCCGCAATTTCATTCGCGTGGACTTTAGTAGTAGTACTTATGTACATCCGAGTAATATAACCCGAGTATCACGCGTTTGAAGCCGCAAATAGAAGTTTAGGTAGGAACATAATAACCCAAGAATGTGAATTTCTAAAAAAACTTTATTTAGTAGGAGCTTACGTCCTTAAATAAATTTACATGAAAAATTTCAGCCTCGTAGCTTTTCTAGATAAGTCTTTTCTAGATTTTCTCGATGAGTCAGTCATTGACCATTTGGGTGCGAATTTCAGAAAACCCTGAAATACGTGTCTATTGATATTGAGTCATCGTCCTACGCTACAAATGATGGGCTAAAAGTTGCGATTGTGAACTTATTATAAAAATGACCTTTGACCCCTATAAAATAAATAAATAAATAATTAAAATGTTTTTATTTCAGACACAGAGATCCATATCATAATTAGTACAAACTTATACTATGTTAGTAGGAACAGGGCATTATAGGTATGATATAAATAGGTATCAGTCCAGATAAGTTTGACCCTGCAGTTCGAATGCTAACGCAGCATTGCTCGAATACAGTGCCTTAATATTGGACTGTCCCATTTATCGGACAATGAGCTCAGGATGCTGTTAGAGCTCGCGCGCCACCTGCGCAGCAGTGAGGCGGTTGTCTTCCGCATGCAGGCGTGGAAGCCGTCGGTGCGCGCCTCGGCGAACATGCCGGAGGCGCTGCAGAACCGCGGGAGCTTTAGCAACATCCTAAACGCATTGTTGTGCTGGACGCGAAGGGCGTTCACTGCTTTTTGAGTATATGAGATCCAAAGGCTACTCGTGTAGAAGGTTTGACAGTACGATTTGAATAGACTAATTTTGACCTCTTCTGAGCAACGAGAGAACCTTCGAACCAACATATTAGCTCTCACAGCCAGCGCCCTTCGCTCCCTCTCTATATCCATTTCGTCACTAAGATTATCACTAATTATGCCTAGATACTTAAAATTAGAGACCTGTTTCAATGGGGTACCATCTAGCATACAAACTGGTACATATTTGGTATTTTCATTCCTTGGTGGAAATACCATAAATTCACTTTTTTTCACATTATATTGGAGACCGTGACTCCCAGCATATGCCTCACATATCTCTATTAGTTTTCTAAGTGCACTGAAAACAAGAATTTCCAAAAATCCGTTTTTAACGGGTGCCTACGTCATAATATAAACCTCCATACAAAATTTCAGCTTCGTAGCTCTTCTAGTTCCTGAGATTTCGTGATATGTCAGTGAGTCGCCTAACTTCAACTCCACATCATTGACCGTTAGGGTGTGAATTTCAAAAAACCCTGAAACATGTGTCTGGTTACATACATACAGGACGCATACAGGACTAGTCCCGATGATGTCAGTTTATCACTCGTGCGTAAGATACAAATAAAGCGTTAAATCGCCTTATCTCAGTAGTGCACAAACTGTAGGGTCGGTTCACATTTTCAAAACCCAAACAAAGCAAACTAAACGCAACAATAACCGCTATCCCTTCACGAGACACCTCCATAATGCGTATAATAACACAAGAAGCGGAGCGAGGCGCGCGCTGTGATCAAAACAAATGACACGCGCTACAGGTACCCTGCATACACACACCGACGGACAAAATAATTGTACTCTCGAGAGGAAACTCATTTCTGTAGCATTCTACCTGGCATTATAATGTACCTACGTTATACCACATATTAAGCTGTGTGTGTTTGTATTATATTCGTTCATAACGTACCAGTGAATGGGATATTCTTCAGTTTCAGTACCCATGACACACATGCAAATTTTCGGCCTGTCGTACCAGCTGGCCATTGAATGCAACGCGGCTCGCTTCACTCGCCACGCTGTGTGTGTGTATACAGCATATTAACCACAACAGCAGGACCCTATACTAACCAATTTAAAGGAGGTTTCACATAAAAAAAAACTGTTATCCAAGTTTCAAATTTAAATTATTTATTGCGTAGGTACCCGTTGTTCCACTTCCTTGCACGTAAGTGTACACAGTATAAATTTTACCGACACGTTTTTACGCTTTGTACCGCTGAAGCTCTGATTATGAGCTACAGCGGCGCTTTTTATACGTCGCCGTGTGTTATTGCGTTATGTGAAAGGAGGGAGCGCGGCTGTGGGTCCTCGTTATAGCACGGTGGAGGTGGGCTCTAGACAAACGAGAACTACATCTCGCGCACGTGAACTACGTCATACGTTGTGGACTCGTCGATGTTCTTACAGCGCAGAGTCAGGCGTCGAAGACCATGCTCGACGATTCCTTTTCAGAGGAGCTTTGGACTACATAACCAATTTATAAATTCAACAGGTTTCATGAAAGTAGAACGCGTCTCTTTGGAAAGTTTCAAAAATAAAAAACATGCCATGAAAAAGCACAGCGGAGCTCACGTTGAAAACATACCTACAACTGAAAAACCCATTTTCATAATCTCTGTTCATCCAAACGTTCGTGTTCATGTTTACAAAAGGAACTCTTTCGAACGTTCCTCTCACTCCGAGACGGGAACTCGACAAACACAACTCGTGTTAAACATTACCCTCTTTATCATCACAGTCGGGTAACCGCTACACATGCAAAGCACAGATTCTGATTACCCACATCGCTTCAAATTCAAGCGACAAAGAAAATTTAACTGAGGCGACACATCGCATATTTGAAATTATAATTCGGAGTGATGTGTTATTCTGATTCCATATTTCGGAGTCCGAACCTGAAATTTTGATTCGAAGTGTAGTGTTGCAGTGTGCATCCTTATACAGTGTGTAAGGCTAAACAGTCTTATCCTTGAAACCAGAAGTTCAGAATCATGAGCAGAGTCCAAAACCGATGAAAGAACTAAACTTTTTTTTAAACATAATTTTGAAAAAAATATCCTCATACATCATAAAAGCATTTCACCCTACATTTATACCTACGCCGCCGCCCGCTTTGTCGGTTTCGAACAAAGATGCCGCTCGCACCTACGCGCCACCGCCCGCTCGCGCGGCGCGCGTCAGTTGCGGCCCGTCTGCTAGGTAGTGAGCACGTCACGACGCGTTCCGTGCTAATTTGTGATGTGCCGATTTGTTCGCGTATTGTGTTAAGTAGAGAAGTGACGATGTCGTTCACAAATGAATAGTGGACTGAAATGGTGCGACTTTATGCCATCGCTGGTGACAACATGAACTTGGCTCGTACGATGTACGCAGAGCGGTTCCCAGAACAACGTGTGCCAAGCCGGCAAACGACCCTAGCGGCTACACAAAGGCTACGTGCCTACGGCCAGTTCACCGTGCCTAGTCATGCACAAGTCATGAAAACATTTTATGCCTAATGTGAGTAAATCAAACTGTACTTAAAGCTGTAAATTTTAATTGAATTGTACATAAAACTTGATTGATGATGAACTTTTTAAATACGCCAAAAGTACCTACCTACTTTAGCCTACTTACTGGCAAATGTGTTAGAGTAGCTATTTTTGCCTGTCCTAAGCCAGGAAAAGTATGAAGGGAAAGTTCCATCACAAGTTGTAGGTACCTACGATTCG
Source organism: Eupithecia subfuscata (assembly GCA_963564075.1). Lineage (NCBI taxonomy): Eukaryota > Metazoa > Arthropoda > Insecta > Lepidoptera > Geometridae > Eupithecia > Eupithecia subfuscata. Next base: position 828,538 of record OY751102.1, read on the forward strand.
ATACCTACACCACCGGCCGGCTACAGGCGAGAGCGGGCGGCGCGGCGTGATAAGGTCACTAGGGTGTCCATGAAATCACGTAGGATAGCAGAGAAATGAATTATGAAATTCCATCGAAACTAATTGACTTTTATTTTTAAAAATAACTTGTATCGTCTTATTTTAGGGGTGTACATACGTGGTTTCAAGGATAAGACTGTTTACGCTTACACCCTGTATGAAATACGTTGTACCAAAGTTTTGAATACCGGGTTGTTCTAGTTTCCCCCTTGACAAAGTCGGATATTAGGGGAAAAACTGGAATTTAAATAAATGAATTCCAGTTTTCCTCCTGGAGAAATGTTTTTCAAGTGGGAAAACTGGAATACCTACCTACTGAATGAAGTCAACTTACAATTATATTTGTTTACTATTGTATTGTTTTGTGTAAGTAAAATACAAAGAATTCGATTTTATTCTTAGATTCTTAAAATAAAATTACATTATTCCGAAAGTCACTCCGAACTCCGCACTCTGCTTTATACCCACTGTGTTTAGTTTCAGGTATTTTGAACCAATTCCAAATCAAATCAAATTTATTTATTGCATGAAATACATTTTATAAAAGTTGTTATTATAATGTAATGGCATGTAAACAATGTATTCTGCCCTATTATGGGCGTGCAATGTCTTAAAATTTACAATCAAAGCTAATACAATTCTAAAGAAAATAATACATAAAATTCACAGATAGGTAAATAAAGAAATAATAATATAGTGTCAACGTTATATGGTCATAAATTCATTTATTCCGAAAACCTAGTATAATGAATACCCAATTCTTAGCATTCCAAGCATACTCAGAAACAACCTCACTACTCATCTACACTTTGTCCGCGTGACGACGATGTGCGAGTCTTTTGGGGCGCTTTTTACGAGTGCTGAAAAAATCTGAGGGATCAGCCCGTAAGCCAGCCGTGACGTCACGGTAATCCGGGTATAACCGGATAGAACCGGGTCTCCTGCGGGACAGTGGGGAGGCCGCTTAAATAGGCATCATGGCGGATGTGGATGAGATTATTATTGTGAAGTTATGTTAGGGTGTGTTTAGATACTTACATGATTTTACCGAGTAGTTTAGTGGTTAGGTAGTCGCTTCACTTGGCTCACACGCTCAGCTCTCCGGACTGCTTTCCAATGGTTTGCGGCTCTTGTGATGCAGCAGTGGTATCGGCGCCGCGCCGTTCGTGCGTCACCGCGTCGGAGCCGAGCTATAAATGAGGCAAGCGTGAGGGTTGTCAGAATATCTATTCCCTTTGTTTATAAGATTATCACTGCGCTGGATTTGAGACAGACTATGGTTGTCTTGTACCTAATACAGCCCGAATATCAAGTCTAGAGAGAATCAAGTCTTCTTAATCGCATTTGCCGAAAGCAACTACTGAGTTCTTAGGGGCTCATTAATCACGTGATGTTTTTTGCACCTTTTTCAAACCCCCTTCCCACTTCCCCATGGTGATACGTGGTGAGGTATTATCGTATAGTATGTTGTAATAATTGTAAAGTATTTAATAAATTAAATGTCGGTATTATGTCTATGTATCTATTTGTAACAGTTGGTTATTATCAGTACCAACAACACAGAGTAGGTATAAGAGAGAAGAGAGTCTGAGCTCTGTGTGTCTTCTTATAGAACCATGCCTTTGTTATTCTCACTGTAGTTCTTTCGATCGAAATGTAATAGGTTTTCGATCCCGCTCTGTGTCAGCTGCCTCGGCTCATATGGAGGGGACGTCACGCGAGCTACATGCACCTCCTCACATGACCTCACGATACGACTGGGGAGCTCACTCGAATCCAGACGAATCCTCTCTTCTCTGAGGCTTTTTTATCTTCGATAGTTTATTTAGAAAATATGTAATGATATTTAACTCCACATAGTTAATCCTAACCTGGACTTTTGTTCGATTCGACTCATGCGTTTTGATATTCCTATCTCAATTTTTTTTAAACAATTGTCTCGTGGAGGATTTTATATATATTAGCAGCCGCTCCAGTTACACAAGGTCTGTGGTCGCTTACTGATGAACTAAACTAAATAAACAGCATCAAAAATGTGACGTCTTTCTCGTAGGAGAATAAAAAAAATTGTGATGTTTTAAATCGCAACACCGGAGAGAATAACAGTAGACGCAACACGGCATCGTATCGCATCCTCCATATCAGCTTCCCTCTGTCATGATCATGGGACACGCGGAACTATCTCCGTGTCGTGTAGCTCGAGACTGGCTGAACATCTCTGCAACAGGAGACGAGACTATCGGCAGTGCTGCAGGCGACTGTGACACGGTACACGGCTTAGTTACATTGTCATAAGAATCAAACTAGGGTGAAATGCTTTAGCACAATAAACCTAAATTAACTTGAATTAAAGTCGCTTTCTAAAAAAAAGTCAATCGCTATTAGATAGCGATTGACTTACTTTTTTACGCGTTACGCGGGTTGCCCCCTCAAGTCAGCACACATACGAGTACGTCCACGGCTGCACGTGCCCCCACCTACAAGGGGGTTGGTCGTAATCAGCACACCTAGGAGGCGGGTTGGTGATCAAAATGTAAGGATCCAAAATGTAAGGATCCAAATGTGTGATCCAAAGGTGTATCAAAATCCTTAACCATTTAATATGGCTATAAAACATAAGCACGCTGTGTACCTAATCAAGTAATTGCAAAAACACAACCCTCTTTCTTGCGCAGTCGGGTAAAATGCGAATAGTCGCTTCACCAGAAAAGGTCCTATCTCAAATTTTTCATGAAATTCAGTCGTATATAATAAGTTTTGGTAAATAATTTACCTAGGCACTTACCCTATTTTCCAAAATAAAACAATGACATAATAATGCAAGCGCCACCGCAGCGAGCACATCGCTCCGTAACACCGTACTTACTAATAAAAGGGTAACGCGGGAGAAGTAGAGCAACTACTCTCCATAATAACACAGCATTCGCCAGAAGTCTCTCGTTCCCCACCTGGTCGCGTTTTAATTTAAGTTTGTATCGTTGTTCTCATCATCAGTGGTGTACCTATTCACACGACGAATTACAACGTGTTTATTAAACAAGTGAAGTACATAGTAGGCCTTCAAATAATGATACAGCAATCGCGAAAAAGGTCTGTAGTTTTTAATCCCCGACAAAAAGTAGGTCTAATAGATCAAAAAAAGTTATAAGTTTCACGGTGTGACTGTGTGTGTGAGGGTGTGTGTGTCTGTCTGTAACTTAGCTGCATCAAATACCTTATATTCAATGCCAAGAACTCGCGAGCCGAGCCCCTGACACACATGCCAGAGCAGGTGGGGAAATGTTGCAACAACGGGTGAAGCAATAGCCAGAGCGAGAGGTACTTCTGGGCAAACAATGTAGTAGCTTGTTAGAAAGAGACGCATAAATAGCGTGTGTATTTTAATGACGATACTCTCTGACTCACGTGAAACTTTTCGTGAGACGTTGGGAATAGTCATGCGTGAGACGATGGCAATAGACACGTCTCACACGAGACGTTGGGAATGGCCCTCCCTTTCAGTGGTAAGTGGCTGCGGAATCGAATTTTGACTGTTTCAAGTCAAAATTTTCCCCAAAACAATACGCTCGACCTTACCTTCCCTTTCCAAAAGAACCAAGAAAACGTTCCTAATAACGCTCTCAGAGTCTCATCAATCAGTTACCTTCGCGACAACTTATTCAATTAAAATTAAGGTCCAATATTTTCCGTTCATAAGATGGTAGGTACGTTAGTTGTGAGTGCTTGTATATTTCTTTCAAAAGAATTCATTTTCAGATGGAACGACGACGACGCTGCCTCAACCGTACCGTAAGTAGCGTGTACGGTCGCTTAAGCAGTTTATTTAATTCCAATTTGTTTGTTTGTTTGGAGATTTTTATAGCTTTTTTCAAATAACTCAGACATTTTTTATCTTACTCTTTATCAAAAAACAGGAAGAAGCTCTTCGGGCTTTAATTTCTTAGGTACCTTATCAAATTTGTAATTTTAAATTCATGGTAATTCACTTAGTAAGTAGGAACGTGTCTAAATTTGGACCTTTAAATATAAGGTCAAGTAAATTTTTGTAGTATTTTTACCTGCATTCAAAGACAGTGTTAGGTTAAATATACCTTCTTTGATTTTGTGATGTTAGATTTTGTTTAAATTGTTATTAAACTGTAAAAAAGTTATTTCATATACTTAATTATCATTGGCGACTGTACGTTGTAAGGTTGAAAGTAAATGTTTCAAATGTAGGTAAAGAGTACCGCAGCCTCCGTCAAATGCAATCTCGTAAATGGGAACTCATACAACCTCCATCCTTTCATTGCGAGCTTCGATTGAAAGCTTCTTAAAGATGATGAAGAGAAGCGAAAATTAATATATTAGAGAAGGTGCTTCAGCTGCTTATTTCGTTCGTTTCTTTCTATTATTTTCACGGATTATTGTTTTTGATTGAACTTATTTTCTTCTAATTTGTAAACCTTCTTGTCAGTGGTTGGGAGAAAAAGCTTTCTATATTTCTTTATTTATTTGCATAAGGCAATGCCAACATAACACATAATTAGACTTATATAAAGAAGCACAATGAATTTCTTCCACATGCAAGCAGCAAACTTAAATGAAACTCATTGTAAAAGTAAATTAGTTTACGACATTTGATAAAGAATAGGTAGGTATATAATTTTATTAATACCAGAGTTCAATAACTAAATAAAAAGGGATCAAGTTGAACCAAACTTTGTTGTATCCGTACGCCAAAGTTGGTTCTGAACCAAAGAAGCTAAAGTTAGCAATAACGCTGGTAGCTGTAACAGTAAGCTAATAAGCTCAACTAGTAGGTCATGGCGCAGTTAAGCTGGCCGAGTCTTTAGAGACGACGAATGCGATGACAGACTCACGTCTGGCTGTCACCAGCCTGTACGTACAAGCCTAAGCTAGTCGAGTATCGCCATTCTCGGCCAGTATAATAGATGCAGAGTGATTTTTAGTGTCTTTCAAGATTTAATATCTCTAAAGATATCAGTTGCAGTTCAAACATGCTACGTGTTTGATAGAACTCAAGCTTCTAATACCAAACACCAAACAAAAGACTAAAAGAGTTCAAACTTTGAATGAACAAATGACAAAGAACACTCACTCATTCATTTTGTTGAAATCGAATTAAATATCGGGGTTACGTGTTATGTGGCGTGCGGGGTGTACGTTCTATTGCATTCTAACAGATCTTAATGTACGCTTATGAAGGTACCAACTGTGGTACCAAAGATAGGAATGTTATTCCAAGGGTAGAAACCAACAAAGAGTAAACCAGCATAGCTATTTCTTATGATGTGAAAGCATACGCTAGTTTTACTAGTTAGCGTCCTTTTCAAGCAAAAGGTGCTTAAGCTGAAACTAAAATAAACGACTCGATCTCGATCTCTTTTTTTCCTGCGACGTCATGCTCTGGCGCGCTCTACACTACACGTTGCTGCTGTTTGATTCCAGTGCCTCAGCATGCTGACATCGGGCCTGAAGTAACGTTTCATTCAGAGGCTGAGAAACTGGGCAGGAGAGAGACCGAGTTCTGGTTTTGTCTATCATTGTGTACTCGCGGTGATCCCTTAATATAATTCCGAAGAAGTGAGGCCCCTTAAAGAATAAAAAAACCTCAAATCTGACCCCAAACTAAGCAGACTTCGTGATACGGAAATTAGTGGGTCAGATCCAGACCAGATCAGGACTGATCTTCTCAAAAACTGCAATTACTAACAAATAGTGGCAAATTTATGCTTTATTAATGTACCTATCATCTTTGTATAAAATAATTATGAACAAGGTAGCTCAACTATTACCAATCGTTTGTATGGAACGTTCTATCAACATCCAGCTTCTAAGTGGCAACTTGCATTACATGAACTTCGGCGTTCCCTGTGTGGCGCTACGTACGAGCTATGCGGGTCGCATAGTAATAGCAGGTTGTGTTTTGAGCTGATAGCTGCTTGTGGGACAGTGGGGAGGTAACAGAGATATCTGCACTAGATAGGAGACGCAACGACGTAGCAATCTCTAAGGCTAATAAAGCCGGATCTTTGGCTTCGTTTCCGTCGGGTTAGAAGGAAGTAGAAGTGACCTAAGTTCCAATAATATGTAACCGAATTACAGGCATTATGTCTGAAACAGGCAGAAGGCCAACCAGCTTAGCTTACCTGGCTAATAAAAATAACGTAGCTTCTTTTCGTTCTCTTTTCTTCTCGTTCCAGACCTATGACAAGAACGAGTTCAAGAGCGCTCGTCTCCGCTGGCTGGGACTCGTCGAGAGAATGGAAGAGGATCAGGCTGCCTAGAACGCGTATGAGGGTAAACCATCGGGGCTAGGACGAGTCGGCCACCCTGGAGATCGCTGGAGCGACGAAGTTGAAGCCGATCTCCGCAAACACAACGCCCATAGCTGAACCGAGATGTCGTAGAAGTCTTGTGTCGAAAGCCAAGACCCACTTTGAGTGGCTGAACTTCACGTAGGTAGATTTATGTATTTTTAACCAAACCGTAACAAAAATCTAAACCTGATCACGTTTCTATAATAACACAAAACATAACGGAAAAAGGAAAGTCATGTTATCGACGAAACAAAAAGTTTTTTCTCATAAAGTATGTGACATCAAACCCAAAAGCTGTAAACATGGCAGGTCCCCGAGGCCGCATATTGTAACCACTCCATACAGCCACCGCGTTCCGAGGGCCCGAGTCCGAGCCGCGGGATGGGGGACGGGAGAACTGGCTGCCACAAGAACAGGGAAATATACTAGGATATATGGTGTATAGTGAAAAAATACAAGTCTAGATTTCCTTTCGTTGTAAGGTACCGATCTTCAATGACATGCAAGAAAGAGGTGTATGTTGAGATGAAGCTGACAAAAGTGAATAAAAAAGAAAATATATCTGTCGACTCCACAAAAGTGGTAACAGGGCACAGTAATTACGTTAAAGTAATGCGTTACGTTCAAATGTTTTTATTTTTTTTAAATGTCTACAATAAACTGTTCATCACAGTTTGGTCTTGGTCAAGTTCTGTGGTCTACCCTTTTAGGGCAAGCTCAAGCATAAAATAAACAATGCTTTTACGCAAAAAAATCAAGCATCAGTTGACTTCAGGCGAAAGTCATCATAAAAATTAGCAGACCATCCAAATACCGCCTACTCAGCAAGTTGGTTAAGGAAAATTCTATTCGCGATATCAACCAGCTCTCGTCCTACACTGTTCTCAAATCTCCCTTCACCTACATCAGTCAGTCAGTTATCCGTCCCTGGACTGGAGTCATCTGTTTATTTAACTCGACCAACGCTCAGTTCAATCGGTCAACTGACCACAGTGTCCGTGCATCAAATTATTTTAGACGTTTTTGCTGAAATCTGTATAGGGTGGCACGTGTATCTGTGCATATGTGCGTGTTACACGTTATACACAAAATCTTTAATATACTTCAAATTGAAATTATGCTGAAAATCATGACATTCCCAGAAAATCAAGCTATTTTACCGCAAGGGTTAAATCAGTGCCTAAATAAATAAATCAAATCAAGCTCCAAGTCGGGCCGCATCTAACGAAGACAAACTTGAATTTGCTCAACTCATCACTCGTTCTTTGCATTGTCTGTTAGGCAACACGAATAACAGATGGTTTGAGCCGTGGTAACAGAGCATTCGTTATCAGTACCTCCTTAGGGTACTTATATTTTATACCAAATTTCATGGCGGGGCTGCTAACTTGACGGACACACCGTCTAGTTAGCAGCCCCGCCATGGAATTTGGTGGTTCAACTACGTCAATCAGTTTTTTCAGTCAGTTTTTCAATCAGTTTATTAGTTCTTTTCAGTTATGTCATTCTTTTGACAAACAAGAAAAAAAAGTTATAAGAATCAAATGATTTACCATAAAAATCGGCTACTACAACACATAATAGGGTGCCAACCTTATAACCCTGCTCCTAGGCTCAGAGCCTGTGACCGCTAGGCCTTCGATCGACCTGAAACTCTACCATATTTATTCCATTTAATAATTTGAAAAACATAGTTTATGGATTTTAAAGGATATATTAAGTTTTTATTCATTTTCTCTACGCCGCAGCCAACTGTACACCGCGAAAACAGCGAGATCGTCGTGAAGGGAATTCAGGCGCGGTCACCTTTACAAAAATTAACATTACGGGAATCGGAGTAGAGGGAATCGACGTGCGAGAAACAATTCACTTTTGTACTCGTCTGTACTTTAAAATTTATTTAGATGTTCAGAGCAAAATATCTGTTAAACCGCAGAAGGTCTATTTCTGAGCATTGCAGGAAAACTAGATACTGTAGGGCACAGTTAATTGGCATAGTTGATGATTCGTATCTCGCTATAAATTACAATTTACTGCCAGCTTGACGTCAAGATAGCAGCCACAATATCTCCTAAAGTACTGGGGCACTATTTTTTTTACTTAGAGCACAGGGGTCACTATATCATGACTCATTTATTGGGATAGTTGAAACCACCAAATTCCATGGCGGGGCTGCTAACTTGACGGACACCTTATATTAAAAATACGAACAGCTTGCTCTGCTTGTCTGTTCCTTTTTCATGCTTAAGCGGTTGAACAAATCATGATGAGTGTAAAAGATAACAGAAGATAGCCACCAAATTTAAGCTTTTGCTTAAGTTGATTAGTTTAGGTATAAGTAAGGGAGTTTATGTTGTAAACCACGGTACTAGTCCATCTAGACTGGAGGGCAACATTCGTCAATTAGATTAGTCGCGCTGACCCGGCGTTGGGCGGATTATAATGATTACTCGAGTTTGTAGCTTTATGGAAACGTTTACCAGGGCCGCAGGGGCGTGGGCCGGCTCGCTGCGAACGGGACTCTTTCACTATTTGTGCAAAACATGTTGCTTGGGCTGGGGCCATTCATGGTCACTCAAGATATGGAATTTACTGCTTGGCTTTGTTGCCATCAAATCCTTTTACCCAACCTGAGCAAGAAATGGAACCCTTATCATAATGTGTAGCCAACACGGTTTCTAAGAAGTAGGTACAAATGAAACACTTTAAACATTTTGATTGCCACCTCATACAGGGAGACAGTTAATTCCTTCACAAAATGGCGGCTCCTCCGAGATTATCACAGACGCGGTGGACGCATGAATATGTAGATTGTATTTGTGATTTTTATCGTCTCGTTACAAAGGCACTCTGGCTGATGCTGCCCTGTAATGGACACTCTAGATTGTTCTTTTGCGAGAGTGAATGATGAAGCAGATTCAATATCATTAGTTCGAGTCGTTAACGGTAAAGTGCATAGTATAGTTAGTCTGTGGAGTGTTGCTCTGATTTACTATGTGACTCGCTGTTACCGGCAACTACTGATTGAATTGATATGATACCTGTTATCATTTACTAGCAGCTCCCCGCGGTGTTATCCGCGTTGATAAGCATTTCTGAATTATTTGATGATCTCATGGGAATTCTGCTATTTCCGGGTCAAATTAAAGGTTAATCCAATATGTAATCTATTTTGGTACCAAATTTCATCCAAATCCGCTTAGTCGTGAAGGAGTAACAATTATGTACACACATACAACATAGTATCTTGCGCTTTAAGAATATGAGTGTAAATGGTCGTCCAAGTTGTCGCACACACAATAATTACGGAAGCGAATTGGTATTGCCTTTCGTTGGTAGGTAAAGAACAGAACGTTTTGAACCGCGCTTTGGTAACGCACGCCCAACGTGTGCGCGCACTACGCCCCGACGGACACTTGACCCATCTCCTGAATCTCTATTTGTGTAGTTATTTGTCTTTTGCCATTTCTCGAGTATTTAACATTTTATATTCCCCCAAAAAAAGAACCTTTAACCTCCAGAAAAGTCCCTCAAAGATTTTAAGTAGATATCATCCCTACACACACCCCGCGGTTGTAACATCACAAAACATAAATACGTCGTGTACAAAGTAAAATATTGACTTTATAAAATAATTTATGGCGCCGCGCAACATAAATGTTGATTTTACAAAGTTTATGAGCATTTTTCATAAATTTACATAATTACGCGTCAATTTGAGCTTTAACTTTGTAATATGAAACCTGACCTTTTGCTCGCGAAAGCTCACCGTTCACAAAATTATGTCAGAACTTACTTATCGGGCAAGGCTTTTACAGCATTCAGGAAGTTCGCCCCCAGGGAGGTTGTACACACCGTGTGTAGTACACGAGATGCTACATGGCTGCATGTTATCAATAAATAACTTAAACTAGCTATAAACATATTAGAGTTAGGTGTACGAAACACCTAGAATGACGTTGCGGCGAGTGTCTTCGGCGATGGTTAAGGATGCCGAATAACAGGCCAAGACCTCGAACCCCTTATTTTTGAACAATATTTTCATTTTTAGGGACAAACACTAATCCCTCGGAATATTTTTTATAAATCGGTTCACAATTGACGGAGAGGTCGACGTCCACACATAAAAAAACATACATGCAGCCGAAAATAGAACCTCCTCCTTTTTTCGAAGTCGGTTAATGTAAATTAGACCAGGTATCAAGACGGGTTAGGCAGTGTAGCACCGCCGGGCCCGCGGAACAATACGCAAGCGTATCCGTAGACCTTGTAAGTAGGAGCTGTGGAAGAGAAAGTGGATCGTAGATGGTGACAGGTCAATGTGGCTGATTTGCGAGGGGGACACAAACAGCCAGTAAAGTTTTATCAGGATCGGCACCTCCTTACATTTCTTATTAGCGAAGATCAATTCTAATACATAGAATATTTTCTTTTTGATAATACACTCGAGAGCAATGAATCCGGGTCACTCAAAGAATCCAAAAAATCTCGGAAAGTAAGAATGCTAGGTTAATGCAATAAATTGTATTTAATAGACAATTTAATACTCCTTAAATGAAAGTATTAAAACTTCTTAGTTATTGTAAAGTTATATCATAAAAAAATCCAATTTGAAAAGGGAACACTGTCGAAGATGGAACTACGAAATTACAGGATTTGTTTTTGCTTTTGTTTGTAATCTGTCATTTATGTTGGTACATAAACCAGGTTGATAGTGCTCAATATTCATTATTCAAGCTGAAATCATGTCGCTTACACTTGAAGAATGCACCAGAATACTTACATTGGTGGAAACCGGCCGGAGTCAGCGCGATACAGCCAGGACTGTCGGCGTGTCGCTGTCAACAGTACAAAGAGTTCTCCGACGTTACGAAGAAACTGGTTCTAACCTACGCAGACCAGGAACGGGCAGAACTAGGTGTACCACAGCACGAGAAGACCGATACTTGGTGAACACCATGCTTCGAAATCGCTTTCTCACAGGAACTGAACTCACAAATCAGTTTCGACGCCTCGGAGGAAGTAACCCAAGTGCATGGACAGTAAGACGTCGGCTTGCTGAATCTAACTTAAAACCCCTTAGACCTGCAAACGGCCCTAAACTGGAGCGTGGCCATCGTATTTCAAGACTAAGATGTGCCCAGAACCACGTAAATTTTATCTTTTTTATTTTATCTTTATCTTATCTTATGTTCTCCGACGAATCAAAATTTATGCTCTACAAGCACGATGGAAGACACAGAGTGTATAGAAGACCAGGGGAAAGATTCAAGCAAGCATGCATCGAAGAAAAAGTAGCCTACGGTGGTGGGTCTGTACTTGTGTGGGCCGGAATTTCCTCTGAAAGTCGCACAGAGCTGGTGATCATAGAAAACGGCTCTTTAACTAGCGTAAGATATGTGGAAGAAATCCTCAACGAACACGTTGGTCCATTTATGGTCAATTTGGGTGAGGATGCTATATTTATGCATGACAATGCCCGACCTCATACAGGTAGGATTGTGAATGACTACCTTCAAGAGATGAACATTACTTGTATGGAGTGGCCAGCGCGCAGCCCGGATATCAACCCGATCGAGCATGCTTGGGACGAGCTAGGGAGATGCGTAAAACAACGAAACCCTCCCCCAATCACGCTTCCTGAGCTCAAAATTGCTCTCACAGAGGAATGGGAGAATATTGCCTAAAATCGTATAAGGAACTTGGTGTACAGCATGCCAAACCGCGTAAACGCAGTAATGGAAGCACGAGGAGGTAATACGAAGTATTGAAATTCAAGAAAATCGTCATAAAGTTCAAAAATTTCATGTTTCCTATTTTTGTTTTAAGGAGAGATCAGCAGTTTTTTTTCTTTATGTAATTTTGTGTAAATAAAATGTATGGTGACTCATATTTTTTTAACTTTCATTTAAGGAGTATTAAATTGTCTATTAAATACAATTTATTGCATTAACCTAGCATTCTTACTTTCCGAGATTTTTTGGATTCTTTGAGTGACCCGGATTCATTGCTCTCGAGTGTAGTTTATCCAGGGTCAGTTTTCGAGAAAAACGCGAAAACTCAGGTTCTCTCACATCACACGTCCTAAAAATATGGTTTTATTTTATTATTATTATTAATTCTGTTTATTTAAGTAATTTATTCGCTTAGCGAATATGCCTGTCCCGTTATACAATCACAAACTTAGCCCTTACTTTATCTAATAATATGACTATACCATTATATACAAGGCCTTAGCTGCTTCACACAGTGGCAACTTTGAACAAACTTTGATCTGGATTAAATATTCTATTAGTAAAGAAAGTCCCTTGTTTCACAAAGTTGGTAACTTGCATTAGGTCTCACAGCAGATGATACATGAAGAAACTTTTCAGTTTTATCATTTTGGCACCTACAGAGACGCACAAAATTTGATGTTGAAAGCTGCCAGCAAGACAAGACGTCCATATTTACCTATTTCTTCACACAAAAATCACTCCGGGGTCGATTTTGATATACAGCGTACCGAGAAACGTCTAAAAACTGCTAAAAACCCGCTTCCGCTCCCGCTGCGCTTGTCCATCGCAAGCGCACCCCATTGCGTGCGAGCTTAAAGATGATTATTAAGTAATGTGCAGTAACTGTGTAACAATACCTAATACGTGATGTGTTCTTTTGTGATTGTTGTGGTTGCAAAATCAAAAAAACTTGGCCCTCTTGAAAATCTGAAAGATGAACTTGGAACTTCACTTGCCATTTAACCTGCTTTTTGTTGTGCCATACATTTGTTACATCTAAATATAAAGAAATACAACCACATTTACAAACAGTCCAACTTTATAAAGTTTAGTTTATGTAAATTTTCATGAATAGAAAAGTTACTTTTGTCATGTGATGCAAATAAAAAATCTAAGAGGCATTGAATTAACCTACTTCTTTATTTTACAGGTACCTTACATTTCTGATATGACTTGCGATAAAATAAGTTTATCTGCATTACGAGGAAAAATCGTAAAAGTGTATTTTATGTCACGTGGTAGGTACCTACATAATATTGGAAAGCATTCGTGGATAAGATTAGCTAAGAGGGTTTTAGTGGATTGACTTGTTTTTATGGATCTGGAATTTGGGTGAGTTGGTTCACCTGACTACAACTCTTCGTACCTAGTTCCTACTGGTACTTAGATACATTTATTAATGACGACCTCGGTGACGCGGCGGGCGAAGGTCCGCCTGCGGCGCAGGAGGTTGCGGGTTCGATTCCCGCCTTGGGACTAATGTTTGTACGATCTACAAATATTTGTTCCGGGTGTTCTGGTCGTTTCTATGTATAATGATAAATATATATCTATGCTCTTCGGGTTTTCAAAAAACTATCTGGTCCGTCTGGACCGTCTGGTCGAAGCGACGCGTGACCCGACAGCTGGTGAACCGTATCTGGCACAGCGCATCAGCATTGCCATACAGCGTGGCAATGCAGCCAGCGTCTTGGGGACGCTTCCGACTGGTGTTGATATGGATCAGTTGAGCTATCTGTAGACTGTTTGCAATAGTCAGCAGTTAGCTCAATTGTTTCAATTGTAAATACTAGTATAATTTTCTTTGTGAATAAAGATGTCTGTTCTATGTAATGTATTATATTATGTATATCAGTCATCTAGTACCCATAACACAAGCTCAGCTTAGCTTAGGGCTAGATAATGCTGTCCAGCATTATTTATTTATTTTATTTATTAATGACTGGATCTTGCTGGTCCAATAATTCTGAATACTATTTTTCTGACGCGCAACATTTATGTCCGAGTGCTTTTGCATCGTTAATTTCACAACCAACCGCTAGATAGCTCCAAGGATAAACAACTTTTCAGAAATTGCAGCGAGTCTAAGTGCAGCTTCTAATGTCCGAGGACATTTATCACTACGCCCATTAGTGCAACTAGAAGACTATAAAGTTTGTGCCAAATAATACTAGATGAGATGACCAGTTTCAAGATACTAAGCGACCGCAATTTATTACATCACACTAATATTATAAATGCGAAAGTTTGGATGGATGGATGTTTGTTACCTCTTCACGCCAAAACTACTGATGGATCAGGCTGAAATTTTCCATACAGGTAATTCTAATCTTGGAATCAAACATAGGCTACTTTTTATCTAATAAATCAGTTCCCATGGGATAGAAATAACCTCAAAACGTTTCCATAGAAACAACGCGTGCGAAGCCGCGGGCATAAACTAGTAGCTAATAAATAACGGTAAGCTGAAGACAGGGTACTATAGGAGGATATATAAATATATAGAGGCCTCTGTCCAACGGTGGACTAGCATGCGATGCAGATGATGACGACAATGAAGACAAGACCACGTCCTGAAGGTCGATTTTATCTATATGTTTAGTTTTATTTCTTGTTTAAAGTCGCTAGAGGCTTGCAAAGTTGCAACTGATCAAGAAGAAAAGTTTTAAACAAAACACGGCTTGATACACCCTAGATTTCTACTTTTCTAGGGCGCATCATATAAGTTAGATTTGATACATGGTTATAAAAACAAGTTTTTGGTTTCCTATCCGTCTATCAAATGTAATCATAACAACTCTCCGAAATACATCATTATATCAAAAAGCCAAAGATTGTACTCTAGCAGCCTACGTTCTAGACTATACTCGTACATGCTCCTAGGCACAAACGCCAGCGATAGAATGCAGTCCATACTGAAAAAATCACCTTCCTTAAATCTAACCTATTTCAAGTACATTGATAAATACGGATAGCTTTATGTATGGCAGTGGCGCACCGGTTAATATTTGAACAGACAGCTCGCGGCGGCACGTGACCGTAGCACGGCATCTGTAACGTACTTACTGCGTATCTAAGACGCTGTGGATCTCCATCCAGATACACGGGAAAGCTTTTGCAGTTAGATTGGTTCGGGCTTTCAGGCGGACGTAGAATATTAATAGTCTGCGCTTAATATATCTTCTGATATAGGTACAATCAGCTGCACAGACATGTATACACTTCCAAGGTTTAACTTTTATTTTACTCGGAACTTTTTAAATAAGAGGACATGCACACGTTTTTCGTACAAAGTAGTCATCGTACTTCGTCAGAATGCGGTACATAAATTATCACATTAGATTTCCATTAAATATAGAAACAATATAATTATAGAAATATGTACAGTCGGCTGCAAAAATATGTATACACTCCCAAGTTTTCAATTTGCGACCCGCGACTTTCCTCTCTCTAAGGGAATGCGCTAACTACGCCACTAAGTCGACCACTGACCTATCGAAAATTTTATATCTTATCTTATTTAAATGGGTTTTCACAATGGTAACGCGTTGTTCAGTTGTGTAGCGCTCCATTTTTAATAATCGGAACAATCGTTAATTCCACCTGTCAAATTTCAGAGCTCCAACCCGCAAAGAAAAACAATGGCGTCAAAATCAAATTGTGCACTCTTATTGAGACAACCGTTATAATAATAATCACTTCGCTCCAACCTTCTTACTTTGAATCTCACAAAAACTAAGCTCATCCCTTTCTCTCTCAAACAGATAAGTGCACTCTCCTCTACTCTTCCCGTTCGTGCGCACTCTTGTACGGATGGTACTTTAGTTGAGTCATGCCCCTGCCCTACAATTGAACAAACGTCCTGCATTAAATACCTGGGCATCATGATCGATAGCAACTTGGCCTGGAAATCTCAAATAGAAAATATATCCTCACGCTTGAGAAAACTACTCTACGTCTTTAAAAAAATCAGATCAGCACTAGACCAAACCACAATGAAAATGGTACACTCTGGCTCAATCTGTTGCTTCCTACTGCATAACTGCTTGGGGCGGTGCTGCAAAAACGATCATTCTCAAAGCAGAAAGATCCCAAAGAGCTGTTCTTAAAGTTATGATAAAAAAACCCATCCTATTCCCTACTTCCGAACTCTACTCTACCTGTAAAGTCCTATCCATTCGCCAACTTTTCATCTTGCACACTATAAACCGCAAACATTCCATGTTATCTTTTGATGCCGACTTAATCAACACCAAGCGTAGACATGACAAGGTTTGCAAAATCGAGCAATGTCGTACACAATGTGCTGAGCGCCACTTTCACTATATGAGTTCAAGACTATATAACCGCCTAAACAAAGAACTTGATATTTACCCTATTACCCGCTTCAAGTGTAAAAACAAATGTCTCGAATGGCTTCGGACACTGACATATGAAGAGACGGAGGCTCTACTAAAAGTTGTAAAATAAATGCAACACAAAACACAAAAACACTTACCTACTCTTACTCACACCCGGCTGCTCTGTTGCCCGGACTCTTAAGAGACCAGTGTCCTCGTGAGCACCAATCTACACAAATTTACACACACACACACAGCCTCACACACACCCACCCACACACACACACACACCCACCCACACACACACATAGACTCACCCTCTCTCTCACACACACACACACTCATACAAACACTTAAACTCATACCCATGTACTCACCATTAATTACACTGGCTCTAGATTAATTAGTTTATGCTAAGATTAGATTTTAAATAGATTTTAAATATTATCAATAGTATTCTTCTTTGTAAGTCTTCGTTTATGGTACTTTAAACTCTAGAAATTAGTACTGGTTTGTGAGGGGGGCGTTGTCATTCTGCGACACAGTGTTACACTTCTGCAGATGACATCGTTTCTCAAAACTATTTCTGTTCCCTTGTTTCTATGCCAATAAACGATTTTTACTTTACTTTTTACTTTTACTTTACTAATATTATAAATGCGAAAGTTTGGATGGATGTATGGATGCATGCAATAGATGGATAGATGTTTATTAATTCTTCACGCCAAAACTGCTGAACGGATCGGACTGAAATTTTGCAAACAGATAATTATAGGCCTAGAATAAAACATAAGCAGTTTTTATCCCATAAATCAGTTCCCATGGGATAGGAATCACCTTTAAGCTTTTACATAGAAACAACGCGTGCGAAGCGGCGCCAGCAGCTAGTCACACTAATATTATAAATGCGAAAGTTTGGATGGATGTATAAATGGATGGATGTTTGTTACTTCTTCTCGCCAAAACTACTGAATGGATCGGGCTGAAATTTTTCAAGCAGATAATTCTAAGCCTGGAATAAAACATAGGCTACTTTTTATCCCATGAATCAGTTCCCGTGGAATAGAAATCACCTTTAAACATTTTCATAGAAACAAAGCGTGCGAAGCATCAGGCAGAAGCTAGTCTATACTTCTATACTATATATAATAATATTATAAAGAGGAAAGGTTTGATTTTTTGTTTGTTTGTATGAATTGAATAGGCTCCGAAACTACTGGACCGATTTGAAAAATTCTTTCACCGTTAGGAAGCTTACTTTTCAGGGAGTGACATAGGCTATATTTTATCCCGGAATTCCCACGGGAACGGGAACTACGCGGGTGAAACCGCGAGGCGATCGTCTAGTATATTATAAAGAGGAAAGATTTGTATGTTTGTAACAAATAATCTGAAAAACTACTGGGCCGATTTCAAAAATTCTTTCACCATTAGAATGCTACATAATTTTTAAGTAACATAGGTTATATTTATTACTTGAAAAAACTAGGGATCGTGGAAACGTGTTCTTGAGTGGAGACCACGACTCGGCAAACGTAGTGTAGGACGCCCTCCGGCCTGGTGGGATGACGATCTACGAAAGACTGCAGGCAGCTGGATGCGGCAAGCTGAAGACAGGGCGCTATGGCGCTAATTAGAGGAGGCCTATGTCCAGCAGTGGACTAATATAGGCTGATGATGATGATTTGCTAATTGGATTGGAGATTTCGACTGCTATTATTGCTGTCAAATCAAATCAAATCAAATTTATTTATTGCATGAAATCTACCATACAATACATGATAAAAGAGTTGTTAAAATAATAAAATGGGGTGTCACAATCTATTCGGCCCTATTGGGCGTGTAATGTCTTAAAATTTACAATAACAGCTAATACAATTCGATCGGCTCTATAATTTATTCTTCTCAGTTTTTCTGCATAAATAACCGGCAATTTCGTTGGAATCCCAATCTTTGTTTTACAGTTATAATTACAAACGTTGTTGTGCCCCGCTCCGCATAACAATTAGTAAACGAGTCCAAGACACCAAGCATTTGCAAAGAAGGTACTGGTGTTCTACCCGCTTTTTAATAAATCACTTCACTTAATTTGTCACAGGTTCCTACATAACATAGTATGTTAAAATAACACATAATATGTGACAGCACATAAATTGACACTGTTTTTATTATTTCAATAAAAAGAAATAGACTGCAATGTTTTATGTGCTATAAAATTACATGCCTACCTAGCTAAGTTTATTTTTCACACAACTTCTTTCCAGAAATGTCTTCGGGTGTCCACTACTCCTACTCCATACCAGGCGTATTATTGTTTCCCAAAATTTTACTCTGCGTGAAATGAAATGTACGTTGTGATTAATTGTCCCGGCGTAAATAAAACGAGCAAATAACTCGTAAAGTAGCACGTGCGAGTTTATATCCCAAACGATGCGTATCTTGCCAAATTTTTAACTCTACGAAATGTAGAGGTGGCATTTATACATTTCGCCGTAATAGCTTCTGTAAGCTGGCATATTTTTGGAGATTATGACTTTATTCCTTTTCCAAGAGACAATCTATCTCCAAGCTTAATGTAACAAGTCCTACCTACTTTCGCATGGATACCTACTGGATGCCCCGTTTTAATCTACTATAGTTCATAGTTTTAATTTTATACAACAACATTATATATAAGTAGGTACTTGGGACGCTTCCGACTGGTGTTGATATGGATCAGTTGAGCTATCTGTAGACTGTTTGCAACAGTCGGCAGTTAGCTCAATTGTTTCAATTGTAAATACTAGTATAATTTTCTTTGTGAATAAATGTACAATTCATTTTTAGTAGGTACTTACAAAAAATATTCGATTTCGTCTTAGCATTAGCAGCGTCGTCTAAGCATTATGCCCGTTTAGAGGTCGGTGGCTTATACACTATACACAAATATTCTCAATCTAGAGACAGAGTCCCACTTCATATACCACACCCAATTTTCCTAATCTCACATAATACTCCGAATACTGCATCAAAACTTTGTTATTACTTTGACTGAGTTTTAAAATTATCCGTCCAATTCCAATTTATCTACATAAGCCATCGTTTGGCAAGTGTTGGTGAGTAACTCTTTATTGTCCGGAATAAAGAGGATATAGTAGAGAACTGACCCGCGGAGGAGTGATGGCCGGTGATTTGGCTATTGGGAGGTTTAATTCGTTTTCTAGGTATACAATACATCGAGTGTCCGTCACATGTGCATATTACATTACAGTATTTCGCCCTTGTTTTACTTACAGGGTGCGTAGAGAACGCCTTTCTTCCTGATTTTGCTCGTTTCCGAACTTAGTATCGAATCATTTAATATCTGTACTAAGACCCGCTGTTGTTGAGGATGCGATGGCATGTCGCGCGACACAGCTTGAGAGCGCACATTCCATTACTTGTGGAGGTGACTTGAACCAGCCGATGTGTCGAAGAATCTTTAAGGTCATAAGCTTTGCGCACATCAATCCAACGCCACTACCGCACATCACAAAAAATGTGCATTGCACATGTAAATATGGGCATAGACTATAGAAACATTTACAGGGACCAAATGGCTTCTCACGTAAACATTATTAATATTTCTTTTGCCTGGGTACAGTAACAGTACGCAATGAATAAATAATCTCCTTGCTGAATTTTCCTTTTTGACCTAATAAACCTTTTTTGAAGAATCCTTTTATTGTTTTAGAGTTCATCTAAAAAGGTGTTCTAACATTTGAAGGGCGGGCTTCCATAACCAGTTGCGAATTTCTTTGTAAGTTATATTATCTTAAGACAAAATCAAACTCCACCAATTCATGTTCCAAAGTCCTTAAAAGTTGAACAAGTAACCCGCAGAACAACCGAGAGTAAATCTGACGGTCACAAACTTTCAGGTCGATTTACAGCACGACGGGCCTGCGAGCGAAGCCGCGGACAAGAGTTATGTGACAATGTTTACAAAATGCATGTAGCAAAACATAATATTTAAAAGTTGTGAGGAGGGTGCAGTTTACTTTGGTTCTGGCGGAGATTTAAATTACTGGGTGCGGGTGTTATTGTATTTGATTAGGGTGAAAATGCCTGAAAGGTTGAAAAAGGAAATCTCCGAATTTGCGCATGGTCTGACTTTATAATTTAAGATTGATTGTAATAGATATATTTTTTGGCGATTATTGTAGTTGTTACATTTTGGGAGATGCATGTTCAGCAGTGGACCTAAGTGTCCTAATGGAAAGAGGTAAGTACATTTTTGTACAGGTTCAACTCGAGGACAACTTGTGAGTAAAAAAATTATTTATCATAATATTGTTTTATGTTCCGTCTCCATGTTGGCGGAGGCTCGCGGAGCTATGAGGAGCCTGCATACAAGCTTTAGGATTAATTTGCGATGGCTCGGCCAACATGGATGACTAAGCCCATTACATTTCCATTCATCATCATCATCATTAGCCTATATTAGTCCACTGCTGGACATAGGCCTCCCCTAATGTCTTCAACTTGCAGCATCCAGCATCTGCCTGCTCCATTCTTTCACAGGTCGTCATCCCACCTTGCCGGGGGGCGTCCTATACTACGTTTGCCGAGTCGTGGTTTCCACTCATGACCACGTTTCCCCCAGCGGTTATCGGTTCTACGCGAGATATGGCCGGCCCACTGCCACTTCAGTATCAGTTCAGTATATAGCTAATTATTTGAGCTTTGTCGATAACTTTGGTTCTCTGTTGGTATATATTCGTTACGAATCCTATCCTTCAGAGAGACTCCGAGCATAGCCCTTTCCATAGCTCGCTGAGCGACTTTGAACTGGCGGACCAGCCCTACCGTGAGTGTCCACGTCTCAGCTCCGTAGGTCATGACGAGTAGGACGCACTGATTGAAAACTTTCGTTTTCAAGCATTGCGGTATGGATGACGAGTAGACTCGACGTAGTTTCCCAAACGCTGCCCAGTCTAGCTGGATCCTTCTCTTGGCCTCCTCCTCAAAATTGTTTTTACCTAACTGCAGAATCTGCCCGAGGTAAGAGTAGTCGTTTCCATTACATCTTCTTAATCGCACCATTTTTTTTAGTCTCCGCTTTGATGGAAAATTACCTGTTCCTAGTTCACAGAATAATACAATGTCAGTTATAGTTAATCAGATCTGGGTCAAACCTGTTGTTAACGAATCCCTCCAGTCTCCCAAACACTCTTCAATGTTATCTACAAGCTACAAAACCCAAACCTAAACATAATTACTGTGTTTATTTTCAAACAAGTGGGGATCCGGTTGCTAACAGCGAGTAATGATCGATATCCGGTTACCCGGTTAACCGGCAATGGCGTAACTCGATAAAAGATATCCCGGAACGACGACGATTCACAACCGTCCGGGTCTCGCGGCAGACCCTCCATTTATACCTTCCGTAGAAATGGAGGTCAGGTCGTAATCAGTAGAAAGTCTTATACAATCGAAACTGGCTATCATTAATTTATTGTATGCAAACCTTGCGTGAAAAATAGCGAAGTGGAAAGAAAAAAAAAACGATATTTCAGATTGCAGAAAACGGAAATCAACGCGGAGAAAATCATACAAATACTTTTTTTGGATTTAACTCACAAGCAAAAAAATAAAAATTGCTAGAAAATATATGAACTTAAATGAATTCAATGTTAATGATTCAATAATAATAAAAAAGACTTTTAGGTAATGATTTTACACACTGAAATTTTTATGTTCAGTCGTTTGTCTCAAAAAAAAAACATTACCGTCAGTTTAAGTTGTAAAAAACACTCGAAGCTCACCTGTTCGAGATCGTCCTTACAGAGTGGCCACTGTTCACACTCTCGATGATTTTGAATGAGGTGATCGTACGAGGAGATGAGATGCAGGTATGGACTCCAGGGGTATTCCATGCCTAGTGATTAAAATAATAAAATGGTTGGTGAAAAAATGAGTAACGGGCAAAGGGGACTGTACTACGTCATACCGGCAGTCGAAATACCGGAGAACGGTATATCGAAAGTACACGAAACCGCAGATCGAAATACCGAAAGCACATGAGGCCGCATAACGGGATACCGAAATCACACAACATATCTTTCGGTCTTTTGGCTTTTACTCGATTTATTTTGATGATTACTTATGCATTATCATGTGTTTTCCGACTTAGCCAAGATACTTTTCTCACTGGTTAATATTTTATTTTATTGCGGGTTCCACAAAACCTGTTGATATTTACCCCGTGGTCTGTATACCCTTCATAGCCCATCAGGTACTGCTCTGTCGGCTCTCTGTTTTACTGTTTTGTGGGCTTAATAAATTTAATTGTAATTTATTAGCCCATGTTCGTCCACCGCTGGAAATAGCTCACGCATTTTCAGCTTCCTCCAGCCTTTCGCAGATCGTCATACCACCTGGCAATCTCATTCTATTCAATTCTTCTTCATCGGTAGTTGATGTTTTACTTTGTCCAGGGAAATATGTCCCTTGCAACATCTAACATTGAATAACCAATCTTAGCACCTCCAACGTCGCGTGGCATTGTGGTCGCCAGCTTGGTGGTGCCATAAATAAGGCGCTATCAGGTGCCATTGACCCGGCCCTGTGTTGCGGTCGGTCGGGGCTGGGAAAACAGAGATTATGTCATTTTGTTTACGTGTTGTCTAGTCAAGTCTAGCGAATATACGAAAAGGCCAGCGGTAAGTGGAAAGAATATAAGATTTAAGATGAAATTTCAGCGGGTAAATCATAAATCAATATTTATTGTTATTTTTAGTGAATTTTTGTTATTGTATTGCATAGAAATAACAAAAATCCGCTATGGCGCTCATTAGGGGAGGCTTATGTCTAATATAGACATGCCTAGACCAAAGTTCAAGCTCCTGCATATGTACAAATCTAGACCCTACAGATAACATAAAATATCTCGGCATAACCCTCGACAATAACATAACGTGGGTGAGCCAGATTAAACATCTTTCGGGGCGTACGAGAAAGCTCATATGTGTTTTTAAGCAGCTCCGATACCTTCTTTCTTTTAAGTTGTTAATTAGTGTGTACCAATGTCTGGCACAATCAATACTGACCTACTGTAATTCCATCTGGGGAGTTGCTGTTTCAACCCACCTAATTAAACTAGAAAGAGCGCAGCGAGCGCTCTTAAAAGTAATGACCTATAAGCCTAAACTATACCCTACAGAGTTGGTCTACAAAAATTGCTCTGTCCTAAGCATAAGGCAGCTCTTTATCAAGGCAGTGATAAGCAAACAACATCACCTTGTGAGTGAAGAAATCATGCAAAAACTTAAAAAGCAACGTCGAAAAGACAAAATATTTAAGACCATTGGTACGCGAACAAAACTAGGGGAACGACGCCTATCGGTTATAGGACCCTGGTTGTACAACCGTGTCAGTAAAGACATACCAATAGCAAACCTAAATTACAATCAACTTAAAAAAACTATCACGAGTTACCTGCTAAACCTTAACTACACGGAAACGGAAAACCTACTGAAGGTAATGAAATGAATCATAGTATAAATAATATTAATACAAACAAACTGTACCACTACCACATAAGAACTACATAGTACTTTACTACATACACTAATGTCTCTGTCCCGTGGCTGGTGCCTCCCGTTGCCCAGGCCCTCATGAGCCTGGTGTCCTCGGGTGACCAATCACGGACATTGCAATATCCTTAATTATTGTTACATTCATTCATATTATTTTATTCTAGTGCAATTTTCTTTGTGAAAAGAGGCTTCTGCCATTTATTAATATCAAGTTTTATATATTATAATGTTATTTGAATACATCATGGGAGGGGTGTAGCTCCTGGCAACCATTATAACTACTGTTACTAAATATTATACCCACTTACCACTTAGCTTAAAGTAATGTATAACATTCTCATAATGTTTTTCATTATTCATATTAGCACATAAATATTAAAAGTATTGGGATGTGTAGGTACTTAACTGGCATCCATTCTAAATATTGTTACTAAACATTGCACATAATTACTACCTACATGTTTAGAATAGTGGATCACATTATTATTATTCATATTACTTAACACATAACTTAGATATAAGAAGTATTGCGAAGTGTACTTAAAAATGTAACTAAAGCAGGGCCTCACTCATAGTCTCAGTTAATTAGAGTCCGGCAGTTAATCCCTGTGACCCCATAATACAGGTCATCCTGACCTAGTTTGGGGAACAGAGTCTAACTTAAGGTACCTACTTATCTCTGACATTAGGCTAGACAAACTATCCGACTACATTTAAGTAAATGTACCTATGTAAACACCACTTACTGAAAATAAAGATTATTATTATTATTATTATAGGCTGATTATCATGATGATGATGAAAAAAAATCCTTGTACCTCAGTGCACCACTGTTGCACACATTATCGTTATGGCTGCTTTATCGTTGCGAGCAGTCAGTGGGCACAATTCGTAATAGTAAGAGTTTAGAGATTTTCATTTAAGGTCAAAGTTATACTTTATAACTGCGGCTACCATTATAACAATGTTATACGTCACTGCATATTCCGTATCTGTGTTGGATAAAAAACCCCTTCCTAACCAATACCCCGCTGTTATCGTGGCCACAAAGCATTTCAAGACAGCTCATTTAATAACGCTGTTATTACAAATAACATTGTATAAAGTACGTCTGGACGCCGCAAAATATACTTTAAGTGTTAGTGGGCTTAAGGAATCAAATAAATCGTGGTTTCTGTGCAAATAAGTTTCAAAATGGTATGACTCGTGCACGTAGTGTTAGTGCGCGAATAGATAAACAACTCTGTGTCGCGAACATTAAAAATCAAGATTTTACCAACAATGAAAATTACAATCAAATAATAGAAACGAATAATATAATAAATGAACTAAATGAATGAACATCGATTAATGTTGCTGATATTTAATAAAAGTCAAATTACTTAATTTATTATTTATGCTATTATAACAACGAACCCAGCTTTTAATCACATTAATTTAATCGTCTGAAACTCACATGTACTAAAATACATCTCGTAATGTGAAATATTGGATCGAGATAATTATCGTTTTTAAATGAATTGTTGTAAACTCGCAAATAAGTTCATTTGTATGGCTTTAAGCTTGGCTTGTAGCATGACTAAGTTTTAACAGACTATATAGATTCCTACTGCCCGCGGCTGCGCATCGAATGTAGTCGATCTCTCTGGGAACCCTCCACATGTGAAATGAGCTATATTAAAATCCCTCTTGCCTATATACATACATTACAAAAGGTCATAGTAACCCTTTGTAATGTGTAAAGGCTTCATTAAAGGCTCATTATCCGTGCCGCGTAGCCCACGTCTCCCCTACGGCTGTAAATAACGAAGTTGATTAAGAAAACAAACGGAATGCACACATAACAATACGTATCACAAATTGGACGGATTTGGATAATTGCCGGAATAAATCTGAGGGGATTCTGGCGTATTTACGAATATTGAACTTAGGGAAGCCTTGACAGAGCGGACTGAAAAAGTGTATAGCTCTGGGAAGGAACTCTAAGGGGAAAGTATGTAAAAATGTTTGCTACCCCAAAACGCCAAAACTTGTTATTAGACAGGATGAAAAGTTGTTAGCTACTTTTTGACCGATCCGTCTAATGAAGAATTATAGTTACTGGATCATACCTTACATGATAGACTAGTTGTCTGGGAATATTATTTTCTAACTTTGAAGATAGATACGAGTAGGTACTTATCCAGTAAAAAATTACTATGAAGCCAGGGAGAAAATCTTATAAAAAACTATTTGTCCAGAAAAGCTTGATATCATCAAAAAAACTACCTGCATTTAGCTTTAATCAACAACAAGTCACGCTCACAAAATATCATCGCCCAAGGCCCTATAAATGAAAATATTTTCGCCATAAGACAGAAAAACATGTTGAAGTCAATAACAATGTCTGAAATTAAGCTATAACAGCTCGGTCCCGCTTTGTTTTACTTGTTTCGTCGCAATGCCCTTCCTTATTTCCGCTATGACACTAAAGCCGGGTGCTACTGCGAAACACAGCGTTACTATCATTTCGCTACTTAAGGCGAATAGTAGGGTGGATAGTGGCGCCACTACATATTTAATTTTATAATTACGTTATACAAAGGAATTATCAAAAAATCGGACCGCGCGTAGACGATATCTATCATAAGCTTTTTTTAAATGTATCTTTAATAGTTTGTATAACGTAATTATAAAATTAAATATGTAGTGGCGCCACTATCCACCCTACTATTCGCCTTAAGAAGCAGGTGTCATTCCATCCGGTGACACCGGTACTTTTAAAATCTTTTCGTAGCCCGGTGTAACTTTATCTAGCTAGCACATTCGGATAAATTATCGAACCAAGCCTAATCTAAGCGTACCTTTAATTCGGCTCGTTTTGCGTGGAATTTAGTGTTTTTGTATTAAAAATACAATAAAATTTGACAATGGTAATATCGACAGTGATCAGCAATGTATGGCATATACCAAACTCTCTAGCGATCTGAGCTACTAGTAATAGTTGAAGGGTGCTCTGCTCTGCATTTCTGAGTACCTCCTTCAACTTTTACCCCTCAATAAAGATGTTACTGGCCCTGTATATTATGATTGCGTCACAACGTGCTCTGCGTCAATTGCTTTGACTACTCCCGAATCTATTTTATAGATGAAGTTGATCTAATGCCAATTCGGTCGTAATTGAATTTTAAAATACCTATCGTACGGTCGTATCTAATTTTTTTTTTTGTATAGTTATGTATTAGAAAATTGTCCAAAACTACTATTTTTATCGAGCAATAAAGTCTTGAATACTGAAACGAGTTGATTTTGCTTAGATAATAAAACGTCAAGTGCGAGTCGGACTCGCGCACTAAGGGTTCCGTTTAATTGTAAGACCTTGTTTCTTGCCAAATATCGTGTTTCTAGGTCATGATGAAGTAAGTATAGGTACCCTGTATATTTTGGTCGAGGGAGAGAATAAAAAATTTTTTTTTTTGTGAATAAGCCACAAATTCACTGTTTTGGGATTTTCACTTGTGCTTTAAGACCCCGCTTCTTGCCAAATTTTATGATTCTAAGTCACTGGGAAGTACCCTATAGGTTTTGGTCTATAGCAAGAATTAAAAGTTTTTTTTTTTGCTGAATAAACTACAAATTGACCGTTTTAGTATTTTTTCCTTTTCTTGTGCTATAAGAACTTGCATCTTGCCAAATTTTATGATTCTAGGTCTACGGCACGTACTCTATAGGTTTTGGTCCATGGCGAGCATTAAAAGTAATTTTTTTAGTGAATAAATTACAAATTTGAATTTTTTCGGATTTTTTTCTTTAATTGTGCTATAAGACCATGCTGCTCACCAAATTTCATGATTCTAGGTCTACGAGAAGTACCCTATAGGTTTGTGTGCATGACGTGATTCCCTTGGAAATTTCAAAATATTCAGACATAAACGGCTGTAACTTTTGAGTGCGTTCACATAGACGTTTAATTTATATCACGGCTTCAAGAAGTTACGGACTTGATTATTTGACGTTAATTTCAACTCAATACGTCCACGCATTCCTGACAAAAGAGGGTTGACAGACGGACAGACAGACAGACAGACAGACGGACAACAAAGTGATCCTATAAGGGTTCCTTTTTTCCTTTTGAGGTACGGAACCCTAAAAAGAATCAGAAACTTCGGTTTCAGTTTTTTGAATATACCACCTGGTACGTAATGGTTTCCATGGCAACGGGGATAAACGGTTTCATCTGCAATTAATTATTTAGCTTAGTTTTAGATATAATTTAGTTTTAAGTAAGTATTAGTTAGTTTTTTAAAATACAGGACTGACATAGTCACCAGCTTCAAAAATCGACTCAATAAATGGTTACATTGTACATTGTTTTTCGTAGCGTAGATATATGTTTTAATTTTAAGCAGACAACACATTTTTAAATATTTTTAATCATGATTATTATTTAAGTAGGTAGGTCTATTAATATTTACACGCCAGTCCAAACTACTGGTAGTATTGCATTGATACCACTGATACAACAACAGCATTGTAATATTTGACATGTTTTCTGAGATTAAACGATTCTATTCCATTCTATTCCAATGACTCAAAGTCCTCCAAAGTCTAAATAAATATGAATTAAAAAATAATTATGATTCATCAAACTAAATTAGACTCGAATTATAAATAAAGTCGTAACTGGAAAAATTAGATCGCGCTTTCGAACTGTTCCACGCTTAAAGTCTTTTTACTTATCACAATTTTTTGCAAGTGACTTACTTATTGAATACTATTTACTGGAATTGGAAGACGATTTATAGTTCTTCAAAACACGCCAAATATAATTCTATATTTTGCACGTCCACACAAAATAAATAGGCTCCGACATACCTAGATCAATCGATATATTTGTCGTTCGTCTGCCTATGCAGAAGCACCTTGTACTTTATCTCACAACAGTCACTAACGAGCTTTTGATATGACTGTGAAACTTAAATTGCTTGTAATTATAATCAGTTTTAGTTTAAGATATATTTCGAACATGCATTCTAATTATTCAAATGATTGACAATAACATTTCTGCTGACAGTTTGCCAGACATTTTACAGGGTGTCCCGAAACTCAACGTCAAGCCGAAAACGGAGGACAGGTTGGCTCAAGACGACCCAGAAAAACTACAAAATCATGGGTCTATCTTTAATGGTTTGCGAGTTATGGGCTTTTTACTGAAAATCATAAATTCTTTGTCCGGCTTTAAACTGTTTGATGCTCTAAGATGTCAATATTTTGTGATTTTTATTTTTGTATTACAAACTCCTATACCAAAACATTCATTTAATGAAGTGCAAAATTTAAACTTATAGACCACAGTTTTAAAAAAAATATTTTTTGGTGCGGTTATTGCAGCAATGATTTTCAATCTTTTTGACTCGTCATACTGAAACAAAATCCACCACGATAGACCGGCTGTTGATGTTCTGTTAATATGGCGCAGTTTTCGTTTTTTCAGTAATTTCAGAGTGATAAGTACTTACACTGCTATATTATGTCAAGCTACAGAAGAAATATGGAATGTTATAAGATTGACAAATACGTCTAAAATGTTCATAAATGCGTAAAATTCCATCCGGACGCACACACTAATTGTCAAGTCTCCCCCCTACCGCAATATATTTCCTGTTGTCCGGAAAAGACGTCATTTTCTATTTTATTTTATGTCTCGCTATTAACTAAACTGCGGGCGATATCTGATGGAAAACGTTTTTGCTGCAAGCTATTTATTTTTTTATATATGAATAGAAGGATTTTTATGCAAATCTATATTACTACTGTTATTTCTGGTCTATGTAGTATAATATGGTAATCCGGATTATCGATCGTGTTCGGTAGTATTAGCGTTGTTAAGACCCAAACATGTTCACAAACTTTTGCCTGTATGGTATTAGTTGGAACCGATTCTACTGAAGTTTAGAAACTAAGGCCAGCTCTGAAATGTTTCAATATAAAATTACCGTCGAAGTCGAACATTTTTGCGATATTATTTGATTTCTTAAAATTAACGAGTTCACCAAAAATTATCCAAGGTTCTTATAAATTCATGGACATCGGGTGTTTAGATAAATTGCTTTCGTTTCACCCGAAACGTAGCAAACTGTTTTGAATGATTACTATTTAATTTCTGTTTGCGTTATTTTTTCTCAATCATTCAAAATGTAGATCCTTGTTACGATTCGTAGAAAATAATACTTATTTGAATATGTGAGTACAAATTCAAATTCAAATATTATTTTCTACGAATCTTATTTTTTATTGAGTAATAAATGTCACATAGATTTATGAGCTATTTCTAAATTTCTAAAAATAATGAGTAACAAGTTTTTTTTATTTGCAGTAACTTATAAATTTTAATTATTTATCGAGGATTTGTTAGTAAGTACCAATTTTAATTATATTTAACTTGTAAATGTTTTTACCAATAAATTGACTATCTGACCTCTAGTGTGGCGCAGCGGGCGAAGGTCCGCCTGCAATGCAGGAGGTTGCGGGTTCGATTCCCGCCTTGGGACAAATGTTTGTACGTCTGCAGACATTTGTCCAGGGCGTTCTGGATGTTTTCTATGTATAATAAAAAAAAAAAAAAATTTATGTAGTGTATTGTATTCAGTATATCAGGTATCTACTATCTAGTACACATAACACAAGCTCTGCTAAGCTTGGGGTTAGATAATGCTGTGGGAATTGTCCAGCATTATTATTATTGAACCCAAAACACGTAGAAAAGCTTGATCCTTACAACCATAAAATATTTAAAGGCCTTTAAAAAGTTCTAGTTCAGCAAACCCTTTTGGAAGAGGTAAGATGATGCAGACTTGACATCCAGTAAGCCTCAGCAAGGACTTGACTCGTCAACATGTGACTGACACATTCATGAGAGTTAGATATTCTTTTTGTGCCTCGATGCATGGCACAAACACACAGCTACAAATAAATATAAGGACAATGTACCGTCTGATAGCGCATTACATTACCCATTTCACCGAGACACGCATTACATGGGAAGGAGCGCAACTGGGATCCCCTTCCTTATCTTTGAGATTAAAGGCCTGCTGAGCTGCCTCCTTACGCAGGCTAGAAAGGTATAGCTTTGTTAGTTCGTGCTTGCTTTTATAGCTCGGTTATTTAACCGAGCTATAAAAACAAACCTGTTTTAAATTATAAGACAATCGTGCCGATATGAAATTAAGCTGGCACGATTGTCTTTTATTTTTAGGGTTTCGTACCTCAAAAGTAAAAAGGAACCCATATAGAATCACTTTGTTGCCCGTCCGTCTGTCTATCTGTCTGTCGGTCTGTCTGTAAGTCAATGCACTCAAAAATTACAACTGTTTATGTCTGGATATTTTGAAATTTCCAAGGAAATCATATGGACACAAAACCTATAGGGTACTTCCCGTTGACGTAGAATCATAAAATTTGGGAAGAAGCAATGTCTTAACAGCACAACTAAAGAGAAACATCCGAAAACTATAAATTTGTAATTTATTGACTAAAAAAATTACTTTTAATGCTCGCCGTGAACCAAAACCTATAGGGTACTTCCCGTAGACCTAGAATTATAAAATTTGGCGAGAAGCAAGGTCTTATAGCACAAGTAAAGGGAAAAATCTAAAAACAGTAACTTTGTAGTTTATTCACAAAAAAAATACTTTTGACTCTCGCAATGGACAAAAACCTATAGGGTACATCCCGTTGACGTAGAATCATATGGCAAGAAGCAAGGTTTATAGCACAAGTAAAGAAAAAAATTCAAAAACAGTAAATGTATGGTTTCTTTACAAAAAAGACAAAAACCTATAGGGTACATCCCGTTGAAGTAGAATCATATGGCAAGAAGCAAGGTCTTATAGCGTATTTAAAGAAAAAATCCAGAAACCGTAAATTGGTAGTTTATTCATAAAATAAAAATATATTTTTATTTCTTGCCATGGAGGCATGGACCAAAACCTACACCTACCTACTTCCCGTTGACCTAGAATCATGATAATTTGGCAAGACACAAGGTCTTACGGAACCCTTGGTGCGCGAATGCAAGTCAACTTGACGTTTTATTTACATTGAACTGACTACGCTGTCTTTGAAATCGTGGGTAGCCAAAACACCACACTAACACTAACACTAACAAAAAACAAAAGACGATCGGATCAGCTTAAAATAACCGAGTGGAGCTCGGAGAAGGATCAACATAAGCCAAATCAAATCTTATTCTATCAGCATCATCCTTGACCCGACACCTGCGTGTGGTATTGTGTACCTATATGTGACCACATTACATTCAATCCATCCACTTCTTACACGTGTAATTACAAACGACTTCCGTAATGTAAACTGCTGCGAGGCACGCAAGCCGTGGAGCGAGCACGTAGGTACTCCATAAAATATGTTTATTGTAAGTCTAGCATCTGCCGGATGTCGGTTCACTCAGAAGGAGACCAATGCGCTGTTAGTCTAGGAAATAAGCCAAACTTGAGAGAAAACCAAGTGAAATGGATTGTGCAACATAAAACTGCCATTATAAAATTTGCTAATAATAATATATTGATTTTTGTTGGATATTGTTTAACGCATTTAAGTGCGACCCGCCGCTCAGCAAACTCTCTAATATTTAAGAACAAAGAACGTTAGGGCTCTAGAAAAATAAATCAAAACATTAATATTTGTCATGTGTTTCTAATAAAAAGAAAAATGTGGGGACGACAAAATTTAATTTTTGAGTTAAGCTATGATAGCGCTTCGATTTTATGCAGAAACAATAGAGTCATCAATCACCCATCACCTTCAAATAAAGTCGTACGTAATAAAATAGCTAGCATGTCCGTCGTGATGGCGTAGATTGAATTCCATTCGTCGTCGCGGGTGTCAGCAGATTACTGCGTTAAAATGTGAAGCTTTCTTTGTCGCGCCACTCCGGTGCAATAACGCTATTATTGAAAGCCATAATAGTGCACGACACCTTTGCTCCACGTTTTACAATTTATATATTCGGCTTCATACAAGTACACTATAACTTTATAGAGAACTTTAAAGACACCATTTTCAGTTGCAAAATTCGAGAAAAGATCTAGTGTAGGTACCAAATAATAATAATGGTTTGGCTGCATCACGAAATCTTATCAAAGTCATCAAACAAAGTACAAAGCAATAAAAATTAAAACACCGAAGAACCCCAGCTAAAACGTATCCAGTAAACGAATTATTTATTCTCCGAAATGTCCCGCCCGTGTACCGGTCCCGTACATTCCACATTCCGTGCATTTTTCAGGCGCAACACACGGTTTGAATGAAACCTTTTCTTTGCGTATCGTCACTGGTTGTCACAGATACAAAATATTGGACCACCAAGCAAGGCCGCACGCCAGACACACACTTAGCGCCAAATTTGGAACGCGACACATTTATAGCAGGCACACTATGGACAGATTACTAAAAATGTGTTCTTGGTAGGCGTGTTTGCGCGCAGATAATACGAGGTCGATAAATGTGTCGCGTTTCAAATGTGGCCACAATCGAACTTCTCATCCAATAAATTTAATGTTTCCCGATTTTGATAGAAAACTTTAACAACTCTTACGCGTTGTTGAAGAGTGGAGCGCGGTGAAATGTCACGACTAAATTTACCGCCAAATTTGGCAGCTGTCGCTTAACTAAGATGGCTGCTATACACTAACAAAGTTCGAGCGTCTCTGTTGAAAAACCCTTTATAAGACAACCAAAAACTGTCAATCAATTGCTTTGAAGAAGCTTCCCCTAACATAGGATGACATTCCCGATAAAGTACATATACAGTAACTTTTTATCCTGCGATAAAATATTCATCTGCCATAAATATTTCCGGAATATAAACTTCTAGCGGCTGTAACCTCGATAAAAGTTGCCGCTATATCACCTGCAATGTATGTGCGGCAAGGAGAGGGCCTCTTCTGGACTTAGCTTTGGAAAATGACACCCCGTATTTGGTAGGTTGGCAAAAAGAGGGCAGATATCTTTGGCCCTTAAGGTAAGCCACCTGATGTAGATGGCTAGTCTTTCTTGTACATTTCGACCGGTACTAGGGTTTGGGTCCCGGTACGTCTCGTATCTCGAAGTCCCGGGACTTTTCTAATTTTAGTTGTCTCGAGTCCCGGGACATTCGGGTCAAGACTCGAGACGAGACAAGATTGTCGTGTTGTTATGTAATCACGTTTATTCAAATAATTGAAGGAGCCTAGAGCCATCTGTTGGTTTAATGAATAATTACTCGGTCTACTACGTAACTACTGAGTACAGAACACAACATACATACTCAAGATTCTAGAAAAAATAAACAAGAGCAACATTAGAAAAGGAGTTTCAGTAGTTTGAAGCAACCGGAAAACGTACAGAAAGTTTGAAACTACTATAAAAAGCCTTAAACACAATTAATCCGACATCTGTTAAAAATGAGAGAGTGTTCTACTTGTCCAGTGGCACTATTACAAAAATTAGAAACAGATTGTTGGACAAAGCTGTTGACGCTCTGATTTTTATAAGAGCCTATTTGATTAAATCAGCAAAGAAGTCTAATTCATGTGTTCGTTGATTATTTAAAAGACTGTTTTATAAACCTGTTTTATAATTTTATATAATTTAAGAAACAAATCTGTGATATTACCATTGTTGTCTGATTATGATCAATAATTAGATACTAGAACTACTAGATTATAGCAAAGTTATTAAGAATTAGTATGATTTTTTTATCTAAATTCGTTTTTTAACTATAAGATTTAACTGCTTAAAAGTGAATCTGTGTGTGATTAAAAGAAACAAACAAGCAATTATTAAGATCAGATAGATTCCTATTTTGTGCAAACAGAGTGGACTGTGGGGGCTATGTGTTATTTCTAGTCCAGTCCTGAACCGCCATGGCGCACGAATTTCGAGCTCTCACGTACCTCGAGCGGCCCCGTGGCGTTCTTATCTCTTTATGTTTTGTTTGTGTCGTGACCCTCCGTTTGTTTCCAGAGAGCAACACTGCGGACCAGAAATGTGTAGCAGTTCCCAGAACTTAATTTTTTGTGTTCAGTACCCAAAAGGGTGGTGGTTTTTGTTGCCCAAACTATTATGAGACGGTCTTTCCCAACTGAGGTTGGTAACGTGAAATGAACCTAGACCACGGTCTATGAAACAAACTGCTAAGCTTGTCTGCCAATACATTTAGCAAATTGTATGTTA
Source organism: Eupithecia subfuscata (assembly GCA_963564075.1). Taxonomy (NCBI): domain Eukaryota; kingdom Metazoa; phylum Arthropoda; class Insecta; order Lepidoptera; family Geometridae; genus Eupithecia; species Eupithecia subfuscata. The sequence continues at coordinate 863,808 of OY751102.1, forward strand.
TTACTACACGTTTCTGCGTTGCAGTAAAAATACGGTTAGGTAAAAACATGTTTGTATATTCGAATTTATGAATATGTGACTGTTATGCGAAGAAGAGATTATTGTATGTATCTACTTAGGCACGAAGATTGCCTACTAACGTATTATTTATTTAGGTACATAAAGGAATTCTCCAAAATAGGCCACTGAAATGTGAACCAAAATCCAACCCAACTTTAGTCTTTATAATACTTACAACGTTCAGTGTGATACCAGATTCTGCACTGGTTCCGGTATCTCATGAAATACCAGAACAATAATTCCAATCTTTTCCAAACATCATTCAAGATTTATTCAGCTGTTTTGAAGCCAAAAGTTAACAAACAGATAGGGAGATTCATTTTTACAGTAGCTTTTCGAGGTAGTTAGTACTTTGAAGTTTCCGATATGATAACCCAGTTGCTTGATGCATACTTTCTCGTGGAATTCTCTGACGAAATGTTTACATAAAACTTATTGTCACGCCGTAAAGTAGCTCGTAAAAACCGAATTGGTAGTAAACTTAGATGTTCGTTATACCTTAAAGAGGATGAGTGACGTCATTCCTTACACGGTAATAAAACTTAGTTGGCTGTTTTGAAGGGTATATTCCCTTACTTTATCTTAGACGCAGCTGAGCTAATGTAATAGAACACAGTCAGTAGCATTCGGGGTCAGAAATTATTATAATTATAACAGAGCTACTTGCATTAAGTCACTGAGAGCGTGTTTTATGGAACTTAAATAAGATTGTAATGTGATTCAATACAAAAAGTTGATGTTCGTTAATACAGGCCATAATGATAACAGTTGTCTAGATTTATTTCGTTATATTGTCAACAAACAAGGACTCTACTCTCGTCAAAATTAGTCAAAACTATCAAACGTTCATTGCCTTTGCGAAACGTAACTTCAGTGGCAAGTGTTTTCCGATCGGGATAAAGATAAACTGAAGTAAGAAAATGTATAAAAGTTGACGATAAGTCACAATTTTTTTTATTTCTTTTTTATTTATTTAAAGAACACAAACATCATTATAATTATATTTTAAGGTTTTTTTTATTATAGTGCGTAACCCCACACTAAGGGTAATTTCTAAGAAATCAAATAATATCGCAAAAATTTTCGACTTCGACGGGACTTGAACCCGCATCCTTCCTTCAGTACAGGAATGTGCTAACCAACTACACCACGAGGTCAAGTGACGTGGGAGTCGAAAATCTCTGCGAATTCCTACGGTCTCTAGCGCCGTTAGCTCCACCAACAGGGGAAACGTCCCATGTCACTTGACCTCGTGGTGTAGTTGGTTAGCACATTCCTGTAATGAAGGAAGGATGCGGGTTCAAGTCCCGTCGAAGTCGAAAATTTTTGCGATATTATTTGATTTATTATATTTTAAGTATGTCTATTACAATTTTTATAGTAATTATTCTAATACAAATGACAATTATTTTGTGTACATAACATATTTCTGGTACCTAGAGGGCGAGCGCATAGAAATAAAAATATTAAAAACTTAAAACTGAAGCAATTTATAATAAAAGATAGGTAAATACTCAACTTAAAGTTAAAAAAATGAAAATGAAATAAAAATAGAAAATTAAACAATAAGTATGTTCATTGATATTTAATGAGTAGTAAGTAAGGCACAAGGAGTCAACCCGTGTACGCTTTGAGTAACGCCCGCCCGTGCGCCGGCGCGGGACAAACGACCGCCTCGGGAAATCTATATAAGCCGCATTAGCGGCCTCCCCAGAGATACTCCAGTACCGCCATATTGTGAACTGAACATTCTATAAGATAACGCATATTTTTTGAGGTGAGTATACAATTATTTTTATTTGTTTATGCTACTAAGAAAGATAGTGAAATGTGTGGTATTTTTAAAACATATTTTCTTATTGACGACCTCTGTGGCGCAGCGGGCGAAGGTCTGCCTGCGACGCAGGAGGTTGCGGGTTCGATTCCCGCTTCGGGACAAATGTTTTGTACGATCTACAGACATTTGTCCAGGGCGTTCTGGATGCTTTCTATGTATAATAAAAAATATCTATCTAGTGTGATTACAATCGCACAAATCCACATATAAACATAAAGTTGCTATAGATAAAACCATAGAGGTGTCGGTGGTATGGCCTCAGCAACTTTAATCACCCTGTCCTTGTGCAAAAAGCCATCCCCTGAATAAGTAGTATTATTAAAGACTAGCTTCTGCCCGCGGCTTCGCATGCGTTGTTTCTATGGAAACGTTTAAAGGTGATTTCTATCCCACGGGAACCGATTTATGGGATAAAAAGTTATTTTCAGCCCGATCCATTTAGTAGTTTTGGCGTGAAGAAGTAACAAACATTCATCCATCTATACATCCATCCAAACTTTCGCATTTATAATATTAGTGTGATAATGGTCGGGACTGCACGAGTGCAGTATTTGCGACTCTGTCGGGACTCTGCAGCCGAGCCGGATACTCTTTAGCAGTCAAGTGGACGTGCAGAACGATGAGCGAAAGTTAGTAAACTTAGTAGTGTTGGAAAAACTGTTAAAATGTTATGTGTGTGCGTCAAGTATTATAATAAGGAACAGTGAACAGAACATTTAATGATTTTCCCCAATAACCCAGCGAATTTAACGTAAAATTGCTGAAGTGATTACCAATGTCGTCGACCACTTTGAGATTATGATTAAGCTAAGGTCTATTATAAAACTTGAATGGGCTTTATTTTCAAAGGACAGTGGAAGCAAAAGTGCGAATAGATTTTTGACAACTTTTAGCGGTAAATTCGAGCGTGTTGGCCTCAAAAAAATTTAAATACCTGCTCTGCTGTACCGAAAATACACAATGTAGCTGAAATAAAGTGATTTCCTACATTTTTATAGTTGATTGACATACATTTGTCTAAAGCACCTAGATGCAATGGAACTGGAACTTGCCTTTATCTCGATTAAGGAAGTTTATAGTCGAGTACGTAGTTAGCGAGCGTCATATTTAGATTCCAATGTGCAGCGCTGTGTGAGGGTGAGCGCCCGCCCACTAGAGCTTTCTACGGATTTTTCAGTCCCCAAAAATTAAGAATTTTGACCATCATATTTTTTACTTATTAGTTGTCTTTGCTATGGCCTAGCTTTTACTATGACGTATATGTTGCTACGGCGTAGATGCAGCTACGATAATAATAATAATCTTAAATAAATAATGCTGGACAATCCACACAACATCATCCAGCCCCAAGCTAAGCAGAGCTTGTGTTATGGGTACTAGATGACTGATATACTTATTATAATACATAACATAAATAGATATTTTTTATTATATATAGAAACGACCCATCGCGCCGGTCCTGATTACACCTGGCCCAGATTAGCACAAGATCGAGGTGAATGGCATAAACATAGAGAGGCCTATGCCCAGCAGTGGGTCGACAAGGGCTGATATGATGATGATGATGATGATAGAAACGACCAGAACACCTAGAACAAATATTTGTAGATCGTAACAATATTTTCAAATAAAATAAATAAATTGAATTGAATTGAATTCATATTTAAAATTTATAAAAGTTTGGAGACCTATACCCAGCAGTGGGTGAAGTCGGGTTGCGGATGATGATGATGATGATGAATTCATATTTACTTCGTATTAGCAAAGATTCGCGATCGATTGAATTGTTTGTTAAATGCATATGAAGCATACCTTAGCAGTCTTCTTCTGTTAGTCAGTCTCAGAATATTACACGTTACAAATATGTTTAAGAGACATCTTACATAGAAAGTGCAAATAAATGCATTATATCCAAAACCCTCCACCAGCTGCCCCGTGGTGGGCGCTGTCCTTATTAAATCTCAGACATCAGCAGCAGAGCAGTATTTAAGCTTCTAAGGAAGAATATTTTCCAAAATATGTCGCTGGAAAAACAAAGTTTAATCACAAAGTATACACACTTAAGCTACCTTTTTTTTTGCCTTTTAATCGTTTGTAAGCGTTCTAGGAATTGGATTAATGCTTGAACTAACAACAAAAAACCAAAACCCAAAGACGCGGTCTACTAATCCAACAGAGCTCACCTCAGGCATTATTAATAGTTATTTATTAGACTTGCCATAACTGCTAAAAGTTGCAACTTGCAACGATTTAAGGCCAATATTGCAGAAATAATCTTCGAAATGGAAGTTTAAATGGCAGTTTTATTATACAGCTTTTGACTAGTGGCCAATTTATGGCGAGATACAGCTATTACTTAGGAATTACTATTTTTATGATCTGTTTGAATGGTTCTATGCGATAAATATTATAAATGTTGGTTTATTTTCAGTCTCGGCTTTCTTTTGACTTCCTTGGCCATGGCTCATGAGCCATCATATGATAAAGGCGATAGTTTGTAAAATGTGAAAATGTAAGACGTTTGGACGATGATAACGCCAGAATACTAAACTAGGAAGTTAAATACTTCGACTTACATAGGCTGTTTCTTACCTATCTCGAAAATTCGCGTGTGAAGCCGCGGGCAGAGCTTAGTTACTTAGTAAGTCTCGAAACTCGTGTTCAGGTTTATTTATTCGTTCGTCAGCAAATTATTGTGCCAAAAATGGATGCAAAAATTGCATAATTCGATGTGTTTGTTGGCTTCAGCTAGAATCAGGACTCGGAATGGCTTCCGAGGCGCGCTAACTACTGCAGGGTGGCCAACGTTACTGCAGGCTGAAGCTGGTTCACTTCATCTGTTAAAGGTTTTTAAAAGTGTTTCAACCACCTTTTGAGTTAGTACACTATGTTATAGCTTCGGACGGAAATCCGAACCTTGGTTTTTTCGGAAAACCAAAAATATGTAATACGTTTGTATTAGCTATTTTATTTTGAAATGGATGAAAATAATCTTTTTTACATATGTTCAATATATTCATATGTAAAAAAGTAATTGTTATAAACGATTGGAACGAACGCTTGCAACATGTCTCTTCAAGACATGAGTAAATAGGTGTGTACTGGACCGTTATGAGTCATCTTCGGCCACATTGTCATTTACCAACAGGTGAAATTGTTGTTAAACGAAAGTCTTTACCCGTTAAAAAAACCTTTATCTCGCAGTGATTAGAAAAATAATTCTTATAATCTGACTTTTTGTTCCGGTGAGGTTTAAGAAACAAACAAAGGAACATTACCTCTTTATGTATTAGGTACCTAGTACTTTTGGTATTGTTCATTCCATTTTTTTTACGCTTTCCATTCTTATTTGTGGCATGTCTTCGCAAATAACGTCAAAGTGTGGTCACCTCAACACGCTGTGGTGGTTTAAATTCACGCGTCCTAAAACACGGTGACAATGCCAAATTTCCCGCCTGGGACGTCGATGCAGAGCCAATGAGACCTTATCATTAGGGCTTTAGAAGTCATATTGCCTAATTGATATGAATATGATGTAATGCAGTTATATGGTCATTTGTATGATGGCGTAATGCAGTAAGTACATAGCTATTAGTTTAAAATTGTTGTAATATAAAGACATTTTGTCTATCCGTTTGCGAGTTACGATGGCACATACAGGTACCTACACAGATGGACAAGATAGAAACAACTGAAAATAAAAGGCGTTAGGACTTTTAATTTATTTACCTAGAGTTGCATTATCAAACTGCTGAGTGAAAAACCGTTTTTCAGCTTTGGTAAACGTTATAATCATATTATTACAAAACACGGTTTAATTCGCTAATGAGGTGTAAATACTGTTGTTTTGTCAAAGTAAACAAGAAAAGAGATTCAAAGAGCCAAAGTAAAGCTCAACAAACTCACCTGAAGTCGAAGCTGTAAAAACTCAAAGGTATTGTTTTATCTTTACCGGACTCTATTTGAATAGTCCGCTGTCTGCCGAAGGCCCTCGTTTGGTGCCGCTTAATTATAATATGGCCAGATAATGTGGCTGGGATATCATTTTGTTCATGAAACTGGATACGGGAAGCAGCGATCCTACCTCTGAGACGCAGCGGACGAAGGGCTGCCGGAGACGCGCTGCGAGTTGGATACATACTATTTGTAAGCGTATTCGTTGGTCGAGCCATGAATGGGGATCTTTCACTCATTGCTGGCTTCTCAAACGGACATCACCTTTCAAATTAATTAGTGGTCATAACTCGAACAAGCTTAAAAAGTAGATTTTGAACATGGGTACTTAACGAGTGTGTCAAATCATTGATTAAGTTTTCTTGTCAATTTGACATTACTTGATTTACAGGAATGCTAACTAGGCATATTTTTTATGGCCAAGCCTTCAGTAACTATAAATCCTTCATTGCAAGCGGTAGTCAATTCATTGGTCAACAGTGATCGAGAAACTAGCTGTTTGACTTTTAATGGCTGTCAGCGGTCAACTACAAAAACCAACGTAAAAATCAAATGAAATAAACAAAGGTTTGGAAAGTTTTTGAACTAGGTTGTAGATGTATTCGTATGTTGAGTGGTTCCGTGTGTAACAGAAATCAGGAGGCAAGCTGCACACGTTAACTCCCCGCAGAGTTGGCGGCCCGTGACCGGACTTCCTACGGGGCAGTGTGGGGTGGGGCAGAGGCGGGCGCGGGTTGTTGTAGACAATGCAGAAGTCTTGATGTAGATGTATAAGTGAACCTGTTAAAGCTAAAAGTGGAGAACTGGAGGAAAACTGCACAGGACAGATCAAAATGGCGACTTCTCTCATGCATGCGGGCTACATGATAGCGCAAATCTTCACCGTATTGCGCTAATCAATCCAAGCCGTGCGCACAGCCGCCGCCCGCGCTCCGCCGGCAGTAAACTCTCACAAGAATGGAATGTATCGTGATGTGGCCGTGCGCACATTCGCCGTAAGCAAACACCTTTCTGTTTTGTCTCTTTAAACGAGTGTTTAGCTTTATGCGCGGTCCCAGCGTTATTGGAGGCTAAGACTTACTAACTGGAGTATGCAGGTATTTTCGTTCGTGGCTTGCGCCTCAACCCTTAAGCCCTCTTCGTCCGAGTGCTACGTGTAGGAACATTTCTTCCATATTCTATCTCCGGATGAACCGAGCTGGACAGAATCGAAGAACTTTATTTATTGTATATTGAGAGTTTTATGAAATCAAAAGATTTTTTGGATTTTTGGTTGGTGTTTTGCTATTCACTTTCACAGAGTTTGATCTAGCACCAATCTAGACTGGGTAATAGTCTAGATTGGTCCTTGATAAAACTCCAGCGCGGTGGCTACGATTTAATGAACATGGCAGCTCTGCTTTTATAAATAACACGTTTTTTACTTTTCTGTTCAATATTCTGGATGGTTGATGCCAATTCCATTAGTGTCCAAGATTTGTGCCCAATTTGAAATATGAATGTAGTATTCCTGCTAGGTAGGTCCAGTTAACGACACAATTCACTTAATTGAGTCAAGCTTCTGAACGCGTGTGTACTCATAAATATCCTTGAGGAGCTTACTTTTTCTAAAATCCTGTTCAGCGATTATTGACGTTGATGGTAGAAACCTATTCCGATGTACACTAGTAAATGCACTATGCACATATGCGATGTGTTTTGTTGATACTATGGATTTGCAATAAGTTTATGATAAATATCCCCTCGGTCATAAATGGACCTTAATTTCCGATTTGAAAAACCCTGTCTTTTCGGCATAAGATACATTCTTCTAGAAAATCAAAAACCCATTCAGTAGGTTCCCCCAAAAACCCTGCCAAATCCCTGTGGATTTGGCAGTTTGGCCAGTTCGGCAGTTTTCTCACCCAGTTTGTACTGGGTGAGAAAAATTCGGTGTAGTTTGATGAAGTCCTGTGTTACTTACGACTAGCGGCCACTGCCAAACCGCACAACCATCGGGGGTAGGAACTCACTTGGGGGCTAGGTATCGGAGTCTACAAACATGTGGGCGTATAATCAAACGGAAAGTATTCATGATGCGTGGGCTTACTGGCTTAACTTACCTCGCATTGACTGTGACTAAATAAGAAGATTTGTTTAATTCAGACTTAAATAAACCTAAATTACTAACTCAAAATTATTAAAATTCAAAAATTTTAAGCTTTTCGCCCGTTCGATCAGTTGAGGAAGCATACTCTGTCTAAGGTCTTTTGAATCTTTCACAGCCCTCGGTCTCCGACTGATGGTCCCTTCTATTTATTCCAATTTTCCAATATTAGCCTTACGCATGCACTCATTCCTATTTAAAATAATAATAATAATAATAATAATTAAGCCATTTATTATCATTGAATAAATTATAGCTAGAAAGATTACAAAATTAAATTTAAATTATTTAACATTATTATGGTCGTATGCACCCGGAGAGATGGGCCCATGCTATAACACCCTGGCAGCCAGAAGATGGGAGGCGGCGACGGGGTCGGCCACGTAAAAGGTGGCGGGACGATCTAGTAGCTTTTGACCCGGAGTGGTGGGAGTCTGCAAAAGACCGAGAAGTTTGGAAGGGTGCGGGGGAGGCCTTTGCCCAGCAGTGGGACGAAATAGGCTGAACAAAAAAAAAAAAAAAAAACATTATTATAAAATTAGATATTGAGCATTATTAGAATTAGATATTTTCATTATTCGATGATCTCTGTCCGAGTAAAGGCCTCCTCCAGACTGTGCCATTTTTTTCTGTCCGTCGCTAAAGTTTGCCACTCTTTCCCACCTATTTCCAAAATTTCATCCACCCACCTTTCGAGAGGTCGTCCTCTTTTTCTTTTACCGGGTGGTCCTTTCCAAGTTGTTACTAATCTGGACCATTTTTTAGGACTCATTCTTGCCACATGGCCCGCCCATTTCCATTTCAATCTTCGGCAATGATGTAGAGCATCAATAACTTTAGTCTTATTTCGTATGTTGGCATTTCTGTGTCTATCTTTTCTTTTTATGTTTAAGATGCTCCTTTCCATAGCTCTTTGTGTTGTTTGAATCTTGTCTGATGTGAATTTGTTGAAGATCCATGTTTGGCTAGCGTAGGATAGGCACGGTAGCAAGCAGGAGTCCAAAATCTTTCTCTTGTAAATAATAGGAATGTCTGATTTAAGAATTTCTTTATAAGCCCAGAACTTGTTCCACGTTATTTTGACTCTTCTTTCAATCTCTTCACGGTGTCGCGTGTTCCCAAAAGATATTTGTTTACCGAGGTAAATATATTTTGATACGTATTTAAAATATAATATGCCTAAAATTAGTACTTCATTTTTGGTTCGCAATCGAAACCCATCACACATTTATAACATGGACATTACTTAAGAATCAAGTACAATGGACGGCCTTATCGCTTAGAAGCGATCTCATTTGTGCAACGTTTGGGCTGCTGGCGTCTTTTTCGGCATCTCGTTAGGTTGTCTATCCTAAAGCTGACCATGCTTCAGGCATCTCAGTAAGTAGTAACCCCTAGCTTGGTGCTTGGATCAGTTCCAAGGTTCTTGTGTCTCTGTCGACGATGCTCTGCTCAATACTGTGCTGGAGCCAATCGAATTAGTTCCTCCACGGATTGTTTGATTAAGATCGCATACTGACGTACGAAGTTCAGGAGTTAGTTGGATCAATTACAAGAACTTAGTAAATTAATAATAATGATGGGACGGGTTGCAAAGTGATGCATAACACTACCGATTATTACACACCGTGTAGGACGCAAAAGACTTTTTACATAGTATGTAGGTACTAGCTCCTGCCTGCGGCTTGGCACGCTCTTATCTGAGATAAAAAAGCCCATGCCCTATGCTAAAAAGTTGCTCAATTAACAACTTTACAATTTTAGTTTACAGTTTTAGTTGTTTTGGAGATTCCCAATCATTACAGATGATTTCCATGAAATTGAATAATTATTATATCTCAACTTTAAGAATTGGGGACACCATAGATCACATGAAAAATATCATTAATTCACATACTCTGCCAAAAGATTTCTATACGCAGAGAAATGCCCAGCAAAGCGAGAAACTCGTTTTCCATATGAAAACTTGTATTTTTTCTGCTCAACGATCCGAACTGACAGTCTGTGCTAAAGGAAACATTTCTCGTTGGAAATAAAAGAATCCTGTATCACTAGATATTTCTAAGATATATTGCTTTTCTTTAAGTATAATATATTATACTAAAAAATGCTACCTACCGTATGATTCAGTATGACAGACATTTTTATGAGTAATGATGAATGAGTAGAATTATAAGGAGAATACAGTACCTACTAGTCTAGAAAACGAACGTAACAAAGTTCTAAATAGCAAAATATGGACAGTTTCCTTCTGTGCAGTATAACACTTCCACTGCGATCGCCGAGCCGCCGGCCAAGCGTCGTGTTTGTGGAACAACCCCCCCCCCCCCCCGTGTGTGCGAGGCATGTCCAGCAGTGGACGTGTGTGTACTCATGAGGACTACAAGTGAATCAAACGTACAAACACGTCTCAAAAGTACACTTTATTCAAGATTAACGTAAAAGGGATGAGAGTATATCTTTGCTTACAATTTTGTACGTAGTGATAAACGTAAAAACCGCTTGCACTCCCGCTATATTATGTAACATAAGCACACCCTTAGTTAGTTCTCTCATCAAATAACAGACTCGGAACTCGCGAGGCCATCTAAGTTTTGAGGTTTCCATACATAGGTACAGATTAATTTAACTTGATCGTCGGTTGCAGACCTTGCGAGACGTTCGGGGAATAGAATTGATGTTGGCATGAAACCATTGTGTTTAATTTACCTAAAAATTGCAATTTATGTCTTGGTTTAGGGTTTTGAATGAGCAGATTTCCAAGAACTAGTATGTACGTGTGCTTAAGTTCGACTAAGTAAGAAATCAAATAATATCGCAAAAAATTTCGACTTCGACGGGATCAATTACGGAGACCACCCACTTCCAACTACCAAACGTACAAACTTTGATTAAATAAGTAAAGATTTCCTAACACCTTACCTACTCTGCTTTTAATGAGCCTTTATACATAGGGGAAACCCCCTATGTCTACGTCTTTGGAAAAATGACAATAACATTAAAATTCACAAAGACAAGGAAATCCCTTGTTTTTAACGTCATAACGTAGTCCAGATCTGTAGACAAAGTTCAAAGAGTGCCTCGTCATGTTTCCTGAGAATACGGAGCCCCGGGCAGTAGGGCGTAGGGCGCTGGTCTGGAAGGGACCCGCAGTAACCAACGTGACAATTACGTAGGGCGGAGTGCTTTCAACGATTGAAGGACCTCGGGGCGAGCTGCCGGAGATGATGACCGGGGTAGAAAGAATGCTTTTTAATTTTAAAGGTTTAAACGGAGTTCAAGAAAAAACATTCACTGCCCAGGCTCGGCGGCGTAACTTGGAGGAGCGCACCAAAAGAGGCACTTCTTTAGCATGTGCTTCATGGACGTGGGCACCCTAAGTGTTAACGAAACATTGCTTGATGTGGCAAACTAACATTAGAGAAAATCTAATGAAACTATAAACGCCTTTTAAAATTAATGGTGTAACAATTAAAGAAAAGAAATCTAGCCATACCTCCAACCTGGCTCGGACAAGTAAACGAGATTTCACTGGATTTTTTAGAATTACAGAATACAATCCAAAGCTAACTCCGATGATAACTTTGGGGGTAAAGGTGGATTTCCCCCAAATAGGAACAGGAGAATCTTCTCTGAAGCGGGCCCGACCCATCTGGTACACTGAGCCCGGTGGTATTTTGACCGACAGTTGATGTCGGATACTCGTATATGGTCAGTTGTAACTGAATCAAGCGTTTTGCGCGATCTAGGAATGGTCACTTTTTGCGCTCTCGGATAAGTTTGGAATTTTTGTATTAACGACATCTAACGGTCACTCATTGAAGCGCTTAGGTAGGTTTACTAGCTTCAGTTTTTCGGTGTTAGCGCCTCTATTGACACGTTAGCCTTAGAGTTCGGCCGTTGTCGGCTAGAGGTCGCCTACGTCAATCCCTTTCCAGACCGAAGGTCGTTATAGTTCTTGATACCAGCATTTCCAGTGTCAAGCTTAGCTCATCGTAGTTTTCAGTGAGCCTACAATAAGTATTCTATTCTCCCTTTCTGTATTCCTGTATTTCCGTTCAAAGCACGGCCATAATCATTTCGTTTGCAGGATATTCCGCTGAATACACTTTCCTGAGCTTTTCTTGATGGCGACCTTTCGGGACAACTGTCCGACTTCGAGTGGGCTCGGTGTAAGCTTGGCCACTCGTCACTGATTCCGGCTATAAATAGACAATTGGGTGTTCTTAAGACCTTGAGCGACGAGTCCCGTTGTGGCAAAAAGGCAAAATAAGATAGGAGGACTAAAGTGTTTCCTGCAGTATGCGAGCTGTGGTGCGGAGGGAGTGTGTTAAACAAATACGCGTAAACCAAATAATATTTGTCTAGAAATTGTTTCCACCAATATACTCGTAAGCTTGCCTAGACAAACCCGTAGCCTGCTACGACGTAGCTACAGTAGCTTGCTACGGCGTAGCAAAAATAGAGACGCTACTACGCATAAACCTTGTTAAAAATATATTTCTTGGAATATGAGTAGCTATGCTTCACAAGTCCACCCGCACCGGGCACATAGAATAGATACAGTAGAAAAGTCAAACTTTAATTGAATGTGCAACAATAATTCGAGAGTTAACTTTTCCCATCTATTAAATCTCGACATCTTAACATCAGTCTCTGTATACATCTTTGAAACCAAAAAATATGTCAAAAAGAATTTACACGAATATAAAACAAGAACTGTTAATACTAACGTTAATCTTAGGCACAAAAACATTATCTTAAACTTACCTAAACGACTATGTATTTCGAAGAAGTTACCCAAAATATCAGGTATAAAGTTATACAACAAACTACCCGATAATGTAAAATCCATAAATAGTTTCAAATCTTTCTGTTCTCAAGTTAAATCCCTACTATTAACTCAAACAATACACAATTTGAAAGAATATTTATCGAATGACTATAAAAAAATTAATTGACAATAAAAGACTAGACTGATGACAATTTTACTTAATTATACACAATTAAATATTTCTATTTACAATATTCTTACTATAGGTACAATATTTTATTGACAGCCTCTGTACAGCTTTATAAATTTTAGTTAATTTTGTTTCGTTTGACTCTGGTTTTCAACCTTGAATATAAAGTATGTCTCTTTGTTTCTTATCTTTGCATGACATAATGTTTATGTTATTCCCATAGACATACAAAGATTTTCCTGTCCTTTTCTGTCACTTATAAAGTTTTTCAATTTTCAAAAGCAGGATCATAAATCTCAAATATTATTTCGTAATGTAAATAATAGTATTTATTTATTCAGTCGTTCATTTTTTAAAGCTTTGGGTTTTCCCGCCTGAAATCCCCCCTAAAAACCTTTCAAATTTAAAAGCTAAATCCCAGTCGTATCAAAATCTGTCACAATATTGTTAGCGATAAAATTGAATCGATTCGTAATCCAGCCGGGTCAAATTTAACTCGATTTAACTTCAAGATCTGTAATCCGGTTTGTCTGGTGTCTTATCTGTCGGATATCCGGGGATTTGGCCGCGGTGACCTTTATGACGTTGATTTGAGTGGTGTTGTTGGTTTTTGTAAGGTGAGGTGGATGTAATCGTATTTATACTAATATTATAAAGAGGAAAGATTTGATTGTTTTTTTGTTTGTTTGATTTGAATAGGCTCCGAAACTACAGGACCGATTTGAAAAATTCTTCACCGTTAAGAAGCTTACTTTTCAGGTAATGAGTGACATAGGCTTTTTTTTTATCCCGGAATTCCCACGGGAACGGGAACTACGCAGGTGAAACCGCGAGGCAATCGTCTAGTAGATGATGATAATTATGTTACAACAAAAATTTGTTTGTGGAAGGGAATGAAATTGAATCAGAACTTAAATAAATAAATAACATAAAATTTCTATATTCAGACAACTAAGTCTATTTTGTTAGTAGGTACACTTAGGGCTAGAGGTTTTGTACTTAATATTAAACAGGGATTTTGTCCTCTGATGTAGGGAATACATCAGAGGACAATCAAATTTGATAGATATCGCATTTAGGATACTGTTGCTGCTCCCGCGGGTTCTGCTGAGCAGTGAGGCTGTTTTTTTGCGCCATATTGCATCAAATGAGTCAGTACGAACCTCGGCGAACATACCTGAGGCGCTGCAGAACCGCGGCAGCCGCAACAGTAACCTTATTGTGTTATTATATTGGATACGCAAAGTATTGTACGCCTTTAAGGTATAACTGACCCACAGACTCGCTGTATACAAAGATGTACAGAATGCTTTAAACAGTGTGATTTTCACACTCACTTAAAGCAGAGACAGGTTTCATTAAAAATTAAACTGTCATATGTGTGTGTGTCGTTAGAATATAGAAAATATCTTCTATGTAGATGTATGCTTAAATGCAAACTTTCAAGAACACAGAAACAACTCTAATAGAACGTTAAAGACGCAACTACCATGTTCTGCTTGTAACACCCGTTGAATCAGATTAGCTACACCATAAACTCAGCCAAATGCCGGCAAGCTCAGCTAAGCTCCACTAAAATCACATTAGACTTATTGGTTTGCAACGCAGCGCTCGCTCAGCTTGGGAAGCGAGACTGCGGACAGCTCATACGAGCAACTAAAGTAGTTCGGACGCCCCCCACGTCCTAACTACTTGAGTTGCTCGAAATATAAATTCGGAGAAACACACTTTTTTTTATATATGTTTATCAACTGTTATTATGGTGCATGAAACTGTTTATCACATGCCGAAATTGGGAAAGCAAAACTCAAATCATGTTAAATTTCCGTTGACTTGATACTCCTCTACTGCTTGGTCTTTGATGTCACATTTATGTGATAAAAAAGACCAAGTAGCAGAGGTTGATTCCTAACATCACCATCAGACAGTGACAGATACAAAAGCCTGTACCATCCTACCCGAGTCAAGGCTCGTCACGGCTCGACCAACATCTAACAAACAGAACTCGAACAGAGCCCCGAGTACGGCTACTCGATAGTATCAAGTAGCATAGTCAATTTTATTTCATTCTATCCATTTTCGTACATGATTTGGTACAGCGCTTCTACCGTGCAGACCTTGTCGTCGAGACGATAATATCAAGTAACCAAACCCTAATATCGCCCGCTCAAGTGACCCTTTCACGTGACGATGACGTACCGCGGATTAATTACGTGAAGCTAGCCTAGTTGGCATCACAGGCTCGGCGGGCCGTCTCTTTGACGCCTCCGTACTTTGTATGGAGCAACCAAAGTACTTCTTCGAGCTGGAAATATTGCCTTTCACGGGATGTGTTCATTTAGCTTTAGATCATGGGTTAAAGAATACATGAAAAAATTCGTTGCCAGTAAATTAAAATGCATGTTATTTTTTTCTTTCTATACAAAGTAGTTACTTACATGCATCGCTTCAAGAACCTCGTTGATGTAGTAATAGTTAATCCGCGGACCTTAGTTCACAAAGCCATAAAAGCAGTTACCAAATTAAACTTGACACAATAAATGAATCAAATTAAAATTTATAACGTATTTCAGACTCTAGGTGGAGTCGAATATAGAAAGATTTTTAGATCAATTTGCTAGTAAAGCAACAAGATAATGATACCTAGATGAAAAAATATGTAAACACAACAGACCTTGTGATTTTTAAAACCTTTATCATTTAGATAAGTCGGTGGCTCAGGATATCACATTGAAATATAATAATATACCTGGCGAAGACGACGACCTTTTAAGCTTGTTGACACAAAATTGTTCTCGGTACCTAGTATATTTTGCGACCTTGGAAGGAAGGTGGATAAACAAATTCAATAATTAAATAATTTAACACATATACCAAAAGGTGCCCTAAGCCGTAAGTGCCAAGGCTTTTTTAAAGACAAAATTGATTATTTTTGGAGTTTTGTATTAAAAGTCATATACCAAAATGAAAGACAAGATCTGTTGATAAACAAAAAAGCCACTATTACCATTTCCCCAGAATCTAAATAAAATTCTCAATGCTTCGGCAAAATGTAGAAAGACTGTGTTTGATTTTAGTTCCCATCACTAATGAACGTTTTACGCAAGAGCAGCGACCGAAGGTGGCATTGAACAAAATGGACATCGCGATAAAAAGCCCCGCATTTAGTTTAAAGCCATTAATTACAACAGGAAATGTAAACCAATTAAGGCTTCGAAAAAAACGACAGAAACGCATAAAAATGTTCCGCGTAAAGGCGAGTGCACATTGTGGACTTTTAACTACAACTAAATCGCCTACGTAGCCAGACAATCTATGTTTGATTTGTTTATTGAAAACTTGATTCTGCTCAGGGATTTGCACGCACTATTCATGCGCTAAAATAGAACATTCCATTTGTCTCGTGTGCGAAGGAGAAAGATTCGACATCGGGAAAGGAAATTCTGTTCCTAAAGGGAAACTGGGAGCGGATTTAAAAAAAAACTCCAAAACAATTTTTCCTCAGCGCGGCGGCGGGACAATATTCCACACAAAACTGGTGATTATCCTAATCATTCTTGATTCTGAATCTGTCCCTCAAAAACGGAAGGTATTCTGTTAACATAGCGTAGTGTTTGCCGGCGTGTACTTCTTGTTAGCAGAACATTATTAGTATGCCTCGGCACGGCCGCTGCAGATGTGATGGTGTCTACGTTCTATCGATCTAAGGAAGTTTGTTTTGTAAATTAGACCCATGGTCACTAATCTTAGGATCACAAGAACTTTTGAACTCTCTGTGATCCTGTGATAAGAAAGTTGATATTTTATGAAAACAAAATAGCGTCAATCTAATGCAATACACTTAGCTAGTTAAGTGAAAACCCGGCTCGATATTCTGATTCAATGTTCAAAATTTAAAGACTGATACAATACAAATTAGCTCAATACAGTTTTTGAAGACTTTGTTTTGTTCGGTTTTTTGCTACAATATCGGAAGAGTTACAATTCACAAGTTATTACACAAACATTCAAAATAATTATCATTATAAGACGCTACGTGGCATACGTCTTACTTAATACCGATTTAATGAACAAAGTTCTACCCGCACTCAAACAAAACAAGACAAAAGAGACTCTATTAACTAACAGGAAGTATTTCCAAAAACGGTATCGGTTACGGAACGAAGTCGTATGTACAAAAGATAATGGAGGCGAAATGACAGCACTTATCTAATTAAATACTTATTGAGGGCGAGGTAGCAGAGTTTATGTTTACTGCTGAGAATTACACGAGAAACAAGGATATTAGGGGAATAATTTCTCTTGTGGAGCGAGGGCTGGGTGGGGGACTCTACATCATGCTATACCAAAATGAGTCTATACACTGCCACTTGCCGAAACAGATAGATATCCCATCTGAAGGTATAGCACCTATGTCTAGATCTATCCTAGACAAATCGCTGTTTAGGGTGATCATCATCGAATGCGTAAAATATTGGCGTGTTCATTTCTAAGATAAGGTACCTAGGGATTTTATAATACTGTCTGGTCTATAAGGTTGTAAGTATCACGAAGCGCCTCCGTATCATTGTAGGTAGGTACCCGTTTTCCAATACCATCCTTATTATTAGCTGTATTTGCATTAGAGAGTAAACGTTTTTTTAGATGTACCTAATTGCAGCTAAGGCGTCAATGAAAGCGTCTTGAATTTAGTACCCAGTACTTCTTACAGTTAGAGATCGTCCGAGCTACCGACCACCAGCAAATTGCTGTGGTCCGGTTGAAGGATAAATAAAATAGCTTCGTTAAAGGCGATCTAAATCGAGAAATCTAATAAATCGTAGTCAGTCGAAACAACCCTAAGTTCCAAAAATAAATTACTACTAACAAGCTTTCATCATAACATTATGTATAGATGAAGTCCCGTTCGTGTAAATGATCCCATCCTGAGATGTAATCGGGAGTATCGCGGAGCTGGAGGGTAATGACATCACAAACTTCTTTTTCAGGAACTTGGTGCACGACTAGATTATATATTTCTAAGGAACTGTCTTCTCATTTCATCTTATTCTGAAAAGAAGTTCACTAAGCAATAAAATATTCTAAGCATTTTCACATAGTATCATCTGGCCCCAAAGTATACAAAATGCATATAAGTACACCCAATCCAACGTTAATAATATTGGTTGTCACAATACACCGCTAAAACTCCTGAATGGATCAGGCTGAAACTTTGCACGCAATAAGTTTTACACGTGGAATAACATGTCATATTGGCTATTATCTAAGGTTTTTGTTATTATAGTGCGTAAGCCTCTCACCCTGGTTAATTTAATTTCTAAGAAATCAAATAATATCGCAAAAATGTTCAACTTCGACGAGACTTGAACCCACATCCTTGGGCTATCACATTCCCGTACTGAGGGAAGGATGCGCGTTCAAGTCTCGTCGATGTCGAATTATTTTGCGATAATATTTGATTTCTTAGAAATTAGACTACTATCTATTGTATACATATATAGACTACTACTATCTTCTATGTATGCAGCTTCTCCCCAGAATACTCCGTGTGAAATGTCATTCATATCCGTTCAGCCATTTATGCCTAAAAAGGGAACAGGACAGACAAACAGACAGAAATACTTTCGCTTCGGAAATGTTAGTTTGCATTGCGCGGAAACCCCGAAAAACACAACAACAAACAAACTAGAACAGCATCATAGCTTCCCGCTCCTTACTTCCACCGCGGTCGACGAGCGAGTGACACCGGGAGTTACTTACGAACTCACACAACTATTTAACTAAAAGGAATCCAGGAATTATTTCGTAGGTTCTTTCGAAGACATAGCATTTTTATAGCAAACGGAGATGTAACATAGGAAAAGAGTTAGTTAAATAAGACCCTGAGAGCTTAATATATTATTACAAAAAAATGGTTTCGCCTGTATTACTTTTTAATAGAGAATTAGTTTAGTGTTTACCATTGTCAATAAAATTGTTTATTCGACTTTTCACGCACTATTGGATAAATATATTTTTGTTTTATCTAGATCGTAGCTTTCGAGGTCTTGTGTAACAAAATTGTTTACATATTCGCAAGCCCCCTTTTCTAATATAAACACAGAGACAGAAAATTATACGTCGGAAACGTATCAGATGAAATGGTTTGGCTTGCCGTGCATTCATAAATAAGCTAGCGAACTTTTGCACATTATATAGCAAAACCATTTATTTACTGAAGCGAAAACAATTGTATTTTTATTCTATTTGCCTAGTGATTGACAACTTGACACCCACACCGATGGGCAATCAGCCCAGAGCTCACAGAATTGGCATAAAGGCCGGAGGCTCAGAGGGTGTTAGCAAACTGGTGGGCCGGATTCTAACGTCAATAAGGGTCAGTTCATACGGGCCCTGTTCTGTGATTATCACTGGATTATTGAGCTGCAGGCAAAACCCTTAGACTGATCACAACAACATTACAAAAAGCACAGTTGTATGTTTGTTAGCTCTTCACGTCACAACTCGACCAAAGATCGAGCTGAAAATGTACTAAAATGATGTAGTTTAGGACCTAGAATAACATAATAAGCTAGATTTTAATCCCAAAAAAAACGTGAGAACCTGCCAGGAGGAATCTAGTTCTTCTATACTATAAGTTGAAAACATTGGTATATCATTATTCTAGTATTTCAATGTTGATAATCTGAATTTCAATTTCACGAGAATGAAATATCATCGAAAAACAGGCCTATTTCAGAATAAT
The DNA here is from genome assembly GCA_963564075.1 of Eupithecia subfuscata. Classification (NCBI taxonomy): domain Eukaryota; kingdom Metazoa; phylum Arthropoda; class Insecta; order Lepidoptera; family Geometridae; genus Eupithecia; species Eupithecia subfuscata. The sequence goes on from OY751102.1 coordinate 883,514, forward strand.
AAAATACACCGAGCTACGATAGTAATCCCCACTAGATCTCTCGACTCTTATTTGAAATACCTACAAAGGTTTTCTATCTTTATACCTTTGTTCTCTTCTTCCTCCAAAATAAACCAAGGTAAGTACTTCATTTACGTTCAACAACACACATCCGTAGGCGTATCTTATTACGTACCGTAAATAGTACGTATTACGTTGCAGAGGCTTTTGTTTAGAGCTCGTTTGTCGCGATGACGCGCGGCTGGCGGCGACGTGAGCGACCTCCGCGGTGAGAGCGACGTCGTATGACGCAAGCGAGCGAACACGACGTGGGTTAGCGAATACGACGCGAGCTTGCACACGGTCGGCAATACATACCCATACATAATCTTTACGGTGCTTACTTTAGTTTCGAGCTAAATAATTAAATAAATAAAGCCGCTGGTTAGTAAATACTGCTGGCATTACGATCTGGGGCGATGGTGGACCAGTCCAAGCTATCAGCATCTAAATATAAACGCAATTAATAACTGGTTCGTTCTTGCATTATGTGCAAACTGCTCCTAACCATTTAAAGGATGATGGGCACAAATGTATGGAACCTGGTACCGGCACCAATCGAAATGAGTGATATATAGTTGGAAAGCTCTTTTTCTGTAGAATAAGAATAACCGTAGCGCTAGTCCCGGTTCGTTGTCCGTTTTGAGTAATCCTACCCTGAAAGTTACTTATTTTCGAGTTTTTTGACACTTTCTACTAGAGTAGAAGGTATCATAAAAGGTGCCTAAAAAAAATATGCCATTTTTTTACATTTTAAGCATAAGTTATATTGTTTTTACAATTAATCATCATCGTCAGCCTATATTAGTCCACTGCTGGACCTAGGCCTCCTCTAATGGGCGCTTTAGCGCCCTGTCTTCAGCTTGCCGCATCCAGCATCTGCCTACAATCTTTTGCAGGCCGTCCTCCCACCTGGCCTCAGGCCGGAGGGCGTCCTACAGTACGTTTGCCGAGTCACGGTCTTAACTCAGAACACTTTTACCCTAGCGGTTCTGCGCGAGACATGGCCGGCTAAAATAATGCTAATTATTTGAGCTACATCGATTTAACTATTATTGACTGTCGGATGTATTAGTTTAGTTACGAATCACCATATCCTTCAGAAAATCTGCGTTTTTCAATTATTAACTATTAATAATAATAATCTCGGTAAACGTGCGCGAAAGACGTGTGCGCGAGAAGATATTTGTGCGAGTAGACACTTGAGCGAATGACACTTGGTCGGAGGACATTTGCACGGGTGACCATTTGCGCGAGTAGACGCTGCGCTTGCGCGAAAAATCACAAAACTCCCAATAACTCTCGAAATAGACGTTGCAGAGAGTTGCAGATTGCACCATTGCGTGTGATTTTGCCCTCCTTTTTCTTGACACATCTCATCTTCCCCTGCTCCACCCCCTTATTTCCCATAACAATACACATTTTAACGTAGATCTTCGTAGCACGTGCAAAGATTTTACGATGGACCGTCGTAGCATACCAGACTTCAACGCGCACCCAGTTTTCTACTATACACAAAACATTATTTATAGCTACAAAACTAATACAACTAACGAGTTGCTTTTTTCAGTATGACAACGGAAAGTTCTCGTTCCTTACTATCAATGTTTTCTGCCTACCCCTCTCCCTTCCTTCCCAGTAGACCAATGTGTTATTTTGTAGACCTTCGTTGTGCTAGCTACTATGCTACAGCGGACCGCCCGGCGGCCTATAGCCAGCGAGGTTTTTACGTATTCATGTGTGTGTACATGAGACATTCAGAGCTGCCAGTAGTAATTAGTAAAAACAAGTCACCACTTAACTGAGTACCACTGTTCGCAGACATGAATGCGTAAAAAACTAGTTGGCTACGCCGCATGCGCTTCGTAAGTCTACGAAATATCATATTTATGTTCGGGGAAGTAAGGGGCAGGGGTAGCAAAAAGTTAGTACATTGATTGTAAAGAACAAAAGCTTTAGATTATCATTCCGAAAACCCAACTCGTCAGGTGTATTAGTTTTGTAGCTATGAGCAGTTGAGTGTGGGGTAGAAAAGTGCTAGAAGGGTAGCGTTGAAGTCTTTTACATGCTACGACGGCCCATCGTAGCACGTGCTACGAAGATCTAAAGAAAGGGGGAGGGAACGTGGTATATTTCAAAGGCAAGAGCCCCCTAACAATCCCCTAGCTACGGTGAAATATGCGACGTCTACTTCGAGAGTTATTAGGAGTTTTGGAATTTTTGTGCAAGTGTCTACATGCACAAATAGTCACTCGTGCAAATGCCATTCACCCATGTGTCATTTGCGCAAGTATCTACTCGCGCTAATGTCCTTCGCGAAGTGTTTTTCGCGCAAATGTCTTGGTAGGTACCATTTGAAAACAGTGCTGGCTCAGAAAGCATGGTCGCACCGCCGCGCCGCCGATTCTGGGCTGTGAATGCAATAATATCCTCCTAGCGGAATTTTGATCACGGCAGCCAGTCTCATCGGAGACTAGCCAGATGCGCAAGAAATATCAAGTGTTTGTGCAAACACAGGTGCACTCTCTATTCCCTCACTCTCATATTCCGCTGACCGACACGACCGGGGAGAGGTCAAGCGCAGGACTAACGGCCTAACGTGCTTTCCGAGGCACGGGGGTGTAACACCGCCAACTTCCTGACTTCGAGCTGGTACTGAGAATTTTTCTTGCTAGAAAAACCCCAATAACAACTATTGGCCCGACCCGGGACTCGCAACCCAGGACCTCATAATCAGCGGTTGAACAAGCTGAACACGCTTGCAACACGTACAGATCGGCTCCGTAATTTTTAATATTTTGAGACACAAAATGTCACTAAAATCGTTTGAACTTGTGTTACGCGACTTGCAAAATACAGTGCAAACCCTTGTAAATAAAGTGACTGACTTGGAATCCCAAGTCAATAATCAAAACCTAGTGATTGAGAAACAAACCGAGGCCATTTCGGAACTCAAGAAAAATGACCCCACCGCTACCCGCACATCAACATCATTGACTAGTGAGGCAGGCAAAGCCCCCTTGGTTGAGAGGTCTAAACGGCAGGCCTACATCAATGCCGCTGCAGCACTCAATACTAAGAAAAACAGTGCTAGTGGTGCATCATCACCAGCTGAGCCGATCAAATCCAATGAAAAGAATGCTATGATTCAGACGGGAGCGTCGCACTCCACACCCATTACAACAGCCACGATTGCACCCAAGAGCGTGACCAAATCACAGGAGGAAAATACCTCAGATCCTACTTCTAGACTGATTGACGACACATCTCCTTGGAGTGTAGTAAAGAAAAAACAACGTAAAAGTAAAATTGCCAACGTTTCAAAAGGAGTCGGCACACAAAGCCCCGAACTGAAAACTGTAGAAAGACTAAGATTTCTGCAGGCGTGGTCATTTAGTCCCGAAACTACAACTGAAAACATCCTTAATCATTTGAGGAAAATCAAGGATTCAAACGACTACTCTGTCAAGAAACGTGAAATAAAAACCACTCGGCACGCAGCATTCGTCGTCGGAATCCCGGAGTCACTCTTCGAATCAATAGCTCAGCCAATGCAATGGCCAGCTGGAGTCTGTTTTACGGAGTGGTTTCTCATGCGGCCCCGCACCCCGCGGGGCGCCCCCGCAAGCATCACACAGTAATCAGAACGATCAGTGTAACCTGTGCGCGCTTACTATATGTCATCAAAATATAGCCTCTTTAGACAAAAAAACACTAAAACTTGAAGTGCTTCTACATTCCCAACTAGTTTGTGATGTTATCGCGATAACTGAGCATTGGCTTAGTGAGGCTAACCTAAAATGTGTTTATTTAGACGGCTATGTTCTAGTTTCTAACTTTTGTAGAAAACAACGAGCCCACGGAGGATCATGTTTATATGTGAAAAACGGAATAAAAGCGACAGAATGCCTTGAATTCATTGAACTTGCGGAGGAACAGTTCTGTGAAGTGTCTGCAATCGAGTTGATCGATTTTAATGTTGTGATTTTATGTGTATATAGAACAAACTTGATTAGCTCGTCATTGTTCTTAGTGTACATGGAACGTCTTCTCGAACGAGCCTGTGATAGTGGTAAACAGTGTCTCATAGTAGGTGATTTTAATATAAATTGGCTAAATGAACAATGCTCCGATCGTAAACAACTTAGTGATTTGTTATCAGTATACAACTTTAGTAATGAAGTAGATTTTCCAACCCGTGTATTCGGTGCGTCCTCGACCTGCTTGGATCACGTATACTGTAACATGGGACCAGGGATGGTGGCGGCGGCGCCGGTGATCACCCATCTGAGTGACCACCGCGCCGTCCGCGCCGTCCTCGCGGTGCCGAAACGTCCGATACAGCCGAGAACTCGGCTTGTCAGGGATTATTCCGAGGTAAGTCGTATGAATTTTTATGGGGCTATTTCGAGCATAGACTGGCGCGAAGTACAATACAAGCGCACTTCCCCAAACGCATTAGCTACGTCCATAATAAACATATTAGCTAACAAGATTGACATCTGTTTTCCTCTCAAACGTAAAAACGTACGAACTAACTCGTGGATTAGCAGAGAAATAAAAAACTTAAATGCCCTTCTTTTTGACATAACTAGTATGTATGAAAAGTATCCACAATTCGGCTATTTAGAAGATTTAATTACAAAGATTAGCCTTCAATATGACAACTTAATTAATTGGTCCAAATCAAATCACTATAGTAATATAATTTCAGCAAATTCTAATACTCAGAAAGCCGTTTGGAAGGTGGTCAACGATGAGAGAGGAAAACACTCATCGCCCTCTATTAATTTTATGGACGTCATCAAAGACCCTTGCTCTGGAACGAAATTTTGTTCAAAGAAGGCAGCCGCGGACGCCATGAATGCAAGATTTGTGGGCGCAGCGGCCGCGTGCGGCGCCCCGCGCGCTGACCTGCGCGCTGTCGGCGCCGCCCTCGCGGCTGCCCGGCCAGAAACTGACCGCTCGCTGCGGTTTGTGCGATTCACACCTGCGGAAGTACACCAAATTATAATGACGCGGATCCCAAATAAGCCTACCAAAGACTTATTTAAGATTTCTATGGAAACGTTACGCATCGTAGCCACCCCACTCGCGCCGACCCTAGCAGTTTTATTTAACTCCTGTTTGGATGTTGGTATTTACCCACTAGCTTTCAAAACTAGTAAGGTCTCCCCACTATTCAAGGGCAAAGGTAAGCGTGAGAGCATAGACGGCTACAGACCGGTGTCCATTATTCCAGCGCTAGCCAAGGTGTTCGAGAATGGAGTAAGTACTCGACTTACAAAGTACCTCGCAGACACCGAAGCATTGTCGGAGCGCCAGTACGCGTACCGTGCGGGCCGCTCCACTACATCTCTCGCGCGAGAAGTGGTCCGTCTTATAGTCGACGCCTGCGAGCGCCGGCAGCGAGTCGCAGTCTTGTGCTGTGACCTCTCAAAAGCCTTTGATGTTGCAGACCATGGTGTACTCGCTGCCAAGCTCCGCCACTATGGCATAGTAGGACCTGCACATGCTCTCCTGACCGACCTGCTGCGGAACAGATCGCAGGTCGTAGTTGGCGACGGCGGAGATGTTAAGTCCGATCCACTAACGACCGTGATGGGCGTAGCACAAGGGTCGTCTGTCTCAAATTTGCTGTTCTCGCTATTACTCAACGATCTTCCTGTCTCAGCAACCAAGAGTGACATATTTATGTATGCAGATGACGTAGCAGCAATCATCACAGCGGAGACTGTGGACGGACTCGAAGAAAAATTGAATGAGGCAGCACAGGAACTGGCACTGTGGTTCCAACGCAACGGCCTCGTGCTAAACATTAGTAAAACACATTTCATTCATTTTTCAATCTCCGGCCGGTCAACCAGGAACATGTCGGTATGTGTAGGTGGCACTTCAATACACGAAGTGTTATCGACGACGTTCCTCGGGTTCGAGCTAGACCGCGGGCTGACGTGGACGGCGCACGTAGACAAGCTGTGCAAGCGGCTAGGCAGTGCGTGCTACGCGCTGGGCAGGCTGGCGCGTCTGGTACCCGCTGATATGGTCCGCATGTGTTACTTTGCGACCGTACACTCATTGTTGCAGTACGGCGCCGAGCTCTTTGGACGCGCTGCCGAAAGGGAACGCGTCTTCAGAATGCAAAAAAGAGCCGTACGTGCGATAGTACGCGTGTCGCGGAGAACATCTGTTAGACCATACTTTACCCAGCTAAATATCATGACTTTCCCATCGATAGCTATACCTATATCAAGTAGCATTGCATGTCCGTCGAAACATAAATTCGTTCCCAAAACAAGCGGAGATGCATTGCTACAACACTCGCAATGCCGCCGGTGGCTGGCTGGTGCCTGCGGCAAGACGACTGGCCAAATCGGACAAGTTGACGCACGTAATGGGACCGGCTACCTACAACAAGCTCCCAGACAAGGTTAAGGACGCACCAAGTCTCGAAATTTTTAAATGCAGACTAAAAAAATGGCTCGTAGAGAAGACGTTTTATACCTACGACGAATTTTTAAATCATGATCAATTTGCTAGTTAATTTTTTTTAAAAAAACTTCTTATCAATTTTATTATTATTTTATGTTAAAACGATTGTGACGTATAATTTGACAAATTATAAATAAAATGTTTATCTGTTTATCTGTTTATCTGCTGACTGCTAGACCAACGAGGCAGAGAGTGAATGCGATAGTGCTTTACTAAGTACCTACCCTTATACTTAATAGGCTAAGAAATGTTTTTTTACAATGTGACTTATGTCAACAGAACAACATTATGGGTCTCTTCAAGACTAGAGCGAATAAATATAAACCTTCGTGATTAATCGGTACATCGGAGATTGTGGTCCAACAAAGGTCTATTCGGTTAAAAAAACGACTCTTATTCAGCCATTCCAATGCTTATTTGCCCAAGAGAGGTTTATAATGAGGAGGGATTGTCATCTACTTACCTCAGTGATTTTCGCAAAAATTAAGCTGAACCTGATGGTAGAATTTTTATCTGATAAAAATTCAACATCTTCAGAAAAATATATTTCATGACGGACAACTGTAACGGGTTCGTCGTAGTAGATTTTTTTTGTCTACGTGAAAATAGCTATCCAACGACGTATCGTCTTGGTTGGACAAAGTACCCAAACGGGCCCAAAATGCCCATCCTCCTTTAACCATTATTTTTAGCATAATAAATGTCATTTATTATTGTGTTCAAGAAGTCGCTCATAGAAACCGCACCTTAACCTCTGCCGTAAGTATAATAAATCAAGGAGTCTTTGCGTCGCCGCGACGACGACGCCTAAATCATGAGCGCGCTGCTAATTCCCACTGTGCAACCCAATAAACTGTGAGCGAGAACGGATTGTTTTCAGTACAATCCTACGTTATAATTATTTGGTCTCTTGATCAGTTGGTCAAAGGTGCTATGAACATGTCTACGACAAATGCCACGAGAGTTCTACGAACCCGCTACGCAAGTGCTACGAAAATATTCTGCGGGCAGTGTAACATTTCATTCTGCATGACAAATAAACAGTTTTTCTATCTAATATAGTTATTATTTTCTTTATTTTGTCTCACATTTTTCAGGTATGTGGCCTATGTCCAGCAGTGGACTGGGTAAAGGATGTTGTTGTGATGTGTGGCTATGGCTGCATACGAATTAACACAAATTAACATTGATACGATAACCTATAATATAACTACCAATAATCTAATCAATACTTCTAAATATTTTTTCATTCCTTTTATAAAATGTAAATCAAATAGTGGCCGTAAATTAAATTATTAAGGTTAGAACTGTTTAGACATAAGGGCTGTTGATTGTACATTCCAGTAAACAGATTCAAAAATCCGCTGAAGTAGCTGTCTACTAATTCAACAAACGGTACATTTTCCATCAAAAAAAAGAAAATACACCCGTCACCTACTCAGCATCACTTATCTCATTAGTGAAGACAAAACGTCGGAGCACGGCCTTTGTTCAGCCACAATGAAGCACAATTAGGAACACAATTAAATGCATATTATCAAGACAATTAGCATTTTCCTGCAGGATGAATGGTCTGTATGGGGAAGTGTTCCGTATATTTATTTATTTTTAGCTGTTATCCTCGACAATAAACAAAAATATCAAAACGGTTTTGGCATAAATAATCAGAAACTTCGAGACGATGTGATGTGATAACCCGGCAAAAAAGGCGTAAATTTAATAGTTTGCTCTACAAACACCAGTGCCATAAAGATATATATAAAATAAATGTTTATAACATGTGCATCACTATCTACAATAAATTACCGGAAGAATTAAAAGAACTAAATGGAAATATATTTAGGAATAAGGCTACTTAAAAAGTGTTTTTATACGATGAACGAATATTTGGAAATTTGAATTTTTTTTTTTTTTTTATATTACAAGACATTTATTCACAAAGAAAATTATACTAGTATTTACAATTGAAACAATTGAGCTAACTGCCGACTGTTGCAAACAGTCTACAGATAGCTCAACTGATCCATATCAACACCAGTCGGAAGCGTCCCCAAGACGCTGGCTGCATTGCCACGCTGTATGGCAATGCTGATACGCTGTGCCAGATATTCACCAGCTCTCGGGTCACGCGTCGCTTCGACCAGTCGCTCAGATAGTTTTTTGAAAACCCGAAGAGCCTCGGTACCCCACGGACCTAGGGTCTCGACTCCAAGGGGAGCAAATGTGTAGGCTCTGTCGAGACCTGCATATTTGCGCCTCTTGAGATCTTCGGCCAAATCTGCCGCCGCACCCGCCCTCACGGATGTCCTCGGAAGATGGGAAGGCGCAAGTGTGTCGACGCATGTAGCGTCCCACACAATGGGCCTCCCCAACTCCCATGGGACTAGTGTCATACCGTCGGGCCTCTTACCATCGTCACGCAACAGACCATTCGGTTCGAGAATAGCTGGTACGTTAACGGTGACAAAGGCCCGCCGGATGATGTCGTTAAGGCTAGCGTGGCGAGATATCCGACCAGCGGCCCTAGTACACGATAATCCGTGATGACCAAGCTGTTCGACAGCAGTACCGCACTGGCATTGATGAGGCGCGCAACACCTTGCACCCAACCGGAGACATGTTGCGATACGGAAAGTTACGGGATCCAATAAAGTACCAGTGTTATATGAAGGAAATGCTTGCAACCAATGTCCTGACTCCCATTTAGAAACGGCCAGGAGGCGGGCACGATCTGCAGAGCTGGAGCACGTTTGTAACAAACAGTTCCGTGTCAACTCACACAGAGGCCCGTCCCATTGCCGTTGCGACAAAAGTGATTTTGGGGGAGCAGCATCGGGGCAAGCACTATGCCAAGCCGTTCGAGCTTCGTCTAAAAATGAAATTTTCAATGACATTCCAGGTGGGACCAAAAGAGAAGGATTTAAAATTTTTTCAACTAAAGAACTAGTGCTGTAGACAGAAGACAAGAACGCTGGTAGGGCTACACTTGAAATTTTGCGTATACCTAAGCCTCCCAATTTGACAGGCAGGGAGGCCTGCGACCATGCCTTGTCATCTAAATCGATATTCAAAACCGATGATAAGGTATTCTTTATTATGTTGTCTAAGCCTTCCAAGAGCTCGCTGTGAATTTGAATTGTTACTAACATGACTAAGTAATATAATTTAATATAATTACCTATATAATAATATGACTCGCATAATATTTGCACGCCTGCGTGCAGGCTGAATACATTGACTAAACTAGTTATAAGATCTGACATATTGTATAATTTTGTATTCTTGCAAATAAACTATTTGATTTGATTTGATTTATTATACGCATAAACCCTAGGTGTGGGTAAAAACTGGCTGCGGATGACGATGATGATGATGATTGTGAAATTTAGTTTGAAGCACAGGAGGTCGCGAGACATACCCGTTGCGGGACAAATGTTTACAAGATCTGCAAACATCCTCCGGGAGTTTTGTATGTATAACATGTACCTCAGTTATAATTTATTTATTTTGTATTTGTTGCTTCGGGATAACAAACAATCACACTTACTATAGGTAATCTTAAATTAAGTAAATTCTAAAAGTGTGACCAGCCCCGTTATCCGCAAGTCACTACAATAGAAAGGGGTGGTGTTAGTGAACTAATAGTAGGTATTAATATTATACTATTTAAGAACATAGGTTATGTATTGCTAAGTTATTATAATTTAATTATAATATATGTAGATGTTATTGTTTGCGATTTGCACATAGAGAACATTTATGTACAATCAGCTGCTGCCACTGCGCCCTCTAGGTGTCGCATACAACCAGCGCACAGTAGCGCCATCGTTACTGTGCATCATGCTGAGCGACGACCTTTTTTGATGTCACTGTTGTAACTTTTATTTATTTTTACCAACTTTACATGTAATTTTTGTGACACAGAATAAATACTTTTTATTTTACTATAAAAACTTTCGTAGTTTGACGAATTCATTATGAATGTAAGCGGATTAACTACTCACTTCACTTTACTTCACTTCACTTCACTTCACTTCGGCTTTCTTATACAAAGCAGGTGAAGCAGCAAATGGATCTTTCTTAGAGAATTACTTATTATATGCTTTTGTCATTCTATGCAGTGGAGCGCACATACCATGTAATTAAGTAGAAGATTCCTTATCAAATGCTTGGTTATTGTGTAAGGTTTAAAGAGGTCGATAAAACCAAAATAGGGAACCCTAAATAAAATAGCGAAATTTTCTCAGAGCAGTGTCCCGGGGCACACTGCCCTAACTTTAATTATGTCTTAATTTCCTCTTTCATTAACGCCGTTAATCAATTTATGCCTGTATTTTATGATAATTACCTTAATTAACAAGCGTTGAATGCACATCAAATAAATAAGAAATTTGATTCCGACATCTTCATTAAAGATGCATATTTATAAAATGGCTCTCAGTTTAAAATGACCAGTGCCTTAACTGAGGTCGTGTTTTTGTAAGTAAATTTTATCATTTCATTAGTGTATATTCTCAGAATTTGCACAAATTATTACTAATAAGCGTTAAAACCAATGATCAAACCAAAAACCCAATAGTAGTAAAGATAATGATTTTTCGGCAAATAATTTGCCAGATGGCCAAATACAGCGCCAGTAAAAGTTATAACCCCTGAAGAGGAAACAATCGTCACGCAACACAAAAACTTCCCTCCATTACCGCTTAGAGAGGAATAGAGTACAGAACAGTTACTAATTAATATATAGTAGGGACAAACAGTAGTTTGCTTTCATAGTTTCTTCATTTATTAGGCCACCGACTACAGAGCCCTAAAAGTCTCAGAAGTCCGGTCGACTGAATTAGTAGGTAATCGGACTTCTGATACTAGGTACTAGTTGTACGTTAACTGTCTTGCCATTATGTAGCCTGTATGATATACAGAATCCGTAACTAGTTTTGGCGTTGTCTTTGCCCAAACATCTCAGAACTTCACATCTTCTTTCGCTTGTTTAATAATGCGTAGGATAGGAAAACTAGAAAGAGTAATGTTATTCCGTAATCAAAACTAATATTTTAGATGTAAGACTTTTGATGTCTGTTTGTATGGATGGTTGATCAAATTTTGTAGGAAAAAACGGTATATGGTACTGAAAAACTACGACAGTGTAGTATAAAAAAATTAAATGATATTTCCGCTGATTTTATCACAAAATTTATTGTGGTCTTAATACAATTATATGGCTAAAATTACAGTAAAAATTGACCAGCTTTTGTTTGCCAACAACAACATAAGTAGATTCACTGCCCACTAACTCCGCGGAACTCGGTAATTGTACCAATTGGCCTTATCATTGGGAGAAGGAAAGTTAAAATCGCATTACTCGCATTTAACGCGTCGGTGGAAGGCGTTAACTGTCTTGTTTCTGGGCGAGGTAAGGTAGGAGAGGAGGCGAAAGTGAAATCTGCCCTGAGAGACCACGTCTTTAAGCGAGCATGCGTAAAATCTACAGATGACGAATACCTAACTTTGCAAGCTTTGACGTTTCTTCTTTGAGTCTTGGAAAATGTGCATCAATGCCGTTCTATACGTCGTCGCGTGATAGCGAATCACCTCATAGTCGTAAATACAGGAATAGTCATTAAACATACCATACCATGGGATAACATGTACCTACCTCGTACCGTGTACCGTGCATAAGCGAGAACTTCAGGTGTGTAAACTATTTTTCCTAAACACCCTGTCGCACCAACAACGCCGGTCCTCGTCGTATGATAGAGTCCTACAATTCCCGAATAGTACAGAAAATTTTAAATCTCAGGTCCTTAAAAAGTTATGTCCCTAATTCTATTCTATTTGCCTTTACCTTTTTTGTTTTAATTATTGTTTCATTGTTGTAAATTTGTTTTTAATTTCTTATAAAATTAAGTTTAGTTTTATATAAATTAGTTGTAGTCTTGTAGAGTCAGCAACCTGTAGCGATAATTATTGATGAAGCTTGTTATCATGAGTAAAACGTAGCTATTATTTTAATAAATGTATTATGTAACTCGAATACCTAAGTTTAAAATATAGTCGTTTGTTGTGCCTTTATTAATAAAGAATATTTAAACTTTATAAAAGATGCTCCTACTCCTTGCGCCCACACCCTATCGCGAAACAAAGAACAAACACCAGCGGCCAGCTCGAATGGTTATAAGCTGGTTATCCGCGGAATGGCAGAGAATGCCGCATTTATCGCTTTCCTTGATAGAACTGAGCATGCCGGGTATTGGCTATTTAACTATTGATGGTATGACAGCAATGGGTGCCGAACATTGCTGTAATATCGTTTAGCTTTAAGATTGTATGTGAAAATTGGAATGCGTATTGTAATTTTTTATAGTATGGTTATTTAAAACTACTTTTTCATAAGTAGGTCTCTTAATTTTTTTTTATGTATAAAAATATTAAGTAAGTTGGCGATAACTCGGTCATGTTATAAATAAATATGCGGCTACGCTCTGGACACACAAGACGATGATTCTGCGGATCTATAGGTGCCTAGCAGCTCATTTAAAAACCTCGTTCTATAAGCCAATTCGTGTTCACCCGAAAGCAAATCTGAGCTCAATCAGGTCACCAAGCCAATTGAGCTTCGGATCCGGTGAAAGATTCTCCGAGTTTTCCAATTACCGGATATCTGCCGCTCCAGGCAGGTTTTAGCCGGTTTTTTCCGCTTTGTCAATATAGATCAACTGCAGAGATTGGAGGCGACACTACCTGATTCAAAAGCGCAGTTGTATGAAATGGCAGAGTAGAGGTTTATTGCAGAATGGGGAGAATTTGCCACAAGTTGGTGAACACAGAGTAGGTAGAGCAAGTTTGCACAAAACTAAGTAATAAGGAAGTAGGTCTGTTCAAAAAGTACGGTAAAACAGCGTTGAATTTGAACCTTATTAAAAAACTATAAGATCGCGATGTAGGTAAGAACTAGTTGAGCGAAACTTTAACGCGAGTTTTACCGTTTGTTAGTTACGTTATATTAGAAGTTTATAGTGACAATAGCAGCTATTTGCTACTGTTAGTTGTATACTAAGTACCTCCTGCCCGCAGCATCGCACTCGCTCTCCGAGACAAAAAGTTGCCCATGTCTACCCTTCCCCGGAATATCTATTTATTTTCTTGCCAAATTTCACTAAGATTCGTTCAGCCGCTTTGTCGTAAATGGTAACAGAACAAACAGACAAAAAAATCTGCAAACTTTAAGCTGAATCTTTTTCATGCAGCGGCTATTTAAGTGTTCGGTTGACTGATTTCTACGTTTTTTTCAGCGATTACGTAAATAGTTTACGAGTGAGTTCACACACACGACAAATATTACAGGTCCAGTTAAATACTGACCGGACGAAGTATACAGAGGTTGGTTTTACGCACTTTTATAATATTACGTTATTTCAGTGATGGCCAATGTAGTAAGCGAGTTCACAAACACGACAGTATTTTGAATCCAGTAAACTGCTGATGTCTCCAGTAGCGATGAATAAATTATAATCATATACATATAACATAACCTCTATTGTGATCAACAGAAGAAACAAACGAGTCTTAGTTTTAGCTTTAGGTTGATCGAGTTTAAAGGTAAACAGAGTAGCTCTGCTATAACACTTAATATGCAACCAGATTGTGAATATTCACCCCAGCACACGGACTAATGAATCGGATTAAATATAACGTACAGTGCCTACTGTTAAATACTTACTCCATTCAGATGATCACTTGGATACTTTCAGGGATTTCCAAATAATACAATTAGATCAAGCTAATAACGTTATATTCGTGTGAAAGAACTAGTTTTTAAATAACAACTATACTTTTAGAATCATTACATGACGCGAGCCACTTTCTCGATCAGTTACAGCTAAAGAATGAATCCTCGTTCTACCCGCAAATACAATGCCAGATTATCAGCAACGTCTAAGCGATTCCCAAAGCTGGGGTACCCGCATTTTGGCCGGAATATATAAAAATAGTCAAGCGGCAGATAAAAACCCTTAAAAACTGACAATGAATTTCCAGCATCGCTAATACTACCTACAGTATATAACCTGCTATAGAACAGTGGGCAAGCACCCAACGCTCGCACATGAAACCGCAGTAAAGGCTCGGTGTACATTATTAGTTCATAACCAGCTATGAATAGGGATGGGGTTCGGTCGGCTAGACTAGAACTTTCGATTTAGTTTTCGGTAAAATCTATTTTTATCAACAAAAATGCTCACCTACATAGTTCATGGATGTTATAGGCTAATGGTGATGATGATGATGATTTGTTTCACCTAATAGGTATGTTTGTTCTCTCTCCTTGTCATAATAGCAACGCTCGTGAAAATGTAAGAGTATTTACACATTTTATATCACTATTTAAAAGGTATGTATTATCCAATTTAAGACGAAATTACGAATACTGAATAGTCGGCAAGGTCGTGGGTCGTTTCTTCCGATCGTTTCTTCCGAAGGGTCGAATTCCGATTTATTTTTGACAATTCAAACAGAGAGCAGAGAACAATGACTTTCGGTTAATTTATAATTTTGCCAAATACCGAACTTAGCAGGAATATTTTCTGGTCCTGCCTATAACAAACCTGTTGGTCGGACGGGCCTGGATGACCCTTTACGACGCTTAAGGGTTAAAGTTACGTAATTAATCCCACAAACATATTCACGGATTGTAATATTTTGAAACGTTAACATAGATTTTCAGTGAGGATTTAAAAAATGAGACCTCATAGAACTTTTAAAACTTTTGCGATTTGTTAATGGTACCTCTGCTTGTTTAACATAGTAAATACTAGTTTCTGCCCGCGACTTTGCACGCGTTGTTTTTGTGGAAACGTTTATATGTTATTTCTATCCCATGGAAACTGATTTATAAAAGGAAACCTATGTCTGATTCCAGGCTTAGAGCTACATCTATGCAAAATCAGCCCGATCGGTTCAGTAGTTGTGGCGTGAAGATAAAAGGAGATAAAGATAAAAAAATGGATGAACTAGACCACCTAGAAGACTGGACCCGAGACAAGGGAGGCCTTCGCCCAGCTGTGGGACAATACGAGCTCATCAAAATGGTATTTATTGCAAAAGTACCTTGTACTTTAAATCCTCTATGCTACAATTACATATATCGTCTTGTTCGTTGGATAATAGCTGTCTGGCTCCCATAACACAAGATCTGCTTACTTTGTGGGCTAGGTGGTGCTGTGTGAAAATGTCTAGTGCTATTTTATATCTTCTCTTAAGCAAATTTTACTGCTGAAACTCGCTGAAACCATTTCCCTCCAAATCTCGAAAATGTAACGATACATTTCCTCCATTCCCACGCGTCACGCACCCATCACTGCAGCCTCGCGCTTTTTACTGTACAGTCATGATATCAGCGCCACTCCATCCCATTAGTATTCCGTGCTAGCTACTGGATAAGGTAACCGCTCTATAAGATTGAGGGAAGGGAAGGCTCAGAATAAAATATGACACTAGATGGCGTCACGGGCGCGGCGCTGGAATATTGAGAGGGGATATTGAAAGAGAGTATTACTTTGATACTCACATGAGCTAGCAAGCTGTCGACGGGAGTGATAGGGACATTGTGAAGATTTCGTGGATGTTTTAGAAATCTGAGAGATAGATGTATTGGCTGTTTTCCAATCATTTTGCCACGCTCCATGCAGTTTTAAAATATGTGATATTTTAAACGTTAGATGGCGATGATGATTAGATGAGCTGAAATCACCTCTAGATAACGTTAGTAAATGATTAAGATTAAAATTATGGGTATTAATACTAGTAGTTCTACGAACAGTAGACGTCGCGAACACTAACTTTTTTCAACAATTAATTTACATAATACTTAAGGTACTAAAGTAATTTTATTTAAAACCCCTAAGTACCTAACTAAATATTGGTTTACGCTAGTGTGGTGTGCATTGGGCAACTTACCAACCTTAGGTGGTAGGTAAGTAGGTAAGGGTAACTGTTCAGTAGGTATAATTATATACCTAGCTCAAAACTAATGAAATGATTTCCTTAGGTACCTACCTTTGAAATAATGCCCACCGTGCAAGAATAGGCGTCTGTTTCTCCTGAACGGATTCAATCTTGTTTGTGGGTAGGGTAGGAGAGGTAGGTAAGGTGCACTTGGAAAGGTAGGTACCTAGGTATTATAGATCACTTCACTTGCGATACGATTGTTGTCGGAATTTTTGAACGAAATGTTGCACAAACACATCAACCATTAGACCAATTGTCCATACAAAGTACCTAAGTAAGTTACGTTCCTCAGCAAAGCTCGAAATTCTGTACCTAGTATCAACAGATGGCGTTGATCCATCAGCCCAAAGTTTTTGTTATTTTATTATTTAACCGACGACGACGGTGTATGCGGCCGCGCTATTTCATATAATTCTCGAAGTGTTACAAAGATGTTCTAATAGGTGGCGCTGTACTGTAAATGCTCTCTTGCATATTACTGCATTTTGTGAAGCTATTCTGCTCTTCATGCCGAAAATCTTCATTAGATCTTTACCTTTACAAATTTTTATAAGAACAGTATAAAGTTATTACCTTTCAATTAAAAGTACAATCATCAAAATCAGATCTCTTAAAGCGGAGATATTCCAAATCCGCCTTTTTGCCTTATTGTGGAAGAAGTACGCCTTTAATCAAAAAATCCCGACGACAATAAAATTCTATAAAATCATAGAATCTGTACACAAAGTTTCATACCGATCGGTTGTAAAATACGACCTGTAGAGGAGTACGGACATACTGACAAAAACGCCATTTTGGCCAGACCTGAAACGAAGACTTTCGTTCACTAACGTTCACGACGTCAATTATAACGACTCTTTGGTAAGCCCGTATTATAGTTTTCAAACAGCGAATTTTTTGCTGGCGTGTTGTTTAATTTCTAAATTCCCTGCAAGTACGAAGTGATAAAGTTGTTCAAAATGTCACAGACTAATTCAACGCTCACTCAAACCAATTTACAATCCCAACACAGCGTGGTATATCAAAAGCGGAATACCAAAATAACGGAATAAACCGAACAATTTATCTAAACGAACGTCTGTTAGGGCTCGTGCCATAAATCAGTGAAATTAACAAGATTCTTGAAGGGCTGGTCGCTGGACGAGCGGGCAAGGACGTGGATATGTTGCAGGGAAAGTGATGGTTTTGGCAGATGATAAAATGGCTAATGCTTTCACTGATATCGTTTCAATTTCACGAAAAAGAGGGAGATTAATCTAAGTACTCTGCCGTAGAGTCAATAATGGCTTTTACCCAGAAATGGGACGATTTTAGGCTGAAAAAAGTTTTCAAGGTGAAATGCCGCGTTACTCTGGATCTGCAAAATTTCGATTTTTAATATATGAAAAACCAAACACAATCAAGTAAATGAATATAAATGTATAGAAGTAGGTAAAATAATGATGGTTGTACTGCGGCTCCACACAACTGGTTTATATACATAAGTGGAAACGTATTATTTTCTACATTATTTTGCTCTCAGCTACGTGGAGTCGAAATCCTTCAAATCTGCAACTATCTTTAAAATTGCAAAGTGTTCCGTCAAAAGCGAATTTGAATATGCATTGCTATAGTTACAAAAATAAATACATGTCAGATGCTTTAACATTCTCATTGCCTAACGCAGTGAATGTGTTGAAAGGGTTCTGTACAACCTCTTGCAATGCGCCTATCATCTATGCAGATCACCAACGTCGATTGTTTGACGTTAGACCAATTCTACGAGAGGACAGAGAAGAAACTGTAAGATTCAGCTAAGTGAAATTCTGGTTCAATCATCGTAGCTGAAAGTACTAGAAAGCCATAGAATCCATGTAGAAACGGTCTCGCGATTCGTGTAGTCAGAGGCTCTGGCCTTGTGTCAGTCTTTTAGGCCCTATTTTCAACTGAAATTACCCAATTATGCCCACAAGTGAGACAAATAAAGTACCTACTCTGTTATACAAATATTGATGAAAAATATTCTTGGAAGAATATTGTTTTTTTGACCAAGTTAACACTACTGACTAGTCAGTAGATCAGTAGTGTTAACTCTGCTCTGTCTTTAAGCATTCCAATCGTAGGTACCAAAATCTGACGTCCACCAAAAGGTCTGGAATAGTTCTCCTGCAGCAGACATCAGACATACGGCGGGACACGCCCTCGGCCACTGTCCTCATCATCCATCACGGGGGTACCTGCCTGCTGGCGCGTGTGAGTGGCCCAGACCGGACACAGGTGACACAGCCTGAAAGAACTGCTGCGTACAAAGCAGTGATGAATGTGCTCTTAATGAATGTGGAGTGGTTCGCGAGTAAATGTCTGTAGAAAATGAGGATCTTAATATATTATTGAGACAAGTCATTTGATTTGAGGAGAAGCTTTTTATGCAAGCCAGTCTGATTTAGCTTATGAGAGTTAGTTATGCCGGACACGTAATGCCGCGTGTGACGTCACGCCGCGCAGCACATTCATCGTCATCATCATCGGGTATCAGCCTCGCGATGACTTCACCGACATTTTCTTGTCCCTTTTCTACTCAGCGTAATATGCGGGGTCAGCACACCAGGTTTTTTTCCATTCACTTCTATCATCCTGAATCTCAGCACTCACTCCTTTCATTCATGACTTGCTATGTGAAAATGATAATGTCGTCCGTGATACTCGACGCTAACGCGATAATTCACATAAAGCACAAACGCACCAAATACGCTATAAACAACCCGATAATACCTACCTACTCAACTCTTCGCCAGTGGAACAAGGAGGTGATTTATCCTATCGGTATTTGTTTAAACCGAACGAAACTTGGCAATTTATCGTCTTATTTATTTCCGCTCTATCAAAGGGAAATCCGCTGAAAAGTTCGAGTTTCTTTGCATTTAGCTTTAGTTCAATTTGATTCTGGGAAATATTTGAAGTTAGAAAGATGGAGTTGGTACTGATGAGCAATACTTTGATACCAAGTTATTTCTTTTATAAAAAAACCCAGAAAATACTCGAAATAAATTATTCTCAGATCAAACATTTATCCTGCGGCGGTAATCATGCCCACCCACGCACGATAACAATGTTATCGAATAGCTTCTCAAACAAGTACAATACAAAGGTTTCTTTCAAGTTCTAAAGTACCTTCGTACATTCGAGTTCTTTAGGCTTTTCGTCTCGCTAGAAGTTCAGAGCAAAGGACTCTTTAATTGCTAACTGTTTTGTTATTATAACTGTTTTTTACTTACAACTTGACTGCTATGCTTAATTTTGTTGTTTGTTTTCTTTTGTTTGATTTGATCTGTCAAGGATTCTAAGTTTAATTTATAATAGGACTGACATACATAAAAGTATCATAGTATAAGTCCTTAACAATAATTATGATTCATAAAAATATGAAACAAAACTGTTTTTCAATGTTGGTTTTAACAATCGTTGTGCTGGTCACCTGTATACTACCGTTGTAAATGACTTTAGTGTGAATAACCATGATGTATTTAAAAAATTTATATTTTATACTGTTTTTCAATGTTTGTTTAGTGGATTGTAAACTTTATGACTGTTTAGATTTTGAAAATGAACAACTAACATTCATGCTGCCGACCGTGTCAATCAAGTTAGCAGCCTCTCCATAGAATACGTCGGTTAAAAAAAGAAGGTCGGGAAATTATGTCACCTGTGACAGAAATTGTACTTTTAAATTGCCACTGATAGTAATCAGTGCCCAAAGCAACGTG
The DNA here is from genome assembly GCA_963564075.1 of Eupithecia subfuscata. Taxonomy (NCBI): domain Eukaryota; kingdom Metazoa; phylum Arthropoda; class Insecta; order Lepidoptera; family Geometridae; genus Eupithecia; species Eupithecia subfuscata. The sequence continues at coordinate 903,793 of OY751102.1, forward strand.
GATGTATACCTACGATAAACGCTTTAGCTGACACGCTATGTACGATTTTTCATGGGAATTTCCTCCCATACCGAGCGCGGTCGTAGTTGGGACGCTGAATTTCATGCTCAATGACTTGTTGAGCTTCTGTAGAGCGTAAAAAAAGTTTTTCCAACTGAGAGGACTGGCCGATTGGGCAAAGGGTTTTGAGGGGGTTTTCGCCTGTTAAACTCAAATATGTTATGTAGGTGGTGGTTAGAGGTACCTACCTACCCTGTTTGTGAATGATTCCTTTTAAGTTTAAAACGGGAGACCGATTTTGTGGACCTACTTTCCTAACAGGCGACAGACGGGCTAGTTTTTAGACCTGCGCTGATTTGTGGATTCTGGTTTGCTGAAAAACAGAAAAGAGGTACCTACCTAGGTATCTAGAATATTAACTTCGGCATAAGCTTACACAGTATTAATTTGATTAAAGTTATATCCCGATACTGTTTTGATTTCAGAGATATTTCTAGATTTTATTATTACAGGGTGCCACAGAAAGGGACTAATAAGCCAAAAGGGGATGATTCTGGATCCCATCGTTATGCACAAGGGGATCAACTTGTGTGATTCTTTTAATTTTGAATAGTTACGTAAGTTTTTTCTTCAAGAAATATATTTAATGTTTCTTCCTGTTCGTGTTCTTTTACACGCACTCTTGCATTATTTAATTTTACTTAATATTTCACACATGAGTTTGATTGCTGCTAGCAAGCAACACCAGTGTTTTGCATGACAAAACATTGGTGGTGAAAAAACAAGCAGTTATTACAAAAATACGATGATCCTTTGAAATTTCAACCAATAATAAAAATGTAAAAATACACGTACATGAAGACGAAGAAGAATATGAAGAAAAAGTCTTCTAAAGCTTTTCTAAGACGTGAATAAATGTTCGAAATTCAAAAAACCGTAGATCAAACGTTGACCCCGTCGTTGTCCAGAATCACCCCCTTTCGGCTCAGTACCTACACCCTTTCCGTGGCAACCTGTTGAGATAAGCAGCAATCTTTGTAATATTTATATAACCATGGTAACGTAAAAAATAAGGGCTACCAAAATGCAGAGCTTGGCGTTGCCCTGGCTGGCGACATTATTATCTTCTAAAAAAATTGGTTGTTTGTAAAGTAGGTTTACGATCGAGATGTTTACGTGATAACGTCTTATTGCATGACGTCACTCGCTCGTGAGGTTTTGGTGTGACACAAGTTTCTGAACATGTCACCCGACTAAAACGATTTTAAAGACGTTATCACGTCAAAACATGCCTCAGCAGAGCATAATCTTACCGCGCCTACTAATCTGAATTCATTTAATTCCATCCAGTGGTTCGTTCGGGCGTTACTTGTCTGCACAATGAGTGTGTCTGTTAATCTCACTATTCAACCGAGTTGCGAAAGAGGAAACTCAATAAGATTATTGCTTAGGTAAGGTGATGGTTCGGTTGACGGCTGTGTGAGTACACTGTCAGTCAGTCACGCAACAATGGCTAATCATAGAAATCTCTGCCTGTTTTAGAGTAGGTACACGTAGCAACATTTGTGGAAAGTCAATTGAAGGAAATGGGGCGTAATAACAATTGAATAAGGCTTTATTTTGTGCGGCTTGCTTACTTATTCATAGGTAATACCCTAACGAACAGAGCCCTGATTCGTTCTCAAATGAACCTTTAGGTTGTGCGATTCAGTGTTATCTGCTGCTCTACACTGCTACGAGAACACAAAACTAGGAAGCAGTTTCAACATTGTAACAGATTTACATCCCGCTGCGGAGCTAAGTGTGCAGTGAATTATGTCTGCGCTGGCTTCAGACATGAGGCCGTAATTAAACGAACCTCATTTGTTTTCCCAATTCCTATTTCACTATCTTGCATTTGAAATGCTACAAAGTTACGGTCCTTACTAAGATTTTTAGGTAGCATAATTTGATTGAGTCATTTCTGTAAACCATTAGCTAGGGTAGGTACTTTATATACCCATTAGTTGTTTGTAAAAAACGATATTTGTGTCGGTTTATTAATATTAAATAACATGGTTTCGAGTATATTGATACGAGACGAGCCCTATCGACGTGTAGACTTGGCACATAATAATTTTCTCCACACTTTTGTTTCACTTCCTAGAGTAGGGAGAGGTTTCTATTGTAAACTTTTCTTTTATTCTCAACAATTGAAAATATTCTACTTCATAAACTTTGTCTTACATCCTATTACAAAACTTCCAGATCACGTCTCGAAAACCAGCATTCGTACTATACAAGACAATAACGGTAATTCCGATCCTCCGGCGGAGGGGCCACAGCCCGCAGCCTACCCCGTAACACGCGAGCTTCACGTGAATTACGGAGTTACGTGACGGGGGCGCGCGATGCGCCGTGAATACTTGACTTATCTGTGGTCTTGGAGGTTGCGAATTCGAGGCTGTGACTGTTTTATTTGACTAGATAAATATTATTTAATGCTGGACAATCCACACCGCATCATCTAGCCCCAAGTTAAGCAAAGCTTGTGTTATGGGTAATAGATGACTGGTATTAGAATACATTACATAGATAAATATTTTTTAATATACATAGAAATTACCTATAAGTAGGTACACAGAACAAATATTTGCAGATCGTAGAAACGTTTGTTCGAAAGCGTCGCGTCGGGCGGCATCGGCCGTCCGTAGTATAAGCCAAGCAGTAGTATTTTTTATTAATTAACAATAAGACGCCCGGTGGTTTGATCGAGCTATTTTCCCTCACAAGAACGTAAAGGGAATATTGGGTTGCTTGCAAGGAATGTTATATCACCATGTTATTTCAGTTCAGAATCAATAATAATATTAAAAGTGCACTGGACTTATCTTATTTTGAAAGTAGGGCATCATGTGTATAGTTAACTGTAAGGTATTTCAATGTCTCATTCTGCTTTAATCAAGTATTGTAATTTATGATCTATACTAATATTATAAAGAGGAAAGATTTGATTGTTTGTTTGTTTGTTTGTTTGTTTGTATTGAATAGGCTCCGAAACTACTGGACCGATTTGAAAATTTCTTTCACGTTAGGAAGCTTACTTTTCAGGGAGTGACTTAGGCTATATTTTATCCCGGAATTCCTACGGAAACGGGAACTACGCGGGTGAAACCGCGAGGCGATCGTCTAATGTCTAATATTTTATCTGTGACTTCGCCGAGAGAACAGGAAGGCTCGCCATCAGCGCCATCTATGTATTTCGGTGCTGACTATTTAGGCTTTGTGTAAAGACAGCGCACAAAAATATTACCTAGAACCTCCGACTGATGAGGTTCTATCAGAACGACATTTCTCTATTCTACTGAAGAACAGATGTCGCTATTACAGAAACAAAGTCCTTAAATGCAATACTTAGCTAATTTGATCTAAAAACCGTCTTCTCAGTTCCTTGTTTTAGACATTTTTTATTTTTGTATGTTTTTCCTTGATGTTAACAATGTTTTATAAGTTTTATGGGACAAATTATAATACAAATCCCATTTCCTAAAGAAAATTTTCCGGTCAACTATAACCTTCAAAACAAGAGTGATTATTGTCTTGTAGACCTTCGTGATACATCGTTATCCAAATCACTGTCACTCCATCACTCCGTCACTTTCCATGATGCGAGGTCGTCAAACGAAAGTCTTGATTATTAAACAAAAACATTCGTAACAAGTTTAGGTTTTCGTTTCTGCAATCCGGCATGTCATTATGTTCTTACTTGTTATAAATATTACTGGAGTACCTAATTCACAGTAATCCTGAATAATAGCTGTATCCAGAGCCCGTCATAATTAAATTCTGAGATGTTTCGTCAATCATAATCAAAAGTTCCCGGTAAAAGCGGTTTTAGTGCTAGCAGTTTAATGTTTTTGTGCTAGCGGTTTTGAATCAATCAGTGGCCTGCGTTAACTCGTCAGGTCGTCAGCAATTAGCTTATTAGTACCAAACCTACCCTCGGTTAAGAACTACGAGCTGACCCGCCGCGATTTCATTCGCGTGGACTTTAGTAGGAGTACTTATGTACATCCGAGTAATATAACCCGAGTACCACGCGTTTGAAGCCGCAGATAGAAGTTTAGGTAGGAACATAATAACCCAAGCATGTGAATTTCTAAAAAAACTGTTCCTGGTAGGTGCTTACGTCCTAAACTAAATTTTCAAGCAAAATTTCAGGCTCGTAGCTTTTCGAGATAAGTCTTTTCTAAATTTTCTTGATAAGTCAGTGAGTGGCCTAACTTGGACTCCACACCATTAACCATTTGGGTGCGAATTTCAAAAAACCTTGAAATACGTGTCTATTTATATTGAGTCCTTCCTACGCTACAAATATTGGCGGGCTAAAAGCTAGCTAAAACTTACGGCTCTGAACTTATTATAAAAATGACCTTAGACCCCCTTAAAATACGAATTTCCAAAAATCAGTTTTTGACGAGTGCCTACGTCGTAATAGAAACTTCCATGCAAAATTTCAGCTTCGTAGCTCTTCTAGATCGTGAGATTCTAATATATCAGTGAGTCGCCTAACTTTGACTCCACACTATTGACCATTAGGGTGTGAATTTCAAAAAACGAGTGAAAAAAATCCAAGACACGTGTCTGTTTATTTTAAGTCATCTTTCTACGCTACAAATTTTGAAGGGCTAACAGTTACGGTTTTGAAGTTATTATCAAAATGACCTTTGGCCCCCTTAAGTTATGAATTTTCAAAAATCCGTTCTTAGCCTACATCCTGAAAGGAACCTCCATGCAAAATTACAGCTTCGTAGCTTTTGTAGTTTCAGAGATCTCTTTATGAGTCCAGATTTCTCTTCTCTTTTATATAGGTATATGGATTAACGAAATCCCTTCCTATCTTACCTTTCCCCGTCCGTACCGCCCATCACCAAATTCACTTGTTACCCCTTTACCAGATCCCTATCTCACCTCACAGCCCAACAACTTATGACTAAATAGGTAAAATACCTTCCTCCAATCTCAACAGCCTATTATTGGTCCATTGCTGGACTCAGGCCTCCCCTGATAAGCGCCTTATTATGGATTTTATCTTGTAGTGCCCATAATCCCCACGATGGAGATAGAATTGTTCTGCAGTAGGCGCTGCTGCCCCCGGTGGATATCCATTGGTCACCTCTTACGAGACTCGCGAGGAGGTACAAATTGTAAGTGTTACCAACTAAGTATATTTCCCTGATTTGTTGAAGAGTTAACGCCTCTAGTATAAGCCCGTCCGCACTACATTTGAGATCTAAGCAAAAATAATCAACACTCCCATCCAGTCCTACTAGATGACGTAGGGCTGGATGGGAGTGTTGATTATTTTTTTGCTTATCTTAAATTTAGTGCGGACTGGCTTATACTAGAGGCGTTACTACGTCCTCGTCCTTCCGCGAAGAGTTGGAGCTTCACCTCGGGTAACCTGCACAACAATTTACGTAATCTAACGTAACTCGATCGCGAGCAATGAGCTGATTCACAAACAATGGGACTCCGACAGAATTCTGTTTTGCGAATTAAAACGGAAATTCGTCGAGTTCTAAACTTAATTATGTGGCAGGACAGGGTCCGGAAGAAGGGTCGATTCTCTCTATAAGAATATATTTTTGAAACTTAACGATGTGATAATTTAAAAGAACGGCGTAACAAAAAAATCAACTCTTTGAAGAGAATCGAAAAATAAAATTCATCAAGCATACCTATAATAAAGCTAGGTCTATGAATTAGGTATAGAGTGAGCTTTGATAATATAGTTACGAAATAAAAATGAATTTTCCGTTTATCAGTCCTCAGTCAGAAGTAGGAACCAGTTGTGTTTACGATGACAAAAATTTGTATCGTCTCTTTCCATACATTTGGCGCCTTGCAGCGCCTCTACCGGATAAAGAAGAACTAATTTTCGTAGAAGATGACTCTCATGCTCCTCCGAACCAGTTTAAATATGTTACGATAACAGGTTAATAAACCTACGTTACATTTATTCACAAAGAAAATTATACTAGTATTTACAATTGAAACAATTGAGCTAACTGCCGACTGTTGCAAACAGTCTACAGATAGCTCAACTGATCCATATCAACACCAGTCGGAAGCGTCCCCAAGACGCTGGCTGCATTGCCACGCTGTATGGCAATGCTGATACGCTGTGCCAGATATTCACCAGCTCTCGGGTCACGCGTCGCTTCGACCAGACGCTCAGATAGTTTTTTGAAAACCCGAAGAGCCTCGGTACCCCACGGACCTAGGGTCTCGACTCCAAGGGGAGCAAATGTGTAGGCTCTGTCGAGACCTGCATATTTGCGCCTCTTGAGATCTTCGGCCAAATCTGCCGCCGCACCCGCCCTCACGGATGTCCTCGGAAGATGGGAAGGCGCAAGTGTGTCGACGCATGTAGCGTCCCACACAATGGGCCTCCCCAACTCCCATGGGACTAGTGTCATACCGTCGGGCCTCTTACCATCGTCACGCAACAGACCATTCGGTTCGAGAATAGCTGGTACGTTAACGGTGACAAAGGCCCGCCGGATGATGTCGTTAAGGCTAGCGTGGCGAGATATCCGACCAGCGGCCCTAGTGCACGATAATCCGTGATGACCAAGCTGTTCGACAGCAGTACCGCACTGGCATTGATGAGGCGCGCAACACCTTGCACCCAACCGGAGACATGTTGCGATACGGAAAGTTACGGGATCCAATAAAGTACCAGTGTTATATGAAGGAAATGCTTGCAACCAATGTCCTGACTCCCATTTAGAAACGGCCAGGAGGCGGGCACGATCTGCAGAGCTGGAGCACGTTTGTAACAAACAGTTCCGTGTCAACTCACACAGAGGCTCGTCCCATTGCCGTTGGGACAAAAGTGATTTTGGGGGAGCAGCATCGGGGCAAGCACTATGCCAAGCCGTTCGAGCTTCGTCTAAAAATGAAATTTTCAATGACATTCCAGGTGGGACCAAAAGAGAATGATTTAAAATTTTTTCAACTAAAGAACTAGTGCTGTAGACAGAAGACAAGAACGCTGGTAGGGCTACACTTGAAATTTTGCGTATACCTAAGCCTCCCAATTTGACAGGCAGGGAGGCCTGCGACCATGCCTTGTCATCTAAATCGATATTCAAAACCGATGATAATAAACAGGTTAAACAATGGAGTAACAAATGAATATCCTCTCTCTAGTTGCTCCAAATGATCTCTCTCTCTCTTTCTCTTAATTTGTAAAAACGGACTTTTCATTTTATTCCTCGAATCCGACTCTGTTTTACCGAATACCTTTTGAACATAGATTACTTTCCCCTTTTAAAACATTTCGTGGTTTGGTCTCGCGTATTCGCTTACTGATTTATAAAGTTAATATAAGAAGCCATGCTAAGCCCATTTATATCCCATACACTGCTAAATTCTCCCGCGACTTCGTATGCGTTTTCTGGATAAACAGTAACTTACAAGTAAATCCAAGTCCAGAGAGAACGATTTTTATGACACGACTAAAATGCATCTTACTAAGACGTGCACCCGACTCCACCTATTACAGCACGCAAAGCTGACTTCACGGCTCCGCGCGCGCGCTGTAAACTAAAAGTTTGTTTACGGTAAATTTCCCGCCATATTGTTTCGTCTGTGTTCAGTGGAGGAGCCCGGGGACTCCACTCAAAACCCAATCAGCGAGGTCGCGCTTCAAAAGTGAAAAAAAAACCGGATTCAATTATTGGCACGTCCGAACGGGACGGGGACGGATTGAGAACTAGCCTCTGGGAATAAAATAAAAGATACGGGATAAAATATAATTTACGGAAGTAAACGGAGAAATACATGTAGACAAGTAGCTAACCTAACTAGATACAAGTAAAGTACTTGTATTTAATTAAAATACTATGCATCATACATCAAATCAAATTTGTACCACGACCGGAATCAAACCAGCAACCTCCTGACAGACGGACCTTTGCCCGCTGTGCCACAGAGGTCGGCAAACATGTTCAATGTTAACAAATTCAAATGTTCGGACAACCAGTAAACGGTCTGATATAAGCTGCTGCTTTATTCCAAATATCATAATTTTATTTTCCTATTACCAATAAAATATTAGTTCATGTTCAAATAGCTTAAATAAATAGGACGGCAAATGATTATTAGTGAGCATGAGCACGTTTCGTGGTCGCGAATCTGACCGTAGCACGAGTCAATGTTGATTTACGTTAGAGAAGCAACGATCGCAATGTTTGTGAGCTTATTAACGATTTTATAAATTGAAGCCACATAATTACACATAGTTTACATGTGGTTAATATGTAGTTTAGTATCGTTTACCTTACCTAAGTGCGTGTGAGCGTGACTATCGAAAAGTTTTTATTACAACATAATAATAATTTTAACTATTAATGATTATTTTTTTAGCTGAATCGTATTTTTATACCTTCGGCATACAAGGTGGGGTTATTTTAACCCCAACAATTTTAAAATACGTTGATTTTGTAGTAAAACGTAATCAATTAAGTTGATTTTTACAGTAGCTGGAGTTTTTACAACAAAAATAATAAAAGCTGTAAAGAAATATATTACCGCTCACCTCTGTTACATAATTAATCTCAGCATAGAAACAGGTACATTCCCCCAAGACTTGAAATTGACAATAGTAAAACCAATATTTAAAAAAGAAGATAAAGAACGAATGGAGTTCTACAGACCAATTTCTCTCATATCCGTATTCGCAAAAATTTTTGAAAAGTACTTCTACAATGAAATTAATGACTATTTGGAAAAAAACAATATATTATGTAATGAGCAGAAAGGTTTTCGACGAAATAAAACCATTAATATGGCAATATACGATTTTTTCAAAAACGTCATCTGCCAAGTTGATAATAGAACTCCCGTTTGCACCATATTTTGTGATATGACGCAAGCCTTCGACTACGTAGATCACAGTATTCTATGCAGTAAATTAGAAGCATATGGGATTAGAGGAAATGTGTTAAGTTTAATTGCCTCATACCTAAAAGATCGGAAACAAGTAACAGAAATAACACGTTTTAACTATAAGACCAAGTTTGATGTGACTTATAAATCTAATGAAAGTGTAATTAAATATGGTGTTCCTCAAGGAAGCGTTCTAGGACCGCTACTTTTTATTATATATATAAACGATCTTCCATTAATTGTCAATAAAATAAATCAACATATGACATTATTTGCCGATGACAGCTCTATCACAATCAAATGTAACGACATTCAAAATTATGAATTTGACATTAATCAATCACTAACCTCTATAATTAATTGGCTTGATGACAATAACTTAAAAATAAACCTAAAAAAGACGACGATAATGCATTTCAATCAATTAACAATAAAACCTGACATTAACTTAATATTTCAAAATAATAAAATAGAAAACACTGACTCCACAAAATTTCTTGGTTTATATATAGATAACAAACTAAAGTGGAAAACTCATATTGAATATATAACCAAGAGAATTAGTAGTTCGGCATACGCGTTGTTTAGATTATCCCTAACCCTCAATATTGACACGCTACTTGTAGCATATTACGGCTTAGTTGAATCAATACTGAGATACGGAATAATTTTTTGGGGGAATTCTACGGACAAAGACATCATTTTTAAAGCGCAAAAACGTTGTTTGCGAGCCATGCTTAGAATACACGTGATGGATAGCTGTAGACCTTTTTTCACAAAGCACAAAATATTAACACTTCCGTCGCTATATATAATAGAAGTGGCTCTGTTTGTGAGAAATAACCCCCACCTGTTTCCACGCATGTCAGACGAAAAGCCAAGAAACAGGCGTGAAGATAGACTTTGTTTATTTCCATCCAAAACTGCATTACTACATAAGAGCATAGTATCAATGGCACCGAAAATTTACAACAAAATACCAAAGAGCTACAAGCAACTAAATGATTGTGAATTTAAAAATAAATTTAAGAAATTGTTAATTGAAAAATGTTATTATAAGACTGACGATTTTCTAAATGATAAATTTTAATCGTTTAATGAATTTGTGTGTTTTAGAATTAATATTAAATATCATTAACGCAATTACTTACCTAAATATAATTTTTTGACATTACTTCTAACTCAATTATTATTTTACATTATTGTCTCTGTTGCATGCCGCTCACAATTTGTACACCGTAATCGGTAAAACATGTTGAGACCTACATACTTGTTTGTAAAATCTTAAATGCACTACACATGTTTATACAAATAAATGATCTTTATCTTTATCTTTATCTTTATCTTTATCTTTAAATATTGCCGTGTCCGTTGACAGTGTTTGATCAGTACAGCGCGCGCCGGCGTCGTGTACACACGTGCGCAAAGTCGTCCCGGGCGTTTTTAACCCCACGTTGTATGGGACGTCGTAAAAAAAGTAGGTGCCCACTTTTATGTAATTTTCATAGGATTTCACTAAGATAGGTATAGAGAGTTGTTTGTTACTATTTTTCTAAAGCTTAGAGTTTTTTATTATAATAAATGAGTAAAATATTTGTGTAGTTGTAAGAAAAACTTTTTGTTTAAATTTTTAATGTGATATGATAGCATTTGGTTGATTTCACGGATGGCTACGCGATTTTTAAGTTTTTTTGTAATAAATGTTTAATTTGATAATTTTTTTGTGTATTATTTATTAGTTAGTATAGTATTTATCTAATGAATGCGTTTAAACTCAAGATAAATTAATGCACACACAAAATAGTTGAAGTTTTTTGTGGGGTTTTTTGTGGGCTTGACCCCACGTTGTATAGGTGAGGAGATTTTTCCACCTTGTATGCCGAAGGTTATTATTATTGGGCGTAAGTTTCATATGATTAGGTATGCATCCCGTTTGGCAGAATCTTTTTTAAATCGTATTAAAAAACCCAGAAAGGACTTAAACGAGAGAGTAAACTCATTTCTCTACTTAGTTTCGGTTAATGAGTTCTGAGATATCAAAGCTATGGCCAAGGAGTGCCAGAAGTACAAACTAGTGGAAGAAGCTGTATGGCCTCCTCAACCTCAACAGCCTATATTGGTCCACTGCTGGACGCAGGCCTCCCCTGATATGCGCCTTATAGGCTTTTATCTCATCAGGGGTAATGCCTATAATCCCCACGCTGAGCATGCGTCTCAGTGGTATAATTGTTCTGCCGGAAGCGCTGCTGCCCGCCCCGGGTGGATATCCCTCTTACAACACCCTCGGGAAGAGTTGGGGTGGTGCAAATTCTAAGCCTGCACCACACGGCGGGGTGGCCTACTCTAAGGTAAACAGATGGACGGAAGAAGCGAATAAAATAAGTTGGTTATAATTAAAAAGGCAAACAGGGTCATATTTTTCCAAGGAGCCCCCTCAGCCCCGACCTCGATCCATCCCCTACGTCACTTACCCACCCGTGCGCTCGCCGCTACCGTCCAACTGGGTTCCTGCTGCATTCAACTCTCGCCTCGTACCTGCTCTCGATAAATGCGAACGATGATGATGTTAAGTCCCAAGTATAACTGTAAACTTTATAACTAACAACACGTAGGTAGGTACACGCTCGAACTTACTACCAACTCCTAACTTTTAATTGGAATTATATTATTTAATCTTTTCTCAAAATTTCACGCGAAAATTCATAAAATACGGTGTGAGTTTCTCGAGTACAATATTTTAAAGTTGAAGTTTGTGTGATTATGTGACTTAAATAGGTACGTTGATTTGAATCACAGACTATTTAATTGTTCACTGTGAGTTTTTATCTCCATCGTTATAAAATTTATTTGTATCGTATAATTAAAAACATACTAGTTTCAAAACCCTTCAATCTACTAAACTCAGGCTGGTAAGTTCAAAACAATAACTATCAAAATAACCACCTTTCAGAAACGTAGAGAGCGCGGAGACCTTATAGAGACCTTCAAAATCCTCACCAACAAATATAGTATACCAAATTTATCAAAAACACTGTATACTATGAACAAAAACACAAACCTGAGAGGACACTCTCTGAAGCTGCAACGCGGGCCAAGTACCAGCAAACCCAGAGAGCACATACTGCCGAATCGCATAGTGAAAACTTGGAACCGGTTACCAGAATCAGTGATCAGTGCCCCTCAGTGAACTCTTTCAAAAATAGACTGGACAAATATTTAAAGTGCATTGACAAAGACTCAGATATACACGTATCAGCTTAACAGCTGCCTGTGTATCACAAATAAATAAATAAATAAATGACAACATAACTCAAACGTTGATTTGCTACAAACTAAGTGAATCTTTCATTCTTGGAGCCTCGTTGCCATCACTGGTAGAGTCAAGCAATGTCGTGTAAAGATTACTGTCACGCTAGGGGCACGACAGTGAATGAGCAGTAGTCTAGGACAAATGTGGATTTATAATAAGGAAAGGAGAGTTCTTCCATTGAATGCTTTCACTGGCATACCTCTGCGTCGCGACCGGGTCGCGCCGCAGTTGCGGGAGGAGGAACTCGTCCGTGTGCGTCGGTAGCAATGAATGTGTTTAGGACCAAGAGACCGATCGATGGGGAGATTAGAAGATCTGAAATAGGTACTGACGTACATCTGCTCAGCTCGGAGTCTTTTTTGAGAGTATTTTATAAAAAAAAAATCTACGTATATAAGTACCAGACTGTTTGACTAAAAGCAGCCACAGTAAAAAAAATCAATCAGTTCTAATAATGCATTCATATTTGCTTTCAAATGCTACTATTTAACATCTTTTAATATTTCAATTCATTTAAAAAAACCTGACGATTTTTCGTCTTGGAAACTCGGATACAGAACTGACGAATGCAGTCTAGCTCACACGAAATCAAAAATCAAAATCAAAAACTCTTTATTTCCATAAATACAATAAATGTACACTTAGAAACGGTACGAACAACCTCTCACCCCGTCTATGTTTTACCGTGGGAAAAAAGTTGATCCATTTTATTGCGAGGAAATAAATAAGTTGCAGTACGTCGAATGTAATTGCACAGTATCGAGCACATACTATAATTAATAGCCGAGATATACGTAGGTTTGCACAATTTGAAATATGGCGCTGACGCGGAGCTCCGAACGAGGCGAGCATGTTATAATTACATCAAGAAACCTGAGAAATCTTCAAACGAGATCGAAAACATTGTTTATTTTAAAGAAAAGCAGTGTAGTCATTTGTTATAATGATGGTTCAAGTAAGTAAGTGTCATCGGGGATTTTTATTTTATCTTATTATTCGCTCGCTGGGTGTAAAATCACTAAATTGTGGTCATTGTCATAAATTTCCAACAGCAACTACAAATTTTCTTAGACAATCGTTTCATACAACAGTGAGGCCCCCGTAGGTAGACAACTACTAGTACTACATCTTGTCAGACAATGAGTACTTACCTCAGCTACGCACCTCGTCTTATAATCTGACTACTATATGGAAGCACTCCCGTAGCATTTGAATATTCATAACACATTGTAAACTCTATGAATTTCCTGTTACGAGACTCGTAGCCTCAGAAAACTTATTTTTTCTCAAGTGAGTTTCCTACAACAATCACGACCATATCTTGTGGTAACTTGAAAACTTTTATTTATGATCTGTCCTACAATTTCGTATCTAAAACCTTCTCCAAGCTCTGTGGCTCCTTGTCCCATTTATGAAAAAACTTAAAAGCGGTAGCTTGCCATCCATCTATTTTCTTACCTAAACCATATCCATACTTTAAGCTCCGTGCCTCATATTTAAGCATGCATGAAATTATTCAGAATGCGGTTACAATATAGGTAGTTGTTTGCTTTCCCAAACCTTGTTTTTCCCAGCACGTTGATAATACAAATTGGACCTGGAATAAATGACCAGACCAGTGAAACCGGTCTAGTGAGAGGAAAGCATTTTCATTGTTCAATGGAATCTCAATAATCCTAAGAAAAGGTCACCTTTTTGAAGCGTTAGATTTAAGTGAAAACATGCCAGTATCTTGTCCCCAGTCTCTTCATCTTGAGTAAGCATTAAGAGTCACACAAATAACAGTAGTACACACCACATTGGAATCCTAACATCTAATTGAATTTGAAGCTGTTTTATATTGTTTTGTATTTTAATATTTACAGTTTATAGGGATAATCATCGATAAAACATTTATCCGGTATGCATAATATATATTTCATTTAATCATCCGCTAAAAAATACCTTAAACCTATGCAGATTTTGTTTTCTCATAGGTACAATAAGCACACGACTCCTAGAACAGGGTTGTTATCTTCTAGTCATGCATCTACTCCACTTCCGTCGTCAAACGTCAAAAACATAGACAAAAGCAATGACAGTTATCTAATTACGGGATCGCGATAACAGGGGGTGGGAGTGGGAGGGATGCTGGATGCTGCGCCAGTCGCGCGCCACACGTCGGACGGAGCAGACGTCTCCCGCGCCGCAGGATTGCACGGAGCATGTGAAGTGATGGATCGTGCTGTGATTTGATTGTGCCATGGGAAGTTGTTCATTATGACTGTACTGCTTGTTTTCGGACTTTTTGTGGGTGAGTGATTATGATTAGGTATTCGTTCGTTCGCATGATAATAAAAATATCTCAGAATGTTATCTTGTGAAGAGATTTACTAAAAGTTTTAAGTGTTAAATATGAAAACAAGAAACTTATTTAGTCGTAAAACAAATTATCATTTTCAACGTTACATAGCTGGTCGTAATTTGAGCTATTTAAAGTTCCTGAAGAAGAAAAAAGTATCCTTAGTCCCTTAAAAGCGTTTTATTCCTTATCCCTTTTCAAATACTTGAAATTTCATTCCTTGATGCCCATTCTCAACATTGCGTTGGGGTCCCAGCGGAAGGGAGTTACAAAGATACGATTATTGTTATGATTTTATACAATACAATACAATACAAAATACTTTATTGTACACCAACAAAAATACAAAACACGAAACCTTACATAAGATACAAGTACAATGGGCGGCCTTATCGCTTATACTGTCTTCTAAATAAATAAATATACTAAACAAATCTATATCAAGCATAGGTATGGTAATCTCTTGATACAAAATAAAACGTAAATATTTTGAACCTTGTCAATACAACATTGGCAAGATATTAATAAATCGTTCACCCATGAGGACTTACCCTGTGTGGGCACATATGTATTTGTTCATAATTTGAAAATAATTTACAAAACTCCAGTGCTCACAAGAGTTTCAAACCCGAACTCAAAACAATATCCTCAGTCGACGTGAACATATTTTTGCCATTTACACATGAATATTAAGGACATTTTTATGACTTGTCCGGTGATAACTTTCGATTCGGAAATGTTGACACAATCATGATCGATATCGTATGGTATAATAGAATAACCAGTTTCGTACTCCACACTGTGTGAGGTCACAAAAGTAACCCAATCGGAAAAAGTGCCCAACACATTGAACATGACTTCTACGAGCCTCGATAGATCCAGCCAATATCCGAACCCTCTTGTGGTGATGTTTATTGTCTTTGTTTTATATCCTGCTCTATGTTGACTGTAGCAATATTGGTGTTTTGTATATTTTTAACCGACTACCCAGAAGTGTGTGTTAGGTAAAAAACGAAAATATGCGAAATAAATATTTTTTTTTGTTGCATGTCGGTATTCCGTTATGCGGCCTCATGTGCTTTCGGTATTTCGATCTGCGGTTTCGTGTACTTTCGATATACCGTTATCCGATATTTCGACTGCCGGTATTCCGTAATGCAGTCATCGATCTTGTTGTGTAATAATAAGTCAAAAGCCACCAGACTGAACTCGATAAATAAATCTGCCTTATGGAAAGGCAAACGTAAAACGATCCCCAAAATGAAATTTTAGGCAATGAAAAAAAAATTACTGTTTTCCCACTGAAAACATTTTCTCAAGGGGGTTTTCCTCCTTTGTCAAAGAGGAAAACTGGAATAATCCATTATCTTTCCTTCTATCCGTAGTTGGATAAATTTAACAAAACGTCAGATTTTTGTTCCTCTTCGCAAACCCCTAAAACCTGGATCACAAAATTTTACCTCTCCCTACTATTTTCAGCTCAACCTGTCAAATAGTTCTTAGTTCTTGAACTGTCTCCGAAAACGGCCATGTTTCCGGCGTTCCTCCGACTGGCCAATAGACTGACCTACATGAGCGCCGCGCAGACACTTATCCAATCACCGCTCGTATTACTGGGTGTCGCTACACTTTGACTTTTGTGAGCTCTAGCAGAGGCAAGTAAGCAGTTTTGTCAACCTGATACATAACTACAGTTGCTACATGATTTTTAGTTAACCGGTGCCTTCATCGTGGATCTTTGCATGACCGTGTAAAGAATTCCTTTTTGCGTGTCTATTTCTCACCATTTTTGTACCGATAGCGACCAATCCATTAGAGCTATACCTAAATATTATTGTAAATGTTTTTAAGAATAAATTATCTTTATCTTTTCCCTGCAAAAGCTTTTAGTACTCACGTTTTATGTAGATTTTTATCTTAGAAGATTTCAAAAGATATAATCTCTGCAGAGTAGGTATGAGCCTTTCTCCTTATTGCCCTTCGCGTCGGGGTAACCTATCAGACCGGGGCTGGTAGGCAGGCGGCGGAAACGATCTCGCATTAGCCTGAAAGAGCTGACAGACGAGGGTGTAAATTTGTAGTGTTGAAATCCTAGGATTAAGATGCTAGTGAATGAAAGTTATGAAGTGAATACGATTGTTCGATGATAAACCCTTAATAATAAATGCATAGTGATTTTCTTGCTTAAAGGTTCTAAAGGAGAGGTCTACATAGCGTAGAGGTATTTTTTTAAAAGAGTCTTTGTAAATAGGTGTCTAGAATCACATAAGCTGCTTTTGACAATGACACCACGTAAGCCAAGTTGCAGGCAAAGTAGTAAAAGTCGTATTTTAAAAGATAATGCCGAGGGCCCGGAAAGGAAGAGGAGGTCTATACCCAGCGGTGAGTGCGTGCGAGTGGCCGGAGTGGGGTTTGTAAATGTTGTTCTCAAATACATCAGTCTGATGTCTATCATGCCCAAGGGAGCAGTCATATTAAACGGTCTACGGATCAGGTGTAGTAAAGGTATTAGTCGTTGTCCTTGGGTTAAGAAAAGTTATAGATGTATAGTAACGATTCCTTTTACATTCGATTAAGTGTTAGGCAGATACATGCGAAAGTCATATCATACTACCCTCCTCCTCCCCGGCACGTCCACTGCTGCACGTGTCTCCCACACAAGGGGGCTGCCACAGTCACCTCGCTTGGCAGACGGGTTGGCGATCGCAGTACAGGTGTTGAGAATACACCTGCGGAAGCTGCTGCCCGTACACTCTGGTAGCTAATTAATAACTGCAAAATAGTCAGTATGTAAAAATTATACTTATTGTAAAAATATATAGGTACGTCTAAATTGGCTGTAAGCTAGGTATATTTTATTACCAAAGTCACAGAGTAATAACATCAATTATACCAAGTAAGTAACTAATCTATTTCTGAGTCAGCCGTCTCCAATCCAAGGCTGATCTCGTAATACGAACAGCGCCCGCTGTTTTAAAACTGTTAAATTGACCTAAATTTGGATTTTTATATATTTTTGTAGACTATATTTAAGGCTTACCCTAACTTATCCACCCCACATAAACGGTGTTTAAGCTTGATGGATGTTATGTGCAACTCTTAACTCTTACGAGCATGATCAAAATATTGTGGCAATGTATTCTCTATATACTCGGATCTAGAATCCAAGATATTTTATGTATACAAATTAATGTTTGAAAACGTTACTAAAACTGATAACAATATTAGACACATCCAGGTAACAGAAAGTTAACCAACCACTAACCAGCACCATTGAACGTTTTTGCAAAATCGATCCTATCATTTTTGTTTGGCTTTAGGTTCCTAAAAGATTCTAAAAATACTCTTTCTTCCTACCTACCCTCCTAAACGAATTTCGTTTGTAGAATCAGTTCAGGGCACTCATGTGTAGGTAAACCCAATTTGCTTACAAATACATTTTACTCGTTTTATACAGGGTTCCTTGGACGTTCTTACATAGGTGCCAAAACTCAACACTGTCAACTAAACAATGCTAACTTTAAGCAAATTCCCGTTCACAAACTTAGATTGAGGATTGTTTTTGGATGAAGTCACTCATACACGCAAAACTCGTTATTAATGGGTATTTTAAAACCCAACCAACAGGACCCTGCGCGAACAAGTTCAACTCACTCTTGGCCGCTATCTCTTACCTCTACAGTTTGCCAATGTATGAATAATGTAGGAAATTTATCCAAATGATTTTCCGTAAAGGACTAGTGAGAATATTGTGCCAGTAAACAAGTGTTTTGAAGGGGAATTTCATCATCCATCAGAGATTCCACGAAATAAAAAGCTTATGTGCTTTCTATAGGTTATTTAGCCACTCGGATCATGCCCGCATTTGTGCAGTATTTTGTTTATGCCATGATTGGCCTCGGTCACAGATTGGTCACACAATACGTCTCTGAATCATTTGAATTTTGCTTTTCTCTAGAATATTTCAGTTATATTGGAGGAAGGCCTTCATATAAGTTTCATATATTTGCAAACCTGATAAAAATGTGGGAGTGAATAAATTGAAATTATAGTATTCATAATGGACGCAGGGATGGTCCCGTGTTCGACATTTTCATTTATTCAGAAACAGTTACTTACTTAATTTAAAGTCATTAACAACGGGATATTTACCATGATTTGAGTTTTGAGCTTTCCAATATTTCGGCACAGTTTCATGCGCCATGATCACGGAATAACTGACGGCACTGCGAGTGAGTTGTTATTGGTAGATATATCTATCTACCCTCATTTTTTGTCTTTTGCTACGAACGTTACTACTACCACCGGCTTCATTATCGAACGCAACTCGATCACGACACACAACACTAACGGTATCAGAACGCGGCCCGGATGGTACATCACTTCTTCGGTTTTTGCACATTCTCACAACAGGATTCCAGGTTCCGGATAATTGGAAACCTTCTTCTCGGTTGAAGTTCCTGTGTTTGGTAATCTCAATGGCTTCTTGTACCAATCTTGGTATGTAATGTCGCTCTGTTGAGATTACTTGTGGATTGTGTAACTCGATCCAGTGGTTTGAACCAGACTCGAGAAGATGCTCCGCTATCGCAGACTTCTCTGTTGCCAGATTTTTTACCGCTCGTATGTGCTCCTTGACTCTGCAGGCAAAAGTGTTAATAACCATGATGGATTTAAAAGTTTTATAGTTACTTAATTTGTTTCCTAAACGCATTACATTTGTGTCTGTCGTGCCTAAAGATCCTATGACTTAGGTATACAACTATCTTTGGTGTATTGTAAAATTACGTTTATTTAAAACTGGTGTTTTTTATAACTCCGTTTTATCTCCGAATTCAGCAGAAAAAAAACTGTCATCCCGACGACATCCAAAACGAACGGCATTCCGAATCCTCCGGATTATCTCGGCCCATCTGCGCGCCCTCATTTACATTTTCAGTTTTATCCCTCATAGTAATAAATTCGTTTTTTCTCTGGCATTTCCATATTTCCGCAGTAAGATCGTCTGTCGTAAATAGAACGTCATGTTTTGGTCCTTCGCGCCGGGTTTATTACTCAAAGATAATATCTGTGCTCAAAGCTACAATGGCCTCCGTAAAAGTATTTTTATGTATTGTATAGGATATATTATAGGAAAGCTATATGAGCTGTAGGAATAACAGAAGATTATCGTATAAAAGGGGCAGTTGTATTAATTTGCTTTTCAAATTATTTATTTTACATTATTTTATTTTACAATTTTAGGGAAACTAACAGCTAGGTAACTATAATTACAGAAATGGTGGTCTTCAACATACTAATATTGTAGTGTGAAGATGGCATTGGAAATCCCCTTTCAAAGTCTACAATTTCCACAAAACAACCTTCTAATATTCAAAGATTTTCTCTCGGTACAGCATCAGCCTCTTGTAATACAAATAAATGAAATATAAAAGGTATACTGAATTATTTCATAAAATATTTCGAAACAAAAACTGTTTTCAGAACTGTGAGCAGATGGGATACCGACTGCCAGATGCTGTTAAATAAATAACTGGCAAAAAGAAAAGTAGCCGAGAAATGTTTTAAGTAAATATTTGGATATTGAATGGTGCCTTCTGCCTTCGACTTCGCACGTTCGTATCTAGGAAAATTGTAATTTTTGCAACTTAAATCCAATTTAATCATTTTGAACATTTATACAACGCTGATCCTATTCATACGATTAATCTCATAACATCATAATACTATTTCACTTAACGATGTCGATTTGATTAACCTTGGTATCTTATTCCCATTTATGTAACTTTTTCCCATTTCGTCATATTTTTTTTCATTTATTTATAGTCAGTGGACCTTCGTTTGACACAATCTCACTTGATTGTATGTAACGATATCACGATATGACCGGAGATGTTTCACGAAGGTCTAGACTAGAAGATACATATTCATTCTCGTCTTGAAGAGACTCACAAAAGACCTAATGCCATGCGAAACTTCTGCAAACCCTTGTATCCCTTACAACGGGGACATCGGGTAGACGGAAACCCTTTCTCGAGCCAGATAGGCTGCCGCCCTTGAGGATGCCCGGCCTCGACTCTGGGAACGTTATTGGTTATGTTGCTACGGCGAATGTCAACTGAGAGTTTAGATCAAATAGAATAACGTTTATTTTGAAAATCAATACTTTGGTACAATTTTCGTGAAAACTGCTGCATAGACTACAAGTTACTTTAAAAAAAGTACAGCACTTGTAAAAATTCTCACATGGAATGGACATGGATATTTACAAGCTCACACAAAACTAAAAGTGCCTTATTTTCTTTATACCTTGCAGGAATCTTGCAGCTAACCTCGATAGAGGAGCACTTATCCTGGCATTTATGTTATTCCTGGTCTAGAACTTCTTATTGAGAATAGGCCCTGATTTATTCAGTCGTTAGTTCTGCCCACCTTACGAAGAGTGAAATAACTCCGCCAGACATGGTTTTGAGAAAAACGCGACTTAGAATTATAATTTTCTTTTTCTTGTAGTTTCTTCGTCATCGCGACATGCAATAGATGAAATGAAATAAATCAATAAATATTATTATTCAATAGATATAAATTAAAAAATAGTTATTATACTTCGTAACTACATCGGTGACGAGACCCACCATCCTAATCATATTTGCAGTAAGTGCCCTAGTTACTGCAATTATCTTAACAAAAAGGATTGCAATTTGATTTGCAGAATCTATAGTCATACCTAAGTGCAGTAACTATCCAGTTACTGTACTATTGGCATATATTTGCTATATTATTATTATTATAATAACTAAACTTTGAATTTATGATTTACTAGATTCTGCCCGCGGCTTCACACGCGTTGTTTTCTATGGAAACGTTAAAAGGATATGGGATAATAAGTTAAGTACTTTGTCGCGAGTTATTACCGCAGTAACTTTCTAAAACTTTTAGTGAGGAAATGTATAGAAACTGATCTTACTGCATTACTTATAAGATTTTTATAAATATATAACCAATTTACTGCTGTTTTGCTTCCTTAATTTGATAGCTACTGAAGGAACTTCGATACGTGAGTAAGAACAAAATATAAAGCGTTTTTTCGTGACTCTGAATATGTATTTAACTCAATTTCGTCAAAAATACTAGTTACTGCACTCTTCGTAAGGAGGTTTGGGCGTAAAACATTACCGAAGACTTGTATTCAATGATTAGTGTGATGCAATGTAGAATACTAGGGTTCTTAGGTATCGTGAGCTAGGTTTTAGTACTATGCTTGGTTTAGTATTTACGAATTTATTTTAAAATATTTACTGTTGCCCCCATAATCAAGGCCAGAGCCCTAAATTCCTAATCTTCTCAGCCAGTCAGGCTGTAAAATCTTCAGTCGATAAGGGACCACTCGGCTCGTTGTCGATTTTGACAGTTGTGACGTCTGCGGCAAAGAACGCATTTGGTCGGGTAACTTTGACGCAGTTTACGTTTCAGGGGATGCTAAAGCCTTATGAGGCAGTTCCTAATCTTGTTTTGGGATGATGTTTGGATAAGATAGTTTATGATATTCATTTTCAAGCCAGATCTTTTGAAGTTTAACTTTTTTTTGGTAACGGACACGTATCATTTCTGCGTCGACTATCCATACCTGATATCTACGAGTGGTAGGTGAGGGCCCCGTTCGCGACAACCCTTGCAAGGATAGATTAATATAACCAACAAAGAAATAGTCTTGTGTAGTTCAGGAACGATGTACTAGAATGAATTAATTCCCACAAGTGAACGCGTAAGAACTGTTCAGTTAAACTCGTTCCTAGTAGTTCACTTGCTCATTAGCAGGGGTATTTTGATTCGTCGGAAAGGCCGTCGGATTCGATATCAGAAGCTTTTTACGAAGAAAAACGTTTCCGATATCGAATCCGACGGCCTTTCTGACGAATGAAAATACCCCTGATGTTCCGAATTCTCGGAACGACTAAAAGAGTTCACGTTTGAATCCCTATTTTCTTAGCCATAAAGTTTAAAATCTGTTGACAAGAACTAAAAAATCCATTTCATTCACTAGTTCAGCAGTACTAATGTGGCAGACGGAATGATTAAGGAAGGACAGAAATAGACAGTGCATAATTTGCGGTAGTAAAAGAGACGGAGATAATGCATTAAGGAATAAATAAGAAAGAACAGAGATAGACAGCGGATAATCCGCGGAAGTAAAAGAGACGGAGATATGCATTTAGTTCTCTAGATCAGTAGTACTAATGTTTCCCTCACATTGCCGAGCGAGGTACCAATAGTACTAGAAGTCCGATCTAGTACTTCAGTACGATTGTACTAGTAGGGAGCGATCCGTGTACTGATCGAGCAAGAACAAACCTACAAAGAAAGCACACTGTTCCCAAGAAAACCCCTCGCAAAGTTAAATGACAAAACAAAGGAAAAGTTATTAAAGTTATTTGCACATTTATTCCAACTTCTACTATCCCAACAACTTTAACACGTTAAATATTAAGCCCTTTTAAGTATGCGACGAAAGCTAACTTAACTTATAACCCACTTTCAAACTTGTTAATAATTAAAGAATCTTACAATATTCATGGTATGGGGCAAAGAAACCCAGATGCTGTGAGCCTTAAGTCTTGGAGATAGAGTTCTAAATACGAAAATAAAATTGGCTAATCTTCGAGGCGTTTGTCATAATCGACATTAAAATGAAATTCGAGTTATGCTACGAAAGTTCTATTGAGTTAACTTAAGACCTTTGCATTGAATTTACATAAATTGAGTGCACCTTGGCAAAGTTACAGTGACGTTACAATACTTTGCGTAGCGTTAACTTGTTTTGTGTGTTCAAAACAAAGTTTTACGCTTGTTTTTAACTATGAGGTAGTTGGTGACGGTGCAAGGCATAGTTTGGTAAAATTCTTGCAGTGTAGCCTCATCTGTACTTCATCTGTACCCGATTGTTTTTAATCTATTTCAACAGTTTCTGGATTCTAACTGTTAAGGTAATTCATGTGTCTAGAAGTTTCCACAGAAAATAAGGTTTGTTCCGCCCAGACAACCAAACAACATGTGAACACATGCCATGCATGATCTTACGTCTGTGACGGTAGACGTTACATCCAACATGGAAATAATTGAAAATACTGAAAAAAATTACATCGATTTCCATCAAATGCAGTACTGCTATGACAACTTTCGGAGCCCTAAACTAGCCTCATTTTAGCAAGAATTTTTATGTCAATATTTCTTAAGATAAGTTAATAATTTCACAATACAAGTAAGACGGATTTTATGCAAAAGGGAAAACGACAGACCTAGATGGCGACTCATAAGGGTCACGCCTTAAATTTTACCTTCACAGAAAAAACATTATCTTTAACAGTAGCCAAGAGTCGTGTCTTTGCTTGTGTTGAAACTAGTCAGTCAGTCAGTCAATGCGAAAAAACAGGATAATTGTGAAGGTAGGTGTTATAAAAAACCTAAGATACCACAGCTATTTGTGGAACCTAATTGTGCCTACTACATATTTTCATTTTTCTTACTAAGGGGCGAACATAACGGGTTTGGTTGTCAAACTAGACCTAGATCTCAGTGTTCACGGGAAACCCGTGATAAAAACTCGAATTAAGTAAGTATTATAAAATGCAAACTTTATTCTTTGGCGATTACGAAAAAAAATTACGATATAAAAATCATGAAAGTACACTGCTTCGCACATCATTTGGCCGAGATCTCAGGAACCCTACGGTCTAAAGAAAAGATTTATGGTTTGATTCGTAGGTTAATACTAATTTTTTGGTTCCTTTATACAGTTTCTTCATAAGTTGTGTAGTTTTCTTGTAAATAAGAGAAGCATCATTTTTGCGCTTACGCCCTTCCAAAAACGTATGCTGTCCCGCTCCTATGAACGCGAAATCCTATGCCTATCCTTTTCACAAAATGGCGCGCAATGCGCACTCTTAACTGATCTAGCTACTACCATGATTCTCCTCTGACTTATATCTCTCGAAAGATCAGAATAGTTCTTACTTACCAATTTCGTCCCACTACTGAACAAAAGCCTTCCATAATAAATCGACACGGGTCCTGTGTCAACATTTATCGGCGCCCTCTAGCGACCGGCGCAGGCGGTAGCACTAGGGCGGCGCGGCGACGGAATCGTAGAGAGTAAAGTTTTAAGTGATAAAATAAATGCCAAAACCTCTGTGAGTTCCCAGACATACATTACTACTAGTTCTGAATCCCGCCTTTACTATATTATGCTCTCAGCAAAATCAATAGTTTTCATACAATTCCCGTTAGCCAATAAAATTGACCGTAGGTAAAACAAAACGGTTATAATTGAAAACAACACAGAAACAACCCAGTGCATGCAGTGTACATTAATTACCACATAATATACATATACATTCAGATAATAATAATAATAATAACAATTTATTGTTCTCTTCACACAATGAGCTCACCTTTAACACCTTTAAGATAAAGCTACTTTACAGCCGCACTCATTTTAATTTCTATTTTGATTATTTAAACATATTATTTATGGCCTTCTAACAGCCATTCATTTTACTTAAGGTGGCTATTACAAAAAAACGCGAAATCCCACAGTTACCTGGTTCAAATCATATGTTTTTCGTTCGTTGTTTGAAATAACAGAATGAAAAGAACCTTATTTTACCGCCTTTCACACTTACTGTATGATATACGGATAGAGCAACCGCCCATTTTATTTTAAAGATTTATCCGATCAACAACGCGAGTGACCGGTGACGCTACAATAAAATTTTGATAGTCACTGGCAAATAAACATAACCTCCCTTTTCTGTGACCACTGGACAGTGACGTGGGCTTGGGAAGATCTCGGAATGCCAGACCTTGTTTACTTAGATCATGATAACCCCCACCGTGCCATCGGTGGTGAGCAGTCGGCGGCGCCACGACAAAACGCGTCACAATACGACACGACCTACAAATATGTCACTAACCATATTAAAATGTATGAAACCTCCACATTTCCGTGTTTAAGGTTTCACGATTTTGTTATTCTAAGTTTGATTGTTCCACGCACATGAGAAAGACCCTGTGCCACTAAGCCCACCTAGAAAAAAATATGTAATTATTGTTTTAAAAAACAATAATTACATAATTTTCGTTAAAACTTCTGCTTGGTTATTTGACGATTTATTGATTTGATTTGGAAACTTGTATTCCGATTGAGGGTTACCTAAACGTTCTAAGTATGTATACTATGGAAAGCAGGCATGAAAATAAAAAGGTTAACTTGACAACACTTTTTACAGGTGGATTGGAGCTGATGTAGATACTAATGAAAGCGATCTGGTTGTTCCAGTGCTGGCTGCGGCGCACAACATCACGCAGCTGTCGGTCCCCGGCTACGGCGACCCGCGGCGCGAGGCCTCGCTGGCCTGCCACTACGAGAGCGCACCGGGCGACCCCGCGCTGCACTCCGTCAAGTGGTACCGCGGCAAGGACGAGATCTTCCGGTACACGCCGGCCCAGCAGGTCAGTACTGCACGAGAGCTGCAGATACACGCTGGCCCAGCAGGTCAGTACTGCACGAGAGCTGCAGACACACGCCGGCCCAGCTGGTCAGTACTGCACGAGAGCTGCAGATACACGCCGACCCAGCAGTTCAGTACTGCACGAGAGCTGCAGATACACGCTGGCCCAGCAGGTCAGTACTGCACGAGAGCTGCAGACACACGCCGGCCCAGCTGATCAGTACTGCACGAGAGCTGCAGATACACGCCGACCTAGCAGGTCAGTACTGCATGAGAGCTGCAGATACACGCCAGCCCAGCAGGTCAGTACTGCACGAGAGCTGCAGATACACGCCGGCCCAGCAGGTCAGTACTGCACGAGAGCTGCAGATACACGCCGGCCCAGCAGGTCAGTACTGCATGAGAGCTGCAGATACACGCCAGCCCAGCAGGTCAGTACTGCACGTGAGGTGCAGATACACTCCGGCCCAGCAGGTCAGTACTGCACGAGAGCTGCAGATACACGCCGGCCAAGTAGGTCAGTACTATCTCTCTTAATCACCCCACGTAGGGTCCACTACTGAACATGCCTCCTCCAGACAAGGAGGGATTTTGATTCAGATTATATAATGGTTACATAGTTGTCTGAAATAAAGCATTTTTATTTTATTTTTCATTATTTATAGTTACAAGACTAATAGTACGGTTTACATTCTTACTTAAAGTATATTTTTATGTAAGTAGGTGCCACCGTGTGGTCACCTCGCCTGACAGGCTGATTGGTGATCGCAGTAGAGGTATTGAATACTATACAAAAGGAAGCTGCTGCTCTTTTGGAATTGCATCCTAGTGTGTTCCTCCGCAGCCGACCACCCGCACGTTCGACGGGACGGACGGGGCCGGCGTGATGCGCGACGCCTGTGACCAGCGCAGCTGCACCATCGGAGTCATGCTGCCCAGGACCTACAACACGAGGGTCTCCTTCTCCTGCGAGGTCTCCACCGAGGGGCCCCGGTTCGCGGTCGTCAAGCAGACTAAGAACCTTACTGTTGCTGGTAAGATCTGAACACACTCAGCAATACGAGATTATAATTTTACTAACTTTAGTTTTGTTATTTTTGCACGGTCAGCTCATGTCAGCTTTGGGTGCGCAGTAGGACGACAGTGGAACGAGCAACGTATTTTTGCCTGTCTTGTAATAGAAAGCCTTTGATAGAACCGTGATGAACGAGCCGTCAGAATTCATTTGTTTCAATTTGATCCTTCGGCTCCAACAACGCATTTGGTTTGAAATTTGGATAATTGTGCATACAGCTTTACTATGTAAAAAGTAATTGATATGTGAATGAGTAGATGTTTAAGGTATTTGAGTAACCTGGCATAAAATGTTTTGTTTCTATCTTCAGAAACTGTCAAGCATTCCCCCATTCAACCTCTCCTCAGCAACCATTATTTGTCCGCAGTGGTGCTGAAGGACTCGCCGGTGATCCTCGGCGTCCCCAGCAGCGTGCAGCTCGGCGAGGAGGTGCTGGTCAACTGCACCACCTCGCCAGCCATGCCGCCCGCCAACATCATGTGGTTCATAGACGACAAGCCGGAGAGGGTGAGGGAAACCAATAGTAACGTTACAGCTCATCCAGATGTTGAATGAATCATGGCAGGCCTTGGTGGTTCGATTGGGCTTGTCAAATCAATCAAACGAAAACAATTAAGCAATCAAAGCCGAAGTAATGGTCTCATCATACTTCACACTAATATTATAAATGCGAAAGTTTGGATGTAGGGATGGATGGATGGATATTTGTTACCTCTTAACGCCAAAACTACTGAACGGATTGGGCTAATGTTTTGGATACAGGTAATTCTAATCCTGGAATAAAACAAAGGCTACTTTTTATGCCCTAAGTCAGTTCCCATGGGATAGAAATAACCTTAAAACGTTTCTATAGAAACAACGCGCGCGAAGCCGCGGGCAGAAATTAGTTGGTCATAAGTAAGCCATACAGAAATAAGCCAGGCATGAGCCATGAGTCGAACACATTAATGTATAAAAACGCATATTGCAGAGTACACTGAACTATACACACATTGGCACTAAAACTTATTTTGGTAAAATTTTAGCACTGGAGTTTCTCGAAAACATTCTAAATTATTAGGTATTTAGAAGTCTCTTCAGCGTAAGCACTTTATCTACAATCTAAACAATTTGATTTGAAGCGTCGCAACTAGGTCTACAAACTGGTAGAATTGACTAACTATGACTCAGGTATGTAGCGTAGCGAGTGATCTATTTCAACTTTATTTTCTCCTTAGACAGAACCATGGCTAGTCAACAACACACGCGTGTCCTCCGCCGACGAGCACGGCCTCCGCAGCAGCTGGCGCGCCCTCCGCGTCCGGGTGGGGGCCAACAAGGGCCTTATAGGCCTCCGCTGCGAGGCCACGCAGCCGACGTGGCCGCCGTACATCCGGGCGGCCAACGCCAGTCTGGTGATCGCGCGCTCGCCGCATCTCTCTATGTTTACGGCTTCAGGTATACTTCTTCAACAATTTTATGGCATAGTTTTACTAACATTTTTATTATTTTAGCCTGAAATGTCCCCCTGTAGGGCCAGGACTTCTATTGCATCTGGGTCGTGGGCAAAAACGATATATTTTCTGTAAAAACCATCTCCGCATTGGTTAATGGGAAAAGAAAAAAGACTAGAAAATAGACGAAGTGTACATGAACCACTTTGGACAAATAATTATAGAAGCAAATCTTGAAAAAAGACTTATAATATACCTGACCCTTATACATATACTACCTCTTCAATAAAATTCTGTAACTTCACCTTGTAAAGCTACCCGCAATTAGGAAACCGTAACGCATGCTTGACAGGAGCAGAAGTGGCGCCGCGCCGGCGTGACGTAATGTATCTGTCAAAATACCCGGCTCCCATTGGCTCGCTGCCAAAAACTTATATAACTTAAAATTCAAAAACGTGCGGATCATTTGTAAAGCTTTATTCTAGACTTAAGGAACATGAAATAAAATATTATTTTTAGTCCAATTTTGAGTTCTTTACTATACGACTAGATTCCATTCTCAGAGAACAGTGTGATTTGTACAACTGGCTTTCATAAGATCTGTTTTATTTTCTTTGTTTTTGTAGTATTTTATTTATCTTCGGTACAGTAGTTGTTGTAATTTGTAGAAAGAAATCCACGTTCCCAAAAGAAACGACAAACAATGGGTACCTGTTTTTGATGAGCACGACTAGGTAAACGTGGTGTAGGATACCCACCAGCCAGGTGAAATAACGATCTGCGACTGAAAAGCTAGTGGCAGATGCTGGATAGGGCAAAAGATAGGGCTCTATGACACTCATAAGGGGAGAGCTATACCCAGCTGTGGGCTAGCATAGGCGGATGATGATGACGTAGACAACTGATGCTTAACTACGTACGAGTACATACAGAGAGCTACCCTAACTCTATCTCGGCGCGATAACAGCACAGTTCATGTCCTGTTATTACTGCAAACAGAGCAAAGCTACGTCTGCTCGAATACATCGTGGGTATAGATTGTCTGTCTCAACAATAACTTGCAATACTTACCTCCCTAGCCGTGATATTGCTATTGGTTTTATTTATGGTTTTCTTAAAATTCAGAACTTATCAGAACAGGAAAATGTGTGTGTGAGGGTGTGTGTGTGCGTGTAAGCAAATAAAAAATTGTAGGTACCTACTGCAAGAAAAGCCTCATTACAATTTCTCACAAGATTTTTTATTAAATCACTTTGTCATCACAAGGTCAAAGAAATTCAGATTCTGAGTGGAATTTAAAACGCCTCCGAATAAGTTTGTAAAGCCGGTTAAGGGTAGTTCTGGTATTCGGCAATGGGACCGGAGGTTGAGGAATTATTTGAGTTTTACCATTTAACTAACTGACGAGAGCGCCTTCACGCGACTTTAGGTGTTGGAGCGGTGTTTTGTGGACAGAAAAACAACATCACAGAAAATTATTAACTGAGACCAAAAAAAAAATTCGAACTTTAAATTACCCTTCTCAAAATAACTGTCTAAAAGTCTGTGCAACTGTTTCTCTACATTTAAAGGATTTTAGTAAAAAGTGGTATGGTTTGGGCGGATCGATTCACTTAAAAAATAATAGCATTAAATTCTAATAATTTAGAAGAATGCAGGTTTATACCACACACACGTAGTAATTTCATCCAAAAAACATCATGCCTTACTGTACTTTGTAACGCCTCTCTACCTATTTACTTTCTCGCTTCAGAGCAAACTTTGTAAGGGATCAGTGCAACTTGAACGAGACCGATTAACTAGAGCAATGGGTTACATTTGACAAACAAACAATTAACAAACTTAGGTACAACCTAACTGGGAAGGAACTGCCTTCTCTCCTTTTAGTTCTATCGAAAACCCGGACTACATTCTAGAACATAGATTAAGTCCTCATTGTATGCTTCGACGGATGTAGCTTTCTTTTGACCTTTAAGGTTCATTTAAAAAAGGGTTTCAAATAAAAGATACAAACATGTGAATACTAATCTTTTACACAGACAGACTGACAGACGTGCCGGGAAACTTTTTTGTATAGAATAAAATAAATTAATATTGCTGGAAAATTCAGAATCATCTAGCCCCAGGCTAAGCAGAGCTATAAGGTAGGATTATTTTAACGATACTGCTGTTCAAACATACTAATGATCGGTTTAAATAATGGTGAAGAATAACATTATTGCTGCATTTGATTGTCAACAGACGCCCTACTCAGGCTGCCGATGATGACAATTATTAATTAACCAATCATCATCGCGGATATTTGCGCAAATTAATCGACCATCGAGCACTACCGTTCGCAAACACTATATTATTCTGTCGTTGTGTAATCAAGTACCGGCTTAGTGCGAGTAGTAATAAAGCTCTGATTCGACCTGGCAAGTGATTTGTTACTAAATCTAAATGATGTGAAAACAATTATTCTCAAATAAAACTTTGCTATTCATCCATAAATCGAGACTAGTACAAAAACATCCGTTATATGTCGGATCTAATGAAGAAAGTTCAGATGAAAGCCAACTTACACAAAAAGCTCTTACTTGAAGGTTACACAAATGAAACGAAAATAAGGTATAGGTGCTTACATCTTTTAAACTCGATCAAAACATGATTCAGTTAAACCAAACAATGTTTCTTTGAATATAAAAGTAACGTAATATATTTAAGTGCACTGAATGAAGCCTGTAACTAAACTAGTCTCGTGTAGACACGTCTTTAGCTGTAAAACGCCTCTGTGACATTCCGCCGATCGAATGTGAACAGGGACATTAAACAGAATTGAACATTGAACAGTACGGTTCAGGGAACACTAATATTTACCGGATTCAATCCGCTCTCCGCGTAAATCGGTATTGTCACATTGAGCTGAATCAGATTGATTTTTTAGTGTTACAATGTCGTTCCAATCGTTTATAATTGTGTGAACGGTTTGATTTTCTTGAGGTCACCGAGGAATTAATAATATCAAACAGATGCTTATTTATTACGTAGGTCTATAGCAAAGATCAGTTTCCATCTGAGATAATATTTTGTGTATTGCAGTGCTTACGCTGCCTCGTATGCTCTCAAAACAAACTTAAAACAAATTCAATATCTCATAAATATACTCTTCATATAATTTATTATTCTTGCCTTACTTTAATATTATCAAGTCAGCTAGGCTCATTTGAACAAGATTTCTCCACAATACTCGTAAAACCCCGACCTTTAGATGTGAAAGGGGAATAAAGTGCCCTCACACCTTGCAGTGGGACGATGCTGGCTTAAAATACTACAAAATAATGATGATTAAAGTACCTATATCTTTGTTCGCAGGTGTGTGTCCGACTGTGTGCATAAATGTACTGATGGTGGCTGTATGCAGTGTCTACGTACTGTGTGCCTCGAGTGAAGTAGCCAGGTAGTCATGCTAAGTACCATTACGAATGTCGAGGGATGTACATTATAAAAACATTAATATTTGCAGCTACGACACCTCTTCTTGATTCACTAAAAATACTCAGGCTGCTGAGGTTGAGGAATAATACTTCATTGCAAACAAAGAAGTTCACGTAAACTCCTAAGACTACGAGGTGCCGCGGTGCCTCGTAAAATTGAATAGCAGAAAGCGAACCAATTTTTTATATTAATTTTATAATCAGTTCTTTGTGTTATATACCTACTTAATTACCTACTTTGAGACGATGTTGATTAAAAATCGATGAGAGAACCTACCAGTTACTACTACAATAATGGTAAAAATAAAACTAGCCAGCGATGGTAGCGAATACTTAATTAAAATCCTGTGATATATTTTATCGCTTAAAATGCTTTAGTGCTCATATAGCTGTTACTGTTATTTATGTTTCATGTTACCATAGCAAACTTTAGATGCGCTCTAAAGTGTTCAGCCAGTGTGTAGACCTTCAACCTTTGACTCTTATTTCAAAGATGAGTCTTTTACAATCTGTGCGAGACCGCATCCCTTAGCAACCCGCATGAAATTGTAAATTAAAGGAAAGTCGACAAGTCCAATTGATTATGGCAATCAATTGGACTTGTCGACTTTCCTTTAATTTACTTTTTTGTTATTTACTATTCCTCTAAATATTATTTATTAAAACAAAAAACCCATGAAAATGTTGCTCATTCCCAATAAATGATATTATGAATTGATTCAATAAAGAACAAAATATATCAGTTTAAAGAAATACCGTAACTGATTTTGTTTCCTAGGTACATACTGGTAAATTTCTGGTTCCCT
Organism: Eupithecia subfuscata; assembly: GCA_963564075.1. Taxonomy (NCBI): domain Eukaryota; kingdom Metazoa; phylum Arthropoda; class Insecta; order Lepidoptera; family Geometridae; genus Eupithecia; species Eupithecia subfuscata. The sequence goes on from OY751102.1 coordinate 936,678, forward strand.
GAAATTGACATCCCTCGTCGTTTTAGATAGGCAGGTAGAATGTAACATAATGCCACCTCTGGGCAATCGTCGTGGAGGTTATTGCTATGACGTCACCAACGAGAAAAAATATCTGTGTCATATTAGGACGTTTCTTGTCTCGATACTCGATGGCGACGCTCACTACATTTGTACAGAAACTAACTATCAAATTGACAGTAAACGTTTTCACTCCCGAGTATGATTTGTGTCAGGATAAAAGGAGAGAAAGTCGATCGGTCGATTAGAAGACACACTTAAGAGTCGTTCGATTAGAACATGGTAAGCAGGGAATTAAGTGAAGTTTTAAAATAAAGTGAAATTTAAATAATACGCAAATCAATTAATGTATGAATAGCAAGCACTGAATTTCAATGTTATTTCACTTAATATAAAATTAAAGTTGTTTTATACTTTAAAGTAATTAAATTTATATTATTAAATATATTAGTCGTTATAGGTGTAACTTTTGTAAAATATTGTTGTTACTTAGTTCGTATGTTATCGGAGTGTAGACTTTTTTTTGCAACGACTTTGTAATTTTTGCACGTTTTGCGGTTTATACAATATTTTTATCGAATGTTATTGATTCATTAAAATATTTTCTACTTTGAAGTTGTTTTTAAGCTAGCAACAGTCTTTCAACACAATTAAAATTATTATTATTAATATAAATGTTTTCTCTGAAGTTTTGTGCCAAATACTTCCAACTTTACTGTGTAGCTTTACTTAGCACAAAGTTTTATAAATGATTTGGTGTAAATTGTAAATAAAATAAATAGATAGAAAAAGAAAATAAATGTGTAACTATGTGTGTAGGAATTTAAAAATTTGTTTTGTGTGGTGTGACGCATGCAAATCATCCGCTGCTAATATTATAATGAATAAAATATTTATAATTCATTCCATCAAAAATTCACAGCTAGTATAATGTCTGTGTAAATATTTAATAATATGTCGCATCTAGACGACGCGACGTCAGAAAGCTACTTTCGAACCAACCATGACGACTGAGTATGTTGACGTGACACATTTGATTGTTATTGTGTTTATGTTCTAAATAAATCTTGCTCAAACTCCTTTATAAGCCGAATGCGTCGAGAGGAAGCCAGAGACATTTTAATTCACTATTATTATGTGTGATCCTTTTTTATCCGCGCACACCGTCCGAGCGGAGTCGCACGAGTCATTATAATTAATTTCTTTCAATGAGGATCCGTAACGTTTTTAGTTGAGAATGCAGATTTATAGAGCTAAGAAATTCATAACACACAGTGCAAAAAGTTGTGTTCTATAACAAAAAATTACGAAGTTATGACCAAATTACTAGGAAAGTTCACTGAGTGACCGCCGCGGGTGCGTGTGACGTCACTGACTCGCCGCCCGTTAACCGTTTTTTAATATATAAAAAAAATCATTTGATTTTTCTCTCAAAACTGAGTAGTTTTGAGAGAAAAATCGAATGACTTTTTTTTTCCTAAACTTATAGTTTCGTAGTAAATCACTTAAAACTGATACCTGCCTACAGTTAACGGGCGGCGAACGAGCCAGTGACATCACACGCACCCGCGGCGGTCACTCAGTGAACTTCGCTAGTAATTTAGTCATAACTTCGTACGTAATGGTCCGAATTGAATAATTTAAAAAGATACATCTTTCTTATGTCATAAAGAATAACGTGGATACTAGCTCTATTGAAATTACTATAAAGTTACGAAACCTCATTGCATTTGCTGGTTCTTTTCAGCGCATTCGGTGCAGTCAGGTGTGCGTGTAGCTGTCAAACACTGAGCGAGAATAAAGTAAGTGAATAAGGCGCAACACAAACTGTGGTAGAAATTACCTGTACTATATATATTTCAATTTATTTATTTTGGTTGTTCATATATGAAAGAGTGAAGTTGACTAGAGTTTGTTAAGAATCGGTTAATTTTTTGAACTTTTAAAATATTAGTCAATTTTGACCAGTAGGTGTCTAAATTTACTGTGATCCAGTTTGTTATTTATCGCATCACTTATTCAGGTAAAGTGTAATTGTAACTATGAAAAGTGTCGGTCTTAAGACGATAAATAAACGTGTTTACATAATGTTTGTATTTTATTTTTATGTTTCAATACCATAAAATGGCGTTGATTTTGTTTCATGAATTGTATGTAGAGCGAGAGTCATCTATTTAGGTCTCTCTTCAATATAGCTCGTTTAATCTTAGAGACGACTCTTTGCGCAAGCTACAACATACATAGATTTTCTCCACAAAATAAACTTTACTTGAATCAACGTGCACCTCGCGACCATTTCCATAAAGTAGGAGAATAGAAATAATAAAACTCCGTTCATAGTGAATCATCTTTGTACAATTTTCCGCTTGGCATTATATAAAAGAAAATAAACATTTTCACAAAAATTCACGTCTTCTCGAACATTGAAGTACAATAGCATAGCTTGGAACTGCGTTATGTAGGCATCACGGAGTTATGATAAGCACCAAGCTGTAAAGCAAAATAGAATGTAGAGTCACACCAAAAATATTCTTATTGTCTCTTTAGGCCTCCTATATGGTGATTTTTTATTATGAAACATAGTACATAATGTATTTGTGTCATAATAAAATTCAGTTTTTCACATGATGCATTAGTTAGTGCTAGGTACGTGGGTAAGTACATACGTCAAAAAAATCAAGGACTAAATTTAAAAAAATCTCATCTTCCCAAGTCGGGAAAAATATTATATTCACCAGCAGCGCTTACGGTTCGCACTGACATGCGATACGCGTCTCCCACACAACTCCGCGTGAAGCGTGGTACCAACGAGGGAACGCAGCTATTCACGGGCTACGAATTCTGAACGAGAGCTTTTTATAACTGGGCTGTGTTTATTCTAGGGATGAAACCTCTACCACAAGTCACAATATAAAAGTTCTAGCACTGGGGGTCTTTGTGGAAAAGGTACAATAGAATGGGAGCGATGACCAAAGGACAGAGTAATAAACAGTCAGAAATCTTATAGAGCTCATCCACATGTCGGCCGAGACTAAAACCTTTATGATGACCAATTGACAGCTTCTACAATCTACGCGAGTGAAGGGTCACTTAACTTTGGCGCAAACGGACCACCGGCCACACCTGAATGGTACTACGTCCACTTGTTAGGCGACGCAGCGCAAATATCTATCCTCATTGATTATTATCCTCATTGAGAGGGAAGCCGTACAAAGCGCGTTCTACATGGATGCATCGGCCGAAGGAATCTGATTAAAACTACAGAATATCTGATCATTTTTTAAAGGATTGGTCCAACACGTACAAGACAGCTCACATGCATAACGAAATTCTCGGCTCTATCACGTTCGGATTGGTAAGGTAATATTGCCATCATAATTTTTTTCAGAGATTGTGTCCGCACTTAATCCCTTCGTAAAAAAATCTTGAGGACTTAATAAAAACTGTTTGAAAGCTCGTAGTAAAAGCATATTCCATTAGATCGAACGAAGGGCGTGTCTGTTTGGCTGAGGAATGTTAATTTTGGTAATTTTCTTTGGTAATATGTGTTTAGGTAAAAGGTTTTCCATCGAATGAAATCTCTGGTAATGTTTTATGCAAGCATTGAGCCCGAAGGTTATCCTAATGGTTTTTTAACCCAATAATGTTTTTTTTTTACCAAAAGAGGATTATAAGTTTAATGTGTGTTGGTATTTGATTTATGATAAACCAATTTTAATTAAGATTTATTTTTGGGTGAAACTGATTTCATCATTTGATTCTTGCACTGTATTAAATAGGTATTGCAAGAATCAAATGACCAAATGATGAGTAGTTTGAAATCGGAGCAGTCGCGTTAAAGTAATGATGATTAAAGGTATTCGCGGGTTTTGTAAAATAATTTGTTTGGCATTAAGTTTTTAAGTACTTAACCTGATTCAGCGAACAATTTATGTAGTAGAAGGGTAAATTTTTGGTAACTACATTACATAAATATTTTCATAAGTACCTTCAAACCTATGGACATGAGAGGAAAAGGACAAAATCCCTTTTGAAAATTAGGCGAACAAAGGGGTTACGGTAGAAAATCCTCTCAGTGAAGATTTTGACTAAAAATCCTTTTTGTAACGGATTCAGGGAAAACAGTGAGATGATACATAGAACTTCACAAAAGACAAATTTTAGTTATGACTGGTTTAACATTTGCTTTTCAGTTTAAGGAGCTTGGTTGTGCTCGCGTGTGGCTAGCTAGCCTGACAGAGTCGAATAAATTTCGTTTTATTTAGTTTTTAAGCCGAGTAAGTAAACTTTTAAAAAAAAATACAGTCGCTTTAATTACTTCTTTTGTCCTTTAATAAAAGCAGCTTTCAAAGGGCACGCGTCATTCAATTTAATTCAAAATATCTTTATTCCCATTGGATATAACAATAATATCTCAAGAGCTGTCAATCTTTCCCTTTAGCACAACACTTTAGACAAAGTCTCAAACAGGTAAAATTAGTCAGCCACTAAGATTTTAGTAAAAATTACTCGGAAATAATTTTAAGAAAATTACCTGCAACGGAGCTTTCAGAAATGATATTATTGAACCGTAACACAATATTCAAGGAAACCCTTCCTAGTAACCCCTCTCAGCAACTTCATATCGTTTTAGCATCGCTCTGTTACTGCCACACCATTAATATAATATGACGCCGCGATGCAGAGTACTTCCGAGACGGCTTGTCGTTATTTCTGCTAATACGTCGTATCTTTATTTCTCTTGATATTTCGAAGCATTAACACTACATTCTCTATCATCTCTTTCCGTCTGGATCTTTGACAAAGCTTGGAAAACTGTTCTCATTCTAAATTCTCCACCAAATTGTCAAACGTAAGGACAGACAAAAATATTCGGACAACAGACTGAGTGTCCGAATATTTTTTTCAATGTTTATCAGCATTCAAGAATTGTATTTGGAGTTACCATAAAAGACCTCTGAAAAGATAACGAAGTAAAACATCGCTTTATTAGTTTAAACTGGTTGTTTTACCTATAATATTCAGCATTTCAGCAAGTTCATGGTCACGCTGATATGGTAACAGGAAGACTGGAGTAGTCGAGATACCGCCACTGCGAAGCCGACAGGCCATTTTTAAGACTAACATCACTTGTTTCTACGGAAAACTGTGAATATGGGACATGGTAAGAAATACCAGCGAATTTGTGGTTCAATTATGCCGTCTTCTTGCACTTCCCAAAGCTGCAGGGAGGTACTTTTACTATGGCACAAATCTGCCTCAAGCTCCCGTTCTACAGTCGACGGCAAACTAAGGGTCTGTTTCACAATGTCCTGATAAAGTATTGATTGACTATCTAACACATAAATTATTTGTAGAATAAAAGTGAATGAGCTACGGACGACTTTTTAAGACAGTTAGCGCTATTCGGTAGTCGTGAAACGTAACAATGATGTTTATCCAACGGATAAGTAACAAATAGCTTATTTAGACCTTATGCAGAACTTATCCGGACATTGTGAAACAGACCCTAAAGCTCACTGTCGATCAAAAATGCATGTTAAGTGAACATGATACGAGACCTCTATACTTAAGAGCTAAGTACCTAGTGGGTACGATTTAACCTTTTCTACCTTAAATAGAAAATGTCTTTGTAAATAGTGCGTATATATGCACCCCAATACACTTAGCTCAAATGTTCTAGGTCGGTCACATCTATTTAGTTTTGTTATGTCATTCGATTCATAATGGTGATTCATGCAAACATCCAGACGCGAACGTGTTATACCATAGTTATTGTGTGGCTATACTCTAATATACTTACTTAAAAACACACGACAATAAAACAAGAAACTTCGCTAAATATTTGAAATTGGCACAACTCGACAAAACTTCAGTCTAGAAATGAACTAACAAACAACCTCATAAAATGGACTCACAAACGAACAACTCACAATGTTACCCTGACAATGTGGCTACATTCGACGATTTGATATACTACTACACATACACTTAAGTACATGTCGTCCAAAGATCCTATGACTACGTTCCGACTTCGTCTAAAAACTTATAAATTAGAGTAGAGTAGATCTAACGATCCACGAGTAAAGTACTTAGAGAGGACGTCAGTATCGGTGCTCAGTCGCCGGCCAGTGAGAGGAGAGCGGGGGGAAGGGGTCTGTTCTCAATACAGTGCGCGTGCAGGAATGGCATGCTCAAGTTCGTTCCCAAAAATACTGAAAAATGAATCGCAAATAAATCAGCGACAGTAACTCGGAGTTTGTCCTGGCCTCCAAGAAGAGAGTTCACCATTTTCCTGTACAGTTTTCCGGAAGTCCCCCGCTTGTAGCTCTCCTAGGTCCGCTTCCATTGCCATCTTTCCAACGCAGTGGTACCTACAGCGTCAAACCAGAGTTCGTAAGACGAAACTATTAGAAATTATACTATAGAATAGAATAGAATAGAATATAAATTTATTCGTTACAGAACTTACACAGCTTAGACTAAAATACATAATTAACCTAAATTAAAATTAAGTGTAAACTCAGTAACAAAATGGCTCTGCCTCAGCATGGGTTGGTTGACTAGCAAGCTAGCAACCAACGCTGGTCTTCCGTCAGAGCCACATGTTGGCTTTACGGACTAACTACTCAAACAGACAAATATAAAAATCAAACATAAAAATCAAACAGAGACAAACTTGAAAGACTTTCAATATAAAAATAAAAAAGAATAAAAAACAAATGTGGGATATGCTCGTACCTATTTTAATAAAGTACAGTAAGTATTTAATGTCTAAGTATATAACTAATAAGAGAAATTTAGGAGATGAAAGTTATTTAATAAATATTAATGTTAAATAACATTAATACTTATTAAATAACATTCATTCATTCTAACTTGTATTAATACCTACTAGTTAAATAACTAGTAGGTATTAATACAATATTTCTAAAGAACACTTGTGTCGTGTCTAAGACTTTCCTGTTCCTGCTGATGGTTAAGCAGAAAATTCTTTAATTTAAATCTAAAACTATGTAAACTTTGCAGGTTCCTTATCGGTGGCGGGATATTGTTCCAGCACTTTGAAGCTGCATAGCGGAAGCTGCCTCTGAAGCAGGCTGAGCTATGCCGCTGTGTCTCGAGCTGCTTCGAGCACTGGCGAGATTTACAAGATCTGGAACTGGACAACCATGACAACTTCTCGTAGAGATAAGACGGCGATTTGTATTTTATAACACCAAACATAAGACATGCAAGGTGCAATTTGCGACGATGTTTCATTTTCAATATCAAATGTTTATTTAAAAACGGTGTCACATGGGCTCTAAACGGAACATCAAAACAGAAACGGGCACAGGCATTTTGGACTCGCTGTACTAGTCTTTGCGTCCTAGAGAGTAATCGGGGTCCTATTACCACGTCTGCATAATTCAGCTTTGACAGAACAATAGACTCTACCAGCCGGATACGTAAATCGGGACTGAGGTACGGTCTCATTCGGTAGAGCACCTTCAGTCTATAGAAACAGTTCCTGACAGAGTCAGCAACATGCTTCTCATAGCGAAGGTGACTATCCACCAGTAGGCCAAGGTTCCGTGCCTCGTAGACTCGCTCCACTGACTCACCCAATAGAACCACATTCTGAGTAGGGTTTAGACGCTGTAGCTGATGTGCAGTGCCAAAGATCAAATATTTGGTTTTATTAGGGTTAAGCAGAAGACTATTTCTCATGGACCATTCAGCAATATTAGACAGGTCTTTATTAAGGTTTTCTATTGTACTATTAATATCAGATGGCTTGCAAGAAATAAATACCTGAATATCATCTGCATAGATATGAAATTTGCAGTGTTTTATGACAGTTTGTATGTCGGCAGAAAATATAATAAACAGGAGCGGCCCAAGTATGGACCCCTGTGGTACCCCTCGTCTAACAGGCATAATTTCTGAAATTAAATCATTCCCATCACTACGAGAAACCTTTGTGCACTGGTAACGGAACTAGGAACGATAACTTTAGTTGCTGATAAGGTTGCCCGTATACACACTTGTTGGTATAGTCTGAACACGGCCGCCTCGCGTGTGCTCCGTAGACTAGAGACCTGTCAAATGTAGTTACCTAGAGAAGTTTCTTGGAACGCCTGGAAATTGTAGCAGAGTTCAACTGTTCGTCTTTATTTGTACAGTTGCCTGAGCTGGTAGATATAACATGCTTGTACTTTAAAATACATGTATAGTTTCCTAGTACCTACGTGATAATAAATTATTGTTCTATCTAAACAACTAAAAACCGATTGCAAAACACTTCAAATTCTGTGTATTCTTATAACATCTTTACTGCGCCCACCAATCCGTTTCCCAAGCCTGGTGGTTGTGGCAATACCAGCTTGTATGAGGGCAGGGTCAAAAGTAGAGGGATGTGCTGATGAAGACATCCGGCGGTTGTTTCGGACGTGACACTAAATGACACCTTTCAAAATCATAAACCAGCAGATCAACACAATCGGCCATCCGTCAACTTTGTGATTTGATTTTGTAGGTAAACCTCCAGGTCCTGTCAAATCAAATCAAATCAAAAACTCTTTATTTCCATAAATACAATAAATGTACACTTAAAAAAGGTCAAATTATAAAACTAAACACTGACACGGAAATAAAGTGATATTTTTGATTTCTGTCTCTTCGGTATGTGTCTACGTCTACGCCCGTTGCCATGAACACCATTAGTTTCCAGTGATTGTGAAAATATCTTGGATGGTGTTTTACGGAGCACATCATCAATTCCCCGAGAGACAAACTATTATGGGACCACCTAAAAATCAACCTCTAATCCACAACGAAGGAATCATCCAAATTTATTATGAATAAAAATTTGTAGCTAGTCGTGATTTTTCAAAAGTATTATGTTGTTTTTAAGCTTTACGGGATAAATACCAATCCCTCGGGAATAACATTTTTATGGGATTAATTCGGGATAATTTTCTAAACAAAAGTGAAAGAATCAGTAACCAAATCAAATTAAATCAATCAAATCAGTTAACCACCGGCGGCGATATCAAGTAGGTAACATACAATTGTTTCAATTGTAAATACTACTTGTACAATGTTCTTTGTGAGTAAAGGCTTCTGCCATTTAGTAACATACATACATAAAAAAATAAACATACAGACAAATTTGAGAACCTCCTTCTTTTTTGAAGTCGTTTATAAATACAGCTGTATTTAGAACTTTTATAGAAGTTTAAAATAGATACCCTCAGGTAAAATCAGACGTCGAACAAGTGACTCGCGATTGATCTAATGAGATGAACTGTGAAGTGATGTAAAGGCTATGGACCTGAATGTCGCACGTTCGAGCGATGTTGAATAAACTAGAATTTAAAAAAATATTATGAAGGTGGCATACTAATGTTTTTATAAGATTATTCGCAAACTATAACGATACCTTGCAAAGCCGCGCGCAGAAACTATTACTGTAATAATAATAACGTACTTACTATATAAGGACAGAATACGATAGTAAACATAGTACCATGACAATTAACTAACACGTATTCTGTGATACACTCGATGGATGGAGGAACCAGGCAGAGGCTGTCACTCAGCATTGGGTAGAAAAATGGTATAAAGGAATTAGAGACTTAAATATTAGTAAATCACAATCACTAACACGGTGTGCTGGTAGGTAGCGCTTAATAACTACAAAACATACTGGTTGCCATTCGAACTTTCCTAAAAAATTTGCAAATACTTCACTTCAGATTTTTATCCCTCTGCCAGAGTTTGGAATTTAAATGAAATTCCTCCAACAAACTCGTATTCCCTCCAACTGCTTCTATAACTGGATTCTCGCTGTTATTTCTAGGACGGTAACAGTAACACCGCAATAAAACCTGCGTTTGAACTTTATTCCACTCTGGGCTACATACCTAGGGGTTGGTATAGGTACTTACGGGATAAAGCGACCGCGGTGATAAGACGGCCTCTTTGGCGCAGCGGAGATGCAGATTGAACGAGCGCATTCACATCTATCTACTGAATTCTACTCTGTGCGAGATTTTGTTTATAACGTTTTCGGTTGGGTTTTGACAGTTCGTTTTTTGATTTCATACAAATGAGTATTCTAAAGTTAACTCTATCGAGTACCGGTGGACCTAATAAGATAGGAAAATAATCACATTTAAACAGCATAAATGAGCCAAGGCTTTCTTCAATCTAAGTTCAAGCTAAGTTCTTCAATCTGCGTAACATACCTACGATGTAGATACTCACTTTACTGAATTCAGCTACCATTGTAATTTTTTATCGTTTTTCTGAATAAATAAATAATGCTGGACAATTCACACAGCATTATCTAGCCCCAAGCTAAACAGAGCTTGTGTTATGGGTACTAGATAACTGATAGACATAATACAGTACACTACATATATGATTACTACACTACATAGATAGATGATAGTACACTACATAGATGATAGATATTTTTTATTATACATAGAAAACATCCAGAACACCCTGAACAAATATCTGCAGATCGTACAAACATTTGTCCCGAGACGGGAATCGAACCCGCAACCTCCTGCGTCGCAGGCGGACCTTCACCCGCTGCGCCACAGAGGTGGAATAAAAAGTAATTAAAATGAAATGCTTTGGAAATGTGTTCTTTTTTGTTTTTAGTGTAACAATATCTCTAAAATAAAACTCAAACTGGACATATAAACGGTAAAGTTTTTTTATAATGATATAAAAAAAAAACATTTTTACGCAATTATAATTTATTTTAATTAACCTCATTAGTTACGGTATACATACAACATCAGAATATTTACATGCTGTTTTGTAGGAAATTTTATGGAGAATCCAAATATATATAGATGTTACGAGGTATTACTAGAATCAAGAAATCAGCGAAATAATGCATCACTTCCCATTTCCGCGCTGGCGGGCAGCATGCTGGCGGAAGCCCTGCCACGCAACGGCGCGGCGGTGGCGGCGGCGACGGCGGCGCGCAAATGCCTGCCATCTGAGAGGATAATAAAATAAGGAAAAATATTTTTATACCGAGTGTTCTCTGTTCACGGTAGCGGATCGAGTTGCCATTGTGTTCGATATCTTACAGCCCTGTATTTCCAGTGAAACTCGCTGTATACCGCGGTAAAACCTTATTGAGAGCGAACAGACATTTTCTGATATAAGCACTGGCAACATTAAAAGTTTCCAGATAAGGAAGAGGAGGTACGGTATAGTGTGTCCCAAATATAGGAGTGGATATGGAGAAAACATTTTATTTCGTAGAACAATAGCTGCATTACCTATTTATTTTTCAATTATAAAAGCTTGTTTCATACAAAGCCGACCAGAGCAATATCAGGGAAGGCAGCCGGGAATATCGAATCTTAGTAAGTGTAAAAAGAAGCAATAGCACGGTGTTAGAGTAGTGTCACAACGACCATCACGACACTTCACATGACTTCACATTCCAGAATTAATAGCTCCTGGCTCCCAACCTGACCATCGTGAAGTTTGTTTGTCCCGCCTTGACCTGACCTGAGTAAAATAGCTCTACCCAATAGACTCAGGGATGGCGCAGTGGTTCGGGACACACTGTATAGCATCGGTGGTACCCAATATGCCCCTTATTAGGTGTAGGTACTAAAGTATGTTGTATACTCTAAATAAGTATTGGAAGTACGATACTAAGGAAACTGCAGTCCACGAGTATACTATCCATTAAGATGTCTAGTGAGTGCTTCCATTTTGTAATCGCGCATTATGTTGGTTATATTATGGCGAGCCTTGATCTTAACTTAACGAAAAATGTAGTAATGTTGGATAGTTTTTACATATTGTAAGGTAATCCAAGCTCTGGAGCTGAACTCAATCTGTCACTGTATTACAAGCACGAGGGCAGAGGGGTGAGTCTATTTGACGTTACTAACAGGACGTGGTCATGACGTCTTTGCCAAAACGGTTTCCATTTTGACTTTTGTGGTGCAGTGAGGGAATGTCAGTCTGAGACGCAAGTGGTTTCGATGCCACTGGACGCGTTTAATAGGATCAAATACAAACAAACACATTTTTGTTTAAGTTGTATTTGTTGTGTAGGTTTTGGCAGATTTACAGATGTTTTTTAGATACATAAATGATTTTTAAAAATTATAAAAATATACAGAACACCCGTAACGTAACATGTATCTGCAGATCGTACAAACATTTGTCCTGAGGTGGGAATCAAACTCGCAGGCTGCTGCGACACAGGTGGACCTTCGCCCACTCAGCCACAGAGGTCCTCGTCGGAGGTCGCTAAAATACAATTTGGACTTCTGCTACTTCACATGCATACGGTCGCGCAAGGTCGCCTGCCGTGACCGTGTGCGTGTGAAGAGGGCCTTAGTTTGCGTTTTCAGTAGATCGTATACTGTGAACAATTGAAACGTATGAAAATAATGATGTACTTCTATAATCGGAAATGATTTATGTCCGTTCTCAATGGAGTTTCTCCCGGCTACGATTACTTCTCATTAAAAACTCCCGCTCTCCTGCTCTCGTTGTTAACCATAAGCTCACACAAAAGCTTTTCTATCTATAAAGCTCGCTGATGCGCGCGAACTTCGAGTTTTGTTAGACGCTGCTAACATATTTACAACTTGCTATAACACTTGTCCACCTACAACGTGCAACGCCATAGTTCTCGGATACAATTGGTTCTCAAACTCAGTAACCTACAAGTTGCCGAGCTACGGGCCGCGTCTTGACTTGCCGGGCATTTCATCACAGATTTTTGCATTCCTAAGTTAGTAGTGTGTGATTGCACTTTGTCTTAATTTCGTCGACCTCTTCACCTATTTAGTAGCTGTCTAGCTGGAGGTTTTTTTATTTTTCATTTATTCTTATGATTCTAACTAGTAAAGCGTCTGTATTTTAAGCCTAATAAAATGTTAATAAAGATGATACATTACGTTGGACATTATGTTCTCAAATAGGTATGCGTTTGGTCTTCGACTTTGATCTTTTAGCTACTTTTGTCATTGTCCGTAAAACGTCAAACTCCTATCCAGTCGTATTTAAAAGTATTGTTGGACTTTTAAAAACCAAATCTGACTCAAATACATAACTATAATGAATAACCAACTCACGAACAACACATAACAATGAAAATTCAAAATGCATTGCAAATTTGAACCAATGAAATTGACAATCAATGCTGGAACCAGGATTGTATCGTACCTACTAATTAATCCGAGCGGGGGGAGGAGGGAGGATCGAGGGGGCAAGGGAGGCGGGAGGGGTACACTGAAAAAACCCGAGTGCTTTGTTTTCTTGCAACTGCATACGATTTAGCTTATTGTGTTCGTTGTAAGTTTGAATACTGTAGATATGAATTTAGTGTGTAAGTGTATGCTAGATGATGAGTAGAAAACCCATATAAACTAACATTTTGATGAGCATTTCCATATAGGAAAAGATAAATTTTTTAAGTATAAGTAAATTTCCTTTCATAAAATACTTTATATTGTAGTATTTTAAAAGGGGACATCATCGATCCGTGTAATATACATATGTATAGCTAACTTGAACATGCAACAACAAAAGTAAACGAGCCCACTCTAGCAGTAATGTAACTCTAGTGAAGCTGCACAGTGTCACAGTAGCCCACCGTAATTTCTTTTTAACAAGTATTACGGCTTGTGTTTTGTTCTCAGTTATTAGAGATTTTTTGTGAGTCGACTCACAAAAAATCTTTTGTTAGCACACCTAGTTTAGCACACCTCATAATCTATTTTCCCGACATCGCTAACCACTGACGCCAACGGCGAGGGTACAACGAGGTACAACAAGGGAATTGTTACCGTCACGCCGATTCCCCCTACGTCGATTCCCTTAGCGACGATTCTTGTGAAGGCGACTTCCTCCACGACGATCGCTGTTTTCGCGGTGTACACTCGGCTGCGGTATCGAGAAAATTAATTATTAAATGGATAGGCGTAGTATTGCAAAATAGTTGACAGTACTCTACAGTTTTATTTTTATTTTGTAAATAATAATTCCTTTTTATCCGGAGTATTCGAACGAAAACGGATTTAATCCATACGAATATTATACAAGCGAAAGTAATTCTGTCTGTTTGTCCTTTTCACGAACGGCTGAACGGATCCATAATATATTTCAAAGGAATGTAAACGGTATATAAACGGGGAAGGTATGCCCTTCCCTGGGATACCGGGATTACATTCAATCCCGGAAAAGCGCGTGCAAAGCTGCGGGCATAAGCCAGTCCAAAATAAAAAAGGATCGCTTCTCGACTCAGGTGCGCAGAGTGTCTGGTAAATATTTGTTTTGAATTTACTTACTTTTAGCCCCGGGGGACGCGGCTACACGGCGCGGAGCATTTTGAAGGGCCTATTTTAATCTGTACCTATGTATAATGGTGAAGGAGATTATTTACTTTGTTTAGTCGTATATTTCGTTTCTTAATAATTTAAGAAGAACGTTATTAATAATCAATAATCAATTGATCAATTACGTAATTCGTAGAGGCGTAACCTAATAGCTAACATTCATATCTAGAGTTTGTGAAAACTAAATAAAATTCATAAAAGTTTCATTTATTATGAAAAATCATAAATAATTATTATGTCAGTCAGACTAATAGACGTTTACCCATAAGGTTTTTTGACTTTTACCCGTACGTAAGGTTAAGAATTTGGCGTGTTTTAAAAACTATCACCTGAATTCAAATTTATATGGGACCAACTATGGGGTATCCCTATCCAAAAAAAAACAATTATTAAAATCGGACTACTCTGTAAAAGTTATGCGTGGTCATACATTACAATCAGTGAGTAAACAATCAATCATCCTCTGGTTTTCTACGCTTAGGCTTGGATTTTTTATTCCCAATTTAAACGGAACATACTTCGGGGTATACCCTTTCCAGTAAAAAATTAATTATGGAAATCGGACGGACTACTTTGTAAAAAGTTATGGCTCATACATAAACAAAAATACATATATAGGTACGCGTCGACTTGAGAAACTCCTCCGCTTTTCTTCGGTTGAAAGGAGCAAAAATCTATAAAAAACGTCAAGTGCAAGTTGGGCTCGCGCACTAAGGGTTCCGTAAGACCTTGTGTCCTACCAAATTATCATGATTCTAGGTTAACGGGAACCCTTTAGATTATGGTCTATAGCGAGAAGTAAATTCACAAAAAAAATAATATTTTTGATATTTTCCGAGGACATCCGTGAGGGCGGGTGCGGCGGCAGATTTGGCCGAAGATCTCAAGAGGCGCAAATATGCAGGTCTCGACAGAGCCTACACATTTGCTCCCCTTGGAGTCGAGACCCTAGGTCCGTGGGGTACCGAGGCTCTTCGGGTTTTCAAAAAACTATCTGAGCGTCTGGTCGAAGCGACGCGTGACCCGAGAGCTGGTGAATATCTGGCACAGCGTATCAGCATTGCCATACAGCGTGGCAATGCAGCCAGCGTCTTGGGGACGCTTCCGACTGGTGTTGATATGGATCAGTTGAGCTATCTGTAGACTGTTTGCAACAGTCGGCAGTTAGCTCAATTGTTTCAATTGTAAATACTAGTATAATTTTCTTTGTGAATAAATGTCCTAGAATATTTTTGATATTTTTTTTGTGAATTTACTACAAATTTACGGTTTCTGGATATTTCCCTTTATTTCTGCTGCAAGACCTTGCTTTTTACTAAATTTTATGATTCTAGGTCAACGGGAAGTACCCTATAGGTTTTGGTCTATAGCAAGAATCGAAAGTATTTTTTTTTGACTTAACCACAAATTTACGGTTTTAAGATTGTTCCCTTTACTTGTGCTATAAGGCCTTGCTTCTTGCCAAATTTCATAATTCTAGGTCTACCTATAGGCTTTGTGTGCATGTGATTTCCTTGGAAATTTCAAATATTCCGACATAAACGGCTGTATCTTTTGAGTGCGTTGACTTAGAAGTTTAATTTATATCACGGATTCAAGAGGTTACGGACTTGATTATTTGATGTTAATTTCAACTCGGTACATCTACGCGTTCCTGAGAAAAGAGGGTTGACAGACGGACAGACAGACAGACAGACGGACAACAAAGTAATCCTGTAGTGACCTAGAATCATAATATTTGGCAAGAAACAAGGTCTTACAATTAAACAGAACCCTTAGTGCGCGAGTCCGACTCGCACTTGACGTTTTATTTCATTTTGAGGTACCTAAAAAGGAACCCTAAAAAGGGATCGAATAGAATCTGAAGTTTATTAGCTCACTTGTTTTCGTCGGGACTTCGTCCGCATTTTATAACTTAGCTTATTAAGACAAAAACAAAGCCACGATTAATCAAAAGAAATAGCTTTTTTTCCAGGATGTATCTGTTCGCCAATTTTTATCTTCTCTATTTTTCGTTCATCCTTTTAGCTCTAAAAAGGACACAAACCACTATACTTTCGCATTTATAATATTATTATGGATAACCACTTACTAACATAATCGGATTGGTTTTTTCGGGCAGAGGCAAAACATATCTCCCAAAATAACATTCTCACAGCACGTTCACATTTTGTTGACAGCAATACCATCTGACACGACAAAAACAACTCCGCGAGAGAAGTCGACCTGTCAATGTCAATATATATTTACTGAGAGCCACCTAGCTGTCAGATACCATCACTTAAACCTCTGGCCGATCGCAATTTTACTATTAGTTAAAAAGCACTATTAGAAGACGCCATTTTTTCAGTAAAAATAAAATAATTGCTTTCTATAAATTGTATTGGAATTTTTTATGTTTTGAGCTTTGAAATTGGGACTTTTAAACATTCTTTGTTAGATCACTCAAAGTTTCCAAGTTTCCAGGAGAACATTTTAGATTCATATCGTGGAAATCCATAAAATTATTTTTACTAACAACATCTGCATTTTAATAATTAAATGCAAAGGTTGATAGTATGAAACATAGAGTAAAAACTCGCTGCTGTCTCAGCAGAGGGATAGTGTCATTCAACAATTTGACAATTTGTGTAACCAAAAACCGATCTATGTGTGTTTTGACAGCACGTAAATACAGTGCCTTCACTCACACATTCGTATGATGGAATGTTGCAAGTGAATAGCATTTTCCCTAAAATATTGGGTAACTGAAGCAAAGTTCCCATTAAGAAAATACTTAATTGTTTTATCACCTACCTTTTTATTTTTGATATTACATTATTTCAATTTACTAAAGGTGTCGTATATGTATGTATATGTAAAGTTTATCGTCAAATAGAAAAAATCTAAAAAAAAATCTATGAAAATCCATTTCCAACGTCTTGTTTTTTTTTTAATTTTACGAAATAACAGCCGGTACCTATGGTTACTATCATTCTACCCCTAGGTAGAATGATAGTAACCATAGGTACCGGCATATTTGACTATCAAATGACAAAAAGGTTTTACTCCAAGTCTGCAAAATAAGATCGGCTCCGATCATTTTCGGAACAATAATTTAAAATAGACGGTCAAGTGCGTGTTCGGCCACGTGCAGTGTAAGCAATTGCACGGTTCATGGCCTATCTAAACCAACTTATTTACCTGTTTTACACATACCTACCAAAGTACATTTTTTAAGTTGATTAGGATGACTATTAGGTACTCAACTAGTAAAGCATACTAAAGCTGTGTAGTTTTCCTTTTAAAATCACTCCACCTACTACTAGCATTTTTTTCACAAATAATAATGCCCAACTTAGACAAATTACAGCATTCTAGTACTAATAGTCTCTGGACTAAGCTGCGGACGGATCGACGAACGTGGTGAACTATAGGGGTTCCTTGTTGACTACGGAACCCTAAAAAAGAACATGTGCACGTGCAAGTATTGCTACAGTTATGGTGATGCAATTTTAAATTTGAGTTTATTGCATTTGCTCCCCTTGGAGCCGAGAGAGGTCTAGGTCCGTGCGATATCGAGGTTTTCCGGAATCTTAAAAATATCTGAGCGTCTGGTCAAAGCGGCGGCGCGGGAGCCGAGAGCTGGTAAGTATTTGGCGCAGCGCACCAGCATTGCCATACAGCGGGGCAATGCAACCAGCGTAACGGGGACGCGACGACTGGTATTGATATCGATAAGTTGAGCTGCCTCTAGATTGTTTGCTACAGGCTGCAGTTAGCTCAATTGTTTCAATTGTAAATACTAGTTCTAATTGTTTCCATTCATTGATTATAATTTTCTTTGTAAAATAGTAATTTGAGTTTATCATCTTGAATCTACTCAAAATATCGTCGAGTGACTGAAAATTCTAAAACTGTGATATTCCGCGTAGTTTGATTCCTAAGTCCTAACTTGAGGGAATTCCACCCTCTCCTCTACTATTTTTATATACCTAAGTACTAAGTAACAAAACCTGGGTATTTTTTTCCCAGTGCATAGCAACATTTTCACGAAAATGGTGGACGAAATTTTTAAATTTATTTATGAGTTTTGATGAATGTTTTAGGCAAAATTACAAACGGAATATTAGTACTTACCGGTGGAATGAGATATTTGCCGTATTATTTTTCCGGTTACTGGTGTTTAAACATCCTTGCACCGCACAACACATCATTTTTATATTTTTATGTGAGAGCTGCTTTCCGTCTCATTTGAAGTATTGTACTAACGGCTCAAAATGAAAAATCCGACGGTCCGTCCCAATTTATTAGACTTACCTCGTTTGTGTCAACTATCATTCTAAGTCTTCTTCTTCTAAGGTATGAAATGCAAAAATCTTTTATATTGATTTCACAATTTCGAATGGCCGGAAGGAAACATAATTATATTATTTTAATAGCTAAGGTAAATGGCACAACGAAGTAAACCAACTGTTATTCATTTTTAAACGACTTCAAAAAGAAGGAGGTTCTCTATTCGTCTGTATGTTTTTTTTGTATTTTTTTTATGTATTTATGTTACTTGATATCTCCGCCTGTGGTTAACCGATTTTACTGATTCTTTCACTATAGGATAGAGAATGATCCCGAATTGGTCCGATAAAATGTTTGTCTCAAGGGATTGGTATTTATCCCGTATATCTTTATAAACAACGTAATACTATTGATAAATACTACAACTATTTTGGTGATATTTTCACCAATTCATACTAGATTTTGATGATTCTTACATTGTTTTATAAAAGTTAATCTTTAAGTGGTACCATAAAAGTTTGTCTCTCGAGGAATTAATGATGTGCGCCGTAAAAACATCAGCATAAATGATAATTTTCACAATCACTGGAAACTAATGGTTACCATGGCAACGGGCGTAGACAACACATCTACCTACAAAATCAAATTCCAAAGTTGACGGATGGCGGATCGCATAAAGCGAAGGATGACCGATCCGTTCGTTTTTGATTTTTGTTTTTGAAAGGTCTGGTGTCATTTAGTATACAATATGACATTCAGCAGTAAGGTTGTTCGTTTTGTGCGGTCGTCTACTTAAACTTCGTATTTCGTGTTTCAAAGTAGGCCTTCGCTCATTCGTTGTGTCATCATCCATGTGTTATCAAATTAAATTAGACTCGAATTTTAACTAGATGTCGCCACTAGAAACATTTAATGTCGTTTTATAGTTTTTTAAAACACGCCAAACTATTGTTTTCACAGACAATCAAAATGTTTCTTGCTATACCACACACCACCGTATCAGATCTTTTCCGTAATTTAAAAGAGATATCGCTTGGATCACCGCTGTAATGTATTCCCCCGCTGGCTGCCCGCCAGGCTTCACATAATAACCCTCTAATAGCATCCAGCTTCATAATATAGGACTAATGCTAAATTATCTGGCGATTTATGTTCATTTGAATCTAGTGAACGAATTTTTAAGACTCTTGGCACAAATATAGAGATATGGATAAGGTTGAAATAGCGCTTGCGCGAGAAGTCACCTCCAGCTCCAGACGGCAGAATCTGTCGTCAGTCTGCAACAGCAGACGTTATTTTGTTTTGCTACTGTCCAGTATTCATATTCCTTTACCGAGAGAGTAGGTTCCGTACGATGAATATAATTTTTGGGTTGGGGTGGAGACAGTGCAGTACATTCACTACAGACACTGTACTGACATAGCAATGCGAACATTCAAAAGAATTCTTCCATTTCCAAGATGCAAGTATTGGGTAGATTAAACGAGTAAATAAATCTTCACGAATCATATGTCCTTTTGCATTGTGCGGGAAGCTGTCGCCTTCATTTATCACCGCAGTGCGGTATGGACCGGAAGCGGGCCGGCCATCCGGACGCTATTGCACTTCAGTGTTGTTCTTACATGTTTCGATAACTTTGTGATGACATTTTGATTATGAAAATGGATAGGATATTATGGCCGGCAATCCTAGTAT
Organism: Eupithecia subfuscata; assembly: GCA_963564075.1. NCBI lineage: Eukaryota > Metazoa > Arthropoda > Insecta > Lepidoptera > Geometridae > Eupithecia > Eupithecia subfuscata. The sequence goes on from OY751102.1 coordinate 957,047, forward strand.
AGTGTGTTTCATCATCATCGATGAGCACCTGTCAGCATAAGCCTCTATCTTTCACTATGCCGTACTCCTCGCTTCTGCGTTAATTTGGGCATAGGATAAAATTATCTACGATGAAGTTTGTTTTATTAAAATTTAATAATATATTTATACATCGATGAAATCCATTTAGCTTGCATAGCTTCGCTGCCTAGAATGTTTAAAAAAAACTTGACATCAAACCTACTCTTTGTCGCTTAAAACTTTAAAAGTACAAATACAAGTAAGTATTGTCTGATGTGTATGTTAAACGTGTTGACACTCTACGTCGTATTTGCTGTAGACCTGCTACGCTGTAGACCTTCTGTACTGTAAACCATCCATGCTGTCGACTTGCTACGCTGTAGACCTGCTACGCCGTACACCGGCAGACTGCGCTTAAAACATGCCTCACCGTCTTATTAAAAAAAATATTACAATTGCATTTAAATGTGATAACAAAGTTTCATATCAAAATATAAATAAATAAATAATGCTGGACAATTCACACAGCATTATCTAGCCCCAAGCTAAACAGAGCTTGTGTTATGGGTACTAGATAACTGATATACTTAATACAATACACTACATAGATAGATATTTCTTATTGTACATATAAAACATCTATAACGCCCTAGACAAATGTCTGCAGATCGTACAAACATTTGTCCCGAGGCGGGAATCGAACCTCCTGCGTCGCAGGCAGATCTTCGCCCGCTGCGCCACAGAGGTCGTCAAAATGTTATAAACAAGTTGAATCGATAGTTAATATCCCATTGCTTTAAATCATACCAGTTTCTATTCTAAATAGTTTGATTCAGTTGATTATTACGTCAATACTAATCACAGTCTTTCAATCTATTCTTCGCAGGCGTTCAATTGTCCTGTACTTTCACATAAGTACAATAAAGTACCTAGTGTTATCTTTTTAACGTGTGTGGGTGCGTGTAAAGTGTACCCCAAAAACCAATATAATGTTGGTTGTTTATGTTTCGATTTCATTGTGAGCGATCACGGGTCGATCCTGTTTCCTTCGTTGCATTCATACGTTTTATTCGCGCAGTTTATTCCTGCAGCTCGTGCCCCCTCGACAGACAAACCAATTCACGTGCGATGCTCAGAGCTGACGCACGTAATTGCGAGTCCTACAAATGACGATGTAATTAATTTATTATCTACGATTGCAAGTTTTGCACGCGCTTCGCAAGTCCATAACAGGTGCCTCCTCAATAACGCTCCAACAGGCTATCTGAGTAGAACAAAGGACAACTATACTAATCAAAGTTAACAAAAGCATCATTAAAATTCGGCCTCGGGCCGGAGGCGCGCGATTATTCTCTTGAGATGGTAATGAAAGCGAGTCAAATACAAGTTTTGAAACGGTGTCATTTTCTACTTTGAATCTAAATGCTTCTTCATTATTCGTTATTAAATCGTTTATTTGGGAATTGAAGGGCGAAGTCAAATGTTCAACTTCATTGTTACTCGTTTTGTTGGTTATTCTAAAATGAAGAAGTTAGAATTTAATCAACCATTTTTGTATCCGATTTACGATTTCTGAAAATGTTTTTGAGGAATCTAGTATAATTATTTTCAAGCCAAACAACACAAAAACCACAGTAACACTGCTGACTTTTCAGAAATGTCTCGTTTGTAACATGTGTAATGTTGTGCAATCCACATCAACGATAAAAATATTCAAAAAAATAATCCTGTTTAACCCACACACATCATCTAGACCCAAAGTAAGCAGACGATTGTTATAATAATAGTGAAACAACGAACAAGTTCTTTCATCTCCGTGTAAACTTCCTCCGAAGTCGATGTCGACGTCCCGGATTTAGCTAATCAGTGATTAGTATTCTCGACGGCAATCCCATATATTGTACCGGGCTTGCCGCCAATCACGCGTAAGCTAACTTATACAATAACTTAAGAATACCCCGTAAGGGGGTATTCTGGGAGCTTGTGAGAGGAGGATCGTGACAGCTTCAGTTACTTCACTCAAACCGCCAGCTTGCTGTCCGCGCGGTCTTAGCCAGCAAAAATTGTACGTATGGTGATAAGAATGTAGAGAAAAGAGAGAAGATCTTTGGACCTTGTTCGGTGTGGTAAGGTTTGTCCACCTTTACTTGAGTTCCTCTTGCATTATGTGAGCACAAAATTACTCAGGGATGAATTCTACATAAATTGAGGAAATAATATGCCCGTGTGGGTATCTTCTCTTTATAAGAAACAGTCTGTGTCCACAATACCACCGTCTCAACGTCTTTGGCATTCTCTTCGCGCAGGGCGCCGATAGAAACGATATCTTACGATATTAATATAGAACCGTTTTATTATTTCACTAGATCCCGTCCTTTATTTGTTTTGCGTTGTGTATTGTTTGAAAAGAGGAAAAAGCACTATACCTATTCCATGAAATAATATTATTTTCGGTAGTTCGACTGACAATCAAATAGTAATAATCATGTCCTAGTGCACGTACACGTTATTGTACTGGACTCTGATGGTGTTTATTAATGTTGCTCAACATTTTATTCTTTTACAGACTTTACTCAGGCGTCTGTAATAAAAATGTCTGTTGAAGGTGAGCTCGATAAATAGGTCTGAAAAAGGTCACAAAATGTGTGGAAATACGATGTTGAGCTTATCAATCTAGAAATTATCATATTTCTCGGTATTGTCACAGATAGTATAATAGTATCGTGAGCCAAACGTCTTCCAAAAGCTTCCAAAGGCTTTATTTTGTGGCGGTTTTGGTTGATAATGGAATGGGTCCCCTGGCTTCTTTCACGCTTCGTCAGCCCATCTTTACGATTTTTGTCGAAACAAACATAATACATAACTTGGTTTTAGTTTACCAACTTCAATCCTCCTACGATTTGCGTATTGTTTGGACTAATAATAAAAAAACACGTAAAATTTTCCTAAGGGTTCCGTACCTCAAAATAAAAAAAAACCCTTATAGGATCACTTTGTTGTCCGTCTGTCTGTCTGTCCGTCTGTCTGTCTGTCCGTCTGTCAACTCTCTTTTCTCAGGAACGCGTGGACGTAAACAGATAAACATTTTATTAATAATTTGTCAAATTATACGTCACAATTGTTTTAACATAATCTAATAATAAAATTGATTTAAATTAAAAAAAAAATAACTATTAAATTGATCATAATTTAAAAATTCGTCGTATTGAGTTGAAATTAACGACAAATACTCAAGTCCAAAACCTCTTGAAGCCGCGATATAAATAAAACTTATAAGTCATCGCGCTCAAAAGTTACAGCCGTTTGAGTCCGAATATTTTGAAATTTCCAAGGGAATCACCTAATAGACCTAGAATCATGAAATTTGGTGAGCAGCAAGGTCCTAAAGCACAAATAAAAAGAAAAATCCGAAAAATATAAATTTGTAATTAATTCACTACAAAAATTACTTTTGATTCTCGCCATGGACCAAAAGTTTTAGGGTACTTCCCGTAGACCTAAAATTATGAAATTTGGCAAGAAGCAAGGCCATACAGCACAATAAAATGAATATCTGAAAAAGGGAAATTTGTTTTACTAAATTTATTAAAAATACTTAAATATTTCAGCTGAATCCGTCCAGTTACCAGGCATTGATTGTTCCGCAAAAACCTCTCACAAGTTCACATCTTTGCAAACTTTCGCTTTTCTTACCTTGGTAGGATGTGATTTCATGACTTCAATGATTTATATCGATCGTTTATCGGTCCTTGAGTTAGATAAACATGAACATCTTGAATCCACTTTGCATCCGCCGAGTTCTAAATGTTAAAACCCACAGAGCGCGCTGCCTCAGCTTGATTCGGTAAGTTATACAGACCCTCCGCTAACAACCCGGCTACAAACAGAACCACTGCCGCCCAGTAAATTAAATTTAAGTCTTGAATTGGGATTTAAGGAAATCTTGGCTCTATTGTAACTCTACGTTTAACTACTGCCCCTGTGTTTAAAACTTAAATTTAGAATTTGTTTATATAAATGAAAGGCAGAAGTTTTACGCGTAAACTAGCGCTAAGAACTTAAGTAACAAAATTAACTGTTTAAAACACTTTTCGTGAATACACCTCAACGGCCAAAAGTAAGTAAAGGTAAGTACAGAGTCATAAAAGCGTGAAATACTCCTCGAAGTAGCTCCCAGTAAAAGTCCGCAACAAGCGCCGTTTCGACGGAAGTGCCGACTCCGGTATGTGGGTTATGCGTCCCAGTGTCCACATTAGGATTTATGGTGTTGCCTGCCGTTGTCGTGCCGGGATAACACACGACAGCAGAGTGAAACCGAATTGTCTGAAAGCTACTGCGACAGCTGTTTGGTGCCGGCTTAGAATTTGCACCACTCCAACTGTTTCCACGGGTGTCACGAGAGGAACAACGACTAAAGGATATCAACTGGGGGCGCCAGCAGTGCAACAGAACAATTCTACCACTGAACTGCGATCCCAACCCGCGAGTGCCGCCAAGCATGGGGATTATGGGTATTACTCTCCATGAGATAGAAACTAACAACGCGCTTACCATGGGAGGCCTGCGTCCAGCTATGGACCAATATAGGCTGTTGAGGACGGTATGTCACAGTGCTTGACGGGGATCGGTGAAGGAGACCGACTGTTATAGTTATTTTAATTGTTTAAATGCACAATGGCTCCTCTGGTTCTGAATTACATATTCATGATGTAGAGGAGGATCTTGGTCAATATTCTCAATACGAAAATCGAAATTAATGCCTTCAAGGACGTTTCTTGAGCTCATCCTACATTATACAGCTTTTAAGAGCCGTGAAGTTAGATTCGCTAATGCGCGAACAACGCCCAGATCAGCCTGGCATATATCCTGATAATGTAAAATTTAAGGCTATTCATTATATCCTAACACGATACTAAGTAGGTACAGAAGCTTGTTTAGTTGTAATTTCTCTACAGTAAAACAACACACATGAGGCACTGCTCTACCACCAGCCATCGCCGCAAAGATTTGATGTGTCGTCAGTGAGGGCCGGACTCCGCATCACCAGCCGGAGGGGCGGCTCGGGGGACGGCGGGGGATGGACGACGTGCTCTGGAGGCTGGGCACAGGGCACTGGAGTTACGATAGCAAAACAATAATAATACACAAATGCCAAAATTATGTATAAATGGAGTAATAAAACTTGTTGTCTCGGTAATGCGTACATACGCATCGTTTCACTGTTCTAAACAATTAGTAACAATTAGTGAATGTGGTTTAAAGCACTTGCCTTGTCAGGGCTTATTGTGTCTCGGGTCTTATTACAACACACGGGCCTTTTTACAACACAAGACAAGAAACACTATATGAGGAGAGACTTGCCTTTCGGGTCCTATTACGTCTAGGGCTTTGTTTCAACACGCGAAACAAACATTTTTACAACATACGACACGATCTTCTATAAGAATAGCAGAGAGACACCATATTATCACTACAATCTAGCTCAAACTCTCAGTTAAGTAGTTACTACGACTACAAATTGTAAAAAAAAATAAACACAAGACAAGTTTGCGTCTACAGATAGCACTCCGTTATAAATATCATAAAGTTATCATTGACGTCAAGTTCCGAGCGCTCGAGGAATCGATTCGTTCACGAACATTGTTTGGATAACGTTGTCTGGAGGTGAACGCGTCTATACAAATATTCTGTGCACATTCACTCAATAGCTAACTAAACAGAATACTCGAAAAATCATAACATAATCATTCGTAAAACACATTTTATAGAAACCAAGCAATAAACATCGAACATTAAATTCTGAAGTTATCTTTTGTTTTCGCGATCGAACTTGAAAGTAATCCCTTTCAAATAATTTAGAAGTTTCTTCTGTGGTGGTTGTGTGTTATAATTTTACTATTCAGGGTGTTTGCGCACTAGTTCCTGGGATTAATTTTTGCTTAATTTTGATCTAATTTTCCCTAAGTCACAGAGATTGGGACAAGGAAGGAAATAGAAAGGAACCCACCTGTGGTCGCCAAAGTCCAATTTCGCAGCGCTGCAAGATCACTTAAACACATACACTTGCACCGGTTCGAACTCCCTTTTATTGATTGATCTATTTTATTTCACATAACACAAGGAGACATTCTTCATCGGTTCGGCTTATTACGCCATGTTGTTTTTTCTTCGAGGTAGGTAAGTAAAGGGTGTGTAGGAAAGAGATGCATTACAAAGGAGTGAAAGGGAAAGGAATACTCTCTGCAGCTTATGCTAAACCTAACCATTTAATTTGGCCAAAACACGGGGTTTTTTATTTATCGCCTTTGAGTTTCGTTCGTAAAATCGTTTTACGTTCTAGTACCGTGAACTAACAAACTTTATGAATATTGGACGCCCGGGGCCCGGGGCAGCTCAACGGGCAGATGCCCAACCTATGCGTAGCTCTCGATCTGTTAGGAATGTGCACTGAACAGAACTACAGGAATCGTGTCACCCGAAGTCCAGATAACTTTGCAAGAAATTCTCAGATAATGGATCCTAAGTGAAACAACGCCCGTGTCACCGCTAAAGTATTCTGATACTTTAGTGAACAAGTTAGTTCTGAAGCGGTGTCTTCTAGTCGTACAACTAAATAAGTGAACGTGAGTCGACGGACTGTTTACGGAAGTTTCTCTAACTCATGTTAATGTCCGTATGTTAGTTTACAGGTAGCCTTGCACTATTCTTGACTTAATTCCCATCTCAATCACATTTGCGGCTATGAGATTAACTGTTTATACTTCATTGATTTATTGATGAATGGTAACAAATTCATTTTATGTAATTTGGAATATGGAATTAATTTTTCGAATAATGACGCAAGACAAACAAATGATACTGTCTTTATTCACAAAGAAAATTATACTAGTACTCGTATTTACAATTGAAAAAATTGAGCTAACTGCAGACTGTTACAAACAGTCTACAGGTAGCTCAACTGATCCATATCAACACCAGTCGGAAGCGTTCCCAAGACGCTGGCTGCATTGCCACGCTGTATGGCAATGCTGATACGCTGTGCCAGATACTCACCAGCTTTCGGGTCACGCGTCGATTAGACCAGACGCTCAGATAATTTTTAAAAAACCCGAACAGCCTTGGTACCCCACGAACCCAGGGTCTCGACTCCATGGATAGTGATGAGATAATGATACTTGAATCAATTTCTAACCAAGTGATTCCCGTGACCCGAAACTTGTAGTCGATGGCGTTAATATTCCTTTAGTTAAAGAAGCACGTAATTTAGGACTCACTATTGACAGTGAAATCATATTTGTATCTCATATAAATGAAAAAATTAGATCCGCATTTTATAAATTAAAGGTACTCTACGGAATCAGAAAATACCTGTCTAAGGATGTTAGATTGTCTCTATGTGATAGCCTGGTTCTATCACCTTTCAATTACTGTTCTCAGGAGAGCTGACACATACACAAACTGTCACACACAAACACACACAGACACCTTATCCGGACGCACCAATAGATAGTATAGTATAGTAGTAGATCAAGCCAAAATAACTCGCAGCAAAAAAACACTGAAATCTTGCCGACGATCACCAGTCGTGCATAGGGGTAAACTGAAAACCAGCGCCGCACATGCTTGATAAGCGTGTCAGCATCATGCTGAGCTTATCCACATTGCCTGAAAAAAGCTATTGCTACTAATGTCATAACAGACTAACTAGGTTATTACTTTAATTATGTACCAACTTAGTTCTTCTTTATTATATTGTTAGTTCTTTCAGTATATTGTATACCTATGCATGCAGGTTCATATACATAAACTGTTGAATAATTCAAGCAATAAATGATTTTATTATTATTATTATTATTCTGCATTCGTCCCAATGCGTTCGGACAAAAGTAGTCCGAATGCGGAAAATCAAATTAGGATGCGTATGACAGTAATCTAATTTGGATCGACTTTAATTCGGAACCATCAACCAGCGTTCTGCGAGTAGTATAGCATTGAAAGGAAATAGGACTTTTGACCCCCTTTAAAAAGCAGGAGGCCCTCAATTTGATTGTATAATTATAATAAGTTGTGTATAAGGTACTTAATAATTATACTGTTAACTTATTGTAGTCTATGTAGGTAGGTATACGTATTCGTTTGTCGGCTTACCACACTGCCGCCGGCTGTATCAAATAGGATTAAATTAACTCTAATAAGTAGGTAAGCACAAGTATATTGAATATTATTATCTGGAATCTACGCATTTGATTTAGATTAATTACGTTGGGAGCACGGCATGTTGATTGGTTACACTGGTTACACGGGTTACCACCGGTTTACAAAATAATAATTATAACCGACTGGATCCTAGTGAAATTTGAAATAATATTAATATAAATTATAATTAAAGTTGCACGTATTTCAAACAGTCCCAAAGTAAGCTGAGATTGTTAATAAAATTAGGGCAAAATAGGCTCTCTTACCCGTTGTCCTAGGTAAACAAAAGAGTTACTAGAAAACAATTTACCATCATGGGTTGTACTTTTTTTTTTTATCTAGCCTGGTTTGTCCCACTGCTGGGCAATGGGTTGTACTTACCTTTGAAAATATAATTATTACACTAACCTGTGCTATGTATTTAACTATCAAATACTACAATGCTGATTTTTATGTAAAATAGTTCAGTTCAGTAGGTACTAGTCGCAAGCACCTCCCTTGTGGATCGGTTGACCATATTATCTTATGAATCAGTTTACCATAATTATCTTATGAACTTCCGGCTGCCGGCCGGTTATTGACCTGATACTGGCAGAACTGGCAGTTTTACAAACGTCTCGGAATCGTCTTATCGAAGTTGACTTCTTCCAAAGCACCAACTATATGTCTTCTGAACAATATATAAAGCGTCAAGTATTGCGGTCTCATTTCCGTATGTCGTGACCTCATCGCGAAGCTGACATTTTTTCTCTTGATCGTGCGTTCGCTCTGTAATTTTCTTCTATGTTTGATATTTTGAAAGAAATTACCAAGCCGTTGGTTTGTATGTTTATCAGTCACATGCTCGTGACGAACCAGACAGAAGCAAGTAAAATTCAAATAAACTAGTTTACCTTCCCATCACTACAACCAAAACATATAATAAATTTTCTTAATATAACTCGCACATAGCCTGTTGTAACTAAACCACATTAAACTATTCATAAATCCAGCTTGAGGCGCAGTTCTAATTACGTTCTAATTAACGCTCCAGCAGATTATCCACAGGGTGGTTCATCTTGCGGAAAGTAGGGAGACCCCTGTCTCCTGGGACTATTCAACTACTTTAACTTTCAATCTGAGATTCAGGGCGTTTAGATTGCTTGTTTAACGCGATTAATGGTCTAAATTGATTTGAATTAAATATTTGAATTCGATTGATTCAGTTGTAGCTTCTGTAATAAGGCGTAAGAAAAACTTCTTTATTGACTTCGCGGAAAGAAGTATTATGAGAGTATTATTCAATAAGATCAAAATACGTTTGTTTATCCTGCTAGGTATTATGATTATGGTGAAAGTTTGTTAATATATAAATGAAAATGTTTGTCATCTAAGATTTCAAAGACTTGGTACTGAAAAGATCATATCTAAATTTTCCGTAGATGAAGCACATAATTCGACTTAAATAATAAAACGGCTACGTTTAATCCGAGAACGGTGCGTGTGAAGCCGCAGGCAGAAGCTTGTCATTAGCAAAATATGTGCATTATAATAATTCATTTATTAAATCAGACAACATAATTTAGGTCCATTTTTGTTAGTGCATTGTCTTGAAATCCCTGATACCTGATCGTTGAGTATGGCAAGCCATGCTGAGCAGCACGCAGCTACGACGTAGCACGCAGCTACGACGTAGCACACAGCTACAAAGTAGCACGCAGGACGAGGCAATTATTTGACCACTGGCGAAGCCATATTTCATTGGTATTATTTTTTTGTACTTCAACGAATTGAGAAATATGTTAAGGAGACACTTTAAAATTTTTCCAATTCGTTCTATTCAAAGAAACTTAAAAACAGCCAAAGTGCGAGGCACTTGCTGCAACCGCCTCATATAATATCAATGTAGACACAGCAAAACCCTGTCTTCATTCTCAAGAGATGCAGCTCATATAGCATTCCCTTTACTGCCGCCACTCTCAGTGCACTAGGCGCTGCAACCGACTTGCGCTGAATTATTTCCAACAGCTCTCGACTTTCTTAAGCCCGGGCAAAACTAAAATGCATGCTGATTTCATTTAAATTACGAGCCTTTTTCTGTTTACTTTTCTTGTACCCAGATGGAAATTAGAATTTGGGTGTATGTAGCTTATTATAATTTTGATAAGAATTTATATTGCTTGTTTTATTTTTAGTTTTATCTGAATAAGAACAATATTTTGTGTTCAACATTGAACCCAAGGCAATAGCTGTCACTAAACAATGACAACTCCAGTGTATAGTTCATATGCAGAGGAATTTCGTAGGATGTTTAACGGTACAGATTTATTCAAACACTTCTATAGGAAATAATACAGACGATGTTCTCGTCTATTTACGGTAAAAGCATCTAATATTATATCTATACTAATAATTGTTATAAAGAGGAAAGATTTGATTGTTTGTTTGTATTGAATAGGCTCCGAAACTACTAGACCGATTTGAAAAATTCTTTCACCGTTAGGAAGCTTACTTTTCAGGGAGTGACATAAGCTATATTTTATCCCGGAATTCCCACGTGAACGAGAACTACGCGGGTGAAACCGCGAGACGATCCTCTAGTCTAATAATAAGCGGTACAGCTATCGTCTTCAATAACACAGTACCTCGCGGCACACACTCGCTCTCGCGCCTCGACGCTCTTCAAACTAGATCACAGTAATGTTGCTTGGTTGTTGGCTTGTATACCCTGATTTTATGTGAAAACTCAAGTAAAATACAACCCTCAATTTTAACTTACCTGTTATTAAACGTTCATCATCATCAGCATATAACACTAGTCCACGACTGGACAAATATCGCCCTGTTTTCAGCTAGACCAGCCAGCCGCATCAATAAATTAATCGTTAATAACTGAATACACTACCTAATACCAGTTATTATCTATTTGATTTTCGCTACATATGAAGCGAAACGGTAAAAAAACTTTTACCCTATCAATCTACGCAAAATGTGTCTCGCTGCTGTTGAAGGGATCTTAGTGTATTTTTCTTCCTATCCGAAACTTTCCTCCTTTTTTCCGCGAGAATAACTTGATAACGTTTAAGTTTATGGGAGAGTAAAAACTTTGTTATGTTTGCGGAACGATCTGGACCATGAGAAATATGTTCTTAGGACTACCGCAGCTATCAACTTGAAATTTAAATAATAATATGTTGAAATTTAAATAATGATCCATCTGAAATGTATGTAGCGTTTGTAGATATGGATCTATATTTTACAGGAAACATGTAGTGAAGTTTTTTTAACAAACTTTTTTTGAAAAATGGAGGGAATAATTTTCAAAAGGGACGGCTACCTCAGCGAATGGAAAATCTAATTAAAGTTAGTCCCTTTCAATACAGTTTTTGAAATTTTTGTAGGTGTCATACTTTTTGAAATATTTTGAAATGAGTCGAAAAATTGACCTAATCTCGAAAGTTTGCAGAGCGATCCATCTAAAATGTAATTTGGTACCTACTATTTTAGGTATTCATTGAATAGCGACGTTTCTAACCGGTACCTTTAGTACATAACAAACGTACATAACAAACGATTTTGTTTCAAAATAAAACATAACACGACAGAGTCGTCTCGCACCGTCTTTTGTTTTTTTGTTTTCAGTACCCGCAAGGCGTGAGTTATGGTGGCGCCTCACATGGGCTTATGACTTGGTTCCAACGCTGGCTACGAATAGAATGGCCAATAATTGCAACCAACATTGCAGCCTCATATGGGCTCCAATATAATTGGGCAAACACTCATGCCAAGAGCATTGGAAGGCTGGACGTTTGAGCAGGTATCATTTATTCATCAAATTTATTGCTGGCCAGTCATGTCGTAGAGCGTGTACTGATGCAACCAATGTGTGGATCGAGAAGTGACGTTGGACCCAAGTTGCCCCCCCGCCTACACACTTCACTCCCCTCGCCTTTGAACTTGTACAAAAAACCGACACAAGTCGGGTTGACATTGGCTATTGGACGCAATGTTCTGTTTTTATCCAATAATGTTCCAAGATCGATCCTCACATGGGTGTGTTGGATCCAACAGTATAACTTGGAGCCAACATAGCCCATGTGAGGTGCCGGCATTACTGGGTTATCCACTCGATGCTTCTCGAGTGTGGTTGACGGACACTCTTTATTATCTCCAAGCAACCAAAAGGCTTTTGATAAATGAGGTATCAAAAGCCCATCCGGTCTCCTAAGTTCATTTAAGGCCTTTGCCCTCTCATTTGACGATAGAAAGTAATAAAGCAAAGACCTAGTTGGTTGTGGTAGAAGTGGACCAGCTGCAGTAAATAATTAAGCGGTTACTATTTTCTTTCGAAATAGAAAATGTTCGATACATCGATCACGTAGGTAGGTAAATTAGCATCATCAGCAGTTTGACCTAAGTAGGTTACTCGTGCCGCGAGCGCGGACCGGGCGCCTACGGAGGTCAGTGCATCAGCAGCAGCCATTTCAACCGCACTCATTAACATCATATTAGTCGTAGTTTTATACAATACAGCTATTGTTCCATAAACTCGGCTTTTATATTAGCATCCCGGGAAGAGCTAGCCGCGATTCCTACATGGTCCTTCGAGCCGGATTCCTACATGGTCCTTCGAGCCGTTCGAGGATTCATAGCGCGATCGTGAACAGTCGTACCGTGAGTGCTTCGAACGTACCAGCAGTCATTGGATTGCAGTGATCCTAGCTTTACCAGTGAGCTTATTGGAAAGCTATCATCAACACCTGACGTGGGGAGCTACCCAGTCAGGCCAGCAGCAGCAGTGAGCGAACCGCTCACGCCCTCAGCATCAGCACAGCGCAGTCGTGCGGAGCGAACCGCTCCCGCGACGTACCAGCAGCAGCAGCGAGCCGCCGCCGCTCGCGACCTCATCATCTTCAGCCAGCACTGCGGTGGGGAGCGACCCACGCAGAATCCAGCAGCAGCCGTAGGGCAAACGGCTTACAAGTAAGAGCGTTCCTTATCATTCGTTCGAACTTTCACCGACGAAATGGAGGCCCTTTACTACCAACAAACCGAATTAGCGGAGAGTATTCGGAAAATCCTTGTTAATTTTAACAAGGAGAGTAGCGAGCGTAAAACGATAGATTACGGTAAACGGAAAATAGATACTCTAGTGTCGTATTGGAGAGAGTATGAGCAAAACCACCAAAAGCTTTTGCCTTTCGAAAGGAGAGGCCATAAGTACTTTGCCGATTCTGAGTTTGAGCGTACTTACAATTCGTATCTAGCAGCAAAAACGACGATCGATAGGTATTATTTAGATTTAGAACAGCAATTGGGCGTCTCTGAGCCCAGAGAAAGCCAGCCGGAAGTAGGTCTATCCAGCGGCAGACAGCAGCGGCCGCAGACCCCGGCGCCAGCACCACCTACCCCCCGTGTACAGCGAGACGAGGAGTTAGGTAACCACAGCAAGCTAGATCTTATGCTTCGCAGACAGTTAATTAATTTTAAAGCCTTCATGAAAACTGTAGAAAGCATAGATCTCGAGTCCTTCCAAGAAAAGTGGGAGTACGAAGACGCCCTGCGAGTCTTACAAACTCGCTGGACGGTGGCGGACAACTGTCATTGGGAGATCATGTTGGAGTTGGGCGAGGACGAAGCGTACGAGTACAACTACAACAAGCACGAGCGTACCTACAACGGCCTGAGGAAAGCTCTAAGCTCTAGGATGTGGTCAACATCGTATCGCGATAAAACCACACCTCAGATGGATATACCCGTTTTCTCAGGCAACTTTCAGCAGTGGGTATCGTTCAAGGATCTCTTCGATGAAGCTATCCACAAAAATCCATCTTTGTCAAACGCTCAAAAGATGCAGTTCCTTAAGAGCAAAATTAAAGGAGAAGCCGAGCGTTTGATACAGCATCTTCCGATCAGCACGGATAACTACGCAACCTGTTGGGAAATCTTAAACCACAGGTTCAACAACAAAAGGCACATCTTCACGTCGTACGTCAGCACATTCTACAATTTGGCCAATATGCAGCAGCAGTCGTTCGCAGCAATCAAACGACTCCATGACGTCACATTGGAGAGTCTCCACGCCATCAAAAACTTAGGCATCGACACAAAGTCATGGGACCCTCTTCTTGTGTACATATTGTCCCAAAAGCTAGATAATGATTCCTATTCCGAGTACATAGAATCCTTGAAGAATTCGCGAGAGCTACCGGTACTTCAAGACTTTATGGACTTCCTAGAGAAAAAGTTCACCACTCTAGAATCATCATCACAGCGACGACAAGAGGGAACGCCTAAAATATCATCTCAGCAGCAGCAAACATCTAATTTTCAAAACCGTCAAAATAAACGTTTTATTAGCGATGGTAAAAATAACAAAGCGCACGAAATTGCGAAATCGATGCATGCGTCAGCAAGCAAGTGCCCTCAATGCGATTCTGATCATAGGTTAATTAACTGCAAACAATTTTTAGAATCAGCTAACGAAGAAAAAATTCAATTATTAAATAAATTAAATTTTTGTACGAATTGCATTTATGATCACGACGGGGCCAAATGCTACTCAGCAAAAAGATGCCACAAATGCAACGAAAATCATCACACCATTTTGCACGATTATTTTACGAATTTTTCCCAATCAGCAAATTATTTCGATGTAGAGCAATCAGAACAGCAAGAGCAGCATAGCAACAGTAATGTTTATGCATCTCAGCGAGATGAGCTTTCTGAGATTTTATTAGCGACTGCTTTGGTAAAAGTTACCGCAGCAGATAACAGCCAGCACGTGATGCGAGCATTGATTGACCAGGGCTCGCAGGTCTCGGTAATCAGCGAGAGAGCAGCACAGCAGCTAGGGTTAAAGCGTGAGCGAAGCAAAGGGGTTATTTTCGGGGTAGGAGAGCGAGAAAATAACTGTAAGGGTAAGCTTAAAATTACTTGTCAATCGACTTATACTGATTTTAAGTTTACCACGGATGCTTTGATAATGAGTAACCTAATAAAAAATCTGCCCAATAAGACTTTCGCAAAACCATCATGGCAGCATATAGCACACATCAGCCTAGCTGACCCCGATTACAATGTGGGTCGACCGGTTGACCTCCTTCTTGGAGCTGAGGTTTACTCCAACATCATCTTGGAGGGGTTAATCCGCGGACAGGCTCATTCGGAGCCCCTAGCGCAGCATACACAGCTAGGGTGGCTGCTATGCGGTTGTGTAAAACCTTCCTTCCAATGTAATGTTATCCTGAGCAGCATCGAGGATACTGATCATCAACATTGGAAGATGGAATACACAAAACAGCAAAACGAAATGTCGGCAGATGATCAAAGCGCTACCACAACACGCCCAGACAGCGGGCCTATCAAAGAAAGTTTACCAGTGAAACCAGAAATCACGGAGAAACTGGTACCTTCTAATGTAGAATTAAGCATAGCACAAGATAGTAATTTACAGCGTAGGTTAGTTAAGCAACAATCCTTAGTTAAGCAATACAAGCTATTTATAAGCGATTATCAGCAGCCTAATCAAATGAAGTTAGCGACTTCAAGCAGCAGCAAGCAGAGGACGGAGCTAGCATGTCTCCGACCTCCTCAATCTTCTTCAGGTCACAGCCTTAACGATCTGAAGTATAGCCAAGGTCCAAACGTACAGCAGGATCTAGCACAGCAAAAAGGTGACGTCATCGAACGATACAGGTTCTGTGACTCATCAAAAAAGGTAACGTTTAGCTGGATTCAAGGTTCTCCGGAGCGCTGGAAGCCTTTAGTAGCAAACAAGGTGAGAAAAATTGACCTCGCTATGCCACCAGAGTGTTGGCAAAATGTAAACAGCAAAGAGAATCCAGCTGACGTAGCGAGCAGAGGTCTGACGTCATCACAGCTGACAGAGTGTCGGTTGCCGTGGCAAGGTCCTACTCCTTTAACGTTGACTAACTTCAATCCAAAGCAGCAACTCATGAAGTTTAGCAACGAAGAAGTGAGGAAGCACGTAAACGTAGCTAGTAATATCTCCGATAAAAGCAGCATCATCATCATCGAAGATATACTAAATCGTCACAGCTCGTTTATTAAAATAGTTCGTATAGTAGCGTGGATACGACGGGTTTTGACCTTTATTGTTTATAAACAAAGGCGGCCGGAGTATCTCACGTTACACGAGCTTAGCTAAGCTCGTGTAACGTCAGCAAATAACAGTATCGTAAAACATTTACAGCGCAATGAATTTAATAGTGACATAGAATACCTACATAGCAGCAAGTTCAAATCACTTAGCAAAATAGCAAATTCAAATCTATCATCTAAAGCACAAAAGAAAGCAGCAGAAACGAAAGAGGAGATCAATAAGCAAAATAAAGCACATTTAGCAAAATCTAGCAAGAAAATAAGTGGAAATAAGCAGCTTCCTAAATTTATTAACTTTCCATTAGCATGGATCCTTTTTAAAAGTATCATTTGGCCCAGCGTATCAGCTAACTCAACACAATTTAGCAGCAACCAGTCGTTATACTATGACCCGGTAGGAAAAATTAAATTAACCCGTGACCAGTGGAAAATCGTATCTTACTATGACAGCTTTCAACGATACCGCTTGATACCAGTACTTGATCAAATCAGCAGCGACATGATCGGCATCAATCTAGCAACCGATTATATAAAATTAAAGCTGATGAATGAGGGTCTTCAAGGCTGTGAACATCAGCAACAAGCATACAGCTGTCAGCTACAAGGTCCTCCCCAGCATCTGAGTCCAGAAGAAGATACACACTCACTCACAACCATTCGTGACCGTGAAATCCGAGTCCGCCAAGTCAGCAAGGCCGGGCTCATTCACCTAACAAAACAATGCACAGCAAAGGAGCGTGACGTCACTTTATATCCCATCATCCGTACGCTCAATCTCTAATCGGACTTAGTACTTACTAACATAGCTCCAATACAGCATAATACCTTCAACTTTACGTTACCGTTCATCGACCCAAGTCAAGATCATCACCTCAACACCTCGCTACAGCAGCTCGGCGAGCAAATCAGCACGATGAAGGAAGCAGCACAACAGGAGGTGCCATTAACAATGCACGATATTCACCAATACGCAATATCGTACAGCGTATTAGCAGCAGGCGTCGCAGCGTTCCTGGCGTTCCTGTGGAGGCGAAGTAGACGAGCCGTCAGCGCGTCCTCCGCGCGCGCCGCGGAGCCGGCGTCGGTGCGCGACCCCGCGCCCGCGCCCGCGCCCCCGCCTAGGGAGGCGTCCTCCAGCAGAGCTAGTGTTGGTGCGCGTGGGCAACCTGTGCCCGAGCTAGGACATAGTGCCAGTGGGACCGTGCGGTGGTCCAGTTTACGTGATATAGACACAATAACTTTGCCCATCAGCAAGCAGCAATCCAGCAGACAATCAGTTTTTACTATAGAATAGGGATTAGTTTTGTAATCAAGCCATCAGCAATAATTGAAATTACACATTAAAGCATTGTCCTAACATTCACCTAGCCTAAGCAAAACTTAATCATCTATGTAATATGTACTAACCCCTCAATTGTAGCGCCTCATCTCATTCTCATCTCGTACCTCGCCCTCGGGAGTATGTTCGATACATCGATCACGTAGGTAGGTAAATTAGCATCATCAGCAGTTTGACCTAAGTAGGTTACTCGTGCCGCGAGCGCGGACCGGGCGCCTACGGAGGTCAGTGCATCAGCAGCAGCCATTTCAACCGCACTCATTAACATCATATTAGTCGTAGTTTTATTCAATATAGCTTTTGTACCATAAACTCGGCTTTTATATTAACATCCCGGGAAGAGCTAGCCGCGATTCCTACAGAAACATAATTTCATAACTACAAGAAACGAAAGTTGCTACTACTACGAAGCTTTGTTGATTGATTGTAGTTGCATCCTAATAATAAAACAAAAAATTACAACACCGCGTGGATAATCTTTCCATTAACGTCCCAATAGGTTTCGATACGGAAGGAATATTAAGAGTAACGCAACTTATGAGGTCACTTTATCTGGTAAACACACCTCAATTTAGCACAATTTGCAGTTCGGGCGAGAGTTACTATCTGGCTGCAGAGTACTGCAGAGATGCGCGGTGGTGTGCAGAGGTGTGCAGAGGTGTGCGGAGGTGTGCGGAAGTGAATTAGAAACTGCTCATATTCGGCAAAGTTGCACCGCGAAGTTCATAAACGGAAAGCTGAAACTGCCGCCTGCTGTAAATGTAACGTGTTGCGACATCATAGTCTATTGGTTGGTCTATTGGTGTGACTATTACAAGCCTCTAGAACCAGTGTGGTTAGGGCTGTGTGTTGTCTGTCATTGAGGCAGGTACTCATTTATAATATATATTGATACTAGCTACTGCCGGCGGCTTTGCACGCGTACTTTCGGTACAATAAGTAAAATAATAAACCTATTATCTAAGTTAAGCTAAGTTCTAAATGTACGCCAAATTTTATCTTGATCTATTCAGTAGTTCTGGAGAGCTTAGGTAAAAAAAAAATTAAATTTCACAAACTTTCGGCTTTATAATATTACTAGCTTCTGTCCGCGGCTTGGCCCGCGTATTTTCAGTTTAATAAATAGCCTATTAACTAAGTTAGATTTTTCTCTAAACGTACGAAAAATTTCATCTTGATCTGTTCAGTAGTTTTGGATATATTCGGTAACAAAAATTCAGATTTCACAAACTTTCGGTTTTATAATGTTACTAGCTGTTACCCCCGACTTTGTTAGCGTGGTAGGTAGGGTGCCTATGTACCTGACTAAAGGACATATCAGTGAACGGAAAAAACATTTGCATAGAAAAACCGAATAGGTACATCTGGACTTCTTACACCGAAGCGCACCTTTAGCAATTAATTGAATTATTTCGTTTCTTTGCTGAAGAAAAACAGTTTTTTTTTTGTAATTTTCATATTTTACTAAGCAGATATGACAACCATGACTACATCACATATTCAATCAATATTTTGTCAAAAATCGACAAGATTGCATAGACGGACTTTTTATCTATGCTTTGGTTTCTTGTTGGACGTGATGTGTACATTATCAAACCCCTCTTCAAATTCTAAATTGGGGGCGAAGCCCTAAAACAAAGTAGCCTATTGTCTAAGTCAGGCTACGATCTAAATGTATGCCAAATTATATATAAAACTGTTCAGTAGTTTTGGAGATCCTATAACAAAAATTTCAAATTTCACAAACTTTAGCATTTATAATATTAGTAGGATAGTAGGACTGATCATACGAGTATCCATCTCCGTAATCAGAGAGAGTTAGAACCATTGCGAACTGAAACAAGCGCGGTCGTATGTTTACTTTGACTAACTTCTATCCCATTTCGATAACGCGTGAATTATGTTTGTCCCAGATATGCGAAGTAAACTATTCAACTTGACAAGCTTTCGTCCCATTCTAAAAAATATGCTGCTACGTGGGTCAGGCTGGACAGAAATTTCAATCAAAAGCCATTTAATCGAGCTAAGGTCAAACTTTAATCAAGCTGAAATGCGGGTTTGGACCGTCACTCCGCGATCGAACGAGTCATTCAATAGCACATGACATGAAAATTGTGGAGCTAGAGAACTGACGAGCTGCACGCAAGTACTGCATCGACGATTCGCATCCTAAATAAACACAGTTTAAAAGACATAAACAACACGCACGTCGCAGGACACGAGAGGGGTAACTTTCAATTTATTTGTTAATAGTTATATTCACAGGGAACACTTAGCCAAGTCAAACAGATTAAATACAACTGAAAATAACACAACAAGCTTTGTAGCTGCAACAGCATTGTCCAAAACTTGGTCAATCGATATTATCCACATTATATTTGTTTGAGAAACTAACTTAAGCTAGCTACCTACTTGTATTTTTCACATTATTGCAATAGTTTCCGTTTATGATTTGTGAATTATTCGGATTTCAAACCTCCTACCACATAATCCTATAAAACTCAAATAATTTCATTCGATATGTTTCACCAGTATTTAACCCTCCCTCGAATGTATCACCTCCCTATCTCGATCGATGCCGTAAACTCGCTCTACGCCTTTTGTTTAGTGGTTAGATAAAACTGTTCGGACCGCTGCTCGGGCGAGTCTCGGGGTAAATTAGGCCCGTGTCTTGATTATAGCCCGCGGACATGACCTTTTATTTGTAGTTACTGATATGGGTTCGATAGTTAGAGACCTGTCCGTGAAGGGATTAAGGTTTATGGCGTGAACTGTTTAGCGAAGGGCAATAATTGGCACAAAGAGTAGTTTCTGCGCGGTTAGATACTAGCTACTTTATTTTCGGTCATCGTTTACAGGTGTTTGGAATGCGGGTACGGATTGCAGCTGAAAAATTCGGTTACGGATTTTTATGTACAGATCACAGTCACCCCTTAATTACTTGTATCCCAGTCAGGAGTTTGCCCAGTGCGTTATATTTTATTATTTTCTGCCACTTTCGATGGTAAGTGACGTTAAAACTGGGATAAATCCTCTCATTTTTATCCTTGCCCTTCTTGCAATAGCTGCTACATTATTTATAACGTCTTTCAGAATTAACTAAACCAAATCTCTAATTATAAACTCTGAACTTAAACTCGAAAACTAAGTATATGAAATTCCCATAACTTTGTAAAATAATAAGCTATTCTCATATTTATGTACAGTACAGTACAGTATGTATGTATGTTTTGTATACATTACTCAGTAATGCATCTTAAATGAATCAATAACAGGTACCTAAAGTAAATTATGGGTCTAAAAGAAGTCACTTCTACAAAAATACACTTAACAACATTCAGTTGGATTAAAAACAAATCAAGAGTGTGGAAGACTATACCTACTTAGTAATAAAAAAACTGGTTTACTCAGCTACGAGTGTCTAAAGTAAAAAAATAGACTATCATTATAGTTCAAGTTCCAAGACTTACATACATACATACATACATCGTAGTTAATGAACCCCACAGAGTAAATATTAGCCTTGAACCTTACTTATTATCCCTGTTTGATAATCATTGACACGTCAGCAATGTTACCTTTCTGCTGAATATACGAAAATTTATAGAAATCCCTATGATTTACAGGCAAGTTTGCAGGTTTTCAGTTGGCCGTACAGCATGCATTTTACGAAACAGCAAGAGAGTAGATGTTTGACATTTATCAATAGATCTTTGATACTTTACTATTCTTTATTTTGTAGCGTAAGAACCAAGCCTGACCTTTTTAGTAAATCTCAGCACGCTATGCCTAGAAAATAAACAGTAGCCAAGATCGGTGGATCCGAGTGGAACACGATGTCAAAACTAATCCATCGGTGGATCAGAGTTAAACCTGATGTCGAATCTAATGTATCAGTGAATCAGAGTGGAAGAAAGTGCAATCAAATCCATTAATGGAGTAGCTCAGTGGATCAGAGTGAATTATTTGACTACTTATTTGTTTGTTCCTAAAGTCAATCATAATCTCAGCCCAAGTCAAACATTAGATACCTTACTGCACACGAAGTTCAAACTGAATCAGCGAAACTTTTCTCATGCTTTGTAGAAACTTACTATGCGGTTCTTTGATAAACAAGTTTGGTGAATATTTGAGAATGTGGTGAATATAAACATATAATAAACACTATAAAATATGTCGCCAATGACAGGGAACTTAATGTTAGATTGTAAATGGAGTCAGGGTTACAAGCGAGAGAGATGGCGACTTAAGGCGAGGATTCCCGGATTTCGGGATTTTTAACTGTCCGTACCTCAATAACTATAAGGCCTATAGTTTTGAAATTCATACATATTATAGTTGAGGATATTTTCTAGTGCATCACAAGACAAAAACACGATTGGTGATATTTCACCCGATAGAAAAAATTACAAAGTTACCTCTAAATGAAACTTTGAATGGTCAGTGTGAATAGAAAAATGAAAAAAATGACACAAAATGTATAACAAAACATTGCAAACGTTATTACGCAGTGCATCACTAGAAAATATTTTTATATGCCATACAAATATTTTTCAAAACACCTAAATACCTACAAAATCGTGCTCGGCTGCCTGCGCTCCGTCTTGCTCACTTACTCGCAATCATCGCATCTCGGGAATCCTCGCCTTAAGAAATATTACATTTTGAGTCCCGAATTTAGTTGAAAGGTTTTATAAATAGAACAATGAATAGCATTGCGCATCACATATTTGCAACGTTGAAGACGTTGTGACGAATAATATTTAATATTTTATTCTGCACGTTATTAAAATCGTTTTGCCCGTCGTTAACCGTCGTGATCGTTTAACAAATAATTATTGTTTCTATGTCTTAACAATAACACGTTTGAAAACAATGGGTTAAGGAGACAGGAGGAGTTCCAACTTCAAACACAAGTTTTCAATATCAAGGTCTAAAAAAGCTTCCCTTCCCCGCTCTCGCTTACTTTTTCCACCCTACTCCGGCCTCAGAGCACGAGTGAAATGTACCGTAAAAAGAAATCCTCGAGAGGGGAAATGTCGATCCTTATTTATGACTCAGCGTATAATTATTACTTGCCAATTTTCCGCGAAATAAAACTGTCTGCGGCCCACAGCGGCGCGGCGCTGCGAAGCAGCTGCGGGGTCAGCAACACCAGCCGGACAGAACCGGACTGGTTGGCACCATTTGTTTAATCTTAAGGAGAGGCGCTAGTAAAATTATCTTCAACCACATAATATTTTTCAACGACACAAAAGAATTAATTAGCTAATTAAAATTATCACAAATCAACGTTCAGACCACGAAGATGAGTAACTGTCTATCGACATGATGAAACTAAGCAATCGATCCTAGAAAGTAATTCTTCTCTAATTCATTACAGGATTGTATGTATATTATTGATAAACTAACATTTCCACGTTAGTAAATACAATATTGACCGAAGTAGTAGATTGCTCGAAGGACCAATTACGGAGATTATCGTCGTAAAGGAAGCTCATATCGCCAATATCCTATTCGATTGGTATTTGATCGCCATATTCATAAAGTAGCATTTCTGCTTTCGCTGATTTTCTTCTACTTATTTCCAAATCGGAGCATGGAAAGACAACATTATGCCTCGATACTTCGACTACTATTATTTAATAACTAAGAGTTTCCCTTTTTCACCAGTTTTTCATGCTTTTATATTCAAAAACCCCTGGCATTTTTTACTAAACGTAAAAGAAAAACCTACACTTCCCTTAAAACCATGAGATGCAGTAAAAACGTCCGGCCATTATGACGCTTAATGTAAAAACGTAAAGCTGCTTATCTGATGCGTATGTTTCAAAGGGATCCCAGTTGAGCAGCCTATTCGTTTTACTTATGTTTCTCAACTTAATCTTCCTCAGATATAACTTACGCTATAAAGTAGCTCCGGCTTCCGGCTTTTACGGTATCTTACTTCTACGGAAATGTTATTTGTAGAGTACACAGCTTCTAACCGCGGTTTCACATGTGCTTTTTCAGTATAATAAGCATCGACCCTGTAATGTGAATCCAGGTCCACATGCAACGGAAATCTAAGCAAGATTTCCGCCCGCTCCGTTCAGTTGTTTTGACGTTGTCTTCGGCCAAACATCTCAGAACCTCACATCTTACCGAACTTTCAGCTTTTTAATATTATTAGAAACCAGAATATTGTAGAGGTGAATAGGAAGTCCAGAGTAGGACAGCTTGTTAAATTGTCAAAGACAGTAGGTGAACCTATAACCCATGTTTTTCGCTTGTGTGCGGTGAGCCTTAAAATCTTAACTCATGTCATGTGAAGTAATTTATTGCTACTCCAATAAATATTCACGAAAGGTATCATAGACAATTATGCCCTTGGAAAGTGTGGTGTATCAAAAAATGAAATAGCCGGATTGTGAAAAAAATTGAAATCAAGCAAGTTTTTAAAATCACATATAACGAAAAGTCCCGATAGACGCCCTACAAACCTATCTCCCAGTGCTGGCCCTAGGCGGAGAACGTGCTCCAGCCACCAGGCGTCAACATGAACACTTTGACGTCATTACATCTCGACGACTGTGAAGATAATGAAACCGTCCAAGGATAGCATTCGTAACGAATACATCCGACAAAGAACCAAAGTTATCGACATAGCTCAAAGAATTAGAAAGCTGAAGTGGCAGTGGGCCGGCCATATCTCGCGAAGAACCGACAACCGCTGGGGTAAACGTGTTCTTGAGTGGAGACCACGACTCGGCAAACGTAGTGTAGGACGCCCTCAGTCCAGGTGGAATGACGATCTGCGATAGACTGCAGGCAGATGCTGGATGCGGCAAGCTGAAGACAGGGCGCTATGGCGCTCATTAGGGGAGGCATATGTCCAGCAGTGGACTAATACACTCGAGAGCAATGAATCCGGGTCACTCAAAGAATCCAAAAAATCTCGGAAAGTAAGAATGCTAGGTTAATGCAATAAATTGTATTTAATAGACAATTTAATACTCCTTAAATGAAAGTTAAAAAAATATGAGTCACCATACATTTTATTTACACAAAATTACATAAAGAAAAAAAACTGCTGATCTCTCCTTAAAACAAAAATAGGAAACATGAAATTTTTGAACTTTATGACGATTTTCTTGAATTTCAATACTTCGTATTACCTCCTCGTGCTTCCATTACTGCGTTTACGCGGTTTGGCATGCTGTACACCAAGTTCCTTATACGATTTTGGGCAATATTCTCCCATTCCTCTGTGAGAGCAATTTTGAGCTCAGGAAGCGTGATTGGGGGAGGGTTTCGTTGTTTTACGCATCTCCCTAGCTCGTCCCAAGCATGCTCGATCGGGTTGATATCCGGGCTGCGCGCTGGCCACTCCATACAAGTAATGTTCATCTCTTGAAGGTAGTCATTCACAATCCTACCTGTATGAGGTCGGGCATTGTCATCCATAAATATAGCATCCTCACCCAAATTGACCATAAATGGACCAACGTGTTCGTTGAGGATTTCTTCCACATATCTTACGCTAGTTAAAGAGCCGTTTTCTATGATCACCAGCTCTGTGCGACTTTCAGAGGAAATTCCGGCCCACACAAGTACAGACCCACCACCGTAGGCTACTTTTTCTTCGATGCATGCTTGCTTGAATCTTTCCCCTGGTCTTCTATACACTCTGTGTCTTCCATCGTGCTTGTAGAGCATAAATTTTGATTCGTCGGAGAACATAACTTTCGACCAATCTTCAATACTCCAATTTACGTGGTTCTGGGCATATCTTAGTCTTGAAATACGATGGCCACGCTCCAGTTTAGGGCCGTTTGCAGGTCTAAGGGGTTTTAAGTTAGATTCAGCAAGCCGACGTCTTACTGTCCATGCACTTGGGTTACTTCCTCCGAGGCGTCGAAACTGATTTGTGAGTTCAGTTCCTGTGAGAAAGCGATTTCGAAGCATAGTGTTCACCAAGTATCGGTCTTCTCGTGCTGTGGTACACCTAGTTCTGCCCGTTCCTGGTCTGCGTAGGTTAGAACCAGTTTCTTCGTAACGTCGGAGAACTCTTTGTACTGTTGACAGCGACACACCGACAGTCCTGGCTGTATCGCGCTGACTCCGGCCGGTTTCCACCAATGTAAGTATTCTGGTGCATTCTTCAAGTGTAAGCGACATGATTTCAGCTTGAATAATGAATATTGAGCACTATCAACCTGGTTTATGTACCAACATAAATGACAGATTACAAACAAAAGCAAAAACAAATCCTGTAATTTCGTAGTTCCATCTTCGACAGTGTTCCCTTTTCAAATTTGATTTTTTTATGATATAACTTTACAATAACTAAGAAGTTTTAATACTTTCATTTAAGGAGTATTAAATTGTCTATTAAATACAATTAATTGCATTAACCTAGCATTCTTACTTTCCGAGATTTTTTGGATTCTTTGAGTGACCCGGATTCATTGCTCTCGAGTGTATATGTATATTAGTCTGATGATGATGATGATGTTATCGGTTTTTGTAGAATTTTTATAAAACATCGCGTATCCTTTTGCACTCGCTACCTTTATTCAAATGCAAACGGTTTGTCTCGTTTTAACAAAAAGCCGGTAACATAACATTGTTCTCTACACTCAGCTCTTTTCCAAACCATTTTAATTAACTGCAGAAATACTTAAAATAACCATCAGAACTCTAATTAGCAATTAAGGGCTGTGTTGGCAGGCGAGGTTATGTACTGGCGGCGCGTGGGAGTAGGCTGTTCAATGTATGACTGGGGCCGAAGTGCAGAGTTTTGAACATTATGGGAGACTACTTTATGCCGTTAAGCTTTTAATTGAAAAAAAGGCATTTTTGTTATTCTAAAACTGCCAACGTCCCAAATTTCACCCCGATCAGTTCAATAGTTGTTTCTTGTCTTGAGTCACATCATCTGATTCTTATAAACTTACTTCCAGTTGCATTGTATGACCTCTGGAAGTATTTGCACTAAACAGTGTGTTACTTTCAGAGCCAATCATTTCACAGAGGGAACCAACATCTGGTCAATTTCATTAGGAATAAGAACGGGCTTACTACGAACCATGCATTATTTTTACAGTAAAATCTTATCACCTAACAAAAATACCTGTACCTATCATGTACATAGACGTTAACATAATTTTTAATTAATTCTTTCCCGCTCATCTGATATAGTGAAGTGAGTCCTAAATTCATAAAATTTTCTGCTAATTGCGTTTGGACGTCGGATGCTGATCAGTGTTAATTACCAATTCATAGCGCAGCGTTTCGAGTGAGGCGGCGCGGGCTGCAAGGGTTGCTTCACAGTACCTTTTTAACTTAGTTGGGTGGTTTTGAGCGTTATAGCTTTGAGTACCTATAATGGACGAGAGAAAACTTATAAAGTTTCCCGTGTTATCAAAATAATTTTTCATCCCCCCATCTCGGAAATAGTATTTTTGCGCTTCGATATCTGAGTAACAAAGCCGTTTTTATCCGCCAGAGGATAAAGTCAAATTGAATTTAGAACATGGTGTGCACTACATTTGTGATAAACCTATTTACTTCAACCTCCATGGTGCTGCCTTTTTAATTTTTTTAAAACTCAGACTCTCAACCTTTTTGGTGTACTTTTTATTTAATTTGCTTTTCGCGCGCCATTTTCTTTTTTTGCATTTCATTCAAGTCGCAACTCGCTGGTGGGATGAAAAATTACGTGCTGCACTCGAGTGCAAAGATGTTTTACCGCGTGCTCTTTTGATTCCCTCGCTAACGCTCAGGATTGTAATTGTTGAATCCCTCGCCACACTCGTGATTCAATTTTAGAATCCTTCGCTTGCTCGGTCATCAAAATTGAGCACGCGGTTAAGCAGCAACTTTGCACTCTAGTATAACAAATAAGTAACTGATTTTTGATTCATCATTGTAATTTTCTTTGTGAATAAAAACTTAATACCGTACATTATACGAGTAAAAAAATAGGAAAAAATCGTGCAGCAAGATGTCCAAGAACTTAATAAGCGCAAAACGGCGTGTAACCTGGCGTTTACTCCCATTTCCTTCCTTAAGTTGAAACATCGAGGTCAGCGGGTAAACACGTCAGTTTCCGTATTTCCCGTCTCGTATACTATTATCGGAGATTGAGTGTATCTAGTCGTTAGTCGAGATGACGCGGCCGGACGGTAATCTGCTCAACTGGATAACAACAAGCTACGAAACGCGAGCGGTTCTCTTTTAGTGACCTGGAGGATTTTTTTTCTTCTGAAAAATTAAAACAAAAGAATTTTTTTTTTAATTGGTTGCACAAAACAACAAAGGCTTGACTGTCATAACTGACTCCCCTTTTGTTTTCTTTCTAAAAAATCTTGAAACCATCAAAAATTTACTTCTTTATTATGTAAGACCACTTCCGTGGCAAGCGTTTCGTGGGTGGAGATACTCCCTCGATCACTTCATTTTATCCAGGCCACGTCCCTGGATAAAATCAAGTACGTACGTACATTTAATACCATAAACCGTGCTTGTTTGATTCAATCACAACTCTAGCATCTCTATGACTATTATTTCCTTTGCATGTATATGCTCGCATCTATCCATAGTAAAGTCCATGGCTTTCAACGTCATGCCTACTTATTTAACATCTCAGTACCTACCGACAACAGAACCTAACTCTTTAGTTCCTGATTGGGCAGAAACCGGCGAATGGATTAGTTTAATTTGACCTCTAAAATAGAGTGAACGGCATCAGTGGCCGCGGTCGAATGTGCGCTAACCTGTCTTAAATATCTTATCCTATCCTATCCTAGTAATATATTACGCCGAAAATTTGTGAAATCTGAATTTTTGTAACCTAGGATCTCCAAAACCACTGAACAGATCAAGATGAAATTTTGCGTACGTTTAGAACAAAGCCTAACTTAGATCCTTATTATACCATAAATACGCGAGCGAAGCCGCGGGCAGAAGCTAGTTAACTATACATTTAGGGACTATTTCTGTAGGCTAGTGTGTCGCTGGCGATAGTTCCGTCTAAACATTTTAGTCTAGGCAACATCGGAATGTCACGCGTGGAGAGCAAAAGTACCACAGAAAATTAATTCGAAAAATCTACGAGATTCAAGCGGTCTATGAATAAAATAGCTTATTTTGAAACTGACCATTTTACCCCTAATTTTTTTTCTAACTAGTTTAGGAAGAAAAATGCTCAAAAATTTTGGGCTCGTCACCTTCGTCGAAAAACCTCCTCCTAATTATCTTCCTAAAAGAATTTCTCCGAATCTTCGTACATCCCGCCTACCGACTCTGTGTGACTTGTGGATTTTTGATCGATGTCCCGACAAGGACATATTTTTTCGCAGCAAAATACAATTTCTCTTGATAACAATTTGTGTGATATATTTTATCGAATTATTTCTCTAGCTAGATATAGTCGGTATTGGATATTGAATAAATATTGATGTCTGACGATTGCGGTAGAAATTGTTGTTTATTTCACCATGCAATTTGATAGTGGTTTTTGTTTGTCTCTTTATTTTTAGCCGAGAGTTTTTAGCAATGAAATGTTTTCATTCGTTAGTATCCTAGTTAGAACAGAAACTGTATATCACATAACGTCTAACTAATAGCACTATATTTCCGCAACTACTACCTATTTAGTGCCACAAAGCTATAAGCATAGATTTGAAGTAAACATTTGGTACTAATAAATTTTGAAATTTCTTAGTTTTTCCATGAGTGAGCATAAGATACTTCTGTATAATTCTTTTCAATTAAATGCAATGCCCTGTAATTTCAGTAAACCACATATCAGCGAACAAAAAAAATCGTAACAAATAATATCTGAAGTATCAATCAGCAAAAAGAATAAACACAAATCAAAGAATAAACAAAAGGAGCGCTTAATCTAGCAATCTTCACACATAATTATTTACATTAGATTCACATTTTATGTACCACCCTTATAATATCTGCGCCTTAAGAGAAAGCTTTGGTAAAATAATGAAGGTTGCTAAGATATGATTAATGATGAAAATAAAGAATAATTAGTCATAGAACAAGCTAATTAATGAAAATGTGTTTTATTTTAACTTGCCAGAATATCTAAATGAAAACATTCTTATTACATTAACTAGACAAACTAATTTGTCAAGGGTATTTTATTGCTGTTCTAGTCTAGATTATTTGGGGAGTTTTGTCACCCCAGCGGTATGTCGCCGGGGAGGGCAGCGCGTCCGCCGCGTGTGCAGCGAGCTCACGGAGCACCCCAGCGGTATGTCGCCGGGGAGAGCAGCGCGTCCGCCGCGTGTGCAGCGAGCTCACGGAGCACCCCAGCGGTATGTCGCCGGGGAGGGCAGCGCGTCCGCCGCGTGTGCAGCGAGCTCACGGAGCACCCCAGCGGTATGTCGCCGGGGAGGGCAGCGCGTCCGCCGCGTGTGCAGCGAGCTCACGGAGCACCCCAGCGGTATGTCGCCGGGGAGGGCAGCGCGTCCGCCGCGTGTGCAGCGAGCTCACGGAGCACCCCAGCGGTATGTCGCCGGGGAGGGCAGCGCGTCCGCCGCGTGTGCAGCGAGCTCACGGAGCACCCCAGCGGTATGTCGCCGGGGAGGGCAGCGCGTCCGCCGCGTGTGCAGCGAGCTCACGGAGCACCCCAGCGGTATGTCGCCGGGGAGGGCAGCGCGTCCGCCGCGTGTGCAGCGAGCTCACGGAGCACCCCAGCGGTATGTCGCCGGGGAGAGCAGCGCGTCCGCCGCGTGTGCAGCGAGCTCACGGAGCACCCCAGCGGTATGTCGCCGGGGAGGGCAGCGCGTCCGCCGCGTGTGCAGCGAGCTCACGGAGCACCCCAGCGGTATGTCGCCGGGGAGGGCAGCGCGTCCGCCGCGTGTGCAGCGAGCTCACGGAGCACCCCAGCGGTATGTCGCCGGGGAGGGCAGCGCGTCCGCCGCGTGTGCAGCGAGCTCACGGAGCACCCCAGCGGTATGTCGCCGGGGAGGGCAGCGCGTCCGCCGCGTGTGCAGCGAACTCACGGAGCCCCCCCAGCGGTAGGTCGCCGGGGTGCAGCTAGAACAGGGTGCGTGTACCTTTAGCTATAGCTGCATAACTTGGTAAAGCCAATGCGAATATTTTTATTGAATACCTATTATTCTATTAGGTATATCAGTCATCTAGTACCCATAACACAAGCTCTGATAGCGTGGGGCTAGATGATGTTGTGTGAATTGTCCAGCATTATATTATATTTATTTTATGGCTACAAAACACACATTCTTTGCTCTCGAACAAATTCAGAATATAAACACAAACACACCAAGGGAAAGCTTTGCACGAGCGAACAGATAATTCCCCTCCGAAGGTCTTCAAACTCTAAAATAATTTGGGTCACATCCGCCCTGCCTCTGATGTTTTTATTCACTTTTACAGCCACGCAACTTTACGACCCTAGCGGGCTAAATAATTGTGAACTGAACCTTAAACTTTAAGATAGTCTGAAAAAGTTGTTTCTCGACAATAAGTTGTAAAGGTTTTACGAGACACATGCAAACTAGAACGCAGATAGGGTATTTGTGAAGGTGACAACGGTTTTATAGCTGCGGGCAAAGATATTGGTTGCAAGCATAGTCTTGCTCGAGACAATCTGAACCTTCTGGCATCATGTATGTGTATTTCTGTGTATTGTGTCTTGGTTTGATTGGCTTAAATGTACAATAATGTTATAAATGTCTATATATCGAGTGACGTACATGAGTAGGTAAGTGTTTTCGATCCATATTAATATAGCTTTGTTTAAATTGTTAGTTTTTCAGTTCTAAGCACTCATGGATTACTTTTAAGTTTTTAAGGACACTTTTCATATTGACTACCCATAAGCGAAAACTGCTAGGCTTAAGTTACCCATAAGTTTCAACTAATTTCGTACAATAAGCTGTTTGTTTTCCAAATAAATTAAAATTAAATTATATCATCATCACCGCCCGAAGCCATTTGGATCATCAGGATTGGGGAAAAATCATCATCCAATGCTGTGTCTAGGCAAAATTGTATTACTTCTGAATTCATAAGACCATTAAAGTTGATCCTGAATGGAATCCTTATTTACTTTAATTGAAAATGGCGGACGGAAAAAGGCGGCATAGATTATACGACCACGGTCTACACTTTGGTTGTAAGTTATTGCGTGCTTACTGAACTGTTTCTTGAACAAACAGAACAAACATTACGATATAGTCGGCTGTATTTAACTGAACAAAATGTCCAGGAATTCATAATTGTCCACTATCGTTTTAAAAAGTCCAGTAGGTACTCTAGATAGTACAGTATCAAAAAGAACTTTTTCCTAAAATGTTCACTGTTCTAAAGTTATCACTATCGAAAAGGTCCAGTATATAATAAATTGACGAGAACCGCCAGAAAGTTAAACTTAGAATCCGAGAGAGTGCAAGAATGTGATTAAACGGCATAAAGAACCTTCACTGCTCGGACACTCGTCCAGCCCCTCGTCAACTACAAACTATGTAGAATAAACCCATTCATATTTGTAAAAAAAAATCAGAACTTTGTGTGTTGGACTCCGAGTTTTCGTGCTATCCACGCCAACATGATTTCAAAACCAAAAGCTTTTTCTTGTGTTGTTAGTTGCTTCTGCGATTTAGTGGCCATTTGTTCACTGTCTGTTTTAAATAATGAAAATGGTTTTGGTGTTTCAAGAGTAGAAGGAAATATGTTAATCTAAATTTGTTTGTACGTATTTTAGCTTACACATAAAAACAATTAGATCCGATAATGGTTTTAAGTACCTACTTTTGAAATCGCATACTAAAACGAATTTCAAATCCTAACGAAACTTTAACATGATGTGATCCATCGATGCGTACTTCATACTCTGACGTAGACACCAGTTCTAGCAGAGTCTCCAATGATAATTTCATCAGTCGCTTGATTTATACATACATAGGTACTCGTAAATACCTAAATACACGTAACCGCATGCACTAATAAGTTGTGTAATGTTTAGAAATATGTGCACCCATGTAACGTCACCAGCGAGTGGTAGCGCACACACGAAGCACGAGCGTTACACTGACCATTTATAATTTATTTAATTTATAAAAACACTAAAAACACGACACGATTATCTAATCCCCCCTTGCCTTCTGTATTTGGTAACAAAGATTGAAGTATTAGGAAGAATAATGGAAAGCATATTATAATAGTTTTCTTTGTAATGCGTCATCGGTTGCTTAATTTTCATTAACACACGCACACTAACACTTCACTCAAACTCTAGATGGTATGGTGGAGGTACAGCTATTTCCGCATTTGAACTCTTTGTTGGTCCATTTGTGTTTCTTTCGCTAGCATAGCCAGCCTAACTCCGTCCAGAAGCGCAGAATCTTCCTGGGATCTTCACAGCCTCGGTGATGTTGATGGAAGCACCGTTCGAGTTTGTCTGCATTCTAGCAGGCTTGTCCATCTGTCGTTGTACATTTCTCTAGTTCTGAGCCTAGTCCATGTCTGGAGAAGTGAGAATGGCAGGGGTAGAAGGTGACGGACTTTCTGTCATTGTATCCGATCCCCTCCGTGCCAATTCATCGGCAGCGTCATTTCCTAGCGATCCGCTATGTCCCTTGATCCATTGAACGATGATCCTAGTCGTGGTGGACGGACGTGGTGAGCTCTAGATAGTGAGGCGGTGCTATTTGCACGGAGAGATTGAAATAATGGTTTCAACCATCTGTAGTTCTCTTTTAGAATACCAAAATGTGACCCTCTGTGACGACACCATTATCATTATCATCACACTTTTACAGCCTGGAGCCCAATTCTGCTAAACTAATCTGGGCCCTTGGCTGTAAGTTGGTGCCTATCGCTCGTCTGTGTCGACTGTTGAGGTAGGTAGGTAACCTAGTGTGGTTGTGTCGGCTGCGGCCCGACTCCCGACTAATTGATATAAATTAAGTGGAACCACGCGCTGGCAACCCTTCCTGCGTGATCGATATTGCAGCATCGGTTTAAAAGCGCTTTCACAAAAAGCAATTAACGAGCATCGCAACATCGATGCTAGTTAATTGCTTCTTGTGAAAGCGCTTTTAAACCTATGCGCCGGTTTTTGTGTCGAAAATACGCCACAGCACTGATATCAGTATGGGTTTGTCTTGCATCAGAAGTATTAATAAAAACCGGCCAAGAGCGAGTCGATTCGCACACGAAGACTATCGTACAATCGTATAATTTTTTTTTTCAAAAGAAACAAAATAAAACAGGATTAGTTGTTACATTTATTTCAAGTTTTTTTATTAATTCGTCGCGTTGGCGATATTATTAGTATTTTTTCCCGACCCTTAAACAAAGAGTTCGTGGTGTAAGGGCCTGAATGACGTAATGTTGATAGATTCTGTACTGTAACATGGCCATTGACTTCCTCACCGAGTCAACTGCACCGACTGATAGTGAGTTAATATGATAGTATGTCGATCCCGCTGTACTGTACAAGCGTGCAGTATTCATTGGAGAGACCAAACACGTGGAACTGAGCTCTGGCGAATGACACATCTCGGCAAACAATCGTGGTTGTATCAGCTCTGATGAGCTCTCTGTATCGCAGTAGTGATTATGCAAATATTTATGTCTATTATATTTCTGTATATTTTCTTACTCTATTCTCGCTTTAAGCACTTTATAATATATTTATTCATCATGTATACATGAGATACATTGGTTAGAGAACCGAAAGCAAGCGATTATTAATAGCCCTCTTGGCTGAAAAAGGTTTGAAGGTTTTACTAATTTAAACAAATCGAATAAAATATCTTTCTTCGTTCAAGTCTTCTTGGTCAACATTTTTATACATATTTTGAGGTTTAAACTCGTAATGAGTTTGAATTGGAATAATCCCTTCTGAATAATCCCTTGGAATAATGAACCGACTCACACTCCCGAGGGATTATTGAGATTGAATTTGGAACATCAAAATATACGTGTTTTTTGTTTAAGAAGCTCCGTACAATAAGATCTTCTTCGAAATTTGAACTAACTTCTGATTAGAAGAGTCACAAAAAACGAATACCGCGAAATACCAAACTTTTACCAAACTTTGACTATTTACTCGGAGAAAGTGTGAAGAGTAGAGTATTCACCTCGTGCATGCGGCTGTCTTCGTCTTGGGCGTGATTAAATTCCTCTCGCACTTTAGAATTCGAATTAGAATTCCAGTAACTCCTTCGTTTCGCTCGCGAGTTATTCTATAATCCTGAGCTGCGCTCGGGGTTCAATGACGCCCGTGACGTGAGACACTGCTTCACGCACTCGGTGCATAAACTACTATGTTCAGTAAATACTAGTATTTATGATACTTGTTGCGTCATAAACACATACATTCTATCGGCGACAAAATCTCTCAAAAATAAGGCTTAGTTTGACCCCATCCCGGGTATTAGTGGCCGGGCCGACCACCGGCCACGCTAGTTTCTGCACCATTTATAACATTCAACCTTATTTAGTTTGCGGGATGAGCCCTGAAAGTTGAAGAACATTAATGAAAAGTTATACTCTATAAAAGTAGGTTCCGTATATGTTTAAAATAATAATAAATAAATAAATAATGCTGGACAATTCACACAGCATTATCTATATTATGTTATGTGTACTAGATAACTGATATAAATAATACAATACACTACATAGATAGATATTTTTTATTATACATAGAAAACATCCAGAACGCCCTGTATGTATGTATAGCTATAGCTTGTATCAAGAGCGCCATTATACGCAAAAACTGAACATATAATAGTTTTTGTAATCAAGTGTCGAGAGTATCCCCGCTTGATAAACCAAGCCGTATCCAGAAGAACCCGACT
Source organism: Eupithecia subfuscata (assembly GCA_963564075.1). NCBI lineage: Eukaryota > Metazoa > Arthropoda > Insecta > Lepidoptera > Geometridae > Eupithecia > Eupithecia subfuscata. The sequence continues at coordinate 992,525 of OY751102.1, forward strand.
ATTTACAAGGAATTTTCTACGAGAGAGCTCGGGAGCTCAATAATAATGTTATTTTCCCGGTAAAATATTACTCGATTTAATTTCAGTCAGGATGAACCGCCGTAAATCAAGACAAACTACAATACACTGGCGTGTACTGAGATACATATACATATATCGTAGGAAGGGACAAGACAGAGCAGCTTAGTTTTAAAACTGGTTCCGTAAGATTTTAGCTTATGAGGTCCTACGCAAACATGCTTTTTGTGATGGTGTTTGGTTATGACAAAACTAGTTTATTCCCGCGGCTTCACACGCGGTGTTTCTATGTTTTACATTTAAAGGTGGTTTCTATCCTATGGGAACTGATTTGTGGGATAAAAAGTAGCATATGTTTGATTCCAGGATTAAAATTACCTGTTTGCAAAATTTCGGTCCGATCCGTTCAGTAGTTGTAGCGTGAAGAGGTAACAAACATACATCCATCCATCCAAACTTTCGCATTTACAATACTAGCTTCTGCCCCCAGCTTCGCACGCGTTGTTTCTACTGAAACGTTTTGAGGTTATTTCTATCCCATGGGAACTTATTTATGGGATAAAAAGTAGCCTATGTTTGATTCCAAGATTAGAATGATCTGTGTGCAAAATTTCAGGTGTTCAAAGGAGATTTTTATCCCATGGGAACTAATTTATGGGATAAGAAGTAGCCTATGTTTCATTCCAGGGTTAGAATTACTTGTATGCAAAATTTCAGCCTGATCCGTTCATTAGTTTTGACGTGAAGAGGTAACAAACATCCATCCATCCATACATCCATCCAAACTTTCGCATTTATAATATTCGTGTGATTAGTGTGATTATATAATACATAGTGTGATATATATTTTTTGGAGCTATGATTTTCCATAAACATTTATATCATCATCATCAGCCTATTCACTTCCACTGCTGGACATAGGCCTCCCCTAATGTGTGTCATAGCGCCCTGCCTTCAGATTTCCACAGCATCCGCCTTAGTCCTTCACAGACACACTTTACGATTCATGCAAATTCATGAAAGCGCTTCGGCAAGAGATAAAGAAAACCTCAAAGCACTAAATGTAGATTACGGCAGTTAAGAAAGGATTAAGCAAATAAACTTCTCTATTTTATTTACGTTGGTTACTAAAATGCGTAGACGAACCCCAAAAACCAAAGTTGCTCGCAGATAAAGCACCTACCAGTTCATCCGGGATTAAGATCAACCGTGTTTATAAAGCCGCTAAATTAGTTTAACCTTTGCCGTGAAATAAATGAATGAACTTTAGCCTCGTTGCGTTCAATTTTATGATTTTGTGTGAATTTCAGTACCGGAGGTGCAGAGGAGTCGTGGATTGAAATGCGACGCTGAACGGCGTTGATAATGCACATCATTATAATAAACAATTTATTTAGGTTCAATAGAAGTGACTTAAAGATAAAGATAAAGATACATTTATTTGGACAAAAAAAACAGGTATTTACAAGCAAGTTTGACAGGGGATGGTTATTTATTAGTAGGTACATTTACATAATATACACGTACACAAAACAAGCAAGCGGATAGTAGGTAGACTTAGAAGTGTTCTACTTTTGCATCCTAATAGCGTCTACTAACTACTCGATCAACGTTATACCTTGACTGCACCACGAGTGAAACAATGTTCCAGCTCGTGGGTTCTCTGGTTATTGTATATGAATGACAAAGAAGATTGATTTGACGTCCAGGCTCTAGCTAGGTGAACGGTGAATAATGGAGTTTAAGGAATTGTTCAATTCAACCCAATACTATGAATTCCATTGTTTACCTACCCCTATGTTTCATGAACGATTTAATTTCTTCTTCCTGTCCATACTCTCGGCAGAGAGGTCGTGGTTACGATGGGTCCTGATGAATGCCTGCTCGTGCCATGCACCGCCATCTGTCCCTGTCTGATAATAAATAAATAAATAATAAATAATGCTGGACAATCCCCACAGCATCATCTAGCCCCAAGCTCAGCAGAGCTTGTGTTATGGGTACTAGATGACGGATATACATAATATAATACATTACATACATAGATGAATCTATTTTTTTACTACACAAAGACACGACCAGAACACCCGGAGCAAATATTTGCAGATCGTACAAACATTTGCCCCAAGGCGGGAATCGAACCCGCAGCCTCCTGCACCGCAGGCAGACCTCCGCCCGCCGCGCCACATCGGTTGTCATATTATGTTGTGGGAGCAGTCAGTCATGGTACTGTGTCAGACAGGTTAACTTCCTAGTTAGAGAGCGACCACGGGAACTTTGCCCTTCACGGGACTTTGGCCCTGGACCACCAAAAACTTCATTGAGTCTCCATGTAACCTATGTGCCCATAGAACTTCGATGTTCGCCGAGAATGGAAAATTCAGAAATGCGTAGCAAGCTCTCTATTTCAGAGAAATATGTGCTTAGTTTGCGTTATCAAAACAATGTTTAGCGAACAGCACACAAAACAGTAAAGCAACAACATATGATGGCGCCGAGAGCTGTAACGTTTGCTTTGCTGTGGTCCCGTCGCTTGCAGCTGGCATACAGTTATATTTATGCTACTGTCGTCGGTTTTATACTACCTCTACAACACGGGATGAGGATTGCATTTGCTCGCTATTACAAGACAGTAGATATTATTTCCAATACGAAATCTCTTGAATAGAGCTTTGGATGCCTATTTCATTATTAATGGATAAGTACACTACCAGAAATATCACAGAATCTTATTATCTGGTTTCTTTCTTTTGTAAGGCAATGCATTGTTTTGGTAATACCTTCTATCTAGTCTACATATCATTATTGCAGCACTGATGTGATTTTCTGTCTACTGTTGTTCTAACACCCGAAGAAGCATCTAAGTGGGGCCGTAGCTGTAGGTAGGTGGCTATAATCGAGAATATTCGCCATGCACCGCCCCGCCACAAAGGTCTGCTCCGACGAGTTCACGGAAACAGCTGTGCATTTAACAAAGGCATTTGGCGGATACTCCAATAAGCTGAGGGTTATAGCCCCAGACACATCAGCATATTGGGGAAGAAATTTCATCTTTCTTACTCTGGTGTTACTTATGCTCAGCAGTGGGAATAGGCCACAAGAAGTTACAAGAAAAAATTCTGTGTTTGTTGGTTACGATTATTGTCCTATAGTATTAAAATGAATCCAAAGTCGAGAGTATCTTGTCAACGTCAATTCGGCAAGAGAAATAGCTAATCTACAAGCGATTTGGTCATGAATAGTTAAGTTAGCTTCCGAACAATCGGCTGTTATTGATCCCAATGAGGTATTTCTCCCATTTGATGAGTGCTGCGAGAGGAGTCAGTGAAACATTAACAGCAAGGCTGGTATCCACTGAGTGGAGGTAAATACTAGCCGGTCCAACGGTAGTTGTTTGCCAAACATAAGCATTGGAACGCTTAGACATGGGCTTCGAGGAACTAAAATACACTGCTTATTTCAATAGCCCAAGGGTTGTTGAGTCTCAAGACATTTGAGCATAGGAGACTCAGTTATAATTTACCGAAATGGACATAAAATAATTTCTTAAGCAATTCAGAATACTTAGTAGTCCAAACTTAATAATAAATCTAGTAATCAAGCTATAACCCCAAAATCAACATGCGCATCGTCAACGATAAACGAAAAAGCTATTTGAAGTAAGCCGTAGCCGAGTTAAGTGGCCCTTAATCTAGAATTCTATCAGGGTCCGGCCAATCGAACACCGGCCCGGCCATTTCATTATCGCGTGACCAGTTACAGTAATTAACAGTACTGAGGGCGCCCCTAGGGCGGCCACAATATCCAACATGTGAGGATATCCATCTAATTTATGAGCGGTAGCGGTTTTAATGCCCCTTCCGTAATGGGTTATTGGTTTCAAGTTATAGGCTCGTGGTTAATCTTTTGGCAGAAAAACGCTTACGGTTTTCTTTTCTATCCATGTGTCAATTTGATACATTGTGGCTATTTCCAATGTGGCTTTAAACTATGCTGCCTTGCAGAATAAGGCATGGTTATAGAACTTCGTAAGACGAGCCTATTTACAAGGAATAAAATGCTTGAATTGTTCAAGTATAGTGGAGATTCAACGATGCAGAAAATTGCTGACCATAAAGTTTTCAAAAACGCATACATACTTTTACCCATAAAAACGCTTTCAGATGTTAGACCCTTTGTGCACTGTAGAATCCGCTCCAGCCCCTGCCTCAGCCGGCGCGCGGGGTCACGTGCGACACAGCAGCACTGATTGAACGTGTTTACAGTTCGCTAAGTGCGCTCGTCTCACAATATGTCGCACGTCAGTCGGCGACGTTGTCGGCTTAACATCACTGACAATCAATAACGAATTGCAAGGGAAATGAGCAGAGGGAGAAGAAAAGTTTGATCAAAACCAGTTATCAGTTGATAGAGTGCGTAAAAAAATGTTGGTTTGCCAGAATGAAGCATTTGAATAGAAGACTAATTGTGTTATTGTTTTGAGATTACGAAAAAAAATTATAAAAAAATGGTTTGCCTGCATTTTTAACTGAACATCCTAGTTAGAAAGTAATTCAATAATTCAAATCAAAAATTCTTTATTTCCAGTGAGCAGAGTGTGAGCAGAGCGATGTGAACCTAATGGGTACCGAATTATTTTAGCCGCACCACTACTGAGTGATGCGGCAATAAAGCTATTTATGTTAGTTTTATATAATTTTGTTCTAAATATTAAGCAGTTAGTTTCTTAAAATCCGGGACTGACATAGCCATACCTAAGTGGACCTACCTGGCCTAAGTAGAGTGGAGTTGTGTAAAATTTACTAATAGCACAGGAAATTTGTATTTTGTCATTATAGTTAGAGTTTGTTTACAGTTTCAGTTTAACATTCTACCTAATGCAGTTGCTTACATTACCCACGATGTATTTCCACTACCATATTCAAAAAAAACAAATTTGATCTTTGATGTAATCAAATACAATAAACCTGAGTACTTACATTCAAAACTTAATTTTGTAGATAAAAGCACTAAAGGTTTGCGTTCAATTAGGTCTGCACTCCTCTATCATAGCTATAAAACTGCAGCGTTCAAAGGTAGTTTCCGATATCTGGCGACGAAGTGTTGGAACAATATACCTCCTACGTATTCTCAACACTAAATTCACATTCAAATCACGCCTTAAGTCTTTACAATTACACAAACAAACTGGAGGAATCCCTAAACACTTTGTTTGCCAATTATAGCAGGCTTTGGCTTGTTACTTCTACCAGTACAGTTCCTGTCTTTTGCTGTTACGCCAAGCACCAATCTGTAGGTAGGTATCTGCAGGTAATCTGCAACGTAATCTTCATATAATGTATTTAGACACATCACTCCTTGTTGGTATCTCGTTTTTCTGGTGACCTCAGAGGGTAAAACTGAAAATCAGTGTTTGCTCTTCGAGCAAAACTATGCGCTGAGTTTTTGCCTTTTTGCTGGGCTGCAGCACACACTTTACCTACCTTTCTGTAAACTTTTTTACATTTGTGTTACTTATTTTCTTCAATTACTTATTTATTTTTATTTGTTTCCTCATTATATTTTCTGTCAAATAATTATACCTAATCATACCTATGTACTGTGTGTTGCAGAAGTAAAAAAATGATTTATCTATCTATCTTCAATGCATAATCTCCAACAAAGCAGAAGATCAAATCCCAGTTCCCACAAATTGGTCTCAGAAAGAAGCCAAGCTCATCAGAGGGTCCATTATGGCCCGGACTCATTCGGTGCAGTGGCCATTGTTATGGTAATGCTAACTGGGCAACAGTTGGCGAGCTGCGATCAGCCAGATCGATTAGAACGAGGAGGGACAGGAAACCGGTTACCGACGCTTGTTATAGAAGTCAAAGTAAATAATTATTAATTTCCATGAGAGTATAACATAAAATCTTCGTAGATCAGCGACTATCAGCAGTTAACGGTACTGGATGGTCAGATTGGATAGATAGAGATTTTGTGTAAGGATTTGGCTATCTTTGTTGAGGTTTGTGGGAGCATCCAAGATAACCACAAGTTTTACGTGGATTATACTACTTCCCTATAGCTTGAAGTTAACCCAAGAATGGTTCAAAAACATTGGGTTTTGTATTTGTGAACGCTGGAGCCTGGGTGCCTACACAGAAAAAGAAAATTGAAGTTTCGTTTTCGTTGTCGTGCAAAACCAACCCGTAAGCCGCTTGCATAAGATTATCTTTCGCACGAAAACGAATCAGAAACTTAGATTTCGTTTTTAAGAGTACGGGCCCAGCTCTCGATGTAAGCTCAGTCTCTAATACTCCCGATTTCGCGAATAATCGCTCAAATTCTCCCGTTAGAATATAAATCGAACGTGATTGGAAAACAAATTGTTTATTGGCAAGTACATTTACGATAGATATTGGAAATTGGCCATTTTTCAGTGATGCGTGTTGACAGGATGTCGTCTGTGAATGATTGTTGTAAACATTGATCAGGATTTTGAATGTGGGCTATTAAAGGCTGTATATATTGTAACTAAATATAATAATACGTATTATTTTTCGTACTTATGGCTGCGTTTTTTTGTTTTATAGCGTCGGCGTTTAACTTGCTTTTACTTACCTACTTAGTTTAGAAACTTTTCCAGATACGGATGTTTCAACATAAAAAGTATTTATTGTGTGTGTGTGTGTGGTGTTTGAGCACTTGGTGCACCTGAGGACACCGGTCTCTTAAGAGTCCGGGCAAGAGGAGCTTCCAAGATCCGTGTGTGTATGTGTATGTGTGTGTGTACAGGTGTTTGTGCGCTAGGCGCTCCCGAGGACACCGGTCTCTAAAAGAATCCGGGCAACAGGAGCTATAAGGGCGTGTGTAAGGAGCGTGTAAGAGTGTGAGTGTGTCATCATCTCAGCCGACTGAACGACGAATCCTCTCCATAGTTGATATTCCTTACGGAAAATTCAATTCACTTATCTGTCATTACAGAGTCAGACAGTGGAATACCTGGTAATAAGGTTTTACTTAGAAGTAATTTTAAAATCAAACTCAGCATCATTCAATCTGATCCATTATTCATTCTGAATCCGTTCTGTTCCCTGCGCTGATTAACTGCCGCCTAATTGAGTAACGAACGGGGAAATAGAGACTACGAACAGATACATATACGTCTTGGTAACGAACTAGACTTGATAAATACTCGCGATGCAAGGAGAGTGCAGATCTAGATATAGGATACAGTTTTCTTCATTAGTTTTGTATTTTCATCCAGTGTCTGCCTGCTATTATTGCCTGACAAACACCTCAACGAGCCGAAATCGAATTAAAACATATAAACTCTGGCAAATCGTTCGATGTTTTATAGATCGAGTTCTAAAACTCAATTCTTTCAGCTCCCTCGGCGCGTGTGAAATATGGGCAGTTCTCTATTGATTGCTGACTGTATCGGTGGTGACAGATATTGTAGCGTATAAGGTGATCCAGGTCCGACAAGGAGTATAAACACTTATAAAGCGCCATTTTTTTGTTTCCTACTCCTCCTCAAAAGTTTTTCGGATTGGGCCGACTTTAAAGGTCGAGAGCTCCGCTACTTTTACAATAATTTGGGATTAGATGAAAACTCGGAAGCAGTGAAGCTAGCACGAGGAGAACTAGCACATACGTTCCGCACCTCAGCACACCTCAGCACATAATTCAATTTCCTGAGAAACTGACTATTCTTTCAAGCGACACCTCGGAGTGCCGTGAGCGAATAAAAGCATTATGCCTAAAAGCTTCAGGCCATACTCTGAAAATGAAAGTATAAGGGAAAAGTCATCTCGCAACACTGTCTAACAATATCAAACCTTGTTTTGCTTCACCTAGAGTTTAAGACAGGGTTGTTTCTGCCCACGTTGGTTAAGTTAGTAAAATTCGTATTAATATTTAACCATGGTTGTTTGTATGATTCAAGTGTTGAAAGTTTGGAATCGTAAATTAATTATGAATATGATGTGGGTATCTCCCTTGTTTCTAGAAAGTGGGTTGTGTTGGGGATGATATTCCACTCTAATATGTTATAAAAAGGGTCGATAGTTTTGCTCTACTGCAATACCTATACTAAAGGGTAGCGCATGACATATGGCAGTAAAGTATTTGAAGCATATTTTATTGTCTAAATTTAATTTAGTGAACAATTCTACATCTAGCTCTACATCTAGCTACTAATAGGTGCCGCTAGGTGTGCGTCCCCGCGCTGTACTCACGTACTGTACCGTATACATGTAACAGCTACGATCTACAAACAGCGTGACACCGTCCGCCAGAGGGCACCGACAGTGACATAACTGCCGTATCATGAATCCTGTATGGCTGCTCAGGTTACTGCGAGATTGCTGTAACACATCATAACGAGATATCGAGGCGATTTGTTTGTATCAGCTGTAGAACAGACTTTACTGCGGAGATAACGAAGGAATTAGTGAAATGATTAAATAAGTCGGCACATAAATCGAACCAGTGGGGAGGTCAAGGAAACTAACTTATACCTCTTTTATGGTGATCTCTGTGACGGAGTAGGTGGTGGTGAATGTTTTGGGTTATTTCCAGTCCGAAGTTTTTTTTAAAACATCAACTTTAGCTTCCGGTTGCGCTGCTCCCACTTGCCTCTTGCAGCTTTGAGTTATGTTGCTAGTGTGCTCTCGAAGGAAATTCAAATGTTATCTGTAATGTGCATTTTAGAGTCCCTTCGATACGGAGCAGTGAAATACGGTCTGCGGTCAATGACCTGTAGTTGGTCCAAATTAATGCATCCATTTTATATTCTAGCAGAGTGGTTCTGTGTGACTTATGGCACATTTATTTCATAGCGCTTTTCTTGATATAATAAATATTTTTACAAAATGCTAATAATATAATCTAGCAGCTTATCCACGCGTGGAAGCTAGTCACCTCCTCGCAGGTGAAAAATATTTTTTTTAATTCTTTACTTCAACAATGTATGTAGTACTTGTATGTATTTATGTAGTTCTCTATTCTGGCAAAGACTAAACCTGTCTAGGTGGTCCATGCTGTGTGGGCGAGCTGCGAGACTGGCAGTGAAAGAAGTTGAGATCAGTACAGACCTGACGCTGACGGCCCCAACAATAGGGAGCTGGTCACGACGAGAGCAGAGTCATTAGTATTCCACATCCCTGGCCCGAGCTTGCATGTTGAATATTAACACTGTATTTGTTGTGCTGTAGAAGAGCGCTGTTCGTGCAATCTATAATATGGGTCTCAGAGAATCCTATGATTTTTATTCATTCTAGAATAAATAAATAATAAATAAATAATGCTGGACAATTCACACAGCATTATCTAGCCCCAAGGTAAGCAAAGCTTGTTTTATGGGTACTAGATAACTGATATACATAATAATATACGAGTACATAGATAGATATTTTTTATTATACATAGAAAACGACCAGAACACCCTGAACAAATATCTGCAGATCGTACAAATATTTGTCCCGAGGCGGGAATCGAACCCGCAACCTCCTGCGTCGCAGGCGGAACTTCGCCCACCGCGCCACAGAGGTCGTCGAGGAATGCGACCCTGATGAAGAACACGGGTTTATATTACAATATACAGTCTGATAGACCCACCAAGGCCAAGGAACGCCATGTTTATTACCGAAGAATTTGTCAAAAGTAGTTCTATGAATCAACATAACTTTCCCTTATCACCCTCTCCATACATCCGGCTGTCCCGTGACGACATTTTCGTCCAATAAAACTTATGATACACGGTGTTGGGGTCGGACTGATTGAAACGGTTTCGGTCGTTTTTCAACTAATTTTCATAGTTTGTTATGAACTTATGTATACAGGAGGATCAAATACGATTGTCCAAGTTGCGTATTGCTAACCTTAATTATCCGGATTTAAAAAAATTACTACTTATAATTTATGTGCACTTATTATGATTGCAATAATGTTATGGTCTGGGTACCAAAACACTATATTTGAGACTATGGCTGCAACTACCACACGTAGCAAGGATCCACTCACTGCGTTTCTCGAAACTTGGCAGTGATTGGCATATTTATTTTTTACTTTACTCAACCTATTCTAAACCTGAAATCGGAAAACTTATCTCATAACAACCAAAATTAAAAAATAAAGCTAAGTCTGAATTTTCCACCATGCATCGAGCAACTTCCCCTCCACCCCGCTCATTCCGAGAGATTGTATCTTGATGTATCTGGTGAGTGTCGTATGTGTAGTCAGATCTGGACGGCAGCCAGCTCACTGGAGCTTTAAATAGGCTCCTGGACGAAGATTGATGGACGAAGATGATGGAATTAACCTTTCCATTTAACATTTCTACAGTCGAGTCGAGTAGTTACCAAAAAAAATAAAGTTAAAAACGGTGATTTAATACTGGGATCTGATCAGTCTGAATACTAGAAGGGGTTCAAAAAACCTTGAAAAACCACCAGGCTACGGTGTAACAAAGTTCCGTCTAGCAATAACCACACCTAGCCGAGACGTAGCAATAGCAGCTGTAGCAAGACGGCGTAGCACTGTCTGTTAACAAGCTACGGCGTAGCAATAGCTGTAGCTAGTTACGGCGTAGTAGCTGGAGCAAACGTCTGCTAGCAATTTTGTACCTTGCAATCTTCGGCATAGCAACGGATCAAGTAACATAGAGCCGATACACGACTGTGACAGGGGGATGGCAAAGAACAGGCAGGCACACGCGTGCGGCGCGAGGCCCGCGGGGCATCTGCCCGCGAGCCGGCGCCAGCGCGGCCATCCGAGGAATGCGGGGTTGTGGCGACCTCAACCGGAGAATCAATAAAGTTATGCATGTATTATAAACCAACTAAAAGCATTTAAAATGTAGGTATTAAACAAATCTTCCTTATGATACAATACATGCCGTAACGGCTCAAAGCTAGTTTTTTTTATTTGTATAAATCGCGGGTTCAAAAGCGTCGTCGTTTAACTTCAAACTGTAGTTACATAATTGGTCTGAACTGTTTGTTAAACTTAGGCTAAAATAAACAAAGCCAAGCAACTTCTTTAGTTTTACCGAATCAACCTCGCCTAGGGTTGCCAGATGGTATCCAAAAGGAGGACATGTCCTCCTTTTCCATATTTTGTCCTCCCGTCCGGTAGGACCTACTTTAAGTCCTCCTTTTGATACACCTACGTTTTTAATGCTCGCTGAAAATGAAAATTTTGTAAACTGATTTTGTTTCATCGAAATCCGATGGTGATCCTGATGAAGTATATTTTGATTTTAAGTTGCACGAACAGTGAACAATCTATTTCAAAAGGGTTAAAACCATTGAATGTTTCTCAGAACTGCTCAAGATCCGCGAGTTTTATTTTTGTTAAACGCGAATGTGGAAAGAATTTTCTCACTGATTAATACTTAGTGGAGCAAAGAGAGGAACAGATTAAGTGTGCGTTAAATAATTGATTCTTACTGAATACAACTTTATAAACATGTCATGTGAAGATGTGTTTTTATGATTATTTGTTGAAAAACCACAGTCTTCTTGCAAAAATTGGCAGCTCAGCCAAATATGATTAAAATATAGTAAATTATATTGTCTACACTCCTTTTTATTGTTAGTTTAAAAGTTTGTAACTTGTGTGTTTTATATGGGCCACAACGGGTCTGAAATAAATGATTTTTATTTATTTATTTATTGTAAATGTCCTCCTTTTTTACAGAAAATCCTCCTTTTTAGACCGATCACCTTTATCAAATTAACATCTGGCAACCATTCATTCTCCTCCGAGAGCTGGGCGAAGTCCTCGCCCAGCTCTCGGAGGAGAATGAATATTAAGCACTTTTGACACAATACATAAATATACAGTAATCCGACTCCATACTAGACCGCCCGAATCGACGCACGCACATATAGGCGTCATTTACACGGCCGCTAAGGTAGTCTCGGCATGCACATCTATCCAGTGTCACGCCGCCGCGCGCCGCGCGCCGCCGAGACTGGTCGCTGCGCTGAACGAGTTTGTTGTGCCGCGACCCCCGCGCTGTCAGCTCCCGTTTCGGTACCTCAACGTTGCAAGTGCGCGAAATAATAAATTAAATAATGGCGGCATCACGACCACGAGTATACTGCAGTGTTTACGGGTGCCTAAACTCAACGTTCGTTAAACCAACACTGTCATTTTTTCGACTTCCTGCTAATGCTGAAAGGTAAAATAAATATAGTCTTTACCACGTTTTAGGGTTCCGTACCTGAAGTATAAGTAATGCCAATGTTACTAACAAATATTTATGTAGTACCTCCATATTATTTTTTCTCAAATTCACTTATTTTTTCCTACCTACTTATTTTGCGGTCTAAATGTATTCTACATTAAATATAAAAGACCTAATTTTGGTACGGAACCCTAAATGTGCCAAGTCGACACGCAATTGGCCTTCGCTTTCTTGTTTGTCTCTTCGGAGGTGGGTGATGGACAAAATGATAGGTAGGCTAATAGGTAGGTACTATCATTAAAAATGTATGGGAAATTCTGCTTGCATTTAATGTAATATGTATGTAATGTAGGTATACATTACATATTAGCGTTTAGGGCGCTTTTCCTGTCATTCGTTTTTGCGCCCGCGTGCGGTTCTCGACCGCGAGTTGTGCCGCGAGCAAAACACGCTCCGGGCCACACGCATCACAGATTTCGTTTGCCGCTGCTAGAGATGGGAATGGGAGTTATTCTTATTAAAGGTATTTTTTCTAACAGTTATTAGCTGGGTATTTTGTTCTAATAACGTTAGAACCAACTGGTACCCAATAACGTTACGATACTTAATAAGTACTTGATAATCATCATCATCATCACCCACAGCCGGATTTTACCCACTGCTGGGTATAGGCCTCCCGAAGTTTGTGCCATCCACTTGATAATACCTAAACATAACCTTAAAATAAATAGATTAGATACCTAGTTACTTATCTACCTATTATAATCCATAGATAGGGGCCAATCATTTATTACGTAAGACGATTTTCGCTAGTTTTTGACCCACTTTCGTACTTATGTATTGTGCCTTATTATAAGAAAAAATAAAAATAGGCCGACCCCCTTCCCCTGTTTAATATTTATTACGTATGAATCTAAAGTAAAAAATGAATACACGTTTGGTTTGTTTTAATGTTTGTTTTTCAAAGTAACAATTTTAGACATGTTTATTTGTACCTACTTACAAAGGTAGGTTAGGTACTAATTAGTCCACAAGCGGGGAGTTCCCGGGATGCGCAGTGCGAGTGGCGCGGGTCCGTTGCCATGGAAATCGTTTACCTACTCGTATAGGTACGCATCCGATCGAACCTCGGCACTCGCGCGGTTGCCCGCGCTTTTTCAAAGTATAATTTTTAACTTTGCACATTTTTGTGATCTTACGTAAGAACTATCGAGACTCCCTCCCACCCCCTTGTAAGAAAAAATAAAAATAACACATGGTCGCCCCATAAATCGTCTTACGTAATAAATGAATGGCCCCATATCAAATCAACGACTGAGAAAAGCACAGAAAAATTAGATTTCTTGTTTGTACCAACCCTAGCGCTCCGCTCAACTGTAGGTATAAAGTTCGAAGAGACGGCTGAGTCATTCTACTGTATACATTTATCTACTGTGCTTTTGATTTATGTAACATTGGACTCACTTCTGGACCGAACATCCCGAGACACAAATAAATTTTAGCAAAAATACTACTAGATTGCTTTTTTAAGTAAATATCAAAAGATGGAATAATTGTGGCGGTTGAACTGAAAAATAATTTTAAAACAACTTTGTTAGGATCTTAAATCTCATCAAAAAAGCAGTAACAAGAAAGGTGTTTGAAAAAAACATTTTTTTTTATAACAGTTTGAAATTCATTGCTTCTACAAAACTGCATTACCTCCAAAATGTTTACATTTAATTAGGAAGTCGAGAAACGCCCTAAGCTTAATAATTAACTAGATATCTAACGTTGGTGGCCAAAATCGACTTCAGGTCACTCCGCGGCGCCGCCGCCAGTAGTGAGTTTCACTTCCATGTGTCTGTTGTATTCACGTAATTTAGTTTAGTCAAGTCTCCCGGGGTCAGTTGGGTAAACAAGTTAATTAACTGCGAATTAGGATTTTGCGAGTTCTAACAATGTACTAATTACCTTCAGCGTCTCCACTCTCTGTGCAGACTCGTGTCGACAGTCGGGTGAGGTGACCCTCACGTGCTACGTACAACTCTCACTGAGCACACTAACACATCAGACGTGTTCCGTCCCCGTCCGAAGCCAGCCAGCCAGCCAGCCAACGAGTCCCGTCCTCCAGGATGATAGCTGAATGCAAGAATGGATCTTTTATGGCGCCCCTTTTTATAGTTCTATTTGATAGAGATGAGCGAAGTGATCTGTTGAAGATATCCGTCTGATTTTTGTGTTTCTGTGGAGTAAGAATATTTTTAACAAAGGCTCTGATATTTCGATGACGCCCTCTGTGGCGCCGCGCACGTGATATTATTTGAGACCGAAAAGGTTGCGGGTTCGACTTAAAATGAATTAAACAAGTAGGAGGTAATGATTAGGTACCTATAGGTTTTGGTTTGGGTAGGTAAACTAGCCGCGCCCCGCGGTGTTACCCGCGTTGGTGAATAATAAACATATTTGATATATTTGATCATTTACAGAAAAACGCTTTAATTTTCCGGGATCAAAAGTTTCCTATGAGTTAATTCAAAATATCTTCTTGATGAAATTTCATCCAAATATGCTCAGCCGTTTGAGCAGGTAACAAACATACTGACTTTCGTAATATTTATAATATTAGTGTGATGAAACAATAGAAATAGAACAAAGGTTTAATTTTTTTTCTGTGCGACAGCGGTGCGGTTCAGATCAGCGACAACCTCTATCTCCATTTGAAGTTTAAATAACGATAATCAACGACAGTTCAATCACGATTTCAAAAATCCAAATTCCAAACATTCAAATCACTTGGGGAAAAAAAGAACAACTCATTTCAAATTCCAATTTCAAATGTCCCCGTGGCGTCCAGCGGATGGTCCACGAAGCGGCCATATTTCGTCCGGAAACCGATTTATGTCGGCGATTCCGATCATTTATTTGTCCGGCCACTGCGAGAATGATTAAACTCTGATATCTGGAACACTTTTACACAAAAGCTCTCGGATTCAGACCTATTACCAATTTTAAAGGCAAAGTTTTGCTCTGTGAAACTGTGTTTGTAAGAAAACCATACAAGTTTTGCAGGACTTTCCATAGTGTTCGTAGAAAATTTGGAACTCTAATTAGCTTTGTGAATAAATTATTGATGTTAGCTTTCGAACAAAAATTTCCCTGAGTAGCCCTGACCACACTTGTATCCTGTACCTACTAAGAAATAAATATCAGAATACATTTACGATTGCGGAATCTTAAATAATATACAGCAGAATTGAGAACCTCCAACCTCCACACATTTTAAGACTTGCTTGTAAATACAAAGTGCTGCGCTCGTCCTCTGGTCCTACCCGCGCGGATGTTGGTCGCGGTGCGGGGGGGTGCCTGCGCGGCGCGGGGAGGGATAGTCCGCATTTATCATTCAAAACTGGACGAAATTATGCCGTCGGTTGAGGTGGCCATGGATTCAATTTTGTGTTTAATTTTGAGGCCATTTTTAGTAGAGACTTTTACCATTGGTAGGTTCTTACCTACTTATGTAGCTAGAATGTACAAAAAGAAAAAACCATTTGTGCAACACTGGTACCAGATAACGATATAAAAAATAAGTAAATTGAACAAAGAAACGACCTAAACAGCTGGGCTCCCCATTGCTCCATGCAAAGATAACAAAGTAGTGTTGTTTCAACGAAGGCATTCCGCTTTGAAAAGCGCTATCTCCGAAACAAATAGCGCGCCATAATTCAGCTGGACAATGTCCTAAATACCGCGTTAATCATGGTACCGCGCCCGCTTGGTGCAAACTCCGCCACACGTGGGCGACCACTAACAGAATTTTGTGTTTCATAAGATCGTTCAGGAAGATCTCTTTCGTCAATCCAGCAATATCTGAAGCTTAAATAAAGTAAAGTATTATTTATTGCGTAAAATGAATGTGTACAAAGATGTTATGAAAATTCGACTTGGCAACTAATAAAAAAACCTAAAAATGGTACTTTTACCGATGAAAGTCGCAATGTGCGTCTCACAACAAATAATTTAAGGAACTTCACATTCGTGGTACAGTCGGCGGCAGAAAGAGAGACGACACGCTGCAGCCAACATTACGCGCATACTTAGGCGAAGTGCGCCGCACGCTGCTGGAACATCCAGCATGAATGTGATAAACTTAATATTATAGTCAAGGCAGGCACGGTAATATTATCCTATAGTATTACCGTGAGGCAGGTAATTAATACCAAAACATAAATAACTAAATTGGAGAATGAAAATAGGCCATCCGTATGTTTACAATACCTTTACATGGGTGACTTGCTCAAACTTTGTTCGCTTTTGGAGTGAGTATTCACTTTGTTAAATTTCATAAGAGACAAGCTGTAAATTAGGTAAGGAAGTGCAAAAAAAGTTAGTTTTATTAAGCTTTTCAAAAATACTCCACAATCTTGTCCCGTAGAATACCACATCTGAATTTTGTACATTTACAAAGTCGAGTGAATCCTAGTCTCGCCTCGTTACGCCTTCTTTCCATTACTTATGTACGCTTCTCGTTTTAGAGATAATTTGTTGTGACTTTTTCCTTATATAGTAGCTTGATAGGTTGGTTTGATAAGTAGCTCTACCTTACCTACAGTCATGTCGAGCACGTTGGTTTATCAATCAAACTTCCACCACAGCGTGAATGAATTTAGCCCTAGCAATTAGGTGCGAATTCACAGAAAACAAGTTATATAATATTTGCAACAGCTACCGTAAATTATAGTTAATATTTATGTGTTGTTGTTTATAATAATGTGGATGCACTAAAAAAATCTAACAGTTGTTGTTGTATTAAATGTGTTATTGAGTGGACTGCGACTCGGTGACCGTAGTATAGACCACCTTGTCGAAAGGTTGGATGATGACGCAGGCAGATGCAGGCGGAATACTAAAGGCAGATGGTGGATGCGGCGGAAGCAGTGCGTTGTGCCACTTAGTAGGTGATTGCATCTGTCTCCAGCTGTGGACTAGCATAGGCTGGTGATGAATCACGGCATAAGTAAGGTACTTCACATACATTGTAAGCTTGTGTAGAAGTGTAGACAGCTCTTGTTATATCGCCAACTCTTATGAAATACGTGAGACGATTCAGAACATTATTGCCAGAACTGCAATATCCTCGCTTCATTCACTTCATATCCGGAGGGGTTTATGGCAGATACAATGAAGTTTCCTTTATTTTGCCTTCCTGAAGGCCATTGAGATCCTTGTATTTTTGAACTGACTAGCTAGACCAACGACTGATACTAATATAATAGTAGGTATAGAGGTGGAAGTTAGGTTCACAATCGTAGCACCTTGAGATGAGACTGATTTCGTTTACTCCAAAAAACTGAAGACAAAAATAACTCAAAAATGCATTATTTTTGTAAGACCCGAAAACAAAACACTATATCAAATCAATTTACGGTACAGAACATTTGGCCACGACATGTAAGTAACGTCTAGAATTTCAAAACTAATTTACAGAAACCTAGCTCTTACTTACCTACCTACTTGGTTGAGCAGGTTAGGATTAATACCTCTTTAGCTAAAGAAAATTCAGAATTCAGCACCAAGACCTTCCCTGCCTTTCCAAGGTATTTTAAATCCTCCCAAGATAATACCGACTAGCTTGGGAGGATTTGAAATACCTTGGGAATCGAACCGTCCACCCAACTAATTCCTTACCAGAAGTATTTGTATTAAAGCAAATTAGAAGCTTGCATACCATCGGCCATCTCCGAAGCCATGTTATCCGACCAAATTCAAAATACATAATAGATGTCCACTAACATACTACCAGCTATCACTGACAGTGTGTACGTGAACCGGTAGGGTTGTTTGATAGTGCTCAAGCATTGGAGTGAATCAAGGGGCAGCGTGATTTATGGGAAGTAGGTACAGGATCGGCATCAACCTTGTAGAGGAGAGATCCGATGAAGAATAAAAGTCCAGGATGTTGAAACACAAATGGAGATGTAGGACACATCGCGAGACGCGCTGGACCTAAATAGGCAGGACCTACACCTAATTTGAGTCTTCCACTTTCAAGAAGCTAGTACCTACCCTATCTCCCGAATTTTACTTAGATCGATGGTTATAAAAGTGACTTACTGCAAAGGTTCACACGCGGTCGGATACGTCCGTCCGACACGGTTTACATAATTGAACGGCGGGGAGTTCCCGCGATGCAGAACTGAATTAATAGCCCTCGTCTGGCAGGAAACCCGCACTAGCCTGTACCATGCAGGGATAGAGGGAACTAGCGGATGTCGGCGACATCACTTGAATCTCCCGCGACCTTCCAGAACGACTTTTGTTTATCTGAAGCCGTGTGAAGTTGAAATAACTGTAAAATTGAACTTTTGACTTTGATGTGACAAAACGAGAAGTAGAAGACGAAATACATTATTTAAACAAATGTACTGTAGATTTTGGTTAAGAACGCTTTATTTGATTAAGGTACATAGATATTTCAAAAGGTTTTCTCTACATCTTCTGGCCCTAAAGTATGCAGAGCTTGTATAAGTATACAGGGTTATTGGTAATCCACTGACACTGCGGGGCTGCAGGTTCTGCGCATCATCACGAACACGTTCGTGAAGACGCGAGGTCTTATTTCTTAAACTTGCTATTGGTACCATTCAATAATCATTGTTTAAAGAGGCTTTATATGAAACTAAACCTAAAAATGGCTTTACTCTGAATTAACAATAAGTATAATGAGATCCGTCTGTAGTAATTCATTTGGTTCCGGACACCATGTTTTTCTTATTTTGCATGCAAGGTGATTTACATAAACTGTTAAGAATGTAGAGATATAGTATACAGATAGACTGGCAGGCACCACGACCGCGTTCGTGATGATGGTCGGAACCCGCAGTTCCCACGGTGTCAGTGAATGACCAATAACCCTGTATAATACTATGGCAAACAAACGACTAATAACTATCTACCTACTACTTATTTCCTATTGCATTTTTACACATTTCATTTCAGTAATCGAATAGAAGTAGGCGCCCCGCCCCCAGAAAAATCAGAAAACAAGAATCCCTCCCCTCCCCTCCCCGGAAAGTTTAAATACGTACATTGCCGGGGCAATGTATTTAAATTTTCAAAAACAGTTATCTTATCCCGGAACAAAGAAGTCCCAAGTATAACATTAACGGGATAAGGCAAATTTAAGATGCTTACGGGTTTTATTACAGGGGATAACAATGTTGCGCTTATTGTTAAGACGTATAAGTAGTTAAAAAATTGTAAAGTTATAGGGAAACGAATTTACAGTGAACATACATTTATATCTTCAGTGTTTTTATAACTACTAATACTAGTAACCTATTGATTACAATAAATTTCTTTTCAAATTAGTCACCTCAGTTTGATATCAATAAAAACGCTCTCGTGAAATACGGAAACATTAGATCCACATTATGCGAAATTTATAATCGACTCAATACACTACCGGTTAAGAAGGCAGGCTGACTCGCACGTGATAGATTCATGGCCTTTACCTACCTATAAAATGATCTTATTTCGATAGAATCATGGAATACCTACCTTACAATGCAACCTCACAATTTAGGAATTGGAAATAATGAAATCAGAAGTCAGAAGTCAATAACTTTATTCCTTTAGGCTCACAAGATAAACACATAGACAAGTCTATCCATCAATTACTATCAAATAAGAAATAAAGTGTTATTGAAATTCTCTTCACTTCAATCTTTTGTCCACCAGTGGAAGAAGTGAAAAAAAAACCACCAGCACATTTATATACTTAATCACATAAGTGTCTAATACTTACAATGTTCGTTATTAAAACAAAAGCATTAGATCATATGAATAGGAACATTATAAAAGAATAGATAACCTTATAATTTAATCTTGACCTTCAATAATTTAAATGCTAAAACAAACTAGGACACAATATCTAGAAAAAGGTTCTACAATGTAAAATATCTTACCATAATGAGAGATGCTTTCAGCTTACAGGGCCATCAAAGAGTGTCAGAGCCAGCCCACCACATTTTTAAATATCTTTAGTTCAACGAACCGTTGGCTGTCGTTATACCTTGAGCCATTCCGTCAAACATCGGCAAAAATGGTTTGTTATAACATTTCACAACTAAATACATTGAAATATCTTTTAATATGCTATAATATCCATGACAAATGTTCTTAAATATAAATTAACATTTAAGATACCTAGTATATTCAACATAATGCAATATGAAATAGTTTAATTATTAAATGAAACTGATTTGTCCTAGAATTTGAATTTGAGCGGGGAAAACAAGTAGGAAATCAGGCCTGTTACATTTTAGTTTGAATATCTTTTGAAACCTTATTGTTTACCACTATATATACTTGTTATATTATATATTAATTATTAAATAAATTACAATATCTTACACTGCCATTCTGACAAATGCTTCGTTCTCGAAGCATGTAATTTTTACGTTTTATTACACATTCATTTTTAATTTCAAGTTTATTGATGAATGTTAATAATAATGCTATTATTTTATGAGAAGACAACCTGTTGAACAATTTACAAGTATGTAGTTCACAAGACCAACTATGTACTACCTACACATTTTGTAAATGTTTCTTATTCTAATTCTTATTAAACTACTTATATCTAAAGGAAACAGAACCATCAAGCACATTAATATGTAGGTACCTTTATTGATTTTATTTTTCAAAGTTATTTATTAGTATTTTTCATTTATTTTATAGTCCAACATCTGGACACGCATCATTATATCTGTATAATTATATTAAAAGTTAGTCGTAGAAAGTAAAGTCACAAGTCTGTTTTCCTCTGACCGAGGGACCTCGACATGTATACTCGCTATACCCGCTGCTAATATCCAAAGTATACATCAAGTCCGTGGGCCGCCAGCGGAAGGACCTAATTCATTAAGCATTTTATGTTTTCCTCTTACCGTATACCTCGGCCACATACTCGCTATACCCGCTATCAATATCCAAAGTATACGCTAAGTGTACGGTCGACTAGCGGGAGGAACTATTTTTATTTCGAATCCAGTAATTTTGTCCTCGTATTCCTCTGATCGATAGACCAAGTCAACGATCGCCAGCGGAATTTATTGCGTATTTTTGTTTTCGTTTTATTAAAATTTACTGAGTTTTATTTTCTTTTTATTCTCAATTATTATTATCACTTTCAACATAGGTACCTACTTAAAACCAACCTTTTTGTCATATGGACACATAAATGTTTAATAATTAAGACAAACTAAAACTATTAACTTAGTCTAAGATAATGGTATATAAGTACATCATCCGTAACAGATCGAGCATCTATCTGCGGATCTAGGCGAGTATCACCAAGTACGTCATTTATTCTACCCAGTAGGTATGTTTATTAGCCTCAACTTCCATATATAAAAAGTAATCGGAG
Organism: Eupithecia subfuscata; assembly: GCA_963564075.1. NCBI lineage: Eukaryota > Metazoa > Arthropoda > Insecta > Lepidoptera > Geometridae > Eupithecia > Eupithecia subfuscata. Next base: position 1,014,130 of record OY751102.1, read on the forward strand.
TGGGGTAAATCCAGGATAATTATTTCGTATGGTTGTATTTATTGGTTACTGAACCTTACACAAATCGCTCGGCCAAGCTGACTACACAAAAATAAAACTGTTTCGATCAAATTAAAATAGCTCACTAATTTATTGCATTGGCCTTCAAATTATATTTATGTTGTGCAAATATGTTTATTTTGACAGTGCCCCCATAATTGAGCATAGTACAAAATATATTAGCAATTCATTTAATTATTCTAAATGCCTTCTAAAGCACTTTTATAACCAACCCTATAATATGTCTAATTGTGCTTAGAAGTAACAAATTGTGTATTTATGTACCATTTATTTTTTATTGATTCCGTATTAAAATTTATTCCATTATTTTATTTTTGTTTGAGTTTATTTGACAATGCCTATGTACCTGCTTTATTTGCATGTGAATTTAAATTATTTTAATTTAATTTCATTTCATTTCATTTCATTTCATTAAATACGTATAATTTCTTTCATTTAATTTTATTTCATTTTATTCCATTTTATTTGAATTTAATTAAATTCCTTTGCACATTTTTTTTCTTCTTTTGTTCCTTTAATTACCGTCCAATCATAAATATTAATATTAGTGACCATGTGAAAAGCCTTTTAATTTAGATTCCTGTAGATTGTTTGCAACAGTGTGCACTTAGCTCAATTGTTTTAATTGTAAATAGATACTAGTTCCAATTGATTTCTATAATTTACTTTGTTAACACATTGAATAACCATTTTGTGTATTTGTGTAAGCACATGTTGGCTCACATCAGCCCATACAAAAATTTACGAGGCGAAGTCAAATCTATTGTGTGTTCGTGTGACTCTCATTATCTTCTTAAAAATAAATCTGGTTATTAGTATTTCTACAAACTGAATTTTAGCAAAAAGTTAGGTAGGTACTTTATACGAGTATTATATGGGAATAATCTGCGTTTTTTTCCGCTTACTCGCAGCTGTTTTCTGCAGATTTCTCTTAAGAATTTGGTAAATTAAATTACAGAGACACTTATAACAATAAGTATTAAAAATTTTGGTTGGGCTAATCGTACAGAAGTAAAAAACGCTTCGAAAATTATTAACTGCCGGTAGTTAGAAATAATGTCAACAACTCGAAGTCCCGAACAATAGGCTGGTTAGCAAGAAACATGGATCAAACGTTACTAGAGGTGGCAAATTTTGTTTCATGTTTCTTTAGTGTTGTGTAGGTTTTTACGAATTTGAAAATAGAACATGAAACCAACTTATCGAACAGATTTCTTTTTAGGATACAATAAAAGTTTTTTGCTATAAAGAAATTCCGTTAGTATCGTCCAACGTTAGGATTCCACGTGGTCGTACCAAGTTTACGAACCCTTAAGAAACTTTGTTACTGCCACGCTGCTCCTTTGTCCAAATTTCGTTGATGAGCATCTCAATGTGGTCGCACCAAATAGCAGCGACGTCGTCGTGGGATCGGACATTGGTAGCATCACGTCACCATCTTGTCGCAGATTGGAAGACACAGCGTCAGTCAGAAATCGCCTTGAGCAGACCTTCGTACTCGAAGGTCTGCTGCGGGATCCAGTCTGGAACTTGTACAAGAATGTATTAGAATTTTGAAACAGTTCCAGGCTATCCCACTTCTGATGATAGATTCATGGCCTTTACCTACCTATAAAATGATCTTATTTCGATAGAATCATGGAATACCTACCTTACAATGCAACCTCACAATTTAGGAATTGGAAATAATGAAATCAGAAGTCAGAAGTCAATAACTTTATTCCTTTAGGCTCACAAGATAAACACATAGACAAGTCTATCCATCAATTACTATCAAATAAGAAATAAAGTGTTATTGAAATTCTCTTCACTTCAATCTTTTGTCCACCAGTGGAAGAAGTGAAAAAGAAACCACCAGCACATTTATATACTTAATCACATAAGTGTCTAATACTTACAATGTTCGTTATTAAAACAAAAGCATTAGATCATATGAATAGGAACATTATAAAAGAATAGATAACCTTATAATTTAATCTTGACCTTCAATAATTTAAATGCTAAAACAAACTAGGACACAATATCTAGAAAAAGGTTCTACAATGTAAAATATCTTACCATAATGAGAGATGCTTTCAGCTTACAGGGCCATCAAAGAGTGTCAGAGCCAGCCCACCACATTTTTAAATATCTTTAGTTCAACGAACCGTTGGCTGTCGTTATACCTTGAGCCATTCCGTCAAACATCGGCAAAAATGGTTTGTTATAACATTTCACAACTAAATACATTGAAATATCTTTTAATATGCTATAATATCCATGACAAATGTTCTTAAATATAAATTAACATTTAAGATACCTAGTATATTCAACATAATGCAATATGAAATAGTTTAATTATTAAATGAAACTGATTTGTCCTAGAATTTGAATTTGAGCGGGGAAAACAAGTAGGAAATCAGGCCTGTTACATTTTAGTTTGAATATCTTTTGAAACCTTATTGTTTACCACTATATATACTTGTTATATTATATATTAATTATTAAATAAATTACAATATCTTACACACGCTAGCTCGCAACTTGTAAACCAGCCATTACTAGAACCGAAAATCATATAAGTCGCAGTTCCTATCCCAGTCCAGACTAAACGGTCATAGATCTAACGATTACAAACAAATACTACAGTAAATAATTTCATAAACGTCTCAACTCAAGTGACAGATTATAATTGAGATATGTCAAAAAGTCGCAACTTGAGACGTCTTTAAATCTGAGTTGCGTTTTAGTACCTAGTAGTAGTTGAATCACTGGGTATAATATGAGTTTCATTTCTATAAAATGTGAACCATTGAGGGTAATACGTATTTATTAATCATCCACGTCATGTAAAGCCGACTAAATTGATAAAAATATCCGAAATATTCGCTGAAATATGCCTACCAGTTATATTTCAGGCAAAAAATAAAGTTATAACAGTGATTTATCACAGAAAAGTAACGATGTCATGTCAACTTTAGTTCCTTGGGGAAATAATTATTAAGAAAACCAACAGCTTGTAAGGTCTTCATTCACGAGATGTCTTTTTGTTGACGTTTACTATCCTGGAACCGCGTATCGAAAGCGAAAGTTTGGATGTTTAGATGGATATTTGTTACTTCTTCACGCCAAAGATACTGAACGGATCGGGCTGAAATTTTGAACCTATCTACAAGGAACGTGAGGTGATGAAATTTGACACGTTTGTCCGTTATTTTCAGTCACCTATATTTTGAAAACTATTTTGGCTCATATGACTCTACCGACTACTTCTAGTGACATACTCTGGACAGGTACCGTTGGTATCCGATTGATTATTAATACCTAAACTTCTATTAGTGAATGCCTATTATTAGCTTTCTGGTTCTATTTTAATTTCTATTGTAATGCTTTCTTGATAAGCTAAAAAATAAATAAACAAAAGCCGCATTAGATCGCTAGTATAGGATACAGCTATATTCTAATCCGCATGTACCAGGCTGCAAGCATTACGTAGGAGGTGATAGTATTAGATAAGCCTGCAAACGGTCCCCGTCGTGTGCGGCGAGCGATAATAGCACATGTGCCTCGGTATTACGGCATCAAGTTCAATAAAATGGCAATAAACTTCAGTAAGCCTATTAAGATAGCAAAGGAACAAACCATTTCATATGTATCGTTTCACATAATCAATTTTAAAACAGCACACATTAATTTGTATTTGTTCACTATTATTTTAATTATTTTATTTTACTTAGTTCTCTCTAGTTTGTAAACCTGAATCTGGTGTGTAGAGTTATGGTATGGTTATCTCTCTCACTTCGACTATATCCTACTTCTAAGAATATCTCCATAGAAGATTATAAGCTCCTCATAATATTCAGCAGGCATCATACCTGTCATAAAAGGCAAAGCGCCGTAACGTACACACCTACACGCAATAAACGGTTTAGGGCGGCGTAAAGAAATACGAGGAATTTAGTAACGTCGACGTGACGGACTCGGCCGTAAGTTATGTTTAACATCTATGCGATGTAAGTGTCTGCGCGTGTCACTGCCACTGTTTGGTGGAAAATCATTTATTTGCAAATAAAGGATGTAAATGTCCCATTTTAAACACAGCATCACTTTGCACCGACGTATAATACAAAACAATACCAGAATGCTTTACTGTACATACACGAACAAAAATACTATAATATAATATAGGTTCATCCCATACTGCCTCTGGGCCTTAGACCAAGTTCCTTAAACAAGGGTTTGCATGACTCATCATTTGTAATTTTCTTTATTTAAAAATACTAATACTGAAGAAAATAAATAAATTGAAACGGTTAATCTTTTTATTCGATTGAGGCTTTTATAACATCTACCTAGCGTAATAGTTCAATTATTCAGTTAGGTACTAACTGGCCGAGTCATGGTAAGCTTACGTTTCAAACGTCATGACTCAGCCAACATGTTACCGTAGGTCACTACTCTTTCGGCCGTTATTTGCTCGATGGGTTTCACAAGAGGCATTTAAAAATCAATGTGCATCCAGTATTTTCCGTAGCTGAATTATTTGAATAGAATTATTTGAGCCGATTATTGACGGTTGAGAAGGTCTCAACAGTCGATAATCAGCTCAAATATTTCTGCTGATCGTCAGCCACCTCCTCAAAACCGAATCCCTTTAATCACGGAGCCCGGTAACCGATATTAAAGCACCATTGAGTGCTCAGCTCATGAATGACAAGAAGCTGAGAGGGGAGTGCGAGGGTCCTTCAGTTGTAGGCGGGATGCGCCAACTGATTTGTGGGATGGCAGTCACTCGTATTCCCTCCTCGCGTGGTCGTTCTTCGTGATCCGTCTGCTTATTAACCTCTATTTGAACCCTTCAGACGGTGTCAGTTTATCCAATAGATAGAATATATTATTTTATAATAGATAGAGCATCGCGCAAGTATAGAGCTCCATTGTTTATAAATATAATATAATCTTATATATAAAATTCTCGTGTCACAATGTTCGTTTCCGTACTTTGAATCAGAGGGTTCTTTTACAAAGATTTGCATAGTTTTTTTTTTATTTCGATAAAAAAGAGGAAATATTCTGTCCATCTGCGTGTTTGTTCGTCTGAATGTCACAAACTCGTTAGGGTTGTACATATTTTGTCTGAAAATCTGTTTAGCTGCATGTTATTGTGATATCAGTAAAAACGGTAAAGGTTTTTAATTTTTCATTAATAGTTTGCTATAGGAATGCGACAGACATGTAGACGGCGGCGTATGCTTAATAATAAATTCGTTGGGTACGGAATCCTACTATGCCAGTAACCTTGAATTTAAAACCGGCATTACGTGGTAGGAACAAGGAGCCACAATTGGGTCCAACAAATCAGCTGGCTCGTCAGACCCTCCTTGATTTATGCCGGACCCTTGCCCAGCTTTCAACACTCTCATTTGAATTTCAGACGATCGAGTGTGATTCAGTGAACGATAATTGCATTTTACGTTATAATTTAATTTTGGCTAACTATTTTTATTTATAAACTGGCTTAACTCGTAAACGGCCCGCGCGGACTCGCTATGAATTTTATAATTGGTAGACCGCGGCGGAGAGACGCCACGAGACAGTAAAATCAGTAAACACGTAATATTAAAGTGGGAAAATTCCTTCTGGTCTCTTTCGTCCGGCTAAAACGAGTAAGGGTGGTTATTGTGGCAAGGCTCCTCTGGGCTGGAAAAGGCATGTTCTCACTCTGTTACGGATTTTCGGGAACAGATAGAAGTCACCCTTTCGTTCGATATAAAATAGTAACAATAACGATTGGTTTTTGTTTTCATACAACAAGTAATAAGTAAAAAAAATTAAAATATAAATATTATACCATCATATAATATTATTATGATTGATTATGATTAAATTTTCTGTGGAACAGAATTAAACACATTCCCGCGGGTAATTCAAATTATTTAGTTTTTTATTTGTATTTTCTGCTAGTAATAAAACTGGCGCGTGTAAGTAGTTAGGCAACCATTGTAAGCCATGTGCTATACCCGTGTTAAAACCAACTCCGAATCAAGTGTCCTTTTGAAGTCTACGAGTCTTCAAGATTAATACAATTGAACCGGTAGTTTTAAGAAGGGAATGTAATATTATATATTAAAAAAAAATATATATATATATATATATATAGAAGGGAATAAATGACAAAAATTGACAATTTGACATTTTGATGAAAACGTCATCTCTAAAGGTAGACACATCTATTCGCTCTAAGAAGGGAACAAAATCCGTTTTTGCTGCGGAGATATGAGCAGGTAAATTTCGTAGTAGTTTGAAGAAGGGAATAAACCCTGGACTTATTCCTTTCTTCAAACTGACTTGCAAAATATGCATACTACAACATAGCCTCTATTGCTTTGCAACATGGCTGGTTTTCCTTAATTAAACCGGTAGTTTTAAGAAGGGAATAACGTCACCCGACGTAACTTTTCAGTAGAGCGAAAAAACCATATAACTTCTAAATTTTACTGTTTTCTGATGGTTGACCTATGGATGAAATAAAGAAGATTGTATTCCCAATATTATAGCAATATAACATTATTTCTGTAGGTTTCAGTAGTTAGATATAATGGTTTCAATGTTTTGGATTTATTCCCTTCTTCAAACTAATGCATTTAAATATCAAATTTAAACCATTAAGTTACTAATAAAGTATTATTTATTGAAAATTACAATGAAAATTAGAGGAAAAATGAAATAACGTAAATATCGTCCATCGTCTTCAGCCGTCTCTTCATCATCAGTCGTCTCAGCAGAAGTGGTTGGCCACGTTAGTAGGTTCAGGTAAAACTCTTTCTTATCTTCCTCCATGTATTGAATGATTTTGCTTCCATCCTTTGTGATTTATTGGTATTTTACCACTGTAGGCTTTAGCTGTAGGTAGCTCTGGTCTCACGTGACTTTTCTGGAGCAAGAAAGTGTGTGTAACACATCGATGTACCCGGCGGCTTGTAAGTAACCCTTTGAATCTGAACTGTAAGTCAAATGTCTGAATTTTGAGATCATGAATGTTGAATCTTATTTATCGATTTTCAAGTCTTCTTGTAGTACCTAGTAAGGATATGAATTCTTGAAATCCAGTATGTCGTCTGAAGTAATGCTGGCTACTCTAAATCCCCTAGTTTTGGCAGTGGAGATCATTAGGTTATACTCTTCCGGAGTGTAGATTCGATCTTTCTTTCTGATAAGTCGCTTGGCTGTTCCAAAGATTCGATCACACTGCAAGAACGAGTGACTTCGTACAGGAAAGTATTGGTAAACTTATCTTCTTAACCGTATGAGAGTATGGTTCCTATTTTGTCCCCCACACGCAACGCTAACTAGGTACGTAGAGCTCCTCAATATCAGGATACATATTCTGGATGGTCTTCCCTAGCAAGCTGCACACGTCGTCAGGTCCTCGTTTAGCTTCCCATTCATGGTAGGTGTATTTAATTATGATTCGAAGTTTGTTTTAGCATTGGCTCATAGCAAATGGCTTACGAATTGTGCAAAACTATCTTCATCCGCTAGCTAAATTCAGTTCAGTTCATTTATTTATAATGGAATAATTACATTACAGGTCAAACAAAATATTAGCATAATTAATTAATAATTACACATCATCTTAAATTACTTATATAACAAATATATAAAGTAAAGATAATTGAACATACATTTGTAAGTACCTAGGTACCGACTTAGATTGTTACTCTCAGGCTTGTGAGCTCATTGAAGGTGTAGAATGTCTGCTCGACAAGCCAGCGCCTAAGTTTGGATTTGAACGTGTTGAGACTAGGAGCCTCCTTGATCATTTTAGGCAATCGGTTGTATACCGTTGGTCCCATGACATGTGTTACCTTCCCAGACTTTGCCATGGTGCGCGATACCGCGGCTAGCAGACCAGCGTGGCGCGTGTTGCCTCCTCGTTCATCTCCAAGGTTGCTGAAATCTTTCAGGTTTGTCCTCACATAGACGGCTACCTGAAAGATTACCAGGGATGGTAGTGTGAGTACGCCTAGTTCCTTGAAGAAAGGGCGGGCGGAGGTTTCACGTGGCACGCGCACCACCGCCCGAATGGCCCGCTTCTGTAAGCGGAAAGCTCGCTCCCACTCGGCGGCGCGGCCCCAGAGCTCAGCTCCGTACTGGAGCACAGATTGTACCGTCGCGAAATAGCAAGAGCGTACAACCTCCCTCGGTAGGAAACTAGATAGCCGCCACAGTGCAAAGCACGCTCCACCTAGTTTGCCACAGACGTTGTGAATATGACTTTCCCAGGTGAGCGCGCGGTCTATCTCGAAGCCTAGGAAAGTCGTACGCTCGACCTGCTCGATCTGCACTCCATCAGCCAGCACCACTAGTGGTCTCACGCGGCGGCCTGAAAGACGGAAGTGCATGAAGTGCGTCTTAGATAAATTCAGTGCTAGGCCGTTCGCGTAGAACCAGTTAGCGAGCTGGTCTGATGCTTCATTCAACCTTTCCTCGAGGCGGTCGACAGATGTTGCGGTTACCACCGCGGCGACATCATCAGCGTACATCATTATCTCGGCGGAGGTTACGGCACTCGGAAGGTCGTTAAGGAGTAGCGAGAACAGGATGTTCGAGACCGATGACCCCTGCGCGACACCCATAGTTGTGGTCAGGGGGTCGGATCTCTCGGTACCTCCCGCTCCCACCACTACCTGACGTCTGGCTCGCATCATACTTACCATGAGTGCGAGCGGCGCGTTCGCGATGCCGTAGTGGCGTAACTTCATCTCGAGTATGGTGTGGTCGGCCACGTCGAATGCTTTCGAGAGGTCACAGCATATGACGGCCACGTGGTGCTTGCTCTCGCGAGCGCACATCACGCGGCGGATGACCTCACGAGTGAGCGACGTGGTCGACCTGCCCTCGCGATATGCGAATTGGCGGTCCGACAGCGCCTGGGTGTCAGTCAGGTACTCCACGAGCCGAGAGCACAGCCCGTTCTCGAGTACTTTGGCCACCGCCGGGATGATCGATACTGGTCGGTATGAGTCTATGTCGCGCGGCTTACCTTTTCCCTTGTATAATGGTGAAACCTTACTAAGTTTAAATGGCTCCGGACACGTTCCTCGCCTGAGGCAAAGGTTGAACAAGTCCGCCAGTACAGGCGCCAGGGGGGCCGCCGCCACACGCATCCACTTCATGGAGATGCCGTATGCATCTTTCGATGGTTTGGGAGGTATCCGTGAGGTAATGATGGTGAATACCTCAAGGGGCGTGAAGGGGCGAAGTCTGATGGAACGGTCGGCGGGCACGCGCGCCGCCTCCAGCGCGGCGAGCACGCTGGTAGGCTGCGCGGCGGGCGCGCCGCAGGCCACTGCAGCGTTCACGAACCGAGAGTTCATGGCGTTGACAGCGCATTTCTTGGTAGGGAACGGATGTCCATTGGCGTTTCTCACAACATCTGTAAAGTCAGCATTAACAGATTTAGTTTTCCCTCGTTGCTGATTTACTATTCCCCACATCGTCTTCGATGTATTTTTACTATTATGCAGAATGTCAGAGAAGTACTTATTTCTAGCATTTTTAATCATCATGTCATACCTAATATTTAAGTCATTAATCAAATTAATTGTATTTTCATTAGGAGATGTCAATTTACATAAATCAATAATGTCAAATATCAGGATTCTAAAAGATTCAATTTCATTATTAATCCAGGATTGCAACTTATTATTTTTAAGTATTTTCTTCAACGGAAAGCATATGTCAATTTTATTGGAAATTACATTAATTATTGATAACGCAAGTAAGTCTGTGGAGATATAATGTTTATCATATGTAGCGGCCCAATCCACACTCATGATAGCATCCACAAAGTTAGCTCGGTTTCGTTGGGAGTAGTCTCTAGCTAGAACGGTCTCACATTTGGGCGGAGGCCCACACAGCTTGACCTCAGCACACACTGCCAAGTGGTCACTGATGTTAGTGACTACCGGCCTTGCGGAGACATCCTCCGAGCACAAGTTTGTGTAAATGTGGTCTAGGCCGGTTGATGAAGTGGCAGTTACTCGTGTGGGGAATCTACTTTGTTGATCATGCCATGGGTAGATAGTAGATCAGATAGTCTATTCCGGTCTGGAGTGTTGCTCTGTCCCAACACATCTATGTTGAAATCTCCCACAACTAGGCATTCCAACTCAAGTTCGCAAATCTTGTCGAGCAAACACTCTAGATATGGTAAAAAGGCAATTGTACTTACAACATTTGTTCTGTATACACACACAATTGTCACCTTGTAGTCAATGAGCTCAATAGCCGAAATTTCACAGAACTGTTCCACGGACAGTTTAGTAAGCTCCATATTTTCAACATAATTGAGGCTATTTTTAACATAAATACAGGACCCGCCTCGGCGAGGAGTAATTTTTCTGCAGAAGTTTGAAGCTAGCTTATAGTTGTGTAGGTAAACACATTTAATCTCTTGGTCTGTGAGCCAATGTTCTGTTATTGCAAGCACGTCACACTTGATTTCACCATTCAGTAACACTTCGATACGTTGTGTTTTTTTTCGATAATGACTGTATATTTTGATGGCAAATTAAGAGTTTCTTTGAAGCGTTTACACATACCGGAACATTCACTGGAGCTGTCGAGGTGTCATTAGTTTGGCGGCGGCCTGGGCCATTCCTCAGTGCTTCCCCGTGAGGCACGGGGGCGCCCGGGAAACCACTCCACGAACCGCACTCCTGGGGGCCACACATCCGGCGATGTCACCTGTTCGTAGACGCTGGTAGGCATACTTATCATGAATGCAGCGTGCCTGTCTGTACGTATCTTTCTCTTTTCGACCGTGAATTTTGACTTCACTATCTTGTTTAGGAATAGTTGTATTTTTTCCGTAGTAGTATTCGGCTCGAAATACCAAGCTTGTATACAGCGTATTCTTTCCACGGCCCTAAGCTCGTGGTCGTCGTTCCCCGTGCCAACTACGACAGCAGGTCGTTTCTTCCTCCGTTTCGGGCCTACAACTTTCCATTCGGGTTTTGGTTGGCTTTGTTGAATACTAGTCTGAGATTGAGACTCTGTTGTTGTATTTTTTATTGCTTTAGCTGCCTCTTTGGTAGAACTTTTCGTCTCCGAAGTAGGAGCAATTGTCATGCTTTTAGCTGATAAATTCGCATTCATTGTTGCTTTGTTTACTTTACATCTTGCGTTGGCGTTTTCAATGCATCGCTAGCCGCGCTGGATTTGTGCGGCGCAGCGCTTGATGTTTTCGCCAAGGCAGTATTTCTGTTTCGACGTTCAGCGCGTTCCGATCGTTGCAGCGCTGCAGCGGGCTGTTTTGTCGCTGCAGCTGTCACTTGGTCCGGCGGCGATGACGAGGACTTTTCGCTTGTTTTGTTGTTCGAAGTCTGCAATGTTGAAATAATCTTCGATTGTTCTTCTATCTTCGCTTCCAACGAGTCAATTTTTATCGCAAGGCCTTGTAAGGTTTTTTGGAGGTCCCGTATAATACTTTCTAGCGGTTTATTCGCCATTTTCAACGATAAACGTGATAAATAACGCGGAGTCGAAACACACACGATGGCGGGCAGTGTTGCCAGTCCAATTACTTGTTACACCTAGATAATACTAAAAATCCGAGACTTAAAGTCGCGCGGCTTATTAGAAGCAAAATCTTATTGTATTCTGAAAAAAACTGTTAAATATAAATGACAGGATGGATACACCCTAAAACAAATATGCTATTTCCAGCTTCAATAGAATCTGCACCCCGGCTCCCAGCTCCCAGGTCACCGGAAACTTTAGCGCGATGTTATTACATCACATAACATAATGACGTCACGTCACGTCACCACTGCTGTAAAACTTTTATGCAGCGCAGATATTGAACCAGCGTTTTATGGAATTTAATATTTCCTGAAATTGCGGGCGTTAATATTGGAATAAGAGGATTTACTGAAAATAGTTCAGTACGATGCGAGAGGCACAGAGATTGATAAAATGTTACTGTCAATGTTTTCCGCGTAATATCCTATCCTGCCCTTTCCAAGTTTTCGGAACCCTTTGCACCTACGAATTGTAATTCGGAAATGTTTATCACTAACCCGAAGGCTCTTGGAAGTGTTTATGGAATTCGACGCCCGGTTGCAACTGATGATTCGGACCATCAACTATCATTATCATCATCGACCCATTTTCTAATGTACATGGTACGTATGGTATGCCCTGCATTGTGCCAAAAATACAAACACAACAATGTAAGACTATTTAGGTTTAAAGATATTTATTCTCAAAAAAGACACAGTCACCTACATGAGAATAGTAATTTAGCTTAGTGTAAACAATTTAGGTATAAAAGTTAAAGTTGTTGTTATTTAGTAACAAGAGTTTACAATACTGTTTGTTCTCTACTACGGTTCCTAATAGGTAATCTGTTGTATTTTAATTCCAAGAGTTCGGATCTGATAATACAAAAAAAGCTTGTTGTGGTGTTATTTGTTTTTTACTTCGGGAGGCCTATACCCAGCAGTGGGTAAAATCCGGCTGTGGATGATGATGATGATGGTGTTATTTATAATTTCGTGTTCGTGACAGTTTTTGTTTGGTGAAAATCCGAGACCGCTATGCGAAGCTGTATTCGAAATAAAATCAGGCTCGACAGTAAGCCGCTTAGTGATATACCAAAATATACGAGAAATAATAGTGATTGTCAGTGTTTGGCGCCAGGCATCCAGAGCCGTGTTTAAATGATAAAAATACGGCTCTGAATGTGTGATGTTCCAAACACTGTGTGTAAACGTAATTGTGAAACGTGTTGTTTGATGGTGCAATAAAGATATAATCTATCTATCTATTGTCATGCTAGTTTCCAGTGAAAAATGTTGAGCTATAGACGAGTTTGTTTGCTCATTAGCAAAAACATCGATTTTTTGCTAATCAGCAAACAAACTCTTAACTCAAAAATAACGAGCTCGTCTAGACGTAGCTGTTTTTTTGAATTGAATGAAGATACACAAACAAGAAGTTCGTGATGAACTGACTAAGACATTCTCAATGCGTTCCGCGGCCGGTTTCCGCTACACGCAACACTTTGGGGCTACGAGATGAACTTTTGAGCTAGCTCTATATAATCGTAACGCATTCACTACCCAGTCTCAGCGGTTCGACCTGAAGGCCTAGGCTTTACACGATACTCAGTTATTTACCTCAAGTAAAGCTTGCATGAAGTCATGCTCAACTAATGCTTGCATGAAGTCATGCTCAACTAATGCTTGCATGAAGTCATGCTCAACTAATGCTTGCATGAAGTCATGCTCAACTAATGCTTGCATGAAGTCATGCTCAACTAATGCTTGCATGAAGTCATGCTCAACTAAAGCTTGCATGAAGTCATGCTCAACTAATGCTTGCATGAAGTCATGCTCAACTAATGTTTGCATGAAGTCATAATAATATAGTGTGTTAAAAGGATTAATAGCCTAGGTATGATACTATTCGATAACTTTCTTTCTTTTTATTTAAATAAGTTTGAAAAAGCGCATCGCGCTTAAAAACGTTTATATTTATGAATAATATTGTCTAGGATAAATGTACACTGGATTTGTATTACTATTACATATAAGATTATAAATAAAGATATTTTAAAATTGAATTGAGTTATTTACCAATTTTTTCCGACATTTCCGACTCTGTTTACCAAGTATTGCAAGTGTACCAATTATTACGTACTTTTTATTCTATTTTAATTTCCCCGCCGGCTTCATGGACACTCGAGAACATCTCGATTCTCATTAAAAGCTCTGCGCGTCGGAAACCGCTCTACTGCCATTTCCCGAGAACTCTCGACTATTTCTACGTAAGTACCTATTTAACGGAAAAATGCGAGTTACGAGTGAAACACTTTGTGACTGGTTTAGCTTGTAGACCTACCAAAAGCTTATTTTATTATTTAATTATTTTTTATACCATTAGAGACCAAAATTAAACGCTCAGAATCGCTAGGATTTTGGCGTCGTGTAGGGGAGGTGTCGTCTTCAGAATTTCTTGGGAAGGTCCATCATCATCATCCTATATTAGTCCACAGCTGGACATAGGCCTCTAATGAGCGCCATAGCACCCTGTCGTCAGCTTGTCACATTCAGCATCTGTCTGCAGTTTTGCAGGTCGTCATCTCACCTGGCTGGAGGGTGTCCAACACTACGTTTGCTCAGTCGCGGTCTCCACTCAAGAACAGGTTTACCCTGGCGGTTGTGAAGCTATTTCATAGCCTTATAGAAGCAGAAGGAAATTAGTAATCGAAAATATAAACCAGCACTGACTTAAACAGAGGAAAACTAACTCTTTTAGGTATTGCTTATTTGTAGTTTGACGCAGTAGTTTGAGTACGTATGAGTGTTGGTCTAAGCGTAGCTGCAGCATTACATTTCTCACTCCACAATAATATCCTATAAATGTGCAGCGAACTCAATTACAATCACGGACAGAAAGCACTCTGTTCCTCGGCCACTTCGCTCTGAAATGCAAAGATATCGGCGGCGCTGCGTAACCTGAGCTGTATTGGTATGAGTAAGACCTGGTGCCCACATGTAGCTATAGCAAACAGTCAGCTAGAATTTTTAATTTAAAAATCTCTACATATTTTTCGCGAGAACCAGATGATCATGGGAGTAGAGCGAGGTCGCAGGGCATAGGGCTAACTAAGATTAGTACCTACAGGAGAACTTGGAAGCTTATACCCACCAGTGGGTGGTGCCCTCCCGCTTACTGATGATAATAGCACGTAGCATGTAAGAGAGGACCGTAAAGCTCTGCGCGTGACTATTAAAGGACCAAGGTCGCCCGAGATTATGGAAATGAAAAACACAAGTTTAATCCGTATGTATTACCTACCTATATTTCTCTGTTCTGAGCTTACTAAAATAGGTAAAATATATATTGCTTATTCCGTTGCTTACAATAAATATCGCTGCAGACGTTACGTGCTCGTGAAGCTGAGATGCAGTTCAATGCTTCTGAAACCTTCTTGTCGTAAAGTGCTTCGATAAAAGTCATAGCCTCATCATTTAATTTACGTAACATTATTTTGTAATTTTTTAAAGGAATCTGAATCTAATCACCCAGAGATTTGTGAAACTTTTTTAAGAATTGGACCAGTGGGTACATATCTCTGGAGATCACATTCTACAACCAAACTGAACAATGTCACCTCTTTATACGACATGTTTACGTGTGACGCATAGCTGGCTGGGTTTCAGGTTCACGTTTTGTAACGGTCTCGAATTCAGAGGAAGTTCAAATCTTCTTAAGCTCATTTTAGTCTAAAGTGACCTTTCAATTATGTATTAGAAGAAAACATAACCACTTCTTAAAATCATCACCTATTATGCATACAGCACAGTCTTTCGACCCATTTCCTGTTCCAATAATAGGTATACTCTTCCAAGGTGGGACCTCCCCGTATTAGCTGAGGAAAAGCTTTCACACGTGGACCAGAGAATGCTTTCAGTTAAATACGGAGAACTCTTTAAACTTAATTATTTCGAGTGCGGGAGATTTTCTTCGCAACGCTCTCAAGACTCTAAATTGGTTTGAGATAGAATTAAATTGGCACCTTCGTGGCTTTCTGAGTGTGCTGCTAATGCAAAACTTGGTGATCGGTGAAAGTGATTTGAATCATATGAGAGAAGATAATCATATATTTTTCAACACACTTGCTCATAAAGTGGCTCTATGGTCACCGCAATTAGGCACATAATGACACCCATAATCAAACTGTGACTTTTTCATTGCTGTAATTCACTAGTGAGTTATAGATTTTTTTTTCAATTTTATTGGTTGAGTTGCTTTGTACTTAAAAAAGTTTTTATTAAAAAAAAGATCGTGTTCAATACAACAAATAAATTCATATTCCTATTGCTTGCTCATTTCATGCAACTTCTTATTTAAATAGACAATTTTAACTCGTACGTGTTTAATAAATAAAACTTTCACTCAAATATAACTTTTGTTTTCTCTGTAATAAAAGAAAACTTTAAATTCCCCTTTTTGTACTTGGCAGAATAGGCGCAAACCCTATGCGCGGAAAATAAAAAAACCTTATCCCTTTAGCCTGTGGCCGATCGCAATGCGCGCGCATAGGAAAACTGATTAATTTTTATCTATTAAATAAATCGTTATTTTATTCACATGTGTGTTGAAAAACGTCGGATGATACACGTGTGTATTGGTGATTACCGTCCTCGGCTCTCTTAAGACTCAATGGCGCCTCGGCGGTAATCACCAATGTTACACACTAGTACCATAATGACATTTATATTTATGACATTAACATTATTATGACGGCATTAAGTGAGATGTGTATGAGATGAGAATCAAACCTAAACTAAAAAGCTAAACATATGTTTAGCTTGTTTCCAGTATTTAACACTTGGGCAGTAGCGCCCTGTTTTGATACGCCGATGTCGCTACCGTGTCCACCGGACCCAGTTTGATATTGCCGGATTTTTTTGTTATTGTGTACCCATAGAGTAAAAACTCGCTGCTGTCTCAGCAGAGGGATAGTGTCATTCAACAATTTGACAATTTGTGTAACCAAAAACCGATCCATGTGTGTTTTGACAGCACGTAAATACAGTGCCCTCACTCACACATGTATGATTGAATGTTGCAAGTGAATAGCATTTTCCCTAAAAAATTGGGTAACTGAAGCAAAGTTCCCATTAAGAAAATACTTCATTGTTTTTATCACCTACCTTTTTATTTTTGATATTACATTATTTCAATTTACTGAAGGTGTCAATAGTTTATTGTCAAATAGAAAAAATCTAAAAAAAATCTATGAAAATCCATTACCAACGTCTTGTTTTTTTTTTAATTTTACGAAATATCAGCCGGTACCCATGGTTACTATCATTCTACCTAGGTCAAACGACAAAAAGGTTTTACTCCAAGTCTGCAAAATAAGATCGGCTCCGATCATTTTCGGAACAATAATTTAAAATAGATGGTCAAGTGCGTGTTCGGCCACGTGCAGTGTAAGTAGTTGCACGGTTCATGGCCTATCTAAACCAACTTATTTACCTGTTTGACACATACCTACCAAAGTACATTTTTTAAGTTGATTAGGATGACTATTAGGTACTCAACTAGTAAAGCATACTAAAGCTGTGTAGTTTTCCTTTTAAAATCACTCTACCTACTACTAGCATTTTTTTTCACAAATAATAATGCCCAACTTAGACAAATTACAGCATTCTAGTACTAATAGTCTCTGGACTAAGCTGCGGACGGATCGACGAACGTGTTGTTGACTACGGAACCCTAAAAAAGAAAATGTGCACGTGCAAGTATTGATACAGTTATGGTGATGGGATGGATTGCAATTTTAAATTTGAGTTTATTGCATTTGCTGCATTTGAGCATTGCATTTGAGCCGAGAGAGGTCTAGGTCCGTGCGGTATCGAGGTTTTCCGGAATTTTAAAAATATCTGAGCGTCTGGTCAAAGCGGCGGCGCGGGACCCGAGAGCTGGTGAGTATTTGTCGCAGCGCACCAGCATTGCCATACAGCGAGGCAATGCAACCAGCGTAACGGGGACGCGACGACTGGTATTGATATCGATAAGTTGAGCTGCCTCTAGATTGTTTGCTACAGGCTGCAGTTAGCTCAATTGTTTCAATTGTAAAAGTTGTTCTAATTGTTTCCATTCATTGATTGTAATTTTCTTTGTAAAATAGTAATTTGAGTTTACATCCTGAATCTACTCAGAATATCGTCGAGTGACTGAAAATTCTAAAACTGTGATATTCCGCGTAGTTTTATTCCTAAGTCCTAACTTGAGGGAATTCCACCCTCTCCTCTACTATTTTTATATAACAAAAAGTAACAACTAAGTAACAAAACCTGGGTATTTAAGTATTTCCCAGTGCATAGCCACATTTTCACGAAAATGGTGGACGAAATTTTTAAATTTATTTATGAGTTTTGATGACTGTTTTAGGCAAAATTACAAACGGAATATTAGTACATACCGGTGGAATGAGATATTTGCGGTATTATTTTTCCGGTTACTGGTGTTTAAATATCCGTGCACAGCACAACACATCATTTTTATATTTTTATGTGAGAGCTGCTTTCCGTCTCATTTGAAGTATTGTATTAACGGCTCAAAATGAAAATTGCGACGGTCCGTCGCAATTTTTTAGACTTACCTCGTTTGTGTCAACTATCATTCTAAGTTTTCTTCTTCTAAGTGTGTACCTATGTCCTAACAGTAATTATATTCTAAAATAAAATTACAAATGGTATTAAACATTTGTATTTATTACTTTTATTCATAAAAAACGCTATTTACAAACATACTAAAATTCAACTTCCTTTAACGACACATTTTAACTTGTATCAACTTATATCTTATTAAAAAAAGATAATAAAATTAAGTTTCTTTATTTTTCTAATACTACTATAATGTAGGTACTTATTCAAAATCACAAATAGAGATCAATCATTATTTCGTAAAAAAAAAACTTCTCTAAAAATTACCTTCTTTGGAACATAAGTATAAATCGGCACTATTTTGTCACTTTGCAAGTCAAATATTATTATTGCAGTTCACAACATAATGTTTTAGTGTGTTTTCCACAAATATGACACACAATATGGGATATGACATTAAACACAGGAAATTTTAGTTTTTCTGTGTTTTTTCCAATCGCAAAGACCACAACGCACTTTTCGTCCACTAACTGGCGGGCTCATTTATAAATCAAAGTCTTCTGTTTCTGAGCAGTCTTCATTCTTTATTTCTTCGTTCAAGCATTCTTCAAAATCCCATAAGCTCAAGGACCTATTGGTTGCCATATTGGGTGACTAGCCTTTTTACTACTAGGTACTTGACTAGTAGGTACTACACCAAAAACACAGTAGGTAACTAACAATCTGCTATTTACTTATTCCTGGAACTGCTCTAAAACTAAATTGGTGTTTCCATCCTACCTGAAGATGAATCCCACATATCTGAAGAACCCTGAGAGCAATGATTGTAAACATGCCTACGGTTTTAATAAGGAAATATTTTGAGATGTTATTATAATTTGTTGAAACGAAAGTGAATTTTTAATGATATTTCCTTCTGAGAGCCGGCTAATGAGAAGGAATTTTTGTTCAATATTTCATCAGAGTTCTTTTTGAAGAGCGTTTTGTTGGAATTAGAGATTTATGTTTTTAATGCCTTTAGAATGCTTTTAGACAATTTTATACAGAATTATAACAGCGTAATTCGATAAACGGGTTGGGCCCTTCTTTCCATTTTGCTAAAAATCCTTTGATTTTCGCTTCAAATAAATGGAAACGGTATAAAAGAAGTAATCTTATTCTTTCTGGCTTCCGTCGATTTTAATCATTCAAAATTATATTAGGACCTTTACGATCCACTCCAAAACACATCCACAAAGGCACGGTTTATAAACAAATGACTATGTAGTTAAAGGTATGGTATGACCCACGAGCAAAGGCGGCTATTCAAAGAAGCTTCAAGCCACATTCTCATTCAGAACACAAAGATATTTTTTTCATAAAAACAAACGTCTCGAGATCATGTTTTAATTTGGTCTGATATCGTGAGCAGTCGGTCCGCGCTCTCGGCTATATGCCCGGTTACATTTATAGAACTGTAAAGTTACATTTGTAGAACCTCAAAGTACGAGCTGAAGAGTGGAGCCTCAATCGCTTCTGGAACATCGCTTATGGAGCTCTGTGGCTTATGATATATGATCTTGGTTGCAATAACAAAAGAACACAAAAGTATATTGGAATATTTGGACTCGATATTTTTAAGGAAATATCTCGTTATAAAATAGTCTAGTCAAGATCACTGTAGGCATAAGCTAAGATATTGATTGATCTCTTTCGGTTGCTGATGTTTGGTTCTAGAGCTTTCAATAGCGGCCACTTGTAAGTTGTAGGTATTGACAATGTAGCGTGTTTGAATCGGAAATCTCGAATGATTTTTGTCATTCATTTGTTTTTATTCAAGTTTCGAATAAAGTTTGAGTTTTTATTTTGGAACACAAATGCCATGTACCAGCATGTACATACAGATACTAACCGTCCGTTATTTTGATTGGAGATAAAATCTAATAATTATGATTTTTTTATTAATGTTTGAGTTTTAATACAACATTTGAATAATAAACGTTTCGAAATTCAACAAGATAGCAGTAAGTATACAAGTCGCTCCTGACTTGACCCTAGCAGTAACATGAATCCCATGGACTTAAACTATGGTCCTGATTCTTGAAGTCACGCGAGACGTCACTTCCAAAGGACTTTTTCGCAAAAATAAAGTAAATAGCGTTCAGTTCGACGCCGATTTCAGAGTTAATTTTGCGTTTCTTTGCGTTTTTATGCGTCGAGGGAAAATAAAGAATGATGATGTCGATTCCTTTCGGTCTGTTGTTCGGAGAACAAAAAGTTGATTGCTTTTGTTCTGCGACGAACTCTGCCTTCATTAGAAATATAATATTCCGCTAATTACTCTTTCGTATTGGAAGTTTTTTAATTTTTATATAACAAAAGGTAATTTGTACGAAAAGAGAACTCTACGTAATATTTGATAGTACATAGAGTACGAGTAAATCTGTTATGACTCGCTTTGGACTCGGCGATTTTTTTAAATTTACCTTCGTACATATACATACGTATGAATGTTCGATATTATGGCTTGCTGACTAATAGGAGTTAGATTTACTACTAAATTCCTTCTCTAAGTCTATTCAATACGTACTAAATGTACATATCGATTTAGAAGAGACGATGAAGGTTAGATAATTTATGCACGGAAGGACACGATTATCGCGTTAACATTGATTGACCCATCGATGCAAAATTAAATATGAAATCTAAAATTCTATAAATAAAAAAGACATTTATTCACAAAGAAAATTATGCTAGTATTTACAATTGAAACAATTGAGCTAACTGCCGACTGTTGCAATCAGTCTACAGATAGCTCAACTGATCCATATCAACACCAGTCGGAAGCGTCCCCAAGACGCTAAAAAATAAATAAATAAATTACGATTTTTTATTTCGGGCAAGAAATGGATCCACTATTTGTTAATTAATAGAGAGAGAACTTATTATTTGGTTAATTATTTTGCAAAATACTGGGTAAATAATATAAAAATTGATTAGATCGCTCTCCGCACGAAAAATGCCACGTGGGGAGGTGGTTTACCACTCTAGTTTGAAGGATGGTGTTGGGGCTGTTACGCACTCTGTGCATCAGGGATGCGGTCTGTTTACGGAGAATGGCAGGAGATCCATC
This sequence comes from Eupithecia subfuscata, assembly GCA_963564075.1. Taxonomy (NCBI): domain Eukaryota; kingdom Metazoa; phylum Arthropoda; class Insecta; order Lepidoptera; family Geometridae; genus Eupithecia; species Eupithecia subfuscata. The sequence continues at coordinate 1,035,475 of OY751102.1, forward strand.
CTCCAGTCTCTTACTCTGCAAACATCCCTGATGCACGGGAGCTCGGGGTAGTGCCAACATCATCCTAAACACATTATTATACTGTACATGTCGGGTACCTTGCGCTCGTTTAGTGTTAATGTACCTAAACGTCGATTGTGATCGATTGCATTGAAGTACTTGCAGTCGATTTCCATAGATTTTACCCACATCAAAGTAAATGGATTAATCAGCGCTGAATGACGCAACTCGCGTGAATCAAACCCTTTTAGAAGAAACAGAAAAACTGATCTCAATACAAAATCCCCAATCAAAATACATCGTAATTAGCGTGCCAGACATAAGTAGCTAAGGATGTATGTGTATACCCACGTTCCACGACGGGATCTAAACCGTTAGTGTACCTACTGTAATGGCCGGTGCTTCGGCTCTAGAACCAATTTAAACTTGCTCAATCACTGCAGTTGTTTTATTTACAAGTCGGGTATTCACAGTTGTTTGTTCGGTGTAGTGTACTAAGAGATTTAGTTAGGTAGCAGTAATTTTATTTTTCGAAGTCGAAGTCGAAAATTTTTGCGATATTATTTGATTTCTTAGAAATTACCCTTAGTGTGGGGTTACGCACTATAATAACAAAAACCTTATAATAACAAAAACCGAAAATACCTTGTATGCACATACCTATACATACATAAACATACATTTCGTACCCGTAGCTTTACCTGAATAATAATATTAAAAGAATCTTTGGAAAGCAGAAATCTTTGAAAATTTCTTAATAAAACGACATTTAAAATAATCAAAGTAGTAAATGCGAAAGTTGGGATGGATGGATGGATGGATGGATGTTTGTTACCTCTTCGCGCCAAAACTGCTGAACGGATCAAGCTAGAATTTTGCATACAGGTAAGCCTAACTCTGGAATCAAACATGGGCGACTTTTTATCCCATAAATTAGTTCCCATGGGATAGAAATAACCTCAAAACGTTTCCATAGAAACAACGCGTGCGAAGCCGCGGGCAGAAGCTAGTTTTCTATAATATGGTCCTGGTGAAAATTCAGTAACCATATTCAACATGTAGGTACAATTTGGTTATAAACCACTTTAAAAATAAACCCAAATAGAATAGTAATATTGGTGAAATTTTGACTAACTCAAACAATGAAACCAGGATGTATTATGAAGAGAGAGAAAAATTGATTTTTTACTGGGATTTTAAATCGAATACCGCGGTCGTAAAGTGCATTTTAGTATTGGCGGGTGCGTTCTGGGAGAGTTTATTAGGTAGGTACCCACTTGCTTTTAAAAGCGACAATTGTCTTCCTACTACTCTACTGTTGAACATATAGTCCAAGCAAGTTCCCCCCCCCCCCCCCCCCCCCCTGATGACGATGGTTCGGTAAACGTTCCCGGTTCGACGCAGCGATTGGCGGCCAATTGAAAGTTGTGCCAATTAGAGGTCCGCAGTGAAGCTGCCCGCTTTCAGCCAACTCTGAACTTATCAGAATTTTAACGCCTGCTAATTGCTTTAAAAGTTCTTGTACAATGCTTTGCAAAATTTCAGTTCGAATGTAATTTAATTTAATTTATTTATTCCTTAATTTTTTTATAATAATGTTCAGAATTAACTTTACGGAAATCCATTGCAAAATATTATATACAAATTATTTAGTCAAAATTCCGCGCAAAGAGGACTAGTCCCGATGATGTCTCGTGGAAAGATGAATTTAGTTTACGACTTACTTTGATAGATTTCTGATGCGTGGGTGGTGTGGGCTTATCTTCTGCGATTAGGCTGTGCATTTATAATAATACTTTCTCATCTATATCTATACTAATATTATAAAGAGGAAGTTTGTATTGAATAGGCTCCGAAACTACTGGACCGATTGGAAAAATTCTTTCATCGTTAGGAAGCTTACTTTTCAGGGAGAGACATAGGCTATATTCTATCCCGGAATTCCCACGGGAACGGGAACTACACGGGTGAAACCCCGAGGCGATCGTCTAGTATACAAATAAAGCGTTAAATCATCTTATCATAGTAGTCCACAAACTGTAGGGTCGGTTAACCTTTTCAAAACCCAAACAAAGCAAACTAAACGCAACAATAACCGCTATCCCTTCACGAGACACCTCCATAATGCGTATAATACACATGATGCGAAGCGCATACACACACCGACGGACAAAATAATTGTACTCTCGAGAGGAAACTCATTTCTGTAGCATTCTACCTAGCATTATAATGTACCTACATTATACCACCTATTATGCTGTGTGTGTTTGTATTATATTCGTTCATAACATGCTTGGGGCAGTCAATGGGATATTATATCAGTTTGGTTAACCATAACGCACATGCGAATTTTCGTGCTGTCATAGCAGCTGGCCAGTGAATGCATTATGCATGCATGAGCAAAAAATCTAGCAGACTGTATTAGGGACGTAGCCACAGTGGAGTACCTACATGAAACTTCTTGTCTTATGAGGTCGAGCAGAGTATTTCAGAAAGCAGTGGTGTACAGTACACAGCATGTCAACCACAACCGCAGGACCCCCTACTAACCGATTCAAAACCATTTACAATTTTCAAATTTCTATTATTTATTACGGAAGTACATGTTGTTCCACTTCCTTGCACGTAAGTGTACACCGTATAAATATTACCGGCGCGTTTATACGCTTTGTACCGCGCAAGCTCTGATTATGAGCTACAGCGGCGCTTTTTATACGTCGCCGTGTGTTATTGCGTTATGTGACGGGAGGGAGCGCGGCTGTGGGTCCTTGTTATAGCACAGTGGAGGTGGGCTCTAGACAAACGAGAACTACATCTCGCGCACGTGAACTACGTCATACCACAGGTCATACGTTGTGGACGGACGCGTCGCTGTCCTCTCAGCGCAGAGTAACATCAGGCGTCGCGGACCACGCTCGACGATTCCTCTATGTTCCGTACTATTTCTTTAATATGTAACAAAGACGTCTCACACAAAACGAGCGTGGTTTAATAAACTCAAAGTCAAAGTTCATAACTTCGCTGCATTGCTCGCTTTTAAGCACATACATACTTATGTCTTTCGGAATGGCTTCACAAGTTATAGAGTCTGTCCATCTAACGGAACCAGTTTCAAAGGAGCTTTGGACTACTTAGTCAATTTATAAATGCAACAGGATTCATAGGTTTCATGAAAGCAGAACGCGTCTCTTTAGAAAGTCTCAAAAAGAAATAAAATGCCATGAAAAAGCACAGCGGAGCTCACGTTGAAAACATACCTACAACTGGAAAACCCATTTTCATAATCTCCAATTCATAACTTTACATAAGAATTACGCTGTTCATCCAAGCGTTCGTGTTCATGTTTACAAAAGGAACTCCCTCGAACGCTCCTCTCACTCCGAGACGGGAACTCGACAAACACAACTCGTGTTAAACATTACCCTCTTTATCTTCGCAGTCGGGTAACCGCTACACATGCAAAGCACAGATTATCCACATCGCTTCAAATTCAAGCGATAAAGAAAATTTAACTGAGGCGACACATCGCATATTTGAAATTATAATTCGGAGTGATGTGTTATTCTGATTCCAGATTTCGGAGTCCGAAAATGAAATTTTGATTCGAAGAGTAGTGTTGCAGTGTGCATCCTTATATTTTTATGAAATACATTGAACCTAAGTTTTGAATACCTACCCACTCAGTGTAGTCAACTTACAACTATAGTTTTTCAGTATTTTATTGTTTTTGTATAAGTTACTCGTACATAGATTTAGATTTTATTCTTAGATTCTTATAATAAAATCACAACATTCCAAAAATTGACTCCGATACAGCAACACCACTCTGCTATATACCTACTGTGTTTAGTTTCAGGTTTTTTAAACCAACTCCGAAAACATTGTCAATTTAATTCCCAATTCCGAGCAGTCCGAAAACAAACTCGGGACCAACCTCACTACTCATCTACACTTTGTCCGCGTGACGACGATGTGCGGGTCTTTTGGGGCGCTTTTTACGAGTGCTGAAAAAATCTGACGGATCAGCCCGTAAGCCAGCCGTGACGTCACGGTAATCCGGGTATAACCGGATAGAACCGGGTCTCCTGCGGGACAGTGGGGAGGCCGCTTAAATAGGCATCATGGCGGATGTGGATGAGATTATTATTGTGAAGTTATGTTAGGGTGTGTTTAGATACATAAATGATCTTACCGAGTAGTTTAGTGGTTAGATAGTCGCTTCACTTGGCTCACACGCTCAGCTCTCCGGACTGCTTTCCAATGGTTTGCGGCTCTTGTGATGCAGCAGTGGTATCGGCGCCGCGCCGTTCGTGAGTCACCGCGTCGGAGCCGAGCTATAAATGAGGCAAGCGTGAGGGTTGTCAGATTATCTATTTGTCCCTTTTATATGATTTTCATAATTTTAACAGGACTAAGACAACACTGTAACCAAAATGGCGAATAGCACTTGAAGACGCCGTTTTGCTTGGGGGTCCCAGATGCTTCTAGAATCACCAAATATTATGTAATATCTACCTATATTATAAGATCATCATTGCTCTGAATCAGATACAGAATATGGTTGTCTGTCTAGTACCTGATATAGCCCGAATCAAGTCTACTGAACCGCATTTTTCCGACAGTTTCCGCTGGGTTCTTATGGGTCGTTCATAAATAACGTGATAATTTTTTTGCAACTTCTTCAACCCCCCCTTCCCCCTTCCCCATGGTGATACGTGTGATGATTTATATACAAGAATAAACGCAACACGGCATCGTATCGCATTCTTCATATCAGCTTCCCTCTGTCATGCATGTGACTGTTAGTTGATTCCTCCACGAGGCAATTGTGTGAAAAATTTGCGATAGGTATAGGTATATCAAAACGCATGAGTCGAATCGAACAAGAGTCCAGGTTATATGATGGTTATAGTGGTTATAGTGGTATAGTAGTATATCCCTATAGGATATGGGGGAAAATATCATTACATATTTTATACCTACATATGTGAAAAACAAAAGACGGTCGCGCCACTGACCGGTTGCGCTACCGTCATTTTAATCCGTTGTCTGTCATTCGAAGTTCAAATGCTGGCGATTTTTTCATTACTGGTTTTTTTTGAATATCTGTCTTGAGAGATCAAAAAACTATTATGTACCTTAACAAATCTGTGATTTTCACATGGAAGTAGGCTTCTAAATTTGGTCCTTTAAAAATAAGGTCAAGTTTTCTTTAGTAGTTTTTTACCTGCATTCAAAGACAGTATTAGGATAAATATACCTTCTTTGATTTTGTGAAGTCAGATTTTGTTTAAATTGTTATTAAACCTGTTAAAAAGACATTTAATATACAGGGTTATTGGTAATTAGACCGGATCCTTTTAGGGGGTGATGGGGGAGGCCATTTGCAACTATTTTGACCCTATATCGTATTATGCAAAAGTTAACCATTTTTGAGATATTCGCAAATTCTTAATTTTTTGGGAAAACCCTGATTTACGTCTTCAAAATTAAATTTAAAAAAAAGTGATCATCCAATTCAAATTTGAGTGACTGATTTAGATAGCCTGAAGTCTAATTATTAATAACCACTAACACAATCGTATGAATCTGTACCCATATGGAAGCTAAAGGACATGTTTATAAAAACAAAGTTTATTTTTTTTGTAAAGTCCTTACAAAAACCCCATTTAACAAAAAAATACTCCAGTGAATTTGATCGGCATGTTATTTAAAAAACATCTACACATCTTTAGCTATCCAAAGAGGTATAAATCAATGCACTTTGTAACATAATTGCAGAAAAAAGGATAAACCATAAGCAGGTAGTAACTTCCAATAAATCAAACTATGAATTTTGTAAAACAAACAAAAAATTTATTACTATCAAAACAATTTACTATTTAATTTACAATTTACATTATTAATTTACAATTTACAAATTTTAATTTACAATTTACAATTCGTTTTCAAAATGTCCACCTCTATTCCGTATGCAAAGCCGCATACGATGGCGTAACTCAGTTTTAACAACCCTTGTTGTCAAATTTATTTTCATTTTTTCGGCAGCTCTTATTATTCGGCGTCTTAATTCATCCACTGATGAGATAGGTGACGTCAAATCGTCATAGACTAGGCTCTTCATATGACCCCAAACATAATAATCACATGGGGTAAGGTCGGGACTCCTTGCTGGCCATGGAATACTACCTCCTCTACCAATCCATCGGTTCAGAAAATGCTGATTGAACCATTGACGCACACTAGTCCTGTAGTGAGCGGGGCAGCCATCATGTTGGTAAATCATACCTTGGCGTGTTGCTAATGGTACCTCACTAAGAAGGCCAAAAACTTCGTTTCTTAAAAACTCTTCGTATGTGTCACCATTTAAATAATTAGGCAAGAAATAGGGACCAATTAAATTATCATCAATTATTCCCATCCATACATTAAGTGAGAATCGTCTTTGCGACCCTTGCTCTTTCTTTTTATTGGGATTAAGATCAGCTTTTCTAGACCAAAAATGAATATTATGGTAATTTGTGATTCCATCTTGATCAAACTTTGATTCATCCGTCCATAATATTTTTCTGAAAAAATTAGGGTTCTCTATGTCAGCATTTAGCATAAATCTGCAAAATGTTATCCTGTTAGCGGGATCTCCGTCTTCTAATACTTGTACAGGGGTTAAATGGTACGGATAGTGACCTGCTCCATGGACCGTATGCCAAACTTTCCATTGGGTTAGAGTCGAGTCTTTGAGCAACCATGTTAGTTGAAATGGTAGGATCCTCTTCAAAATGACGAATGATTTCTTCTTCGTCCTCCGTTCGATGAACATGCGGTCGGCCGGCGTCACTTTGTCGTCTCTGAACACTGCCAGTCTCTCGAAGTCGCCGATATGTATTATCAAATACACTTTCATGAGGTAACCGGCGCTGAGGAAACCGAGACTGATACTCTGCCCGTGCACGTGTAGAGACACCGTTTGCATAACCATAACAAAACAGTATATCCGCATATTCTTCGTTTGAAAAGTCTCGAGGAGGTGGTAGGATGCGTGGCACTGCAGCCATAATTGTTGATAAATTAAATCTTTTATTACTTCACCGGTTCGAAAAATGCGAGAAGAAAAACTATTAGAATTTCATTTGTCATGCGTTTAGCGGGAGATTTCAGCGGTTATTTTCATTGCAGATCAAACAACAAAAAGTTTTTACTCCGCCATGATATCAGCCTATTCTGTTTTCGGAACAATAATTCAAAAAAAGAACTAAGTGAAAATCGCGCAAGCAAAGCCCAAGTCCAAGATGTTGGTAAAGCAATGTATCCAAACTTATTCACCAGCTAAGTCATTACATTTACCCGTATTTTTCTGCAATTGTGTTACAAAGTGCATTGATTTATACCTCTTTGGATAGCTAAAGATGTGTAGATGTTTTTTAAATAACATGCCGACCAAATTCACTGGAGTATTTTTTTTAAATGGGGTTTTTGTAAGGACTTTACAAAAAAAATAAACTTTGTTTTTATAAACATGTCCTTTAGCTTCCATATGGGTACAGATTCATACGATTGTGTTAGTGGTTATTAATAATTAGACTTCAGGCTATCTAAATCAGTCACTAAAATTTGAATTGGATGATCACTTTTTTTTTAATTTAATTTTGAAGACGTAAATCAGGGTTTTCCCAAAAAATTAAGAATTTGCGAATATCTCAAAAATGGTTAACTTTTGCATAATACGATATAGGGTCAAAATAGTTGCAAATGGCCTCCCCCATCACCCCCTAAAAGGATCCGGTCTAATTACCAATAACCCTGTATACATTGCCGACTCCACGTTGTAAGGTTGAAAGTAAATGTTTAAAATGTAACGAGTACAGATGATGAGGACAGTGAATATTAATATTTTTAGAGTAGCTGCCTCAGCTGCTTATATCGTAAGTTTCTTTCTATTTTTAGGGTTCCGTACCTCAAAAGTAAAAAAGGAACCCTTATAGGATCACTTCGTTGTCCGTCTATCTGTCTGTCCGTCTATCTGTTTGTCTGTCTGTCTGCCTGTCTGTCCGTCTTTCAACCCCATTTTCTCAGGAACGCGTGGAGGTATCGAGTTGAAATTAATATCCAAAGTCCGTAACCGAGGGAAAAATCTGAAACCATAAATTCGTTGTTTATTCACCAAAATTTGTTAATTCTCGCCATGGACCAAAACCTACAGGATACCTACCTACTTCCCGTTGACCTAGAATCATAATATTTGGCAAGACACAAGGGCTTACAATTATATGAAAACCGTAGTGCGCGTGTCTGACTTATACTTGACGTGTTATTTGAAGAATTTTTTGATTTTGATTGAATTTATTTGTTATATATTTAAACCTTCTTGTCATAGTAGTTGGGATTACTGAATCATAAATAGTCTTTGAAATGTATATTAGTTCACGACCTTTGATAAAGAATAAGAAGCTACTTTATTACTTTTTAAAAGCTCCCGCAGTCTCCCAGCGTTCAATAACCTAATGAAACCGGATCAATTTGAACCAAACTTTGCTGTATTCGTACGCTGAAGTTAGTTCTGAACAAAATTATCTAAAGTTTGCAATAACGCCGTTGGCTGTAACAGTATCTAATAAGCTCTAGTAGGTCATGGCGCAGTAAGGTTGTATGAGTCCTTGTATGAAACGACGGAGGCGGTGGCAGATGACAGCCTGTGCAAGCCTAAGCCGTACAAGTCGACTTACTCGGTCATTTAGCTGCACGATTTTAATTAACAAGTGATGTTCATAGATCTTCATTCAAGATTTAATGTCTGGAGGTGTAAGACATTCCTGTCGCCACATACCTCATTTATTAGATGGATTATGACGAATATTTAATATAGGTACGTAGGTATGTATGTGATAAACATTAAAAAGGGTGATTAAAGAAGTGCTGAAATAAGGTCATGCAACAATGAGGTGGTTGTTCCACCACCAGTTCGAAGGCATAATCCTTCTGGCATGATGCTTAGCTGTTCCATCTGGATGTGATGACTAATTCATCTAGCTTTGATGGTTATTCCATCGGACCGTGCTATGATGGCTGTTCCACCTGTGCTCTGGTGCATCGAGCTATGATGGCTATTCCACCTGTGCTCTGGTTCCTCGAGCTATGATGGCTAATCCACCTGTGCTCTCGTTCATGGAGCTATGATGGCTATTCCACCTGTGCTCTGGTTACTGATTCTTACTATTACGGGGACGCATCCCCTTATGGCCTCCAACCTCCCCTATAGCCATCCCGAGCCTCGCACTTTATCTCTGATCTCCCTGTCCGCAGACAGACCAACGCATTGGTATACACGCAATAATAATAATCTGAAACTGGTTATAATATCGGTGGCAAATGATCTCAATTGCATGCACTGTAACTCAAACTGACTCACCGATGTGTCTCGCTCGTTGTCTCGTCACATAATAAATACTCGGCCGTCCGTCGACAAAGGAGAGCGCTGCGCGCGCGCCCGCCTTCTTCCCTCAACCGGTCTTGTAGCCAGTCAGCTAAAATCTTTATCAACCTACCTACTACCTAGGTAGGTACTGAGAATATTTCTTCGCCTTAGCGACATTCCCCCCCCTTCAAGGAAGAATGAGAAAGAAAGATATTCAAAATCATGATCATTTATTAAATAATGATTAATATCTAGATCACTTAATCTGAATTTACTGGTGATACAGTCTAATTAATAAGTGCTTGGTCCACTCTTTGACCTTTTCTTTGGCTTTAACTGCCGAAGCCCTGGTTGGCCTCTTACCGATCTCTACTGTTGTAGCTTCTGATTCTGGTTGCGTAGCAGCTTGATGTTCAATTTGATGTTCCTCGGAACCTTCAGCTCTGATCGTGGGAACTTGGTCAACATTCGGAACTGTACTTTGCTCTTCAAGTTCAAGTGGAAATAAGTGTCCTATTGAGCGAGTGAACGTGTCTCCTTTCAATGTCTTTACTCTTGCTACTCTTATCTGCCCATCTGATCCTTTAACTAATTCTACTATTTTTCCAACCTTCCAGTGCGCCCTATTTCCATCTGATTTTATCTGAACTATCTCTTCTAATTTTGGTACTCTATTAACTACCACTCTTGATTGTCTATGTTTGTCACTTCTCTCTCTCAAACTTGTTAAATATTGATTGGTGAACATCTTAGCGAATTCAGCAAGAATCGTTTGACCTCTCTTCCATCCGTCAATTAAATTTGATTTCGTTTCTGTAGCTGGTTCAAGGAATTCCTGTCCAGAAATTTGCGTTGTTACTGATCCGCCTACACGCAGAAAGTCTTGAGGAGTCAACACATGCTCCAGCTCAGCTCCTACTGTGGTTAATGGCCTTGTATTTACAATGGCTTCAAGCTCTTTCACTGCCGTACACAACTGATTGTGATTTATCAAGTGTTTGTCCAATGTCCTCTTCATACTGTGTTTTACAATTCCTATCAGGCGTTCATAAAATCCTCCAAACCATGGAGCTAATTCTGGTATGAACTTCCAGCGTAAATTATTTTCAATACAATAATCTGAAGTTAAAACATCAGCTGTAAGCTTAAATTGTGTGGCGTTATCCGACACAATCAATTGTGGTAAACCTCTTACTGCTATAAATCTCCTTATAGCGAGCAAACATTCTTCAGCAGATAAGTCCTTCACTACCTCCATGTGTATGGCTCTAATCGTGAGGCACGTGAATAGGCAAACCCAGCGTTTCTCTTGTGTACCTTCATTCACCAATAGAGGCCCAAAATAATCAAGGCCAGTGAAGCTATAGGGTAGACTGAGTTTTACTCTTTCTGCTGGCAAATCTGGCATTGCTGGTAGTTTGAATGGTCCTCCTCCATATTTGACACACTGTGGACACTTTCTGATAACCTTCTGAACTGTCGATCTTCCATGTGGAACCCAATACTTTTGTCTTAAAAGAGCTAATGTGTGAGACACTCCGACGTGATAGTTTTTCTTGTGTAAATTGGTTATAACATTCTGAGTGAATTCTGCATTCTTATGCAAAAGAATAGGTTCTTTTTGGTCATCTGTCAAATCAGTATGCTTGAATCTTCCTCTACACCTAATAATTCCCCCCTGGTCTTTGTACAAATGCAGTGATCTCGTCAAATCAGTCGTTTGCCCTTCACTTTCTTTGGGGAAATATTCTGTTTGAATTTCTATTATTGTCTTGGTTTCGTCTTGACCCGGGTACTTAGAAAGATCGTCTGACTTCGGTTTAGAACTATTTAATTCTAATTCGGCTTCATTTGTAGGTTCTGTTAGAGTATTCGTAAGACCCTCCTCAACCAAGGAAAGAGTCTGAACTTCATTACGTTTGGCAACCGTTGGCCACTGTCCAGAATGTTTTGTGAGAAAATCAGGTCCTTTGAGCCATCTACCGTACGAATCTACTCTGTCTGCCCTGGTACCTACATCGGAAGGGTTAAGTTTAGTTGGAACGTATCTGATTTGAAGGGACTTATTTTGCTTTATTTCACTAATTCTTCGCGACACAAATGGCGGGAGTAATTTTTCAGAGTTACACCAGCTCAGCACTATTTGGCTATCAGTCCACAAAAACTGCGATTTTATTTTTAGGCGCAAAAATTTCATGACATAATTTATCAGTCTACACCCAATTAGTACTCCCAGCAACTCTAGTTTTGGAATCTGTAAGTTAGTTTGGTCCTTTATCGGCACTAATCTAGACTTGCCAATAACAAAATTGACAATATTATTAGTGTGTAAAGAACTACGCAAATATACCACCGCGGCATATGCGTCCTTTGACGAGTCTGTAAAGCAATGCATTTCATACTCTATTCCTTTAGATTTAGATTCACTCTTTAGGCTTTGTGCATAATAGCGATCAACGCTAATGTCTTTTAAAAAGTTAAACTTCAATGCTATTTGTTGCCATTCATTAATTAGCTCGTTATTCAAGCGAACATCCCACTTAACCTTTTCTTTCCATAATTTTTGGAAAAATAGTTTTGCTGGGAGTAAAATTGGAACTGCGAAACCACAAGGATCGTACACCGATGCCATAATTTTTAGAACATCTCTTTTGGTGTGAACGGTGTCAAATTGTCGGTCGGTGAAATTCCATTTCAACAATAGGTTATCGTCGTTTGTATCCCATAACAAACCTAGTACTTTTACTGGCCCTTTATGATCACGGACTCGATATTTTTGGGGAATCGCAGATACTAGCTCCTTCGAATTTGAATTCCATTCTCGTAAATTCATAGACAAGCTGTCAAATGAATTCTTTGAGGCCTGATATAGATTAAGAGCGTCTGGGACTGTTTCCGCGCCGGTTACTATATTGTCTACATAAATATCATCGGCTAATTGTTTCATGAGGAAGCTGTTTGAACTTGACAAGTGAAACCGGATTGTCGCGTTTAGTAAATATGGGCTTGATATGACACCAAACGGGACACGACAGAACCTCATGTGCAATACGTTGTCTGAACAAGCTTCGCCTTTTATGTCTTTGAGCCAAAGAAACCTAGTCACATCTCTATCAACTTTTTGGAGACCTAACTGTAAAAAGGCCTTTTCTACGTCTGCGACTATAGCTATAGGACGTTCTCTAAACTTAATCAGCAACCCAGTAAGGTCCTCTAACATCAACGGTCCGCGGTATAAGCATTCGTTTAGGCTTCGATTATCTCCGGTTTTAGCCGACGCGTCATAAACTATACGGAGTTTTTTAGACTTATTGATGCAGTGGTGCGGCAGGTAATGAACCGTGTGCGCTTTTACGCTAGTCGGATCTGATACTATTTCTATGATCCCGTTCTGTAACTGCTCTTTCATGACATCGTCATATGCCTTCATGTCAGCGGCGTCTAACCGTTTCACTAAACTATTTAGACGGCCCCAAGCTAAACCCAAGTTGCTAGGAAGGTCAGGTTGTGAATCTGTCCATGGCCATTGAACGTGGTATCTACTGTCCTGATATTGAACAGTCTCATTAAATTGCTTGATTGCCTCTTCATCGCGTGTAGATTTGGGTGAATCTATTATACCTATCGATTCGAGATCCCACAATTTCTTTACGTCATTTATCTTTAAAGGAAGATCCGGTTCGTTAAATGTACTTTCTAGTACACCATCTGATTGAAAGTATGTGAGTACTGTCAATTGATCACGACTGTCAATAATTTTGCTTATTTTTCCCGACCATATCCAACCAAACTTAGAATTTACTAAGAAAAGATCCTTAGTGACTGAAATCTTTTCATTTAACATCAACGAATGATAGTAGTCATTACCTATCAAGATATCAACCTTATCACCGCCTGATCCATCATCCGCCAGAGTAAGACCTTTCAATCTCACATCACTACTTAAGCTGATTGAGTCGTTGAACGTAGGGGTGTGTATAGCGTGCGTAATATGCGGTACTACATTTGCATGTATAATACGGGTTGCACCTGTACGCGTCACTATTTTAAAATTGACCACGGGACTCTCAATTTTATGTGGCAATTTTGACCCAAAAGTGAATATTGAGAGGTTCATTCGATCGGTAACAGGTAACTTTAGTCTTTTGGCAGTAGACTCGGCAATGTACGAGCGCTGACTACCGCAATCGAGCAAAACCCTACACTGTTCTTGCCGCGAATCTACCTCGGGGCGGCTTAACATGACTAGACATGTTTGTAATAGCGTGGTATTTACTACCGTCCTAACATGCAAACTTTCCGTTTCACATGATTTCACAGGCGTTTGTTTAAACATTTTAGGGCAGAAGGCACGGTTATGCGAGCCATTTTTACCGCAATGACGACATTTGCGCTCAGATCTACAGGTACGTGCCCTATGACCCTTTTGAAAGCAATTAAAGCAACGGTTTCCTAGGTGAGCTTTTCTATCCTGAATAGTTTTGTATTTTGTGCATTCGTCATTATAGTGATTTTGACTACAGAATATACATTTTCTCGCAAATTTCTTTTTAGGTGGCTCATCAGAACTTCCCGAGTCATCGTTTTGTCTTTTCTTTAATTGTGTTTTATCAAACTGTTTACTATCATATTTGTGTCTATATTTTCTAAGATTGTTATGTTTGTGGTGCTTATTGTCTTTCTTTTCGTCTGATTTTACGTGTAATAACCCTGTAGAAACGTTTTCAGTCATGTCTTTCCCTTCACAAATTGTCGATTCGGTAATCTTTCCACCTATCATATCCTTTGTCAGTCTATTTGCCGTCTCTCGAGCAGATATTATAAATTCTAGATATTTTCTTATACCATCTATTTTCTCTTCTTCGCCTGTCATCTTCATTCTTACTTCATATATAAGATCTTCTGGGAATTTTTCCATTATCATCACTCGGAGATGATTGTGATTCACGTCTTCGCCAAGGGAGCTCAATACGCGTAGGTGTCTCTCTATTTCATTGAGTACGTGCCTGCTGTCTTTAACTAACTTTGAAGTAACTGGTTTTATGCGGTTTAACGCCACATAATGCGCGTCAATAATCGCCGCAGGTTTACCGAACCTTTCCTTGAGAGTTTGAACGGCTATGCTATAATTTGTGTTCGTTGTGTCTAAACCTTCAATGGCTTGTTTTGCGTCGCCCTCAAGAACTGATTGGAGGTACAAAAGCTTATCTACTTCATTGATATTTCTGCCGTCAACATTTGATGAGAATTGGTCCCAAAACTGATACCATTTGAGAACGTCACCATCAAATTTGCTCAATTCCATTCTCGGCAATTTACTAGCAATATTGAGGTTTACGCCATGTGTCGTATCTGCATTACGCTTCCGGTCATTGCGTTTGATACAAATATCTATTTCTGCTACCAATTCTTCGGCTTGAATTTGTATAGATGTGTACTCGGTGATCTTATCACTGTCGGGTTCTGTAACTACTTTGCAGTAGATGTGTATTTCTGCTACAAACCTTTGAGTAGCACCTTTAAGTTTAGCTCCGGTCAACTCTAGTTCTTTGTGGCTAGCTTCACCATCAGAAACTTGTTTGAGGGCACACTGGGCAGAGATTATGCACGATTGGACTGATTCGTACAATAACTTCAAGCGAGTCAGTACGATACTCATTTTGTTTATTTTAAGTACAGTTCCTACTTTAAAGTGACCATTTGAGCAAAGTCTGGTCTACATCCAAAATCTATAACAAAATATTGACTTATTTAGATTTGTACCTACTTTGTGTTAAGTATCTACCTGCCTACCTACATATTCAGGTAGCAAGTCCGAGCTATTCCCAGCGTCTCACGCGTGGTTTTACCAATTTTCCGTAACTTTGTCATGTTTGAGTAGTACCTACCTAAATACTTGCATGGTAGGCGATACAAATTTATTAAAAATTTATTTGTATGATTCATGTTAGGTTAGTACTTTAAAAAAGTTACACTAGATAGGTATCTAGTGCACAGGTAGATTATTTATTTTGCTCAAAGGTTGCCTGGAACAAATAAGGCCGCCCATTGCGCCAAATTCCTCAGTCTATTTTTAATTTTTTAACAAGCTTAGGTTCTTTCTGTTGTTGTTGTATTGTATTAAGAACAGGTAATCTAAACTTTTACACATAGCTGAACACATCAACTTTTACGCGTAGGGAGTGTAAAATTTACACAATTCCTTTAGTGCAAAAAACAACGGTCATATTGAATAATGGCCTACAAAAGTACCTACCATACGGTGGTTTATTGGTTGAAAATGTGGTTTACTTCACAAATTTGCAAGAACACAAAGTCGTAAAATATTTTACGATCTAATTATAGAATTTTTACTGAGTTACTCCGTCAGGCCGGGCGAGCACCATTAGTAAATCTACCCACATGACATTTTATAAAATAATGTACGGATTCTATTTTTAGACTGTAAGGTTCGATTCGAATAATTGTTCGAAAAATATCCCTGCATCTCCACCATGTCGCCACATACCTCATTTATTAGATGGATTATGACGAATATTTAATATAGGTACGTAGGTATGTATGTGATAAACATTAAAAAGGGTGATTAAAGAAGTGCTGAAATAAGGTCATGCAACAATGAGGTGGTTGTTCCACCACCAGTTCGAAGGCATAATCCTTCTGGCATGATGCTTAGCTGTTCCATCTGGATGTGATGACTAATTCATCTAGCTTTGATGGTTATTCCATCGGACCGTGCTATGATGGCTGTTCCACCTGTGCTCTGGTGCATCGAGCTATGATGGCTATTCCACCTGTGCTCTGGTTCCTCGAGCTATGATGGCTAATCCACCTGTGCTCTCGTTCATGGAGCTATGATGGCTATTCCACCTGTGCTCTGGTTACTGATTCTTACTATTACGGGGACGCATCCCCTTATGGCCTCCAACCTCCCCTATAGCCATCCCGAGCCTCGCACTTTATCTCTGATCTCCCTGTCCGCAGACAGACCAACGCATTGGTATACACGCAATAATAATAATCTGAAACTGGTTATAATATCGGTGGCAAATGATCTCAATTGCATGCACTGTAACTCAAACTGACTCACCGATGTGTCTCGCTCGTTGTCTCGTCACATAATAAATACTCGGCCGTCCGTCGACAAAGGAGAGCGCTGCGCGCGCGCCCGCCTTCTTCCCTCAACCGGTCTTGTAGCCAGTCAGCTAAAATCTTTATCAACCTACCTACTACCTAGGTAGGTACTGAGAATATTTCTTCGCCTTCGCGACAATTCCGATCTCAGTCAAAATTCCATATAATTTAAGCTTCGAACACCACAAAAAACAAACAAAATACTGCAAAGAACTCAAACTTCAACAAACAAAAAACAAACAAATGACACTAGACCATTCACTCATTCCTTTTGAAATTGGATTGCATATCAGGGCTACGTAGGTGCATGTTCTTTTGCATTCAACCAGATCCAAAAGTACGCTTATGTGCATAGGAACCAACTGTGAAGTGTGAGGGTACCAAAGGGAGGTATGTGATTCCAAAGGTAGAAACCAACAAAGAGCACATAGCTACATATTCTGATGTGAAACAGCACCGCTCTTGACAAACAGTGTTCACGTGAGTTCAAAGCACACGCTAGCATTGCTAGTTAGCTTCCCTTTCAAGCAAAAGGTGCATAAGCTGAAACTAAAACAAACGATCTCAATTTTTTTCCTGTGACGTCATGCTCTAGTGCGCCCTGCACTACATGTGATAGGTACTGTTTGATTCCAGTGTCTCAGCATGCTGGCATCGGGCCTGAAGTAACGTTTCATTCAGAGGCTGAGAAACTGGGCAGGAGAGAGACCGAGTTCTGGTTTTGACTATCGTTGTGAACGCGTTCATCCCTTAGTATAATTTTGAAGAAGCCCCTAAATGAACATGAGAATGACCTTGAATCCCAAAGTAAGCAGAGTTCGTGATACGGAATTGGTGGGTACCAGATCTGAACCAGATCAGGACTGATCATCTCAAAAACTGCAATAACTACCACAAAGTAGCATATTCATGCTATATTTAAGTATCATCTTTTTATCGAATAATTAAGAGCAACGTAGCTCAACTATTTGTATTAACCTAATCTAACCTATTTGGTTGGATTAGGTTAATTATAATTTTCCTTTAAAGTTCTTCTCATCTTGTAAATATTTAAATTTTTGTATACCTTCTTTTTCCTTGTTTATTGTTTTACGCGCGTGTCACAGCTGCTGCCGCTGCGCCCTCTAGGTCTCGAATAAAACCAGCGCACAGTAGCGCCATCGTTACTGAGCATCATGCTGAGCGACGACCTTTTTTGATGTCACTGTTGTAACTTTTATTTATTTGTATCAACTTTACATGTAATTTTTGTGCCACAGAATAAATACTTTTTACTTTACTTTACTATGACCAATCGTTTGTATGGAATGTTCTTCCAACATCCAGCTTCTATGTGGCACCTTGCAATCGCATGAACGTTGACGATCCCTGTGCGGTGCCACATACGCGCTATGTATGTCGAGTAGTAATAGCAGCTTGTGTTTGTACTGATAGCTGCTTGTGGGACAGCGGGGAGGTAACACAGATATCTGCGGTAGGATACGAGACGCAATGACGGAGCTATTTCTAAGGCTAATAAAGCCGTCTTTGGGTTCGGATTCGTCGGGTTAGTAAGACGTTAGAGGTGACCTAAGTTCCAATAATAACGTAACCCAATTACAGGCATTATGTCTGAAACAGGCAGAAGGCCAACCAGCATAGCTTGCCTGGCTAATAAAAATAACGTAACTTCTTGTCGTTCTCTTTTCTTCTCGTTCCAGACCTATGACAAGAACGAGTTCAAGAGCGCTCGTCTCCGCTGGCTGGGACTCGTCGAGAGAATGGAAGAGGATCAGGCTGTCTAGAATGCGTATGAGGGTGAACCATCGGGGCTAGGATCAGTCGTGTGCCCTAGCGACGAAGCGACAACTGGAGCGACGAAGTTGAAGCCGATCTCCGCGAACTCGACGCCCATAGCTGAACCTAGATGTCGGAGAAGTCTTGTGTCGAAGTCCAAGACCCACTTTTTCGTCGCAGAGCCACAGGAGTAAGTAATTAACTTCTTGTAGGTAGGTTTATGTATTTTAAACCAAACCGTAACAAAAATCTATACCTGATCACGTTTCTATAATAACACAAAACATAACGGAAAAAGGAAAGTCATGTTATCGACGAAACAAAAAGTTTTTTCCCATAAAGTATGTGACATCAAACCCAAAAGCTGTAAACATGGCAGGTCCCCGAGGCCGCATTGTAACCACTCCATACAGCCGCCGCGTTCCGAGGGCCGAGTCCGAGCCGCGGGATGGGCGAAGGGAGAACTGGCTGCCACAAGAACAGTGAACTATACTAAAACACATCAAACCTAACTGTCACAATCAGCTTCTCTGTAGAGTGAAAAGATACTTAGCACCTTGCACCATTTTCCAAAGTCTAGCTAGAACTAGTCTCATAATAATCTAGATTTCCTTTCGTTGGAAGATACAGATCTTTATTAATATGTAAGAAAGAGGTAGGTACATATATGTAAACATATATGTTGAGATGAAGCTGACAGAAGTGAATAAAAAAGAATATAATATCTGTCGACTCCACGAAAGTGGTAACATGGCACAGAAATTACGTTCGTAACGAATTCGTAACGTTAAGTAATTCAACACGTTCGAATGTTTTTTTTTTTATTAAAGTTATCTACATTAAACTGTTTGTTTTGTAGTGACACAGTTTTACTTAAAGTCCGCGGCGCAAACGCGTTTCAATTCACTCCTCAAACCTCTGCCCAGAACAGACATTTATCCTAATTTAGGATTATAGATTAACGTAAATGTAATTTCATGTACTCGGGTTTACTGTGTATTGAATAGACTCAGTATAGTGCATAAACTCTTTTATTCCAACCAACCCACTATAGCATAAAAACTAGCTCGTGATCCAAATCCCGACGTGATCCATTGGCAGACGTGATAAGTATCCCGACTTGATAGATTTTTTATTGTGCGTTGTGTTTAAAGACAATAAATTAAATACAAAAATTAAAAATCACAGTTCGGTCTTGGTCAAGTTCTGTGACCCGCCCTTTAGGGGCAAGCATAAAATAAGCAATGCTTTTACGCAAAAGGTTCAAGCATCAGTTGACTTGAGGCGAAAGTCATCATAAAAATGATCAGACCATCAAAATATCACCTTCTCAGCAAGTCGGATAAGGAAAACTCTAGGCGCGATATCAACCAGCTCTCGTCCCACACTGTTCTCAAACCTCCCTTCACCTACATCCGTCAGTAAGTTATCCGTCCCTGGACTGGAGTCATCTGTTTATTTAACTCGACCAACGCTCAGTTCAATCGGTCAACTGACCACAGAGTGCGTGCATCTAATTATTTTGAATGTTTTTGCTGAAAACTGCATTGGGTGCACGTGTATCTGTGCATATGTGCGTGTAACACGTTATACACAAAATCATTAAATTACTTCGAATTGAGATTTATTGATGAAAATCATAGCCCAGAAAATTAAGTTATTTTACCGCAAGGGTTAAATCAGTGCCTAAATAAATAAATCAAATCAAGCTCCAAGTCGGGCCGCATCTAACGAAGACAAACTTGAATTTGCTTAACTCATTACTCGTTCTTTGCATTGTCTGTTAGGCAACAAGAATAACAGATGGTTTGAGCCGTGGTAACTGGGCATTCGGTATCGATACTTCCTTATGGTACTAATATTAAATTATTACGCCTAAAACAAAAACATATCAACAAATCTTAATGAAATTTGACAAGGAGATAGATATCCCGAGGATGGACGGAGGCATTTCTTTGTTATCCTGGAAAAACACCAGGCAAACCTTGGGCGGAAGCTTTGATAGACTACCATATGACCTAGGCTACTTAGTGCTGTTTTTTTCATTCTGACGTATTCATATTTATTTAAGTAAGTATTCCTACAAAGGTAGAAAAGTTAACAGCAGATAAAAATCGCCTTTTAGTTTTTGCATAAGCTAAGAGAAGTTGAGGGAGAAGAGAGAGATTTCAAACGTACCGCGTTTAAAATATTTTAAAAATTGAAATTGAAAATAATTTAAGTCACATAAACGCATAATTATGTTGTAAACCACGGTACTAGTCCATCTAGACTGGAGGGCAACATTCGTCAATTAGATTAGTCGCGCTGACCCGGCGTTGGGCGGATTATTATGATTACTAGAGTTTGTAGCTTTATGGAAACGTTTACCAGGGCCGCAGGGGCGTGGGCCGGCTCGCTGCGAACGGGACTCTTTCCCTCTTTGTCCAAAACATGTTGGTTGGGTCCTAAATTAACCCATGCTGGAGCAATACACGGTCACTCAAGATTTAAAATTTTCTGCTTGGCTTTGTTGCCATCAAATCCACCTTAGCAAAAGGGGAACTCCTCTTTATATAAATGTTTACCGAAACAGATTCGAATTAGCAGGTACAAAGTTGGTTACTATATTTCATTAACCACCTCATATCGCGACGGTAGGCAGTTAATTCCTTCACAAAATGGCGGCTCCTCCGAGATTATCACCAACGCGGTGGACGCATGAATATGTAGATTGTATTTGTGATTTTTATCGTCTCGTTACAAAGGCACTCTGGCTGATGCTGCCCTGTAATGGACAGTCGAGATTGTTCTTTTGCGAGAGTAAATGATGACGCAGATTTAAAATGATTAGTGTGATAACGTGTAGGTACAATAAAGTGCAGAATAGGCTGAGGCCTGGAGACTGAGGTGTCTGATATATAGGTTAGGATATAATATATGACAGCTGTTACCCGTAACCTCTGATTAATGATTGAGTATATTTACCACACGCAATCGAAACGGAAACGAATCGGTATTGCCCTCACACACACTTGATCCAATCTTGAATCACAATTTCTGTAGAAAAAACCAATTAGGTACACATGTAGTTCTTTTTTCACCATTTTGCTATGTATAATTTGACGTGTTCTAAAAATCTATACAGCGACTTCAAGTTCTTCTAGTGGTGACATCTAGTTAAAATTTGAGTCTCATTTAGTTTGATTACACATGGATGAAACGACGAATGAAAGAAGGCCTACTTTGAAACACAAAATACAAATTTTCGGTCGAGGGATCGCACGAACGAACTACATTACTGCTGAACGTGCGTTGCTTCGGGCGCGTCACTAAATGACACCTTTGGTTTCGGATCTCTAAGAAATAAAAGTCAAAGTCATTTTGAAAAAAGGGTCATCGAAACAACGGATCCGGTCATCGTATGATGCGATCCGACATCCGGCGACTTTGTAATTTGGTTTTCTAAGTAGACCTCTTGTTTACACCCGGTGCCATGGCAACGATTAGTAGGAGTGATTGTGAAAATTATCATCTATACTAATCTACTCATATAGGTACCAATATTATAAAGAGGTAAATATTTGATTTTTTGTTTGTTTGTATTGAATAGGCTCCGAAACTACTGGACCGAATTTGAAAAATTAGGAAGCTTACTTTTCAGGGAGTGACATAGCCTATATTTTATCCCGGAATTCCCACGGGAACGGGAACTACGAGGGTGAAACCGCGAGGCGATCGTCTTGTGTGTTATATATACGTTTCACAGCGCACATATCAACTCCTCGAGTGACATTCTTTTACGGGTGATCACCCTAAAATCAACCTCTAAATAACAACGAAAGAATCATTAAAATCTATTATGTATTGGCAGAGATTGTTGTAGCTAGTGGTGATTTACAAAAGTATTATGATGTTTTTTAAGCTTTACGGGATAAATACGTCTTATCCCTCGGAAATAATTTATGAGATCATCTCGAGATAATTCTCTATACAATAGTGAACGAATCAACAAAATCAGTTAATCATCGGCGGATATATCAAGTACCATACACATATAAAAAGCATATAGATGAATTGAGAAGTTCCTCCTTTTTAAAAGTCGGTTTAAAAAACCAGTAAAGTCACTTTTTCTAAATAATCTTAGATACCCAGGGCTTTAACTAACTACTTAGCACAAAACAATTAGTTTAAAAAAATACGTTGTAATAGGAACAAAATAAAATAATGACTTGTAAAATAATTTCTATAATCGCCATAAATGTTTGCAGCATTTTTCATAAATTTACCTTATTGATATTACTTACACGTCAAATCGAGCTTTAATTTTTTTTTCGAAAACCTGACCTTATGGTCTACGAAAGCCAACCGTTCACAAAATTATGGCAGAACTTACTTGTCGGGCAAAGCTTTTACAGCATTCAGGTGAAAGTTCGGCCCCGGGGAGGTTGTACACACCGCGTGTTATCTGCATGTTATCAATAAATAACCTGGCTACCACAATATCAGACTTACCAGACAGAGGTAAACGAATCATATAAAATGACGTAGTGGCGAGTGTGTTAGGCATTGGCCGCAACAGTCAAGACACGACGTTGATACATAATAAGGAACCGAAGGTGGAAGGAAAGAATGGTGTTTTCCGTGAAAATGAGACCAAGTATCAAGATGGGTTTAGACAGTGTAGCCGCCGGGCCCGCGGAACAATACGCGAGCGTATCCGTAGACCTTGTAAGTAGGAGCTGTGGAAGAGAAAGTGGGTCGTAGATGGTGACAGGTCAATGTGGCTGATAGGCGAGGGGGACACAAACAGCCAGTAAAGTTTTATCAAGATCGGCACTATATCATCAGTTCTGGCAAACAAAGAAAGCGAAGTAGGTATTGGTTAAGTTACGTCGAAGACGGTCTCAGTTTCTCGAGAAAATCAAAGGCAATCCCAGGTTCTCAGACTTTAATCATATAGTATTTAAGTGTGTAACTAAACAGTTTATGTTTAGTTACAGTTTAAGAACATTAATCTGGGTTAGTTAATGTATTAGTAAAACGCCGCATGTTTCACAAAGTTTGTAACTTGCATTAGGTTTCACAGCAGATGATATATGAAGAAACTTTTTAGTTTTATCATCTTGGCACCTCCAGAGACCCACCCAATTTCTAACAGAACACGACGGTAAAGCTGGTAGCTTACTGTCTATATTTATATTGGTTCATACAAAGTAGCGTGTTTTTTTATAGATAACTGCATGGTCGAATGAAGTGTAGGTAAATGTGTAATAATACCTAAGGCGTAAAGTGTTACTTACAAATTGTTATGGTTGCAAAATCAATTAAATAATTCCTTAGGCCCTTACGCAAATCTGTACGATCAACTTAAGGGGGTACCCTACCTCGTTATTGTGTGAAGAGGATAGGCATAGGATTTCGCGTTCACAGGAGCGGGACAGAGCAAAGCGGCGTAAGCCCAAAAATCAAGTTTTTAGTAGTTATTTGCTCCCCACAAACATTAGAATAGTTAATTAAAAAAAAGGCAACATATAAAATGTTCTTTATACTTAGCTCAATTACTATGCTTAATCTCAAGATCGTATCATCTGTATTTATTGAGAAATTAGGGTTTTAGTAAAAAATTAGAGGTAACTTTGCGATTTTTTTCTATCGAGAAAATTTTATGGAATCGTGTTTTCGAAACATACCTATGATCGATAGAATAAGTCCTGAACTTTACCATATATAAATTTCAAAGTTAAATATTCAGTAGTTTGGAAGATATGGAGGTCCGACGGAGTTGAAAATAAGCAATTTGAGGGTAGGTACCCCCTTAAGCTTGTCTTACCATTTTACTTGCTTTTAGTTATAACATATGTAGTGACACAGATTAACATAAAGTACGCGGCGCAAACGCGTTTCGATTATTCGACGTTTTTACAGTCTAAGCCCATCGCCGGTAGTCACTCCTCAAACCCTCGTCTAGAACACACATATCCTAATTTAAGGATTATAGTCTAAAGTTAATGTAATTTCATGTACTCGTGTTTATAGATATTGAATAGACTCAGTGAAGTTAACAACATCTTTTATTCCAACCAAGCCACATAGATAAAGTTAAAGACAATATAGACTAAATACAAAACATACATTAGTTACGTCTAGTATAAACAATCAAATCATATTCAAAAATGTCCAACTTTTGTTTTATTTTAGTGTTAGTTCGTTTTCATGATTAATAATAATAAAGGTAAGGCACTTTTGTGATGGATATAAAAAGTTAATTCATTAACCTGTTTTGAATAAATAAATAAAACGTCAAGTGCGAGTCAGGATCGCGCACTAAGGGTTCCGTAAGACCTTGTGTCTTGCCAAATTATCATAATTCTAGATCAACGAGAAGACGGTACCCTGTAGGTTTTGGTCCATAGTGAGAATCAAAAATATTCTTTTCTTGGAGAATCAACTACAAATTTACGGTTTCTAAATTTTTCTCTTTATTTGTGCTAGAAAACCTTGCTTCTTACTAAATTTTATGATTGTAGGTCAACGGGAAGTCCCTATAGGTTTTGGTTATAGACCTAATGAATGCATGAATCAAAAGTATTTTTTTTTTGTGAATAAACTTTAAATATGTATACGGTTTTAGGCGTTTTCCTTTACTTATACTATAAGACCTTGCTTCTTGCCAAATTTTATGATTCTACGTCAGCGGGAAGTACCCTATAGGTTTTGGTCCATGTCGAGAATCAAAAGTATTTTTTTGTGAATAAACTAAAAAATTTATTGTGTTGGATTTCCCATTAATTGTGTAATAATGCCTGGCTTCTTGCTAAATTTCATAATTATAGGTCTACGGGACCCTATAGGTTGATCCATGGCGAGAATTAAAAGTAATCTTTTAGTGAATCAATTACAAATTTATGGTTTTCAGATTTTTCCCTTTACTTGTGAGTACTATGACCTTCCTGCTCACCAAATTCCATGATTCTAGGTCTACATGAAGTACCCTATAGGTTTTGTGTGCTTGTGATTCCCTTGGAAATTTCAAAATATTCGGACATAAACGGCTGTAACTTTTGAGTGTGTTGACCTAGAAGTTTATTTTATATCACGGCTTAAAGAGGTTACGGACGTGAGTATTTGATGGTAATTTCAACTCGATACCTATACGCGTTCCTGAGAAAAGAGGGTTGACAGACGGACAGACAGACAGACGGACAATAAAGTGATCCTATAAGGGTTCCTTTTTTCTTTTGAGGAACGGTACCCTAAAAACGCATATAAAGCATACTTAACCTACTTACTCATTTTACATGTACATTACTTTTCAGATGTTACGAGCAATAAAATGGGTAGATATCTGCATTACGAGGAATAATCGTTAAAAGTGTATTTTTATGTCACGTGGTAGGTACTAGGTATATGAAAGCATTCGTGGATGAGGTCATCTAACGGGGTTTTAGTTTATTGACTTGTTTTTATACCTGCCTGCGTTCATTTCACTACTTACCGCGAGATTACCGATAGTTTACAGGATTAACAACTTTCAGAAAATATTGCAGCGAGTCATTTAGACTCGCTGCTTCTAATGACCGAGGAAATTTATCACTACGCCCGTAGGTGGAACTAGAAGACTAAAATGTTGGTGCTAAATTGTACCAGATGATATTATGACTATTTTTAAGATACTAAGCGGCCGCGTTTAATATATAATTTTTTTTATATAGCTTGTCTTGTATTGAAAAGACTCTGTTGTTATTTTCGATTGGGTTTATTGGATTAAGTACAATACAGCTTGTAGAAATAAGATGTCACGAGATCGCGGGTAAAGAATTGTACGCGTGCGTTCGGCGCTGCGTCTCGTAGGGGAATCACCGTGGCGGGGTGCGGCCGCGGCGGGGGGCGCACCGCGCTCGGCACTGATGTGAAGTTGTCGCGCCTTACGGCGTGAACATAGCTAATAAATCGTGGTAGGCTGAAGACTGGGTACTATGGCACTCATTAGGGAAAGCCTATGTCTAGCAGTGTATTAAAATAAATTGATGATGATGAAGCTGAAGACAAGGAAGGTAAGACCACGTCCTGAAGGTCGATTTTAACTATTTAGTTTCATTTCTTGTTTAAAGTCGGTAGAGGCTTAACACTGATCAAGAAGTGAAGTTTTAAACAAAATACGGCTTCATACGCCCTAGAAAATTGTTTCATAACCGTCACTGTCTTTAACTCATGACAAGTCTCTGAAATACATCATTATATAAAAAAAAAACATTATATTCTAGAAGCCGACGTTCTAGACTACACTCGAGAGCAATGAATCCGGGTCACTCAAAGAATCCAAAAAATCTCGGAAAGTAAGAATGCTAGGTTAATGCAATAAATTGTATTTAATAGACAATTTAATACTCCTTAAACGAAAGTTAAAAAAATATGAGTCACCATACATTTTATTTACACAAAATTACATAAAGAAAAAAAACTGCTGATCTCTCCTTAAAACAAAAATAGGAAACATGAAATTTTTGAACTTTATGACGATTTTCTTGAATTTCAATACTTCGTATTACCTCCTCGTGCTTCCATTACTGCGTTTACGCGGTTTGGCATGCTGTACACCAAGTTCCTTATACGATTTTGGGCAATATTCTCCCATTCCTCTGTGAGAGCAATTTTGAGCTCAGGAAGCGTGATTGGGGGAGGGTTTCGTTGTTTTACGCATCTCCCTAGCTCGTCCCATGCATGCTCGATCGGGTTGATATCCGGGCTGCGCGCTGGCCACTCCATACAAGTAATGTTCATCTCTTGAAGGTAGTCATTCACAATCCTACCTGTATGAGGTCGGGCATTGTCATGCATAAATATAGCATCCTCACCCAAATTGACCATAAATGGACCAACGTGTTCGTTGAGGATTTCTTCCACATATCTTACGCTAGTTAAAGAGCCGTTTTCTATGATCACCAGCTCTGTGCGACTTTCACACTTTTCAACTTTGGTTGAACAAAACTTTGTGAGACTTGAGGAACGAGTTATGTTCTCCGACGAATCAAAATTTATGCTCTACAAGCACGATGGAAGACACAGAGTGTATAGAAGACCAGGGGAAAGATTCAAGCAAGCATGCATCGAAGAAAAAGTAGCCTACGGTGGTGGGTCTGTACTTGTGTGGGCCGGAATTTCCTCTGAAAGTCGCACAGAGCTGGTGATCATAGAAAACGGCTCTTTAACTAGCGTAAGATATGTGGAAGAAATCTTCAACGAACACGTTGGTCCATTTATGGTCAATTTGGGTGAGGATGCTATATTTATGCATGACAATGCCCGACCTCATACAGGTAGGATTGTGAATGACTACCTTCAAGAGATGAACATTACTTGTATGGAGTGGCCAGCGCGCAGCCCGGTTATCAACCCGATCGAGCATGCTTGGGACGAGCTAGGGAGATGCGTAAAACAACGAAACCCTCCCCCAATCACGCTTCCTGAGCTCAAAATTGCTCTCACAGAGGAATGGGAGAATATTGCCCAAAATCGTATAAGGAACTTGGTGTACAGCATGCCAAACCGCGTAAACGCAGTAATGGAAGCACGAGGAGGTAATACGAAGTATTGAAATTCAAGAAAATCGTCATAAAGTTCAAAAATTTCATGTTTCCTATTTTTGTTTTAAGGAGAGATCAGCAGTTTTTTTTCTTTATGTAATTTTGTGTAAATAAAATGTATGGTGACTCATATTTTTTTAACTTTCATTTAAGGTATATTAAATTGTCTATTAAATACAATTTATTGCATTAACCTAGCATTCTTACTTTCCGAGATTTTTTGGATTCTTTGAGTGACCCGGATTCATTGCTCTCGAGTGTATATTCGCTATCGATGGAATGCAGTTCTTACTGAAAAAGTCATCTCTAGGACTAACCTACTTGAAACCTAATTCAAGCACATTGATAAATACAGATACATAGCTTGATGGCAGTGGCGCACCGGTTAATATTTGAACAGACAGCTCGCGGCGGCACGTGACCGTAGCACGGCATCTGTAACGTACTTACTGCGTATCTAAGACGCTGTGGATCTCCATCCAGATACACGGGAAAGCTTTTGCAGTTAAATTGGTTCGGGCTTTCAGGCGGACGTAGAATATTAATAGTCTGCGTTTAATATATCTTCTGATATTGGCGTACGTTTAGAGCAAAGCCCGACTTACATAATAGGCTGCTTATTATACCGAAAATACACGTGCGAAGCCGCGGGCAGAAGCTAGTAATATTATAAATGCGAAAGTTTTTGAAATGTGAAATTTTTGTTACCTAGGTTCTCCAAAACTACTTTACTGATAAAAATGAAATTTGGCATACATTTAAATAAACAGAATATTTTTCTCCAGCAAAGAAACGAAATAAGTCGATTAATTGCTAAAGGTACATTCTATGGATAATATAATAATTTAATGCTGCGTGTGTAAGAAGTCACAGATATATTCAGATTTTCTATGTGATGTCATATGCCCTACCTTTACTGGGGTACCCTACCTACTGCGATAGCCAAGTTGCGAGTAACAGCTAGTATTTATATACATAATTGTATTTTATTAATACTCAGCACTTACGCACTGACTTCAGGCAGATTCTAAGAATTCTACTAATTATTAGAAAGGCATCTGTGACTATAAGGGAGGTAAAAGTTAAGTTTATTTTTTACACAACAACCAAAACTACCCGAGTGTCTTCTTCCAGAAATATTTCCGGGTGTCCACTACTCCTACTCCATACCAGGCGTATTATTGTTTCCCAAAATTTTACTCGTCGTGAAATGAAATGTACGATGTGATTAATTGTCCCGCCGTAAATAAAACGAGCAAATAACTCGTAAAGTAGCACGTGCGAGTTTATATCCCAAACGATGCGTATCTTGCCAAATTTTTAACTCTACGAAATGTAGAGGTGGCATTTATACATTAGCAAGCATAATTTAACAAGGGCTACCTACTTTACTTTCGCTTGGATGATGACCTGGATGCCCCATTTTAATCTACTATGGTTCATAGTTTTAATTTTTCCCAGTAACATTATATTTTTAAATAGGTACGTACGACGACTGTTTTACCTACTTACAAAAATTATTCCATTTCGTCCAAGCATTAGGCCTGTTTCGAGGTCGGTGGCTTATACACTATACACAAATATTCTCAATCTAGAGCTAGAGTTCCAGTTCATATACCACACCCAATTTTCATAATCTCACAACATACTACGAATACTGCTCCAAAACTTTGTTATTACTTTGACAGAGTTTTCAATGATTCGTCCAATTGCAATTTTTCTACATACGCCATCTATTGGAAAATGTGGGTGAATAACTCTTTATTGTCCGGAATAAATAAGTAAGTACCTAAATAAAGTTCGTTTATTTCAGGCAAAACAACCATATCACGTAGGAAAAATCACACACAGTTTAAAAATGATAAAGGATAAGTTATAGAGGATGCCTACCTATAGTAGAGAACTGACCCGCGGAGGAGTGATGGCCGGTGATTTGGCTATTGGGAGGTTTAATTCGTTTTCGAGGTATACAATACATCGAGTGTCCGTCACATGTGCATATTACATTACAGTATTTCGCCCTTGTTTTACTTACAGGGTGCGTAGAGAACGCCTTTGTTCCTGATTGGGCTCGTTTCCGAACTTAGTATCGAATCAGTTAATATCAGACACCCGCTGTTGTTGAGGATGCGATGGCATGTCGCGCGACACAGCTTGAGAGCGCACATTCCATTACTTGTGGAGGTGACTTGAAACAGCCGATGTGTCGAAGAGTCTTTAAGGTCATAAGCTTTGCGCACATCAATCCAACGCCACTACCGCACAACACAAAAATGTGCATTGCACATGTAAATATGGGCATAATACTCGTTACCTATAGAAAGATTTTACAGTGACAAAATGGCTTGTCACGAAAATATTGTTAACTAGACGATCGCCTCGCGATTTCACCCGCGTACCCGTTCCCGTGGGAATTCCGGGATAAAATAAAGCCTATGTCACTCCGTGAAAAGTAAGCTTCCTAACGGTGAAAGAATTTTCAAATCGGTCCAGTAGTTACGGAGCCTATTCAATACAAACAAACAATCAAATCTTTCCTATTTATAATATTAGTATAGAATATTACTTCTGCCTGTGTAACAGTACGCAATGAGTAAATGATCTCCTTGCTGAATTTTCCTCCTCTAACTAGTAAACCTTTTTGAAGAATCCTTTTATTGTTATAGAGTTCTTCTAAAAAGGTGTTCTAAGTACATTTGAAGGGCGGGCTTCCATAACCAACTGCCAATTTGTTTGTAAGTTATATTATTCTTAAAACAAAATCAAATCTCCACCAAATTCATGTTCCGAAGTCCTTAAAAGTTGAACAAGTAACACGCAGAACAACCGAGAGTAAATCTGACGTTCACAAACTTTTAGGTCGATTTATTGCACGACGTGTCTGCGAGCGAAGCCGCGGACAAGAGTTATGTGAGAATGTTTACAAAATGATATATTTAAAAAGTTGTGAGAAGGGAGCAATGTACTTTGGTTCTGGCGGAGATTGAAATTACAGAGTCGGGTGTTATTGTATGTGATTGGTGTGAAAATGCCTGAAAGGTCAAACAACTTTGAAAACTACGATTTTGCGCATGGTCTGATTTTATAAATTGACCAGATTGGTTGTAAAAAAGGTACTCCGTTGATGAAAACTGACCTGTTCCTAATTCACAGAATAATACAATGTCAGTTATAGTTAACCAGATCTGGGTCAAACCTGTTGTTAACGAATCCCTCCAGTTTCCCGAACACCCTTCAATGTTATCTACAAGCTACAAAACCCAAACCTAAACATAATTACTGTGTTTATTTTCAAACAATTGAGAATCCGGATGAAAACAGCGAGTAATGATCGATATCCGGCTACCCGGCTAACCGGCAATGGCGTAACTCGATAAAAGATATCCCGGGACGACGATAATTCACAACGTCTCGCTGCAGACCCGCCATTTACACTTTCCCGGTCGCAATCAGTAGAAAGTATTATAGAATCGAAACTAGCAATTATTGATTCACTGTAGGTATACAAACCTTGCATTAGATAATAGCGAAGTGGAAAGTAAAAACGATATTTCAGATTGCAGAAAACGGAAATCGTTGCGAAGAAAATCATACAAATACTTTTTTTTTTCATATGAGTAGCAAAAACATTTAAAAGGGTGTATAATGTATGAACTAAACTGGTGGGTAATGATTCAATAGTTATAAACTCACAGAAAATTTGATATTTTTATGAGTGAGAAAAATTTAAGACTGAGATTCAGTCCATTACGGATGTAAGCGGGTTAACTACGAACCTTATTTGTGTTTGAAGAAACTGAGACTAAGTCGTTTGTCTCGATAAATTATTCTCCTCAGTTTAAGTTCTATAAAACAATCGAAGCTCACCTGTTCGAGATCGTCCTTACAGAGTGGCCACTGTTCACACTCTCGATGAGTCCGTGATTTTGAATGAGGTGATCGTACGAGGACACGCTGGCATGGACTCCAGGGGGATTTGTTAACGGACAAAGGGTCGGGCTTTTTTCACGATTATTTTGATCTTAAGATTACTTATTGCATTAACATGTTTTCGGTCTTGGCCGAGATAATTCTCGCTAGTTTCTATCTCAGATTAGACTTTATTGCGGGTTTCCCAAAACCTGTTGATATATCTGATGGTCTGTATACCTTTCATAGCCTGCCAGGTACTGCTCTGTCGGCTGTCTGTTTTTACTGGTTTGTGAGTCTAATAAATTTCATTGTTATTACTAGCCTATGCTCATCCAATGCTGGAAATAAGCCACGCCTTTCAGCTTGCTGCAGCCTTTCGTGGTTTAATGTTATAAAACTGTGTCGCGAACATTAAAAGTCAAGTTTTTATCAACAAAGAAAATTACAATCAATTAATAGAGAGGATTTTTTTTAAATCATGAATAAATAAATAATGCTGGACAATTCACACAGCATTATCTAGCCCCAAGCTAAGCAGAGCCTGTGTTATGGGTACTAGATAACTGATATACTTAATACAATACAACACTACATAGATAGATATTTTTTATTATACATAGAAAACATCCAGAACGCCCTGGACAAATGTCTGCAGATCGTACAAACATTTGTCCCGAGGCGGGAATCGAACCCGCAACCTCCTGCGTCGCAGTCGGACTTTCGCCCGCTGCGCCACAGAGGTCGTCGATGAACAAAATGAATGAACGTCTATTTTTGTTGCTGATATTTAATAAAAGTCAAATAACAATTTATTTATCATTGAAGCTATTATACAACGAGCCCAGTTTTTAATCGCATTAATTTAATCGTCGGAAATTCGCAATGTACTACAATACACCTCGTAATGTGAAATTTTGGATCGAGAGAATGATCAACGCGAGGATTTGTGACATCATCGTTTTTAAATGAATTGTTTTTTAGTCGCGAATTAATTCGTATGGCTTTAAGCTTGGCTTACTAGGCTTTAACAGACTATTATAGATACCTACTGCCCGCGGCTGCGCATCGAATGTAGTCGATCTCTCTGGGAACCCTCCACATGTGAAATGAGCTATATTAAAATCCCAGTTGCCTATATACCTACTTTGGAAAGCCTATGCCTTCATTTTAGGCTCATTACCCGTGCCGCGTAGCCCACGTCCCCCCTACGGCTGTAAATAACGAAGTTAGGTAGGAAAACAAACGGAATGCACAAATAACAGTACGTATCACAAATTGGACGGATTTGGATAATTGCCGGAATAAATCTGAGGGGATTCTGGTGTATTTACGAATATTGAACTTAGGGAAGCCTTGACAGAGCGGAATAAAAAAGTGTATAGCTCTTCTACTAGTATTGTAAAGGCGAGAGTATGTAAAGGTGTACTCCAGAAAGAAACTCCAAAACTTATTATTTGACAGGATGAAACGTTCTAAGCTACTTTTTGACCGATCCATACAATGAAGTATTATATTTACTGGTTCATACCTTATATGATAGACTAGTTGTCTAGGAATATTATTTTCTAACTAGTTTCTACCCGCGGCCGATATTTGATTACAGGCCTAGAATTACCTGCATTACTAGGTACTACAAATTTTAGCTCGATACGTTCAGTATTTTTGGCGTGAAGACGTAACAAAAATCCATCCATTCATCCATCTCAACGTTCGCATTTATAACATTAGTGTGATTTTGAATGATAGATAGGTACCTATTCAGTCCGGTCAAAATAACTATGAAGCCAGGCCAAAACTTTATAAAAAACATTCGTTCAGGAATACTTAATATCATCAAAAAAACTATTTGCATGTAGCTTTAATAATTATCAACAAGTCACGCCCAGAAAATATCATCGCCCAAGGCACAATCAATCAAAATATTTTCGCCATAAGACCGAAAAACATGTTGAAATCAATAATAATGTCTGAAATTAAGCTATAACAGCTCGGTCCCGCTTTGTTTCACATGTTTTGTCGCAATGTCCTTATTTCCGCTATGACACTAAAGCCGGGTGCTACTGCGAAACACAGCGTACCAATCACCACATAAAAAGAAGCAGGTCTCATTCCACCCGGTGACCCGACCACGGTCCTATTAAAATATTTTTTTGGCCCGGTGTAACTTTATCGGCTAGTACAATTGTACAAAGTAAAAATTGACAGTAAGGAAATCGACAATGATCAGCATCATTTCTAATTTACGGCACACACCAACAATAAAATAAAAAACAAAATATATGGCAGCCTTATCTCTAGCTCTGCTCTGCATTTCTGAGTACCTCCCTCAACTCTTACCCCTCAATAAAGATGTGATTGGCCCTAATTATTATGATTGCGTCAGAATGTGCTCCGCGTCTTATTGCTTTGACTGGCGACTCCCGAATCTATTATGAAGATGGAGTTGATAAATCCCCTGGAATACCCAGTTGTCTTGAGGTGGACCACGGAAAGAAAAAAATGCCCCTGTTACCAGCCTACTGTACTACGTAGGTGGACCACGGGAGGGACCGGATCTAACGCTGATTCGGTCGAAATTGAAGTTTAAAATACCTATAGTACGGATGTGTCTAAAAGTTATTTTTTGTCAGTGTTACGTATTAAAAATTTGTGAATTTTCATCAAACAATAAAATATTGAGCTTTAAGCAAAGTCAATTCAATTCAGTATAGATTGAGTTGGCTTTGCTTAAAGCTCTGCTGAAACTTTGGTTTTAGTTTTTTGAGTGGTATACTCATAAACTGCCTGGTAACCTGGTAATTAATGGTTTTCATGAAAACGGGGGTAAACAGTTTCACCCGCAATTAAATTATTTAGGTTAGATATAATTTGGTTTTAAGTAGTACGTAGATAGTTTGTTACAATTGGTGACTATGTATCACCAATGACTCAAAGTCCCCGAAATAAAAAAGATGTATCATCAAAGTAAATTCAACTCGAACTAAAATAGATGTCGTTACTGTCGTTACTACTACGTACTTACAAACTAAATAGGCTCTGACGTGCCTAGATCCACATATTTGTCCTTCGTCTGCCTATGTAGCCTAAGTCACCTTGTAATTTAAATCACTAGTCAGTCACTATAACGTTTTTGATATGACTGTGAAGCTTAGTTAGAATCATTATATTTAATTAAATCTCCACGTCGCAGCTGAACACAGTAAAATATTACAATCAGAACTTGTTCTTGAAGTTGAAAGACGACAAAGTAAGGTTGTTATATATACTTGATCTTGTCATAACAAACACGAGGTAGAGGTTTGAAGTTTGACAAAACTTGTGAAGTAATAAAAAAAAGTTTCACTTGAACATAAACCTCAACCGATTTCAAAATAAAGTTATATTAGAAATACTCTAGGTTCATCATTCCCATCAAGAAACCTATGTAAAATAGAAATTTCAGTAACATGATGGCAGAGTCATTTTGAGCCTTGAGTCGCTTGGGTTTGTATTGACCCTACAGACAGGCTGCCAAAACTGTCAACACAAGTCGTTTGTCTCAACTCGATTGGGTATTTCATATGACATAGTTTTCTCTTCTGTTACTTTCAGTAAAAAAATTCTCTATACGAACAAACCCAAACATTTTCTAACATTTCCTTTTTTTTACATTTCCAATACAATTCAAATGCAAGGCCACTTGGAGAAAACACCGGTAAAACAAGATCTCGCTGACTCACTAAATCCACGTCAACGTTGTTCAATTGAATAGCTCAACGAACATTGGTTCTGTAAAGTTAATTTTCCAATAAATGCGGGCAAAAAAATCGTATGTAGTTTTAAACTAGTAATTTCGGTTGGTTGTTATTCGTTTGTTCTGCCCGGACCATTTGGATGGTCTAGTTGTAGCGGACCGAATAAAAATAATACGACGACCTTTTTAACCCTCGATGCAAAAAGAGAGGGGTGTTATAAGCAAGTAGAATCTCGTAGTAAGAATCCTTGAGGGGTAATTTGTTTGTCTGTGTATCTGTCTGTGGTATCGTAGCTCCCAAATGGATGAACCGATTTTCGTTTTTTTCTTTGTGCCATAGATAATCTTATCCCGAGTGGTTTTAGCCATGTTTCATGAAAATTTGTTCAGCCAATAAACGTCCGCGGGTTTGAAATTTTTTAATTTTGTCTTGTTTTCACATACATTTGTCCGTATTTGCTTAGGATTTTTATGATTTTTTTTTTCTAAATTGAAGCTCAACAGTTTTTGAGGAATCGAAAACAAAAATTATATGCGTACAATTCACAACCGAACACGCCGAAATACTCAAAGGAATCGAATTTCAGAATTCGTATGAAGCCTCGTACCCATTTGCTAGAATAGAGAATAGAGTTCTCAGACCTCAAATCAAGCGAAGTGAAAATTGTATGAGCATTGACTAATTGAGAATCGGACCGGATCAGAACGTCCTGCAAATGACAGACTTTAAATATTTTGAGAACATTATTCTGTACTGGAACACCAAACAGTAGAAGCGCAAGAGCCAAGACAAAGCAGTCCTTTAACCGAGTTACTGAACGCTTACCTACGTTCAGTTCGCTCAGTCCATTGACTCCTTGGGGAGCCATCTCCGAGCTTTTAGTTCCCGTCGTGGCTTCTAGCCGAATGTGCGATCGAGGTGCGTTCTATTTAGCTTCAGACATGAGATCCAGATCGCTGTTATACGAGCTAAGCAAGCCTGTTTAACCATGACAGTTCTAAAAGAAGCTAAGCTTAAATTCGACAGAATCGAATACTGCCGCGGCGTTTGTTTTTTGTTACAAAGTTGGATATTGGATCAATTGACAGCGATTGACTGAGTAAACGAGTTTTGTCAGGGCTATTTTTAAAGTTTGAATAATTTGGAAGCTAGAAATTATTAACTTATGCCTCCAAAACGCAAAATGTCGTCTTTTTGACCATTAAGGTGTTTTGACATAGGTACTTGCTATCACTATATAAATATTGCTGTAAATTGCAGTTGCGTACATCATTTTTTGCAATAACCGTTCTCATCAGGAGGTTCGCAATAACAGCTTGATTTATGAGCTATTAACACTTACTGAATTCCATTGTCTAAGGGAGGCCTGACATTACTCGTCTCGCCGGCCCTAGGCCTCCGTCACAGTAAATTATTTAACAGTAGGTATAGAGTTTGCACATTATTGTGTTTCGTCAAAACTTTTCTATGATTATGGTATAATTAACGACTTCTGACAGATTTACGAAGTAAAATTAGAAAATTTAATAAAACACGATTTATACCAACAGGGAAGACCTAATAGTTCCTCATAAATCGCGCGTATCATCATAATAATCTATGCGTTAGCATATTTACATTATATTTAAGTAAACAAATAGCAAACTAACTTTCAAAGATTCGAACTTCCTTCCTACTTTTACCTTTTGTGGAAGTTTTAAAATTTGTACAAAAACTTGCTTCATGCAAGGGCGGGTTAGGAACAAGCCCGCTTCAGTTCCATTGTACTTTCATGTGCACACTTTAACTGTCACTTGAGCGCAATTACAAAATGGATTCCTTTTCCACGACCCGCGACGCTCGTGTTATCTTTACTACGGACATAGTGAAAGAATTTACGAATAAAGAAAATAAGTATTAGATAGATACCGTGTTATTTTACCCACCTTTACGTTACTGAGAAGAGCATGGTTTGACAACCTATCTATCAAAATCAAAATCAAAAACTCTTTATTTCCATAAATACAATAAATGTACACTTAGAAAAGGTCAAATTATAAAACTAAACACTGACACGGAAATAAAGTGATATTTTTTGATTTCTGTCGCTTTGGTATGTAGACTAAAGTAAAGAAGCGACGAAGAAACCTTTAGCCTGTTAGTTGTTATTTTTCGAGTTGGAGCAAAACCCGTCCCAAGCTTTTTTATCCTCGCAAGGTTTTGACAATTTGTTTGAATTTATTTACTGATAATTTTTGCAACTCAGTAGGAGTTTTGTTGTATAATGAATGTTGCATGCAGTCATCAGGGAAAGGAGATGAAGCAACTGGGTTATTTTGTCCCATATAAACTAGAATCAACGGATTCGACACATTTTAAACATTGTAGAGTTGCAGGCAAACAAGTAATACTTATATCTTAAAAACAATGCTGATGTACGGAAATGACGTCAAAAAGTCAAAAAGCCACAGTTTCAGCTTCAGTCCGATCCTGTTCGGTCGTTTCATCGTTGTTTTGGCCCAAACATGTTCACAAACTTTTGACTGTATTATATTAGTTGGACCGATTCTACTGAAGTTTAGTAAACCAATGCCAGCTCTGAAATGTGTCAATATGGAATTCCCGGTTCCATGAAAAATTAACCAAGCTTTTTATGAATTCATGAACATCGGGCGTTTTGATAAATTGCTTTCATTCCACCCGAAACGTATGATTGCGTTTTTTTTTTACCATAAAATAAATTTATCCATGTTGTGATTCGACGTTGCTGGTTCGATCTTCCGCCTTGAGACAAACTTTTGTACGATTTGCAAATATTTGTTACAGGTGTTCTGAGTATTTCTAATATATGTACGTATAATAAAAATATCTATCTGTCTTATGTACTAATTATGTATAAAGTATATCAATCATCTAGTACCTATAACACAAGCTCTGCTTAACTTGAGGCTAGATGATGATGTGGGGATTGTCCGGCATTATTTATTTATTTAATATAATATTATACATCTATTCGTAAAATAAATGTAACATTTGAATTTGAAACTCAATGAATGCAGATTTATTAGCTAATTTTTATTTTTAAAAACAAAGAGTTACAAGGTTTTTTAATTTTCCTTGACTTTTTAATTATTTATTGCACACACACAAAACACAGAAAAATTTGGTCCTTGCAAATAGAAAAAGCATCGCAAAAGAGAGCTTCAAATCAACCGGCTGCCGCTGCTGGGTACAAACAAACAAACGTGCTGTAACGGACCCTGGCCTGTGTCTGTATGAACACCAGATTATATGTACTGATAGCATCTACAGCTTATTTATTTGTTTGTAGCTTATAAAACAGTGAGCTTATAGCATAATACAGTTTATGGATCGATACCGTATAGAGCAGTAAGTTTTAAGTTATAAGGTCCAGTTCTTACCCTTGTGGAAGCCTCCAGTCAGTGAAGCTGGGCCTCAGGTAGATTAATGACCTGTGGTCTGGTTACAAGACCTATTGATTTGGTTCTTATTCGTTCAGACCCCTGTGTTCTTCCAGCTTGGGCTTCGCCGGAGGCAGTCTACGTCAACGGGACGTAATATGTATTTATATTTTTAATTATTTGGGGACCCCGACTGCGGACACTATGTTTCGCTATGTGGACAACATGTGTGTTAGGTCCTAATAGAAAAGACCAAATCAATTTCAACATCGACATTGCTCATGATGAGATAGTCAGTAACATTTTAAAGTGAGGTATCAATCCATATCTGTTATTTAAAACTCTGTATGACTCTACTTAGTTGTGAGTAAGGCTTATTCTTTCTTTATAGTGATAAGTTCTTTAGAAAAGCTTTTAGAAAACCTAGACTTTAATTGAGCAGCGTAAGCTTCATGAAATTTCTAACTTGTAGGGCAAATTAATATAAAATGTAAACAAACTGATTTATAGGAATTTAGTATTGTTTAATACATGTAACACACACACACAAACACATTGAAATACAGTAAACAGGCAGAAAAATAGACAGAACTTAATCCTAGGGTGCACAAGAAAATATTACAATAAACGATCAAACAATTTTAAGTTTTGATTGGTTTCGCCACCCTGTTGCTGTAACGGAGAGCTTTGTTACGTGTTTGGATAAGCACGATACCAAAGCTATCAGTTATTAAGCTCCCATTCTGTTCAATAAAGCGCCTCCAGGGCTGTCGGGGCAGAAGGCTTCCGCCAACCCTGTACCCGAAACCAAGAGATATTTATGCAAAAGGCGAACTACAGTCGCTCTATTAACTCAGTAGAGTTTTACGGGGAAATGGCCTCAAAATAGGCGGGATTATCCTGTGGAAAACACAATAATAGACAGAAAATAATACGATTGATTTTAGTAACAGTGGGGTCTGATTTTGTAAATTACATGGGCCTCTCCGACTCGCAGTAAGCTATATATTCTACAATCACCAATATCAATCGTATAGGTACAGCTATTATACAATAAACTTAGCTTTTGTACTCGAAACAGGAACACACGTTCATCACAGATTCTAGCTCTAATATTAACACCACTCTCTTATACAACAGATACAATCTTAAGGCAACACTGACGTTAGATAGAATAGACTCTAGGTATAATCTCAATCAACACTATTCCGAAAGCAATTACTGAAATTTAACGACCTCCGTACCGCGCTGGGACCTCGAGACCTCTATATCGCTAAAGTATTGTCCGTTAATCTGCCCCGAGATCCTCGCTGCTAGCCTATTTACGCAACCCCTTCTCCATCCCTTTCCGCCTGCACGCATCATGGCATTTCCAAGAAAGCTGCGCTTGCGTCGCGTCTCCATTGGCCTGTTACCCGCCTCCGGGATCTATGGAGGCGTAATTGTTTCCTCCCCTTTTGATTGATTTGACGCCCCGCCACGAGATGTCACTAGTCGTTGCCAACATCGCCGCTTCACATAAAAATAACGAAAATAATAGAAACATTAGTTTGAATTTATCACAGCATAGAGAGCCAATAACTTTGACCTTTCGTAATAATTAATCTCCAATTTCGCCAATTGTATGGCATTTGAATTTGGTAATACAGATGAGAGACCTTAATTAATTTATATTCATTTTCGCTGTGACGTCTCCAACGAGAATGAATAATGTTACATGCATTTATAACTAAGCCTTAATACTAATTCAAGCATTTCATTAAAATTAACATTCCTTAGAACTAAAACATTCGTAACAAAAATATTGTTGACCATATTATGCGACACTTAGAAATCCTGACGTTCCTAGTCACAAAAAGGCAAAAGCAATAAAATATCTGCTTTATTGTTTTGTACCAAAAGTGTATTTCAATAGCCGAACTCCATCCATGGTTCCACGTTTTATCTTAAACTGCACGTGTGGAGACTGAATTTCTTCTAATTTTAAAAAAAAAGCTCCTTAGAATCGAAATTTATTGGGCGAGGTTATTGTTTTGAAGTGTTATGCTTTTTATGGCTTTTGGGTCTATTTATCAGCGTGACAAAAATTTTAATGACTTGCAGACGTAGGAATTGCTTTTAAAACCAAACAAATTATTTGCCTTTCTCAAATTTTATTTATGGGTTACGTTGATAAGTCAAGGGGAATTATTTAAGTGGCAGCGTACCACTACAGTGCTCTTTAATGCATCAATCACGTCACTCACAAAAGAGTATCTTTTGTGAGTGACGTGATTTTTACGTCTTAGGGATAACAAACAATCATACTTAAATATTAATAGATTATCATAAATAAACTAAATAGGTACTAAAAGTATGACCAACGGGGCTGGTCATACTTTTAGTACCTATTACATATATCAACAAGTTACAAAGGAAAGAAAGGGGTAATGTTAGTGAACTTATATAGTAGTACTTTTAAAGGTAGACAGCATTTATTTAAAGAATATTAAAGCAAAGCAAACATGGAACTTTATTAACAAATAAACTTTGTTTGGTTTTGTTATTTTGTTATTGCGTCGTCATCGGACTATCGGGTATACTGTTCTGTGGAGCTCGGAGAAGGATCAACATAAGCCTAATCAAATCTTATTATATCAGCATCATCCTTGACCCGACACCCGCGTGTGTTGTGTACCTATTACTGACCACATTTTCACTCAATCCATCCACTTCCTCACACTACACGTATAATTACAAACCATTTCCTTGCAGTAAACTGCAGCGAGGCTCGCAAGCCGCGCTGACGTAGGGCGAGCACGTACTCCATAAAACATATTTATTGTAAGTCTAACATCTGAAGGCTGTCGGTTCATTCAGAAGTAAACCAATAATGCGCTGTCGAGACGGGAAAAGCAAAACTTGAGAGAGAACCACCAAGTAAAATAGTTTGTGCAACAGAAAACTTTAATACTTGCTAACATATTGATTTTATTTGATAGTGTTTCATAGTAACATTAATGTTATAATGTATGTTGTTTATTTTTTATTTTATTTTTTTGCTTTTGGTGGCTTTTGTATCACTGCGGCCATGATAGGCCTATTGTGATCGCCACTTTGTGTGTTCAACCACGAAGCAGCGGCGTTCACAGTTCGCCGCTAACCCTTGCAGCTGCTAAGAACTGTAGGATTTTCTTCGGGGTGGAGTCTTTTAGCTCGTCTGGACTAAGCAGGTGCTTGCCCAGATGGATGGTACGTTTTTGCATCAGTGCTCCGCACTCTCCTAGAAGATGTAGAGGCGTTTCCTCCACCTCCTCACAGAACCTGCAGGATTGTGTGTCGCTTAGCCCTAATTTGAACATGTGCTTGTTGAGGCGACAGTGTCCAGTAAGGGCTCTTGTCATGATGCGAAGGTTGCTTCTGCTTAGCGCTAGGATTCGGTTGGTGCACCGCTTATCGAAGGCTTTTATCAATGATTTTGAGTGGCTCATACCCGAGGAAATCCTCCA
Source organism: Eupithecia subfuscata (assembly GCA_963564075.1). NCBI lineage: Eukaryota > Metazoa > Arthropoda > Insecta > Lepidoptera > Geometridae > Eupithecia > Eupithecia subfuscata. Next base: position 1,077,898 of record OY751102.1, read on the forward strand.
GAGCTTGGAAGATTCCTCGTAGCAGGAATCCAAGAGAGTTCTGAGAGCCAGGCTTTTCGGTATGCCACAGAACGGCTCGGGGCCCAGCTGAGTCCCCTTGGCCCCGGAACGCGCGAGTTCGTCGGCACACTCGTTGCCGTTGACTCCCGCGTGCCCCGGTACCCATCTTAGGACGACTCTGTTGTTCGAGCCCAGCGCGTTTAGGCGTGACAGACAGTCCTCGACTAGCCTGGACGTGATAACCTTCGAGTCCAGTGCTAGGAGGGCCGCCTGGCTGTCAGAGTTGATGTAGATAGTTTGATTGGTGTAGCGCTTTCCCAGATTTATATCGTTGTTTAAGTTGGAACAAAATAAACTTAGGTGTACGTTTACGGCAAGCTTTTTATTGTTTCCGATGGAAATTGAAGGATTGTGAATTTCAGACATTTCAGTGGGCTTACACGCTACCGTGGTCTCGGGATGCAACACTCCAGTCATTATGATCACGACAGCTTGTAAACTTGTTGATCCATCATCTGAAAATCAAAAAGGCTAATCCATCGAAAAGCGTAGAGTACCATTTAAAAACTACAAAATAGTCAAATTTGACAATCCTTACCTACAGAAGTATTACGAAGTCAATCAATCGCTTCGAAGAAGCTTCCCCTAATATAGGATAACATTCCCGGTGAAATACATACACAGTAACTTTTTTACCCTGCGTTAAAATATTCATCTGCCATAAATATTTCCAGAATATCAGCTTCTACCGGCTGTAACCTCGATAAAAGCTGCCGCTATATCACCTGCAATGTGCGTGCGGCAAGGAGAGGACGTCTACTGGACCTAGCTTTGGAAAACGACACCCCTTATTTGGTAGGTTCGCAAAAAGAGGGCAGAAATTTTTAGATTATGAGGTAACGGTAGAAGGCTAGTCCTCCTTGCGCGTTTCGACCGGTACATTTTGCCTTCGTATGTGCAGGTAAGTTGGGGAACAAACTTTATTTTTGCGGTTTAGTCTCATAGCTACCTATAGCGTATCTCATGAGATACCAAGACAATATCATATCTATTCATATCTTCAGCAAATATAATTTAAAATTCTTTCGAAAAACTTAACGGTCACTGCCAAGCACTCGTAGATCGGCAAGTGCATCAGTGGCAGTTAAGGTGTTAGGAAATTGGATTTACAAATGCATTGTATGAAATGGTAAAAACGAAGCATAGTTGCCAATCAGATGAATCGTCCAAAATAATTTGATTTTAAAGGTTTTATTAACTCTTTCAGTGCGTGTAGCTCAGATAGATTTTGTTTTTAGCTGCCGTTCCCATTTTGTGGAATCAAAAATGGTATATCTGTGTGGCTATGTGTTATTTCTAGTCCAGTCCTGAGCGGCCCCGTGGCGTTCTTATCTCTTTATGTTTTGTTTGTGTCGTGACCCTCGGTTTGTTTCCAGAGACACTGTGGTCCGGAAATGTGTAGTAATTCCTAGAACTTCCTTATTAAGGAAGTTCCAAACTCTTTTGAGAGTGGTTTTTAAGCATGACAAAAATTTATTAAAGCGTAAAATAAACTGCGTCATTCATGTCCAGAGTTGACATGTGTAAAAATGGTACCTAAGTACGTCAGGTGGCTATAGACACCCACCGTCATTAAAAATATATAATTTAAGGTTGAGTATTAGTACACAGGTCAGACAGGCTTACAAAAACGTCATATGTCAAATGTTAAGGTTGAGAAATTAGTACTCAACCTTAAAATAAATATTTTTAATTTAATTTTATTTTATTTTATATTTCAATTTGCATTTTATGACCTTAAAATAGATTTTGTGACTGAAAATAAGAATAATTATTTAATTAATAATTAAGTACTCTAACTTCATCTCTTATCCATTCAGCAAAAAAGTGTTTCTAAAAGCAATATTTTCTATGGTGGGTGGTTGGTCATATAAATATGTACCACGGCCTGTGAAAAAATTGTCTAGCTTGTCTTCCAAGACCTTTAGCAACTCGTAAGTTATTACTACACGTTCCTGTGTTACAGCAAAAATAGGGTTAGGTAAAAACATGTTTGTTTTTATATTCGAATTTATGAATATGTGGCTGTTATGCGCAGAGGAGATTATTGCGTGTACTTAGGCAAGAAGATTGCCTACTAGCGTTTCATTTATTTATTTATTTACACGAATTATTATCCAAAATGCTCACTAAAATGCGAGCAACCTTCCAATAATATATTGGTCTTTATAATACTTACAACATTTAGTATGAAACAAGATTCTGCACTGGTTTAGGTACCTCATGAGATACCAGAACAATAATTCATATCTCTATAATCATAACATATTACATAGTGTCAGAAGCTCTAAGGTACTAACTACCTCGAATTCATTGAGCTGTTTTGAATCCAAAAGGTAACAAACAAGAGATACAGTAGTGTATTGAGGTAATTCCGTCTCTTGTTTGTTACCTTTGTGATTCAAAACAGCTCAATGAATTTTGAATGATATTTGGCAAAGATATGAATTATTGTTCTGGTATCTCATGAGGTACCTAAACCAGTGTTCACCCAGTTGCTTGATGTATACTTTCTCGTGGGATAATGTAACGAAATGTTTACATAAAACCAAAAGTCATTTTAACAGGGTTATAAAACCTAGTTGGTTAACCTAACCTTAAGGGACTTATTCTCTTACTTTTTCTTAGACACCGCTGAAGTAAAGTTATAGATCACAGTCAGTAACAGATGGGGCCAGATAATGGTAATTATAAAAGAGCTAAGTATTTGTATTCACTTATTTAGTCATTATTATCACATTTTACAGAACTAAGAATTGATAAAGAAAATAACAATCTATTAATAGAAACAAATTAGAACACTAGTTTTAATACTAATTTACGAATGAAAAAGTTGATCTTTGCTAGTTAGTATACACGCCGTAATTTTATAATTGTCTAGATTAACTTCGTAGAACTGTCCACAAGCCCTAGTTTGTGACGAGAGTTCGAGAGTCTTAACTCTACTTTCGTCTAAAATTTACAAAATTATTCGTACCATACCCTTCGATCAATCACTAGGTTTTTGCTATCGGAAAAAGTGTTAATAATAAGTGTAGTACTTATCAACAAAAGTAAGACGTTGTAAGAAAGTAGACTGTTCAGTAACACAATATTAATGAGTAGAGGCACAAGGAGTCAATTCGCTTGCGTCTCGCTAAGAGTGACGCCCGCCCGTGCGCCGGCGCGGGACAAACGACCGCCTCGGGAAATCTATATAAGCCGCATTAGCGGCCTCCCCAGAGATACTCCAGTACCGCCATATTGTGCTGAACATTCTACTAAAATATATTTTCTCTCTTTCTAACTTAAGGGTCCGGCGGAGGATTTTCTCACTACTTTTGTCGTAAGAAACCAAATAATTAGTTGTCTTAGAACAATCTTTTAAGTCAACGCGGTTGTATTCTTTTGTATTTTGGCGATATTGGATAAAGTATGAAAATAAATTACAAAACGTGCTACTTTACCCATTACGGAACTTGTATAACCCATTTACACCTTAAAGACAAAGTCTAGAGCATAAGTAAAGGAATACAGATCCTATCAAGTACCTATATTGTAATTGGGTTGACGCCAACCATTGTCCGTCCCGAAAGATATTTTTACTTTCATTCATAACCCAACAAACAGCTCACGCCAGTTAAAAACTACATTAGTATAAAGTTATTTGTAAAAACCGTAATTAAATATATTCTTATAAAACTGCGGTAGCATTTAGAGTGTATATATAACGTTGTCATATTTGGGACGAGACGTTAAAATGTAACCATGGTACTACCTACTTACTGTAATGTTTTACTTGAAACTGTGCCACTTGTTGCTTGCAGACTGGCGACGGGAAATTGCTATGTTTTTGTCTTCAATTATAAAAATCAACATGAATAAAGAGAAGAAAGAAGAATTTAATAGTATTAATAACAGCTAGCCCTCTAAAACATTTTAAATGGTAGACCATTTGTATAGTATAAGGAACCGGAATAAGGGCGAAACATAATTTTAAGATGAAGCAGTCTTGTAATAATATACCTCCTACACGTAGGAATGCTTGTAGAAGTATCGTATTATGGATATGACACACCCGACCAATGCGAGATAGTCGCGAGGCAGTCCTGTGAGGTGTGGAGTCTCCGATGACTTCAAGTAGCCCAGCTGATAGTCTGATCCGATTCGAGTTCGGATAAGATTCAAACATGCGCTCGGTCTAACAATGCGTAGACAAGGTTTTGTTTGACTTAAATTTAATTATTACAATCACACAACGCCACACATTAACATAAAGTTGCTTTGGATTTAACTATACAGTGGTCGGTGGTATGGCCTCAGCAACTTTAGTCACCCTGTCCTTGTGCACAAAGCCGTCCCCTGAATAAGTAGTATTATTAAAGATAATGGTCGGGACTGCATTAGCGCAGTATTTGCGACTCTGTCGGGACGTACACTGCAGCTGAGACTCGAGAGCAGTCAAGTGGACGTGCAGAACGATGAGCGAAAGTTAGTAAACTTAGTACTGTTGGAAAAACTGTCAAAATGTTATGTGTCAAGCATTACAATAAGGAGCAGTAAACAAAACATAAAAGGTTTTTCCCAGGAAACCCAACGAATTTAACGTAAAATTGCTGAAGTGATAATGCCGTCGGCCACTTTGAAATTATGATCTAGCGAAGGTCTATTAAAGAAACTTGGATAAGGCTTAATTTTCAAAAGACTGTGGAAACAAAAATGCGGATAGATTTTTGACAACTTTCAAATTTAAATTCGAGCGAGTCGGCCATAAAAGAAATTTAAATTTATACCTGCTCTGATAAATTTAAATTAATACCCGCTCTGCGTATACCGAAATTACACATTGTTACTGAAATAAACTGATTTCCTACATTTTTACAGTTTTTATTGAAATCCATTTGTCCAAACCACCGAAATGCAATGGAACTGGAACTTGCCTTTATCTCGATTAAGGAAGTTTATAGTCGAGTACGTAGTTAGCGAGCGTCATATTTAGATTCCAATGTGCAGCGCTGTGTGAGGGTGAGCGCCCACTAGAGCTATCTACGGATTTTTCAGTCCCCAAAAATTAAGAATTTTTATGTTCATATTTTTTACTTATTAGTTGTATCTGCTATGGCCTAACCGTTACTATGACGTAGACGCTGCTACGGCGTAGATGTTGCTACGGCGTAGATGCAGCTACGGCGATATACACGGTGAATCTTTGCTACGACGAAATAATTATGAAAATGAATTATTGTTTGTAAAACACGTAGATTTAATATTGAAAGGGCATATAAAACATAACTCAGCAGTCTTCTTTTGTTAGTCAGTCTGAGAATATTACACGTTACAAAAATGTGTTAGAAACATCTTATAATAATATAGAAAGTGCATATAATGCATTGTATCCAAAATCCTCCAGCATGCCGCCTCGTGGTGGGCACTGACCTTATTAAAACTCAGAGCACCAGCAGCAGAGCAGTATTTAAGCTTCTATGGGAGAATGTTTTCCAGTAAAAATATGTCGCTGGAAAAACTTTGATCGAAAAGTAAGTTTGTACTCCTAAGTTTTAATCAATTAAGTGTTTTAATCGCTTTTTTTTAACGTTCTAGGAATTGAATCAATGCTTTTGAACTAACAGCAAAAGTCCAAATGACGCCGGCTGCTAATCAAACAGAGCTCACCTCAGGCATTATAAATAGTTATTTACGAGACTTGCCTTAAATGCTATAAGTTGCAACTTGCAACGATTTAAGGCCCAATATTGCAGAAATAGTCTTCAAAATGGAAGTTTAAATGGCAGTTTTATTATACAGCTTTTGACTAGTGGCCAATTTATGGCGAGAGACATATGGCGAGAGACAGCTATTACTTATGAAATAGCTATTTTTATGCCCTGTTTGAATGGTTCTATGCATTTGTATAGTTTATAGGATAAGACTACATCATCAAGTAGAAATTTAAAGATCCAACCAGAAGTCTGGAATTTGAAAGAAGCCAATATTTTAAAAGTAAGTAGCATAAAACATAAAATAACTGTTATAAATGTTGTTGCATTTTACCCCCCGGCTTTCTTGTGAATTTCTACAAGGAAGTTATGATTGAGTCACTGAGCCATCATACCCTACCAATATGATAAAGGCGGAAGTTTGTAAGATGTGAAAGTGTTTTGACAGTGATGACTCCAGAATACTAAAATAAATGAAGTACATGGAAAAACATAGACTGTTTCTTATCTCGTAAATTCGCGTGTGAAGCCGCGGGCAGAGCCTAGTTACTCAGTTAGTCTCAAAACTCGTTGCTCAGTTTTATTTATTCGTTCGTTAGCAAATTATTGTGCCAAAAATGGATGCAAAAATTGCATAATTGGATGTGTTTGTTGGCTTCAGCTAGAATCAGGACTCGGAATGGCTTCCGAGGCGCGCTAACTACTGCAGGGTGGCCATCGTTACTGCAGACTGAAGCTGGTTCACTTCATCTGTCAAAGGTTTTTAAAAGTGTTTCAACCACCTTTTTAGTTAGTACACCAGCTTCGGACGGAAACCCGAACTATGTTTTTTTTTAAACCAATAAATCTATTTATACAAAAATGAAACCCGTTTTCCTTGGTCACGGCATCACGCTTGAACGGCTGGACCGATTTCGCTAATTCTTTCTTTGTTGTATTGTCAGGAGAAGGTTCTTATGAAAGAAAAAATTAAGAAAGTTGGAAACATAAATTTCCATGGGGGCGAAGCCGCGGGGCGCAGCTAGTAGTAAATAAAAATACATGAATAGAATATTTCTTACATATGAGCGTTAACGCAATTAATAAACGATTAGAACCGAACGCTTGCGACATGTATCTCTGCAAGACATGAGTAAATAGGTGTGTACTAGACCATTGTGAGTCATCTTCGGCCACATCGTCATTTACCAACAGGTGGAATTGTGGATAAACGATAGTCTTCACCCGTTAATTAAACCTTTATCGCGCAGGGATAAGGAAAATAATTCTTATAATCTGACTTGTTATTCCTGGTGACTTTAAGAAACAAATAAAGGAACATTACCTCTTTATGTATTAGTACTTATGTGATTGTTTATTCCGTTTTTGGCACTGCCCGCCCTCCATACCCAATTGCGGCATATCCTCGCAAATAACGTCAAAGTGTGGTCACCCCAACGCTGTGGTGGTTTTAATTCAGGCGTCCAAAAACACGGTGACAATGCCAAATCCCCCGCCTGGGACAAACGTCGATACAGAGCCAAATGAGACCTTATCGTTGGGGCTTTAGAGGACATATTTAGGCAATATGTCTGTCATGTATTGATGTGCTTATTAATTCTATAAATTATAAGTGATTTATATGATGGCGTAATGCAGTAAGTAGCTATAAGTTTAAAATTGCAGTAATATAATGTCATTTTGTTTATCCCTTTATGAGTTACGCTGGCACAGACAGACATACACTTACCCACACAAATGGACAAGATAGAAACTCATCTGAAAATGAAAGGCGTTAAGACTTTATTTTTTTACCTTGACCTTACATATATTACTACTAGCTGCGCCCCGCGGCTTCGCCCCCGTGGAAATTTATGTTTCCAACTTTCTTAATTTTTTCTTTCATAAGAACCTTCTCCTGACAATAACAAACACAACAAAGAAAGAATTAGCGAAATCGGTCCAGCCGTTCACGCGTGATGCCGTGACAACGCGAAACGGGTTTCATTTTTATATATAAGATTATTAAACTACTAAGAGAAAAACCATTTGCAAAAGCTGGTAAACGTTAAATTCATATAATAAATATTATATACATTAATAAAACACGTTTTCATTCGCTAATGAGGTGTAGGTACTGTTATTTTGTCAAAGTAAACAAAAAAAATTGATATTATTTGGTTTTCAGGAATGCTAGCTAGGCCTTTTTTATGGCCAAGCCTCTTGTGACTATAAATAGGTACTTCATTGCGGTATTTCAAGCGGTACTCAAATCATCGGTCAGCTAATCAGCGATTGTGAAACTAGCAAACTTTTTAATGCTGTCTGTCAAATCAAATGAAACAAACGACGACGGTTCGTGATGTCAGCCAACATGAGGACGAACTACTAGAAAACAGAATGTTTTTGAATTAGATTGTAGACGTATTCGTATGTATGAGTGATTCTGTATTTGTAACAGAAATCAGGAGGCAAGCTTCAGACGTTAACTCCCCGCAGAGTTGGCGGCCCGTGACCGGACTTTCCACGGGGTACTATGGGATGAAGCAGAGGCGCGGGCGAATCAGAATACGGACGGTTGTTGTCAGAAATGATGTAGAAGTTAGAGTGATCCTGTTAAAACTTTAAGTGGAGGAAAGCTGCACAGCGACTTCTCTTATGCCTGGGCCACATGACAGCTCAATTCGTTTCGTTTCGTCTTTTTACGCTATTCAATCCAAGCCGTGCGCACAGTGCTACGCTGTCGGTAAACTCTCACAACAATGGAATTAATCGTGATGTCGCCGTAAGCCTAAAACATTATTTTTTGTCTCTTTCAATTGAGACTCAAGCGTTATGTGTACGGCCCCAGCGTCATTGGAGGCTATGACTTAGTACATACTAACTGAAGTAGGGAAGTTGCATTATTTTCGCTGGTGACTTGCGCCACCTCTCTTCGTCCGAGTGCTAGGTACGTGTACTACATTTCTTCCATATTTTATTCCCCGATAAATCGAAGAAGTACGACTACTAACTACTAATTTATGATATCAAAGGATTTTTATGTAAAACCTGGTGAATTTTTTATCGTTGGTGTTTTGATGTACTTTTTCACAGAGATTTATCTAGCACCAATCGAAACTATTACTCGCTCTGCCGCCAACCGCGCTGCGAATGAGTGACGTTAGCATATGAACATGACAACTCTGCTATATAAATAACGAGTAGTTTCCAATCGAGATGCGGTTGTTTCTAATTTTATGTTCATTATTCTGCTTGATGCCTGATGGCAATTTCATTGGTGTCCAAGATTTGTACTGAATTTGGTACAGTCAGTGACATAATTCACTGAATCAAATCAAACTTCTAAGCGCGGGTTCTAAACTTTTTCTGAAATCCTGTTCAGCGTTTTTCTACATTGATTGTAGTTAGCTACCTATTTTTGTACGAACTGCTAAAGTCTGCAATAAATGCATTATAACACCTCTGTCACACATGGACCTTAATTACCTATTTATAGCCCTGTGTTTTTGGCTTATGTCAAAAACCCACTAAGTTACGTTAAGTCTTTCAGCAAATCAAAAACACATTCAGAAGGTTGCCCCAAAAACCCTGCCAAATCCACAAACTGGGTGAGAAAAGTTCGGTGTAGTTTGATGAAGTCCTATGTTACTTACGACTGGTGGGCACTGCCAAACCGCACAACCATCACACAACAAACATGTGGGCGGATAATAAAACTGGAAGTATTCATGATACGTGGGCAACTAACCTGGCAGTGTGGGTAAATAAATGAATAAAAATTTCTTTAATTCAGGCTAAAATAAATTTAAATAACTAACAAAATTTATAAAAATCAAAAATCTAAAGCTTTTCGCCAGTTCGATCAGTTGAGGACGCATACTGTGTCTAAGGTATCTTTCACAGCCCTTGATGTCCAACAGTTAGTACCTTCTATTCATGCCAATTTTCAATTTTTTAACCCTTACGCATCCAGTCATTCCCATTTAAAAGGGAATGACGTAATACGTAAATAATTAAAAGGGAATAAGTAAAAAATTTACATTCGTATATTTTTTGGTTTGCACTCGAAATCCCTGGTCTTTCATTTGTGCAACATCTTGGCTACTGGCATCCCTTTCGGCATCTAGTTAGGTTGTCTATCCTAATGCTGGCCACGCTTCATGCATCTCGGTGAGTTGTCACCCCCAGCTTGGTGCTTGGATCAGTTCCAAGGTTGTCGCGTGTCTCCGTCGACTATATATACTCTATTCAATACTCTGCTGGAATCAATCTAATTCGTTCCTTCACGGCTTGATTGGTAAAGATCGAAGGCTGACGTACCAAGTTCAGGAGTTAGGTGGATCAATGACAAAAGCTTAATAAATTAATAATAATGATGGGAAGTGTGAGGAGTGGAAGGAGAAAAGAGAGGCTTTTGCCCAGCAGTGGGAAGGGTGATGAAAAAATGATGGGAAGGGTTGCATACTAAAGCACAACACACACCGATTATTACACACCGTATAGCACGCAAAAGACGTTTCACATAGTAAGTACTAGCTGCTGCCTGCGGCTGCAGCACACTCTTATCTGGGATAAAAAAAAGCCTATGTCCAAATAAAATAGAATTTTTAAACTAAAAAGTTGAACATAAATCTCATTTACAATTTTGGTATACATTTTTAGTTGTTTCTCAGATCTCCTGATCTTTACAAACGATTTCTATGAAATTGAATAATTATTATAAGTATCTCAAGTTAACAAAAAGGCCACACTGTAGATCACGTGAAAAATTTCATTAATTCACATACTCTACTAAAAGATTTCTAGAACACGTAGAGAAATTCCCAGCAAAGCGAGAAACTCGTTTTCCATATGAAAACTTGTATTTTTTCTGCTCAACGATCCGAACTGACAGTCTGTGCTAAAGGAAACATTTCTCGTTGGAAATATAAGAATCCTGTATTACTAGATATTTCGGAAAATGTTGCTTTTCTTTAGGTATAATATATCACACTAATATTATAAATGCGAAAGTTTGGATGGATGGATGGATGGATGTTTGTTACTTCTTCACGCCAAAACTACTGAACGAATCGGGCTGAAAATTTGCATACAGGTAACTCTAATCCTGGAATCAAACAGAATACTTTTTATCCCATAAATCAGTTCCCATGGGATAGAAATCACCTTTAAACGTTTCTATAGAAACAACGCGTGCGAAGCCGCGGGCATAAACTAGTTACCTATACTTAAAAATGCTACCTACCGTAAGATTCAGTACCTATGATAGAATATTTTAATGAGAATGCACAATACAGACGACGTGTGCCAAGATACTGTGGGAACTCCTAACAATAATGGGAAATTCAATGGAGAATACAGTATCTACTAGTCCAGAGAACGAACGTAACAAAATAGGGGCAGCAACTTCCTTCTGTGAAATATAACACCTCCACTGCGATCGCCGAGCCGCCGGCCAAGCGTTCTGTTTGTAGAACAACCCCCACCTCCCCGCCCCGCCCGCGAGGACTACAAGTGAATCAATCGTACAAACACGTCTCAAAAGTACACTTTATTCAATGCTGGTAGATTAGCGTAAAATGGATGAGAGCAATTAATAATAATAATTAATTATCTTTGCTTGGAATTGTATATGATGTCGTGATATACGTAAAAAACCGTTTACGCTCCCGCTAAGTAACACAAGCACACCCTTAGTTAGTTATCTCATCAAACAACAGATTCCGACCTCGCGAGGCGATCTAAGTTGTCTGCGAGGTTTCTATACATATTAATTTAACTTGATCGTCGGTCGCAGACCTTGCGAGGCGCTCGGGGAATATAATTGATGTCTGCATGCAACCGTAGTGTTTAATTTACCTAAATAATGCTATTTATGTGTTGGTTTACGTTTTTGAACAAGCCGATTTCCAAGAACCAAATATGTACGTGTGCTTAGGTTCGAATGATGCTTACTAAGTAAGTACCTACCTCTATAATTATTACATTTTTATCTTCATATACTTAGATGTCAGATTAAACATAATGGCTTGGCGCAAACGGACCACCGACCACATGCCACCGGTGGCTGTGGCGCGCTACCGCCACATTTGCAGCAGTCGCTGAAGCGCGCGACTGCCACCGGTGTTTGGAAGCGACCATATTATATTGACACGTGTGATGCGTAGGACGCCTAGCGGTTAACTGAGTGAGGGTGAGCAGGGGGCGGGGCGGCGGGGCGGCGCGACAGTGGCGAGAGTCGGCGTCTTGAGTGGCGCGCAGTGGCGTCAAGTGGCGAGTCGAGGACACTGCTGCGAGTGGCCGCCGCCGGCGACGCTTGTGCGGCGAGTAAGTACAATATGTCTGATAAGCGTATAAGCAGCTTGTCGCTCGCCACCGGTGGCTACGGCCGGTGACTGGTGATCCGTTTGCGTCAAGCCTTAGATGTACAAAAACTAAAATCCGTACACAAAGTGGTGTGGCAGTCCTGAATAATTTCAGGCCAAAGTGGAACTAACTTAAATCAAAGTTAGTTTTGCTGCAGAACTGTCAAGTCAAATCCGAAGCATATCTTTTGATTTTGTATTAGTTCGACGCGCGCCTCCGCACACCAGGATGAAACAAAACCTCAAGGTCCATGTCGACAAACATGAAAAAAAAATTAAAGTTGCACCAGTTCCGGAGACCACCTGCTTCCAACTACCAAACGTACAAACTTCGATTGAATAAGTATAGACTTCCTAACACCTTACCTATTCTGCTTTTAATGAGCCTCTAGTTTTCCCTATGTCTATGTCTTTGCAAAAAAGACAACAACATTAAAAATGATAAAAACCACGAAAACCCCTTGATTTTTACGTCATAACGTCGAGTCGTCCAGATCTGTAGACAAAGTTCAAAGAGTGCCTCGTCATGTTTTCTGAGAATACGGAGCCCCGGGCAGTAGGGCGTAGGGCGCCGCTCAGGAAGGGACCCGCAGTAACCAACGTGACAATTACGTAGGGCGGAGTGCTTTCAACGATTGAAGGACCTCGGGGCGAGCTGCCGGAGATGATGACCGGGGTAGGAAGAATGCTTTTTAATTGTAAAGGAAATTTAAACTAAGTTCTAGAGAAAACATACCATTCACTGGCCAGGATCGGCGTTTTAACCCGGAGGGGCGCACTAAGAGAGGCCCTTCTTCAGCATGTGCGTCATGGACGTGGGCACCCAAACTGTTAACAAAACATTGCTTGATGTGGCAAACAAACATTAGAGAAAATCGGATGATACTAGACACGACTTTTCAAATTAATGGTGTAACAATTAAAGATGACCATGACCATGTCAATATATTTATGAAAACTTATTGTACACTCATAAAAATATAAATCGGTTCCCTAAAAATAGCGATAAACATAATTTTAATACCAGAAATAAACATATACTCGCTGTGCCCACAACTAGGCTACACAAAATAAATGTATCTTTTAGAGGGCAATGTATACGCTTCTACAACAAAACTCCTAGTGAGTTGCAAAAATTATCAGTAAATAAATGGGTGGGAATCAGGACTTTGGTTACATATTCTGCCTTCCAAAAATCTAGGTACCCTTTTAGATAATAACACATTTCGGGTTGCCACCTCTTTGCGCTTAGGTTCTCCTTGCCTAGTTGCACACCGTTGTCAGTGTGGTGAAACCGTCGATAAGTTTGGTCACCATGCACTGGCATGTGTCTCTAGTGCAGGACGTGTGTCCCGTCATGGTTCAATTAATGACACCATCCGTCGGGCTTTTACCAGCGTCAGTGTGGCAGCTACCCTCGAACCACGTGGCCTTATGCGAGATGATGGTAAAAGACCTGACGGTATGACTCTGATTCCATGGAAGATGGGTCGGCCTTTAGTTTGGGATGCCACGTGTGTAGATACCCTAGCGCCTTCACATCTTGCAGGGACATCGGTAAGGGCCGGTTCTGCAGCAACATCAGCGGAGTATCTTAAACGGCGAAAATACGCTAACCTTGACCGAGGTTACCTATTTGAGCCGTTTGGGGTTGAAACCCTTGGTCCGTGGGGCCCTGGGGCACACGCAATTTATAAAGATCTTACTAAACTTCTTATAGAGTCCACAGGTGATCGGAATGCTGGCTTTTATTTCGGTCAACGTATTAGCATTGCCATTCAACGTGGCAATGCTGCTAGCATTCTGGGCACTCTGCCTTCTGGTGACGGCTTAGATTTTTAAGAAATAGATATACTTACTTGTATATACTAGTTGTTATTGTTTTATTCTGTTAATGTAATGTTCTATGTGCTAAATAAATAACCAACTAGTAAATAAATTCAAACAAATTGTCATAACCTTGCTGTGCAAAAAGGCTTACTATAAAATATCAGATTATCTAGAGGATAAAAAAGCTTCGGACGGGTTTTGCTCCAACTCGAAAAATAAAAAATAACAGGCTAAAGGTTTCTTCGTCGCTTCTTTACTTTAGTCTACATACCGAAGCGACAGAAATCAAAAAATATCACTTTATTTCCGTGTCAGTGTTTAGTTTTATATTTTGACCTTTTCTAAGTGTTGTGTCATTTATTGTATTTATGGAAATAAAGAGTTTTTGATTTTGATTTTGAAAGAAAAGAAATCTAGCAATGCCTCCAACCTGGCACGGACAAGTAAACGAAATTTCACTGGATTTTTTAGAATTACAGAATACAATCCAAAGTTAAATCCAATGATAACTTTTCCATTCTCCCTTCCTGTATTTCCGTTCAAAGCACGGTCGTAACCATCTCGTTTGCAAGATATTCCACTGAATACGCTTTACTGAACGTTTTTTGACGGCGACCTTTCGGAACAACTGTCCGACTTCGAGAGGGCTCGATGTAAGCTTGGCCACTCCACTCCTCACTGATTCCGGCTATAAATAGACAATTGGGTGATCTTAAGACCTTGAGCAAAGAGTCCCGTTGTATCAATAGGGCAAAATAAGATAGGAGGACTAAAGTGCTTCCTGCAGTTTGCGAGCTGTGGCGTTGAGGGAGAGTATTAAACAAATAATACCCGCTGGAAATAAACAATAATTATCTAGACATTGTTTCCACCAATAAACTCGTAAGTATCCTTGCCGAGACAAACCCGTAGCTTCCTACGACGTAGCCACAGTAGCTTGCAACTTCGAAGTCTACGTAGTTAATTAGCTACGTAGCTAACTTAGCTTGTTACGGCATGGCCACCATAGCTAGCTACTACGTAGCAACCATAGCTTGCTACGGCGTAGCTAAAATAGAGACGGTACCACGCATACACCTTGTCAAAAAGTATTTCTTGGTAATAGATTAGTAAATATTTCTTGGAATGTGAGCAGCTATCAAATTATAGCATAAGACAATTAGTTATAATCATTTAGTTATTGACATAGTATTTAGTATTATACCGAATATGTTAATTTGCATGCTGTCAAGCTGATCATGGCTGTGCCCATTCTATACTTTAATTGTCATCCTTGTAACCCATGTTTCGCAAAATAAATGAATTGAATTGAATTGAATTGAATATCCTTCACAAGTCCACCCGCACCGGGCACATAGACTAGATACAAAAGTCAAACTTAAATTGAATGTGCAACAATAACTCGAGAATTAACTTTTCCTTGCGAACTAGTTAGACCGGCGCAGACCGGTTCAGTTCAAATTTAAACAGAATTGTGGAATAAACATGATAACACAATAAACGCTTCTCAACTGAACACCACACTCACCCAGAAATTTTAAAGGATAATAATTGGTAGGTGTCTACAGCACATCAATTGTTAAAATTATCAGTTCTGCATGAACTGTCAATTTTTATTCATAAGTTGAGAACGTTCACTCAAGTCGGTTTCCAACCCCATGGAACAAATACTAGGTACTCAACCTCCATTTTTAGGGTTCCGCACCTCAAAAAGAACCCTTAAGGGATCACTTTGTTGTCCGTCTGTCTGTTCGTCTGTCAAACCCCATTTTATCAGGAACGCGTATCGAGTTGAAATTAACATCAAATTCTAAAGTCTGTATGTTCTTGGAAACTCGAATTAAATATAAAACTTCTAAATCAACGCAATCAAAACTTAGAATATTTTAAAAATTTCCAAGGGAATCAGATGCACACAAAACCTATAGGGTACTTCCCGTCGATCTAGAATCATGAGCAAGGTCTTACAATTATACGGAACCCTTAGTGCGCGAGTCTGACTCGCACTTAACGTTCTATTTCCTCCATCTTACTCATTACTACGACGCCACGCTAACTTCTCCCCGCTCTATTTCTAAAAATAACTTGCACTCATTTTAATAAGACATAAAAACAACTTTCGCGTGTTTACAAACTCATGCTTACTCTACAAAATATCATACAATAACATACAATATCTCATCTACAAAATAGCAATTTTGTAACAAGCGACAGTAATTTGAGTTTTTCTTAGAAATTAAAATTAAATTGATGACAATGGATTTATAGCTCTTTACAGTTTAATTAAGAGCAGATTCTATTTCTACTAGAATCGGTTATTTCACAACAGAATACCGTCTGATTACATTTAATCAATACCCTAGTAATTTATATATTTTATGTTTATCTATTTTATACCAAATGGAAAATCTACAATCAAATGGAAAATCTAACGGAATTTGTTCATTTAAATGAACTAATTCCGTTCAGTTTCTTGTCAAAGGATATTTCGTGGAAAAAAGTTTCTGGTTTCCATGAATAGTTCTGCTTAGCATAGCCTTTTAATTAACTTTTAATTAATTTTTAGCTAACTTCTATACAATCAGAGGTTTTAAGATAACATTTATATACCTCTTCTACGATCTTTATCATATTATTTGGCAATACCTACACAAATGAAAAAAAAATGCTGTGTTATCCACAGCATCGTCTAGCTCCTGGCTAAGCAGAACTTGTCAAAATATTTGAGTCAAATAGAAGCAAAGGCAGCAACATCCATTTCAAAAATTATTGTACATAGAAAATACCCAGAACACTCGGAATAAATATTTGCAGATCGTACAAACATTTATCGCAAGGCGGGAACCTAACCCGCATCCTCCTGCGTCGCAGGCGGACCTTCGCCCACCACGCCACATGTCATGAAATAAATGTAGGATCCGGGAAGTCACTTTGTCTGCTCAACCTTCGATCGTCCTTCGGCATGTTTATTGCGTCGTAGTTTCGTCTTTTTAATAATGGATGTTGTTGGGACTTCGTAACCTTTTTTGCGGCCACGTGCCACGCGCCGCGTCGGCTTGGTCCGTCGTCAGTTGTCCGCCTTCTTACGTCCTCTTTTCTACAATCCAGGACGAGCCCCCAAAATGTAGGATCCGGGATTGAAATAATAGAGATTCGTCAGCTTTTCCAGTTTATTCTGTATTTTCTAATAAAGTTACAAATTTTTGCGCTCCACCATTTCTCCGCTCCAATCACAAGTCCCATTCATTAATTCCTCGATCACCTACCTTTCATTCAGACGTTCCTTTTACTCTCAAACATCTAACGTTCCATTCCCACATAAATGTAAGTAATAACGCTATTTGAGATAATTGTTGGAGTTGATTTCCGTTTTAACTTGAATCTAGAATGCGGTTCAGATTTCCTGACAAGGGTTACTATATTTGGTCTTCGTTAAGCGATAACAAAAGCACCTTTATACAAATGAAACTTCAATAACCTCAATCGAACGACTAAAGCCTGCATCTACGCTCTCTGAACAACTAACAAACTAATATTGCAGACGAGGTAGAGGAAACAGGTTCCACCGGTTTTCAGGATATTGAAGCCAGAGCTTTGCAATTGTTTTACTTTTGTTGCATTTATTCATTTCACTTGCCTGGACAGATTTAGTCTGCAATAACATTTTCATTGTATTATAAAAACTAAAACCCCATCAAATTCCTTAAAATTTAGACTGATCGTTTAAGTTTTACGGGCATAATGCCTACTCTCTCGCGTATTTTTTTTAATAGCAAAAGTATCATCCAAGTCTGTTGACAATTGACATAGTAGTAATTATTGTAAACATATATAAAAATCATATCTACCTATGTTTTTTAGAGCTTTACTTTACGTTCTTTGTACAGCCGAACACGCTTCTTCACGCTTTCGACGCTTGCGGATGATACAACACAAAAGCTACTACGTGTCTGTTACAGGGTGTCCAATATTGAGTGAGTATTCCACCAGGGCAAGTGCGTTGCAGCAAGGCCGACACTAAAACAAAAGCCATTAAAGCTGAACCGGGAGTTATGTCAAAATTCGAAGAACTTCGGGCTAGGTACGAATATTTACGTGTTTGGGCATCATGCACACAGTTTAAGCAATAACTTTAATTTTTTTATAATGTTTCATGCTAGTCTGACATATATATTTATATCAGAGTGACACAAGCCACCACGACAATAGGATGGGATCAGCTGAGCCCGAGTCTCAGCCGCGTCATCCTCGGTCTCGTGCCTGTGACTTACAATTTACGCGAGATGGAGTTTACTTTCTTTACTTTTCGACACGTTTTTATTTCTGTGTTCTACACAAACTTATTGGTGAGATAAAGACAAGATCTTTGGAAAAGCAATGTTAACCAAATCAAATAAACAGTGAAAATGTCATATTAATAGCGGCGTTATGTTCACATGGGCCTAGACTGACCAAGCACCTTACTAAGTATGTTCTATAATAAAGTCTTCGGTCCAGACAAATAAGTGGTCAATCCGTCTGGAGGTGGCTCAATGTCAAGACGTTCCATAACTGGCTCACTCATCACAACTCCGGTTGATAGTAATATTATGTAATATCGCTAATAGTGTAACGTCCAAGTCAATACGCACTAGTGGTTAAAACGCGCATGATATTTTAATAAATTTAGGTTCGTCGTAAAACGAAATGATCAGCTGGGATTATGAGAATTCAAATAATTTAAGTGATTTTTGTTGGGTACGAATCAAATAATTTTCTTTCTTTTATTCTATACTAGCTATTGCCCGCGGCTTCGGACGCGTTGTTTCTTTGGAAACGTTTTGAGGTTATTTCTATCCCATGGGAACTGATTTATGGGATAACAAGTCACCTATATTTGATTCCAAGGTTAGATTTACCTGTATGCAAAATTTCAGCCTAATCCGTTCAGTAGTTTTGGCGTGAAGAGGTAATTTATTTATTTATTTTTTATTTATTATTAATTATTTATTTAAACATGTACATCTATCCTAACCAGCACACCCAATGCAATAGAGTACTTATACCTACCTTATATTCTAGTCTTATTATAGTTAATATTAAAAATAAACATTCATTCATCTATCCATCCCTCAATCCATCCATCCAAACTTTCGAATTTATAATATTAGTGTGATGTGATTTTCACACGGCTAGATTTTCTAATAAGACGAACCACCTAATAACGTTCACTCGATGGTTGACGGTGCAGCAAACCGCGCGGTGAACCCACCAGTGCGTCAGCTCTTAAGTAACTTACCTCGAGTCAATCCCAGTGTGCTACCTCGCGGCCATAAGTCGCGAGTGGAGGTAGGGTCCCGTACAGCTCTGGAGATTGACTTGATTACTTCTTCGGGATTACACCGGGACATGCTTCGGGACTACACCTTCCTCCAGATTAGTGAACAGCGGCCCGGCTTACTGTTTGTTGGCAGCTGGCATTTTCTTCAAACTTTCTGGATCCTCATTGCTCTCCCTCAAAATCCCATTTCTGAGCACCCCCATATACACATTTATAGACAAGATAGTCAGACAGCCTAAGCACAGTTATTACGTGATTCTGGATCAGTATTTGCAGATCATAGAAAAAAATTGCGTGAATTGGGAATCTAGCACGTTATCTTCCACTGCTATCCCGCAGAAGTCGAGGTCGATACATAGGTATTTACTTGTTTGACTATGAAACTCTGAAATGTATACCCCTATAGCGATGTAGATAAGCCGTAGCCAACAGCGAAAAGTAGGGATTATTCCTTATCTGTTCCTGCCTGCCGAATAATCACAGAAATTCGAGCATAATGAATGTCCCTAAATTGTTTCCCATAACCATAAACATAGACATTGTCTCTGGCTCTGGCGCAGATGGTTTGTTTACAAATCCGGACTAATATTATAAAAGTAAAAGTATGTCTCTTTGTTTCTTCCCTTTGCACGACATAACTTTTATGTTATTCCCACAGACGTGCAAAGTTTTTCCTGTGCTTTGCTATCACTTGGACTTATAATTACCTATACCTCTATGAGCAGGACCATTAAATTTCAAATGTTATTATCTCATAATGTAAAAAACATTGTTTAATTATTCACTCGTTCTTGTTAAAAAGTCGCAATATCAAACTTTAACCTCTCCAATTTATAAGATAAATCCCAAATCGTATCAAAACCTGTCTCACAATATTGTTGGCGATAAAATTGAATCGATTCGTAATCCAGCCGAGTCAGATTTAACTCGATTTAACTTTAAGATCCCGTAGGCTGACCCCCGGGGGACCGGGGATCGTTTATCCGGTTTGTCTATCTGACGGATATCCGGAGATTTAGAAGCAATGACTTGTACGACGTAGATTTGAGTGGTATTGTTGGTTTTCGTAAGGTGCGTGGGTTTAATATTTTAGAACGAAAGGCTAGGTAAGTATCTGCTTTAATTTGTTTGTGATGTCCGTCTTACATATTAAAACTTAGGTGCAAATTCAAGACAGCATAATGATGAAATCGTGAACATACACCTAAGTAAGCTAAGCTAGCAAAGCATATAATGGTCTCTGCCTCTGCATTGATTGAACGTAGGTTGAACCTAAATTGTATTTTCAAGTGCATTTAGGCAAAGGGAATCGGAACTTGAAGCAGTTTCATCAAATATTAGTCTGTCACTGTCTTTTACCTAAAAAAAATAAAGTTTCTTCTGTGTATGCTTAGTTCTCAAATGCGACTTTCAAGATCACAAAAACAACTATCATAGAAAATTTATGACGCAACTACAATGTTCTGCTTGTAACACCCGTGGAATCAGATTAGCTACACCATAAACACAGCAAAATGTCGGTACTAAGCCCCACTAAAATCACATTAGACGAATTGGTTTGCAACGCAGCGCTCGCTCAGCTTGGGAAGCGAGACTACGGACAGCGCATACGAGCAACTAAAGGTGGAAGGATAGTGCGATGGAGTGAGATTAATGTAGCAACATTAATCTCACTCCATCGCACTATCTAAAGTCGGAGAATTATAATTATAAATTATCTTGTTTAATAGCCATGTAGTAAGTAAAAATATTTATATAAAGAAAAAACGCTTAATTCTAGTCAATATCTTTAATTTAATAAAATAGTACTGCAGAGAGTTTTTTAATGAAAAAAAGAATTTCATATCACCCTCTAGGACTTTCCGTAATGATGCAGTCACATGTTAGCCAAGTCATCATACGCATAATGTGACGGTGATAGATTTGACAGCCTGTAGGTACCAGATCAAGCCTCGCCATGATTCGGCCAGCATGTAACAGAACATGAAAAGAAAGAACCCCGTGGTCGGTTACTCGAGCGTATTCCCTCGGCGACATTTGTACAGCTTTACCGCGCAGGCATAGAATGAAGCAAATCCCCCCTACACTGCATTCAGTGCCATATAAGTGACAACCAATAAAATTGATTTTATTTCTAATTTGAACCATGCAGCGACCTCTATGATTATGTAAAGTAAGTATTAACAGCCATGGCAACCAATTAGTGCATTAATTGGAGTTAGATGTCAGCACCATCTCGATCAGATAATAATTCAATCGAAAATTTCCGACATTAGCCGCGCGCCGTTCAAATGAAATTTGAAAAAATCGTAAATAATAGTTATTGACGGAGTGTAACAGTAAAAAAATTGTTTTTATGTCGGAAAATTTGTGTTCTAAGCAAATGTAAGTATAATTTTTTGATTAGGCAGTGTTTTCATACTATAACTATACAGTTTCTGACTGTTCCAGATGTGTCACTTCATGCACTTATGGTCGAATTTTAGGTACCGTCAGTTCATGAAGTGACACATTTTACTAATGGTAGGATGTTGTTTTTATTTTATATAATGCCGAGGAAAAGCTTATCCCGCGCTCAAATCCAAGACTATTTGACGAGCAAGGCTCCCCAGGAGCTAAATCTGATGATGACATTGCCGCAATTCGGACTATCTTCAGCCAACTTTGTGGCACGCTTAGCGATGAGGATGATGATGAGAAATGTGTTTCACCGGCCAGGTATGAACCTGCTGCACCTTTGTCAGGGTCCTATGATGATGTGGCTGGAAATGCTGTCGTAATTGAAGCTGATATGCAGCAGCAAATATCAAACCCTAGTGGTTCAACTCCTGTAGTTTCAAGTATATCTGAATTCACTGCTTTACGAGCATATCAGTCAACAATTGCATCTACCACCTCTGCTGGGAGCTGCTCCTAGACCTGCTGCATCCGTCGTTAGAAGAAAGCAAAATAACATCTGGAATAACGGACGGCAGAACAGCTTTCAGAACCAACCAACCTTGAGTTTTGTGCGCAAACCGATCTAGACCCACGGTTCACTGAACCCCATGCTCGAATGTACTGGGAATCTGAATTAGGTTTGCCATTGCTAAGGAATACCATGTTAGTCAACCAATTTGAAAACATTTGCCAATTGCCAATATTGACACTTGAAGCATGATACCACTCAGCCACCAGCAGGTACTGCAGGACACGATCGTCTTCATAAAATCAGGCCTGTATTAGGACCACTCAAAAATGAATGTCAAGCTATATCTAAACGAAAAGCATTGTCAATGGATGAGCAGATGTGCGCAACTAAGGCTTCCAACATTCTGCGCCAATACCTACCAAACAAGCCTCATAAATAACTGTTTTCGTATGTTTACCTCTAGTAATGTAGATAACAAATATAGGTAGGCCATTGCATGTTGTGCCACATATGGAACTAAATAAAAAAAACATTTTTCTCTATTACTATTGGTTTTTTATTAATTTAACTGTTTTTCCAGGGTTCTAGACCATAAATATGATTATGTAAGATTTTTTTTTCTGAAGAAAAAAAAATCATGCAGTGTAGGGATAAACATGAATCATCTCGACGTCGAGACGAGTACTGTCAAATAACCAAACCACAAATTGCCCGTTCACGTGACCCTTTCACGTGAGGATGACGTACCGCGAATTAATTACGTAAAAGCTAGCCTAGTTGGCATCGCATGCTCGGCGGGCCGTCTCTTTGACGAGCCGCGCCTCGCACCACGCGGGCGGCAGTGTCATCGTCCAACTGGAAATATTGCCTTCAGGCTCTGTTTGATAAGTTTTGATCATGGGTGAAAAGTTGTAATGGAGATCACTGCAGTACGAGTAGGTACGTGCGTTTGGAGTAAATTAAATGCATATTTTCTATAAACACAGAAAATAATGCGTCGCTTAAGCACCTCATTGATTTAGTTTTAGTTGGACCTTAATTCAGAAAACTTTTACCAAAATAAAACAGGTACAATATATGGTCGATTAAATGAAATAAAATTTATTTCAGACATTAGGCATGGCACAGAATACGTTGAGTCAAATATTTAAAGTTAATTTTGCTAGTAAAGCAAAAAGATAATTATACCTAGATGAAACAATATCTAAACACAACAGACTTTGTGATTTCGAACACATTAATCATTTAGTTAAGTCGGCGGCTCAGGATATCACATTAAATTAAAATAATACCTGTCGGCGACGACGACAGTGATATATGCGACTTTGGGAGGAACGTGGGAACTTATTGAAATATGATTGTTTAAAAGCTAAGTAATTTTACTTGTTTTAGGAAACTGAAAATTATTCACTTGGATTAAGAACTCTAGCAACAATTTTAATAACAAAATATAAATAATTTCAAACATACCTATAAGTTATGTGACAAGGCTTTTGTTTAAGGACGAGTCTGGATTTTTTGTAGTTTCGTATTGAAAGTCACATACCAGAGAGAAAGACACGATCTGTTAATAAACAAAAAAAATACTGTTTTCATTTACCACAAACCTAAATAAATTCTCCATGCTTCGGGCAAAAGGTAGAAAGACTGTGATTTAGTTCCCGTCACTAATCAATGTATTACGCAAGAACAGCGAAGGTGGCGTAAAACAAAATGGACATCGCGACAACTAAATGCAGAGCATTTAGTTTATAGCCATTAATTACGACGGGCAATGTAAACCAATTAAGGCTTCAGAAAAAACAAAGGAAACACATAAAAATGTTCCGTGTAAAGGCGAGTGCAGATTGTGAGCTTTTAACGAGAACTAAATCGGCTACGAAGCCAGTTCCTCTATTCTTGGATAAAACAGAACACTTCTTGGTACAGTACAGCCACAGATTAGGAAAAGTTATTTTGTAGAACGTAACTTAAAGTGTACATTGTTCGTATTCAAACGAGAAAGAGATGACATCGGTAAAGGAAGAATAGGATTATTGAAAATAATCTCCCTTTTGCGATTTTTTCATCAGCACTGCGGTCAAACATTCCAATAAAACTGGTAAAAATTCGCTATCGGCCTCATTCTTTTTTTGACGACCTCTGTGGCGCGGTGGGCGAAGGTCCGCCTGCGACGCAGGAGGTTGCGGGTTCGATTCCCGCCTCGGGACAAATATTTGTACGATCTGCAGATATTTGTTCAGGGTGTTCTGGTCGTTTTCTATATTTAATAAAAAGTATCTATCTATGTACTCGTATATTATTATGTATATCAGTTATCTATGTAGTACCCATAACACAAGTTCTGCTTACCTTGGGGCTAGATAATGCTGTGTGAATTGTCCAGCATTATTTATTTATTATATATTTATTTATTCTTGAATCTGAGTCTGCCATGCAAAAACGTACCTACCTTGTTAACTTATCACAGTGTTTTGGTGTCTAGTGTAAAATGCTTTTAACTTCTAGTACCCAGAACATTATTAGTATGCTTCGGCACGGCCGCTGCAGATGTGATTATATCTACGGTCTATCGATCTAAGCATGTTTGTACTGTAAATTGGATCCGCTGTCTCTTATCATAAGATCACCATTTCTTGGAACTTCTGAAATTTTGATGATGACTACTCGAACGAAACTAGGGGTTACCACGTTACCTGCGCGCATTTTATCGTCATCCGGTCCGAGTGAACTTGCATACAAAGTTGATATTTTATGATAACAAAATGGAGTCAAAAAAAACTTATTAATTCATCATGGTATTAATTTTAATAACATTAAAGTCGGCACAGTTTCATGCGCCATGATCACGAAAATATTGGGAAGCCGAAATATTGGAAAGCCGAAATATTGGAAAGCTCAAAACTCAAATCATGGTAAATATCCCGTTGTAAATGACTTCAAAATGACGTCAATCTAATGCGAAACACTCGGTCTCGTCAAGTAAAAAACCGGCGCAATATTACAATTCATTTTTCAATTAAATTTCTGATCCGATACAAATTAGCTCAATACAGCTTTTCAAGACTTTGTATTGTTCGGTTTTTTGCTACAAGATCGGAAAAGATTCAAACCACAAGTTATTTTACAACAACATTCGACACACTTATCATTATTAGGCGACACACTTATATTTACATTTTAATGAACGCAGTTCTTCCCACACTCAAACAAAACAAACAAAAAGCGACTCTATTAACTAGCAGCAAGTCTTCCCAAAAACGGTGTCGGTTACCGAACGAAGTCGTATGTACAAAAGATAATGGAGGCGGAATGACAGCACTTACCTAATTAAATACTAATTGAAGACGATGTGGCAGAGTTTATGTTTACTGCTGGGAATTACAAGAGAAACAAGGATATTACGGGAATAATTTCTCTTGTAGAGCGAGAGCTGGGTCGGACTCTACATCATGCTATACCAAAATGCGTCTTTTCAATACTACATGCCTAAACAGACAGGTATCCTTTCTGAAAGCAGGATCACCCTAAACAGCGAATTGTCTAGGGTAGAATCGTCATCGAATGTGTTCATTGCTTAGATAAGGTTGGGATTCTCTAACACCTACTGTCTTGCCACGAGGTTGTCAGTATCACGAAGCGTGTCCATAACATTGTAGGTATCCGTTCCCCAATACCATTCTTATTATTAGCTATATTTACATTCGAACGAATGGGAATAAACTGTTTTAATTAGAGCAAATGTTTTTTTTTTCGATTTGTATCCAATCAACATTTCGTCTTTGACTTCAGTTTAGTACCCAATGCTTCTTAACAGCTAGGGCTCGTCCGAGCTACCGACCATTGTGGTGTACGGTATTTTTGTTTTCGTAGTAAATAAAATAAAATAGCACTGTTAAAAGTGATCTCAACTGAAATAACTATTCTAACATATTGTAGTCAGTCAAAACAGTGAAGACCAAAGTTTTAAACATGATTTACAAACTTTCTTCATAACATAGTAAGTGTAGATGAAGTCCCGTTTGTATGACGCAGTAAATGATCCCATCCTGTGAAGTAATCGGGAGTATCGCGGAGCTGGAGTGTAATGACGTCACAAACTTCTTGCCTTTCTGGAACTTGGTGCAGGGTGGAAGAGATAGCGGGCTAAATCAATACTTATACGTAAATGTTATTATACAGTGGATGAATTCCTTAAGGATAAAACCTCTAAAAGTAAATAGTAGGAATATCACTATTTTATGACTATTTTATGACAACTGTCTAATTAGAGCTTGGATTTTAATAATGCATTGTATGACATAAGTGGGTATTATATAATTGTTTAACACGAATTTTGACATTTATAATCTGCTTAAAATGGACATATTATGTTTAAAATTTTTATCTTATTTTATTTTTATTTTGACATACATTTTAATTAAATTTTTAATATTTCTGACATAATAATTATGATAAACCTACTTATAGGTGATGAATTGTGTATCCTCTTCTTTAACTTAACTAACATATGCTTGTGAACTAAATTAATAATGTAAAATTGTAGACCATTTATTTGTACTTACTTAAGAACTCTAACTTAGAATGTTGCAACGCCCTTACAGGGTTCATGTAGATTCTACCTAAAAATGTTAACACCTTATAATGGACATGAATGCAATAAATATATAAATAAATAAATGTCGTTGTGAGACTAGATTCTATATTACCGAGGGCCTATCTTTTCTTCGCATCCTGTTCTGAAAAATCGTTCACTCATCTATAAAATGTTCCTGGATATTTCCACATTGTATCATCTGGCCCAAAGTAAGCTGTGATAATACAGGGTGTAAGGCTAAACAGTCTTATCCTTGAAACCAGAAGTTCAGAATCATGAGCAAAGCAGAAAACCGATGAAAAAACTAAACTTTTTTTACATAATTTTGAAAAAAATATCCTCATACATCATAAAAGCATTTCACCCTACATTTATACCTACGCCGCCCGCTTTGTCGGTTTCGAACAAAGACGCCGCTCGCGCCTAGCCTACGCGCCGCCCGCTCGCGCGCGTCAGTCGCGGCCCGTCTGCTAGGTAGTGAGTAGTGAGCACGTCACGACGCGTTCCGTGCTAATTTGTGATGTGCCGATTTGTTCGCGTATTGTGTTAAGTAGAGAAGTGACGATGTCGTTCACAAATGAACAGTGGACTGAAATGGTGCGACTTTATGCCATCGCTGGTGACAACATGAACTTGGCTCGTACGATGTACGCAGAGCGGTTCCCAGAACAACGTGTGCCAAGCCGGCAAACGATCCTAGCGGCTACACAAAGGCTACGTGCCTACGGCCAGTTCACAGTGCCTAGTCATGCACAAGTCATGAAAACATTTTATGCCTAATGTGAGTAAATCAAACTGTATATAAAGCTGTAAATTTTAATTGAATTGTACATAAAACTTGATTGATGATGAACTTTTTAAATACGCCAAAAGTACCTACCTACTTTAGCCTACTTACTGGCAAATGTGTTAGAGTAGCTATTTTTGCCTGTCCTAAGCCAGGAAAAGTATGAAGGGAAAGTTCCATCACAAGTTGTAGGTACCTACGATTCGATACCTACACCACCGGCCGGCTACAGGCCTTTAGTAAATACTTTACTTAACTTCAATTAAATCTATAGATACCTTATTAAATAAGTCATAAAGTGTATTACATACCTGACGACTAAATATTTTGACTAAGTTAACCGGTTAAGGATGCTGCACTAATTGAATTCTCACTCACATCACCAACAAACATTCATAACAGTGTCTAATAACCATCTAATAACAAACTGTCCAATGCAACAAAATATCTTGATCTTTTTAAACTTATAAGCTTCTTAACACTGATTGGCCGCCCTAGTCACCAAGCGATGCAAATTCCCATTTTAAACAAAAGAGCTGCTTGACCTGGAGATCGGCAGGCGAAACAGGCTGGGGTTAGAAAGGGATAGAATTTGTTACGTTACGAACTTACCTGCACGGTTGAAGTTGTCACTAAGCGCATGGAGTAAATCCACGCCTAGGATAGGTAGGTAGGTACATATCGAATAAATGTATAGGATGCAAGTTTATATTTAAGTTAATTTAATTATCATAACTTTTATACAATTTTTTGGTACACAACACACAAAAAATATTAATTTTTTAACTGACAGAAACTATTACATTATGAACTAGGTACTACTAACTTAAACATCGTCGTATTTATTTCCGATCTGTATCTGACGATGACTGTACAATTTACCACACGTGGGTTGCGGTCCCATTCGACGGAAGAGAAATAATAAAAATATATCAATCCGGCGAATGGGACCGCGGTCCCTACACCTAGCGGTCCCAAACGACGGAAGCCTCCGAGAGCGGGCGGCGCGGCGTGATAAGGTCACTAGGGTGTCCATGAAATCACGTAGGATAGCAGAGAAATGAATTATGAAATTCCATCGAAACTAATTGACTTTTATTTTTAAAAATAACTTGTATCGTCTTATTTTAGGGGTACATACGTGGTTTCAAGGATAAGACTGTTTACGCTTACATCCTGTATAAAATACCTAAACACCTACGTATGTACCCATATTAACACGTCCAGTGCCACTGACTCCCCACGCGTGTTCACGTAATGCTTATTCCAGTGCCAGTGACTCCCCTAGCGCGTCCACCGTGAAATGTTCCCGGCATCCGTCAATACATTATGAAAATCGTGGTGGCATTGAACGCGTTAAATAATTAATAAATAAATAAAAACTTTTCAAGAGGTTTTTACAAAGTAGGAGCTTTAAGCTATCTTTATATTACTATAGTAAAACTAAGAATATATATATTAGTATGTTTGTCACAGCATACCACCAAAACCACTGAACGAAGCAGGCGGAAATTTTGCACGCATTACGTTTTACACCTGAAATAAAATATAACAGACTATTTACCGGAATACTGCACTAGCTAGTACAGTATCATAGAAGCTTCCCGCTCCTTACTTCCACCACGTGCAAGGAGCGAATGACACGGGAGCCCCACTTACAAACTCACACAACTATTTAACTAAACGGTGCTTTGAAAACGTTGCCAAGACAAGCGAGTCAGCTGTTAAGATCTAAAGTAAAATTGCTCAAGATATGACATCCGTTAGATAAGTTCTGCTATTAAATGCCCTTATTTCATGATTTAACAATACACATTAAATTATATTAAACAATTATAATAATTATATACTAAATTTAATATTATTAATTAAATTATTTAATAGGCTCTTTTATGGCATTTTAATTTAATTTAAATCTGATTAACTATTTATTCTTAACACACATGTAATATTTACTATAAAAACTTCCGTAGTTTGAAGATTTCATTATGAATGTAAGCGGGTTGGTGTTCTTCCAACACAAAATAGGTTCGTAGTTAACAACGCTTACATTCATAATGAACACATGTAATATCTAAAAAAAAATTCATAGATTAGGCCGGCTACAGACGGTGAGACACGCTCTAACCAACCAAGAAATAAGAAAATTTATAGTTCGTGTCTAATCATAATTAATTTTATACCTATCTTTTTCTGTTTACTTTTCTTTTTTCTCTCATTGTTTCCTGTGTTGTATGTAACCTCTCTATCTTTTTTTGTCTGTTTGTGTGTTCATTGTACCTATGTTCATATTTTTACAATCTTTGTGTCACCACACGAGGCCCTGTCTGAAAATCAGCGCCACTACTCGCTGTGGTTTGTAGCAGCATAATGCTGAGACAGGGACCTTTTTGGCCTCATAAGTAAATTTTATTTCTTTTAATATTTGTGTGTGTGTATTTTGGGCCAAATAAATGGATTTTCTTTCTTTCTTTCTTCTTTCTTATCTTCATTTATTTAGATCTCTTTTTATGTTGATATTTTATTATTGTATCATAATTCAGACTGCATAACTAGACTTGCCTTTTAACCTAATTTCTACTACTTTCTACTACTATCTAATCATGTTGTGTAGGGAGTATGTTGTGTAATCTAGTATAAGAACCTTAATTGGTTTTTTTATTTATTAATTTCATGATTATTTTCTGTTTGGATATCAATAAGTATAAATAAATAAATAATAAGTTTGATCTGCACTCGATAAACTGGCGGTAAATGATGTCAAGACTATTAAAGCTGCCCCTTTCTTTTCCTCCTAAATACGGTTCTCCACTTAGTTCTAAAAAAAATAGTTTTATATCGGAGCATTTTGGCATAACGCTTTTTAACTTTCATACCATTTTTATACGTGTTCTATTCGCGGTAAGGAATAAGATCGCCTTAATTACTATTTGATAAAGAAAGTATCAATTACTTTATACGACTTTACACGCGCTACCCAAATAAGAAGTCGCTATTTTTTTGTTTTATCCTGATCTGGTTAGTAGTTTTGGAAAACATATTTAAGTATTCACAAACCCCGGTTTATAATATAAATAAACGTATAGACAGAAAATGATAGGTCAGAAACTAAATTGTCCTCACCCAGAGAATATCAGATGAAATTGTTTTGATACATATTCGTAATAGAAGTTTGAGAACTTTTGCACATTAATATGCAAAACTATTTATTTATTGTAGCCAAAACAATTGTTTTTTTGTTCTATTTGCCCAGTGATTGACAACTTGACACCCACACCGACGGGCAATCAGCCCAGAGCTCACAGAATTGACATAAAGGCCGGAGGCTCAGACCCAGAGGGTGGTTACCAACTAGTGGGAAGGATTATAACTTCAATAAGGGTCAGGGCCATGTTGTGTAGTGACTACACAACATGGGCACTCCGTTATTGTGCTGCATGCGACTGCATATTATTACACATCACATCACACACAATACAAAACAACGCCACATGTGAGGTGTTTCGAACAACTTCACGGCCAAACTCGGCGAGATATCGGGCATTATATTTCTCGGAAAAACTTGTGTCAAGCGCCAGGCAGAAGCTAGTTTTATATGTATATCACAAGATAAAAATCATTTTATCCTGTTATTCGAGTTTTTTAATGTTGATCATAACTCCTCAAAAAGCAGGTCCATATCGAATCAATAAAATACGGATCCAATAAACATTCACACTTGATCTGATGACTCTTCTTTCCATATCTCTAAGGACACTATCGAAATAAGATAGCAAACAAAAGACTTTCTAACTTTGTATATCATCGCGTTTCTTTCTCCAAAATAAACCAAGATACTTCATTTACGTTCAACAACACACATCCGTAGGCGTACCTTATTACGTACCGTAAATAGTACGTATTACGTTGCAGAGGCTTTTGTTTAGAGCTCGTTCGTCGCGGTGACGCGCGGCTGGCGGCGACGTGAGCGAACTCCGCGGTGAGAGCGACGTCGTATGACGCGAGCGAGCGAACACGACGTGGGTTAGTATTCGCTGTGACGTGAGCTTACCTAAACAAGACACGCGATACAAACCCGATACATAATCATAACGATGTTTAGGAGGAAAGAAGGCGAGAACCAGACCTTATGTGAACGGTACCCTGACGTGCGCAGCCTGTGACCGCACGTTCACGGCAAAAATTGGATACGTCAGTCACATAAGGGGTAAACATCAAATTCTTTAAACTTGATAAATATTGAGTCCAAAATTCAAGTCACTGTAGCCGAAAACGGCTAGTTATATGTAAGCGGTAAATATATATTTACGGTGTTTACTTTTGTTTCGAGCTAGCATGTCGCTATGTGCCTGACAACATGTATTTCTTTATCATCATCATCATCATCAGCCTATATTAGTCCACTGCTTTCCATTTCTGTATGGAAATGATAATTCAGCCTACACCAAACAATATCAGCCCCCTGGATCTTATAGCTGACATTACGATCTGGGGCGATGATGGACCAGTCCGAGCTACCAGCGTCTAAATTTAAAGGGAATTCATAACTGGTCCGTTTTGAAATGCGAACTGCCCCTAACCATGTCCATTGAGCCATTTGTATAGTTGCATAGGGACTTTCATTATTTAAAGCGTAATATTATATTATTTAAGCTACACCTGCTCAGAAAATTGCTTATTCCTTTTCGAAATATAAGGTAAAAAGTACGTCATTGCAGACGCACTGAAATGCGGGAGGGAAAACTCTATGGAATTTCATTACTCACGCGATTAGCGGGAGAGAAGTGTATGGAAATCCTTTTGAAGAGAAGTGTATGAAAATTTGTAAGGTGTTATTTTTTTTTTAATTTTCTGAAATATCAGCCGGTAGGTATGGTTATTTTCATAATCGTTCAAACAACAAAAAGTTTTTACTCAAATGACACACTCAATAGGAATTGGGCACTTTCTCGCCTAGGTGTACAACGTACTATTATTATTGTGCTTGAGAAATCGCACACAGAAACCGCACCTTAACTTCTGTTGTAAGTATAATAAATCATGTAGTCTTTGCGCCGCGACGTCTAAATCATGGGCGCACTGCTAATTCACACTGCAGCTCGTTGTACTGTGGGCAGCAACGGATTATTTTCAGTACGAACCTGCATTTAAATCACGTTAAATACAGTATTTTTTATCAGTTTTAGAGGAAGAAACAAAAAGTGCGCCAAGAAATAAAACTCAAACTAATTTAATACCTACCGAACGTTCTGAAAGTTGGCCAAAGGCGCTACGAACATGTCTACGACAAATGCTACGAGACTGCTACGAAACCGATACGAAAGTGCTACGAAAATATTCTACGGGAAGCGTAACATTTAATTTTAATGACAAAAACAATTTTTCCGTCTTTGACAAGGTTTCTAACCTTCTAAGGTCTAAGTTTAGTTTTTAATAAGAGTAAGGTTATTATTTTTTTTATTTTCTCTCACAGTTTTTCAGGAATGTATGTGGCCTATGTTTAGCAGTGGACTGGGTGAAGGCTGTTGATGTGATGTGTATGGACATAGTCAGAAACGATTTTAAAAAGATTTACATTGATACGTTTTTTAATATAACTACTATTAATATAATAAGTAAGTACATCCAAATATCTTTCTAAAACTATTTTGAGAAGAAAAAGCCAGCAGACAATGTACAGTAAAAAACAGAAATTGCTAAGCAAGTCAGTTTCTGGAGTTGACGTAGCATTTCATTTAAAAAAATCCGCTCTACGTGTTTACCGACAATGCACCCCCATTTGCAGTCGACTATTAAATTTATCAAACGGAATATTTTCCACCCAAAAAAAGGAAAGACGCCCGTCACCTCCACAGCATCTCACATTATCTCATTAGTCAAGACAAAACGTCGGAGCACGACCTTTGTTCAGCCACAATGAAGCACAATTAGGAACACAATTAAATGCATATTATCAAGACAATTAGCATTTTCCTGGGGGATGAATGGACTGTGTGGGAAGCGTTCCGTATACTTATTTATTGTTGCTGTTACCCGCGACTTTGTTAGCGGGGTAAGTATCTATATCTTATGACTATAAGACACCTCCAATGAAAGTTCAACACCTACTTTAATAGGCTAACGGCAATAAACAAAAATATCAAAACGTCTTTGGCATAAACGATCATTGATCATTCAGAAACTTCAGAACGCCTATTACCCAGATGTGGGTAAAACCTGGCTGCGTGCGGGTGATGATGATGATTTGCGTCCTCTGTGGCGCAGTGGATGAAATTTAGTCAGAAGCACAGGAGGTTGCGGGTCCTATTCCCATGCAGGGCAATTGTTTACAAGATCAGCAAATATCCGGGTGTTTTGTATGTATAACATGTAAACATTTCCATGTAAAGATCATGCGTATTTAGGTAGAATATTGCTGATCAAATGCTTGGCTATTGTGTTTTTGTAAAAGACATGGTTAAATCTTTTTATTGCGAACCCTGTTTGCTGTTACTAAGGCTTAAAGAGGTCCCTAATAGAGAAGTAGGGAACCATAAAATAATAATAGGGAAATTTCCTCGTAGCTGTCCCAGGGCAAAAGCTTTAATTAGGCCTTAATTTCCTCTTACATTAACGTTGTTAATCAATTTATGTCTATTTTTTATGGTAATTAACTTTATTAACAAAAGAAGTTGACTACGCATCAAATAAATAACAAATTAGATAGGTACCCAAAAGTTCACTAAAGATTCGAACTTATAAAGTGGCTCTCAGTTTAAAATGACCAGTACTACTAACTCGTGTTTTATTTCTATTTAATACCTGTACTACAAAATCATATTTTAAGTTAAATTATAAACATCATAAGCGCAATATCAGTTGTAGAGATATCGATATTCCCGCAAATAAATCCCGAATGGCAAAATACACAGCCAGTAAAAGTAGCAATAACCCCCGAAGAGGCAACAATCGTCACGCACCACAAGAACTTCCCTCCATTACTGCTAATAGAGGGATAGAGTAGGTACAGAACAATTACTAATACATAGTAGGGGAAAAACAGTAGCTTGACTTCATAGTTTCTTCATTTATTAGGCTACCACACTGGTTTCTTTCCGCGGGTTTGCACGCCTGTTATCGGGATAACCTGACTACTGAGCCTTAAAAGTCTCAGAATTGTTGTCGACTGGATTGGTAGCCTATTAAGTTATGCTTTCATGCGCGCATCCCCGAGTGATAGATGTTAATATGTACCTACCTGTATATAGTTCTAGTTCTACCTGTACCTATATAGTTTTCGTACTAGAAAAACACTGTCAAAACTTTGACAGAGAGATAATTCCGCGAATTTTGTTAATTGGTATTTATTTTAAACGTGGTTTCTTTTGTAATGAAATTGTTGTGCAAATTGCAGTGACAAAATACTGGGACTTGATAAATATTGACCATCTATTGTTCGCCAACCACAACAAAAGTTGATCCATTGCACTGTCTCACACGAGTGCGCACTAACTCCCTGAAACTCGGTAATTGTACCAATCGCCCTGATCGTTGGGAGAGGGAAAGTTAAAATCGCATTACTCGCGTTTAACGAGTCGGTGGGGGCGTTAACTGTCATGGTTCTCCTCGAGGTTAAGGTAGGAGAGGAAGCGATGAAATCAATCTTAGAAGACCATGTCTGCAAGCGAGCATCACGCGGCCATTTAATAGAGACAAAGTTATTTCCTTTGAAAAATCTTGCTTACTGTCTTCAGAAATGCAGCCATGGATTTGTTTTGTGAATTAAGTAGCACGCACCACGAGTATCCGATATAGGACGGTACTTGCGTATGGATGTGGTGGAAATGTGGCTTTTGAATCGGTAGAAGAGTTTTTAATCACGTAAAGGAAATTGAGTGCATGAATGTAAATATGGATTGACGACGCAGTCTTACTTGGGCATAGGTTTTATAGATTTCCATAACATTACGCCGTAAAATCTGAGATCTAGTGCATTGGAGAGGATAACACAACTAAAATACCAAAGATGCTCTCAATCCTTTCACCTACACCCTAACCCTATCGCGAAACAAAGAACAAGCACGAGCGACCAGCTCGGATGGTTATTGGCTGGTAATCCGCGGAATGGTGGAGCATGCCGCATTTATCGCTTTCAATGTTAGAACTGAGCATGCCGGGTATTGGCTGTTTATCCATTGATGGGAAACAGCAATGGGTGCCGAACATTGCTGTCATATCGTTTAACTTTGATATGATTGTGCTTGAAAATTGGAATGCGTCAATCGTTATTTTAATTACTTAGGTATTTTAAAACTAAAATAATAACAAAGAATGTTTGCGGTAACTCGGTCATTTTATGAATAGACGCACGGCGAATTAACCGTAGATTTTTACTGCGCAAAACACGTGTCTACAAGAGCCCTTAGGTATATGGAAATGTGAGGTTCGTCGTGAAAGGGTTACCAATACGCGTTCGTGAAACTACGCTCGTGACGCACAAGATGATTGATATTGATTTTTATGTGGATCTATAGGTACTTACTTAGCTGCTCATTTAAAAACCTCGTTCTATAAACCAATTCGTATACACCCGAAAGCAAATCTGAGCTTAATCAGGTCACGGAGCCAATTGGGCATTGGATCCGGTGAAAGATTCTCCGAGTTTTCCAATTACCGGATATCTACCGCTCCAGGCTGCTTTGAGCCAGCTTTTTCCGCTTTGTCAATATGGATCAACTGCAGGGATTGGGGGCGACACTGCCTGATTCAAAAGCGCAGTTGTATGAAATGGCAGAGTAGGGGTTAATTGCAGAATGGGGAGAGTGTTTCAAGTAGGTGCACGCAGAGTAGGTACCTAAGTTTCGCAGCAAAAGTGCACAATAGGGCTAGGGTAAACAGTTCGACCTATACTGTGCAAAGTAGGGAAAAATGCACGACAGAGGGGATAAAGAGATAAAGGTAACGAGACCCTTTATTATGAGATAGTATGTTGGGCTTTCAACACGTTCCAAAACACACCACCGAATGTTGCACCTTCATTTCCAATAAACACTTTAGAACAAATTTAAGGCGAATAGTAGGGTGGATAGTGGCGCCACTACATATCGTCGGCTTATTGCAAGAAGTCATTAACCGACAAATCCAAAAGTTTGGCAAAAGCAGTTTAAAGTTTTTATAACTTTAAGAGCCCATATCATCAAAACTACGACAGTTATCAATATAATTTAAACGCCAATATATAGAGATATGTAATTATTTTATAATTAACTGAAATCAGTACAAATTCAACCACTGCAATTTTTTTAAAAGCTAAAAATGCAAAGATAATGACTTCTTGCTATAAAAAGTTTTCACTAAACTGGAGTTAAGTATTTCTGCAACGAAGTTATTAGTGTCCTCTTTGGAGTATTAAAAGACAAAATAATCATAAAATAACATCTTTTATCACTAAAAGCTAAACAAATTACCTTGTTTGTCGAAAACACTTAATAAAATAACTAAAATTAGTAATAATGACACATGAATCAGTCAAAAACAGGTTTTAAGCTTTTAGAAAATAATTCTGCTAGCCAGCAAAGAGTTATAAACACATAAATAGGTTGGAAACGATTAAGTAAACTATTATTTAGAATAGAAAATATTAAGTAACAGACTTTGAGCTTTACCTGAAAACCTTCTTATCCTATCTACCCTCCTCATAACGCTCGACCTGGCCGCGGACCCGACCCCAGGACGTGAGGACGCGTACGCCAAGGCACTCGAGTCCGTGGACGTCGGACCTCTCCAGACGCCTACAGAAGTGGAATCCGAGGCCTCAGCGCTGATGGCGCGCATCATCGAGGCTAAGGCGGCCGCTTCCATACCCATCACCAGGCGCCAAGGCCAGCTTAATGACCTCCCCCAACACATTAAGAGGGTAATAGATAGGAAACGCGAACTCCAGCGCGAGTGGGCGCGCTCCTGCTGCCCGCGACTGAAGACGCGACTCTATTGTATTGTATTGTGTACTCTATTTTCCGCACTTAGACATGGTTTGGTCCATTGTGCGTGTTTTGTTTGCTAGTGTAACCAGCCTAACTCCGTCCAGAAGCGCAGAATCTTCCTGGGATCTTCACACGCTTCGCGGAGCGACCTCGGGTGGTCGAGGATTTCGCAGCTGGCTTTCGGGCAGTTGATTCTTCGTCACTAAGACATCCCCTGCAGAGAGGGCTGTCTGCTGCTCCGATGGTGAAGAGATGTTTATTTAGTGGGCAATGTCCTGTGAGTGTCCCCACTAGGTAGGACGCGTAGGTCCATTCTGGTCAGGTTCAGTAGGCGCTTAGTTAGCCTTGGTGATGCAGCTGGTAGCGCTGCTCTTGCCTGGCGGCACTCTAGTAGGTGCGTCCATCGTTCGTTATGTTTTTCTCTAGTTTTCAGCCTTATCCATGTTCGGATTTGGGAGAATGGTAGGGGAAGGAGCGGAGGTGGGCCTATTATCGGTGTCTCCGAACCTTTCCGTGCCAACTCATCGGCGGCGTCGTTACCAAGTGATCCGCTATGCTCCTTAATCCATTGAAGGGTTATCCTGTTTCTGCAGGAAATCCTCTCAAGTGCCAAGTGGCATTCGTACACGATCTTGGAGTTGCAGCTGTGTCCTGCCAGGGCCCTGAGTATAGCAGCACTGTCAGTCAGGATACAAACGCACTGGTTATCTATATCCCTTCTTAGCACAGCTGTGGCTGCCTCGGTTATAGCTGCGCATTCACATTGACATATGGAGCTGTGTTTGCCTAAGGTCATTGATACATTGAAGACGCGACTCAACCCGATATCTGCCGAGCTCTCGGCCGCAGTACACGTTTGGCGTGAGACCTGGGACTGAATCATCGAATAGGGCGAATCATAGAATCAATGAATAGGGCGCTCACGCGGCAGCCGGCAACAACTTACCCGCTGCTGGACCGAGATGGGGTCCGGCGCTTTGCTCCCGCCGACCGTGCCGAAATTCTGGCCGAGCACCTCGCGGAGCAGTTCTCGCCTCACCCCGTTGCAGCCGACGCCACCTTTGAAACCCTGAACCACCACCACTAGACATGACTAGACGGGGAGTACTTCATCTCCCCTGCCGAGGTGCGGAAGGCCGTCCTCCGTCTACCCAGACGGAAGGCGCCAGGCTATGACGAAGTCCCCAACAGTTGCCTCGCCGTGGAGTCACCGCGCTCGCCCGGCTCTTCAACGGGATCCTCCGGACGGGCCACTTCCCGGAATCCTGGAAGACCGGACGGGTCATCGTGCTACCCAAGCCCGGCAACGATCACCGCCTCCCGGCCAACTACCGCCTCATTAGTCTACTACTAATAGTGGGCAAGCTCCTGAAACGCCTGCTCCTGGGGCGCCTGGCTCCAACTATCGAGCCGCGCCCGAAGCAATTCGGCTTCAGGAGTGGCCACTCTACCACGCTGCAGCTCACCAGGGTGCTGCACCACCTTGCAGTCGAGCACAACGCCAGGCGCTGCACCGTCCGGGTCTTTCTGGACGTAAAAAAGGCCTTCGACCGTATTGGGCACCCCGGCGTTTTGTACAAGCTCTTGCAAACCCCAACTCCACCAGCTCTCATCAGGATTGTGGCATCCTTCCTCGACAACCAGCGGTTCTTCGTCGCAGTTGAAGGTGCCACATCCTCCACTCGATCCATCTATGCTGGTGTACCTTAGGGTAGCAGCCTGTCGCCAGCGTTATACGCGTTCTATACCGACGACATCCCCACCCAGGAAGGCCACCTACGCCCCGGGGAGAGGGATGTGTCGCTAGCGCTGTTCGCGGACGACAGCACCTTCTTTGCGTCTTCCACCAGCCCCACCATCGCAGCCCGCAGGATGCAGCGGCTGCTGAACATCCTGCCGCCCTGGCTGGACAAATGGCGTATGGCCGTCAATGTGGGAAAGACCGCTGCGCTGTTTGTTTCCCGCCGTATCGGCCACCCACCGCAGCTGACACTTCGGGGCCAGAACGTGGCATGGAGCCCGCACATCCGGTACCTCGGCTTCGGGA
Source organism: Eupithecia subfuscata (assembly GCA_963564075.1). NCBI lineage: Eukaryota > Metazoa > Arthropoda > Insecta > Lepidoptera > Geometridae > Eupithecia > Eupithecia subfuscata. The sequence goes on from OY751102.1 coordinate 1,117,455, forward strand.
TCGACAGGTCGTTGCGGATGCAGCCGAAGGTTGACAGCGCACTACAACAAGCGCGCGTCGCCCGACCTTTCTCCAACCCGTCCTGGGATCTCGCCTGCCTCTGAGGACCAAAGTGTGGGTCTACAAAGGCTAAGTCGGATCCCGACTCACATATGCAGCGCCGGCCTGGTACTCACTAGTCTCCCAGACGAATAGGGACCGGCTCGAGGGGCTGCAAAACGTGGCTCTGAGGATCTACACTGGCGCGAGCCAATACGTCAGGAACGATGTCATCGCCCGCGACCCGCAGATCCAATCCATAGACGAGTTTGTCGTCCAGCACAGTCGTCGAATGTACGACCGCGCCGACAACGGCCACCAAGCCCACCTTCACCAAATAGCGCCTCACCAACCCCGGGCCCCAGATGATGATCGCCCGTGGAGGCCCCTTCCCTAGGACCTCACCCCCGCGGAACCCCCCGGATAGACCGTGGGTTAATTTAAAAAAATTAACCCAAACAAAACAAAAAAAAAGAGAAAAACATGCAAATATGTTATTAAAAAAATAAAATGATTAACGAGCTAAATAAAAGCATTTTTAGCGAAATCCAAGGACCGAGGAGTCGTCACCCCTCGAGTTGATGCCGGGGTAAATAGGCCATGCCTCGATGCCCCGCTCTGTGCCCCCACAAGGGCCGGAAAGAACGAACTACTACGCGGCGCGGCAGAGGCGCGAGCGGCCCCGAACAAATACCCCTCTGCCCCGCTTCCGCGACTCCGGTCACACGGCACGCGGTCTCATAAGTAGCATAGCAACACGTAAATGTATGTGTGCAAAAGTCATTACCTTACATTTACCTGTTATTTTTACAATAACAAAAAACACTAATAAAAGAATACTTCATTCAAGCGATTTTAGTCTTGTATTAAGTTTAACATAATAGTTTAGCAAAAACTTGTCAATGACCTATAATTAATTTTCCAATCCAATAGTGATGGTACCTATAAACGTTACTTGTTCTGAAAGAAGTCATTTAATGCGACTAGTATTCTTTTACTATTAATTATGTTTCGAAAAAAGTAATTAAATGTAAAAAATGAATTCTATAAAAAATAAAAAACTCAGTGTAGACGTTACTCGTTTTGATAGAAGTCATTTAAAAACGTTAGTATTTTTTTTTCCAAAAAATACGATACGACAAAACTGGTTAAGGTGCAAATAATGAATTAAAGCAAAACTTATTCAAACGTTTGTGAACGTAAAAGCACTTTCAAAATGTTGTTAAGTCACATAAATGAGTTACGTATGAAAATAAGAATGGCAATTGTGTTTTTTTTCTTTTGTTAAAATTTATTAATGTAATTTAATGAATTTTATGAAACCAGATATACCAAAAATGCAGTTATTGACTTTATAACCAAGCCATAACTTCTAAGTTTGAAGAGCTACAAATTTGTGAGTTTTACCAAAATGTAGAGCTCATCGAGACGAACTCAATGGTATATCTAACGCAGTTAGTGACTTCTTGCGACTAATGACTTCTTGCAATAAGCCGACGATATTTAATATTATAATTACATTATACAAAGGAATTATCAAAAAATCGGACCGCGCGTAGACGATATCTATCATAAGCTTTTTTTTAAATGTAACTTTAATAGTTTTGTACTGTATTGCTTAGGCAGATACTTGTTTCAAGAGTTTAGTTCCTATTGGTGGCCACCAAGCTCTCCAAACAAGGTTTTTGATTGAATAACACAAAACAAAACTTTTACAGATACATTAAATAAAAGCTTGTGATAGGTATCGTCTACCAGCGGTCCGATTTTTTGATAATTCCTTTGTATAACTTAATGATTAAATTATATATGTAGTGGCGCCACTATCACCCCTACTATTCGCCTTAAGGAAGTAGGGGTACGAACTAGGTTAGCGAAACTTTGTAGACGTCAGGTGAGATAACGCGAGTTTTATGAGTTTTTAGTTACGTTAGAATAGAAGTTTGTAGTGACGACAGCAGCTATTTACTGTTATTTGTTTCTTAAATTTATTTAATCACCGTTACCCGAAGACAAAAATAACATAAAGCAAATAATTGCTACACCTACATATTATGTATCCAACGATGATGCTGTGTAAATCGTCCAGCATTACAAAAATTATATAATTATATAATCATATGAAAAATGAAATTTTATCATGATGCATAAAATAAATAGGTAAATAGGATATTAACAAGTTGCCACCTTAGTGGTACAAAGAAAACCCAGCACGCGACGGTGCGGCCTGCTTGTGGTTAGTCTGGTCAAATAAATTTTACTGACAGTTATGTACCTATACCTAACTACCAGATAAGATTTGTTAAGAGAAAACAGGTCTGTAACTATCTACAGACATTATAGATCTGCCTTAATCCAAAACATGATTTAATAAGGCGTACAGTACTTACAGTGTAATGCAGACCTGCTATAAAACAGAGGGGAAGCACCTACACACGCATATGAAACCGTAGTTAAAGCCCAGTGTACATTATTAGTTCATAACCAGTTAATAATAGGGATGGGTTTCGTTTTGACTAGGAACTTTCGAGCAGAGATTTCAGTAAATAATATCAAAAAACAAAATTGCTATGTCCTTCACCTTATGTAACTACAATATTTAAGTAAAAACTGAAAAAAGTTTTCCAAATTTTTAACATGCAACACAATCCGAAAATAATTGAATTTCCATCAATCTATATTTTTGCAAACCGAACTTAGCAGAAACATTTCTGCCCCTCCCTGCAACAAACCCGTGTTGGTAGGACCGACCTGTATGACCCTTTACGGCGTTTTAGGGTTAAAGGTACGTAAGTGGTCGCATAAACAGATTCACAGATCGTTATATTATATGGTTTGCGGTGCCTTAGTGAAGCTGTTCAGCGAGGGCTTGCAAGATGAGACCAGTGAGACCACATCATGCACAGGTAGATATTTGTGCGACTGATTCGAGTCATTTTCACAGTTTTTCATAACTGGTACTAAGCTGGACATCCTGTGATGTGGCTTAATGTAGCGTTATTTCGCGGTGAGAGGGGACGAGGGAAAATACGCTTTTTAAACGTGTACTTATGAGGACGTTTTTTGTCAAAACCCTTTCCCTCCAAATCTGGAAATGGCCTTCCCTTCCAGTCACGCAAACGCCGCTTTGAGCTATTTACTGTAAAATCATGATAGCAGTAGGTATTCCATCCCATTAGTATTCCGTGCTAGCAACTGGATAAGGTAACCGCTCTATGAGATTGAGCGAAGGGAAGGCTCGGAATAAAATATGACACTAGATGGCGTCACGGGCGCGGCGCTGGAATATTGAGAGGTGATATTGAAAGAGGGTACGAGTTTAATACTTTTATGATAGCAAGCTGTCGACGGGAGTGATGGGGACATTTTGAAAGTGTAGTTTTAATACATGTGGAACTCTTTATTAAGATACTCCATGTTAAAACCCGTATTAAAGTTTTGAAAACTTTTTAAGCTTCAGCCTAGCTAGCATGTATGTACCTACTTCTGAAGTCTCAGTGAGTGAAAAGTAATAAAGTTGTCCTAAAGGTCATAGACTAATTCAACGCTCACTCAAATGGGTCACCATCAATTTACAATCCCAAAACAGCGTCGTATATAAAAAGCGGAATAACAAAATAACGGAATAAACCCAACAATTTATCTAAACGAACGTCTGTTAGGGCTCGTGCCATAAATCAAATCAGTGAAATTAACAAGATTCTAGAAGGGCTGGTCGCTGGACGAGCGGCGGGGACGCGGACATGTCGCAGGGATAGAGGTGACTTTGGCAGGTTATGAAATGGTTATTTTTGGGGCTGATATCGTTTAAATTTCGCAGAAAGAGAAAAGTTAATCTAGACTTTCTACCAATGGATAAATTAGCTTAGTTCTTTCAGACGTAGGCCAAAAGGATTTGAGCTTTTGCCCAGAAATGTGACGCTACGTAGAGTCGAAATTCTTCGAACGTGTAACTAAGTTATAATTATTAAGTTATTAGTACATACTAGTGGTAATTTATTTCTATTAGTTGATTGTAATTTTCGTTGTGAGTACAGATTTATGATCAGAAAGTGTTCCATTAAAAAGAAAAGTTGAAAATGTGTACAAAAAAAATTGTAGAAGAATATTTTTGGGGGGCGTCAAAGGAGGTGGTGGCACAAGACCGTGGTGGATGGCACAAACTTCGGGAGGCCTATACCCAGCAGTGGGTAAAATCCGGCTGCGGATGATGATGATGATTGTAACTAGAATATTGTTTGTTTGGCCAACGTGTACCACAACTGACTATGTCTTGGACTTGACAGTAAATATCTGCTGTCTTTCTTTAGGCATTCATGCTTCAAATCATCAAATCTGCTATGTTTCGCCGATGATATGAAGATATTCTCCACTGTAACATCCAATCTTGACGTCGTTGCTCTTCAGTCAGATCTCTCTAAACCGCCTCTGCCTAATAATTAAGCTTGAACTAAATCCCAGTAAATGTTTTGCTACTACTTTTACTCGTAAGCCTCGGGCTATTACAACGCGCTATGAACTGCCAGGCCAGCTACTTACCAAAGCTCCTGGTATGCGTGATCTTGGAGTCTACCACGACTCAAAACTACTCTTTGACGTTCACATTGACAACATAATTAGTAAGGCTTCGAGATCACTGGGATTTGTCATGCGAATCTCTAAGAGCTTTACCAACGTCAAAACTTTTAAACTTCTATATTGCACGTTTGTAAGGAGTCACCTAGAATACGCGTCTCAGATATGGAACCCGTGCTACCAGAAGTACATAGATCGTATTGAAAGTATTCAAAGGCGGTTCTTAAGATACCTGTGTTTTAGAGTAAAGATTCCTTACAAATCTTTTACCTATGATGAACTCTGCAAGAGGTTCCATTTCTTGCCACTCAAAAACAGGCGGAATATAGCTGATTATCTTTATATTCTTAAGATTATCAACAATGATGTTGACTGTCCAGAACTTCTTAGCAAATTAGACTTCAATGTACCGCGTAAGCAGCTTAGACACAATCCCCTACTACATGTCCAACATGTTGGAACTAATTATAGACAAAATTCATTTGTAGTGCGAGCGAGTAGAACTGTCAATGATTTCAGCAAGATGTTGAACATTGACCCTTTCAATACCAGCATTCACAGGGCAAGGCGATGCATGACTCTTGACTTCTTTTGCACATGATGTAGTTATACACTTAATATTTATTATTTGCTTTTTTCTTAATTTTATTTGTTATAATTTTATTGCTTCATTAAGTACGCAATTATCGACGTAAAATTTTTTAGTGATCACGCTTAGGTAGTTTATTATAATTCTATTAGTGAATGCCTATTATTAGCTTTCTGTGTCTATTTTAATTTCTATTGTAATTAGATTAGCTGATGGCAATCCGAATTAAATAAATTAAATTAAATTCGAATCGTAGGTACGTAAAATCTGACGTCCACCAAAAAGTCTGGAACAGTTTTCCTGCAGCAAACATCAGACATACGGCGGGACACGCCCTCGGCCACTGTCCTCATCATCCATCACGGGGGTACCTGCCTGCTGGCGCGTGTGAGTGGACCAGACCGGACACAGGTGACACAGCCTGAAAGAACTGCTGCGTACAAAGCAGTGATTAATGTGCTCTTAATGAATGTGGAGTGATTCGGGAGTGAATACAATACAAATACAAAATGTTTATTTCATTAATCAAATATTACAATATACTATGACCGTGCTCGGAACCTCCTTTTAAGTATGAAATACCTGTATTAGGAGGTAACGCTCTTCCATAACAAACTTTAATAATATTCCTAAAGTTTCTTAACAAAAAACATTTTACATAAGTGCGTAAAATCAAGTAAGGAGAATAATTATAAATCAATGTTGAACAATTTTTAACAAATTAGTAGAGGGTAGGTGAACTTCATTCGCAGTAAGTGTTATGTAGTGTGGTACAAGTGCAAGCGGGCGCGAGTAGAGTAGTGCGTGTTGTGTAGTGTATGTGTGTTTTGTAAGATGCTCCCGAGGACACCGATCTCTTAAGAGTTCGGGCAACAGGAGCTACCTACTTAGTGTGTGAGTGATGTGTGTTTACGTAATGCATGTATGTTTGTTGTTGTGTTAGTGTGTTTTGTGAGTGTTTTATAGCAAGAATTCATTTTAACTCAATACCTATTTATAGTTTATCTACTCATAAATATTTTAATAATTTTATATTTTTAACCAAATTCATCTATCTTAATCTAGAATTGTTTCAGTTGCATCATAGTTTAGTTTCAGTAAATATTTAGCTAAGCTAGTTTTACATTCAAATTTGTTCATTGAATAAATATTTAAAATTTTGTTTAATTTATTATACATATGTGCCGATTTAATTACGTTTTGACGAGCAGCAAAGGATGATTTAGTTTGTTTTTTATTTATTACGTTTTTATTTTTCCTTCTACATTTTATGAGATTAGGGTCGTAAGTGATGGTTTTGTGTAATTTAATAACTGAATGCAATATGTATAATTTTCTAACAGATAGTGTATCCTTTAATGAGTGTAACTTTTCAGTCGAGAACCTATATGGTTTAAAGTACATAACTTTTAATAGGGAATGTCGGAAAAGTAGTGGAAGTTAGTAAGTTGATGTGTGCTTTGATTTGAGGAGAAGCTCGTTATGCAAGCCAGTCTGATTTAGCTTATGAGAGTTAGTTATGCCGTACACGTACATACCTACTACCGCGTAGTGACGTCACGCCGCGCCGCACATTCGTCGACGTCATCATCGGTATCAGCTTATATAGGTACTTAAAGCTACTAAACTCTTCGTGTAGCAAGAAGTTGATTTATTGTATCGGCATTTGTTTAAATCGAATGAAACTTGATAATTTATAGCTTTATTTATTTTAGCTGTATCAATGGGAAATCGCTGAAAAGTTCGAGCTTGTTTTCATTTATCTTTAGTTCAGTTTTATTCTGGGATATGTTTGAAGATCGAGGCTAAATGTTGAATAGATTGAATTGATTAGGTACCTACTGACGGGTAAATTACTTTGATAAATAAATAATGCTGGACAATTCACACAGCCTCGAGCTAAGCAGAGCTTGTGCTATGGGTACTAAATAACTGATATTTTACATTACATAGATAGATTTTTATAAGACTTAGAAAACATCCAGAACAAACGAAACAAATATCTGCATCGTATATACTTTTGTCCCAAGGCGGGAATCGCTTCGTGAAATCAATTCGCAGACTTTCGTCTACCGGGCCACAGAGGTCGTCCTACCGTGATACCTAGTTATTTCTTTTGTAAAACCCAGAAAATACCTGAAATAAGTTATTCTCATTTAAAACATTTTGGTAAACAAGCCTACGCTCGGTGATATTGAAAAGCTCTTCAAACAGGCACAAAGTCAAAGCTCTCTTTCAAGTTCTAAAGTACCTTCTTACCAATAACTTCCACTTTATTCAAATAAATTCATAATATTCGAGATGACAAACTTTTCGTCTACAAATTCTGAGAAAAGGACTTTTTCTTTGGTAAGGATAGAGTTGTAAGAGTACAATACAAACGTACAGAGTGCCACGTAACATGCAAAAATTCTTATGCGGCTGCCCGGTCTTTATGTATCTACAGGTACCTAAAAAGATTACCTATTGTGCTTCTGAGTATTGTACAGTTTTTTGAGGAAAGGTTTATCTCGATGTTTAGACCACCCCAATGTAGTGGTAAATCAGCATAGTGTTTATAATTTAACTCTATTTCTAATCAAACCAACATCAACAAATATATTTTTAGGAATCCCGTCCCATAAATACGTTTTTGAAACTAATATTCATGCCACCAACCGTGTCTATCAAGTAAGCAGCCTTAGGTAATACACATCACCATGGAATTAGGTGATTTCTATTATGTCAATAATAATAAACTGTGACCGATGTGTGCCTCCAATGACCACACCCAAAGCAACGTTGATGTATTCTTACGATAAACGATTTGGCCGATCCGATAAGTACGATTTTAATGGGAATTTTCTTCCATCTCTATCGCGGTCGTATTTGGGACGCTGAATTACATGCCCAATGACTTTTTGAGTTTCTGTTGGGCGAAAAAATAGCTTTTCCAACTGAGAAGACTGGCCGATTGGGCAATGGGTATTTCGCCTTTTGAACGCAAAATTTTATATAGGGTACATACTTTGTTTGTGAATGATTCTTTTTATAGTTTAAAACTTGAGAGTGACTTTGTGGACCTTGTGATACTTTTTCTTAAATGCGACAGACGGGCTAGTTTTTAAACCTGGACTGATTTGTGGATGCTTGCTAAAAAGAAGAGTGTTCAGTGTCTAATCTATTAACTTTTATTAACATAGGCCTCAGCCTAAGCTTTAGCTTAGCCAGTTTCAACAGCAATCTTCGTAAAAAGTAACGATGGAAAAATAAAATAATGAGGTTCACAAAAAATAAACCATAATTGATCATTTTAGAAACTATAACAGAAACGTGTCTGAAAAGCCCCTGACGACATTATTTTCTCCATAAATACATGTCCTTTAAAGGCATGTCTTACCGCGCTGCTAATCTGGATTCAATTCCCTCCAGTGCGGACGGCACTTGACTGTACAATGAGTGTGTCTATTCATCTCACATATCTACCGAGCTAGTGGGTACCAATATAGACACTAGGAGGCTAAGTTGTCAATGATTTAAAATATTATTTTTAACACACACATCACCACAAAAGTCTAAGATATTATTAAAAAACCATACTTATTTGTACACGTATGAAGGTATATCAGCATCATCAGCAGTTTGACCTAAGCAGGTGACTCGTGCCGCGAGCGCGGACCGGGCCCTGTGGAGGTCAGTGCATCAGCAGCTCATCCAAACCGCACTCATTAGCATCATATTAGTCGTAGTTTTATACAATACCTACAGCTATTGTTCCATATAGGTACTCGACTTGTATATCAGCATCCCGGGAAGAGCTAGCCGCGTATCCTACATTATTATTTTACTAAACTACCTCTAAAAACAAAACGACTTTCATACTTGCCTTAATGAAACGTTCATCTCCGTTGTAGAAAAGATTTTGGGAAATTTTAGTTCGAAGAAGGCTAAGATAAGGTGATGGGTAGGCTGTGCGTGCGTTGTCTCAATGTGCTGCCTCTTCAACGTTTGTTAATGGCTGACGTAAACTAAACTGCGAATTAAATCACGTCTTACACTGTCAGTCAGTCAGGTAACAATATGAACAAAAACAAAATTAAAAATTGAAAAAACCCCCCCGACAGATTTTCTTGAAACATGGCTAAGAACACATGGGATAAAATTTTCTATGACACAAAAAAAAACTAAACGAAAATCAGTTCATTCGTTTGGGAGCTACGATACCACAGACAGATACACCGACAGACACGTAAAACTTATAACACCCCTCTATTTTTGCGTCGGGGTTAAAAATAGAAAGCTCTGCCTGTTTCTAGAGTACACGTAGCAACATTTGTGGAATGTCAATTGAAGGAAATGGGGCGTAATAACAATTGAAAAAGGCTTTTCCTACTTCGTGCGGTTTGCTTGCCAACATCTAGGTATTTGCATTGAATGCCGATAAGGCAAATTGAATGTTTGTTCCAGTCAAGTAGGTACCTACATACGCTTCAAATCAACATAAATAGGATTTTTTTGCGTTGGTCTTGGGGACTTTAGACCTCTATTTCCTTTTTCTAAATTAATTTTCTTTTGAATCGTCCATCTACCTAACTACTAGTTTTCGAAACCGTCGTGTCACGACGGCAAATTTACAGTTTCTGATCAATAGGTATGTGGATGCTGGACAATCGTCCAGCATTTATTATTATATTTACTTACACTCATTTATTCATAAATCTCGATATAAAATATTTTTTTATATTATAGTATAGAAAATAAAATATCATAAAAATATTCTACATTACATTAGAGGAGGCCAAGAGGAGGATCCAGCTAGGCTGGGCAGCGTTTGGGAAACTACGTCGAGTCTTCTCGTCATCCATACCGCAATGCTTGAAAACTAAAGTTTTCAATCAGTGCGTCCTACCCGTCATGGCCTACGGAGCTGACACGTGGAGACGTGGACACTCACGGTAGGGCTGGTCCACCAGTTCAAAGTCGCTAAGCGAGCTATGGAAAGAGCTATGCTCGGAGTCTCTTTGAAGGATAGAATTCGTAACGAATACATCCGACAGAGAACCAAAGTTATCGACATAGCATAAAGAATTAGCAAGCTGAAGTAGGCAGTGGGCCGCGAGGAACCGACAACCGCTGGGTTAAACGTGTTCTTGAGTGGAGACCACGACTCGGCAAACGTAGTGTAGGACGCCCTCCGGTCAGGTGGTATGACGATCTGCCAAAGACTGCAGGCAGATGCTGGATGCGGCAAGCTGAAGACAGGGCGCTATGGCGCACATTAGGGGAGGCCTATGTCCAGCAGTGGACTAATATAGGCTGATGATGATGATGATGATTCTACATTAAATATTATTATATTATAATCTAAAGTGACGGGCCGAGTTTTCGAATTTTCTTTATTTAAGTAATTGAAATAATTCAAGTCACCTTTGCCCGCCAGTAGGATACAGCAAAGATTAAGAAAAAAAGTAAGGTCATAGTTATTTGCCTGGTAAAGGCAAGGGCTTTCCTGTGAGAAAGTTAGCTCCTGAAGCTCAAACCGAAAACTTGGTGTTCTCCACTACCCACAAGAAATACGTAGGGATATTAATTATGTAGTTTGTTGCGCTTTTAGGTACTTTGTTTAATAGTTATTTAAATTAGGAACATCTTCAGCAATTCCCTGGTTTCCCATAGAATTCCATGAACGCTGTTCGTTCCGGCAACGTAGTAACAGTAGAACAGTGTCTATTTACTCTTTGATATATACCTACCTCAGTAGTGATATTTTACTCCCGTGTTTGATTTTGAATGTTTTCCTGATTAAAAATATTACTTTCTAACATACCTACCTAGATCGTAATATTTTTAAATTCCAACTAATTTCAAGTAACAACGGCAATACTTTCCTGCGCCAGTGCTTAAAGAGGTGAAATCAGAGGGGTGAGAGTCTGTTTGACGTTACTAACGAGACATCTCCGTAACGACTCCTTGTATTTTAGGTTTTGCAAAAGTTCACCGTCCGCAGGATAGATAGAGGCCTGCTGTACAAAATTATAAGGGAAAAGGACCCGCGATCACGTCTACTACTTTACTTACTAACATATAATAGACTTGCCCCTCTGATCGATATCAAATCGTAACCTACCTAATGAACAGAACCAAGAATCGTTCTCAAATGAAACTAGGCTGGGTGAAATGGTCAATGAGGTTTGCTTGGCATTGGGCGGCTAAGGCTACAGGCTTAAAGTACTATTCCTACTTCCGAGACGACTGTCCCAATGACCTTGAGTCGAGCGAGCCGAGTATCGACGCAGAGCCAGGTCGACGCAGGGAAAATTATATATATTCTGCTCTACACTGCATAAGAACACAAAACTAGTAGGAAGCAGTTTCAACATTGTAAATTAAAATCAAAGAAAATTAAAATTAAAATTGTAACAGATTTATATCCCGCTGCGGAGCTAAGTGTGCAGTGAATTATGTCTGCGCTGGCTTCAGACATGTGGCCGTTATTAAACGAACCTCATTTGTTTTCATAATTCCTATTTCACTATCTTGCATTTGAAATGGGATAAAAGTTACGATCCAGAAGGATATCATCACAACAGCGCGCCGAGGAAATCGAATAGAATTGTATCTAATAAATACATAACTGCCTAAGTATTCGTCCAACTTGGCGCGGACAGTGTGCGATGTGCCCTTCCATTTCATTTGTAAAATGAAAAAGGACGTTGATAGGTCAACATATTTTCTCGGTTTTTTTTCGCTTAATAGTTTCACAATCATGGTATGATTGCACCTCCCCATTTTTCGATAGTAGTCTTGACACACCTGTATTTGTATAAATGGCAAACGTTAGAAACCGCGAGCACTTGACGTAGGTGGTAAGTAACCTGTAAGTTAGGCTTTGTTCTAAGCGTACGCCAAATTTCATCTTGATCTGTTCACAAGTTTTGGAGATCCTAGGTAACAAAAATTCAGATTTCACAAACTTCCGGCTTTATAATATTAGTAGGATAGTAGGAAAGGAAGTAGGATATTCGCAACTTACACAGATCACAGTATCGTAACACGCGAGTTTCACGTCAATTACGGAGTTAGGTACCTACGTGACGAGGGGGCGCGACGCGTCGTGCATACTTGACTTAGGTATCTACGGTCTAGGTTGTTTTTCAACCAGCCGGTGACTATTTTATGAAGCCTCGAAGGGTAGGAGAGAAATACTAGATAAGGGTTAATTAACTGAAGGGCGCCCTGAGCTTTGCTCGAGCTATTTTCCCGCTCACAAACATAAAGGGAAAATTGGCTGTTGTGTAAATAGCTGCCTTCTCCTAGAGCGTCGAGATAAGGACATCGTCGGCGACAAGTGACGCGGTGGGCAGCTTCCTGATTACCATCGGATGAGATTGTGGTGGAACCAAGATTTGATAAACCAGATTACGGCCAAAATAGCCTAAAAATAGAGTGATACAAAACTGTAGGTTCGACTATCGGGGCAGAGTTCAAGTTTTTTAAATAGGTAAGTGGGTTCAGTAGAGCTACCTGAATATTGTTTGCAACAGTCTGCAGTCCGCTCAATTGTTTCAATTGTAAACACTAGTTCTAATTTATTTCTATTATTTGATCGTAATTTTTTTTGTGAATAAAGATATTGGTATGTAGGTAGGTAGGTACCTAAGTAATTCTATTTCTCCAACAACCTATTTTCTTAATCTAAATTCAAATACGAATGCTATTATTGCTCCTAAGCTCAGAGTCCAAAGATCTCCGAATGGCGATGGATCTAGTAATCGCGTTCGTCTGTTTGTTTAGGATATAGATGGTGGCCATCATTTAGGGGGATAAGATTGTTTAATTTCCACTGGAGTTTGAGAGTGTTTAGACTGAGAGAGTTAGGCAGTTTTGAAATGAATAGAATACCTACCAATCCTACTAACATCTTACAAATATTACAAATATTACAAAAGAATATATTTATAAGGATGCCGGATGTGAAGATGTGTGTTTGTCAGGAGACAACGCCAAACTACTCACTGGTTGTGATAGAGTTGCTATCAATAAGCTAAGCTGAGGTAAAGCGCTAAGGGATGCTAGCAGCTGAGGGTGATAAAAACTCCGAAGAGATTAAAATAACCGAACCCGTTGAGTGATGATTGAACACTGCTTTTATTGTTTCCACATTAGTTGATAATCGAGGTCAATGCAAGCTAAGCTAAATCTACATTAAATGTTCTGGTTACAATGTACCTACTGCATGTACTTATGCGATAGCTTGTACAGGTTGGATAAGGCTACGTAGGCTAGTAGGTACTTTTGTCCCAGGAAAACGCTATGTTATTAACATTACGCGTTTTTAATACCACGAATTGCAGTGAATAAATGTATCCGCAGGACAACGGCCAATCGCCAGACAGCTGGCAAAGCAGAAGCTTTTGGTCAGGTAAGTAGAGCCAGTAGGTTAGGAAACAAGAAACAAAATCCACAGGCTACAGAAAGGTACGAGTTCCAGTCTTTCTACCTGCAGTAACTAGCCCAAACAAACGCAGCATACAAATCTAAAGTTTAACGCCTCTGTAATAAATCTCGAATCATCTGCTAAGGATTTGTAAACAGACGCGGGAAGGATATTTAAATGAAGGCCCGTTTTATTTAATTGCGAATATTTAATCTGAAATGAGCCCGGCTCTACCCAAGCGGGGAGAAAGGTGCTGGAGAGATGTGATTCAGGGAGAATTATTGTGAGATTGCTTGTCGCGATTGCTATCACCACAGGGAGAAAAGAACTACTTAATTTTTAAACAGAACTATATTTACTGAAATAGTCATATTGAGTAAGGTACAATAGGTAGTAGTAATAATTTGACAGAATAGAAGAGAATACAATATTTATTAATTTAGAAAGTATATGTACCTACCTACATATGTTTATCAATGTTGCACCATTAAACCACAATTAGGTTTGTGTTGGGTGCTTCTCAATTGTTTCAATTGTTACTAAATATTGTTCATCCTAATATTATACAATGGATTTCCGCAAAGTAACGCCTGAATCTATTATTTATCTTAGAATATGTTGGTAAAAAGAAGAAAGCAAGCCGTTTCATATAAGAATAACTCTCACCCCTCCCTCAACAGCCCATTATTGGTCCTTTGCTGCATTTTGTTGCCTTTGTTGCATTGTTGACACAGGCCTCCCCTGATAAGCGCCTTATTGGCTTTGATCTCATGGGTAGGTGGTTGCTCATAATCCCAACCGGCATAAAAACAAGATCACACTATTAGTATAAATTAGAAAGTTTGGATATTTAGATGTATGGATGTATGTTACCTCTTCACGCTAAAACTACAGAACGGATCGGGCAGAGATTTTGCACACAGATCATTCTAATCCTGGAAATCAAACATAGGCTTTTTATCCCATAAATCTGTTCCCATGGATATATTATCACCTTTAAACGTTTTCATAGAAACTACGCGTGCGAAGCCGAGGGCAGAAACTAGTAAGTAATAATATAAAACCAAAACTGATTTAATTACGAGACTTCGAACTGCCAGGGGGACAGCTTACGATGACCGCCACTGTGCTTGCAGAAGAAATTGTTAACAGTTAAACCCATTTCAAAAAGTATGTTTCAGTTTGGTACTTAAAATATAATATATATGTAGGTTTTCATTTATTATTCAGTAAAATATCAATTATTTATTTACAACAGATAGTCCAGTATTAACATACACAGTCATAAATCACTTATTTAAGTACGTTTTAACGCAAAAAGATAATTTTATTATCTTGTTAGAAATAAGGGGAATGTTCAATTTATCACAATAGTTGCTCATAATAATCTTATTACTATATTTGGCTTAAATTGCATTTATGTGGCCTATTTTATAACTAATTGGTATTTTCAATATCATAATAATATCATCTTAAATAATAAATAATAATATCATCTTAAATATAAAATATCTCTCAAGATTTTGGATTCAATTCAGAAGTCGCTATAACTTAACTAAACTAATTTGACAGCACTAACAATGTTGCCGTCCCTTTATAACGCTCGAAATAAAACGGATGGCATTTTTAGTGCTGTCAAATTAATATCAAATATCAAAGCGCTTTATTTCCTTTAGACCTTACAGGACTCTTGAACACGTCAGAAAATTAAAATTATTGTAAATCTAGGAAATAAAGTGATCATTTTGATTTTTTGTTCACTTCAATCTTTTTAAGAAATCAAATAATGTCGCAAAAGAGAAGGATGCGTGTTCAAGTCCCGTCGAAGTCGAAATTTTTTGGGATATTATTTTATTTCTTAGAAATTACCCAGAGTGCGAGGGCTTACGCACTATAATAACAAAAACCTTAATATTTTTAAGGTAAAATAAAGAAGCGACGATCAAGAAACCTTTACCTGACAAGGTTCGGGCGTTAGTTGTCGAGTTTCGGTTTAGTTTTGCGACATCTGATTCGACACCATGGTCATATTTCGTAAGATTTCATTACTGACAACTAAACTATCTTATTGGCCAAATATGAATTGACCTCTAAATCAGATAATTTCTTCACTTATCATCGGATTAGATCCAAACCTGAAAAATATGGATAATGTCAAACAAAAAATATTTTACAAAGTTTTTGCTGAATCGGCCAATAGGCAGGGGACAAATTAGATGCAAGTAACTCAAAGATATCTTAGGATATGTAAATGCAATCTTAATTCGAGTTAGATGCCACGTATCATCCATCTGGTACCATATTCGCTGTTAAATGTTTGTAAACAAATCACCCGTACTAATTTAAATTTTTGTCGATTTGAGATTATGTCTTTAATAGGCTAACAAATTTACCTGAAAATCGGCGCAAACCTTGTAAATTTTAGTATTTTGTTATGGTTTGTTTACAAACATTTCACATCGAATTCATTATGAATGTAAGCGGGTTAACCACGAACCCAGTCTATGTTGGAAGAACACTAACATTTCGTCCCTTAACGATCCCTCCCATCACATCACACTAATATTATAAATTAAATGTTTAGATGTATATGGATAAATGGATGTTTGTTACCTCTTCGCGCCAAAACTACTGAACGGATTGGGCTGAAATTTTTACAGGAAATTTTAATCGTTGATTCAAACACAGGCTACTTTTTATCCAATAAATCAGTTCCCATGGGATTGAAAACGTTTCTATAGAAACAACGCTTGCGAATCTACGGGCAGAAACTAGTTCAAAATGCATTCGTCAAACTACAAAAGTTTTTATAGCAAAATTTCATATCGAATTTGGCTGAAGATTTTTCGTTGGTAATGATCTCTCACCCAGTACATGCTGGTCCACGCTGGGCCCCTGCACGAACCTCGCGCCCGCGCCGGGCTGCAGGTCCGCCAGCAGGCGCCGGTGCTCCTCCTTGAAGTTCCACAGCAGGCAGCGCACGCCGCGCTTCTCCAGCTCCGCGATGTGAAGGACTATGTTCTGAAATAAACTAACTAGGTTAGTACTAGCAAATACTTGACCTTAAGACTTTATTGCTGATACGAGGGCATGCAATCCTGGGTTCTGCGGAGATATTGCGAGCGAGGTTCAAAGTTCGCGTTCGTTTTTGTCTTCATAATTTATCCATACATGCTTCAAAACCGCTCTATTTAGACGTTTTTAACCGCGTGTTTTGTCCGCGATGTGTTTGCTGTAACTGCCTCGTTGGTCTAGCGGTCAGCTTGTTCAATCGCTGATTATGAGATCCCGGGTTCAAATCCCGGGTCGGGCCAAAAGTTGTTATTCGGGTTTTTTATCAAGAAAAGTTCACAATAGCAGCCCGGAGTCAGGAAGTTGGCGGTGTTACCCGTGCCTCGGAAAGCACGTTAAGTCGTTGGTCGTTTGTCTGACCTCTCCCCGGTCGTGTCCGTCTACTATGATGATGATTTATGAGAGTGAAGGAACAGAGAGTGCATCTGTTCTTGCGCACAGACTTGTATGCTAATTGTGTATAGTATGTCATGCGCACATGGCTGGTCTCCGCTGGGACGGGCCGCCGTGGACGAAATTCGAAGATATAAAAAAATCGATTAGATAGGTACCAAGTTTCATAGCAGTTCATAATCTCGTGTGTGCCTGTGGACTTGCCAAGACACAAATCGAAACAATCGAAATGAAAGAAAGCAACAAATAAAGATTATGAACTGCTATGAAACTTGGCACCTATCTACATGATCTCATCTCTTTCATCGGTAAAGCCACTATCTGAACCAACTTGGCTAGTTTTCACATGAATGTTATGGATTACCCTTACTACCCTTACCTCGGCCACTCCCAGGTCTATATGTCCCGCGTGCCTCCCGTCCAGCACCAGCACGCGCCCGTCCGCAGACAAGCACTGCGGCACGCGCGAGGCGGCGGCGTAGCTCAGCGCGCCCAGAATGGACACGAGGGCGCAGTCCTGGTTGCCCACCTGCAACGAACACGGAACGATTTGGAATGCAAGAACTGACTACTATACAAAACATAACTCTACGTAGCTGGTTCGCCAGATCAAAATATCAATTTATGAAGACAGAAAATAAATAAATAATGCTGGACAATCCACAGACGACCATGCGGTGCCGACTTAGAATTAGCACCAGCCCAACTCTTACGGCGGGAGTCGTAAAAGGCGATTAAAGGATATCCACCGGGGGCGGGCAGCAGCGCCTCCTGCAGAACAATTTTACCACTAAACTGCGATGCCTAACCCGCATGCCCAGCGTGGGAATTATGGGCAATACCCCCATGTTACAAGGCCAAAGAGGCGTTTATCAGGGGTAGGTCTGCGTCCAGGACCGGTATAGGTTGTAGATGTGAATCCACACAGCATTATCTAGCCCCAAGCTAAGCAGAGCTTGTATTATGGGTACTAGATAACTGATATACTTAATACAATACATAACATAGGATAATACTATACCTTAAACTGCTGCACATGGAGTAGGGGCCGCGCCGCGCGCGCCAGCACCCTCAGCACGTCCAGCGCCGCGCCGCACAGGATGCCGTACTCCAGCCCCGCGCACGCGCCTGTCACCAGAGTTACCGCGTACACCAGGAGCTCCATCTCTGGAATTACAATGTGGGTACGTAAGACATTTAACCAATAAACATTTATTTCATAAATTACATGAATAACAAACTTAAGTTAAGCAAATATGTTATTTAAGAGCAATTTTTGTGATGACCTTAATTTGGAGTGGCAATAGACACTTTGTACATGCACATGCAGTCGCTTCTGCAGTCGGCTATTATCGAAACTTGACCAACTTTTTTATGAATAAACTTAAAGTTTTACATTTTGATAAATCAGCAGCTGCCTTTTAAATTACGCCGCTTGTAGAGAAGCCGTAGGTCAAAGAAAAATATACTAAGACGCATTTATAACGGTGGTGTTTACTAAAAATGTATCAGTCAGCAGTTTTATATTAACTCTTGACTCTTAATTTGATGAAAAAAAATAGAATCAAAATATGATTGATTGATGAAAAGAAGACCCTTAAAGTTTAATATCTTTACGCCCACTGTTAGGTCTAGGACTTCATATAGTTCGCCAATCTTTCCGGTCACTCTCAACAATTATACGTCATACTCACTAGTGTGCCTCCAGAGCGTGGGCACAATATCGCACTGTATGATGGACGCCATGGCCACCATTATGACGGCGGCGAGCGTCGCGCGAGGGATGTACGAGAACGCACTGGACAGCAGCGTCACCGCTAGCAGCACCAGGCTGGCTGCAAACAAACACACGACCTGAAACTATACTGTATTAAATGTTTTTGTTATTATAGTGCGTAAGCCTCGCACTCTGGATAATTTCTAATTTCTAAGAAATCAAATAATATCGCAAAAAATAATCAAATAATATTGCTCGTCACTTGACTTCGTGGTGTAGTTGGTTATCACATCCCCGTACTGAGGGGAGGACGCGGGTTCAAGTCCCGTCGAAGTCGAAAATTTTTGCGATATTATTTGATTTCTTAGAAATTATACTGTATTAATACAATATCACACTGTATAATTTAATATCACACTTTATAATTCAATATCACACTGTATAATTCAATATCGCACTGTAATAGAGTACACTATAATAGAGGCCGTTAGATATAACAAATGACACAATAAGTAGAATTTTAAAAAGCAACAAACAGTCTAGTCGTGTGCCATCTAACATAGCGTTGCGCTGATTGCTGCTCTGTAAAATGCACACGTCGGTATGCGGTATGCGAACTCCATTGCGGCTGCATCCCCGATCATTACAAAGCAAACCACTAGCTTGAGTTGTAGTCAGTATAACTACTAGCTTGAGTGCTAGCCAGTATAACCTACCTTTGAATATGGAGCCCGCCGGAGTGAGCACCCCGCTCGCGTGGTTGAGCGCCGAGCGGGTGAAGGAGCCAGTGGAGGGCATGCTCTGGCAGAACGAGGACAGCAGGTTCACGGCGCCGATGGCTATCATCTCCTGCGTGCCGTCCACGGGCGTGCTGCCGGCTGGACACAGTGTGGCAATTATTAATAATAATGACCGTTTATTTCAGCAAAATTATTCCATATGACAAAGAAAAATATAAACACACAAAAGCAAAAATAGAATAGATGGACCATATAAACATATTAATGCTGGATATTCCAGGTCATGTAGGATAGAGGATAGACAGGACAGAGCAGTTTGAAGACCTGTTTACAATGGACTCACCGAAAGCCTTAGCAATCGCGATGCTCTCCAGAATAGCGACGAGCGGCATCACCAGTCCCTCGGGACCGAACGCTGCCAGCATCTCCTCGAACGACAGCGTTTCGTTCTTTACGACCGTGGAGAAGGGGGGCAGACCGAAGTGGGGGAGGCCACCTTCGATCTTACCTGAAAGAATAATCGAAACTAGCACATATTAATCACCATCTCAGTCGACATCCACAAAGCTGGAAAAAGGCCTCCAATAAAGATCGCCCCAAAGACCGGTCCTGCCCTGCGACCTTCACCAGGTCACCGTCGACCTTGTGGGGTCTGCCTACATTGTCGCCACTCTAGAGCCTGCTGGCTATCTATACAAAGCACTCGAACTCCCGGCGACCTTTTTTATTTCGATCCATCGTAACTTAAGAACGACTGCACCGATTTTCTTTCAGTCCTTCTGCCTGCGCCAGTTTTATTGTATTTATAATTTGTTTCGAACACTTTGATGTTTACTCACCCGTAAGAGCGAACGGCACGATATCCCTCACGTACAGTAGGTACGCTAGCAGCGCGCCTCCGAACACCACGAGCGCGTTTCTAGCGCGCACCACGTGGACCAGTGTGTATGATACACGCACGCGGAGAGGGGGCGAGCTCGGGGTGGTGGGGACCACTGCGCACTGGAAGTAATCACATCAGACTGGAGGTAGAAACAGACTGAGCCCATGCCAAGCAACGTATGGTAGCCGCCAAACAACTTGTTCGGTGGCGGGCAGCGAGGGTGGGAAGTTTGAACAAACAGTTTAACGATTATTATACGCGACAAAGCGTAGGAAACGTCGGAAGGCGTGGGCTCAGTCTGTTTTTATCGTTATTTATACAGGCGTAATTTTGTTAAGAAGGAAAGTTGGACTTCTGACTTTTGAAATCTTTGGGCAAATACCACAACAAAACAACGGTTATGACCGCGCTGAAATGCATAGATATAGTTCTAAATCTGGAATAACGTAAAAGCTACTTTATATAGGAGAGCTGCTGGCAAAAGCTAGTAGTATCTTGGCCGTGTGGTGCCGGCTTAGAATTAGCACCAGCCCAACCCTTCCCGCGGATGTTGTAAGAGGCGACTAAGGGATATCCATCGGGGGCGGGCAGCAGCGCCTCCTGTGGAACAATTCTACCATCGAACTGCGATCCCTAACCCAGCGTGGGGATTATGGGCATTGCCCCCCATCTTTTTTATAATCGGAAATAAATAATTTTAGACTTTTGACTTTATCTTATCAGGTCCTATGCGTTCAAAACTGGACCTAGGCCTCCCCCGAACGACGACACAAATAGCGATCCTGACCCGCCATTAAACTAAATGGGCCAATAATACCACCACACACCTTGAGCAACAGCAGCACTATGATGCAAGCGACGCCCAGCACCGTGTCCCACAGGTGGACTGTCTTGATGTTCTTGAAGAAGTGGATCAACGCGCTGATGAAGGTACCGCCGCCACCACCTGGGAAGAACAACAGCACAGTTTTAAACAGATTGGAGTGAGGTCGTAATTAAATCCTACGACCAAAGTAAAGAACAAGATGGCAACATTTTTAGTGATATCGACCTAGCCTAGTTTGTGTACTAACAGAATTGACAACATTGTTTATTTATAAGTACTTTATTTTTAGCCCGCACTGTCCCCACTTTGTATGGTAATGGCCTTAGTTTTCTCTATCCCTTGATGTTACAGGCAAGTCTGCAACATGCACAATCTAACATACATTAAATTACATTATTATTTTGTGAGTCGTCCCGTGACCGTGATCAGTGTGTAAACCTGTCGAAACGTCGGGAAAAGTATGTTATATAACGCGATAAATACCCGTTTAAAGTTAGAATTATGTGTTCAGATCGCGTAAGTTTAAAAAAATATTCGTTTATTTTTTCATCCCATGGCAGGACAAATGCTCCCCCCTTTCATTACTTTTCAAATTATTCAACTTACTTAGGATCCATTAGTTTTAGATTCATTACCTGTAACTCTAAACAGAGATTTCAGCTGTGAAGCGCTTATTTGCAGCGCTGCAGCGCTTGTGAATCCACTGATGACAGGTTTTGATATGAAATCCAGGAGGAAACCTGAAAATAAGAGTATTCATCATAAACAATTCAGAGCTGCTTGTGAGAGGGCTCAGATGGACAAGTACTACTATGCTTTATTTCTTCCGCTAAGCGCATTGCTGTGTTCTGTTCAGGTTGTGAGTGAAATTATGGGCACAATATGCATCTATGTCCTATAATCACACTAATATTATAAATGCGAAAGTTTGAATGTTTAGATGAACCTATGGATGGATAGATGGATGGATGGATGGATGTTTCTTATACTCTTCACGCCAAAACTACTGAACGGATCAGGCTGAAATTTTGCTTAAAAGGGTAATTCTTATCTGGAATTAAAAATCAGCTACTTTTTATCCCATAAATCAGTTCCCATGGGATAGAAAACGTATCCACAGAAACAACACGTGCGAAGCCGCGGGCAAAAACTAGTGTATTATATGTAATATATTAAATTAAGTATCTCGGTTTCATATATCTCAACCCATAACACAGGCTCTGCTTAGGTTGGCGCTAGATAATGCTGTGTAAATTGAATATCTACTATCTGTCTCATGACATAGATCAAAAACGGCCAACGTTCCAAACATGTAGTAAGTACTCATAATAAAACTTCGATGACATATTTTTTTTATTGTAGGTTGTATTACCCACGGGATCGCACCCGCCCTACCGCTCACCGCTGCACCATTAAGGTCATCAAATTCTCCAAAGCTCCAAGTGCTTTATTTCCTTTAGACCTTACAGGACTCCTTGACTCGTCAGAATTCCCCAAGTTCTCACCCAGTTGCAAGACGCCCAGCAACAGAATGACACATCCCGACAGAAAAGTTGCGAGATATGCGAAATCCGCGGACAGCGCCACATATTTAGCCAGCAGCGCGGCGAGGATGGCCGTGGGGCCGACCGTCACGTCCTTGCAGCTGCCGAACAGCGCGTACACGAAGCCAGGGAAGATGCTGGAGTACAGGCCCACCTGCGGACAAGACCAGGGCGTCGGAGGAAGCCTTTATAAAAGCTTGCGCAGGGGTTCTCTGTACCTCATGTTAAAGGCAAGTCGTTGATCTATGCTTGAGTAACGATTAATCGTTACTTAAGCATATCGATGTCTAAGCATAGTTTCACAATAAATACTACAATATAAAAGATTACTCGGGTGTTCTCTGTTCTCGTTTTGTTCCGGGTGTTCTGGGTATTTTCTTCTGTCATTTACTCGTAGTACCCATAACACAAGCTCAGCTTAGCTTGGGGATAGAGATGCTGTGTGGATTGTCCAGCATTATTTATTTATTTTAGTTTTACCTCTGAGCAAAAGGCGTTACTTAGTTGTTGAGGTCCAATATATTACCAAAATTGAATCCCTTGCTGGTCTTTTCGAGTTCTGCAGACGCTTTAGGGCAGCAACTTAGTTTTGACACCTCGTTTCTCCGACTGGGGCGGAATAAATATTTGTCATACTAACATATTTTTGCCACAGCGGGAATCAAATCCGCGTCACTTTTGCGTATTAAAAGGACCACCCGCTGCGCCACAGGGATCGTCAAAATGAATGATTCTACTAATAGGCAACAGTTTGTGCCGTTGTGAAGATGTTTGGCCGAAGACCACGCCAAAACTACTGTAAGTACCGAGCTGAAATTTTGCACACATACATATTTAGACCTGAAATAACATAATAGGCTACTCTGTATTTCTAAAAAACGCGTACGAAACCGAGGGCAGAAGCTAGTGATGTAATACGTAGCAGTGAGTAATTCTAAAGCACAGAATAGGTAAAGTAACCACCTGCGGCGGCAGGCCGGCCACCATCGCATAGGCGATGCCTTGGGGGATTGAAGTAAGGCCCACTGTTATACCTGAAACAGAATATTGTAACTTGTTTATAAAAATAGGCTAGAAGTCTCGCAAACTATCGACGAAGCTATAAAATATTCGTGTGTTAGTGTGACCCTAGGAAATATTTTGAGTAGGTTGGTACCTCATTTCTCTCTATTATTATGTAAATTAAATAGCCTAGCTCTTGTCGGCGCAATTTCCTCCACTTTTCTCTTTCCAATGCGGTCCAAGCGGCTTTTTCCTTGATCTGATCACATAGGTAGAGGAAAGTAACCAAATATGGAATAGTATCCCTAATTTGGAATACCGGCATTTCTCGCAAACAAATATTCCAAAACGCCAGGAGCTGTGATCGTCTATCTCATTCAATCACTTTACGCACGTACAAGTTTTGACGTATCAGTCGAGCGAGTCCTTTGTCCGTGGTGAGAGCGTTTTGTTTTGTCACTGAGAGAAAACTTTTTTTAAAAAGTAAGTGGGTACTTAGTTTGTGTGTGCTGCAGCACGACAAATAGGCCATGGCTCAGTGAAATTTTTTTGCTAACTTTCTCAGTTACGTAAATAATAATTATTTTTCGTAAAGTTATCGCAAAAAGTATTGTGTTTATTGCTTCTATGTATTGTATACATGTTTGTTTGAAAGTGTTAGAGCAATTTTATAGGATTAGTTTATTAGGTATAAATGTATGAATATAAGTTTAAATTAGTTAGAAATGCCAAATATGACACCTGGATCAAATGTCACATGTGCGGGCTCTGGGCACATATTGATTGCACTGGTCCAGAGTTTGACACCTGGATTTGTGATATTTGCAAATAGTTGAAGTTAATTTTATATTTGACCAAAGTTTCTAAGAAGTTTCATATAAGTTAAGATTAGTTTTTGATAGTATTTCTGGTGTTCCATATTTGGGGTACCTATTCCATTATTAGATACCTTTTTGTTGATTTTGTTTTTGAGAAATTATAGTACTCATAATTAATAATGATGACAAAAGACTGTTACCATGTAAAAACCAAATATATGGTTGTTTATAATTACCATTAAAAGTTTTTGATGTTTTATATTTGATTCATATATGCGTAAAAAACAAAACGGTATTCCATATTTGGTTACTTTCCTCTAGTTAATTCTTGGTCTTGCCCTTCTTCGTCTAGATGTTACTTATGACGAAAGTCGGTTATCAGTGTTTTGAGTTCTCCTACCGGTAGGTAGAGGTTGGCCTACCTAGCGGTAGGGAAAACTCAAAACACTCTGCAGACTGCGTAAATCATTTTCTCTCACTTAAAATTCAACTGGCGTTATGCAAAACGATTGAATATACATAGAAGTCGTGCGGCATGCGGCGTAAGAAATTATGATGCCAATCAGATTTTGTTTTAAAAAAACCCCCACGATATATAGTTTATCATATTCTAAGTGAACTATCACAACCCTTTGTATCATATTTTATACACGTTTAAATATTTCTGACCAATATTTCATTGGTTTTGTAACTCCTTTATATAAATAATATGTATGATTCTAGAACCGAGCATAGTAGTCATACTATCATCATACTAGGTAATATTATAAATGCGAAAGTTGTATGTTTATGTTGGATGGATGTTTATTACCTCTTCACGCTGAAACTACTCAACGGTTCTACTTTTTAACCCATAAATCAGCTTCCATGGGATATAAATAACCATAAAACGTTTCCATAGAAACAACGCGTGCGAAGCCGAGGACAGAAACTAGTTTACAATAAAGTAGTATTACAAGCTCACATGACTACAAAGCAAATAGGAATCTCAGGCGCGGTTATAAAACAGCTAATCGTGTAATCCATGCAACCAGTATCATGTGCGAAGATTTATATCTCTTTAGGCAACAGACCGGTATTTCGTTTATTGAGTGGAATTGGATCGGTTCGGAATACCATTTGGGCCTTATATGAAATAAGTTGGTTGAGCAGCCAGCCTTGGCTGGCTGTTATCTGAAAATTTCAAATAGTTTAAAGCTTACCGGCAATAGCATCCCGTATGAGGCACTCCCAGGTATATTTGGGCAGCCAGATGGTGACGGGCAGCCGTCTCCGCCAGGAGTCCGCGGAACAGAGCTTGGTGGTCAGGCGGCGGGCAGCGGACGGGCGGCCGTCGCCTGAAACGGTACGAGAATTATTGGTTACCATCAATGACTATTCGTTTTAACGGTACAGCTGCAGGCTTCCAACGGTTTGTCGACGAGCGACGACGGCGCAACTGGGAAGTAAAGGGTGTCTCAATAAGAGTGCACGATTCAAATTCGGTGGCATTTTTTTCTTTGCAGGCTGCAGCTCTGAAATTTGACAGCTGGCATCCACGATTGTTCCGATTATTTCAAATGGAGCGCTACACAACTAAACAACGCGTTACAGAGCTGCAACCTGCAAAGGAAAAAAATGCCGTCAAATTTGAATCGTGCACTCTTTTTGAGACACCCTTTATATGCGTTGATAGGCGAGATACGAATTGTGAGCCTATCGATCTTCCCACATTTGGTATCTCTTAGGTTTCTCTACGGCCGAGTCAACGAAGGACTTCCTTCCCTTCGACTTTGTTATGGAAGCGGCCCGGGGGCGGCGAGAGCTACAAGTGCAATGGAGCAACTTCAAAGGACAGACAATACGGGGACTGATAGCAACATTTTCCCTTGATAATATAATATATAAGCTGCTTAGATTTATTTAGGTTCCATGTGTGACTAATTTAAATACTAAATATCGCTCTCAGCGAAAATTGAAAATTCACCGCGTAACGCCTTAGGTATTTAGGCCATAAACTGTACAAAAACAATGACTTAATAACATGACCCACTTATACCCCAGTCCGTCCCGTCCCGCCTAACCGCTTAGGTTACAAATTAGATCACAAACCTTCACTTCCGATCATGCTGTTCACACAAACACACAACACTAAAACATCAACACAGACAGTGTGCGTGACGCCGGCGCGGGCTCTCCTAACGTAATGGTGTAGATTCAGTATCTGCTTGTTAATTATGTACGCTTTGGATAACTATTTGCTTTACAATATGCCCGCATTTACTCAGAGGCACTACAGCTCGCGCCGTAACATGTGTCGTTTTTTAACGGCATTTACTGCCCAGTCGTACTTGCCGTGTTACTTAAATTATAATTCGAGAATTCACTGAAATGCTGCAGTGTCTGTCTTGGACATGATACATCCCATCCTGCCTGGACAGGACGGCCTGGCGAAACACCTTTGTTTCGTTCGTCAGAATAATGGTGGAAAAGCTTAAATTGGATATAGGGATTTGGGGAAGGCTAGGGCAATCCTGTTGTTGCCTTCCCTATAAGGGAAGGCAACGACAGTGTGAGAAAAAATCGTTCTTGGTAAACAAGTGATTTTGCTTTCTCAGAGCTAACCTGTCTTTTGCTTTCTAAGACAAGTTATGACATAAGAACCTTTACTAATGGATTTACTAATGAGCTACAGCTCATTAGTAAATCCGCATTTAGTGACCGGTAGTGCCGCATTAGGGACTGGCTGTGATGAGTGCAAGTCTGAAAATTAAAAACCTAAACAAAATCCATTTTATCAAACCTTCATCAGAGCCACATGTCTGGGCATGAGCCTCCCCCAAAGAGCAATGCAATAGCTGTGTCGTATGCAATAATCACCACATGGTGAGTTGGTGTTAATAATCCATGAATCTTATTTGAATACTAAGTGAGGGAACAGGAATTTGCACTGAAACACATTCTTAATACATTTATGTGATCAATAGATCACATGGGAGTCTATTGCACATGTTTCCCCTGCCTAACCAGGCCCTCACTATTTACTTGGAAATTGCAATTTTATAAATGAAGGGGACATGATTTTGGTGTTTCAATAGTATATTCATTATCCATTTACTGTATTATGAAGATCACCTTCAAGATTTACTTCGACAAACAGCTAAGGAGGATTTTTACTAGCCTCAGATAAGTATTATCTTATGTACAGCAGGTTTATCTATGCTGGAAAGTATTATTTTTATATCTCCAAATATTTGCTGATGAAAACAATGTCTAGGATTTTATTTATTTTGTGACTTAGGTGTATTCAGATGACCGTAGATTAATTTATTCTGTGCTGCTTAACCATTAATGTTTGTTAACAAGTATAATGAACTTGCTTTGGTTGATAAGACTTTTAAGTATTACAGCACTTAGGAGCAGTGATGGGCGAGTAGTCACTTGTATTTTGTTGGAATGTGTTTATAAAGTAAGCTATTATGAAATTTTCATTTACTTTTTATCACAGAAGATCTATATTTTAGAGTTTCTGCTTGAAGCTGTCTTTATTTGTTTATGAAATTCAAATCTCAATGCACAAAGACATTGACTTTCACAGATATTATTTCCTTACGATAAGCATCTACTTACTATAAAATAAAAATTATTATTATTTAATGAATTCATGATAAATATGAGTGTGTATTAAAAACCATGTTTGTGTCGGAAATATCTAATTTATATTCTGTAGGCTACGCAACTACCAGTATGTGCATAGTAATAGAACAATGCTATAATAGAAGTCATCCTTATCTATTTGGGACAGGCTCTACAAAAGTACCAACAGTAGGTATTGGATTTTTATGCTTTGACTTGCAGCAGTACCAATTTTAATGGTTTCGGCTTTCAGAACTTTGAATAAATTTTAAGTCCCAGGGTTTGTTAGACTGGATGCGCGGTTATTTCATTTGATAAGATAATATGTAGAACCGATCTACTATTTTACCGTGGTTATCTTACGTAGAAAATGTGCATAAACTAAATTAATTTAGAATCCTTTGCCTTTTTATGTTGTGTTGATACCTTGCCGAATGATCAAAAAAAATGGGTACACTATCAGTCTAAGAAGTGAAACTATAGGTCAGTGAACGGATAAAATCATCGGGTCAAGGAATATCTAGCTTCGGAATAAATTACGATCGGCTGCTGCATTATCTATTGCGTAGAAAATTACATCATTGAATCTTACCTAATAGCGGTCGTCTTGGGTCATCTTCGTCCATTTTTGAATCGTATAGGTTACAGCATATCTTTATTTTATACCTTGATTATTTATCACCCTTCTATTTATCAAATTTTATCTATTTTGCGTAAATCTAATGTTTGTTTACATTTTTCAAATTTCGCAGATTTGACAATTTTTGGTGAAGATTTGTTTGACTGACGTTGACATTTTTGTGACAGTGACAAATACGTTCGACACGTTCGGATACGCTCTCTCACATAAATAATTTTTCTAAGAGCTATCTGTGTACTTTTTTCGTAGACTTTTTCGGATAAACTTGCTCCGAAACCATATTTGTTTAGTTTCAATGAATATGAATAGATGGCGCTAAGTTACTAAAAATACTAGTGGAGCTAAACTTACAATACAACAGCGTTGCCATTTGGCAACTTTGGTTGCCATTTTGGCAACATTTGACCCTTCGTGGCAACCAAATGGCAACCAAGCTCAAATGGCAACTTTTTGGCAACTTTTCGACTTGTCGCGCGATCATCAGTAAGAAAATATCAAATATCTGATAAACTGAACGCATCGAATTGAACAAAATCTAAATCTTGAACGCATTTTTATTCCCAAAAATGAAAACAATACATAATTAGTAGACAAACAAATTGTACCCGTATTTCCTCACTCAAAAGGTCTATTTTGGTGAAGCTAGAAATAAAAGTAATTTTATGTAAACTCTAAAATAAAAATGGATGTGTGTGTCTGTGTGCAGTGTGCACTGTGTGCAGTGCAAAGGAAGTTTTTTCGTGATTTTTAATGTTACGGCCACACTATCGCGATAACGCGAAGTTTTGCGCTGTCGCGACCAGTCCGGCCAAGAAGTTCGTCCTGTCGCGAAGCATCATCGCGACAACAAATGCCCTTCGCGACGCTCTCGGTAAACTGCCGGACATGAAATCAAAGGGTTTTGTCGCGACCATAGAAATCTAAATACTTGTTATTTAGATTTCTATGGTCGCGACGAAAGTTCGTGCGGTTGGCTACACTTCGCGCGTGCTTTGTTGACAGCGAGACGCCGCCGAGCGGTGTGCGCGTAGAATACCTGGGCATTTTCACTAAAAAGTGCACCAATAGTTGCTGATTTGTGTTATTATTATTATTAACCTATGGAGTGGACAAATGATCGAATTTTGTAATTTATCAAAAATTACGAAGCTGAGCCTGTTTTGTGGAATCCTAAAGAACCTAATCACAAAAAACATGAATTATGACGCCATGAGCGCAACCGCCGCATCCATTGTGCCGCATCCACAGTAGGTATACATAAGAGTAGACAAACTTTGTATGAACTATATAGTGAAAAACAATACAATTTTAGCCAGGAGTTCAAAGCAAAAGTAAAAAATTACTCAAAAATGTTCAGAAAAGTTTGTCAAATAGCAAAATCAAATTATATAAGCTCCAAAATTAGAAATAGTGAAAATGTCATAAAATCAACGTGGAAAATAATAAATAGTGAGACTGGAAAGGTCAGTACCTACGTTAATGATTACAATTTAAAGATAAATGATTGCACAATCAAAAATGACATTGAAGTAGCCCAAGCTTTTGAAAACTTTTTTACTGACATTCCAATCTCTACTACGAAGTGTCTAAACTCTTCTCAATTAATCGCTGAGTCATTACTCATAGAAAATGTACCTAAATGCGAAAATAAACTTAATTTCAACTATGTCGATGAAAAAGATATTAAAAAAGCCTTCAAACTTTTAAATATAAAGAAAACTGCAGATCTCTGGGGCATTTCCGTTAAAATTATTAAACCTTTAATTGATACGATTGCACCAGATCTAGCTTTTATATTCAATGAATCTATTGATTGTGGCGTATTTCCTGATCTAATGAAATGTAGTAAAGTAATCCCACTTTTTAAATCGGGTAGTAGGTCTGACCCCACTAACTTTAGACCAATATCAGTACTGCCAACTTTCAGCAAAGTTTTTGAAAAACTTATTTTACATCAATTGCTTAGGCATTTTAATGGCAATGACCTGCTACATGGTAAGCAATTCGGGTTTACTCGGGGCAGGTCAACTACTGATGCCGGTGTAGAGTTAGTATCGCATATTTTTGATGCTTGGGAGAAGTCGCAAGATGCTTTAGGTGTTTTTTGCGACTTGTCAAAAGCATTCGATTGCGTACACCATGAAACATTAATCAGGAAACTACATCACTATGGAATAAGAGACACCTCTTTGGATCTTCTTACATCTTACTTGAGTGATAGGATACAAAGAGTTGACATTAATGGGAAACGGTCTTCGGGGTCTGTAGTAACAATGGGTGTACCGCAGGGCTCTATCCTCGGTCCTTTCCTATTTTTAGTTTATATTAACGACCTACCACATCTTGTTAAGAATAATCACGAGATTGTGTTGTTTGCTGATGATACTTCATTAATTTTTAAAATGAAACGACAAAACATAAATTTCGACGATGTGAATAATGCAATCTCAAAAGTAGTACATTGGTTTAGTGTCAATAATCTTTTGCTTAACGAAACCAAAACAAAATGTATTAAATTTACTCTACCTAATGTAAAACAAGTTAAGGCTGATGTAAACGTAAAAGGAGAAACATTAGAAATTGTAAACAGTACAGTATTCTTAGGAATAACCTTAGATAGTAAACTTCAATGGGGCCCACACATAGATAAGCTAGCAAAGAGACTTAGCTCTGCAGCGTATGCAGTCAAAAAAATCCGTCATCTTACAGACGTTGATACTTCTAGACTAGTCTATTTCAGCTACTTCCATAGTGTTATGTCTTATGGCATTCTGCTGTGGGGGAACGCTGCAGATATTAACACCGTATTTGTGCTGCAGAAGAGAGCTGTTCGTGCAATCTATAATATGGGTCCCAGAGAATCCCTGCGTGATAAATTCAAAGAAATAAACATAATGACAGTACCATGTCAATACATTTATGAAAACTTGTTGTACACTCATAGAAATATCAATCAATTCCCTAAAAATAGCGACATACATAATATAAATACTAGAAATAAGAATAAACTCGCTGTGCCCACAACTAGGCTACACAAGATAAATGCATCTTTTAAAGGGCAATGTATACGCTTCTACAACAAAACTCCAAGTGAGTTGCAAAAAATATCAATAAATAAATTCAAACAAATTGTCAAAACCTTGCTGTGCAAAAAGGCTTACTATAAAATATCAGATTATCTAGAGGATAAAAAAGCTTGGGACGGGTTTTGCTCCAACTCGAAAAATAACAACTAACAGGCTAAAGGTTTCTTCGTCGCTTCTTTACTTTAGTCTACATACCGAAGCGACAGAAATCAAAAAATATCACTTTATTTCCGTGTCAGTGTTTAGTTAGTCAGTGTTTATATTTTGACCTTTTCTAAGTGTACATTTATTGTATTTATGGAAATAAAGAGTTTTTGATTTTGATTTTGATTTTTGATTTTTTCCGTAAAATGAATTATCGTGACATTTTAGATTATCGCGACGTTGCGAAGTTTTTTTCCAATGTGGCCAAACACTTCGTCGTAGAACGAACACGAAGTTTTGTCGCGACAACGCGAAGACGAATCTTCGCCTTGTAATGTGGCCATAGTACCTATAGTAGGTACTTTTGTTTTTAAATCTACTGGAAAGTTCTCCTTTTATTGTTTTAATCGAAGAAACTGCTTAGAGATCTATTTGATAGATCAATTTTACTGATTGAATCATTCATTATTCCTTATCAGCCCTTCCCAGCCTTTTGGGTACCTCCCTAGGATAGGAATAAGACGTTGACGTTGCTCATACATAATTACATAATGCATGCATGAAATCGACGAAAGGTACCTACCTAAGTAGGTAATTTTGGCTGCAAAGAGTGTTTTTGTTTTGTCTTCGAGTTTCAGATTTTGTCTCAAACAATGTAAATTTCAGCCTATGTTTTTTTTTTTAATACAACTACTTACTAAAATAATGTTAATGAAATTCAGTAACATTTCTGAATATTACTTTGTATTCAGAATTTATTCGTCGACACTAAAACTCCTGTCAGTTTTGCCGCGCATTTCGCGCGCGGCGCGAATGTCAAGCAAGACTCAACAAGCGCGATCTGTGTTCACTGTGACTGTGTGAACACAGAGGTGTAGGTTCGAGAACAGTTCCATTTCAGTTTTACTCCTTATATATTTTGAAAAACAATAAACTCTAATAAAACATAAAACTAGGCAAATGGTAGGTACCTACCTGTATAGTTGCATTCAGTTGCATCAAACAAATTGGTTGGTCTGTCCATCCTTTGTCAATGTCAAACAAATGAAAGAAGGAAAGTGTTGCCATTTTATTATTTTTTAGATAGATGTTCATTTCATCCAATTTAGGATATGCAAAGGTTATTATTGCTGCTTATTTTTCAGATTATATTTTTCATTGAGTTGGAATTCACCAATCCAATGTGTGTGTGTGTGTCTCGAAAAACCTAGGTGTGTTATATTTCAGTTTTTTTAACGCAGTTTTTTTTACTATTTTTTTTTAATGGCAACCTTTGGTTTCAAATGGCAACCTGGGCTGGGTAGGCTCTGGCAACACTGCAATACAATACAGACGCTTCGATTAAGATTATTAGAAAAGGTTTATCGTTTTGGGTTGGCGCGAGATTAATTTTTTTGTGGATATAAATTTTTTTTGTTCTACCAGGAATAAAATACTAGGTATCAGAAAAGCCTTTACCTATTCACAAAGAAAATTACACTAGTACATATTTATAATTGAAACAACTGAGCTAACTGCAGACTGTTGCAAGCAATCTACTTACAGATAGCTCAACTGATCCATATCAATACCAGTCGTAAGCGTCCCCAAGACGCTGGCTGCATTGCCACGCTGCATGGCAATGCTGATGCGCTGTGGCAGATAGGTACCTACTCACCAGCTCTCGGGTTCATGCGACGCTTCGACTTCGGATTTTTTTTTAAAACCCGAAAATCCTTGGTACCCCACCGACCTAGGGTCTCGACTCCAAGGGAAGCAAATGTGTAGGTTCTGTTGTGACCTGCATATTTGCGCCTCTTGAGATCTTCGGCCAAATCTGCCGCCGCACCCGCCGCCCTCACGGATGTCCTCGGAAGATGGGAAGGCGCAAGTGTGTCGACACTGTAGCGTCCCACACAATGGGCCTCCCAAACTCCCATGGGAGTGTCATACCGTCAGGCCTCTTACCATCGTCACGCAACAGACCATTCGGTTTGAGAATAGCTGATAGGTACGTTAGCGGTGACAAAGACCCGGCCGGCGTATGATGTCACTAAGGCTAGCGTAGCGAGACATACGACAAGCGTCCCTAGAACACGATAATCCGTGATGACCAAGCTGTTCGACAGCAGTACCGCACTGGCATTGATGAGGCGCGCAACACCTTGCACCAACCGAAGACATGTTGCGATACGGAAAGTTACGGGATCCAATAAAGTACCAGTGTTATATGAAGAAAATGCTTGCAACCAATGTCCTGACTCTCATTTAGAAACGGCCAGGAGGCGGGCGCGATCTGCAGAGCTGGAGCACGTTTGTAAAAAACAATTCCGTGTCAACTAACACAGAGGTCCGTCCCATTGCCGATGGGACAAAAGTGTAAAAGATTTTGGGGGCCAAGCACTATGCCAAGCCGTTCGAGCTTCGTCTTAAAATGAAACTTTCAATGACATTCCATCCAGGTGGGACCAAACGAGATGGCTTTAAATTTTTTTTAAACTAAAGAACCAGTGCTGTAGACAGAATACAAGAACGCTGGTAGGGCTACACTTGAAATTTTGCGTATACATACGCCTCCCAATTTGACAGGCAGGGAGGCCTAGCCTACGACCATGCCTTGTCATCTAAATCGATATTCAAAACCGATGATAAAGTATCCTTTATTATTATTACCTATGTTGTCTAAGCCTTCCAAGAGCTCGCTGTGTTTCCACAGTTGACTACATCTCAAACTGTGATCTCAAAGAATACAGAATACGTAAATTTGATGTATTCCCGTTGTCCCCATTGACGGTATCCCCATTCAATGGGGACAACAGAACTGAATAAAAATAATTAAAATTTATTCACGTTGGCCCTATTGACGGTGTCCCTGTTTACCTACGGGGACAGCGAAACTGAATAAAAGTTTGTCGTTACATCGCGTGACGTGGAATGGTGTTTACACTGGTAAAATAGTTATATACCTATCTACTAAGTAATTGCTGTTACTTTTGCCACCTTTTGCTGATAAAATAGTTTATTATTTGTTTCCTAGTTGTCTAGCCATAAATTACGAGGCCCGGAGCGGGCCCAAACATTTTCTTTACCGTCCGGGCCAGACGCCGCGCGCCAATATAAACCTCATTTCCAAATGATAATGGTCACATTGGGTTGAAGTCTATGTCTCATTTGATTCGTATTGAACAATCGATTTTTATGGTCAAGGAAGTTTTGACCTTGAGAAATAAAGAAATCGATAATCTTGTGTCAATGTTGGATGGGCTGTCACGCAGTGTTTGTTTTGTGAAGAAATGGGTTTATTTTGGATATTCAAGGTAAATGGTGCTATTAATACTTTGTTTTATATGTTTTTTCAACAATTGTGCAATAAAAACATGAGTACAACCCATGGAATTAGAGTAAATACGAAATAAAACTGAGGCGTCGACTGTAAAAAAAAATCTCATACAAGAAGCATGTAACTACAAATAATAAATAGTGTAATAGAAAGAATAACTATTCTAGATTCTAAATCTTATCTAATCGAAACAAATAATAGACAGAACCGAATAATTGTAATGCCATATGGCTATTAATTTTGAGCAGTCAATCCGAAGTTTTGTTGAAATTTTGAATTTTCTCTTCTACAAATGACTGAAAAGACTCATCAAGAATTGGTGTACCAAGGAGTCGAAGTGAACATTTATCTACAACTGTAATGTTGGGGGCTAAACTATTGAATTTTCCAATAATATTGTATTTCTCTACACAAGAGTCCGAAATAAAAGCTGAGCGCTTTCTGTGCCAGACAAAAGATCCTATAAATGCTGTGGAGTCACAGCATCCAGGCCAGCTTTAAGCAAGCACGTCCTGGCTGGTCGTGCCCATAGCGACATCATTCTCTTCTGGTGGATCGGGGAGTTGAATATTGGCCCCTGCGGGTCGATGCTTACTCTCAAGAGATATGAGGGTAGCATCGTCATTTGGTGCCATCGTGTCATTTGAAAACATAATGCGAGAGGCACCTTTGCTGTGAGACCAGTCCTGTGCTTCTCGTGTCTCTTCAGTCTACCTACTGCGACCAGTCCTGTGCTTCTCGTGTCTCTGCAGTCAGCGTACTCCGACCAGTCCTGTGATTCTCGTGTCTCTTCAGTCAGCCTACTCCGACCAGTCCTGTGCATCTCGTGTCTCTTCAGTCAGCCTACTCCGACCAGTCCTGTGCATCTCGTGTCTCTTCAGTCAGCCTACTCCGACCAGTCCTGTGCATCTCGTGTCTCTTCAGTCAGCCTACTGCGACCAGTCCTGTGCTTCTCGTGTCTCTTCAGTCTACCTACTGCGACCAGTCCTGTGCTTCTCGTGTCTCTGCAGTCAGCGTACTCCGACCAGTCCTGTGCTTCTCGTGTCTCTTCAGTCAGCCTACTCCGACCAGTCCTGTGCTTCTCGTGTCTCTTCAGTCAGCCTACTCCGACCAGTCCTGTGCATCTCGTGTCTCTTCAGTCAGCCTACTGCGACCAGTCCTGTGCTTCTCGTGTCTCTTCAGTCAGCCTACTCCGACCAGTCCTGTGCTTCTCGTGTCTCTTCAGTCAGCCTACTCCGACTAGTCCTGTGCATCTCGTGTCTCTTCAGTCAGCCTACTCCGACCAGTCCTGTGCTTCTCGTGTCTCTTCAGTCAGCCTACTCCGACCAGTCCTGTGCTTCTCGTGTCTCTTCAGTCAGCCTACTCCGACCAGTAAAGTAAGTAAAGTAAAGTACCTGCCATGCATTAGGTAGATCAGATACCTAGGCATATTATGGTGAGGTGCTCCTTAGTGCTTACGCTAGTAGGTAAGGTACCACCTTAACTAGGGAGGTAAGGCAAGTACTTTGTATTTGGCAAGCAAACGCTCTCTAAATAGGTCGGCACGGGCCGGGTGCGGAGCCGCGATAACCCCGCGGTAAACCGGCCGGGCGGCGTCCGACGCGGCCAGCACCGGTCGGAACCGGATCTAACCCGGTGCAGAGGACCCGTGCATGAAGGCTCATGTCATTTACTTACTTACCACTTGTATCTAAGTACATAATTATATATCACATAATAACAGCTCTTGTAGTAAGTACCTACTTACCTATCCATATGCATGCTAGGTAAACATTATACATTCATCATTCAATCAAAATTCAATCAAAATCTAACGCAGCGTTGAGTAGGTAAGGATTAGGTAACCTACCTGGGACAAAATTTGGCTTGGATTGGCCAGCCTACTGCCTAGGTCCAAGGCACAGATTTGATATGATAAGTATTCTGTAATCTGTGGTCCTATCCACGGCCACTCACCACCAGTCAGGATAAATCCTAAAATGCAAGACGGGTTTAATGCTTGACATGGCTTGACGAAATTAAGCACTTGAAATGAAAATGCATAGGTAGGTATTCAGCGAACGATTAGGCTCGATTATTTATTTAGGTACAATACCTATGATTTTACAGACTGGTCCTGGTTCAATCTAATCTTTGTTCAAAATCAATCCAAGCATTTGACAAGAGACAACCATTTATTAGGTAGTTTGATTTCTCTCAGCAGCCGGTTTCTTCCCCCTTATGGGGGATTTGTCAAGGGGGAAACCTGGAATAACCCTTTCTTAGCACTTTCCTTGCATGCAACTGACGCACACCCGACTTCCACCTCCTGCAACTGGGCGGCGGCCGCGGCATACCTACCTACATACTTACCTACTAATGCACCAGATTGTACTTAGCTTACTGTAATCGTCATAATCATTATCGAATGTCCTATTTAAAATGAATAACAGATATCTGCGTCATTCCTTGAATCGCGTCACATCACATCACGTCAACGATCGAATCTCAGGTCAAACCAAAGATCTAATCTAAAGGGGTTTTCTGTTTTCATTGGCCCAAACTTTTTTATTTGTTAGCCCCTTTCGAAAACAAGAAATGAAACATTTAGAAACATAGATTATAGTTTTAATTTGTTAATAATCTAAGTCCACTAGATACACAGAGTCGGTAAGTATAGGTACTAGGGAAGGACAGTTGCCTAGATCTAGAATCTCTGAAAAATATGATGAAAGAAGAAGGAAAACTCACCACCACGATTTTAGTAAAACATAACTATAGCCAAATTGGAGAACAAACTATGTCTTGTCTTGTGTACTCGAACATGCACGCGTAAAAACTTTTGAACGCTACGCGGTCCAGCGTAGCGTCGTAGCACGTGCTACGAACTTATACGACAAAAAATTCATTCACTGTTGAAAACCGTTACTTACTAGGTAGATAAGATACGTCTTCTATTTTCAGTGATAAGAGAAACTTAGGTACCTAAGTACTTAAATCAATAATGCACAAAACATCATCTAGCCACAAAATAAGCAGATACCTATGTTACGGGTAGGTACCTAATAGATAACTAAACGGGGGCGCGTCGAAGTGTTATGTATGCCCCGCGCGGGTCCGGCGCGGCGCAGCATTCTAGCAGACGCTACAAACTTCTACGTCTTCAGCACAATAATATTGTACCTTCATGGAGGAGAAATGGAGAAGGGTGGATGAAAGTGAGATAGATCAAAGGAAAGAAGTTCAACTCACCTACACAATGGTTAAAACCGCAACTAACCTATGATGAAACAATGAATAAATGACAATTCTGGCTTCCACATCCAATTTAATCAATTCTATTAGTATGAATCTTATTTTTCTGGTATGACATTAATGTTATTGTTTTAATTATGTAAGTATTTTAATGCATACATTAGCCCCCAACTTTACACTTGTTGATAAATGTTCACTTCGACTCCTTGGTTCACCAATTCTTGATGAGTCTTTTCAGTCATTTGTAAATGAGAAAATTCAAAATTTCCACAAAAATTCGGACAGACTGCTCAAAATTAATAGTCATATGGCTTTTACAATTATTCGGTTCTGTCTATTTGTACCTAAATTTACGTATTCTTTGAGATGTAGTCAACTGTGGAAACACAGCGAGCTCTTGGAAGGCTTAGACAACATAATAAAGACTTTATCATCGGTTTTGAATATCGATTTAGATGACAAGGCATGGTCGCAGGCCTCCCTGCCTGTCAAATTGGGACCAGCGTTCTTGTCTCCTGTCTACAGCACTATTTCTTTAGTTGAAAAAATTTTAAATCCTTCTCTTTTGGTCCCACCTGGAATGTCATTGAAAATTTCATTTTTAGACGAATCTCGAATGGCTTGGTATAGTGCTTGCCCCGATGCTGCTCCCCAAAATCACTGTTGTCCCAACGGCAATGGGACGGGCCTCTGTGTGAGTTGACACTGAACTGTTTGTTACAAACGTGCTCCAGCTCTGCAGATCGTGCCCGCCTCCTGGCCGTTTCTAAATGGGAGTCAGGTCAGGACATTGGTTGCAAGCATTTCCTTCATATAACACTGGTACTTTATTGGATCCCGTAACTTTCCGTATCGCAACATGTCTCCGGTTGGGTGCAAGGTGTTGCGCGCCTCATCAATGCCAGTACGGTACTGGTGTCGAACAGCTTGGTCATCACGGATTATCGTGCACTAGGGCCGCCGGTCGGATATCTCGCCACGCTAGCCTTAACGACATCATCCGGCGGGCCTTTGTCACCGCTAACGTACCAGCTATTCTCGAACCGAATGGTCTGTTGCGTGACGATGGTAAGAGGCCCGACGGTATGACACTAGTCCCATGGGAGTTGGGGAGGCCCATTGTGTGGGACGCTACATGCGTCGACACACTTGCGCTTTCCCATCTTCCGAGGACATCGGTGAGGGCGGGTGCGGCGGCAGATTTGGCTGAAGATCTCAAGAGGCGCAAATATGCAGGTCTCGACAGAGCCTACACATTTGCTCCCCTTGGAGACGAGACGAGACCCTAGGTCCGTGGGGTACCGAGGCTCATCGGGTTTTCAAAAAACTATCTGAGCGTCTGGTCGAAGCGACGCGTGACCCGAGAGCTGGAGAATATCTGGCACAGCGTATCAGCATTGCCATACAGCGTGGCAATGCAGCCAGCGTCTTGGGGACGCTTCCGACTGGTGTTGATATGGATCAGTTGAGCTATCTGTAGACTGTTTGCAACAGTCGGCAGTTAGCTCAATTGTTTCAATTGTAAATACTAGTATAATTTTCTTTGTGAATAAATGTAGTATGGTAAAAAAAAAATATTTTAATTAAACTCTATTTGACAGTGTTAATAAAGTATGCACGAACTCAGTTTTGCAGTGCTCTTCCAGGATGCATATACCTAGCTAGTAACAATACGATAACTAACCATTCACTTAGACTTAAGAATGAATGTACATGAAACAACTCTTGAACACAAATAAAATAAACAACTCTCTACGGGCGCGGCCTCCGTTTCAGATGATTATAATTATTTTAAGAGTTTCGCGAGTAATTAGCGCGCAGGTGTTTACTTCACTCGCGCCTATACAGGGTAGCTTTTTGAGATGCTAGTGGAAAAGTCATAACGGTCATGGGCTCAATTTATGAATAAAGAATAAAATACCTGATGTAATAGATGTGTGTAATTACGTCCTAATACCCTTTCCACAACGTTCATAGGTCAGGTCGTCATACCTATCTTTGACACCTAGTAGGTAAAATAACTTTGTAATTAAAAATGCGGCGTAAAAATATCCAATCTAGAAAAAGTCAAAGGTCGTCTCTTGCTTGTAACCTGTCGCATGATTACATCAGAAATCTTCCTATGCACTTTGCCGCGCTGCGCTAGAGTCGCCGCCGCGCCGGTGGCGGGCAATCCAAACCACAGGTAGGTAGGTACAACATGGAAGCGGAAATAAATAAAATTAATATATAATATAATGGATACCATGGGTACCTTTACCTTAACTCCAGTTATAGGTTCTATAAGCATGTAATCAATTCAATTTATGTACCTATCAGTTAAGCTAGGTGTACATTGTTTGCAGCAGTACCTGTACATTGTTTGCAACAGCTCAATTGTCTGCAGTTGTTGCAATTGTCTGCAGTTAGCTCAATTGTTTCAATTTGAAAATACTAGTTCTAATTTCATTATAATTATTTGATTGTAAGGAGATTGAAGATTTTTGTATGGAACCTTAATATTTTTATTTTCAAAATCGCCATGCACAATAAATCACATCACACCAATATTATAAATGCGAAAGTTTGGATGGATGTATATATTTGGATGAATGGATTGATTTTTGTTACCTGAAAAGTAGTGTGTCATGGGAATCATGGGTTCGGTTTATGACAAAACACTACAATTCATTTAAATTTTCAATTTTAGCTGATGATGATGAATATAGAAAAAATAAACTGAATTTTTATACCAACCGATTTTGTTGTTTTTAGGGATCAATTTTTGTAGAGTAATGTATTATTGTAAACTAATTTCTGCCCACACGGCTTAACACACGTTGTTTCTATGGAAACGTTTTCCATCCCATGGGAACTGATTTATGGGATAAAAAGTATATGTTTGATTCCAGGATTAGAACTACCTGTGTGCAAAATTTCAGTCCAATCCGTTCAATAGTTTTGACGTGAAGAGATAACAAAACAATCATCCAGCAAAATCGATACAGCTTTGTCTAGCCACAAACTGACTTTTTTTGAACTTTTAACTTTGTTTTTGTACATAATGTTGGAAATTGACTCGCTTTGGAACAAAACACAATCGTGGAGGTCAGCTTTAAAGTAGGTAGAGGAATAGTAACTATACTTTAGCAGTACCTCTCTACCTATACCTAGGCCTAATCTAGGCTTAGTCCACAAATCCCCCTGAAAATGCCCCAAATTTGAAAAAAAAGAAAAGAAAAGTGAGTAGCAATTTTTTCTATTCTGGCTAGGTATCCCTAATGGGGATAACCATAAACCAAATAAATTCCACTTCCAGAAATCGCACCGGAAAATCGGCCATAAGAGGGTGGTGGTTCCGAAAATAATAGTCTGGAATTCCCCCTTGAAAAGTGGAGTATCGAAAAATAATATCCAAAACTATGTAAACTTAATAAAATTAGAATAAGAATAAGAATATCTTTATTTGTAACTAAGATACAGTATTTTGTAGTGAAATGCATTTAGTAAGTTACAGTAATTTTCTACTTGCTAACACATTAAGTAAACTTATAAACTGAACTTATAAATTAAGAACTTAAAACAATTACACACTACTTCGACTTACATCTTAAAGCTACAAATTGGCGTCCGACTCAGCATATGTTGTAATAGCCGTAGGCTACCACAACGCTGGTCTTCCGTCGGAACCATGCTGTGGGCGTCACGTACGAGACGAGACATAACATTAATAACAGGAAATCCATCAACAGATTGAAAATAAGTAATAATACCTACGATAGATAGTTAATTTATTATGAGCAAACATAAGAGAGTCTAATACTATTTTATAAAGTAGAGTGGTGAGGTAGGTACAGCTATATTTTTAATTCACCAACAACAAAAATAAACTACATACATACATATGTATGTAGTATACATAGGTATACCTATCCCTAGTAATTCTGTGGTACGATTTTGTTTACGGACTTTGTCAACAATATAATTATCAGTAAAGTTGTAGACAGCGTCAAAAGTTTAATTGAGTGATAAATAATGTCTAAAAATGATAGGTAAAAAACAAGATAGCAGGAACAGGCACATAATTATATTATACTTATAGCACTACCCCGACCCAAATTAGCGCCGCCACCACCTATTTTATCTTATTGTTATGTACTTATGTTAAAATGGATTGGACGGTTTGTAATACGTATCATAGGCTTTTTAATGCTCTGTAAAAGTATTAGGTAGTAGTATAGTGTAGGCAGAGATGCGAAGTTGCTCTTTTTTTAAAGGCATTAAAAAAAGCCTATGATACGTATTACCAAATTTACAAATCGCTCAATCGATTTTTGAAAATTCTTTCGACTAACATAATGAGATTAAATAAGTGGTGCGCTGATTTGGGTCGTGTTAGCGCCTTAACTTAACGCCTTAACAGCCGCCGCGCCGCCGCCGCCCCGGGACGCAGGAATGGCGGCGGCGCGGCGGCGGCGCGGCGGCGGCGCGGCGGCGGCGCGGCTTGGTTTAATACATAGGTAGATTCTAATCTAAGTACCTATCTAGTACCTAAATAGTAGAAAGTACCGTATTCTTAGGAATCACCTTAGATAATAAACTTCAATGGGGCCCACACAGATAAGCTATCGAAGAGACTTAGTTCTGCAGCGTATGCAGTCAAAAAAATCCGTCATCTTACAGACGTGGACACATCTAGACTTGTTTATTTCAGCTACTTCCATAGTATTATGTCTTATGGTATACTGCTGTGGGGGAACGCTGCAGATATTAACACCGTATGTGTGCTGCAGAAGAGGGCTGTTCGTGCAATCTATAATATGGGTCCCAGAGAATCCCTGCGTTATAAATTCAAAGAAATAAACATAATGACAGTACCATGTCAATATATTTATGAAAACTTGTACACTCATAAAATTATAAATCGGTTCCCTAAAAATAGCGATAAACATAATTTGAATACCAGAAACAAACATAAGATCGCTTACTATAAAATATCAGATTATCTAGAGGATACAAAAGCTTGGGACGGGTTTTGCTCCAACTCGAAAAATAACAACTAACAGGCTAAAGGTTTCTTCGTCGCTTCTTTACTTTAGTCTACATACCGAAGCGACAGAAATCCAAAAATATCACTTTATTTCCGTGTCAGTGTTTAGTTTTATAATTTGACCTTTTCTAAGTGTACATTTATTGTATATAAGGAAATAAAGAGTTTTTGATTTTGATTTTTAATTTTGATTACCTATTGATACGAATCAGTTGTGCTACGATTCTTTACAACAGCAGTTAGATTAACTGTTTCAATTGTAAATTAAATACCTACCTACCTACTTGCTAGTAAAAATAAAGGTACCTTTGTAGGTATCTGTGAACCTAACGTCTGAAGA
Source organism: Eupithecia subfuscata (assembly GCA_963564075.1). Classification (NCBI taxonomy): domain Eukaryota; kingdom Metazoa; phylum Arthropoda; class Insecta; order Lepidoptera; family Geometridae; genus Eupithecia; species Eupithecia subfuscata. Next base: position 1,161,476 of record OY751102.1, read on the forward strand.
TATAATGCCCATAGTAAGTACCTCTACCTACCTAGTAAATTTTTAAGTAGTAAAACCTTTATTAACCATTAAATTTTATGAATGAATGATTGAGTTCGTACTAATTTTAACCCTTACATGTTACAATTACAAGCGTCATTCTTTTGGCGATTTAGGGCCTCGATTAAAAATGACCGCTACCTATAGGTAGATAAGATACCTAGGTAAGTACTAATATGGTTCAAAACAATAAAACCATTTTGCAACGTAGCGTCCATCACCTTTCATCACATCTACACCGTCTACACATTTCTATGTTTCTAATCAACGCAACTCTGTCCCATATTGCGTCATTCACATTCACAAAACATCAATGGAATAAAATGCACATTCCAATTCAACAAATACGAGGTTGTTTATTCACGTATAGTATCGAAATACCTAGCGCATAGCGTAACAGCAGTAACAGCGTGTGTTGGAAAGAGAAAGGTGGATTGTTTTGTTGCTGTCTCAGGTTTCTAATGCAAGGCGGATTTCTCGTTTCATCAGCGCGGAATCCGAATCCCAAATTATGGATAGCCCCACAGCCACGGATAGCCCCCTCTATCCAGAATTTAACCGATTCAGTGCGGCATGTATTGCTTAGGGCATCACGCCTTAATCCGGCACTCTCTCTGCATTAATTTATTATCTACCTACAATGAAGTAGGTTTTATAGTTTTACAAAAATCTTTGGTAAATTCATCTATGGTGTTATGGTATTACTAACGTTATCTACCTAATAGGTACCTTACCTATAAAGTAGTAGGTAGGTACCCAGAGGTCACTATTTCAGCGAAATACCTACCTAAACCTAGGTAGCGAATGTTGAACAATTCACAGAAGTGAATGCTGCTGGACACCCACCCTCATGAGAGCAGACCTCATCCTTTCATACCTAACTAGGTAGTCAGTAAATGTAGGAAGTAAAGATTTTGATTTGTATTTGATCGCAGATAACACGTTTGCCTTAAATTATTTACCTACTTGGGTGCCTAAAAGTATCTACTTAGCTACCGACCTTTAGCAGTTAGTGCAGGTTACCTGAAAATTGAAATTAAATAGTTCGGCAACTACCTGAACTAGGTAGGTAACCTAGGTATTCCTTTTGCTAGTGTAGAAAATAGAAACTAATATAGGTACCTACTATACCTAGGTACCTACTAGTAATCCATGATAATCCGCTTTTCTCTTGCTTACTAGATTAATCCAGATTTCAGAGCACTTCACACGCAACCGAATAGGTACGAAATCTATTTACGAATCTTATCACTAGGTTAGTAAAGTCGATGATCGTCACTATGACAATTTTGACGGTTGAGTTGGCCCACTTTTTTTTGTAGCGCTTCTCGTCAAAACAGCGAGCTTAGTTTTTCTGACGTCTCCGAGTGAACTATTACATCACGTAGTTAGTTACAACTATTTTCAAACCTGTGACGCTGAAGGCGTGTTTGTTGCATTTCGATAAGATCCCTCTTTACAATAATAAATAAAAGGCAATAGATATTTTAGCTCCTACTAGAGTAGGTACCTGTTTTCTGTCCTACAAAAAACTATCCAAATAGGTACTTACCTACTTAGTATCTATAGGTACCTAATCTGAACCTTACTAATACCTTGATGTTCCATCCGAAAGAACCAGTGGAACGAACACGTACCGATAGTCGAATCCCACTTGTTTGTTTACTTACATAAAATACCTTGCAAACCTCGATAGGTACCTTACCTACCAGTCTACCAGTAAGTAGAAGAAGAGTTTTAAACATTTTGTGACCTAACCAGCCGACGACGACGTGAAACACCAAATAGTCTGAATGTAATTTCTTAACCTGCCTATTGCAATACCTTCTCGTAAGCTTTTTGAAGGTGAAGAAAATTCTCTGGAAATTGAGTTTTTCTTGAACGGTGGAGTGTTAGAGGCATACATGCCTCTAACACTCACCCACTCACTTGTTTTTCACTAAAAATTTCGTTCATCTCATCGTGGTAAGGTAACACCTAGGTCTTTTAAAACAACACGTGTCCCGAAATCCCGCAACAACATTCCGATAGCAAACTGCACATAAATACGTGCGCCGACGCAGCCCTAGTGCCATTCAGAAACGCAACGTCGGCGTCGTCATATCGTGCACTAGTGACACTTGCCTACCCTCAAGTAGCCTGTGACGGTGTTGTGAACTTTGTATTGTGCTGTCTTTGAGGTGAGAGGAATTTTTGTTTTGTTTTTAGGGGTTAATTTGATAGGCTTGATCTTTTAATTTTGGTCAAGCCCTCGCGGCCTCGTACATCTGTGGTCAAAAGCTTTTTGTAATTTTGAGTGCGAAAGCTTTCAGGGTTAGTTTTCTGATGTTAACTTTTAAAATGTGGTTTGTGTTTTGCCGTTATTTTACGTTATTCATTTAAAGAATGGGGTGGATTTTTTGAACGTTTTGGATTTAATACGAAAACGTGCCTTCAAATGGATAAATTTAATTTCAGAAAACGTTTTCCCGATTCTAAAGCTTACAGCTAGGTAAAAAGCAAACATTGAAGACAGGGTGTCTTAAGAATAGCAGAACCAATTAAAAAATAGGTTATTTATGGTTTAGTAATTAATTTATCCACGTACTAGTAAATAGGTAAGGTACCTAATAAGGAGGTCACTTAAGTGCCTCATTTCCTACTAGGTTATCAGAGGAACTCTTTCACACCAGCAATAAAATTAGCTTAGGAAGGTACCTACCTACTTTCATGTTAATGAAGTTTATTCATCCACTGAAATATTGATGAATCTCTTATAATGATGATGCATTGCAATAGGGGTTAAAAGTTTTGTAGGAAAAACTTTGTATTGGAAAGCTCTTAAAATCATTCAACATTAAAAAAAAACAGTTTTTTAGCAAATTTAAATTCCAAAACAGATCTTGATCTTTTCAGGTCGTGACCAATTGGAACCACTACTGAGATAGAATATAAGTACTTAACCCCTAACAAAAAAGTTTAGCCTCAAAAAAGTTGGAAATGTGAAAAAATCTGGTTAAACGCCCTTTTCCTTTTTTGAAGTCGGTTAAACTTGGTGCTAACTAAGGTAGAATATTTAATTTAACCCCTTACAAAAAAGTTCAAACTCAAAAAAACAGGAAATTGAAAAAATCTGGTTAAACGCCCTTTTCCTTTTTTGAAGTCGGTTAAACTGGGTGCTAACGGCTAATCCTTGTGAAGAAACTTCATTTATGATTATGTTAGTGTCTTAACCTGTCAAGGATTCTTACTTATAATAGCTTTCATCCTTCAAGGATTAGGGGTGGCGCGCGCACCCCTTTTTGACTAACAGTCAATTTTTATTTCGTATTTACTCTAATTCCATGGATTGTACACATGTTTTTACTGTCGAGAAAACCATTAAAACGAAGTAATTGTAAAATAAAACAAGCACAGCTTCTAAGCCATTATTGTTCGTAGATAAACGCTTGTTAAACGCCTATAAATTAGAGAAGGCGGGTCAGTGGCCGGACTCGGCTGATTACTTGAAAGGCATAGACCCTTCACTGTGCAGAAACAAGGTCGCTTAATTCCTAGGTATAGGGATACATAATAGGTACTTGAGTAGGTACATATAGTCTCAACATACCTCGTACCAGCTATATACACTATCTGATGAAATCTATGACATTTCAAGCACCGATTTAACCCCTCGAGCGTTTGCAACACATAGCTGACCGTGGATTTTTTCCAGAATTTTTACGTCACACACGGGGCTGCTAACTTGACGGACACCATTTTATTGGTAAATAATATTTTTCGCCATTTTAGCAGCTAAATCAATGTAGGTATTCCAAGATTATATTCGGGCATATTATTGATTACTAGAAACCGTTTCAATAAAAAAAACACACCTATTTTTTAATCCCTATGTCTTTGAAAGCCGATGTTCGATTCACTGTGCGTCAGCTTGGTCCATCGCCATTTTCGGAGCTGCTTTATTTTTTAAACCCCAACGAAATACAGACTAAAGATCAACGTCTGAGTGTCTGTGTGTCAGTTTGTACCATCGTAGCACCAGGATTGAATTAACCGAATTTGATTTAGGTTTTTTCGATTTTTAGATGATTTAAAGTAAAATTGTTAAGGTTTTCAAATTTATGTAAATAAGCTTGTCTAAATAAGTATGATTAGATTTTCCGTGTAAGTAGGTATTAAATTTCTTATCAGTCTCAATTATGTGCAGCATATCGAGCTGTTATGCATCATTCATACGACCGTATTATTCAACAATACCTAGTACCTAGGTAGGTAGCTTTCAGATTTATTCCTAATCTAGTAAAAACCGGATCTATTATCTTCGATAAGTTCAATGATGTAAAAACTGACACGAAGCAACTCGTGTCAGTACCTAGTGAATGTTTACGCTTACTTAGGTATTCATGATAGTTGTTGTTGTTCCCATTTAATTTTATCCTTTTATGTTTGGTTGTTAGTGACCTGCCTCAGGGCCGCGCTGAAATTTTGCATTAAGAAAAGTTGCCATGTTGATAGGCTACCATATGAACACTAGTAGTCACATTGATTTTGTTGTAGCATAATTAAGTTATTTGATGACAAAGAACAGATTGTTATCCTCATTTTATCCAAAGATTCAAGTAGCAAAATATTTCTGGAATTGGTTTCAAACAGGGCTAACTTCGATGGAGCTCTAGCGCGGTGAACCAAGTAGCGGGCAGAAGCTAGTATTATATTTTAGTTTCTGTTGTGTTAATCTATGTTGTCTGCTTACAGCAATGTCTCGTGTATGCGTAATCGGCGCAGGCGCAGCCGGGCTGTGCGCGGCGAGGCACCTCCTTGTCGACCCCTCGGTCAGCCGGGTGGACATCCTGGAGCAAGCGGGCCAGCTGGGCGGCACCTGGGTCTATACGGAGAACGTCGGATACGATGACTTCGGGCTGCCCATTCATACCAGCATGTATAAGAGTTTGAGGTGAGATATTATTTGATAATAATACTTACTTATAGTTTAAAACTTGACTTATCTAAGAGTCTATTTTGTAAGCATAAAGTATTAACGTTATTGATTTCTATCATTTGGACAAGACGTTTTTACAATCCACAACGGGCCTAATTGTGTCGTGGCGTCAATCTGTCTGGCGAGAGGACAAGTGTAGGTATCAAAATCTCCAAAATTTAATACTGCCATGACGACGTCGACGCGACGATGACGACGGGACCAATTGGATTCCATATCCCTGGAAGGGTTAAGTTTCTGTTTCTCAAAATAAAATCAAATGCAAATAAATACTTATACGGTAGGGACTTCATTATAGGACCTACGCGCTACGTACGTCATCACATCAGACCATCACATCGGAGGCAATAGTTAAATTGGCGGGCTAGTTGCTAAATAACCATGTCTTAACCTTAGGATAGAAAAAAATCGTCACATCTTTGTACTTCGAGTCAGGTCAGGCCATGTGCCCGGTGGATGTTCCAATGTCAAAGAGATTGGGTGCAGTTCTTCAAAATTGAAAGGTTACTATTTAACTTTTTTATCAGCACTCTTACACATTTCTGATAGGTCCGGTCAGAGAAATATCTAGATATATTTCTGTAGGTCCGGTCCACGTTTAAGGCCACGGGTTTTGAACCAGCTAAAATCGGAGTGAACCTGAACTTTGATAATGCAAATGTTCAATTTGCAACAATGTTGCTCTGACATTGACTTCCAACTTATAGGTACTTACCTACTTACTATCAGCTATCAGTTTACGTGGGACATGTTACTGGGTACCACTGAAATAGGAGACTTGTATTCAAATCGGCATAGTTTAGAACCGGGTACCTAAGTATTTTGAAAACTATTTGCGGCCTCCTCATCACTTCATCAGCCTATGTTAGTTCACAACTGGACAAAGGCCTCCCCTAATGAGCACCATAGCGTCCTGTCTTCAGCTTGCCCCATCCAACCTTTGGACTTCATTCGTTAGGGACCAATCTAATTAATTTAGAAACACAAAAACTATATCAACAAAGAAAATTACAATCATAATAATAGAAACAAATTAGAACCGACATTTACAGTTAAGACAATTAATTTAGCAAAAAACAAAAGCCAGTCTCTGCCAAATTTGGAAGGCGCTGGTTAGCGACAGTGACGAAATAAAAGATAGTGATATCTTTCCTCGTCTGCCGTTTTAATAAATTCAAAGACTTTACGCATTACGCAGAAATCACTCCGAAACTTGTGTTGGCAACAAGCAAGTGACCTGCTAAACCGCGATTGCAGGGTCAAAGGGTATCAAGGCATCAGCCGTCTATACGGTCGTTCTGGAACCCTTTCCTATTTTATGTTATCGTGGTATAACGCATTAGAGGCGTGTTTTTGTTTGTCAATCTTTAAATGGAAAATTCAGTCAGTTCTTGAATTTTTATCACGCGAATTTTGTTGACATAGAAAATACGAACCCCTTTCTGATAAGCTTTGTTATGACCGAGATGTAGGTGACTCACACACAGGAATATAAAAAGACCAAGAGTGAATATCTAGACTAGACATTCACACTTTGTCTTTCGTTAAAGATTAACTATCGCCGATCATAACTCGTTCCCAAAAATAATCCTTTACTCTATTTGGTCTGCTGGTAAGGTCTCACATGATATAAGTAACCTTCAATGTTTGGTATTTGGATGATGGATCATTATTGTGGAGAGGTGAACACAGTTTTTGATGATCTAAAAATCATCACAGACGAATTTCGACAAATAGTTTTGGACCTAAATTTTTCAAAGTGCGAGATTTTTTTTCGGACTCTTGTGTAGACAAAAACAATTAACGGAGGACATCCGTGAGGGTGGGTGCGTCGGCAGATTTGGCCGAAGATCTGAAGAGGCGCAAATATACAGGTCTCGACAGAGCCTACACATTTGCTCCCCTTGGAGTCGAGACCCTAGGTCCGTGGGGTACCGAGGCTCTTCGGGTTTTTAAAAAATTATCTGAGCGTCTGGTTGAAGCGACGCGTGACTCGAGAGCTGGTAAGTATCTGGCACAGAGCATTAGCATTGCCATACAGTGTGGTAATTCAGCCAGCGTCTTGGGGACGCTTCCAACTGGTATTGATATTATTGATATGGATCTACCTGTAAATTGTTTGCAACAGTCTGCAGTGAGCTCAGTTGTTTCAATTGTAAATACAAGTGTAATATTCTTTAAACCTAAAGGCTTCTGCCATGTTAAAAAAAAAGTCACCTTCACTTATTCTTGTAGGGACCACTGGGATACATACTACCCTATTTTTAGCAGCAATGAGCTGATCGCACAGGTCCATTAAGAGACGTGATAAATCACCTGATATCTACGAGACAAACAACAAGTGAGGGCTTGGTATAAACAGTTACTATCCGGGTTCATATCGTCACAGAACTGATCTGCACTCGAATGATCTGTGCTTGGATAGAATTGCATCAGTTTCCGTCACACATTATGAGATTAGAGAAAATGAGCATAATTGATGATAATTAATTAGAATGTGTGGTTTTTGTAGCCGCATGTTCTATCGGTAGGTATGAGACTAGCTAGCGTTGAGTTTTAAATACTAGCTACTTAAATACTAACTTATTAGCGTTTTTCGCCTCTATAAGACTTACCATATCAAGCACCAAAAAAATAGGTCCAGTCTCGTATGAACCAACTGTTTCCATAAAACTTTTAAAACCATCATGGTTATTAACACTCAAGTCATTAACAATATGATTTGAGTTTTGAGCTTTCCAATATTTTGGCACAGTTTCATGTGCCATGATCACGGAATAACTGAACAACTGCTTTTATTACAGGACTAACCTGCCCAAAGAGATCATGGGATTCCCTGATTTCCCGATTCCCGAGAACGAAAAGTCCTACCTGCCTTCCAAAGACATGCTGGCGTTTCTACAACTGTACTCAGACAAACATGGAGTCACCGAGCACATCAAGGTATTTATTGCCTTAAACCTTCACTTTTTCGGCTAACGTAGTGTAAGTACCTAGGACGGTCTGTGGCCTGGAATGACGATCTGCATAAGACTGCGGAAGGCAGATGCTGGATGCGGCAAGATTTATTGCTCATTGTAGGTAGCCTATGTCCAGCAGTGGACTAGCATTAAGGCTACCGATGACCTTCACTTTAGAGTGGTCCTTACACGCAAGGCGGTGAGGACAATAAACATGGAAGTGATGTAAGGCGAATGTAAGTGGTGGGAATGCGGTGGTCTGCTGCGGTACCTACCTAGCTTATTAATAAATAGTAGGTAACCTTAACCTTTAGGTACCTATTTATTTTGCTGTAACTCCTTATTTACGAGAATGTTATCGCGTAGACGTAACTCGTGAGACTTGTTGTTGTTATTCCAACAGGAAGTTCTTGAACTCTCGCACGACGATGACAACTGCGTCATTGTTGTACATTCGGTGGTGTACATTAGGCTTTAATAACTAACTACACTTGGGTGCAAAAAATTCGCACGTATGCAACATTTTGACTTTCGCTGAATTTTTGTTTCTGTGATTTTAACGGTGCTGCAAAATATTACTACCATTAAATCAAAATGCACACGTGGCTTTTGAGTGACACATCGAGTGACCATCAACCTCTATAAACAATACAATAACAACAATACAATAGCATACACCGAAATCGCTCGTTACTGGTAGAGACGCTCGCACTACTTGTCGCAGGTATAAAATGGTGCGTTTTAAGGGTAGTGACCTCATTCGCACATCAACGTTTACTTTGAACAGTCGTCAATTGATAACATCGTAACCCAAAATTAAAAAATGAGTACCACACCAGAAATAGCCGCTCAAGTGGTGGCCCTACTTCAAGCAGGGAGAAACCAAATTGAAGTGGCAAGACAACTGAATCTAAGCCGGTTCTCTGTCCGTTGAGTATGGCAGAGGTATCAAGAGACTGGCGGCTTCAAACGGCGCCAAAGATCTGGCCGACCCCGTGCCACAACAAGGCGTCATGACCGTTTTATTGTGACGACTGCATTGCGCAATCGGCGTTTGAATGCAGTTCAATTGGGACAGCGTCTCCAAGAAACACGGGAAGTCGATGTCAGCCGATGGACAGTAAGAAGACGACTACGGGAAGGGAATCTGACTGCGCACAGACCAGCAAATGGACCGAAACTGACCCCAGCCCACCGACAAACCCGCCTTCAATTCGCTCGAGAGCATTTGGAATGGACTGAAGACCAATGGAGCGCAGTCCTGTTCTCTGACGAGTGCAGGATGTGCCTACATGGCAACGATGGAAGAGGAAGAGTCTACCGAAGGCCAGGCGAGCGATTTCAACAATGCTGCATCGAAGAACGAGTCTCTTACGGCGGTGGATCATGCATGTTCTGGGGAGGCATATCACTGCAGGCAAGACTGATCTTGTTTTCATCTCCGGAGCGAATCCTGGCCGCCGATCAAGGGGATTCACTTCTCAAAGGTACATTGAGGAAGTACTCCAGGACCACGTTGTACCATTTGCGGGATACATCGGAGAAAACTTCATCTTCATGCAAGATAATGCAAGACCGCATACGGCTCGTATTGTGTACCAGTACCTTGAAGAGGTTGCGGTGCCTGTCATGGAGTGGCCAGCTCGCAGCTCGGACCTCAATCCGATTGAACATTTATGGGACGAGCTAAAAAAACGAGTTCGTGCCAGAGACACTGTCGCAACGAGTCTCCAGGAGCTGCAACATGCGATTGAAGAAGAATGGGAGGCCATACCGCAAGATTTTATAAAAACTTTAGTTCAGTCAATGAAAAAACGCATGGAAGCAGTCATTCGGGCTAGGGGAGGGAACACACCTTATTAATAAAAAAGTTTTTATGCTGATTTTCATGTTTTTAATTTAATTTCAACCCCTAACTTTATGGTATAAATACACAAAAAACAGGTACTTCAGACATTTACCCAAAACTCACTAAGTAGACGCGGTATAAGGACAAAAAAGGTACCGCTGGATAGGTTTTGAAATAAACTTTAACATTAGATACCAAGAAAAATAAAAACAAACATGTTTTTTTTGTTTTTTGAAAATTTGATGAAAATTTATACATGTGCGAATTTTCTGCACCCAAGTGTATAATACTTCATTGATGTTAGGTAAAAGCTGACAGCCTCTACTCTTATCTTACACAGTCCATTTTAGAGCACTTGACGGAGAGCAAAACAACGGAAGTACATTTGAAGAATTACCCAACATATCTGAAGCACGACAGCCTATCAATTCGTGTAAATGTTGACATAAACTAGGTACATAATAGCTATCCATAATCGAAAAGCAATATTTCGCTCCTATAATGCAATTTGGGCATACTTCCTAGAAGGTGCTCTCAGGACCTATGGATGATCGGGGGAAACGTAACCACTGGATATCGGAGGACCGGTTATTGTGGCGATCTTTGGGGGAGATCTAAGTCCACTCGACGAAACTATGAATGGAACAATTCCTTTTGTATCTTTCAGTTCAAGACCCACGTGCAACTGGTGAAACCGAAGGCTGGACCTTCCGGCGAGCTGTGGGACATCTCGTTCAAGTGCATGATCACCGAGGCTTGCGAGACCCGCGAGTACGACTACGTGTTCGTGTGTAACGGGCATTACAATACGCCGTTTATACCCGCTATACCGGGCCTGAAGGAGTTTCAAGGTGAGGGGACATTTCCTTTTCTGATAGTTGATAGTTGTGGAAATGAAGCGTCTCAGAGAACCATAAATTATCAATGATCACCTGACCACCGTTGGAAAATTACGTCGAGACTTCTCGTCATCCATACCGCAATGCTTGAAAACGAAAGTTTTTAAGCAGTGCGTCCTACCCGTCATGACCTACGGAGCTGAGACGTGGACACTCACGTTAGGGCTGGTCCACCAGTTCAAAGTCGCTCAGCGAGCTATAGAAAGAGCTATGCTCGGAGTCTCTCTGAATGATAGGATTCGTAATGAATACATCCGGCAGAGAACCAAAGTTATCGACAAAGCCCAAAGAATTAGCAAGCTGAAGTGGCAGTGGACCGGCCATATCTCGCGAAGAACCGACAACCGCTGGGGTAGGTAAACGTGTTCTTGAGTGGAGACCGCGACTAGGCAAACGTAGTGTAGGACGCCCTCCAGCCAGGTGGGATGACGATCTGCGAAAGACTGCAGGCAGATGCTAGATGCGGCAAGCTGAAGACGCTATGGTGCTCATTAGGGGAGGCCTATGTCCAGCAGTGGACTAATATAGGTTGATGATGATGATGATGAGCTGACCACCTGACCTGGCTGACCAGTCAGCCTAATTCAAAGCCAAGTATAATTTCATCAGAACTTGAACATTATATTTATCTAGTTATCAGGTAAGCTACTTCTGAAATTGCATAGCGCCCTAACAATGTTCTTATTACTTTAGCGTAAGTGAGTTTTAACCTCACAAACTGAAATATGTAGGATTGCTGAATACTTAGTTTAAAATTATAATTTAGGTAAGTAGTATATAGGAAGGTACCTACGTACTTAGATAATCTTCTCTGATCACTGATCAGTATGCAGGTTATAAGTTTGATTACATTTTTCCTTCGTGGATTTTACCTATTTGTACTACCACCGTAATCCTTGCATTTTTACTTTGTTATGACACTGTATTTGAGTGAGAAATAAACGCGTTTTTACTTACCTACTTCGAAGTAACACTATCCGTTTCTCCCAGGTGACGTAATGCACAGCCACGACTACCGCGTCCCCGAGATCTTCTCCGGCAAGCGCGTCCTCGTCATCGGGGCCGGACCCTCGGGCATGGACATCGCGCTGGAGGTCACTGGAGTGGCTCCCAAGGTGGTGCTGAGTCACCATCTCCATGTATGATTATTATTTGGGTTGCTATTGAGATGATTTTGGCTTCGGTGACTGTGTGAGTCTGTCGATCACATCAGACGGCCACTTGAAGACCATGTTTTTTGTTTCAATTTTTACAACCATTTAACAATGTTTATCTCGGTTTACTAAGTAACAATAAAAATAAAGTTAAAAGCAAACAAAAAGAACACTTCTGGAATGAACAAAACAAAATTAACGACTTTGTCTCGCACTAAAATAATCTTCGTCTGTTTCAACCTTACCTCTTTCTGTCTCTAGGAGAAGCCGAAGACCGTCTTCCCCGACAACTTGATCCAAAGACCCGACGTGGTGAAGCTGGACGGTCGGACGGCGTTCTTCCAAGATGGCACTCAGGACGACGTGGATGTAGTGTTCCTGTGTACTGGTATGTTTATTTTATTGAGTAGCTGATGATGGCGCCTGACTTTCCCCGGTCGTGTCGGTCTGCCGTTCCATCGAGAGTAACCTGTGTTTGCGTGCGCACAAGATTTTGTGCACTATAATATGCCCTGCGCACATGGCTAGTGACCGTGGCAGCGGCCGCGGCGTAAGAATCTACCCATCCAGCTCAGCACGGTGTCGTAAGAGCCAACTAAGGGAATCTACCAGAGAAAAGGCAGCAACTTCGTTCTGTGTATTTTAACACCTTCACTGCGATCACCAATCCACCACCAACCGAATCTTTCTGTTCTTTCAGCACCGAAGTCTTCTTTCTTGATCTTAAATCTCCTTGCTATTTCAGGTTACCTGTACAACTTCCCATTCCTCCACCCGTCTTGCGAGATCGTTGTCGAGGACAACTGCGTCGAGCCTCTGTACAAGCACATGGTCAACATCAACCATCCCAGCATGTGCTTCATCGGGGTTCCCTACTACGTCTGCGCCTTCTCCATGTTCGATCTACAAGTGAGATCCTAGCTAGATCCTCATAATGTATTTTCATTAATAATTCCATACATAACTGTCTACTTTCTGTAACTCTGTGCTACAATCGTCAATTTTGAAAGGTTGTTAGAAGATACTTTTATTGCACACCCAAATAACAGAAGCTTTATCCCAAAGTAAACTATAATGCTCCGTAAAGAACCTCCCACAAAAAGTTCTGGCCTGTGCTCTCACTAGAAGATGGGTACATTAGTTTTATACCTTAAGATTACCTGAAGATTAATATTAATTTTATACCTTAAGAAAATTCTATAATCACATATATTTATGTCAGTCAGATTTAAAATACTTTTAATTCCTAAGGTCCGCTACTACGTCCGATCAATGAACGGCACCTTTAAGCTGCCCACTCCTGAACAGATGCACGAGAGCTGGGAGGAGGAGAAGCGGGAACGAGCTGCAAGGGGATACACGAAACGACAGGCGCACATGATGGGGCCCGATCAGGTAAGGCCATTTTGTAGCTGGCGAGAAGTCAAAAGCTGACCCGCATTTGGTGCTGTATGACTGACGATTCTAGACAATCAAACAAAGCAGCTAGTTTGCAAGCTAGCTGCAGGAAAAGATCTAGAGGGACTAGAAAATGAAAACCGGTCCTATCGCAACTAGTAGTTTTGCGAACAGCAGACCTCGCGAGCATTCAAACGTTTTTGGAACAATAAATATTTTTTATAAAGCTATTATTATAAGCATGCTATTACTATTATAAAAATCACACACGACAACGACAGCGCGATCTAACGATGCATAATAGCGCCATCTACCTTATCTCAACGTCAACTACCATAAATAACTCCGGTGCTCCATGAATCTTTACCTGTATCTACCTAGTAGATAAAGGGCCTATTCCACTAGTATACATTTAAAAGAGACCACTAAAAGAGACTACTGCATTTTGAAGAGCTAATATGCAGATAGCTCCTCAAAATGCAGTAGCGTGCGTGATTCTAATCAGATTTTCACCAAATTTTTATGAGACGAACTTAAAGTTACTAACTTTTAAATAATAAAATAATAACGAAATCGAATCTCATAAAGCAATTCAGTAGCCCCCTTTTTGGAGGAACTCTTTAATCCAAAATCCCCGACGGCGAAAAAGTTCTAATAAGTTGTAGAATCTGTATCTGTACCAAGTTTCGTCAAGATCGGTTGTAAAATATGACCTGTAGTACGTACAAAACAGTACAAAGTGAAAGAAAATTTTGCCAGACTTAAAGTCAGTAACTTTGATCTGAGCGACAAGGGGGCGGAAGGTAATTTACGAACCAGGAAATGCGTTGCGAACGTTCTATTTCAAACCAAACAGCAATTCTGCAGTTACAAACTAAGACAAAGTCTTATTTCTGTGACAACTGAACCAACAAATATGTTCAAAGCACAATTGCTTCTTGGCAGTGTTCTAACCATTTCTGACTACTAGGCCGGCTACTACGTGACTCTATCAATGGAGAGTGGTACGGCCCCCCTGCCGCCAGTCTTCACTAAAATACACAACGACAGCAGCCAGAAGTTTCTTGACAACCTCACAGAGTACAGGAAAGATGTCTACAAAGTCATCGACTGTGAACACTTCACGTATTTTACTAATGCTTAGGATAGGATAGGACTCGGTCGACTACCTAGAGCAAAGTATCATTCGTGCTTAGAAATCATAGTGCTTGTGTAGTTCTGTAGAGCTTATTATTGGCACACCGGTGGGTTATTATTATGGAAGCAAAGTAATACAGACTCATTTCGAGGCTCAAACTACATTCGAGGTAGTTCAAGGGATAGTGTGGTGACCTCTATTGTTTAGTCAAAGCATGAAACTATTTAACCATTGTAAACATAGCATTATAATCTTGCTAGTTACAGCAAAATGTTATTTTCAATAAAGTTACATATGCAATAGTCATTTTCGAATTATTTTCCTGGTTCACAAAAATATTTTACTTAAAAAACTATAAATAAACTTTATAAATTTTAGATGTGGGCTTAGTTCAACAATTAGATATGCCTACTTCTATCGTCGTCGTAGGGTTTTTCAATAGGGACACTCGAACTTTGTCAGCGTATAAACGCCATCTTGGTAAAGCAACACCTGTCAAATTTGGCGGTAACACATATATTATTTAGTGTGACATTTCACTCCTTTATTTCTAATTCAGTGCATTTCACCATGGAACGCTACACGTTTCAACAACGCGTAGAAATTGTTAATATATTTTACTATCAAAATCAGTTCTCTGTTCGAATAACGTTTCGTGAATTTCATGGCATTAAGGCCATCCTGCAGAGCAGAGTCCACGATCCGTCTAAACAACGTTGAGTGATGAATAAATTTGAGACAACCGTCTCAAACCCTCTCTGCTCTATGCAGACAAACCACAGACAAAATTTAGTCACATTTTATGTGAGGAAGTCATCCAAAATTGATCTTCTAGGATACACCACCTACAGCGAAGTCACGGCGGCCATTTGACTGACATTATATTCCATACATAATATCATCGAATGTCCTTTAAAATAAAAATTGTGTCAATATCACAAAAACAAATTGTTAAATTTTATTTCAAAGTTCGAGCGCTCTTATTGATAAACCCTTTTTATGGCGCCTTAGATTAATGGTCTTCAACTTGGTATTATGGGGCTAAATGTCGCTGTGTGAATTGTCCAGCATTATTTATTTATTATTATTAGGTACATGATTGGTTAGATGTTGCATAGGATATATATCAACTTATAAGAAAGATGAAATCATCAGCGAGGCAGGTACTTTTATAAACGGTTACCTTAGAATGATTCAAAGAATCTGTTAGCTAGTAAAGGTGACAAAAATCCTAATAATAATATTTTTAAGTGGGTAACAAACAAACTAACAACCCAGACTACTCCACACTACTTTATACTTACTCATAAAGTGCAAATTCCAATCCCTAAATTGTACCTACCTGGAGTTTTATTTAGCAATTTTCACACCTTCTATGGTATAACAATAAAACAATAAAAACACATATTTTTAATTTAAACTTATAACATTAACATGACATAATACAAAACACAGAGTACTAGGGTCGCATAAGCACTAAAGAAGCAGGCGAACCGACCGTGGTTTTCATCTTTTAGTCCGTGCAACATGTCTTCTTGATCCTCGGGTCTCGATTAGATTTTTCGTTCAAAACGCCACTTTTTCCCTTATCACAAACAGTATCGTCCGATCTTTGCGAATTCTCGATGCGAAATGTTCCACAGTCTACTTTATGTATTCGTTTATCAGAAAGGGTTATCTTGGTGTCTTTCTTGAGGCCGTTGTCAATACTGAGTTATTTACCTAGACAATAAACAAATAAGTTATATTGGTGCTTGCTTAGTTACTAGCTACTAGTAGGCAGTACGAACAGAGATGCATGTAATCTCGTTGATATTTAATAGTCATCTAGGAATGGAATTCACTGACCTCACAGTTAGGGAATGATCATAGACTGAAACTAAATCAAATCCATTTCAACTCTCCTAAATATTTTTCGTGTGGCTTAGACCGGCACAAGACCCAGGTGAATGGCAAGCATGGACAGATGGCTATGCCAAGTAGTAGCTAATAAACAACTGACGATAATGATTTTAAAATTTTTGTTTTTGTTCCAGGAAAAATACTACGCCTCATTAGCAGCAGAAGCGAACACCAAGACGCTTCCTTCAGTGCTGACGAAGATCCGCGAGGAGTCTTCCATCAGGTTCCTCCACAACCTCAAGCACTACCGACAAGACATCTACAAGGTCATCGACGATGACACCTACGAAATCATCAGTAATGGCAAGAGCGAGATTCTTTGTTGACCTTAAACGGGAAAACGTGTTTTAGTTTAGTTAGGTTAAGTTAGGTTAGTTCTTAGTCTACTTTGAAGATACTTAATTTTATAATGAATAAGAAAAATGAATTTGAATTTAATTTATCTGTGGATTTAATTTTACTATTTATTTTTAATTTAAATCACGAACAGACATTGTATTAAGGACAAAAATAAAGTCTTGTTCTTATTCTTATCTGCGGGTTTTTTTGATTAAAACACAAAATTCAGCCAAAAATAATTTTATTTAAGCGTATTATAATCTTTATAATCAATGCTGATATATTATTAATCTTTAAATCTAATATTTATGGCTTTCCCATATAGATACGCTACGATTGACAGGAGTATTCGTAAAATCTAAACAGTCTAGAGAAAGAAGGCTGTTCTAGTTTTGATGAATATCCAGAGTTAGTATACTTACGTAGGGCCGAGCCTTGTCATTAACAACGTTTGTACTTATTTTAATTTGCTTCTTTAGGGTGTGACTCTGAGCTCAAAATCAAATATCATACCGAAGCCAGCAGACAACAACATAAAACTAATTTGACAGAAATGAAGTCAAATGATCTTTATGAAATGTATAGTCTCTACAATTCTTTCTTCTATTGAGCTCAGAGTCACACCTTTACTTATTAGATAAAAATAAAAATCAATATGAAATATAATATATAAAAATACCACTTTACATAATTCTGATTCCAAATCCAAATTCTTTTGTTACTTAGAATATAATTGTCTCGATTTTTTCAAAATTTATTGTGGTTTAAACTATATTTTAAAAAACTAAACCTTACTTCATTAGATTACTTAAATCTAAAATAATATAACGAATACGCTGCTTGAACTGAGTACTGGGAAGATTTTTACAACATTATTTAATAGCTAACGATATTTAGCTAGAAGACTGGTTTTTAAGAAATACAACAGATGCTTAAAACAAACAGTAACTAGTGTCTTTAAGGCTGAATTTGCAACATTTTCTTAAAAACATCTTGGCCTTCCATACAAAACCTACCCTACTGAGCCACGCGTGACGTCCCTACCTACATCCCTGTCTTTTCAGTCCCTCTATCCGCACTACCAAGATATCAGTAAAAAGGTCTAAAGCCGTACTCACTACCCTAAAAACCAGGCCCATTGTGACTGACAATCATTAACTGGATTTATTAAATCAAGACGTTTTAATGTACGTTGTTTTATTGTATGTTAGGTAAAATTACGGTAGATTCTACCCACATTTATTATATGCGGATTCGCAATATTACACCCGCCATTCTGATGCACAACGTAATTTGACCTGATATTGAGGATCGTGTAACTAGGACTTTAAAGAAAAGAAGGGCTCCATACCCTGTGGAACTATACACTAAGTAAACATACATATGAAAGAGTTACAGTAAAATGGCAACGATTAGAGTACAAGCGAATATAATATAGAAAACTTATATAAAAGAAAATATGCCGGTCAATTATATACAAACCTCAACTACAGCGAAATAAACAGTAGTTAGCGTCTAGCACCATTTAGATAAAGTATACTTCAAATCTTCAATCAACATAAAATTATCAACCAAGAAAATAAAGAATTGTAAAACAACAACAACAAACATCTGAACGAGTTACCTACTTATGCCAATTATTTCCAAAAATAATCAGAATAAGACAAATCACTGAAATTTTGAATAAAATAAGGGACTAGCTGAAACAGTATTGCATAAAGACATTTAAATTTAGGTCATATACGTATACATAGAAATCTAATAGAATATACAAGAAATACAGCTATTTATACATTGAGATTATAGCGTTAAATGTAAGAATATAAATCACATATCACCTCTCTGATTCACTGTGCCCAATCAATCCACTGTTCACTCGGCCCACAAACAAAATGTCCAACAGACATTTAAACATAACAAGGGTAACTTTTAGAGTCAACGTGTTGTCATTGAGCCTCAAAACTTACTTAAAGATCGCTACTTCACAAATACGAGTATAATAGCGAAAATATTCTACTTTAACAGTAACATTCTAACACCAATACTAATTATTTTGATAATAATATTTAACAGATCAAAACTAATTGATTGCACTGTACATAAACAAAACTATTGTAAGATTGACATCAGTCTGTGTCAGTTAAATTTGCGAGTGTGATACTTCCTAGCACAATAATCTAAGAATTATAATCCTTTTTATTTGTACACTACGTACGAGTGTCAAAAGTTCTAATCTAAAGTTTTTAATAGACGCCCGAGTGACGCAAACTTTGACAGGTGAAGGCTAAAATATAAAATCCTGAGTGGTGGCTAAAAATGTCATATCTGTTAAATATTTCATCGAATTTGTCAAAATTTATCCCCGTCAAAGGTCAAAAATCAGATCAAAAGTACCAGGCTCGCAGAAAACCCTATGGAGTGTTTTCAATCGGAATATCAGGTTCCATTTTCAAAGTCTGCGGTGTGGGATCGTAATGGCCAGCTAAGTAGTAAACGTCGTTATTGTCGTAAACCGTGCTGTACTTTACCGGATCGTCGCCCATGCGCTCCTTGTACTGCGAGAGAGGGAGTACTTCGCACTTGTGGGATATTGTCTGGACGTCGTTTTCGTCGGTGTGGGGAGACTCGAAGAGACCGCCCTGGAATAGAGGAAATCTTGAGTGAAAGAGATTTACATATTTATAAGGCCTTGAATTCGTTCTAAGTAGGGTTAATATGCGGAACGGAACAGGGATATGTAAGCGTATCCAAAGGATTGATGCAGAATGTCAAAAGAGTGAATTTACGCTTAAACTTTGTTAGTTTTCGTACATCTCTTTGATGTCTCCTCCGCTTTGCGGAAATTTCTTATAGGGTCATACAATCCCTTAGGATTAAAGCATTGAGATTGTGATATTGCTCTTACCGGGTAGTGCAGTTTATCCTGGCAAGGAATAGTCTCCTCCGGATGGTAGAACCACTTGACTCTAACCGCCATCGCGCCCCGCGCCTCCCACAGCGCGACGATGCGACCTATGTACGGCCGGTCCGGCCGACCCGTTGATAGGAATACTGCTGCGTCTCCCACCTGGAAAAACAACACAAGGTTTTCATAAGTGGCAGAAGTGTCATCGGCGAATAAAAATATTCCAAATCGAGCGTCAATCATACACCACTTCAATCAGCCGATAAGGTGTTGAATGGTTACCAGAGACCCTAGAGACAGTGGTCTATGCAATCAAACCTTTTGTAATCTTCTCCAAGCCCAATACGAACTTATTTTTGCATTGTGTAATTTTCCATGACGAGAAACTGATAACAATTTAACCTCGCATAGAGTTAACCATTGTTATTGTGTACCTGCTCCTTTTCCAATAAATATTTTCATTTCATTTCAATCATCCTTCACTGCGATGAACAGCCAAGTAAATAGCACACGGAAGGTAGTATGGCCGCCATGTGTTTTTTGATCTCTATCTCAGACTTACATTGAGAGTCTCCTCGCCGCGCTGTATCGCCTTGTAGAACAGTTTCCGGTGGCGCGGCCGGGCCGTGCGCCTGTAGGCCTCGCCGCTCCACCGCCAGAGGGCGCCCCCGGGCAGGAACGCCGCCATCTTGGAAACACCGCCGCCTGCGCCGCCGTCAGATGACGTGGATGACACTGTACGCCGCTTCATCTTCTGGAACAAGGGATACTTTAGTAGCTAGGAAAATGGTTTAACGTGGAAGATGTGATATATGAAGTGCCGTGTGGTGCCGGTTTAGAAATTGGACCACCCCAACTCTTCCCGCGGGTGTTGAAAGAGGCGACTAAGAGTCTAAGGGATATCTACCGGGGGCGGGCAGCAGCGCCCCCTGCAGAACAATTCTACGACGGAACTGCGCACTCCAACCCTCCAGCATACCCAGCGTGGGGATTATGGGCGTTACCTCCCATGAGATAAAAGTCAATAAGGCAATTATCAGTGCGAGGCCTGCGTCCAGTAGTGAACCAGTATAGGCTGTTGATAGATGTCATGAGATGGACATTTATTGAACAAAGAAGCTAGTTGAAAACAAGACTACTCGTACAAAAATTATATCGATAAGAAATGAGTGAAGTCACCAGAACAAGGATTACCTTCTTAGCGCCATCGCTGGTAGACGGCCCCGCTTCATCCTCCAGGCAAATGCCGCTGTCCTTTAGATTATCCTTTTCCTCCTTTCCTTCTTCCGACTTCGTATACTGGCTGAGAGTATTGAAGTCCAGCACAGCTGTCTTCACCAAACACTTCTTAGACAAAACTGCCTTTTTGATCACAGTTTTCATTTTCTCTTCCGGAGACTTTTCCACTGCTATGAGAGTTGAAAGTCTTTCGGAATCTCCGGAGCCGTCAGATTTGTTGTCAGGGAAGTCTGTTGTAGTGACCTTCTGCTCGTCTGATGAGCTGGTTTCCTTGCTGCTGGAGTGGTGTCGCTTCCTGTGCTTTCGGTGTTTCTTGTGATGTTTCCTGTGCTTGCAGTGGTCTTCGCAGCATTTGTGCTTTTTCTTTTTCTTCTTGACGTAGTCTGTCGGATCGTCTTCGCTGGAGTGACGTTTGATTTTGTCTTTCCTGTGTTTTTTGAGTTTTTTTCTGTCCTTGTGGTGGTCGTCCTCCTGGCTGGTGCTGGGTTCAGCTTTGAAGGCAGCTGTGGGGCTGGTGATGGCGGGTTTCTTTTCTTCTGTGGCGCTTGTGTTACGTCGTCTTTTACCGAGAGTGAATAGTGGGTTCTCGTATTCTGGAATTAAAGAAAACAATGTAAGACGAGAGGGAGAATAAAATCAAAAACAGTTTCTGGGTATTGAGCTGAACTTAGTAATTGTTAGATCTTTCCATTCTAAAGGTTTATAGTGGACGTGTCATGGCTTTTCATTTAAGAGTGTTTGTTACTGTTTTATAAACTCAACAAGATTTAGACCTTTAATTTTCGAGAAAATCCATAAGTAAAAATAAAGTCCCATCGCCCTTACCAACAACAGGATAATTCGGCTCCAAGTATCTGATATCCTCGATCGCGATCCTTCCAGAGTCCCCATCATCAAACTCCACAGCCACGAACTTGTCATCATGAGGGTCCGGAGACGAGACGGCCACGGTACCAGGGTACAGGCAGCGGTACTGTTGCGACCAGTACGCGCACACGCGAGTGCCAGATGGCAGGTCGAATACTGTGGCGGGAGTTACTTCTAGAATCTGAAAAGAGAATACAGATAAAAGAAATAATTAAATAATCTAATGTTGGTGTATGCCGCAGGGCAGAGATACCCGTGAATTAGAATTTAAGGTGGTAAGAACATGCGAATTTATGGGTTACTGGTTGTCTCCGTGGAAGATAATTTTCCATCATGAAACTAGTTACCAAGCAGTTGTGTGGATGGAAATAAAATTTCGCCCAGGTAACTGGTTGTCCCCACGGTTTTTTTTTTCGGACAAACAGACAGGTGTCTAGTTTGGTTGCCTGGTCGGAACAAACCATTATTTTAATTATTTAGGTCAGTTTTGGCGCAGTTAATACTTTATCCGTAGACGTTCGAGATACTTTGTGACCCTCTGAAGATGTTGCTAGATAAAGACTTAAGTTTACTTACAGCATCTCTTAGCGTTTCCTCTCTGGACAGTATATGTGGCTTATTCCCCCTCTCTCCATCCAAGGTTATGGCGTAAACATCAGGTGCAGTCACTGCACTCAGCTTCCCAGCGTAGAACAGACCTCCCATAGCCGTGAGAACCCTCGGAGATGTGTCTATCTTATCTTCAGTGAGAGTGCAAGAAGAAGTTGGCACAGCCGGTACGGAAGCCTCAGCAGCATGTGACCTTTCTTTAGATTTAAGACTCTTTCGTCTCTTTTTAGCTCGACGTCTTTCTTTCTCGCTGTCACTGGAAGCACTGGCGCGACGAATCGCGAATTCTAGTTCAGGGAAATCATCTCTTGAATGTTTTCTTGCTAATCGGTCAACTTTTTCCCTGTTCTTTTGTCGGACTTCGTTCAAACTCTCCATAGAGGTACTAGCAGATCTGTTCAATTTATAATCTCGATCTTCTTCTTCCGAATGGATTTTAAGGATTGGTTCGGCTTTAAGCTTGGGGCGCACTTTACTGGTTCTGTTGGCATCCTCGCGAGGTTCACCTCTAGTGCACAAAATACCTCCTTTGAGTTTCCCTTTCGCCAGCAGGTAGCCGACAAGACTACTTTTAGATTTCGGTTTTTTAGCTACTATAGTTTCTGTTGAGTCGGGGCTTGAGACCTTCCTTGGTCGACCTACTTTCCGTTTCTTAGACGAGCCTCTGTCGGAGTCGGGGGACAGCGCAGGCGTGGAAGGCGATGATGAGTTCGATAATGTTGGAATCACCGTCACTGGTGTGAGCGCATTTATTTGCGCTTTCTTTTCATCGAACTGCCTTTCCAGCTCTTGTAACCTTTCTCTCATATCCTTTTCCATAGCGTTTACTAGCGCATGTGCTGAAGGCACGCCCTGTGTGTGAGCGCATGGTTCTACTCCGCACGGACAGGCAGTAACTCTCCTCAAACTCTCTTCTAACTCCCCCCCTCTCGCTGCATCTCTTTCCTTCTCCCTCTTATGGCGTCGCACCTTCTCTAACTTGTGCCTCAGCCTCTCTTCTCGATCTTGGATTCTCTTTCCGCGTCGCTCACTGGACGAATCTCCATCTTTGTGTCTATGTCTGTCCTTTCTGCTCGAGGATTCCGATATTCTTTCCCTGTCCTCGGTGGGGCTGAGAAGCTCGCTCTTTATGAAGCGACGAGATGTGGATGGGCTGTCAACGACTTCTTCCATGAACCTCTGTTCGGCCAAAGCACAGAGTAGACCAAGACCATCGAGAGAGGGCTTGGCCCTATCGCTGGAACTAGGGTCTGGAAATTCAAACCTTCTTAGAGGCTCAGCCTCCGCCCTAGGCGGAGATTTCGGTGAGGTTTTGATGTGTATGCTCAGTTTCGACGGTCGAGTGTCTATTGTGAGTGGAGACGTTTCCAGAATGGGCATGGACGTACTGGGGGTCGTCCGTTCGAATTGTTCGATGCTGTTTGACAGCAGTTCTAGTCCGCTCACGTCAACCATAGGCCTAGACTGCGTAGATACCGTCAAGGGGCTCTGTGACGTATCTATGACGAGATCACCACTGTTCGAATTTGAGTTCTGTATAGATTCGTCTATGGCATCGATTGCTTTCTCCACTGCACCGGAGACCGCCGACGCAGGTAGTTCAGAGGAATCTTCCGATTCGATTGGAGGTATGATCTGATTCTGCGGTGAACAATCTTCAGGGAAGTGCGCGACGCCGACGCACGCGACTTCTCTTTCGTCATCATCGGCAATGTTGGAGGTTTCTTCCTCGTCTTCCTCCGTCTGGTTCGAGGCATCCTTTTGCGCAGGTATCTCTGTGGCTTCAGGGGGAGGGGTCGGAGGAACGGTCGGCGTCATGGTCTGGCTCCTGCACGGCTGTTCATTGAATTCCGGCTGATAGTACAGATGTGTCGTAATCATCGGTTGCGGGACCGGTTCCGGAACGAATGTGGGCGGCGGTTTCTCCTGTGGCGGTTCCGGTTCAATCTTTATCAGATGGGGGGTTATCATCGGCTGTATGATCGGTTTTCTCTGCTCGATTTTGTGTTGCTGCGGTTGGGGCGGCGCTGGAGCCAGAGTTACGAGTCTGGTGGAGTGCGTGTGCGTGTGCTGGAGCGTTGCGGTCGACGCGAGTAGGTCCCCGGGTAGCAGCTGTAGATGGTGGGACGGGTGAGGTTGTTGAGGGAGCAGTATCGGCCCGGAGGGATACGGCATGCCTCCCCACACGACGGTGTGCGGTAAGTCCTGCGGCGGGTGGAGTAGGATCAGGGTCCCGGGGGTAGGCTCGCGCACGAAGGGGTAGCCGACGGAGGAGACGCCGCCGCCCATGGAGCCGAGGCTGTTGACCCCGACGCCGCCCATCACCATGCTCTCCATCGAGACCGGCATTTGACCTGGAACAGAGTAGACTGCTTCAAGTGAGGGTTTGTTGGTCAAAAAAAAGTAATGGCTAACCGTGCCGAGTCGAACATGTTGGCCGAGTCATGACGGACATTAACGAAGGAAATAATTCGCAAAATATCAAATCTGTCAAACAAAATCGTTTGTGATGACTCGGCTAACATGACTACAGACTACAGCCTAGGTGGGCTAGAAAATAAAATAATAGAGATAATTATAAAGGAAGGATAATGTTTGTGATGATAAATGTTTTTGGGGATAAAATAATTTGGCCAAAATAAAACAGAAAAGTTTATAAACAAAAGATTCCATACAGAAGAACCAAATTAGTTACGAGATACCTAGTTCATTCCGCTGACCATAGTACTATTCTCATTAAGTACAAGTATCGTGTACCAGTCGGCATGTCCCAGCTGGTCACGATCGAGCCGCGACCACTTTAACTCTCATACAGCATTAACATGCCTGCACAACTCCGGAAACGCGGCGATTGAATACGAACTAGGTATACATATTTGCGTACTAGGTAGGTCGGCGAACGCGAGTGGCGAAGTGGCGATTCATTCAAGCCTACTTAATTTTAAGTAACTATGACCACTAAAATAACAAGAACCGTCAACAAAGAACCGTACCTGCTGATCATAGACTACGCCTACGATCTGTCATCTCTCTACTATTACCTTTCTTAGCATAGTCCTCTTTCACACAATCCATTCATCTTTTCTTCGGTCTTCCTCTCCCCTTATATCCCTGCACATTTAAGCCTAACACTCTTCTCGTCACATGACATTCTTTCCTTCGCATAACATGGCCATACCACGCTAACCTGTTCCACTCCTCATCTTTTCCGTCACTGGCGCCACTCTAAAATTTCCTCTGATGTACTCGTTCCTTATCTTATCCTTCCTTGTCTCTCCACACACATCCATCTCACCATTCGAATTTTCCCTGCATGCACAGTTCGTCCATCCTTCCCTTTCGTTGCCCAACATTTAGGTCCATACAATACGACAGCTCTATTATAGGTACTGATCACGGTATTATTATTAGTAAATTTAAATTAAGTAAATTTCCCCTAGCTGAAGGAGAAAATTTACAAGAAATTTGACTTAGAGTAGTGTTATTCATTGGACTTTTTATAATTTTGGGCACTTATGAGATATTACACTCTAAATGCCTTTTAAAAGTCTTCATTGATGCATTCTATAATGTCTACTTGTCGATGCAAATTACATCGAAGAAGCTCCCGCTCGCCGGAACTTGGATTTTTACATCGATTAGCTTCATGGTTAATTCAAAGACTGTTATGGCTTCTTGGTAAGTCCCAGACTGCACTTTTAAGTCATTCTAGGTACTACCTATAAATGGATTATGAGTAGGTACGTTGGATTCAAGGAAAAAATCCAGCTTAATAATACCTACAAGTCTATAGCGTCGCTTGCTTATGGATGTGAGTTGTCAAACCATACAAATACCTACGTCTAATTTTGACTGAGCGAAGCGAACGAAAATCTCAGTAGCAGATTGGTTGATTTGGCTGTAGGTATGGCTTGGCTGTATGGTGAAATAGTCACTTGGAGCATAACTGTCTAAGCGTTGTTGATCCGATATGCGTGAAATTTGATAGGTGTGCTGCTAAGACATGTGAAATTTGCTTGTTTTTGAAATAACAAACTTAGTTCTTTGACCGTTCCAGAAGTTTTTTTTTTATTAATTATTTTTGTGACATGACTTCTCATAAAATTCTTTACGGGGCACCAAAATAATTTTCCTATTCTCCTGCCAATTTTGACGAAGTTTTAACTTCTTATTTAAGTTTTGTATAAACTTGCTGAAATACCTATGGCGATGACTGTTAAAAATATGCTGATCTTTGCTGTTGTGCGCCGCAATAGAGTTAGGTACTTATTTATAAGAAAACAATGTACCTACCTAATAAGTAATAAATAACGCAATGACGGAATAATTCCATGAGATCTACCTATATTCGGCTGCTTTGCTACCCATGCAAAGATGCAAAGCCAGGGCGGGTTAAGCAAAAACTAAAATGCATGTTTGCATGGAAACATGAAACGAACGAACTAAACCATCATTAATTTCCCACACCAACAAAATAAAACAAAATCAGCCTTCAAACATTTTAACCGAATGAGTTGCATTCATTGCAAGGCTGACTAATGCATTATTCCATGTGCCAGAGCGAGACAGGCCTACAGGTGTTTAGCGAGAGCGAGGGAGACAGTAGACATTAGCATATCCAACCAAAAGCCATAAAGGATTGATTTGGTTTAAACTGAACGACTTCTATTGAATTTTAATAAGGTAGCAGGTAGAATTTTAATTGATAAACAGATTTAGGTTTTATGGATTTCGAGCACGAATGAGGCCTGCGGGACCTTTTTATTAGTCTATCTCTATACTAGGTAGGTACCTATGGGCAACTAGCTTCTGCCAACGTCTTCACACGTGTTTCAGCATAAAAAATAGTCTAAAAATAGTATCTCGTGGTGTAGTTGGTTAGCACATTCCCGTACTGAGGGAAGATGCGGGTTCAAGTCATAGTCATAGGTTATTATATTATTATTAAATTAAGTAAGTAATTAATTAATGTGGGCAAAGACTTCTCTTCTTTCTAACATTGAAAATTCATTGAAAAGCATATACCTAGTAGGTATTTCGTTCAAACTAAACTAAAAGAAAACGCTCTTTTCTCTTTGTACCTACTTATGCAGCCTATCACATAACTAGGTACCTATATAGGTAGGTACTTGCATCTGACAGGAGTTTGGATTCTTTGATTACAACTTGCAAGTCATATCCGATCAATCAACATTCATATTTTGCGTTATTTTTTCGTGCAAACATCGCGTGAGGTGTCAAACGCGAAACAGACGAAACTCAAAAATTGCTATGCTATTTCCTCAACTTGTTATTAAAAGAAAAAGATAAACGCAAAAAAGTAATTCACAACACTAGCGCGAGGCGGCGAAGATGAAGATTTGAGACCTCCTTTGACGGTGCGCCGCGATCTGATTGGCTGAGACGTGAACTGGGCGGGCCGAGTGGGTGGGGCAAGCTAAATTAGGGTTGTACGCGTGTCAGAGTCGAGTATTATCGATAAACGAGTTTTTTTATGGTGGATAATTTATGGTGAGGAAGGGACAGTTCCGTTCAGCGGGTTAGAGCGATTTAGTGGATGGACGCGGGTGAACGATGGATCCGGCGTTTTTCGTTTTAGAGATGAGCATGGATAATTAATGCTGGAATGTGCGAAGTGCGAATGTTTAATACTCATCTAATTGGATGGATTATGATTTTGATTAGGTTTATACACGGTAAATTTCTGTTCACAAATCATAGGTCGTTTTGGGTCCAACTAGGCAAGACCTACAAGAAATGATGACTGACCGACAAGGTAAACACATGTTTGAGATGAGATTATTGGGATTATGAATAAATAAATTATTGGTTAAATTGTTTAAATCAGACAATATTAAAGGTCTTTAAAAAAAACCAGAATTGGAACAAAATCCCAAGATAATATTAAAGATAAAATACATAAATATGCACATTCCAACGTTACCAAAAACTTAGTTATTTAGAACAACTTTTGCTTTGACAAGTTACGTAAAATTGCAACTCCATCGCGTGATCTGAGAAGCAAAGAGAATTGAAAAAGCCTTTCGTGCTAAATGCAAGTAAAAAAGTATGTGCTGTGCCAATGCAATATTTCAGAACGTTCATGAATGATGTGAAGACTAAGCTACGAGTCGCTGCAAGGACTGGGAGTCGATGGAACTCTTAGCTTATCGTGTCCGTGACTTCCATTAGTTAGATACTGTCAAAAATCTGCTGCTGCCTTGCATGGACATTGAACAGCCTAGACATTTTTAGGCTGTTCAACCTTTTTCTATGCTCAAATTGAGAAAATTGCATAATTAATAATAATAAGAATTAATAATTTACTACATTTCGTAAAAAATTGTAGATGAAGGAATTAATTTAAACTTTTTGAATAGATATTTTATGCATTCGATGACGTATCGATGTCATTTCTTTTTACTATAACGAGGCCTTGTTTTAGCTTTCCATGCTTAGCCTGCTCGATTAGAATCGCCCGTATTGACTTTGTCTGCTACGCTTTCCCTAGATACCTAGACGTCACAATTTGACATTAGAAGCAACACCGGAAGCCATTTAGGTGTTAGATCGATTCAAGAATGGAGCTCCTGCTTCCGCTCTCGGAAATCCTTCTTTGAAACTTTTTTCTACCTTAAAAATTAAAACAGTGCTACAAATTATTATAGGGCGGGTTTTGTAAATGAGTATTGAATTATTCTTGCGGTATCCTGTATTTATTTACCCAGGCCAAATTCACCCACTTGGTATTAGGATTTACTAGGTACTCTTAAAAAAATTCTGCTGGTAACGGGCGTAAAAGATCGTTTGAGAAGTCCGACAACAAAACACCAAGTCTGGTGGTAGGCTACCACCAGCTACCACTGGTAGCTCTGGTTTTTATATGATTCTAGGAAATTTCCAAAACTCTATTTGGATTTATGCAATCTTATTTGGTAGATTTAGCAACGACTGCCTACTACTTACGTTCTAGTCCTACGATAAGGTGAATTATACAAGCTCTCCAGACTCGAAATTCAGAATGCAAAAGACGAATGACCTATGTTCTAATTACCTTCACAATCAAGTGAGAAATCCAACACAGCGAATGATTTAATAGCATTCATCATGATTAAAAGTTTGAAAAGAGATTAAAAAATACGAAAAATAAATTAAAACGTTGAAAGCCACCGACAATAACCGGGATCGGGTTACCCAGGCAGGACGGGATGAAATAAGACCGATTATAGCAGGTGTGCGAGTATATTGGGATCTTAATTTATTAAGTTGTCGAAGTTAGTGAAATGGTGCTGCTCTACCGAAATTAGTTAAATAAAGAAGCTAGAAAATTATGAGATGACAGAAAATTAGAAAATCTTAGTGGCAAGGCAAGCCTTCAAATATTAGAAGTCGAAATGGTTTATCAAGAACATGGGCACGGCAGGAGGCGAATCACAGTATTTGTTTCCTGAGGAAGCAAATGGCTTGCTGAAGATCCGTGGGTCAAAATGCTTACCATTCAATGAAGACTCAAAAGCGTGAGGCGCTCTTGTAAAAGACCAAGGAAGCGATGCTACATACGATAGCTAAAGTACAAACTCACTAACCTGGAAGGTCCTCAACGTTATCAGCAACGGATAAACATTATCTAAAGTGATCGATGAGTGCTGCTTGATTAGATATCGAACGCTTTATTGATATTATAGTGATTCACAGTCATGTAGGTAGTTAGGAAAGATTTTTTATTGTACTTTTTTGTCACTGCTTGTGGTGATCTCGAGGTGTAGGTACTTACGTCATACATAAGCACTGAATGAGTTAATAAATTGGGCCTATACTCGGATCTAGATACCACGATATTTTATGTAAGCAAAGGGGTTAGTGGTAGGCAAGCCAACGAAAAAATAATGAAAAGTATTTTACGACCCTCAGCGAATTGGAGATAAAACAATTTTGACAGCTTCAGAATTTGACCTAATCATTCGTGTGATTATGCGTTATTGAAGTAATTGTTTTTGTTAATTATATATGTTATTTATATAGGGCCACCCTTCATGCACTAATGTTTAGAGTAATAAAAACAAAATTCCCGGATAGGTAAGCACGTCTTCTCCGCCATTATGGAAGCGCCGTCCATTCTTCTTGTTGTTGTCTGATCAGTTTTTGTAAAATTTTCTACATCTACCTGTCGTCTATCTATTTATCTGTACTTATTATGCCTACCTATCTTTGTATGTGTGTACAATTTCAATTAAATTAACAATTTCAATAAAATTTTTCGTTTTCGAGATGGGGGCATTTTTTTTTTTTGGAGAACGCTTCAGAATTTCTGCATAACCGGTAAACTTTTTTGTAATCTGTTTGTGGTTCCAAGAGAATCATTTACGCTGCGTATCGTAACCGTGGAAAAATGGAAGACGACCTTCTTTCAGGTAAGTTCGCGTTCGGTTCGTGGTTCTCCGTCAACCGCACCGGTCGGACCGCTCGACTGGACAGGCATAGTTGCAATGCCGCTACCAAAGCATCATGAAGCGGAGGCGTTATACCAACAGCAGAAGGATGTCAAGAATTTGGCACAAATTGTTCTATCCCCCTCTAACAAGTGCAACAAAAAGGGACGGCTATACTAAAGAATGTAGGCCGGTTTTCGCTGAAACGCGCGGTCTCGCAATGTAGTTGGCGCGTATCTACCAGGAGAGCAGAAAAAGCAGGAGGTGTCTTACCGCTCGAGTAGGGCCAGATGGTCGCGGGAGGGGGAGCCTGGGGCGGGGCCGGCCACGCCAGCGGGGCGGAGCGGTCGTCGCACAGCATGTTGGCCACGCCCACCGTCATGGCCGCCTGCTCGCCGCCTGGGATAAACAAAGATGACGCTGATGTAATCGTCAACACCACACGTGTCTCGTTTCTAACACAATAATAAATCAAATTAATCTTAAAACTAAATTATGGCAGCGTTATTAATATTAAAAACGAAGTACTGAGCTATCCTTAACTTCTGGTGCGATGACATAATTGCATACCTAGGTAGGATGGAAAAAACAGTGGGGGGCAAAGGGACACAAAAGGACTTCATCCTATTCCACTCTACTCCTCCTGACTGACTCCTGACTAGGTACCTACCACGGAGAAAATACAATGATGCGTTTGATTTCACATTTTGTTCCACTCTAACCGCTCAGATGAGATCTATCTCAGAATTTTCTAACCGCCAAATGGCCGCCATGATGTACTCCCGAGCCAGCGGTTTTTGACATTCTTTAAGTAGGAAGGTGTAGTCTATGTACCTAGTCCGTCTGTCTTTCTGTCCGTATGTCTTTCTGTCCGTCTGTCTTTCTGTCCGTCTGTCAACCCCCTTTTCTCAGGAACGCGTGGAGGTATCGAGTTGAAATTAACATTCAACGTAATCAAAAGTTACAGCCATTTATGTCCGAATATTTTAAAATTATACCTAGGTACGTGCACACAAAACCTATAGGGTAGGTACTTCCCGTAGACCTAGGATCATGAAATTTGGTGAGCTGCAAGGTCTTAGCACAACTAAAGGAAAAAATTCGAAAATCATTAATTTGTAGTTTATTCACTAAAAAAAATACTTTAGAATTTCCAACGGTTATTGTTGAGCACACCACCTATTGGTCAACAGAGAAATTAGTGTTTTTCTCAAAAAATTACAGGTTACGCCATTACCTATGATACTGTTTGATTGATAGAGTTTTTTCTGGAAGTCACCATTTTGGGTCAGTGTATGTTGACAACCTCCGCACAAGTTTTTATCAAAAAAAATAGTAAACGGAGTTTTTATGAAGTTTTGAAAGAAGAAAAGAAGAAATACTAATTGTAAGTTGCTTTTACAATATTATTTGAAATCCTATGTCATTTATTTCGTATGATATTCTAATAGTTACTTTCGCCACATTTTACTGAATTTCGTGTGTTTGTAACTATTTTGACAAATTTGAGGTAGTTACAATAGCCCCTATGTTTTTGTATGGGAAATGTAAATCGCTAGTGATGTTCAGTGTCGATAGAATAGCATATCGATATTTTGTAAATAAACTGAAGTATGAATTTTAATTAGAGCAGCGAAAATAAATACCGACGACCTAAATAAATATACAGTACTGCATTACATTTTCATTTTACTACTTTCTACACAGAAATAAAAAAAAATTGGTGTAGTAAAATTTCAGATTTCAGATTTCAGATTTCAGATTTATTTATTGCATACATATACGATAATACAGTTTTTGCTTAGATGGTAATTAGCTTATATGTAAGTACATGTACCCTGTAAGGGCGCAGCAAATGATGTATAGAGTTATAATAATACAGGTAGTTACACAATCTATTTCTTGCTAGGAACATAGTCGTAGAATATAAACATTGTCAGCTACAAGAATCAAAAAATTGTATTAGTAATAACTGGGTAGGTAGGTATGTCAATTTATTACGCAGGCAGTCAAATAATTATGGGTTAGATTTATCATTTAAAAATTCGTCAACGGAGTAATAACATTTAGAAATAAGGTATTCTTTGAGTCTGTTACGAAAAGCCGAATCTTTTTTTAGATCTTTGATTGAGCTCGGTATTTTATTATATATATTTACTAATCGTGAGTAAGGTCCTTTGCTGAATTGTGTAAGGGTAGTCGAAGGTAGAATTAGTTTATTTTCGTTTCGTCTGTTGTAGTTGGTAAAGCGTTCAGATTTTGATTGAAAAAAATGTCGATATTTTTTTACGAATAAGGTCATTTGCATTATGTATATACAGGGCAAGGTTAATATTTTTAGAGTTTTAAAGTGCGGCCTACAGCTTTGTCTTTGTTTTATGTTGGCTAATATTCTAATCAGTTTTTTTTGTTTGATAAAGATATCGTTGAAGTCAACACTGTTTCCCCACAGAACAATTGAGTAATTAAGCCAAGAATAGGCATTAGCGTAATATGCTGACAGGGCGGTTTGATAGTCAGTATTACGTTTTAAAATACTAAGGGCGTAGGTAAACCTTGAAAGTTTATTCTTTAGCGTGTCAATATAACTCTTCCAGTTTAGATGCGTATCTAATGTAACGCCTAATAATTTAAATTCGTTGCATTGTTCTATGTGCAAAATTCTAGTCAAATTACTTAGGTCTAAGGGGGGTCTTTGTCTTGTTCTGAATTGCATAATTTTTGTCTTTTTTAGGTTAATTTCCAAGTTATTAGCCCTAAGCCATTGCTTGGTACTATTTAAGGTATCTTTTATTAAATTAAAATCAATATTTTGGCTACTTTTGAACAGCAGTGAAACGTCGTCTGCAAAAAGGACGCATTTAGTATTTATGGCTTTAGGCAAATTGTTAACATATATTAAAAATAGAAGGCATCCGAGCACACTTCCTTGGGGAATAGATGAATTTATTGTTATTATGTCAGATTTTATATTTTGAAATTCGCCAATGTCTTTGTTGAAATATTCAATTTGTGTGTACTGTTTTCTATTGCATAGGTAGGTACGGAGCCAGTCATGAGCAGGGCCCCTTATGCCAAAATCGTAAAGTCTTTTTAAAAGAATTTTATGGGAAACTCTGTCATATGCCTTTGTCATATCAAGAAAGAGTCCAATCGCGTATTTTCTTTCATTAAGACAGTCGCAAATTTCCGTTACGTACTTGTATAATGCAAGTGTTGTAGAACAATTTTTACGGAACCCATATTGGTTTTCGTCAAAGATGTTGTTTTTTTCTAAGAAGCTATAGATTCGATTCGCCATAGGTTTTTCAAATATTTTTGATATTGTTGGTAGAAGCGCTATAGGTCTATAGCTACTCGGATTTTTTACGTCCCCGCCCTTTTTTTGTATAGGTTTTATCTTTGTTAGTTTAAGTAAGTCGGGAAAGCATCCCTCGCTATAAGATTGGTTTATAAGTCGGGTTATTATTGGTGTTAGCTCTGAGACGCATTTTTTTATAAGTATCGAAGGTATTTCATGTGCGCCATAGCTTCTTTTGTTACTCATTTTGCGTATAATATTTCCTATCTCGCGTTCGCAAACCGGTTCTAGGTACATAGAATTAGATAAACGTTCGGCAGTGGCCGGGCCGGAGCCGGCACCGGCGCAGGTCCCGGTTGGATGACACTTGCCGACGGACGCGAAATAATCATTAAATGCATTTGATATT
Source organism: Eupithecia subfuscata (assembly GCA_963564075.1). Classification (NCBI taxonomy): domain Eukaryota; kingdom Metazoa; phylum Arthropoda; class Insecta; order Lepidoptera; family Geometridae; genus Eupithecia; species Eupithecia subfuscata. Next base: position 1,195,891 of record OY751102.1, read on the forward strand.
GTTATTGGGCAAGTTATGTCGGTATTATTTAGTTTCAATGTCAAGTTTTTATGTGAATTTCGGTCAGATTCATGTTTAGTAATCTTATTTATTGTACTCCACATGGTTTTGATTTTATTTGTTGATTTTTGCATTTCATTTATGTAGGTTAACTTTTTTGAGCGTTTGATGCACGTCTTTAGTAGTTTTTCGTAGGAAGTGTAATATTTTGTGAATGTTTTATCATTTAACTGGCACGAGAGGATTTTTAGGAGTCGCTTGTTTTTGCAAGACTCTTTTAACCCTTTTGTAAGGTAAGTGTTTTTTGCTTTTGGTAGAAGTTTTATTCTTTTTTTAGGTATATATTTATTAAGATTTTGTTGGATTATTTTGTAAAAATTAGTGAAATTTTTGTTTGAGTTTTGGTTAGTCCGTATTATTTCGTTCCAATTTATTTGGCCTATCGCTAATCTAAAGCGTTCGAGCTCTTTTTCGTTAAATGTCCGTTTGTTAGAGTACTTTACGATATTTGTGCTTGTCGGTCTTGTTATAGTTTGCTCGTAGATAAGGCTAGAGTGGTCAGCAATACCTTTGTTTTCTACGGTGAGGGAATAATGTTTATGATTTGTAAATAAGAGGTCAATTGATGTAGATGTTGAGGCAGTAATACGAGTAGGAACTTTAACTGCTTGATGAAAGTTAGATTCTAGCATTATGTTTGTTAATCTTTTGTATTCTTTTGTTTTTTGCAAATTGTACTTAAGTGCCATTGATTTAGTCCAAAGGTATGTTGGTTTATTTAATTTTTTAGTTGGTTTCATAATGTTTTTTTTAATTAATAAAATAATAAAATATATGCTATGTTTCATTTCCTAAACCCATCGATGCCGGTTCATTAGTCACTTAGGAAAAAGTTGTCGATGAATGTAGTCCCAACACTAACTCTATGGAGCGTAGTTGCATTCGCCTCAGAAGAAACGAAAAGGATTTTTTTAGGCTATACAACTGTGTTTTGGTACGGTTTGAAATCATTTATGTGGAAATATTAGTTCAAAGTAGGTGATAAGCAATTTTAAGTTTTAAAGCAATAAGCAAAAACAAGTTATACTAAAAAGTCACATTCACCCCAAAGTGAGGCGAATGTAACTTTTTCCGTTTTCACATCGATTATATTGTATAATTATCTAAGTTTACTATTAATCAACGTTATTTTGATGTGATAACGTTCATAGATTTATGCTTAGCCATGTTGGTTTATTAGAACGTCAATTTAATCTAACGGGACGATTATGGCAAAAGGTAAAGTTAAAACTTCAAAGTTGATAGTCACAATAGCCTCGGTTCACCTTACCTACCTACCTACCTAATGCAAAACACCACACCATTCGGTAGGTACACTTTTTTTTTATGCTTTGGTAAGTTTAGTAGGTATTTAAGATGTTTGGATGGATGTTTGTTAGGGGAGACCGGGGATGGTTGACTAACTTTTTACATAATTGTATATATCTTTCGTGTTTTTATATATACAGACAAGAAAACAATATTATTCGGTAAGGAAACTATTAAACTAATAAAAAATATAATAAATAGTTCTTAGTTTAGTATGTAATCGATAATTTAATGCATTTTCCAGTACACTAACTTTTAGTCAATCTGCCCCTGGACCGGGGCAGGTAGACCATATGCCTGGGGTAAGTTGACCTAACTACCATTATGCGTCAACTCATGAGAAAAGGTAAATAATAAGATGTTTTTTTTATTGTTGTTGAACCCTTTATTGAAACAAAACAACAATTTGAATCAGGTATTGACATTTTTTAAATGTTTTTTACACATTATCAGAGATAGCTCTTATTTTTAATGAAATTATTATATTTAACATTTTTTATTTAACTATGCTGATGATATTAAATTAAAAAACTACAATTTGACTCAGGTACAGATATTTCTTAATAAGTCTTAAACAAAATTATTAAAATCAAATCTTATCTCTAATTAAATAAATTTAAGTAGGTATATTAAAAAAATGGTGATTGCAAATGTCTTATTTTTAAAACATTTTTTGACTTAAACTAATTCTACATAGCTTATGTTATTAATTAATAGCTAATTAATACTACTACTTAAACTAATAAAAATTTAAAATAACATATAAATTATCAAAATAAAATAAATTAAATTACTTTCGCCCCGCTGTTGCAATAACCCCACTTGACCCTATACTTATTTTAAGTCTATTAAAAGTCCCAACTAAATTGTGTTTTCAAATCCATATTCAAATAGAGTTGGTTTACTAGTTGTTCAACCAGCCCCGACAGAAATTGGCCTACCAGCCCCATACGCCATTTTTGACTTTGAAAGCAAGCATAACCTAAATACGTCCTCCGATGTGAAAAACAAGATACGAAACATATTAAATATACGTCTAAGTCACGTTTATGCTAACAGACAAACTCATCACATAGAACGTTTAAGCAACAAAACAAAATATATACAAAGTGGAAATTTTACTTACGTGATAGACAAATGAAGAACGTGTCACTGCTCTCAAACGACGCGCGACCGCGATGCGGCGCTTCGGACGACTGAGCGGGGCGGGGAGGGTGATACTTGGCTGTGATTGGATGCCGTCACACTCAAACTGGTCACATGTTATCGGCAGTTAGTCTACCTACCCCTATAGTCAACCATCCCCGGTCTCCCCTACTACTTCAAGCAACTAATGAACGGTCGGTCGGACTGAAATGCAAGGATAAAAGAACAGTTACCTACGTATTAAGTATTTCTGTACTGAGAATCAAAGAAAGCTACTTTTATCCGGAAAACGCTTAGGTACGAATCGTCGGATCTGGGTCGGAACTAGGAAAAACGAAAATCGAAGTTTCTAATTAGTTTTCGTGCAAATCAATTCTTATGTCACTTCACTTACGGTACTAAGACAGCGATTGCACAAAAACGAACCAGAAACTTCGATTTTCGTTTTTACGAGTACGGGCTCAGAATAATTAATTCCCGAAGCTAGTTTTTAAAAATATTGTTGGAACAGGGCACTTTAACATTTAATCTTTGTTTGGTTTGGAAAAGCAAGACTTACCTGCACGTGAAATTTCAATGCCAACCTGTCCAAAGCAAGTTTATTCTTACGCAGACCAAATAGAATTCAAATTAACAAACCGGTCGGACAAGTTCTCAGCTGGAGGCGAATTATTTATGAACAAAAACAACTTTAATCCCTTTAGCTGGGAGAGCGTGGTGGATGGGAGCGTAGTGGTAAAAAACGTGAAAAGAATTGGCTCACAAAATACCTTAACTATAAAAATACTTTTCACCACTCTCGCTCGAAAATGATGATTTTGCTGCTCAAAAACCAGTGAGCATAAACGGGTTTTGCTCACATGTGGAATTAAAATATTCTTCAACTTGTTGAAAAAAGTAATTTGAATTCGAAACAATGCAACCTTCATAGAAAAAAATATTTCGTCCTTTCGTGGTTTAAAAGAGTTTTGTAGCATTTTTCCACCCACTAAGGTTATTGACCAAAATGAGTTTCTGACATTCGACCACTTTCATAAATTACAAAATATTTTCTCACTAGTCGTGGTGAAAAGTTGTATGTTTTTCGTTTCATGCCTATTAAATCCCTCGCTACCTCAGCAGTCTACTTTGGAGCCACTCGCTACGCTTGTGACTCTATTCTAGACTGCTTCGAGCTCGGTATTTAATGTCGGCACGTTCAACAAAATTATTTTTGCGTATCAAAAGGTTCTGCCTCAGCTATAATGTTGCTCAACAGAAAGTGGTTTTCTGGTTGGACCTTTGGTGAGTGCGTGTCTACAGCGGCTGACACACACAAAAAAAAGGTAGCACTCCGGGAGTGCCGGCAGAAGTGAAAACTTACATCTTACGATCTTACGCTTTTTCGATCAGCATCACGTGACCCTGACGCGAGTTTGAAAGTTTTTACCCATACAAAAAAAGTGCTCAGCGCCGCTAAAGAAGTTTTCACTTCAAAAAAAAAGGTAGCACTCCGGGAGTGCCGGCAGAAGTGAAAACTTACATCTTACGATCTTACGCTTTTTCGATCAGCATCACGTGACCCTGACGCGAGTTTGAAAGTTTTTACCCATACAAAAAAAGTGCTCAGCGCCGCTAAAGAAGTTTTCACTTCAAAAATATTACAATTTATATTTAAAAACGTGGTAGGAATGAGTAACGCAGATAAAGATTGTGATTGAAAATGTCAGCCTCTCTTACGCTGTCCCTCTTCGATAACCTTTGTTTTAATAAGATCTAAACGAGACAGCATGGAAGAGGTAACCATTTTCAATCTCAATCTTTATCTACGCCAGAGATTGATAAATGATATAATGGCGATTTGTCTGGGCTTGACTTTTAATGCAAATGACAAAAACCCCATTTACTTACAGACATTCATCATTATCATCAGCCGTTTGGCACCCATTGCTGGGCATACAATAGGCTACTCTCCATTATTTGCCTTTCATCTCAGACAGGAATTAAAACGTCAATAGCTTAAAATTATATTTTCTATCCAATAAAGTTTTAATGCTAACGTTTAACTTAACATAAAACCAGTTTGTTTATTTTTTAATCTATCTTTAAAACCAGAGAAGTAAGTTTTAAGACGACAGCTAGATTTATAATCTCACGAAACAAATTCCCACTCTACGAAGACTCGAACATCAGCGGTGCGAGGAGCAAATTGAAGATTATGAAAGGAAGCACGTGCTGGTAGCGCCGTCTCGCTCGCGCGCAGTGAGTCTCTGTCTGGCACTCACAGTTTCAACCGCTTGTTGCTGCGCAGAGTAGCCAACAAACAGATAACGCTGACTTTGAGAACTTCTGGAACTGGAGACAAGAATAATTCCATGCTCGCTGAATTAAATTATTTCTAACTAGCTGCGCCCCGCGGCTTCGCCCCCGTGGAAATTTATGTTTCCAACTTTCTTAATTTTTTCTTTCATAAGAACCTTCTCCTGACAATAACAAACACAACAAAGAAAGAATTAGCGAAATCGGTCCAGGCGTTGTTGAGTTATGCGCTTACCAACACATTTTGCGATTCATTTTTATATTATAGACTAGCTGCGCCCCGCGGCTTCGCCCCCGTGGAAATTTATGTTTCCAACTTTCTTAATTTTTTCTTTCATAAGAACCTTCTCCTGACAATAACAAACACAACAAAGAAAGAATTAGCGAAATCGGTCCAGGCGTTGTTGAGTTATGCGCTTACCAACACATTTTGCGATTCATTTTTATATTATAGACTAGCTGCGCTCCGCGGCTTCGCTCGCGTGGAAAACTTAGGGGTAGTTTTGTAAAAATAAAAACTACGTGATTCATTATTTACTTTATGGTTTATTTATACCGAGTTTAGAGTGCATCGAACCAAGGAATAATGATTTTCCATAGAAACTTTACAACCCTTTTTTAACCCCCTCAGAGCCTGTGTTATTCTAGAACCCAAACTACTTACCTACACACCAAATTTCATCGAAATCTGTTTAATAGTTATATTTACGTGGTATACGGCGGTACGTGGTGGTAACAGAAATTCACACTAACTTGCGCATTTATAAATGAGTAGGATTAAGAAGGCCAGAAACACCCTGTTTTCTAGTATTTCGTGTTATCGATATAAACAAGGACGTATTTAATGTTTACACTTTCAAAATATCAGTTATGTGCAGTTTCATTAGGTATTTCAAAGCGAATTGCAAAACGTAACTTAAACAGAAAACTTCAGAATTTTTATTAGTCATTCTCTGCTTCGCGATTACTCTGCCATTACTATCAGTTGACCTTCATCGTACGCAACGTCTCTTTCCCACCCCCGCATTCCAAGCATCAGCGCCTCTCGCTCGCTCGCCCAGCTAATAACGCCTGTGGCGCGCTCGTACACCTCCTCGTGTCTGCTGCTAGCCTAGTATCACGCGCGCTCAAGAAAAGGGTTTATCCGACGCTAGTGACCCGGTGCAACGAGGATTTTCCGAGCAAAAGCTATTTTTCTGTTTTTCATGAAAAACTTTTACTGAAGGAACGTTTGTGGAAAAGAGCTGAAAATTATGCTTTGATGGAATTACTTCGAATTTCAAGGTTTTTTTTAAAAGCGGGTAGGTAGTTAGGCTTGTGGACTATACTGGCTGGTGACTTCAGCAGTTTTCCTGTGTAATTAGAAAATCCAGGTCGGCTATTATGAATAGACAGCCGCATAGCTAGTTCGCAAGCGCAACGCAACGGGTGATGCGTAGAGTATTCAAGCGTATCGGAAATAGATCGTCGCGTCGTCGTCGTCATCGCTCGTCGCGCACTACGGACGCAGATAATAGCTAGAATACCTGGTAGGTACCGGGCATTATAGTAAGACAGGTAGGTAAGGAAACGTAGATTATTCTACTGCTTTTTATTAAGTAGTGCATATCTCTTATGCAAATGCAAACACAAGCAGCAGATCAGGCAAAAAAGGTTGCATGCACCTCATCGGCAGAAATCTATTCATAAAAGAAAATGTCACGTTAAATGCAACGTGGCTTTCTCGCAAGAAAATGCAGACGTAGAACCTAACTAATATTGATAATGAATGACTAATAGGAATAAATAACCAATATAATAACTAAGCCACAAAGCAAAGCAACTACACCAACATCGAGGCTGATTAGCCGTCTCGAGAGGTTCGGATGCTGCACAAGATCATTTTAATTCGCTCAACCAAAGTGTTTTTGAAACTCGCTGGAAAATTAACTTTAGCGGTACAGAAATAGAGTTAAATAAGCAAAACAACAAAAATTTATGGAAGTTCACTTTGGTGGCGCAGAGCAATCGTAAGACGAAAACAGTACCAGGGCAGCAGAAGTATCGAGGAGATGTGCGAGCGAACACAGCATACTTGGTACAGAGAGTAACTGAAGTCTGGCAGCAGCTATCTCAAGTTTCTAGGTAGGTACGTTCCGTTTGAATTCAACTCAAGTTTCATTGAGATGTAGGTACTTTGTCAAACAATGCAAGCCCTAATTATTTGAAAACTTGCATAGCAAACAATTGGAAAGTTTTGTTGGCGTGGGAACCTGTTTATTGTTGCACAACTCGAGTTTTATCTGAATTATGTATAATTGCAATGTAAATAAATGTCAACATGCAAGTCGTAATAACAAAGTCAACATTTTCGACCAAATATCAGAGGGGTTTGTCCCTCACCCCAGTGATATTTCACTCATATCAAACTAAACCGTATTCTGATAGAGCTACGTCATACAACGGGTTGTATTTTATTTATCTGGTAAAACTTTTTGGTCGTACATTTACCGAATTGAAAACTTTATGGCAGCGTGAATTTTAAAATAAAAGCATCGGCTTACTTCGAACAAACTCAAATAGATTACTTTTCGGAGTAAGAACAGAGATAATCCAATAAGATAACTTCGATACGTCTTATTTCAATTTATTTACGGTCATTATAACCGACACCTTAGTTAAAGTAAGGCAATCATAAGAACTCCAAAAACTATTGTAAGTACCTAATTTGCAGGAATTTGAAGTAGTTTTTTAGTTTTATTAAGAAAAATCAAATTAAAAAACTATTTGGTCCACTCCTTTTGAATATTTAGGAAGCATTAGAAAAGAGAGCAGATTCGACTAAAGGGCAACAAGCAGGAAAGGAAACACAGAAAATAATAAGAAGTTTGGATAGGTACTCATAACATAAATAGTAGTCTCAGTAGTCCGGACGAACCGGACTTCTGAGTCGCTCGACGACGTTTCAGTAGTTCGGTTGCTTAGTTGAACCGGACTACTGAGCCGTTTTTATAACATACAAAATCAAATTAAAAAAGCACTAATTTCACAGAAAATCGAAAATCCCCGGCAACGATTTAACTTTGAACTACATAATCAAATACATTTGTACGGCTGCAAAGATTTATCAAACATAAAACCACAGAAACCAGGTCTATACTTGATGAAGTCTATAATAATAATAAACTTAAAAATACTCATTAAAATCGGTTCATCAGGCACATGTTAAACTTCCCTCTTTTTGTCGGGGGTTTTAAACTTTCATCAAATAAAAATGGAACACTTCCAAAATTTATTAATGAGGCTTAAACGTTCCATGGAATTATTTTTAACTGCATTTTGAAAAAAAAAAATGGAACCGACCACCAGCTCCATCTATGATTCAGCTATCGATGCTATGATAATCATTTGGTAAAAGCCGTTGTAGACTGTAGACGACGGACGACAAGCAGCGCGCGGGGTTCTTAGTCGATCGAAACGTCACGGAATGTACCAGGGGCGCAGAGGCGAACAGGAGTTATCCGACTGGCATGAGTGGCATGCGAAGCGACCCCTGCGAGAGTCGAGGGGAGGTATCTTGTCGATTTCGTCGCGTCTTCTAGGGCTGCCATGCCAATACGTAGATAATTGTGTTGACCGGGCATGGAACCGTATTATACCTAACGGAAGCGTAAGAGCATAAAAAGACTGAGTTAAAGACTACAAACGCGGTAGGTGCCAAAGCTAAAAGCACCAGAACTCACTGCCATTTCTTTAAACTACAAAGAAAAAATAAATGTTTAAAAATGTGGTACTTAATGTTTTTATAACTAAAACGACAGATAGCTTACAAAACCTATTCATTCCAACTTTAAAACGCTTTGGGTTGTAATGACGACCCCTGTGGCGCAGCGGGCGAAGGTCTGCCTGCGACGCAGGAGGTTGCGGGTTCGATTCCCGCCTCGGGACAAATGTTTGTACGATCTGCAGACATTTGTCCAGGGCGTTCTGGATGTTTTCTATGTATAATAAAAAATATCTATCTATTTAGTGTATTGTATTAAATATATCAGTTATCTAGTACCCATAACACAAGCTCTGCTTACCTTGGGGCTAGATAATGCTGTGTGAATTGTCCAGCATTATTTATTTATTTATTTATTATTTATTAATGTAATGTAACTAATGCAATCGTCATTTTGGTAAATTAAACGAGTGCATTTGAAGATCTACGGAAATCCCATTGGCTACGGTCGTCTTTAATGGCAGTCGAATCGCATTGCATTCTCACTGCACATGCGTGTGAAACGTAATTATTGATTACACGCCTCTCATTCACACTCGTTTGTCAATGGGTTCGCCTGTAAGAGGAAGACAGACAATATTCCTCATTTCTTTTGATAAATTTAATTCTGAATTTAATAGAATATGGATAATAATAATTTGTTATTATATTACGTAATTAGCTTGCTAATAAACCGTTGAGTGATTGATTATCTAGTTTTTTTTTTGCCGAACTAGCAAGAAATTAAGACTTAGAGACAATGTTGGGGTAAACTAAACGACCATATTATTTTAAACTACCACCCTTTCGTGGCACTTACCTCCATGTTATATTGTTTTTGTTTTCCGTTTGTTTGACGACCTGTGTGGCGCGGTGGGCGAAGGTCCGCCTGCGATGCAGGAGGTTGCGGGTTCGATTCCCGCCTCGGGACAAATATTTGTACGATCTGCAGATATTTGTTCAGGGTGTTTTGGTCGTTTTCTATGTATAATAAAAAATATCTATCTATGTACTCGTATATTATTATGTATATCAGTTATCTAGTACCCATAACACAAGGTTTGCTTACCTTGGGGCTAGATAATGCTGTGTGAATTGTCCAGCGTTATTTATTATTTATTTATTTATTTTATAACTTTTTTGTACCCGAGTCCAAAAAATGTTTTTTTTTATATTCTATTCTAAACATAAAGGAGTTCAGATCACTATAACACACAGATCTGAAACAAGCGCACCTTTCTTAATTCGACCCCATTTTTTTTATCGTACAAACCGATTAGTCCTAAAATATCTATAACCGAAATGCCTACGTTTGCAACCATCATTCGTTCTCTTTGTCCAGAAGCTAATAATAAAACGTACGGACTTTTTGGTTCTTTGCAGAAATTTTAAAGCGAGATGTTTACGGAACGAAATCTGAACTTTTTCATGGGAACTAAACTTGGACATGAGGTTCTATACCTGAATTAAGTCCTTTCATATCATACGCGTGCGAATGAGTCGACTAAGTATTTGCATGAAACGGTAATCGTGCTTCCAGCATTGGGAATTGCAAGCTCGATGGCTAACCGAACCAAATATTTTAATCCAAGTTATGATTAAACTACGATTTGACATTGGCAACCCTGCATAAACATGACGGGAACCGCACCAAATGTTTTTGACGGCGCGGCGCGCGGCGGCGGGGCACGGGGAATCGTGATTAGAAATACGTTGCACTTTACTAGCACTTTATTATAGCCCGAGGCTCCTCATGCCCTGGTAGACGCGGTCCAGAAGTGACTCATTCGAGGTTGAGTCAGATGACAATAGAATAGATAGACAGTCGCGTCGTCTCTCTATTTTTGATGCAATAAATAAATAATTAATAGGGCTAGGAAGGATTCGAATCTCTTTATTGGCGTTCTATGACTTGCTTTCTTCATAAATAGCTATGAATATGTATAAATAAATATATTCCTGAAAATAAAGCAGGCGACCACGTAAGTGAAACTTCTCTAAAATACGCTGTCCCAAATTAACGATTAGGTACTTCTCTGAATGTACGAAACGATGGGCTAAGGTAGTCAGATAGTCAGATAGTCAATTTATTGGTAAAAACATTTACAAGGCAAGGCATAGAGGGAATAGGAAGAAATGTCTTCCGGGAAAATCAGACGTTTGTGTTTTCATCACGTGCAGTACCCCCCTACCCTAGCCTACCCGACCTCCATTCAATCCAAATTCAAAGATTTGTTCCGATAGCAACGTACTGCATACAGCGTGTTCAAAAACTATAAAGCAGCACAGAATACATAAAATGATGCCGCACGGCACGCACAGTTTTTATTTCACATGAGGACGCCAGAGCGGCTGGTTTCATCGTAATTGTGGTTGTGATTAGCATGTAATTGGATGGTTTTTGTTGTGTAAATAACTCTTGCCATTTGCTTACGATTGGATCCGCCCGTTCGCTTTCTATGGGCGGCTTATCAGAAATCAGTACGAGTCTAATAAGGTTTAATTGTTTTAATATTTTACTGACCGGATCTTAGCCTTTTTAAAAATTTTGTTATGATAATATGTTAAGTACTATGGTGTCTGGATATTTTCTCGATACTTCCTTTTTACGCATTATAAAATTTGTTAAATTAATATACGTCATTATTTATTAGAGGGATGGGGTGAGTCTATTTGAAGTTTGTAGCGAGTCGTGAATTCGTGATCGTGACGTTTACTTTTTGTATGGGATTTGCGTAGTTCCCTGTCCGTACGATAGAGGCGCTGCTGTACCAAATTGTATGGAAAGTATAAATACTCCTTTTTCCATACAATTTGGCACCACTCACTCGCCACGGTCACCCCTCAGGTAGGTATAATATATTGAAAGTATTATCAAGCGAACACAATTTATTAAAAATAAATTAGTAATTAGTTCTCAAAAGTGCACCCAAACAGTATGTTATTTTACAAAATTATTTCCCAACATAATTTAAATTGTAAATTTGTGACAAGTTGCATAATGTAGCCATTGAATTCAGAACCGCTGCTCGTCATCGGGTTAAATTGTGCATTGAAGCAGGTGGTATTATAACGAGAATTTCTTCTAAAGTGAACTTTATTCAAACGACATACGGTAACGTGAATTCAGCGCGTTTTAAACCTTTATCGATCGCGGCGTGACGTTGCATGACTGCAGCTCATTGAATTGAGTTCATCAGCAAAAAATACGTACAAAAGTAACAAATTGCTTTATTTATGCACTTTATAGCGTCATCAATTTGAATATCAAAAAGATATTATGACTATGTAGATGCGGTTGTCGTTCTATACGCTGGGGATCTTGTTGACAAAAACTTTTTTATGCTCTAATAATTTGATTGTTTTGAAAAAACTAAAAACCAACTCCGAATTCCTTAACCTTTACACTGTTTTTTAAAGTTTTGCGCACGGGTTTTGCGCCACAGGTAGGTACTTATAATTCGAGAATAAAATAAAAATAAATGTTTTTTGGACAGCCGAACACAGAACCTCTTTCATTTTTTGAAGTCGCTTTTATGATCGACTTGTTATATTTTTAAAAATGCACGTCTTCCATTCTTTACAGATTAAGAAGTATGGTGAAATGTGCCAAGTTGATTACCAGATACCACAGCGATGGTAAAGCATGATAAAACTTTTAAATCCATCATGGTTATTAACACTAAAGTCATTTTACAACGGGATATTAGTAACGGTCGTAGCAAGAGCCAAAAAATTAGGGTAAGTAGATCGATATATCTGCCAATAACAACTCACTCACTGTGCCTTCAGTAATTCCGTGATCATGGCGCATGAAACTGTGCCGAAATATTGGAAAGCTCAAACTCAAATCATAGTAAATACCTATCCCGTTGTAAACGACTTTAGTTTTCACGATAAAAACGTCGATGACGCTGTGTGGTACAGACAGACAGACAAGCTCAACCCGACTATCGTTCGTTACCACAATGCGCATGAAAAACACAAACTTGCGTACTGCAAGAATTATAATATCGTGTATCGTACCTATTTATATTCAACACACGAACCTGATACCATCTATGGCGATCAATAACCAGGAACATCCGATCGGAATAACAAAACCTACTTTTTGAAGTCGGTTAATGATTGCAATTACCAATGAAACAAGTAATTACTAAGCACCTGCAATGTAATTGAATGTGTGATGGTCGGTCGTATTTTCGGGGCTATAAAGGACAACAAGCAAATAAATGATCAGCAATAATGAAATTTCCCATTACACTACATTACACTACATACATTATAATAAATTAAAAATATTATGATATATTTCGAAGGTAGAAACTGTTTCTACGTAAGTGAAGCATTATAAATCCGGACGCTTGAATTTGTATGAAAACAGGATTGCATTTTCGTACGCCACGCCATCCGACGTTTCCTACATTTCGTCGCGTACATTGCGTGACGTGCGCTCAGTCTGTTTCTAGCTTAATTTTTCATACAATTTTTTTAAATTGTATCTTAAACTGTAAATTTTATTAAATAACGGTATCAGGAGGAGGCCTTTGTCCAACAGAGTAACGTAACAGGCTAATTGTAATTGTAAATTGAGACTGTCAATGACATTTATTCACAAAGAAAATTATACTAGTATTTACAATTGAAACTGTCAATAGGGGTCAACCTTTGTTTTTGTTATATTCTCTTGATACGGCCAAATGAGCTAAGGATGGTGATTTGGATCCTAGGCAGACCTATCACTCTAAATATCATCATCTACAACAGATAGGTACTGTATTCACAGGGTTCTGGATTTAATCTCGGCATCATTGGGAATATGTACATTTAGTTATTTATACAGTTAGGTTATCGTATGGCGACTACTTACAAGGTAAATACATATTTCAATCTCTACAATAGATGTATCTAACTGTTCTATACGAGATATGTAAGTCTAAGTAGTGTTCCCACTAGAGTCGGGTATTGAAAGTTGAAGCCGTGACTCCACAGTCAATGATACATGTGGGTCAGGGTCTAAGCGCTCGCCACTCATCAAACTCATAATAAGTCACATGATGAAACTTTTAGGCAACACAATCGTCTTACCGTTTGAAAACTTTTTTACTATTAACTAGCTTCTTCCCGCGGCTTCACATGCGTTTTTTAGAATAAAAAGTAGGTACCGATATAGTTATAGGTACCTATGTTATTTCAGGTTCAGATCTTTACCTATATCACAGATATTATAATACAATACCTACTAGTACCTATGTGTAAAAAAAAATCAGAAGTTTTGTCGTTGTCTCCGGCCAAACATTTCTAAACGAACTTTTGCCAACTAATATTATAAAAATGAGTTGGATTATTTATGGTTAAAATAACTTACCTAAGTGTATTTCTACCAAAATTACACGAGATGTTACATCCGAATAGATTTAAGTAATACCACGTAGTACGTTTTCCATCGTAATACATCGTCACACTGTTTAAAGCACTATTTTTTTTAGGCTTAGTAAGAAGATCTGAAAAAATACTATTCAAAAACTCACGCCATTCACCGTTCCGGCTTACCGCCGCCGAGGGGCGCTGGCGTCATTCTTTTCAGAGCACATTCAGCAAGAGGAGCATTCTGCAACTGGTGGGTCTGGCACAACACACGCAGGATTGTTGTTGTGTCCTAGGGCGGGCGGGAGTTAAATCTATTCGGATGTAACATCTCGTGTAATTTTGGTAGAAATACACTTAGGTAAGTTATTTTAACCATAAATTACACAGCGATGTTACATCCTCTAGATTTAAGTAATACCACGTAGATGTTAAGAGTCTGTTGCAGAATGAAAATAAATCAATATATTTATTCTTAACACCATATTGTAACGAGGTAGCATTACATAGTTAATTCTAATGAAAAAATAATACAATAACCTGAAGCTTTTAGTAGTTTTATAGTAAACTTTACTAATAACTTTATAATACTGCATCAGAACACGGACACGTTTACTCCAGATGACCAATTTTATTTGTCGGTTTTATTTACTAAATAACGTTATTATTACGAAAATGACTAAGTACATATTTCTTTAAATGTATGAAAGTTTGGCTGAGGAAATTGATTGCAATTGTCAAAAAAATTGGAAATAATTAAGTGAAAGATAAGGTCAGTAGATGTTTTAATAATATTATCGGTGGTTAGTTAGTATAATATGTGATGTATGTTGTATAAATAACGATACGATTGAGTTCAATGTCTTGTACAAATAGGAGTTAACAATCTTTTCGACAACGTATCTACATAGAATCATTGTTACACGTGCACTTTACCAATGATCAACGAGAACGGAAAGGTTATTTTTGAAAAACTCCTTTATAAATATACTACCTACTAGGATAACTGTTACAAGTCTATCTTACCAATGATCAACGATAATCGCTGACCGATATCAGTAATTATCTTATTTCTCTATTGCAATATAACAATTTAAATTATTCAGTTGACAAAAATATCCCACTATTTTAATGCAATGTAGGTAACATTTTACTGATTAATTGTGATTTAAGGTAATGAAATAACATTAACACAATACTGCACCATAGTTGGGGCGGTCTCCGGAAATTAACATGTGTAGATTTTTATGCGAGTTAAAATAAATGATTTGTGAGCTGATGACTAATTTCAAAACAAACCTGTACCACATAAACCTTAGTGAACGTAAATGCCATTGATGATGATGATGAACATCATAAATAGGAGGTACCACGGTTGACTAATCCAGTGAAGAACAATGATTACACCACTAGCTTTATTATTATTTGTTAATTCTTTATGAAATTTTAATACCGATTGGCAGGGAGAGAATGTGTACAAATAAAGCTTATCGCAAGTTATGGTAAGTACCTAACACATCTACGATATCATATGCCCCGCGATCATTTTTCGAAGATACAATTGGTTACATGAAAAGTTAAGCACAGATGCAAATAAATTGATATTTGGTTAACCAAACTCACGAACAATGTTCCCATAACTACTCTGATGAAGTCTGACGTAGGCTCCATACCGTATCGATGTTGGAATTCCTAGAAGCCTGGGCTGTATCAATATCAATATTATCACGAACTTGAAAAAAAAGCGAAAATAAAAATATTCCTAACTTCACACCACTACCATATTTGTCTGCAATTTTCATTGAGGTGTGGTGTGTAGGTATTTATGTATGAGATTGCAGTGGTGTTAGTTAATTCTAGTTACGCTGCGCTAAAAAAGCAGCTAGAAGCGCAGAGTAATCAATGTGCGAGTCATTTCATTTATAGATCGGTACAGCGATTTACTTCTACAGATATTATACTACTAGAGACAGTCCTCCAACCAGTCATTAACGAATCAGTAAAAATTTCAAACATATTATTGTTTTGTTGCTATGGCACTCATTAGTGGAGGCCTATGTCCAGCAGTGGACTAATATAGGCTGATGATGATGATTGTTTTTGTAATTTATTTGGTCTATAACAGCAATAGTTGGCCACCAGTTAAAATTAAAGATGCCTTTGGTAGTGATGGTCCTCGTTTGATTGTGAAGCGATAGGTAGTAGGTACCAACCTTCTTTTTGCGTTCAAAACGTTAAGTGTAAATCCAACCATAATGCTACTGCTGCAGTTGGTCTACCAATGAATTATGCAAAATCGCAAGGTGCAATAGAATCTACTAATTGTGCATTATTTACTTGTTAGGTACTTGTTACCAATTCAACATTTCATTGGCTTTCTCTTGAGGTAATTACATAATTTGATTAGATAGATTGATTGCAATGGCATAATGCATGCATTTATTTTTCAAATCCTAGAAATATCCGTGATTATGATTACTGATTATGTAGAGTGCGCGGGCCGCGCCGCCGCCGCGCCGCCGCGTGCCGCTACACGGGGCCAGGGCCGCGCCGCGCGGCCCTGCGGGTCGCACTGCCGAGTCTGGGCAGTGAATGCGTTAAACCCTTAACGTTTTTACGTTTTTACGCAGCACGGTATTTACTGCGTTTTCTTATGATTTGTAGCATGAGCCGATACAAAACATTATAATATAGTTAGGCTACTACGAGTAAAACATTAGCTGGGGTAAAAACATACGTCGCTGAACAAAGATCATAGAGTAGGCAAACGAGAGAGAACGCAAGAGTTGTTCTAATCTACAACATGGATATTTTATGTAATAGATGAATATTGATGGGCGCTGCTACTGGCTAGTTTCTATTGAGGCTGGACGCCGCCGTGGCCAAAAATTATTCTAAAAAGACGTCATAGGTACCTACTAAAAGTATGAGGCATATGATTACATTTAGCCATGTATGTCCCATCATTTACCAACTTACAAGCTGTGCTTCCATTTTCAAATACGAAGCTATGGCATATTTATTGAATTTTTGACATTGAGTAGGTACAAATCGAAATTCTCGTTACTTTAGGTGTACTGTAGTACGTACTGGTGAGGCTGCTCAATGTTCGTTGATATTACCTAGAATTGTAAAGTTTTACAGTGATACTCATTTCCTTTTTAAGGAAAAGGTAGAATGCTATTGCGGCCGTGGTTCAGTATTCTGTAGCATAAAATTAACGAAGGGAATCTCATGGCCCCTGCATAGAACAAATAACTAGATTATTTCTACTAGATTGTAGCTCAATATTTCAGTAGAAATATTGGATTGTACCAGTATGTAGGTACATACCTCTTTTGGTGTCGACGGTCGCGGCCTTGGTTGGCGGCGGTGGCTTGTGCTGGAGGTGCAGCGGGCGCGGCTGCGTCGAGCTGGAGCCCCTCCCCCTGGACGTCGAAGGCTGCGGCTCGTAGTACCGGTGCGGGCTGCTGCTGTCTTCACGGTGTTTTGAAGAGGAGCGGGTCGAGAGATTACCTATCGTAACCCGGGTTTACGTTGGAACCTACTAAGTGAGGAGCTAGGTTCCTTGATTTAATTGGCTTGACCTCTGGAGCTTTTTATGGTTTCACCAGGTTTGTCTCCAGACTGGAAACTTTCACCATTATGACTAATTATTTGTTGTAACCGAATAAACCATTATCCAGTAATGTGAGTAATCGTTTTTGTCACAACTTGTGACACGTCCGACGCTTACTTGATGACCTCAAGCTTGGGCAAGTAAAGAAAGAAAGAAAGAAAGAAAATTTATTTATTAGTTCACTAGAAAGCTTGCAACTATTACAATACCTAAACTTACTTAAGAATATTACATTAACAATAATCAAAAATATAGTACCTAACAAGTCAGCCTGTATAAAAACTTTAGTGAAGTTGAATAGACCTGTTATCCCCGATTCCAGTTGGTTTTGAGAATATTCCAATCTCTTATTGTGGGTTCAGACAAAACGGCACTTTTCTCAGAATTGGGTTTTGTGGCCCGTACCTACTAGCGGTATTCTGGGGAATCAGCATTTATCTACAAGGGCCTCCTATGGCTCCTCGGCGAGTCCGCCCAGTAATATTTTCCCCAATGTTCAGAGATTTGTGGTGGTGTTTTTTCACCCAATTTTCGGCCTGTACCACAATTTCTAAGATTTCAGCTGGAATTCATAATGTAGGTTCAGCTACGAGTGTTTAGCCCAGAGTAGGGGCTAATGCCTCGACCGACGTCGATGATGTAGATTTATATTATACCTGGTATTATATGGGGGTCTGAGATCGGCATTGGGAGCTGAAGCGCTCCTGGAGACTTAAGCAAACGGAGTCACACTCACAATGGATTCCATGCTTGGTTCTGGGTAGTGTACTTCCAGAAAGTCGTATACCTTTCGGGCGAGGGTATGTCGGGAGAATGTACCTAGTCACACGACGTAGGCCGGGCTCAGCGATCGAATATCTGATCGATGACGGTTACTTTCTGGATGGCATCACGTACCATCAGGTTAAGAAAGAACCACGATATGATTCCTGGGTAACATCTCGTATCACCACGTTAAGGAATATAGTTTGTGTAACCATCTGGATAATATCACGTATTACCACATTGAGACGGTACGAAGGTAATGGGTCATTGTCATAAGATTATTGGTATGAAAACATTGAATATTGTAGTAACATTTCGTATCACCATGTTAAGGGATATAGTTTGTGTAACCATCTGGATAATATCACGTATTACCACATTGAGATGGTACGTAGCACGTAGGTAATGGGGAATTGTCATAAGATTATTGATATGAAAACATTGAACTTTGTCGATATACGATGTGAGGGTAGTTATGCATATCTTACCTTTATCTCGGTCCAATTTCCTTTCATTTTGTCGAATGTTTCGACGAATATCATTATCACTGTTATTCTTATGCTTACTTTTGCCCATAACTATAAATCACTTCGATATTGCGGAAGAAATTAGCGATTTTCGATGTAAAACTCGTTCACTCGATGTTGACGATGCGTCACACGAAAAACGAATGACGCCAGCGCCCCTCGGCGGCGGTAAGCCGGAACGGTGAATGGCGTGAGTTTTTGAATAGTATTTTTTCAGATCTTCTTACTAAGCCTAAAAAAAATAGTGCTTTAAACAGTGTGACGATGTATTACGATGGAAAACGTACTACGTGGTATTACTTAAATCTAGAGGATGTAACATCGCTGTGTAATTAGTACTTAGTTATACATGAGTGGGGTCGTTTCGAAAGATATTGCTAAATGTTTAGAGATTAAATTGTTTGTACTCAAAAATAAAATTTGAATGGCGCAATATAGTAATCGATCGCAAGATTCACAAGCGCTGCCAAACCAACTGGTGGTACCTAGTACCTAACAAGTAACTCATTATTTGATATTCACCTCGTTTCTTCTATTTACTATTACTACGTTTTTCTTTCACACGTTACAATGTCTCAGGCAACATAAACAATGTAATTAAATAACGTAGAACGTTCGTTGGAGTCCGGTATCCGATTAGCATATATAATTGTCGGATACGTCGCGCTTTGCCATAAATCTCTCTTACAAAGGTCAGCTCACCGGTTAGACCGAGAGTAATGAAATGAATGTTATAATAGCCAGGTAGAACCGGTAAACACGTTTTTGTTGCATAAAAATACCGAAACAGGTTTTATATTTAAAGCAGGTTAGGTTAGTTTTGTATTGGTTTACGCTCGCCCTTCAGCTACACGAATGAAATGCAAGTTTAAAATTGTTATGCTGATATTGATCATTTCAGATAATATTGACAGCAGCCGCGTACAGGATAATACTTTCACATATCCAAACAACGAGACGATAAAGTACTGTGCTAAGTAAAACACGACAAACGTAGCCGAGATCGCCATAAATTCAACGAAACTTGATAAAATGCGGGGATGTATCACCCACACTATTTCCCCACACATTTTATCGATTTCTGACCTTCGTCTATTCGAACTGCAACTTAGCGGAGGGGCCGAACGCTTTATTTCGAAATAGTTCTCATAAATCAAGGGTATGGGGTTCTATTTGTCTCGTGTCTTCAACCAATCTATCCTCTCGTTCATACTCACACCGTCAGTTCATATGTTTTAGTTTAAGTTTAGTTGTTTAGCTCTATGCTTGATTATTCACATTAATTTAAATTATAATGTCGTGGCTAAGTGGAGGAAAACCGCAGTTTTAACTTTAACTATCGGAGTAACATTTTCAAAACATGTAGTTAGTTAGTAGGCTACGTATTATTTTCCACGAAACCATTATAGCTTTGTTATTGAATAGAATATTTTTAGAATAGTAGCACAACGCAAAAGGGGAAAATAATTCTTGGGGACTTTTACATTACTGAGTAGAAAGAAACAGTACAATGCATAAATATATCCTAGTTTCGTTCGCTTTTTAACCGTATAGAATAAGTAAAGCTTGTTATATTTATGTAGTTATATTTACTTCCTATAACAATATCCTGTATGTAACTCAACCGACGTTTTGCTAAGTAATCGGGAAATCGCCTATAAACTTTACGATAGAGCATTTGCAATTGAAAATTATTATGATTCTACTAACAAGCGTGATTTAAAACTTGGAAGGGCCAAGGCAATTCGCACGATTTAATGTTGTGAACAGAAACACACGCAACAAACAGTAGCCAACGGTAGTAACATGCGAACTAAAACTGAACCAATCTACAAAACTGTACCAATTTCCATCCATCCGGATTATCCATGTTAATTATAAAATGCTTAAAATATTCTAAAATAAAACCACATGGGCCGGATATTGGTCGTTGAAAGGTTAATTGGAAAGTCGGTTATTAAAAAGAATCTTTCATTTGGATGTTAACACTCGAATTATTTATGAAGTGGATGAAGGTGATTAGATTGTAGTGATTTTTTGTTAATAGTAATTAATAGTTTATTATTATAAATGCCACATGGCACTACACCGGTGCCATATGGACTAGGCATTTCATTTAAAGCCATTTATTTAAGTCAAAAGTAATCTTAGTATACACGAGTAACAGCAATAACTTTAATAGAAATATGGTACAAATTAGTAGTTGTATTCAATCTGAAGTTGCGATCTAAAAGCTATAAAAGATCGAATAACCAGCGCTGAGTACCAGGATACTCAGCGAAATAATTGCTTAGCAATATTTCGTTTATGACGGCAATTATTGTTGCGAGATTCGCATTCTCACATTTCTGCAAATCCTTCAGTCCATTGGCGGATACAGGGGGGGGGCCATGGGGGCCATGGCCCCCCCCAAAAGACCTGGGAATTCTATACTTTCGACTCTATTTTTCGAGTCAATTTAGGTGCAATTTAGGTTTACACGGCATGCCTACTCATCGGTAGGTTAGCTATGTACCTTTATTTTATTAGGAAACAGAAATATATCCTGAATTTTTACTTGTCAGTACCACCACGTCCACTTGCACCAGCAACATAAATGCTTAAAAATGTAAACTTTTACATTCTTGGGTTTAATTTCTAAAAAGCTGAACACGTAATTTTCCATCAAGCAATAGGCAAAATACCTACCAATTTTCATGTTCCTGAGTAACGGAATTCCTTTAAGTACTACAAAGTATAAATTTACAAAAATACTGAAGCACGTCTTATTTATTTACCGACCGAAAAACTAAATACCTCAAATCCCTAGGTATCAAATTTTACTGGTTTAACTTCAAGTTAAATCGAAAACTAAACTAGAAACTACTATTTTATCCCCTTATAGCAGCTATGCTCAAAGTGTGCTCCGGGCCGCTCTGTGGGGGCTCCGCGACAATACTGGTCATATAAAAAAATAAAGGTTCAGTAGGTACCTAAACATGGTTGTGGAGAAAATTATATAAAGTCAATAATCATATCAATTTTAAGTAGACAATCTTTATAACTCGAACTGCAAGGCGCGTTGTGGTCCACGGAACCAAACTACTTCTCTACTACCTTTTAATTTTCTGTAGAGGGGGATTGGCGCAGGTGAGTGCTAGAATACCTTCTTACTTGTTCCTAGGAAGAGAAATAAATTCAATAAGTGCGGAAGGACAAGTTCCCAGTGCGACTGTCAAACCAGATAGGTACTTAACTATTTTAGAATTAATTTCGTGTATTTATAGATAGCTTCAGCCCACGGCTTCGCACACGCTTTTCAGGTAGCCATGTACGGAATACCGTTCGTTTAGCTCCCTGCCAAATTTCATTAAGACCCGTTTAGCCGTTTAGGCTTGAAAAAAAAGAACGTATCAACACTTATTAGTGTTGATACGTTCTCTTTTCCCAAGAGTCGCTAGAAATGACGCAAAATTTTAGCGGCTCGCTACGCTCGCCGATATTTTTGCCTTGGCTTTCTTCTCTTCCACAAATTTTCCCACCGCCGCTAGAGTCTCAATAATTGTCGCAGCTCGCACCACTCGTCGGCGCTGTTAAACCGTATTTGCTTTCTTTGCTTTCACAAATTTCCCAATCGTCTCTAAAAAGTCTTTAAAATTTTCGCGGCTCGCTCCGCTCGCCGTTTTTATGTAGGTTTAAAGAACTTTATTTTTCTCATAAAAACATTACAGTTCACTTAAAATGAGATACATTTAAACAGTAAATGTGTACTAAAACTAAATTTAAGTAGGTAAATAACTCCTGGGCGTTGAGGTTTAACTTAAATTACTAATCATAACTAATTATGTCATCTCTGCTTTCGTTTCTCTCACAAATTTTGCAATCGTCGCTAAAAAAAAGCATGAAAATTTCGAGGGCGCTCCGCTTGCCTATTTGGTATGTATCCTCTTTACTTTCACAAGTGTCCCAATCGGCGCTAAAATTCTCAAATTTTTGAGGCTCGCTCCGCTCGCCGCACCGTTTTTATATCGTTTTTTCTACATTTTCACTTACAAATTTCCTAAATTTCGCTAAAATACATATTTTTATAAATTTCGAGTCTCCTTCTGCTCGCCGTTTTTGACGTGACAACGTCTTATAAATTGGTTTGCCGGGTGACACTTCAAGAAACTGCGTTACGCGTTACGCTCCGCTCACGTTATGCAGACATAAAAAGTGAAAGGAACTCAAAGTCGTTGTCACGTAAAACTTTCGCCCGTATACCTACCGACTTTACAGGCAACCAATTTTTTATATCATCTTTTCTTTCGCAAATTTCCCAACCGTCGCCTCGGAAATTTTAAAGTCTTAACTTTAAAATTTCCGAGGCTCGCTTCATTCGCCGTTATTATATCGTCTTTTCTTCCTTTTCTCTCAAAAATTTTCCAATCGTCACTAAAATATCTTTAAAAATTTTGAGGCTCGCTCCGCTCGCCTATTTTATATATTTATTCGTTTCTTTTACTAATATAAGTCGCTAAAAAGTCTTCAAGATTTTCGAAGTTCGCTCCGCTCTCCATTTTTTTCATTTAAGCAACGAACTTAATTTTAGGTCTCTGTCAAATATTTCGATGTCCAAAGGGTTTAAGAACCGCTATCTCATAGCATGTTTTTTTTTCGGCGCAACGGCGCACTGCCGTCTCTCCTCCCGCGCCGCCCGCGCGTGACTCGATGTATTATTTTGTAAAAAAAAAAAAATTATGTTATTATATTTTACAAAATATTTTGATATTATAAAATATTTTGCACAAAATAAAGTTTTTACTAGCATAAAAACTTTATTTTTTGTTTACCTGTAATTTTAACCCTTTCTCCAATCTTTGTCAAAATGGCCCCCCCCAAAATGAGATCCTGGATCCGCCCTTGCTTCAGTCTTAACTTTTTATTTTATATTTGTTTCTGTTATGAATTGTTTGTGTTAGGTGTGCCAATTAAGAACCTAAAATAGGCCCAAATAAATAGCTGATAAGTTATAATTTCTATAACCTCCACTGAATTTTTTCATTATCAAGCGCATCACTATAGATACATAGAGGTACCAGGCTATCACGCTTGGGAGAGAGGTAGTCAATTTGATAAAAACTCCGCCTGACTCAGCCAAGCCAGCATAATTCAGTCGGTCGCTAAGCGTGGGTCGTTGCGTCATCGAATTCATTAAAATTGTTTGTTTACAAAAAACACGCTGAATAGTTTCCTAGTAAACAGGTATTATGTAGTTTTGTTCCCTAGTAAATAGGTACCGAATATTATTAGAATTTTAAGAAAAAAAAATTAGGCGTTCTTTACCATACCACAGATCAGATAACGTTACTCTTCGACCATACGATCAGCTCCAGCTGACACCTAAGAATGAATAGTACATTGAACACCTAGGCGAGAAAGTGCCCAATTCCTATCGAGTGTGTCATTTGAGGCTCGATGCGCAGCCGAGAGCCTTAAAACACACGAGGTAGGAATCGCACTTTCTGCCGAGTGATACATAGTGCTTTAGACTACACCTTCGAGGAAAATCATCGTTTTAGAATCTTCAAAATCACTCGAGTAAATTCAAATTGTAAACTCAACTGTCACAATAAATACGCGCATGTACGATTTACACATGGTTCTTTTTTTGAATTATTGTTTCGAATACGGAAGAGGTCGATAGCATTTATGTCGAACTCGGAGTAAAACGCCCGCTAAACGCTTGTTTCGAATACGGAAGAGGTCGATAGCATTTATGTCGAATTCGGAGTAAAACGCGTGAGAAATGAAATTCCATGGAGTTTTCCGTCCCGCAATTCAGTACGCCTGCAATGACGTACTTTCTGAGCAGGTGTAGTATAATAGTGCATTTTACACCAAGGCGAGAAAGGGATCAATTCCTACCGAGTGTGTCGTTTTGGGCCCGAGGCGCAGCCGAGGGCCTTAAAACACACGAGGTAGAATCGCACTTTCTGCCGAGTGATAAATAGTGCTTTATACTACACCTTCGAGGAAAATAAAAAGCAGAATTAATTATTAAGTAATTGAAATCGCGCCCAATGATGTTGGTAAAACCTCACTGACCGCGCCAGCCTTTGGGTTCTTTTTTCAAAATATTGTTCGGAAATCGGAGGAGGCCTAATGGACTTGGAGTAAAAACTTTTTGTCGTTTGACCGAACGAAAATAACCATAGCTACCGGCCGATCTTTTAGGAAATTAAAAAAAAAATAACACGTTAGAAATGGATTTCCATACACTTTTTCCTCCCGCTAAAACACGTGAGAAATGAAATTCCATAGAGTTTTTCCTCCCGGTTTCCTATAGGCCTGCAAAGACGTACTTTCTATTCTATAAATGGAAAAGGAATAGGCAACTTTCCGAGCAGGTGTAGTATAAACGTACTATTCTATCTGAGGCGAGAATGAATCGAGATCGATTCTTGAATGCAATTAGGTCTTAGACTGAAAGTTGCCAATAGAACCTTCAACTCTGTTACAAAGGTAAAGCTCAGACATAAAATTTCAACACAATAAACATAACTCTTCAGACACAAACTTCCAACTATTTTCAGCTCTATTCTAAATTCTAATCAACTTACCAAGATCATGCAGCCGTTGGTTGTCCTTGTGTGAGAGACCGGCCAGCAGGCCTACGTCGCCCACGCGTTGCCTCGCCACTGCTATGCCGACGGGAATCGAACCTGCGATGAGAATGTCACGTTAGAGACAGAAGTGAACTGCGGTCCTGTGAAAATAATCATAGAAAAGTATGAAAATTATTATGGACGCGCCGAGGTTACAGAATTTACCAGATAGTTCGGTTGAATTGAAAGTACTTTAAATTCATAGCATTCTATCTACTTTAAATCAGAATTAGATGCATAGAAATGTGAACGCAAACCCATCGATCACCTTGCAAATTTGGACTTCTCCTTTTACAATCAAAAATACCAAACAGTCCATAATAAATTCGACTAGAATGTATAAAAAGTTTTCACAGCCTCGTCAGACCAAACGAAGTTTTTATCGGGATTGATAAGTAGTCGCTACGACCTACGGCTATTGTAGCAGCCGTAGTGCCGCGTAGCAGCTGACAAATGCTACCAAATCTACCAGGCTGTCAGAAACTTACAAGAGATACGATATACTGTTATCACGACGACGACGACGACGACCGACGACGGGTTGTTATCTAATTTGTTATGATCAGTGTTCCGAGAAGTCTATTTTCAAATTAGCTGATTCTGATACGCTCTTTAGAATCGAAGTCTGAGAACCTCTTGCTACTGGCATTTTGTGTATTTTCTTGATTATTGGATAATGTTATTTCGTTTATATGCATCGATCAAAAATTCGGGGGAGGCCGCATACTTGATCGATGTTTATATGTAAAGAAAATGAAAAAAAAATGAGTACTTACCCATTGGTACATCTTGGTTGCCTACTTGTTGTGTGAAATAAATAATGAATAACTTGTTGTGTCGCGAAATTATCTAAGGATTTCTTATATCCATGCTAGGATTACGCTATTTTTTGATTTTGTCTTCGATTAGATGATAGATTGTTTCTCGTAAAAATAAATAGGTACTTCTAGAAATAAACAGAAGATAAGAAGCAGGACAACAGGGGAAAAGAAGAGGTGGACCAAATTAATCTTCTTTTACCATAGAAGGTAAGAAACAAAACAAAAGAAACGTTTACTTTGTTTACGGCGAAACTCAGTACAAACAAGGTGCGACATAGCGAAAGTTACATTGGCGATCTACCAGACACGTATTTTGCAGAGGTTTGAGGACCTCTGCGAAATATTATGTAGATAGCTTCCAGCTTCACCACAACAAGATACAGTCAGTTTATTCGCGCATTAGGTACGTCACGTCACGTAGCGTGCAAAGGACCAGGCACGCATAAATCACAAGGTCTCACCATTATTCAGCGAGGCCGGTATACTTGGATGGTCCGGCTTGTTTCCCGGAGAAGACTGCTCCAGCTTCACGGCCACCAGCTCTGACATGTGCATATGCTGAGGCTCTCTCTTCACTTGCACTTGCACGTTCTGCCCAGCCACGCCGAGCCACGTCACTGGATTGGTGCGACTGCAGCCGCCGTCTGTGTGAATCACCTGGAATAACAGTCTTGTTAGTTGGGAGTTCGAGTGGCGTTTTTGTTTGTGGGTTGTTTCGAATATTTCTATCAACTTCTCACTATCTCAGACTAAAAAAAGATCAAGTAGGTACAGAGCACTAAATTCGGTTACTCGATCGATAGTGGGGACGTCATCGTGACGTGTTCTATTTTCGTATCGAATTTGGTACAACCCCTCTAGTTTTGCGGACAAGGAACAACGTAATCGATACTATTGAATAACTAAACTCCGGGGTCTCAGGGCTCCTCCCCAGAAAGATCCCCACAACGAACGATCTGTGCTGACCGCGTCTACCATTTTCTCGGGACCTTCACCAGGTCATAGGCCCACACTTAACTACTCCACAACCCCTTCTAAATTAATAGGCACTGGTCATAAACTTTAAATAAATAAACATGAAGTTCCAATTCCAATAAACAGCTTCCATTGATCTGTAATTTTGGAATGGCGAATATAACAGAACAGTCAGGCACACTTTGATTTGCTCAACGCCAGTTTATTTGTTCAGTAATATCAACAGAAACTGCGAAGCTCTTGATGAGCTCTGGATGGATACACGTAGGTAAATACATTACATACCCCATAGTTGAATGTGAGTTTGTAATGAAATTATACGTGCGATTGTCCTTCTACGCCGGGCTTATTATACGTCATTCATTAGTTATTAGCATTACAAAGAAACATCAATCAAATTAAGGAGGTCTGCATCGCTGCAAAATACTCATATAGAGCTCTAGATGAGTACTTAAACAACTCTTCCTCTGCTGACGAGAAAGCGGACGATACTGACATGGATGTTCCATGTTAGTACTATAATATCACAAAGGGTAGTCTGTGATGCCTCCTATGCGAAAAAGGTAGGCAATCAGGTAGAGTAGGAAGTAAGAAAAAAATTACTGCCAGCTTTTTGTAGAGCTATCGAAAAATTATGACTAATATTTTTTTTCAGGCACGATCTCGTTGTTGGCATACGAGGTATGCATATGCAAGCAGCACAAGCTTTTGCGAGACGATATAGCAAGATCCTTGAAAAAAGTTCTTACGAAACTTCTTACGAAAACACGTAAATGAAAGTTTTGTTGATCAAAAAACATGCATAACGCACAAACACAGGGCCATAATACCTTCTTAGGAGAGTTAGTGAGACACGTATTGCACCCCCGCTTGGCTTGCTCCGTCTTGATGCTGAGGGGCTGCATGACGCCGAGGCTCTCCATCAGTCTCTGTTGGTGAGGGTCCACGCAGCAGAGGTCAGGCATGCACTTGCCGAGCTTGTCGTCCATCTTGTGATCCCTGCTGAATACCGAATCGGAGTTAGTTAGCTAAGCTGTGCTGTGTAACGGGTGAAAAAGATATACTCGTCGTTATAGATAGTTTGAAACTCAGATCAGTATTAGATTTGATGTATGAAGACAAGAATGAGAATTCAAGTAATTTTGTGGTTCATTCTGAATATTATTATAGAGGTGGGTACAGACTGGTGAAACGTAACATGAAATGTATAATTCTGCCTTTCATTGCATGTTCGCTGCAAGCGTGGACGCATAGCGCGCTCTTAACGCGCATTCACTACGAACCTCCCGCGTTCGTCTGTTTCCGCCATTCTGCCGCGAACACGGCCCTTCGATACACGTTTTTTTCGTGCGCGTCACTTACAAAACCGGTAGATCACACGAAGCATGGAGTCCGAAGACCACGTTCTTGCTTTGACGATTATCAGTACTTCATTATTAATAATACATCAACACATGAAAACACGCCGAAGACCCCGACGTTGGTGGCGGACAGAATTGTATAAACGGAGAGAAGGTAGAGAACTGCTTACTGATATGAATTTTCAGCACATAAGTGGACAATACAAAAACTTTACAAGGATGACGCCAACAGACTTTGAAAATTTGCTCGAGATGATCGGACCAAGAATTAGTCGAAACCATACAAATTTAAGAGCTCCAATTTCAATCCAAGATAGGCTAGCAATAACACTTCGATTTTTGGGTTCCGGGGACTCTTACACAAGTCTGCAGTATACGTTTAGAGTATCGAAACAATCCATAAGTGCTATTGTACCTGAAGTGTGCGCCGCAATAATGGAGGAATTAAAAGAATACATTAAGGTACGTATTATGAAAATCTTTATTTATGTTTAGAAGTGTCTTTATTTATCACATTAAATCATTAAAGTCATCCATAGAAGACGTGTAAGACTCTTGTGAAGAGACCGACAAGGGCGGCTGGTTGGTTGGATAGTCAGTAGTATCTTCATTTCTTGCCGTAGTATAGCCATAGGGTCCCGCTTCGTTTGTGCCCGATGGTGGTCCGGCCGATGTTGAGGGACGATTAGAATATCCGGTCAGATCCACACAGTTCTGTCTTGCCCTGGATAAATAATCATCTTGGTGTGAACCATATGCATGGTAATCGTAATATCCCCTGTCAGCTTTCATAATTATTTCAAAAATTGCATGTTCCACCGAAATCCTAGTTTGTGGAGAATAACTAGTCATTTTAGCCCCTATAAAGGAAGCGAAACTTTTCGTTGTATCAGGAATACCTATCGAATTGTCCAATTTATTGGCTGTTGTTTTCAGTATTCCCATCACATCTGAGAGCACATTGTCATCCCTCCTGGTTTGTTTAGCGCTCTTTGGAGTACATTCATTTGGTGGTACTGGAGGGGTGAACACATTTTGGTCGGCAGTGTTTCCCAAGTCCGAGCGATGAAGTGACTCCTAAAAATGCAAAAAATAATTAATTGTTTTCTTTTTAGGTACCAACGACAGCCGAAGCCTGGTTGAAGATAAGCAAGGAGTTTGAAGACCGGTGGAACTTTCCACACTGTTCAGGGGCATTAGACGGAAAGCACGTTATACTTGAAGCACCTATCAAAAGCGGAACCGAGTTCTATAATTATAAACAAAATTTTAGCATCGTTTTGTTTGCTCTAGTTGATGCAGATTATAATTTTCTATTCGTAGACGTGGGGTGCCAAGGGAGAATTTCAGATGGCGGAGTTTTCAAAGATACCACATTATATGATATGATAGAGAATAACACAATAAACCTGCCATCGCCGCGTCCACTCCCCGATAGAAATATTTCCATCCCATATTTTTTTGTAGGCGATAGTGCCTTTGCTTTAAGTGAAAACTTGATGAAACCATATGGTGGGACACATCCAAAGGGTTCATCGAAGAGAATATTTAATTACCGATTAAGTAGAGCTAGACGGATTGTTGAGAACGTATTTGGAATTATATCGTCTGTGTTCAGAGTTTTAAGAAAACCAATGCTTTTACAGCCTGATAATGCTGAATTGGTAGTTATGGCAATCGTTCTTCTACATAATTATTTGAAACGTCATTCTAGAAACGTGTTCATAACTCCAGGATTAGTTGATCAGGAGGAAGAAGGAATTTTAAATGAAGGTTCATGGAGGCGAAATAATGACGACATGACATCATTACTGCCCATAAGAAATATTCCCAGACGATCACCTGCACATCTAAATGCTATCAGAGATGAATTGGCTGATTATTTTACGAAAGAAGGAAAGGTTTCTTGGCAAGACAGATGTTCATAGAATAATCCATACCGTATTTTTTCTCTTTCTCGGTGTGTTCCTGTCGTCTAAGAACTTCAAAGCATCATAGGCAAACCAACGACTTATGTATGTTTCCGAGGCACCTGCAACCGAGTAATACAAAGTTAATTGTTTAGGATAAATAAATAATTTAGCTGAAACATGAGGTTTGAATTCCTTTTTCTCGTTTTTGCATCGAAATTGGTCCATCCGTTTAAGCGCTACGATGCTACAGACAGACAGACCCACAGTTTTAGGGGTCAGACTTATAACACCCCTCGTTTTACGTCAGAAGTAAAAAATTACACATTCTCGTGGTATTTTATATACACTTACCTACATTACAATACAGGCTGTCCCGTAAATAGTACGACATACTGCCAGAGGTTAAAGTACTCATCAATACGAACAACTTTTACTATGGGACCATTCGAAATCGCGAAAAAAAATCAGCTGAATGTCGTAGTATTTACGGGACACCCTGTATGTCTTTATCTACCATTATACTTTAACGGTCTTATGCATGAAAAGTTATCAAACGTTTTAAACCTGTTATAAACCCTTTATAGCAGGAAGTGATTACCTACTGTTTGTTAATCTTTATAAATGAAGAAAAAATAACAATAATAATACAAACATTAATCATTATTCTTACCTTTTCCTGTCCCCTTTGATTTTTTTTCCTTCAGCTTTTCGCGGCGGTATGAAGAGAGAAGACTAACAATTTTGCTGTTGCATTTTTCTACAGTCATTGTCATCAACTTTGCGATTTCCGACCACGCATCTTGCTTAAGATTTTTCTTATAATAGTTATCATTTTGCGGGTTCCACAAAATTTCACGAACTCTGTACGCATCTATCAAGCAAAATGCCTTTTCCTCACTCCACGCAGTGTCGTCCTCCATGTTCGTTGCGTGCACGTGTTGATTTCAAAACGACCGTCCACGTTGGCTGCTCCGCGCACACTGCGCGCCCCTTTGTGTTCGTTCGAAAAACCGACAAATCACGGATCGCTCCGCGCGCGGCTTGTAATGCTCGTAGCGTGCGCGTGAAATGCACATTTCGCGCGCACAAGACGTCCAAACTATGAGAAATTGTTACAAAGTGTGTTACCTTTCATGATACATTGCAGCAATGTGTACGGTGAATTCTTTCATTGCATGACACATTGCATGTTACGTTTCACCAGTCTGTACCCACCTTAGGAATTGAATAGAAGCAAATGAGTTTAGTTTCCACAATTCGACCGACTCAAGGCGTTGCGTTTACTACGTTTCATTTTCATAATAAATAAGTTTTTATATTTTTATGTATGTTAGATTTAAGATATATATTCATATGGACCGTAGAATAAGTTAATAAGATCTATACTTGTTCTAATGTTGTCTGAAATAAATGTAAATGTATGTATAATGATTTCATACAAGTTCTTAAATTTGAATTCAGCTTTTACGATTCGCTTGGTTATTTGAAATTGGGTCTATCTGTATTGTCCACATTAAAAGCTTTTAGTTCAGACAGGCTATTCAAAGCTTAGCATAACAATTTCTAACGACTATCGCGGCTGCAGAAAATAAATTCCTCGAAATAATTTACCAGACAGATTCCAAAACTATCAGACATTTGGCACAGCAGCTATTCGGGGATGCAAATCAGGTAATTTGCATAAAAGCCAATCCGGTGGAACTGCAAATAGCTGACCCTAAATACTGCAGCGCCACAGTATCGGATCCGGATACGGGTCAGCGGGCCGCAGCCCACTAATAATACAATTTATATCGATCCTGGGTAGGCTACGTGGTTCTACGTGGCTACATGATAGGTATGGATATGTCAGTCCGAGCTCGAGTACATTAAATGCTCAAGTAGCTAATGATAGGCATGAAATGAAACTATCAGTGGACAATAGCCACTCTAGCGTTTTTCTATATTTTACTTGCTGAAACTTTCGTTTTATTGAATTTGATTTTAGATTTACAGATTTGCTCTTAGATGAGTTACGAGTCTTTTCGTTAGTAATGACTGTTGTCGCGTAATCGCGTTTGGTTCTCGTCATTGCTAGTAAAATGAAGGTGCTCACCGTGCTCACCACGTCACATTTCCTCCAAGTTTTCGAATGCCATCACTTATATCTACGGAAATATGTCAAAGGTCAGCTAATTTCATTTCGTATTTCCAATCGGACCGGCTTTCATTGGCCAATGAATGTATATTCCCGGTATTGAGAGGATATTGGAAAGGAAATGTTTTGAGGTTTCAATTAGCGACAGGGTTTAGCAACAATTTTGTCTGGACTGACTGAGTGTTGATTAAAATAACGGAAATATCCACCTAATCCGTTAGGTAGCTAAAGTTCGAATGATCGATAGCATTCAACTTAATTAATACAGTGTACGTGATGCTACAGACAGACAGTCAAAGAGATTTCATTAGACTTGCTTCTATAGCACACTAATAGCTGGTTGGCGCGGCAATACTGAAGATAGATTAAAGGCACCGTTTTTCGATAATACACCCGGATAACGCCCAAATTGTGGTCTCATATGGATTTCATGATTTTAACATGATTACTTTTAAGGCTTCGGCCTGCGACGCGTATTTCTTCGGAGATCAAGAGTAGCCTTTATTAGATCTGGCAGTCCGATTATAAGTAGGTAGTTTTTGCGTTGTTCGCTAACAAATTTGTTACACTATACGTATAACAGTTTGTGAAGAACTTTTACCTCTATAACATTGATAGTGAAACAAACTAAATCGCTCTTCAAATGCCGTATCTTGAAACGGGTATAGTTCTACAGAAACTGATAAACCTTGAGAGAGTTTTAATGCTCATGGTCTCAGGCTACCTAGTCAAGCCCATGGGCTTGACTAGTAGTACTTACTTGTCAGTAAGCAGGATCCTCTGCGAGCAGTTCAGCAGCTCCAACTGCAGCGGGGAGTAGGGGGAGTTGGGGGGAGGGGTCGGCACTCCAAACGCCGAGAGGGAGGTGGAGAACAGACTCTCGGTTACTGCGGACAAAGGAGGTAAGGTTAGTGTCGATACATTTATGAAATTATTCGCTCGAGGCTTTTGTTCAGAGTTAGTTGCTTAGCGTACGTACCTACGTTTGATTAGTGTATTTTTGTAAAGAGAACGATCGTTCATTTACATCTTATTTCACAGTGTTACAATTATATATTTTTTTGTTTCAAACTTGTCATTCAAGCAAGTTGAAGATAACGTTGGTCTTAAGGATTTCGTAGCCTTACATGACATGACATGGCCAAGGGAACAGAAATTCCCGAGGATATTTTAAGCTTCTCCCATCATTAGCAGCAGCGAATTGATGCGGGCAACATGCGCAACAAAGAGTCTATTTCCGTCGGGCCCAAGGGAGAGACCTTAATTACTGCGCAGTGACAGCCGACTCCCGCGCACATGTGGGGCTTGCGTCACTTATTGTATGTGTTCATGGGAAATCAGCTTTGTTATGTTGGGTTTGGATCCAATATTTAATAGTAGATCGATTCTCAAGACCCTGTCTCACATATGCATCACTTGTAATAAGTGTTTATGCGATCGATAGCAGCTCTGTTATGTTTGGTTTGGATCCAATATTGAATGGTAGGTTGATAAATCCTACTCCTCCTCCTATCTATCCTATACTATCTCCACGAAGACGATACATCTAGCTCAGAACCGAGACGCCTGGTAAGTCTTGTGATCCGACACAACTGACAAGACTTCCAGAGTCTAAAGGACTACTTTGGTTTGCTGAGCCATAGAAGTTAGATACTTCTTTTCTCAACATATTTCATCTCTTATCTGCCTCACTTCACTTGCGACTCACCTGTTTTTATGGGAAAATAGCTTTGCTTAGATAATTCATCACTTTTTTTTACATACTTCCTCTGTTTAACTGGTGTTGCAAGTTTAGAATCGTTATGCGAGCCTGAGGTCCTATTTCGTCTCTTTTCATACCAAGAATGCCGTTCTTGCTAGTTGAATAAGTCATGGCCATCACGCCTAGAAAAGGGCAGATGTGTTTTATGGCTGGTCTTTAGAGATTTCAAATAATCATGGACGTAAATAGAATTTAATTCCATTTTCATTCTTATGTTTTATGCGATACGGCCATAATCGTAATTGGGTTTCACGTTGGGACCGCAATGTAAAAAAATCTGCGAATCAGTTTAAGTTTCCGTCAGAAATATTTTGCTTTGTGCATATTATGCATAAAGGTACACAAAACTCATATTCACTTAGTTTGGTACCGCAATTAAATATTAGTGAAGTTCCTATAGAAAAGCTTGAATGAAATGCGATTTCGTAAGAACGTTTCATTCTCAATTTTTTAAGCATTTCAGAAAAAGTGTTATTGTTAACACGTAAGTAAAAGATTTCACACAAAAAGCAACAAAAACTAATCCGAGCAGCAGACAAACAAAACCGGTTGGATTCCTATAATTCCTGGCGTTTCATTACCCCAAAAAGTTCACACAGATCACTGGTATATGAATAGCGAGTCTGTCTGTGTGTAGCTTACTGCAGCATCGCAGAAATGGTCTCATACATTTTTTGTATACACAGATTGTGGTCAAGACCATTTTATACGGCAATTCGTCAGAGCCAGAAAACAGATCTCACAATTAGACAGAGGTCATAATGAATTCACATGAAAATCAGTAGCAATAAAGCTCAAAAAACAAAAGGACAAAAGGTCTCTCTCATACATAACAACATAACTCATTTAATTTGAACGTGTTGCTCTGTGGTTGTGTCGAAAAGCTTGTGTACCTACAACTTTTTTAGGGAAGTAAGAACAGAGGAATGTCTGAGCAGCGTTGCGGGCAAGCGCTAGTTCCCGATAAGACGTTATTTGATTAGCGAGAATGAAATGCAAGGAGCGGGCCAGTCCGGTCGAGTTTCAAGGGTGTCGCTCTGCGTTTATCGCTGGCAGGCGCATTAGTTTGATTACACTGAGTATACTTGTTTATAGGAGGCATAGCTCACTGGGGGGCCATGGCAAATTCTTTGTATGAAACTCTTATCAGCATCGTAGGCATCGCCTCGCTTCTCTTGTATTTCAGTCTCAGACCGATAAGGCCACGGTGGTTTCATTTCTTTGTTCCGAGGTGCCTTCACTATGTCCTAGCGTGTTTTTCTGCTGACCTAGCATTATACGATGTTTCCACGAGTGGGAGTCTCTTATCCAGTAGTTTTAATAACATTAATGGTCCGAATGGAATTACTCCTACTCTATCTAGTCTAGATCAACTTTTTTTAAATACAGACTGAAGGTTGGTGGTTCGAAATCGATTCATTTGGGTCTTTTATTTGGTTTTTAAGTCCATTTTATAGAACTCCACCCATAGCTGGTCCCACCCCACCCCAACCATGAGCTAGTAAGTAGAACACTCAAGAGTGCTTAATTAAATTCATCAATTAAGTACGATTCTAAGTCCTACGTTATTCCTACAAAGGACTGCTTAGATTTCAAGCACAATCACTTTATTCTCCTGAGTAATTATCTAAGACTCTAAAATTCGGTACCAATTCCTCGCATAAGCCATCGCCCGTGAACCAGTCTCCAAACATGATGCGTAGTTATTAGATGGTACATCTGTCTGTCAGCTGTCAAGTCGATCTTCACGCCTGTCGCCCGAGGGAGCCCGAGGTTATCCGAGCGACGGCGGAAACACGCGAACTGAGATTTTATATTCAACGTCATTGTTGTGTTTGTTTTTGGGCGACCATAGATTTTTTGATACTTAATTTAAATAAAATCTATTTCCACTGTAAAAATCTTCTTTTAGCTCAGAGCCGTACCCTAACTAAATGAGGGAATGTCTCAGAGCAATAAATCAGTAGTATCTTTGTTTTGCCACGATAACTTAGCTCATAACATGCAATCACGAAAAAGCTCAGCAGCATGCAATGATTTCAACATGGATTTAGTCAGACATTACCGGAACGATTCGGTTTTCATGATCCGTGATTTAGAACACTCATAAAAATTCTGAGTCTTTCAACAGATATACAAGCCTCGCACAGGAAGTGCACAGGGCAGGCCTAAATTACAAAGCTGGATCATTTTATAGAGTGTTGAATCGCTCTACCAATGTGCGTGGAATAACTCAAACCAAACGGACAACAATATCAAACCTCTTGATATCCTCGAAATCTTCTGGTTCATCCACTTTTTTAATGTAATGTTATCGAGTCATAACCATAACTTATGAATAGATTGACACTATTGACAGCCTGTCAAGACTTGGCAAAAATGTGAACAAACCAGTAAAAAATCATAGGAGGTCAAAAGTTTTCAATACAAATGTGTTAAATTAAAAACAAATGGATGAAACTTACCTTTATGTAAAGTAGGGCGATTGCCACCCTGGACCGGGAATAGTGAGTACAGGGGGTAACGGGACACACCTGGGACGACATAAATAAAATAAATTGGAAGGTAATGCATAACTGAATGGAACAAATAAATCTCTGCAAGTGCGGAATCGTTTCGCGTTGAATTTTAATGAATGAGCTTGATTTAGGAAAGAGAACGAAACGAAATGTGAATATGATTTGTTTCTAATGAACGTATTTTCTGAATAACAATCTGATAATTCTTATGAATATGATACCATGATTAGCAAAATAAAGTTTAAGTACACAGACAGAAAATAAAACAGTTTTTAACAAGTTTCTAAAATCTGCTTAGTCCAACAACATCGAACATAGAAAAAAACTAACGGTACCGATTTTACTTTAACGGAGTACTAGGAGCGCATACCTGGTTGGAGGTCAGTGGGCGGGCGGGAGCGACCCCCCGCCGCCCCGCCCAGCATCGCCTCTCGCGTAGAACCACCTCACCACCTGCCGGCAAACATAGGCACGTTACACACACATCGAAAAAAACTTTTACAATAAAACAATTTCACATTGCAACGGAACGGGTACTTAATAGTTTGTAGAGAAAGAGATTCAATTTGTTGAACATTTTGTAGAATTAGAAAGCTAAACAAACCTTGTTTATGATAATAAATGCTGAAACTTTTAAATTTAATTATACTATTAAATCCGTACATGATAGAAGATTACGTACCTATAGTAGGTACTTAATGAGTTACATAAGTAATGTTGTAAGTGAGAATGAGAAGTAAGTGCTCATAAAACTTTCAGACACAATCATCATGTAAGGCATTTTATAATTTCTATTTGAATGCTATAGAAAAACACGTACCTAGGTTAGGATAATTTATGATCCCATCCCTATAAAATTTAAAACCAGTTTTGAACGCTCTGTAAACCCCGTCTCGATCTCGTCCCGTCAAGCTATACAAGTCCACCTTCAACGCATAATAAATTAAGCTTTGTTTTCGTCGGAATGACGCGATGTTATCAGTCATTCATGGTCATTACAGCATTTTATTACGTGCAAGTACATATGAGTAACGAGGCATAATAATATTCATGAGAGCGCGTTTTATAAGCTCAAATAATTTGAATTATAACAATAGGTTCTAGTGTTTAGTTTACAACAAAGAGGCATAAATTAAAAAGTTTGTAAATGTGAAACAAGTGCTCATAAATATTTGGTACAAGGCTTGTTAAAAAAATTAAGTTAATGAATTCGAAATATAAACGAGGAAGTGCTGTTCTATTTTCTTTTGCATAGAAAACGCTCATTAATTAAAACTTAAAAATTTAAAATTTTGTATTTTATTCTAAGAAATATATCCAATGTACCACTAGCTTTATATTTCGCGCCGCGCAGCGTCTACCTACTAACAACTAATCTGCGCCCATTGTGACGTAGCGTCTCGAGACACGAGTCACCACCGCGCGTTGCTGGCGCCCTGGTACTCGCGATCGCCACTCACTTTCAAATCGTCGTGAAAACGGCACGATTACGATTCGATTCGGTCTGACGATGACGCAACACGTCTCGTCTGGCTTCTTTCGGCAAGAACGAGTTTTCGTAGTTTCTATCTACTTGTATACGAAGCTACTGTTTTGAATTCATTGAGATATCTCTTGGTAAATTCCTATCTTTATATTTTTCTCAGTAAGTTCTTTCTTGCTTCGTTTTCCATTCATGTGAATTGATCTGAGTTGATTACATGTGAGAAATAATTACTAAACCTAAACGGTCATATCGGTGGACAATCTTATATTATTTCTATCATAGTGGTGAAATCCTCCGCTACTAGGTTGAGTCAAGATCGATGGATCCAGGACCAGATCTTATAGGAGAATTTAAAATGGCCTGATCAAGTAGGAATAATTGGCTAATGAAGAAGAAGAAATATAAATTCGCCCATGAAAGATTTAAGCTGAGTACAGCAAAAGCGGAACAATTAAAATGCTGCGTATATTTCATACCTAAAACAAAAGATAATTTTCAATTGTAATAATACGATCGTTTGGCTACCGAGGCGAAACAAAACACCATGAGAACACAACCATGGAAATTACAATTAGATGGGCCACTTCTGTGCTGACCCATTATTATCGTATTACTGCTTCTAAATAGATTATGTCATTAGAGAAGGTGGAATAGGGATTTATTTACACGAAATGTAAAGCAGTTGCATGTGTCATCATGATCACGAAATAACTCCGTGATCAGGGCGCATGCTGAATTGCTGATGCATGCAACTACGCCGAAATTTAGGAAAACAAAACACCACGAACCATAGTAAATATCATGATAAAACCGATTATTCCGGAGCATGGTAAAAACGACTAAACAATTATTGAAAGAGGACGTGAGGAACTAGATGGATCGAACAGTTGAAACAACGACGGGTGATAGAATGAGAGCGTTCTCAAGCGTTTAGGGGAAGTGTTCCTTTCTTAGCACCTATATTTGATTGTTCTGAACTCGGAACCAACTCAGCACCGATTGTGTTCCATATTTGGCACCGGCAAAGGAATACTGTGCTGTTAACGGAAAATAATTCAGGAAAGATTATTACGGACTAGCTGCGCCCTGCGGCTTCGCCAGCGTGGAAATTTCAGAAATGTATTGCATGCCCCCTAGCGGCAGTTTCGTAAAAATAAAAAATACGTTCTTAATCCATTATTTACTTTATAGTTTATTTACTTGTACCGAGTTTTGAGTTAATCGAATCACAAAAAAAAATGTACCATAGTAGGAACTTTACCAACCTACCACCTCAAGGGTTAATTTTTGAAAATATGTTCTATGTGTTATTCTAGAATCTTAACTCTACACATCAAATTTCATCTGATTCGGTAAGTAGTTACGAAGGTACGTGGTAACAAACGTTCACACAAACTATCGCATTATAATATTAGTAGCATAAACAATAATTGAGAAAATATTGTTTATGCTACTAATATTGGGGAAAACATACAACAACAAATAATAATTGGACCTATAGTATACTCGAGCGATGTCTACAGTTTAGTTTATCATCATCATCATCATTGGCTTCCTTCCGCGAAGGATGGTTATGTTGTCCGGTTGGCGGTACATTCTACGTTGGTAGAAGAGAATACGTACGTCCCTTTCAATACTCACATTAAGATGAATCAAATTAATGTGCTATTGTTGCCAGCAGGTCTTGCAAAAGGTCAGGTGCCTGCGTTGAAGATATGTCTGATTGCAATTAGGACAGTCTTTGAACCGTCTCACCACGCCGCATTAAACTTCGTGAAAATCCGTGCTCTCTAGAACTACCATCTGCGTATGTTTGCAGACTAGCTTTTTTCGGCTTGCATAGTATAAAGTATGGTATTATGTATGGTATAGCCCTCACCCGGAAAAAAATGTGTTCTATAAAGAAACGAAACGTGCTTTATCAATTGCTGTCAAAGCCTGTGGTATCCCACTGCCGGACATTTCCATTTCTCTCGATTGTCAGGCCAGTTTTGACCACTCTTTATTGAATTC
This sequence comes from Eupithecia subfuscata, assembly GCA_963564075.1. Lineage (NCBI taxonomy): Eukaryota > Metazoa > Arthropoda > Insecta > Lepidoptera > Geometridae > Eupithecia > Eupithecia subfuscata. The sequence continues at coordinate 1,236,336 of OY751102.1, forward strand.
GTCCAGTTCAACTTTCCATCTCCGCCTGGGTCTTCCAAGCGGGCTTCGCCCATTTTGAAGGCAGTGTGTGAGCGCAGTGTTGAGTTTCTGGGATCCATTGGTGGTAGCGGTCCATTTAATTTGACTAATGTCACTTTCAATACCCGTCTACTGTAATAAATAACGCATCCACATGTGTGATGTAGTCGGTGGTCCCCAAATAGGATTGTCTCCCCGCCGCGTGCGAAATAACCTATGAAAACTGTCAAAAAATGCGCCATCGCTCCCGTTCTCGCTATCCACCGGAAACGCAACCGAGCTTTCTTCTGATAGCAGCATTCTTCGAATCCCTTAATTAAGGCTTGGCAGTCCAGCAGAGGCCGCACTTTTGTGATTTTTAAAATCATCTGAGACTTAGAAATTAGTGTTTAAAATTTTGAAAAAAGGATAGATATTACATACGGATCTAGTCCAGTCAAATTCGCATTCAGTTACAAGATCTCATGAACTTCACTCGATAGAAAAAAATCCCAAAGCCTCTTTTTCTAATGTTTTTTTCAATATTATGACTAGAGAACTACTGATATTTTACTTTTTTTGTACTAAAGGCACTTAATATTTTTAAACAAATTCAAGCAGAGTTTGATTTGATAAAATGATTTTCATAATCACTAATAACTACAAAAAACACAAGCGCGGCGGCTTGGCAGGCGTGCGTTGGCCCTTACGCCTACTGCTGCAGGAATACCTGGCCTTAACTACAGAGGCCAGAGTAGGAACCTGTATGACTATGGGCTATATCTTTCCAATGTTTACCACCTTCATCCCATCTCATCGTGTTATAACCTCCCAATAAGGAGCCCATGTCCACTACACTCGCCCCCGAACATAATTTGCGGTCGTTCGAGCTCCTAAACGGACCCCAGTGGGCCCCTGTAGACGATAAAACGCATCCGGCATTCCGGGCTTTATTGTTTTCTGGATAATTAAAAGACTCAGGGGTTCTTCGTCGCTGGGTTGAGGAAGTCTGATTATTTTTTGATTTTCGTGTGCGTAACTTTGATGTTGATAAACATTACTGGTGGGATAGTATACAGAACTACAGGGAATTAGCTGCATCTTTATCTTCCCGCGATGTGGTGATGGTCAATCCCCATGTAAGTTGAGGCTTGCCTAGCCAAGACTTTACTCACTTATCTCATTTAGCAGTCTGTAGCTGTACTCGTAGCAAAATCAAACAACCATTCATAACAAAAACAAGGAACTATTGTGAAACGAAATCGCTTAGCTACATCTCGCAAAACGAAAGCTCCTATGGCTCCACCAATCACAACGCGTCACAATAACGTTTTATGACGTCACCAGCGATTCCTTTGTTTGAGTTTATCACGTCCCGGCGTTGACGGCGGCTTCGTGTTGCCAACAATCGTTCAATTTATACAGAACTAGCTGCTGCCCGCGGCATAGCAGACGATTTTGGGAAATTCCATTTCCTCACGACTGGGTATTTTTACTTGTAAGTAATGAATTTTCATCAGGTACAGAAAAAGTATTTTTGTGTATTTTCTTTCAAATATGTCGATTTTATACATTTTATATTTTACAGTACATAGTTAAAACAAGTAGAATTCCTGAACTTCAAGTTCGGGAAGTTCATTCAAGTTTGTCACCACTTAGTGGAAAGTAGTCTTGTCTGAAGCCCATTTCCAATGTTTTTTCCCGTAGAGTTCCGGTTATATTCTGTATCAAACATTTATTTGGGGTAAAATTTTCACTTTCGAATTTGTATTATTTATTAGTGATGTTGGGAACATTGCGTGCGGTCTGCCACTGGCGCAGCTCGTAAAATCAGTTCCAATCGGCTATTCTTCACCCGGAGGTACTCCTGCCTGTGTACTGGCGAGCAAATTAAGAATTATTGCTTCTTGTGTCTTCTATTCGATATTGGGAAAGTATTACTCAGTGTTTGAAATTGTCTTATTCCATCTAATAAAAGTCCTGGGACTGCGCTTTCGGTGGACTGGGATAGGGGCAGATGTTTAACAGTTTTCAAAGGAAATCTTGCACACGACGGAGATTCCGTTAAAAACTATTAAGAATCCGCTGCAACTAAGAACGCAGCCTTTCACACCTTTGGCCGAGTCGTTGCGAGCTTGCCCAAGCTGTCAAATAAAAGGAACTACGTTTTTGATGACTCGACAGCGACCAACATGTGGAGCGTTACCTATACAACGTAACGACCACGTAGCAAACGGATGGATTTTAGCAGAAATGTTCATTATTAAAAAATATCAAAAGTTATTGTGTATTTAAGTTTTATCGTTAAAATCTCAGAATTGCATTTCTGAGTATCCACCTACTCATGAAGAGAAGTCGTAAAGTGTCAAAACGAAGTAGGTACACTGTACATACCTACATTACATGGATGCAACATACGATCGATCGAATATAATACGATCCATAATAGGTACGATGTGTAGAGATAATTTCCTATCACCCTTCTTCTGCATCCCCTTGAGCTAAGTAATTGAAAAGCCTCGGGCGAAACTCCGAATGGCTCAACGAGTAAATCGATATTTTGAGATTCAACAATGTAGAGGAGAAAGCTCTTATAACCTTGGCAATTAAGTAATTGTTTTTTGTATTGTAAGTGTTTTTTGTCATTTCCATGATCTCGGGTCGGCCAGTCCATTGGAAGGAGCGCAATATCAAAGAAGCCTCGCAGGGCATAGGCGTTCTTTTCCTTCTTCTCTTCGTCTCTATTTTACACAGACCAATAGGTACTGAAATCTCTTGCTTGTCCCTCACAATAATATCAAATAAAAAATAAAGCGTCATCATAATATATTAAAATGTTTTGTGAAATTACAAAACAACTAAAATTGCTGTATTTTTCACGATAACAACAACAATTACTTATTTCACGTTTCACAAATCGATCACAAAAACGAATGCTGTGCAAAAATCTCCACCAACCCCCCCCCCCCCCCCCATTCTCCCTCCGTTGCCAGGCAGCGCCCTCTGTCACTTGTTTACTCGCTATTTCGGCAAAAACCCACGCAATTTAATAATAACCTACCGAGCTTGTGTTTACCGATATGAATAATGCATCTTCAATCAATTGCTTCACATTTGATCATGAAACTCTCGTTATAGTTTGCGACACTTGAGCATTTTCCGTCAGGAACCAAAATAACTTGCTTTTGATACTTTGTTTATTGTTGTTTTAAGAGTAGGACGCTGGATTTCGTTTATTCCCAAGGGCCCTAATTCCACTAAATTAATCGCTTCACCATAACAACGGTATCGTCTCAGAATGACACTTTTTGGCATTTCACTTTTGATGAAAGAAACTACAGACGGCGCCGACACGCGTCAAAAGGTTCAAGGTTAAAACCAATCTATCTATCTCTCCGTGCAAATAGCACCGCATGCACCATCTTAAGTTTATTTCATCTAATGACGATTCTGCAACGATACCATTGTCATTTTTAATAAGGTCATGCAGATGTTTTAACGTTCTTTCCAAAGCAACCTCTTTGGGAAGAACGTTAAAACATCTGCATATGGGTATTTTCACTAATCCTCCCACTAAACTAAAAATAATAGTGAGTGGTAGATTTTTTGGTAAGTACATCTTCTTAATTATTTTCTTAAGGCATATAACAAACCAAAATTGGTAGGATTTTCTAACCTATCTATAAACAAACTTTTAGATAGGTAATATTTTAACCTTCAGTAGTCGTCCTGTAACTTTGTTTAGTATTATATTCAGACGCTTTTTGTGGAAATTTTTAATTAGCCTTCAGTATTTAGTCACATACCTACTCATTAAGCTAGCTGTTAATTTCCTGAATATTGTTAAAATAAAATAAATAAAATATTAAACCGATTGGTTAGCTGAATTCGGCAATTAAACATTGACATCTTCAGCTTTACTAAAATTATTAGTACAAGAAATTTTTGAAAACTAGTTAGACAGTCCGTCCACATGCAGGCCGAGTCATCGCAGACGTTTGTTTAATTTCTAATCGAATTGGCCAGTCAAGGCTTGGTCAGTATAAGACGTGTTTCAAGAGGACAGCTAGAGCGGGAGCGGAAGCGAGTTTTCAGTGGTTTTCAATGGAACCTATCCCCGCCGCAAGCGAAATATTCTTTGATTACAACAATCCGGTCTGACCGATTATATAACCCGCTCTTTACCGAAAACGCAGAGTTATTCTCACGTGAGACGCGCCTATTCCCAACTTCTCACTCTCACGAGACTCAGAGCCTCGTGATTTACAATTACAATCTACATCCATCCATCATCTATTATTATGTATTTTTCAATAGTGACTATTCTCAAAAGATAAAATAAGCAGGCTACTCTGCTATCACGTGGTTGCACTAAAGTTTGAAGATACGGTAAACCCACCAAGATTCCAGCCTGCAAAATATTAGAAAGTGCCGCTTATTTGCCAGGCAATATCAGGTAGCAGGGCTGGCAATAACCTCGAATGCCTCGGATGCCGTAATGCTCGGCGAGACGAGACTAATACTAACTATGTTTGACTCCGACCCTCGGATTTCCCGCCGCGCCCCCTGATGGAAAACCAGGAATTATACCTGCAGGCGTACACGCGGTATTATTGACCTTGGAAGTTGGGGAGTCTACTCATGTTTGTTGCCACTTAAAACTTTCATTACAGGAAAATCCTAATTCAATACATAGTTTAGTTCAATTAATTGTTTCTGCGTTAAGTGTAGAGAGTTTTTTATCTATTGTATTGTATCTCGCTGGCACTACAAGGATCTACACAACCAGTCAGCCGGGAGTACTCATCAATTGCATACAAATATGTGCCAGTGCGGTCTCTTTACGAATAGACCGCGGGCATTTGAGGAAAGACCCTACCCTATAGGACTCACAGCCTGAAGAACCTAATCAGGCTTTAGTCAACTAAAGCCTGATTAGGTTCTTCCCAAAGAGTCTACATTTTCTTTGTTCACCGTCGATAAGCTCGTAGTCGGACGGAACAAAACGTGATGTCGTGTTCTTCCCACCAGTGGCACCTCGTCCCACAAGTGGTAGGAATGCGATTTTATTTTACAAAAGTATATCCCGTTCGTCCCACGATCGACATTGATTGGTGAGACGAACGGGATATCACGGAACAAATCGACTTATTGGCACCAAACTTGTTCTTGATTGGGAGCTTTTTAATCGATTTAGTATTTTAATATTTTTTTTATTTTTCTTCGGCACCTTGATACAACAGATGACTCAACAAAATGACTTCCGTAGAAGATAAGATAAAGAATTGAAACCCTGTAATAAAAATAGCCATGAACTAAGAATAAAGCTACAATCAAGTAATTACCCCTAATTGTGGAGTAGCAAAGTGTGAATTAACCAATTGAGATTAGCAGCAATTAGAGGCATGGCCTCATGAGCATTACACAGCCCTCCGTTGCAAGGCGCAGTCGGGTAATTATAATTATCACGTGGACGGCGCCAGTCGATGCAATAGCTTTGGTGGTCTATCTTGGCCACTGCATAGGACAAAATTCTAAATTAATAACTTTTATTTCTTTGGGCTAACACAATTTAAGCTTATACTCGTAGACATGTCCAAGGACGCCTCCAAGTTCCAACACAGTCCATGGGTAGTGATGATCCCCGTTGGTGGGTATTGTACATCTATCAGAACGAAGCCGAATAAATTCAAATGATTCTGAATTCAGAAAACAAGAGAACAAACAACAGAAGAAAGTTTTGATAAACGTGGACAAAGGAGGTGAAATCGTATGAAATTAATTATGATTTTATTTATCATTATACTGATTTTAAAATTGACAAGACGATCGCCTCGCGGTTTCACCCGCGTAGTCCCCGTTCCCGTGGGAATTCCGGGATAAAATATATCCTATGTCACTCCCTGAAAAGTAAGCTTCCTAATGGTGAAAGAGTTTTTCAAATCGGTCCAGTAGTTTCGGAGCCTATTCAATACAAATAAACAAACAATCAAATCTTTCCTCTATAAAATATTAGCAATTATTATAGATTTAAACCATAATTTGATTTTGGAAAGACCTTATCTTTCGGTATCCCTATGGATACCGTTACAAAATCAGTTGTTTTCAGATTTTTATAAATTATTTTAACGTTTTTTAATTTTAAAGAGAACTTACTTCCTGTACGTACATATCTCTTATAGACTTATTTAAATGGTCCGAACTTATAAATTTTAAATGTCGTTTTCAATTTATAAAACTGTTTATGTAGCTGTTTATACAATACTAGCTGCGCCCCGCGGCTTCGCCCCCGTGGAAATTTATGTTTCCAACTTTCTTAATTTTTTCTTTCATAAGAACCTTCTCCTGACAATAACAAACACAACAAAGAAAGAATTAGCGAAATCGGTCCAGCCGTTCACGCGTGATGCCGTGACCAAGGAAAACGGGTTTAATTTTTATATATATAGAAGTATAATTGTTCATTTGATTGTAGTAAAGTACTTCGTACTTCCTTTTGACGGCCACTTTGACTTTACGTCATTAGTTCGTTTGCTCTGTAAAGCGAGAAGAGAACAGTCAGTCTCGATTTGTGATTCGTGGAATTGATACGATTTTAAACAAATAATTCTTAAATTCGACTCCTTCGGTTCTTTCAGCCTAGATTTTGTCATGAAAATAAATGTAAGTGGCGCTAGATATTTCTTGAATATAGCAGCCTAGCAGAGAAGTTACAAAGTGCATTTACACGTACATAAAGTTTATTTTAAATTATAACCCAAATTAACCTTTAACTTTATGAATGAAACAACATCCAACATCCAACCAGCATCACACAGCGTACAATCAGTATTTGTTGTAATGACGTCATGGTTACAATTATTTATTCTTATGGCCGGTGATAGCACAGAATAACTATACTATTATGTGATAGCGCTATCAGCTAGTTCCGGGAAAGTGATAAGATTATTGCGCGAAACGCCACGCATGCTCGAGATATTGTGTTTGTGTACAACTAGTTTTTGTCATTGACTTTGCACGCGTTTTTCATGTGTAAGTATAAAGGAGGTAGCTAATACAAACAAAACATATTCTATTAGAGATAGTTATATTATAATCAAAAATCGTGTAGAGGAAGTAACTTTGATCAGCTTTCTTATCTGTTGTACGTTTCGTATTGAGAGTACCTAGGGAATGGGCTAAGTTTAGAGGTACATATATAAGTACTTATGTTATTTTGAATTTGAATTTATTTATTTGCAGAGCATAAATAAAAAATCCAAAATATCACACTAATATTATAAATGCGAAAGTTTGGATGGATGTTTGTTACCTTTTCACGCCAAAACTACTGAACGGATCAGGCTGAAATTTTGCATACAGATAAGTCTAACCCTGGAATCAAACATAGGTATGCGACTTTTTATCCCATAAATCAGTTCCCGAGGTATAAAAATCACCTTTAAGCGTTTATAGAAAAAACGCGTGCGAAGCCGCGGGCATAAACTAGTCACACTAATCACATCACATCACATCACACTAATAATATAAATGCGAAAGTTTGGATGGATGTATAGATGGATGGATGTTTGTTACTTCTTCACGCCAAAACTACTGAATGGATCGGGCTGAAATTTTCCATGCAGATAATTCTAGGCCTGGAATAAAACATAGGGTACTTTTTATCCCATAAATCAGTTCCCGTGGGATAGAAATTACCTTTAAACGTTTCCATAGAAACAACGCGTGCGAAGCCGCGGGCATAAACTAGTAATATTATAAATGCGTAAGTTTGTCTGGATGGATGTAGTGTTTGTTACTTCTTCACGCAAACACTACTAAACGGTTCGGGCTGTAATTTTGCATAGATGTAGGTTTTCATCATCATCAGACGATTGGAAGTTTAACAGTCTACCAAAAAAAAACATACAGTTGCAACAGAATTGAGAAAGACCTTGTTTGAAGTGTGAGAAGGACCTGCCTCGGCATAATTTTGCCTCATTAAGTCATTACATTACGTTATGTTTTTTGGGGTAATTCTCGTTGTTAATAATCAATTAATTAATTAACAGTCTATCTACGACACACACAGACGGATAGTGTCAGCCGTTTCTCGAGCGCTGATGAGTCGATCAGAGACAACTACTTGGACTGCCTTCCTGGAAACCGAATTTTTCAATTTTGATCAATGATTTGGCAGACTGGTCAACTGATCTTTGTTCAAAATCACCCCAATAAGAACGAATGGATGGCGATGTATCGTGCGTGAGGCGAGCGATATTAGCCCATACAACAAAAGACTCTCCCTCCATGACGACCACGACCGCTCTGCCAAGAACGCTACGAATGATTAGAAGAAAATAGATTTGACTATTGATTAGATAGATATTTGAAAGATGATCTGCGACTAGCAAGCGGCTGTGCGATTTTTAGTCCGTCGTGAATCAGCTTTTGACAGACACATAATTATCGCTTTGATACAAGTGTCAACATTTCGAATACAAGTGAAAATTGAAATACCTACATAATTTGTCAACATTATCGCTTTATTGCAAGTGAAAAGGGTCCTCCCTAAAAAAATCTACATGTCTTCTAAACAAACCATTGCGATGATCCTGTACATCCACAAGTTTACCTATAGCAGTGATAGAAGTATTAATTTCCTTGTATGATAGCAGTAGGTCCATCCATATGTAAGTACATAATAATTAACATTATCCATAGGTACATAAATGTAAAAAATTAACTAGTGCCTACTCATAAAATTATCGCTCTAAAATATATAAATACCTAATACTACCTAATACGACTAATAAGTCTGCATTTTACAATTGATTTTTATCCTGAATAAAGAAAATTAAAATTTAAATAATCGAATAAATTACCGTACCAGCACAAAGCATTAAATTCATGGCGCATTGCACCTACGTATACATAAATATACACTGCACTGTGTACCTAGTGAATATTCATCTAAATACGTTCCTACAGCAGTGTCAAACACCTAGGTATACCTACCTACCTACCTTCTTTGAACGGGAATCCAGCGAAAGTCTCTACTACGCCATCAATTCTAGCTAGCTAGCGTAAAATGAAGGTATGGATTGCAAAAACAATGTAGCGTTTTCTAAAAAAGAAAAAATCCCCATAAACTGTGTTTATTTTGTAACTCTACACTGTGTCAAATTTTGGTATCTTTATAAGTTTTATACACAGGGTAAGAACTTATTGGTAAAACAATGGTACTTAAACCTAATAAATAATAAAACCTTATATCTCACTAAATGGCGTAGGTGTCCGTCCACGGACGACATAATGTCGTGTCTAACGAAAGGTCGTACGCACGATCTATGTTTTTGTATATTAAGTAAATATTAAATCATGCAAAATTTTATTTTTTCCTGCTTCCTTAAAACCGATCATATTTTTTTTTAACCGGTCATTTTATTATTTTTGAAGTTTACGACACTCCTTACTGACACTGGCAGAGTCGTAGCGAAAAGCAAGCGGCGCCATTATAAAAGAAGTTGAAGTAGACGCATCGCCGCACTCAGTGTCCCCTTTTCAGTCTGGTCGAACAATTTGTTTGAAGAAAACTCCTCATTCGAAATAAAAAAGCTGTGTAAACATTGGTTTTTTGAACGATATTGTGAGAGTGGGAAGAAATTAGGTGCTTATTGAATTGCCATAAAAGTGCCTCACAACTTTGATCTTTAAATGCAACATTTTGTATTTTTGCGATCTTTTAAACTGAGACTATCACAATTTTAAAACGAAAAGGAGACGGGTATTAATTCATTATAATTCAACGAGTATTTATCGAGTTTATTGACCATTTTTCTCGACGTTTTAGCCGGTTACAGTTTACACGCGGCCGCCGCCTTGGTCACGGCGCAAATAAACGCGATAAATACCCGTTATATACCGTATTATAGTCATTTATTCAAAGGTTTTACTGGTGAATGGTTTTTTGAGATAATTATTTATTTTGAGTTTTATGTTTGTTTTGTCATCAGTACCTTCTGGCAGGCTAGTTTTTCAGAGCCGTGGTATACATGATTGTATGTTTATTTAGGGTTTCCTGTGCCTCCTCGATGCCATGCTACCCCGGTACTCCAACGTAATTATATCTGGGGGTGTCTCCCCTCCCTGCATCGAATTAATGATGTTATGTGATTTTTAGGCATCAGGGGAGCTTCAACGGTAAAGTGCTCGTGCTCACTTTATTTTCGACATGGTTGTGGATACCCATTTATCGACAGCAAAAAGGCAAAATTTCAAATTTGACTACCTATCTTATATAAATAAATAAAAAATAAATACTTAAATAATTCTTGACAATTCACACAGCATTATCAAGCCCCAAGCTAAGCAGAGCTTGTGTTATGGGTACTAGATAACTGATATACATAATACAATATACATACTACATAAATAGATATTTTTTATTATACATAAAAAAACATCCATATGTACTATGTAGTTGGAGTTGTTCTTGATTCGACACGTCCTTCAGCCCGCGTTCGTCTGTGGCAAGAAAATCAAAGCAAAGATTCTCCATAATCTTCCTATGGCCCATGTTAATTTTAAAAGAAAGGTAATAACTATTAAGATACGTGTAGGCATAGGCACATGTCATAACCAATATTTTTTTATACTCAATGCGATTATGTCCAGAATCCAGATACATTTATCAACTTCGAAATGCACCAATACTTAATTATTTTCTTATGATTCAAAGGAATTATGCGAAAGATAATAGCCTCTCTCTGTCGACACGGTACTCTGTCATTCTTGTAAAACCTTATTCCTTAAAAAAAGTGAAAATAACATTAACTTACTTAAATGGTTAATATTTTATTATATGAGTCAGTGCGTTGAAACTTTTATAGACATTGCATTAATTGCTTCAGACATAGATTATGGTTGGCGAATGATAAAATAAGGTTCGCTAAGCTTGAAGAAGGTTTGCCACCAGAGACAAATAGTATGTCGATGTGCGAGTCTAGGATTCAAGTAGAATAGAAAAGAGACATAAATTTTTCCGTTGCAGCGCACCTTTATATGATAAAAGATCCTGCATTAACTCTGTTGGTGAACTTTCGTCCAAATCAAATAATCTTTTAAATCAGCCCAAACAGAGTCGCACTCTAAATCGTAGTAAACAAAACTCGACAAAAATAAAACACGACTTGATCCGTCGAAGCAACCAATGACGCATAACTTTCTAGAATAACCCATAACCTTGAATACCATAAAAAATCTTCCAAGATATTAGTGATCGTCAAATTGGGCTTAGTCGTGGGGAGTGGCAGGCATGGCAACATTGGCAGCCCTACTGGAAGCTGACCGCAGAGGGGAGCCAGGGAGAGTGCAGTTGAACTGTGCTGTGTAACTGTGTTAGCTTTTTAGGGTACCACAGGAGTAGAGAACTTTTTCCGATCGATTTTGTGTGATATTGTATGAAATTTAACGCTTACCATTTTCTTAGTATTTTAATTGGGTGTTAGTGTCAAGCTGGAAATGCATTATTTGTTCATATTTTTAAATATCTCAAAGATACGATTAGTCGTAAGCTTTCTGAGCCGAACACGAAGAGGAATCGAAGAGACGAAACCTCGCACATTTGTCTGCGCCGAGTCGGATGAATCGCCAGAATTCATTTGATTCTATTTGATCCCTTTGGCTAGATCGGTGGGTAAACGCCAAATTCTATATTTCTAAAGAGACGGAATCCTTGAGCAGGACTTGCACTTGCCCGTTTACTTCCTTTTATCCCTCTGTGTCTGTATTCATTACGAGACTACGAGCTAGTGACTAATTTACTCGCTTTTTATTTACGTCACTTTTTACTCAGTAATCAGATCAGAACTACTAGAGGTACGAAATATCCAAAGATATATGAAAATAGTTGCACAGGACTCATTTCAACAAATTCACCAACATAAAAATATGCAAATTACTGGTGCTAAAATAGTGGTGCAAATAAAGATTGGGATTGAAATGTCACTTAGATCATTATTTGACAAAATATATGATCAAAGCGGCACAGTATGTATGACACTTTCAATCCTTATTTTCAATCTTTATCTACACGAATTATCTTCGAGATTTAATTGAGCGAATTTTTTCAGATCTACTTTACTACAATTGGTGAAAATAGCAAACGTGTCACTCGACTTGTACTCGTATTGCGTCTCGTCAAAGACTATACCTGATGATGAGCATGACTTTCAAACATTATGTATGAATTTGAATGACGTAATCAGTGCAAGTAACAATCGAACCAATACAGACGAAATTGTTAACCGTAACATGAGCCCGATTCTCGATTCAAAAACGTCTCGGTCGGATAGGACCTACGATAACACGGCCTTCCTCGGAAAAAAATTACAATGCTATTATTCGTGGGAGGACAAAAAACTCGAGCCAGGGGAAGTGAGAACACAGTGGGGCGAGCGATGCTTTTTATCGACATCGATAAAATATTACCCGGTTTATCTTATCGATAGTATCGTTCTACCTCACTATGACGATTTGGTTGGTTATGAAATTTATGAGAAGAGACGTCTAAAGCGTGGGATGTTTATAAATAAATTTGTTCATTCATAGAATTAATTTGCATGCGAAAATAAGTGAGGTTGTGGAGATTTGTCTTGCTGGTCTATTTTAATGACATGCGTATCAAAATATTATTTCTACGTTATAATTCTTAGTTTACATTTAAATTTGTATAATGAATCTCTGTTATCTCTCTTTAAATCATTTTTTTGTTGTGTTAATATTTTTTCCTTGCACAATAAATTCGGTATTCCACTAAATTTATAGATACTTATGCTAATCCTGCATTAAATCATCCTAGTTCGCTAAAGCTAGCTTTAGTATGTGAAATAGAGAAATACGCATTTCCCACCATTACAATTTCTAAAATCAAAGCAATTCTTATAAATCTTGCAAGAAATTAGACTCATTGACCAGATTAAAACCTCGACTCGATTGAAAACATTAATAAAGGCGCTATGGCAACACAACTGTCTACCAGAAGTGACGAATCTGCCGTACACACATACCTATGCATTATGTTTAAAATGCCCGCGTTTCAAAACGCTAACTTGCAATTCAATTTAATCCATCGTTTTCTATCGCCGGCAGTTGGTTGAATCTTGGATGTATCTTTTGATAAGCAAGTTGGACGACTTTTCCATTCGTTCTTCATTAAGGGAAACGTCATCACCGTCATCATCATTCTAATCCAGTTGGTCCTTTCAATATTAGTGAGTGTAGCTGCCACACTATTTTCGCCGCAATTGGTTCATTTTCTTTTGTTTCTGCCCGCGGCTTCGCATACGTCGTTTCTATGGAATCGTTTAAATGTTATTTACATCGCATGGAAACTGATTTATAAGAATAAAAAGTAGCCTATGTTTGATGGCTTTTCGGCTTCGAACTACATCTATGCAAAATTGCAGCCCGATCGGTTCAGTCGTTTCGGCGTGAAGAGGTAACAAACATCCATCCATCTATCCACCCATACTTCTAAAAATCCAAACTTTCGCATTTATAAAATACATGATAATTAATATGATGTGGTAAGTGTGATTAATGAAAAATTAGCCCATAGAAGGTACTTTTGGCTGATTCTTCATTAATGAAACACTCACAAATATATCTGAATCCACCAGCTTAATTACCGGAATGTAGATGAGATTGGCTTCCGTTTGCTTTTGCCAGCCCCCTGTCCTGTCTCGTGCACGCACAGAGCATGAGTTCGACAACCGGATGTTCGATTGTACGACAAAAAGTCTCGGGCTACTCGCATCCAAGAGAAACAAAACATCGATAAGATTCTTTTTATAAAACAGCACGCCCGTCCCTAGTATTTTTTGTTGCCGGGCGCTACCTGGGCCGTCGCCGTGCCCTGTGAGCTTAGGTAGAAGTTTCCGAGAAGTGCGCCACTCGACAAAACCTACTGAAGGTGTTATTGTATGGGAATTATATCATTTGTTACCATATTGGGTTGCGGTTTATGGTTATTTCGTTTACGTCACTAAAACAATAAATGGTAAAGTAAAGTTATTTTTGTAATGGACGAAACTTTAGACTAAATTAAACTTATGTAGTACCTACCTAACTAATTTAAAAAATTAAAAAAAATTCGGTGTGAATGGGGAAACGTCCATAATAATATTAATACAAAAATTCATTATCAGTACCTTTACAATTTGTTTCTGACAAAATAGGAATTACCAATTATGGTGTCAATCAATAACAATAGCAGAACCCATATCATGGCGGATTATGCAGGCGCGCTGCAGGAACCGTTTATATCGCCCGGGTTATTAGAGGAATTATTGTTGCGTAAAATCGTGACGTTGATGTGAAAACTAAAATCCAATCAATAAATAATCCAAAAGGATTAAGCGGTTTTACTTTTAGGTTTAATACAAACCCCTCGAATACTCAAACGCAACTCAGATTTAAGCACATCTCATGTCGAATTTTTTAACGGTTTTCAATGAAAATCTGTCTCAAACTCGTCATTTGAGACGCGCTTAAATCTGACTTGCGTTCGAGTATTAGTCTATCATCCACTTGAGTCGGGGCTAAAATAGAGTAATGCGACAATAATCGAGGTTCCATTCAAGTCGCATTGCAAAAAGATCATGATTGTATACTCTTTTTTTCCACATTGAGACGAATAATTGGGCGTATATGCGATCGATTGATAGCTCTGGTTCATCTAAAGCGTCATCGTTTTAGGTAACGATGTTAGTGGTTACCAGCAAATTGTCTGTACAATTCGGTATGACGACGGCCTGAAACGAAACTCATATTTTTATCTCCAACCAGCCAATTGAAAGTGCGCAATGGCGTCGCGGTTTCGACAATTTTTATGCCGCTCCTGTGGTCGCCAGTTAATGGCTTCCGACCTCACTGCATACTGGATTTACGAGCTATCTGTTTTTAGACAGCTTCGGCTTTGGCTCACCTAGTGTTTCATTTTGTCAAAACAACATCACTAGAGCTGCTATATTAAGCAAGCAGAGAACCGAAACGAAATTTGTTATAACGATCTACTGGAGAGGCAAAAAGTTGTGGAAAAGTCGGGTAACCCGAAGACTAATTAATGTCCCAGAAATTACAGCGAAATTCAGACTTTTTGACGCTGAAAAAGTCCATCTAGCCAGAATATTATAAAATAGAACATAAAGTAAAATTGACGCGAAAATACTCGAGAATAACGTAAAGACCTAGGTTTAGTATTTCCATAGTTCCACGAGTAGGAGATGCATGGCTAGTTTATGTACGGGCCGCTGGCTATCAAAGAACCCTATAATCAGAGGACAGGAGGTGGGGGATCTCCACTACGCTACATACAAGGAACGACTGGAGCCTGAAAAACAGGTCAAAGGAAACCGCACGGAGAGATAATAAATTTCTGTTCCTATATATTTCCGTGGTTAATCACTAGACTGACTATTTGAGACTCGGAGAGTCTTGTTAAATCTAAGTAAACTTGTTGAAATAAGCCCGTAGCTTTGATGTGGGAATAAATGGAAAAAAAAGCAAATGATGTTTATTATAGCTACAGTAGGGCTAGTCATCCTCCACCTCTGCGTAGGTGGCAGCGTCGAAGATCTTCGGGCTTTATTCTATTTTCGGAAGCTGCTCTAAACTGTACTATTTTTTCCTCTCCTCTCCTCACCGCTTGCATAGCACAGGTGACTAGCTCTTGCGTTTAACATTAAAATGAAATAAAAGAAAAAATGACAAGACATAATTGGTAGAGTTGATGCCTAAGTTGTGCAGCGGCTCTCTTGCATGTCGCACCGCTGCTGATCCGGGGCAGTGAATACGTTAGGTACCACAGTACATCACAGCTGGGGCCGAATACCACTAAACTAATCTCTTGACCACAATGGTATCGTCTCAGAATTAACTACAGATGGAAAGTGTCAAGGTTAAAACTAATCTATCAATCTCTCCGTGTAAATGGCACTGCACGCACTATCTAGAATTTCCTTAATCTATGGACAATTCTGCGAGGATACCATTGCCATAGTAAAGCGATTGGTTAGTAGCACTCGGTCCAGCTGTGATAGTTCGATAACGCATCGGATCGTGTAATGTTAACGCATTTAGTATGCAAGGGGTCGGGTGCAAATCACACGATGGCTATAATCGACGAGGGACAGGGGAGTTCAGTGCGGTGGTCGATCCTAACAGGTAATCACGACGCCGAGGGCTTGGCGGGTAATTGTTAGTTTCTAGTTCTACATACGTCCCTAGTCGTTACGGAAAGTTGTTGGTCAATGTTTGTTTTGAGAATTTATTGCTTCAGTGGTTTTTTTTCTGGCATGAGAATCAGATGCTTATGCTTTTTCCTGGTATGTTTCACGCAGACCTGCCATCATGACATGTTACTATATTCCGACACAAATGTATTTGTTTGCGAATAAATACGCAATTAAACGCAGTATGTTATGTTAGGTTAGGCTAACATAACATACTGCGTTTAATTGCGTGGAGTGGAAGGACAGTGGTCATTGCCCAGCAGTGGGACAGCAACGGCTGAATATAATAATACTAATAAGATACACTTTTATTTATTAATATAAACAACAACAGGCCCGACGGTATGACACTAGTCCCATGGGAGTTGGGGAGGCCCATTGTGTGGGACGCTACATGCGTCGACACACTTGCGCCTTCCCATCTTCCGAGGACATCCGTGAGGGCGGGTGCGGCGGCAGATTTGGCCGAAGATCTCAAGAGGCGCAAATATGCAGGTCTCGACAGAGCCTACACATTTGCTCCCCTTGGAGTCGAGACCCTTGGTCCGTGGGGTACCGAGGCTCTTCGGGTTTTCAAAAAACTATCTGAGCGTCTGGTCGAAGCGACGCGTGACCCGAGAGCTGGTGAATATCTGGCACAGCGTATCAGCATTGCCATACAGCGTGGCAATGCAGCCAGCGTCTTGGGGACGCTTCCGACTGGTGTTGATATGGATCAGTTGAGCTATCTGTAGACTGTTTGCAACAGTCGGCAGTTAGCTCAATTGTTTCAATTGTAAATACTAGTATAATTTTCTTTGTGAATAAATGTCTTATATAAACAACTTAAAATTTTGAATTCGGATGAATTGAGAATCGATGAAATGGGTTAGTGCATTGAGTTAGGACGAAGCGAGAAAAACCGTGGACAGCTAAAAGGCTACTGGATCGATTTCTGAGCATTACGAAATTTACGAACAGTTTGCAGAAACAATTTGCATACATTGATGCCAGGTGAGTGGAAACAGGACAGTGACTCGCGCGAGTACTAGCAATCAGGCATTACCATAGACCGGACTTTGGGTTTTTACACGGTCACCCTCAGGTGTTAGGTATGGGGCCAAGTAGTTTGGATAAATTAACACGTTCATGGCTCAAGACGCAGATGCCAGTCTCCGTCCCCGTGTGGCGGCGGCGGAGGCTGGGCAGTGAATGCGTTAATGTGGTTAAAACCAAAAATTATTTTCTGTTACGCTTTCGCGTAAACCACACTAAATGTAATAAATGCGAAAGTAACTCTGTCGTTGTGTTACCTTTACACGCTTAAACGGCTGACCAGGTCCTAATAAAATTAGCCAGGGGGAGAGGTATCCCGCGGAGTCTACTTTTTACCCCGGAAAGAGCTCGTGAAGCCACGGGCAGAACCTAGTATCTTACCTATTGTATAAAGTGAGGAATATGGTTTCGGCAATTTAGATCGAGGGATAAAAGGTAATTTTCGGTGGACCGGTCAACCGCGGGAGCAAGAGTTTTTGACAGGCAGATAGTTTTTGACTGTTTTTAATGGAAAGTTAGATTGAAAACCATCAAAACTTCTCGTTTAGCTGGGTATTTACCGAATTGTACGTTAGATCAAAAATCTACTATACTTTCTATTTACGATTTGTGACAAGAGTTCTTAACTGTTTTTAATCGAATTCTGCAAAGTCGTATTGAAAATCGTCCAGCTTTTGCTTCTAATATCCACCGAAATAGCATGTTAGATCTAAATCTCTATCATTACCCACCTACGTACCATTTCTATTTTCTGATATGAATTTGGTATTAAGACAAACAACACCAAGACAAGAACTGGCCATGGTGCTCGCGGCATAGGAATCCGTCCAACTTCCCCTTTGGATGTCATATAAGAGCCGACTAAGGAGCCCTACCAGAAGAAGGCCAGCAGCTTCCTTCCGTGTATTTATAAACACCACTCTACCGCACCTCTCAGCATGGTGATTATGCCAAAACCTCCCTTGGGGGTGGCACGTTGAGCAATGGACCTCGACCTTAACAGCCTATATACATAGGTCCACTGCTGGACGCAGGCCTCCCCCTGATAAGCGCCTTATTGGCTTTTATCTCATGGGGGTAATGCCCATAATCCGCACGCAGGGCTTGGATCGTAGTTTCGGTGGTAGAATTGTACTGCCCGTCCCCGGTGGATATCCTTTAGTCGCCTCTGACGAGACCGGCGGGAAGAGTTGGGGTCGTGCAAATTCTAAGCCGGCACCACACAGCCAAGTCAGCGATGGACATGATAGGCTTATAGGTGGGTATTAACCTACGAATAAGTAATAAGTATTACCGGCACAAGCAACACTAAGACAAAACAGCCGCATTTCAGCAGAGCTAGCCGGACTTTAAGACTAAACAAAGATTTTCACATTTTCACCGTGTTTGTGGTGACTCACGCCGCTTTAGTCATTATTTTAAAACACTTCACATAATAAACTACACACAGTTTGTAATGCATGTAAGGTTAGTAACTTAGTATGTACTTGCATTTTCCAACAACCGTCGTGATTCACTACGTTTGTCGGTTTCCGGTAGTTCTTAGACATTTTTCTGCGTGCGAGGGCAGCTTGAAAGTACTTAAGTGCATTAAGTACTATACCCACCCACCTTTTGGCTCACGTTAGGAAATGCAAGTCGACAATAATAGTACAAATTATTTTAAATTCATACCTAATAGACCGTTTCTTTTCTTTGTGCAGAAGAAGCGGCTGAATTGTTTTCGCTATAAAAAAATATTAACTTTACATATACCTAATGCGAATGCGTAATAATCGTAATATGCGTAATAATTTTTATACATAAGTACTAGATACTTTCACTATTGGTTATTCTGGAGGAGGTCCTAGTCATTCGAGTCATTTACATACCTGAAACAAAGAAAAAAACAAACACTTTAGAAATCTTTAGAATACAATACATGCAATTCAAGTATCTTACTACTTTAGAAGTTTAGGCTCAATCATCATTCGTCTAGTGTAGAACTGAACTTCTTTTATAGAACGTATATCTATGGTGAGGCTCTGCCTGTAGGAGAGGAGACACATGTGTAGAACTGCAGACTATAGACAGGGGGAGCTTTGTTTGTTTTTCTAGAGCCGGTGGCGCCGACGACCGAGCGACGGCATTTGATTCACTTACTTTATACACTGAATGTACTTTACAACCGAAGGTAGGTACTGACTGTACTTTACAACTTAAGGTATTAAGACAAAATGAACTTTATAGTGATGGTCAATGTGGTTAAAGTTGTAATTTTCTTATGTCATTGAAAAGAAGAGGATGGTTTACGGCCCAGGGAGATGGAATGTTCAATCTGGGAAAGGATACCTATAATTAGTGGCCAGGGCCCTAATTCCACTAAATTAATCACCATAACAACGGTACCGTCTCATAATGACACATTTTACCTTTGATGAAAGAAACAACAGATGGAGGGACGCGTATCAAAAGTGTTAAGTTGAAACCATTCATATCAATCTCTCCGTGCAAATAGAACCGCACGCATTACCTAGAGTTTCTTTTATCTGTGGACGATTCTGCGACGATACCGTTGTCATAGTAATGCGATAGGTTAGCAGAATTCGGCCCCAGGTCACTGGTAACTGAACTATCATAATTATGGTCCTACAGTAGTCTCTTTCTAGTACAGATCTGTCAACTTTGAGCAATCATGGCTAAACAGTGTTTTTTTCTTAAAACACTCTGTTTAGCCATGATTCTGTAATTCTCACTAATTTCAACGTAAACAGAAGAAAACAAACGAATGTTTAGTTATCTAAGTAAGTACTTAAGCAACTCTTATTTACAAATATGATTTTTTTTAGGGTTTAGTTACTTATTTGTCTTCGATCGAGGTAAAAACCCTAATGGCGTTTTTGAAAATTTACCGCTCATATTATTATTGTATGAAATTTCCATGAACCGGACACTGGCAGAAAAGTGGCAAACCAGACAAGGCCGAAGACAAGTCACCTTTAGTACTAAATATTGCTTAAAGTTGAATGAATAAGAGGGTTTTATCCAGTCTACCTCACTAATCCAAGCTCCCAAGCCGTCCAGCCAGCATTACTCATCGGCCCGTAGAAGGAGACAGATCTCCCCTCTCGCTCCTCTATGGGGTGACGATGAGATGTGGATCCGGATTTTATGTGCGATCGCTCCTGAGGGAGGGTTTCTCTACTGATTGTGTGAGGAATAGTTTCAACATCGAGAAATATAATAAAAATGCTGGATATACATAGTATACTCAGCATCGTATCATGCATGTGTTATGTTATGTTATGATGCTTTGTTTTTGAATTATATTTATTAGACAATTAATGCCATTTTTATTTAAAGGTGATTCAGCAATTCTCAGTTTACTTAAATACCTTATTTTACGACATAAAACATACTAAGTGCACAAAGAGAGTCATATTTGATAATAACAAGTGAATTTCATAATAACAAGTCCTATGTCCAACAGTGGACTAACATGAGCTGATGATGATGTGAACTTTGTAGGTACAATTGAAGGGTTAAGTTCCTCGGGCATTCTAAAAGAGCTGAGCTTTATGTACATTTATTCAAAGTATTTATTTCTGTTTGTGAGGTCTTATACTAAGTAATAAGGACCCTATTAGGGCGCTTTGCATTTCGTCCATAAATAGAGTATTTCTTCTAATAGCGAACAGCCCTTTCTGTCTTCATACAACATCAAGCAATTAGGTAGAGCTCAGATCGGTTCTGTCGCTTTTCGACTTTCCGTGATTTAAAAACCGGTTACCGGTTTAAAAACAGTTTAATTACCGGTTCTCGGTAGTAACACAATACGCCTTCGCTGGGGCTGGGTGGGTCAGACAGATATGTGAAGGCTATTCATTGTCCCATTAGGTAAATTCCCATTAGCACAACCCAATGGTCGTGCTATTGGGTTATTTATTCCCAATTAAACAACGTGTCGCGCGCGTCTTTGCCCACTATAAATTGACCTGTAATTTATCGGGATTATGCTCGTAGCATATGCGTGATAAACTTGTGGTTGTAACAGATTTAGGCGATTAAATAAATTTTATACTTAATCCGTCCTTTCATGTCTCTGACTAAATGTAGGACATAAATAGCGGATTGTCATTAATACAAGTTAGTATAACGATGAATAATAATGAATGACCCATGGCCATGACCCTCATGGCGCAGTGAACATCGATGGTAAAAGGTAGCGAGTTCCTTCGTTCTGGCTTATTAGCTTTTGGGAAAATCTTACGTCCATAGATTTTAAGTAATAGGAATGATAGTAAGTAAGTAAAATCTGATGATTGCGTACAAAATTTTGTGACGAATCAAGAATCTAGCGAATGCGGAATATGACGAATTTAGCTTCAAAGAGAGGCTGAAAATCAAGAAAATGCAAATGGCAGGGATTCCTAGCCTCGGAGCAGTCATACCTAAATGGGGGCAAAACAGAACGCTACAAAATTATCGCCTTAAATAAGATATGAATCTAAATTAAAAGCCTTTTTAAAATTAAAATATCAAAAGCAAATACGTGCCACAAGCATCCGAGAATTCCTGTCCGGAAAGAATGACCAATATTCGTGATCGTGAATGAATCAAATATTATGAAGCTGAGTAGGTACTCGTATAATACCAACCTAACCTTTCATTGACGAGTCTGTAGAGGTTTTTGTTGACAAAACAAAGTGGGTATCGTGTTACGAACATAAACAACAGTATTTGGGTCAAGAGAGCGATAAACCTCAAACGAATGATTATATTATTGTAGGATGTTCGAAATACTAGATCAGTACGTCGAGCATGGTTAAATTGCTGAATACTGCATTGTTGGTCAAGTCATGACGAGCATAAACAAGCGAGCTGACATTTTTTGGTATGAAACGGCAAAAATTAATTTGTGGCGAGAACCTGTGGTGCGAAATCTCGAGAAAGACACAAATGACACCAACACAAAGACTAGCGTCGATAAAGCCATACACAGCTAACGCCTAGCAGGAAGAAACATATGTATAATCCCTTCTTCCCTTCAATTCCATTTCATTTCTAATATCAAAGTAATCCCTAATATTAAAGCATCCAGCCGTAATTCCTCATAATCCGATATCCCGGGAAATTCCTCTTGTCCCAGTTTTTGTCCGGCCGATGTGTGTCCCATATGAAAGCTAGATGGGTACTGAAGCGCTGAATTCGAATTTCAAATACGTAGCTCACAGGGTTGCTCTTCTGGGTTCATTGCGCATGCGTATTATAGACTCAGATTATATCCTACGAGAGTTCCATAGGAATTTAGACTCTTATCACTTGGAACAGAGATGGAATTTCCTTATTATTGTCCGTGGGCTATTACTTATTCTGTGGCCATGCAGACCTTCACGGTTAATTCGAATTGATTGTAAACTTTATGTCGTAGATGTAGGGTGTGGAATGATGTGGGTATAGTTATGCAAAGAGGGTAGATAGAGATCAGGTGGTATAACACTTGTCTTCTGATGAAATGACGGCTCGATGCTTCAGAAATTAGGAAGAAACGGTTCATCATGATGTAGAAGTTTCGAGAAACTGAGAAACTGTAGATTTCATTGTATGATGAATGCTAGCACATAAATGCCTACCTATAATATTTCTCGATTTATTTCTGTGAATGATAGATACTTAGCTTGCGATGTGCGTGAGATTGTTTGGAACAGTCTGTTAGTTTACCTGGTTCAATTGTAATTAAATTAGGTACTGGGTATTTCTCATTTTCTTCCATTTCTTTATTGTTAGTTGTTTCGTTAATGTAAATGTCTAGAACTGACAAAATTGCAAAATTATTTCGCTTGTCAAGCCAAGAGGCCGTGCGAAACGCAAGAGCTAGACGCCTAGACACTGTTTTCTATGACGAGTTCAATAAACGAATAGGTATATTTACTGAAATTATAATAATAATAATGCTGGACAATTCACACAACATTATCTAGCCCCAAGGTAAGCAGAGCTTGTGTTATGGGTACTAGATAACTGATATACTTAATACAATACACTACATAGATAGATATATTTTTTATTATACATAGAAAACATCCAGAACGCCCTGAACAAATGTCTGCAGATCGTACAAACATTTGTCCCGAGGCGGGAATCGAACCCGCAACCTCCTGCGTCGCAAGCAGACCTTCGCCCGCTGCGCCACAGAGGTCGTCAAATTGCGCAGTTAATGGTAAAAAAAATCTATAAAAACTCTAATTTACATTATTTAGAGAAGAGAGAGCGT
This sequence comes from Eupithecia subfuscata, assembly GCA_963564075.1. Lineage (NCBI taxonomy): Eukaryota > Metazoa > Arthropoda > Insecta > Lepidoptera > Geometridae > Eupithecia > Eupithecia subfuscata. The sequence goes on from OY751102.1 coordinate 1,259,895, forward strand.
CGGCGTTAGATAATATCTAAAATGAAAGAATGTTATGGTAGACAAGACTATATTATAGTCTTGTCTACCATAACATTCTTTCATAATTCCTTTCATCTTTAATTTGACCTTCACCTTCACTTTTTGCGGCTTCTCTACTTACGGTAAGTTAAGTCTTGTCTGACAAAGACAGAATACTTAAAATAAAATCATAAGTACATAACATTAAGTATATTTAGTGTGAAAGTTTTTGAAGATGATAAGAAGTTTGTTCCTGAGATCTCTCAAATTACTGTAATCTATACTAATATTATAAAGAGGAAAGGTTTGATTTTTTGTTTGTTTGTTTGTTTGTATGAATTGAATAGGCTCCGAAACTACTGGACCGATTTGAAAAATTCTTTCACCGTTAGGAAGCTTACTTTTCAGGGAGTGACATAGGCTATATACCCCGGTGGCGCAGCGGGCGAAGGTCTGCCTGCGACGCAGGAGGTTGCGGGTTCGATTCCCGCCTCGGGACAAATGTTTGTACGATCTGCAGACATTTGTCCAGGGCGTTCTGGATGTTTTCTATGTATAATAAAAAATATCTATCTATGTAGTGTATTGTATTAAGTATATCAGTTATCTAGTACCCATAACACAAGCTCTGCTTACCTTGGGGCTAGATAATGCTGTGTGAATTGTCCAGCATTATTTATTATTATTTATTTATTTATATTTATATTTTATCCCGGAATTCCCACGGGAACGGGAACTACGCGGGTGAAACCGCGAGGCGATCGTCTAGTAATAAATAATGCATAGTAATGAATCAGATCAAGATGAAATTTAGCAAGCATGTAGAACATGATCGGACTTAACTTAAACTTTATGCTGGGTTTTATCCGGGAACCGCACGTGCCAAGTCACGGGCGGAAGTAAGTAGGTATAATAAGTTGTTTTAATGTAATACTGGCCAGCGGGCATAGGTTATTCAATAACAAAGATATTTTTAGAGGAAACAATGGAACATGGGGACGGTTATTTGTGAAATATAACAATTCGTTTCAAACATCCGGTCCGTAAGTAATTTAAGCTAACTTGTAAGTTATGTTTACCTACTCATTCGAAGTTCATAGTATTGAAGCAAAAATTCAATAATTATTTATTGCCACTCAAAACAAAACAACAAAGCATTTTCAATCCAATCACATAGGGAATTGTCCAGCATTATTGATTTATTTTTAAGATATAGGAAAATGATGAAAAAGACCTTTTGCTTTTTGTTGTATTCAATATAGGCGCTATGTTCTGGGACAGATTACAAAAAATCGTACTTTGCAGATCAAATTATATTAAGTAATTAATTTAAAAATCAAAGATTTAGATTTTTTCTACATTATGGTGATATTTATCTACACGATGCTAATTTATTTACAAGAAGAAAAACTATCCTCAACAAAGAAGTAGTGAAAGTCTGACTTCTTCGTAATGAACACCGCATAGCCATAAAGTGCTATTAATTCAGTTTTTTATATTTTATGTATGTTAAGTTATATATTACTATGGACCGTAGAATAAGTTAAATAAGTTCTATAACTTTTCTATAGTCTGAAATAAATGAATTATTATTATTATTATAACACACATTTCCAATATTCAAGTCAGTTCACCTCTAGAGGTTAGGTTGGGACTGTGCACGTGTGATGATTTCTTGCGAGTTGTTTATTATTGCACAATATTTATGTTAAACTGGGTTCGCAGAAATAATTTCAGATAACAGGAAATTACGGAAATGGTTCGTCTTATCTTCTTTGTTATTGTTGCTAATCTTAGTTCTATACCTTACCCGACAGATTTATTATAAACTAGACGATCGCCTCGCGGTTTCACCCGCGTAGTTCCCGTTCCCGTGGGAATTCCGGGATAAAATATAGCCTATGTCACTCCCTGAAAAGTAAGCTTCCTAACGGTGAAAGAATTTTTCAAATCGGTCCAGTAGTTTCGGAGCCTATTCAATTCATACAAACAAACAAACAAACAAAAAATCAAACCTTTCCTCTTTATAATATTAGTATAGAAGTATAGATAATGAAAAATAGACGTAGTAAATAAAATAGATATAGAAACTGATCTCCCAGATTAAATTAATAAATAGTGCTGGAAAATTCTGACACCATCATCTAGCCCCAAACTAAGCAGACTAGATACTAGATGAAATGAAATGTCTACCTAGCCGAATTTCGACCACGGCGGCCAGTCTCATGGGAGACTAGCCAGATGCACAGGACATATTGCACTATCTATTCCCTCACTCTCATAATCCGATGGGACGACAGATTGACCGGGGAGAGGTCAAGTGCGGGAACAACGCCTTGCTACGTGCTTATTCTATGATACTAGATGATAACTGACATACCTAATGCATTTAAGTACTTAATTACGTACCTACCAATAGTTTTTTATTATATACTTTAACATAAAACACACCCGTTAGCTGTAATGACTCCTTTTCCGAATGAAAGCCAAAGGAATCGAATTAGAACTTGTGGCATGAAACCGCACACATTTTGGCGCCGAATCGAACGTATCGGCAGAATTGATTTCAATGGTAAAATCATATTGTCGTTGAAAATCATTAGTCCGTTATGCGTAACTCATAGAAATACCTTCTCAACACACGTAACAACGTGAACCAACATTCAAATAACTTCGTTCCTTTGAATAGTTTTCAGTAACTTTGGCGTAGCGTTGGTAGCGTGCGTAACTTTGTTAGACTAGTACTGTTCCATCTGTGGCGAGTAGCGAATAGCTAGTAGCGAGTATGGGCGATACTGTGGCTGCAACTTTGTGCTTTGCTAGTTTTGCAACTTTGTCTTGAAGCGAGTTTGTGAAAAAATTGCGGTTTACCGATACGGGTAGTAAATTACAGGGAATTAAGTTTTGCTACTTTGTTTTCGTCGTGACTCACGCATGAGACCAGTCTGAATGAACACTTTAGCGAAGACAAGGTTTTGTTTCGGGAATTAAAAAGAAAAATGTCATGGATTGCGTGATTAGTTGACGGAAACTTTATTCATTTAACGAGCGTGATCATTCGACGGTAACGCAGTCAATTATATTTTTACCCGTCTGCGGCAGAACGAGAGTTGTTTTTTTTATTTTGTCGTAGCGTACGTGTCTGGTAAGACAAGTGTAAGGCTGAACTAGACTAAGAATGAGAAACCTATTGCTTGGGAGAAATCGCTCTCAGCGATAAGACTGCCTTTTGTACTTTGTTTATTTCTCATTAAGATATAAGACTTTATTCATGCTAGTACAATAAAGTGTTCATTAATTCATCCTTTTGTAAATGACGCACATGACAGAGTTTGTTAGACTCCAAACAGATTATTTTCTAGTTTCTCCAAAGTAAAATTTATAAAAATATATAATTATAATTACTGAAACAGGAATAAGTACTTATTTGAATAGAAAAAAAAACTATAAAACTATAAAATTGGACTGGAACTGGACTAGCGAGATACGTAAAAATAAAAACTTATCGACCATTTGTCTAGCTAGAGTTTAAAGTTTTAAATAGAATTCTCAGAAGTTAAAGTTCTGTTGAATATACATATAATTCGAATAAAGATCCAGAGAATAGGCTTTTGTTTGAAATCAGAGAAGTTTTGCAAAGATTTCGAGTCTTTTTGAAATACCCCATGGCTGGACGGAAATAAACTTAGCTGCTTGAAAGTTTGGCTAAGGTTCTTAGGGTTCCGTACCGAAGGGTTAAAACGGGCCTCAGCCTCATGGCGTTATTATAAGAACAAGGAATCAAAAGAGATTTCACAACCTAAATAGGGGTCAGTGTTTCTACAGAGTTTGGTATGATCCGGTCCTTTGGAAGCCGAAGCCAACGCCTTATAATAGAAGTAATCTTAAGGCTACTCATAGCGCGTTATAAAACAAAGAAACCAAGGAGTTTCCACAGCCTGAATAGAGTTAAGTCAGTGTTTAAAAAATATAAAGTTAGGCAAGCTCTGATATTGTGTGTTGTGTGATATACTTTTATTTATGTGATAGGTATACTGTGTCGTACTATTATGTGATATACTGTGCCGTAGAGGCGCCAGTACCCGCTACATCCTAGGCCAGGGCTACTTGTGGCGTTATTATAAGAACAAAGAATCTAAAGAGACTCCACAGTCTGAATAAAAGTGAGTGTTTCTACACAGAGTTAGGCAAGCTCTGATATTGTGCAGTCAGCCGGGCGAGGTAATGGCTAACTCGCGAACATCGCCCATTGTATGGAGATAGGGACAAAGAGTAGAGTACAGAGGGGGCTTGCGGGCTTTTGTGGGATATTATTGTTTTAAAGAAAGATAACGACTTTATTGTACACCTACTAAAACTTTTAAATAACAAACAGATAACTAGAAAGGCACAATCGGCGGACTTATCGCTAAGAGCTAACCAGGCAACCTTTGGAACTTTTGGTTCTTCATAAGTTTTGATTTAACTACTCAAAGTTAGTAAGTTGTGATAAAGGATGTAATTTCCAGAATATTTTATTTACAAATAGCCATAAATATCCCTGAGTGCTAATGACGTCCCAGTAACGACGCGAGCGAAACGCGAACAGAGGCTAGGTTAGGTTCAACATTTTCTGATCTTGTAGGCACCCAGATCTATCAAATGTTTTACTTAGGTACCCAGAGGAAATGTGCGTGTATTGTACACACGCACGTGTGTGTGTGCGTGCCCCGTCACATCGGATTATGAGAGCGTACCTGTGTTTGCGCGCAAATTGTGCACTACAATATGTCTTGTGCACCTGGCTAGTCTTCGTTGAGATCGGCCTTCGTCGATCTAGGCATCAGATAATAATTAAATACAAGTCGAAAATGATAAGCAAATTAATGGACACATCTAGTTGACAAACTAATAACACGTTCCAAACATTATAATTGGCTGTCATTACATGATTCACGAAACTAATCTCCATAACTAGCCAGTTAAGGTACAATATTCGTAAACAGTTGGAAAAACGGTGTAAAATTATCATGTGCGAGCTGCGTAACGCATCTGCATCGGTTACTGTACAGAGAAAGCATTGCCGTGCGCTTGAGGGCAAGCGAAGTAGGTGGAAGAAGAAAGAATGAATGAAAATCAATTTATTGACTGACACATAAAAAATTCAAAAATAATAATAAAAAAACACCTTAAAAAATACAATAAATAATCCTTAAAGTACTTAAAAGAAGGACAATGACTTAGTAAGGCAAAATTGGCTTGAAAAGTTGGTAAGATTGGAGGAATAAAGCCTGCCGGAGACGCGGCCTGCGGTTCGGCCAATACAATATGCAAGCGAATACAAGTAACCGCCACTACAGGTGGCGTCTGTTTGGGAGAGGCTTAAGGTAAAGGTTGTCGCAGATCTGGACCTCAAAACTGCGGGCTTACATTCGTAACATTTAGATATATTTTACAGTGGCGGCGTAAAATAGCAGAAAACGAAGCGAAAGCTCGCGTCATGTAAGTAAAACATGTTTCCAAAAATGACGAATTCAAGTTAATTTTTAGATTGTAAAACCAGTTTTGCACAAAAAAAACTTCTCGTTCCTATAAGCATTTTTATAGTTTTCTATACTTAATGGGATAAACAAAACAGTTATTCTACAGTAGACTAGTTATTCTGAATTGAAAAAGAAGCTTAATTTGTTCATAAAGAGCCGTGACTATTTACAAATTGAAAATATGCTAAAATAGATAAATAACATTAGTTTTGCTGAAGTATTAAGTAATATGTTATTGCTTATGCTTTTAATTTTTCTCTATAAATGATCCTACTTATATTTATACATTCATACACACATTAAATTAATATTCACACACAAGATAACACACAAATATCCTAAACATAACTACAGTACCCGGCGATAAATAATGCACATCGACCTTTGGAAAGAGACAATCGGCTAATTTCGGCTTCATAGAGCGTTATCTCTGTCGCACGAAATACAAACAGTCCGGTATCTATTAGGAGCTGTTGAAACAATTGTGATTTGCTTCTTTTGATAATTTTTTGTTCTTTGTATAAAATACACCAATTTTTCTATAAGTGTTGGCTTAGGTTGAAGTAAAATAAATTAAAAAAAACATATTCACATTATGTTTACGTACCTATTTAATTATTTTGAAAAATTACAGCTGCAGTGTACATAATAAACACCATTATACCTATTGTTAAATCGGTTACAAAATATTTATAAACATTGTAGATAATTTCGCGTGACTGACCTCGTAAAGGTTTCCCTCTTTTTCCTAAAGATGCCATAGTACAACTTTAAATTATTTAAATTTGGGGGTGTTAACAACTCTCAATATATATTTTGAATTGGACGCGACCGTTCTCTACCGCACTTGAACAACGACTGACAGAGATGTTTCGTCAGTCGTATAGATAGTGTGCGACAGAGATAACGCTCTACGAAGCCGAAATAAACCGATTGTCTCTTTCCACAGATCGATGTGCATTATTTATCGCCGGGTACTGTAAGTACTTTTAGCACGCACATTCTTAAAACACAAACGACACAAAAAAATGCTAAGCAGAGCCTGTGTTATCTTAATACATACACATAGATAAATATTTTTTTATTTTACACAGAAAACATCCAGAACACCCTGAACAAATATCTGCAGATCGTACAAATATTTGTTCCGAGGCGGGAATCGAACCTGCAACCTCCTGCGTCGCAGGCGGACGTTAACACAAACACAATACAAACTTCACTATAGATATTATATGTAATATTTGTTACAGGCTCGATCTTCTTTTGTTTTACTTTTTTGTTTTAGTTAAGTAGTATAATATTTGTCTGTGGTTAAGTTAATAGTCCGTTTTTTCTGTTTGAAGATTTTTTTCTTTTAGAGTTAGCCCTCGCGTCTTTAAGTTTGTTACTTAGCAAGAGCGAGGAGACGATGCATTGTCAGCACTAGGTTTTCGGTTTGAGCACCTATTATTTACTTACTGATAATTTTAAATAATATAGAACCTAATTAGATAAAAGTACCTACTCTGTAGTAAACGATCAACCTTTTTTATTATTATTATTTGAATGCTAGCTGTTGTACCGTGCTATGTGCTAAGTCCTTTATGTAGGCTTTATCTTTCTTAAGCATTTCACGATCCAAAACTGAAGTAATACTAATATAATACCTATTCGGAATTGAGGTGATTGATTTTAAAATTAAAACGTAAGTTTCGAATTTAGAATGTTATGCGCTTTTAATAACAGAGAGGGAAAGATAATGAATTCCAAATATGTATAGATGTAAAAAAATTAAAAAATCGCCTCATTCTTCATCAAAATCGATTCAAAATATGAATGATAAAAAAAACCCGCATCTGGAAAATAAGGTTTTCTTCGCAATTTGTTTACTGATCGTCGTAGCGCAGTAGAAGCCTAGTAAGATTGATATTGCTAAGTCGTGTAAATCAAGAATAGGATTGCAGATAACAGCGTGACAGCATGCTGCCCGCTTAGATCATATTTGATCAAATGTGATCTAAACTGCTTGCATGCTGTCCCGTTGTCTCCATTTTTAATCCCATTATTTATCTACACGACTTAACTTTTTAATAAGATAGTACGCTCGAGTCAAATCAAATAGAATGGTAGGGTACTACGAGAAGATTCCTCACTGAAGCAGCCTACACCTACCTACGCAATCCTTTCCCTTCTATTCGCAATCTCTACGTCTATGTCTGCGCCTGCGTAGAGTAGTGGAATAGATAATGCGTAGTGATAGAGTGAGGTCACATGTGGACGTGTCCGTGTCGTCATGCCCACCTACCGCGTGCCGCGTTCTTTGTGGTATGTGCAACTAACGCCCGAATAGACAGATAAAAAAATATTTGGTACTTTAGACACACATTCAATTAACAAAGATATACAATTTTAAACAAAAGTACAATAGGTTTAATTATACAAACGAGCACTTAAAAAGTAAGTAAGTATGTACTTAGAGTACCTATTACTTAATATTGTACTCAACTCAAACCCAACTCAAACTCAGTCCTTAGTACCATACCAGTAACTGGTATGGTACTAAGGACTGAGTTGGGTTTGGTCATCGTAAACTAACGCACAAGTAAAACTGTTGTACTTGTGCGTTAGTTTACGATGACGAGAAAAGTTTTCGATTCTCGATTTTAGTTTGTGATTCGACAGAGGCTATTTTCACGGAATATTGTATTTCTCTCATTTTTTTGTACGTATAAGCGAGATAGAAGTTAAAGTCTATCGAGCTCTCGAAAACTTAAGCACGTCTCAAGTACTATTTTAGACAGTTTTCAGTGAAATCGGTCTAAATTAAATAAAATTCAAGTAACTTAAGACGAGCTTAGAGTTTGAGTATCCGAATACTAAAGCTCTAAGCTCGTCTCAAGTCTCAAGTAACCCCCGAGGGTTAGATGCCTAGCTTCTGTCCGAGAATTCGAACGCATAATTTTCCAAAAATGTAGTTAATTCCGGTTATAAAACCACTTCTATGCGAAATTTTAGTCGAATTAGGAAAGGTGTTGTAGGTAGGTACTTATAGTAATTTTGTAAACTTTTGTTTTTTGTCTTTTCTTCTTCGAAACTACTGCTGGTTGGTTCAGATGTAGTACAGTGGCAGTTCATAGATAGATAGGTAACCCCCCCTGAAGGGTTCTAAGTTCCAACTAAGTCTCTAATTACATCATTTTTGGTTTTATAGTACCTATTAATATTCTTGTTTTTATAGAGAACAGCTTTCCATCTTTATTTTACCGAAAGATAGGTACTAGTTCCAAAATATTTGTTTCAATAGAAATAGATTTCAAACTTAACCTAGCAAAGGTAACCTATTTGTGATTTTTTTTTTGTGTTTTATTCGTTATCGAAATACTGCCAAAGATAGGCGAAAATAGTATGAGTGTTACACTCACGTGAGTGATTCACGAATAGGTCACCTACGTACATCTGAATTGTGACCGAAACCGCGGACAGAAGTTAATCTAAAAATATATAAATAAATAATGCTGGACAATTCACACAGCATTATCTAGCCCCAAGCTAAGCAGAGCTTGTGTTATGGGTACTAGATAACTGATATACTTAATACAATACACTAAATAGATAGATATTTTTTATTATACATAGAAAACATCCAGAACGCCCTGGACAAATGTCTGCAGATCGTACAAACATTTGTCCCGAGGCGGGAATCGAACCCGCAACCTCCTGCGTCGCAGCAAAAATAAGAACAAAAAGCCAATTGTAATATGAATTAATATGTGTCATTCATTAATAATTAATGCAGTCAACAATAAAATAGCTGAATATTGTTAATTTTCAAAAGTCCGTTTACACTTCGTGACCATACGCAAAAGTTTTTGGATATACATATTTCAATAAGTACTTAGTTATTTTATTGACATTATTTGACATTCTTGAAATTAATTTCAGTTTTAGTTTTTTTTACTTAGCATTTATTTATATATTGTCCGCGATTGTACGGCGGATACTGTCCCCCGGTTTACCAAATGAACAATGTATTGTTCCGAAAAATTTAAATGCCGTGTGTTAGTACTGCTTTTATAGTTAGAGCCTACCTACAACAAAAAAAGTTTAAGTTTAGTTTTTGTAACATGAGTAAAGGCCCAAAGCCCTCAAAGGTCATCTGGTATTCTCAGAAAGCAGCCAATCAGTAGGGTTCTCGGAAATTCGCGCTGGTTGAGCGTCTAATGTTGATGAGGTACTGTAATTAGGTTTACAACTTGGATGGATAGAACCATTTTGAATGGACTGAAAAGTTATTTATTTGAGATTTAAAAAACAATTTATTATTTTTCGATAAATTGGTTAAAAAATAATAATTTTAGAACGAAACGTGAATTTGTGACGATAAAAATAAGTGTTCGATCGAACGAGTTCTCTTTATAAAGAAGCTTATCAGATTCTCGTTTTGTAAAACTTTGGCTTTAAGAGCCAATGAATGAGGTATTATTAGGTAAAACTTGAATCTAAACTAGGCACCTACCTAGTACTCTAGTACTTAATGTTTTTGTATGAGGGCGAGAATTAGTGAAAACGAACTCTAAGCTAATATTTATAAACCGGTTTCAACGAAACGTTGATTATTCACGGTACACGACCAAGTTTGAAACTTCAGAATCCAATAAAGGACGTATTGGAAAAGATTCCGAAATGTCCCTTTTAGCCCCAATATTTGGTACTTAGCATATGGAATACTCCGTAATAAGCGGGTAAGAGCTTTTTTACAGCCGGCTGTTTTAGTGCCTCGTCTGTAAAATTATTTACCGGAGCCACAGAATAGATAACACTAGGGACCGGCGGCGCGCGGCGGCGCGATGTTGAAGAACGTCGTAAATTTGTCATTATGTTGTTGGGAATATTGTAGGAAAATGAGAGAATCTATTTTACAATAAAATTTGGGATTGGACAGTATTGATGAAAGTTTGTATGACTGGCAAATACAGAAGGATGGACGGCGCGGTGGAAAAGTAGCAAATAGGTAAAGTATACTCAAAGTTCATTGGTAAGGTAAACCTTATTACAAGCTTAGCTTACTTAAGGGCTTAGATAATGTTTGCTTAAAATGCTCAGCCTTTATTTAAAAAAGCAAGCCCCGATGAGATCAAGATAATAAACTAAGCTGAACCGACACAAGACATTCAGAATATTAGATGCGCCAGCGAAGCCTTGGCTCTCCAAACTGCCGAGTGCTCAAATAATTACTAGCATCATCCCAGCTCCACCCATCGACCCACATTCAACTCGCATCATAACAGCCTCGACTCTGGGAAATAAACGATTTGACAAAACCATAACGTCGGAACATGGTCGGAACTACTCTAGCGAATAAACATGAACATTAGTTCTACGACCCTATTATTACTAGGACAAGGGCTAGTCATCAATCTCCTGTGCGTAGGTATGCGAGCGGCGGAAGGGTTTAATTAAAGTAAAAAAAATATCTGGCAGCTTTGGCAGCTGAGGTGACGATGACAACCCTGCATGTGAGAACTCTATACTTTGTTACATTTATATTTCGACGATTATGTTACTTTAACATTCGCTGAAACCCTTAGAGAAGGATTCTATTATGGGATACTAAACAACCTTTGGAATATTGTTAATATAGTAATTTCGAGTGGTGCGTGTAGTCAGTATTGCCATGTGTAGTCATTTACCAGAATCCGGGCGCAGAGTACAAATTGTATCGTATTGACAAACAGCTGCTGCGGTCAACTTTTGTGCGGTTTATTTGAGAGTTGTTTTTTACTAGCTCCAAGAAACAAAGTGTAATTTGAGTTGTTTTGTTACAGCACTGCATTACACGGCTTATTCCCGAAGTACTTCATACACTGCTGGCGCGCTAGTTTTTATTGTTTTGACACATGTCACTTAATCAAAAGCGTTGCTTCAAAATTCAAGGTAGTACCTACATAATACGCAGTTAGTAGCTTTAATCAGAACACGAGACCTTACTAAGACTTGTTATAATTTTTTGACGTGATCATTAATTCTTTGTTGGACGAGTAAACTAAGTAAATACTTAAATCATTCAGAAAATAATTAAATGTTTAATTAGGACTTATCTACATATATCTTTTTCTTAAAAATCTAAGCCGTCACCAGAAGGCAGAGTGTTAAGAAGTTTGGTAGTTGGTACGATCTTTAAAAATTGCGTGTCCCCCAGGACCCCAAGGGTTTCAACCCCAAACGGCTGAAATAGGTAACCTCAGTCAAGGTTAGCGTATTTTCGCCGTTTATGAGACTCCGCTGATGTTGCTGCAGAACCGGCCCTTACCGTAAAGGTAAAGAATTTTTGAAATCGGTCCAGTAGTTTTTGAGCTTATTCGTAACAAACATACAAATCTTTCCTCTTTATAATATTAGTATAGATTTATAAAATACCGACTGTCTAACATAAAGAAAATCAAACAAACAAAATACAACTACTTAATAACAGAAATTATTCGAAAGTGCACCTTTTTTTTCATTAATTAAAACAAGATCCGTCAAGTGCGAGTGTGACTCGCGCGCCGAGGGTTTCGAACGTTCGTCATAAAGGTACCGGTTAGAGACTTCGCAATTTAATGAATAGGTACCTAAAATAGTAGGTACCAACCCACATTTCAGATGGATCTCTCTGAATGCTTCGGTGAATACCGAACAATAATAATACTTAGGTAACGGTAAATTTTTCGACTTCATCCAAGATTATTTAAAAAAGTATGTAAGTACTTACAGAAATTTTAAAAACTGTTTTGAAATGTACAAGATGACACCTTTCATTTAACACCCCCTCGGTGAGGTAGCCCCCCGTTTTGAAAATTTTTCCCCCCACCCTTTTGACCATTTTTCAAAAAGTGTTCGTTTAATTAACTTCTCTATATTTTTCCTGTAAAATATAGATCCATATCCACAAACGCTACATACATTTTGGATGGATCGCTCTGCAATCTTCGGAGATAGGTAAAATTTCGACTTTTTTCAAAATATTTCAAAAAGTATGAAACCTACAGAAATTTTAAAATCTGTTTTGAAATGTCCAAACCGATACCTTTCATTTGATACCCCATTTGACTTTGTAGGTCTCTTTTATAATTTCGGCATCATATTTGTATGGAAAATTTTCATTGGGGAGGGAAAATAGGACAGTCAAAGCGAGGCCATAAGGGTTTCGAAACCGATCTCCGATCTCGAAACCCTAAAAATGAGATACAATTCATTTATCCTAAAGCAGACTTTGTATATATTTTTAAGAAAAACATTTAGGTAGTAAAACTATTATTTAAGCAAAGTTCTCGTGCAGAACTTTTACTTAATACTAATAAAAAAGCTAGCTGCCAGATAGGTATCAAAAGTTTCTAAATATAGTTCCAAATCCAAATAATTATATGGTTTCCATAAAACTTAATACTAAATACGTTTCTAAAATGAGTTGAAATAGCTGGTTGAACGTTATCGACCTAATCCGAGGAAGTGATCCATCAGAGCTATCGGAAACGTCGCGCGCGTCCACTCCGCTTCGCTGATACCTACACTTTGGTTGGACGGCTTCTGTGAGCTTTCCCACAAGTTTTAAATAAAATAACTTAAGTATCTATATTACAAGTATTACAACAAGACAAGGGACATGTTATAATATAAGTTCTTATGCAAAATATATATAAAAGAAAGTCGTGTTAGTTACACTATTTATAACTCAATAACGGCTTTACCGATATGGCTGAAAATTGGTGAGGAGGTAGCTTAGAGCCAGGAGACGGACATAGGATACTATTTATTCCGTTCGATAGCATTCAAGTGTGACTTGACATAACCTCAAAAATAGAATAGGATAGAAATAACCTCAAAACGTTTCCATAGAAACAACGCGTGCGAAGCCGCGGGCAGAAGCTAGTATTTAAATAAATAATGCTGGACCATCCACACAGTATCATTTAGCCCCAAGCTAAGCAGAGCTTGTGTCTAGATGACTGATACTACTATTTATTACTATTGTTCACACCAATGAAAGTCGTCGAGATCCATCTGAACATTTTAGAATGTAAAACTTAGGATACAGTATCAGTCGGTGTGTCTTGGGCTGATCACACCCAGGCCGCAGGTGATCTCTCCCTGGCATTATGACATCTAGCCATTCACTCAAAATCTGAAATTCTGAATCACTCATTCATACCCTTTTTCGCCACTCATTGGTTCTTTTTATTGACAAGAGAATTACAATGAAATAGTAGAAGCAAATTAGAACTAGTATCTAAGTACAATTGAAACAATTGAGCTAACTGCAGACTGTTGCAAAAAATTTACATGTATCTCAACTGATCAATATCAACTGGTTATTTTTGTCACAATAGACTAGTATGAAAGGTTGAACGAGGACTTACGATAATCAGAATATTACTAAAACTATGAATAGAGTTATTGAAACTCTCGAAGAATTACAAAGTTAATAACAAAAGTTAGTCTCGATTCTTTTTTAACTTTGGGGAAACTGCATTTTGTAAAAAAGCTGGCAAAACTTTATTTGTTCCGTCAAACAAAGGCAAAGTTTGAAGGCCTGCGCGGAACAAGTTACTTACCTACTTTTACCTGCTGTTTTTAAAATTCGTTGAATATACCTATTCAGTTTTTAACGACAAAGGTAATGTGCTCTTTTTGCCCTGTGTACGGACAGATTATTATTGTACCTACCTATATCCGAAACCGGACCTATGATTAGGTACCTATTATACCTAATATCGAATGTCGAGTTACGGAAGTTAACCATGTCCATCAGTTGTAAAACAGAGGTGCCTGCTGGTCAGAAAGAAAATTCATAAGTAACTGCGTGTGTTACCAGAAAATTACCTGCAACCGTTAGAAAGCGCGTAATTTGCCGGCGGAATGCCAGGCAATCTATCACATATTCACATCACCGTCCGAGTAATAAGTACCTACCTACCTATGATAGTCATGTTTCGATTCTTGTCAACTCTTGCCACGCGAATACCTTTTGGTTCCAATTTCGATTCTTTGCCACGCGAATCCCTTTATTTCGAAATGGAATTCCTTTATTTCGTCCAGGCGCGTGATCCCTCGCTATGCTTCAGTGGGCATTCAAAGAAATCATTTGCGTCCTATTCGGAATATTGATTTATTATTGACCAAACGCAAGACAAACGAATATGTTAAGTAGGTAAGTACAGTACCTACATGTCTATACGACTAATCGAGCACATACCCAATAGAGAGGAAATGTCATTTATTTTGTTTAGACAACAATTCCGCCAAATCACTGCGGCGACCGCAGATTGCAGACCGGCCGATTGGCCGACTCAAAGTCAAGCATCACACTCCAGTTGGGCAAGCATACCTATATTTTTATCGATATCGATAGTCTATATTACACAAAATTATGAGCATCGCGACAGTCATTTACCTCAACGATAGTGAATATATAATTTTTTAAAGCAAATAAATCAAATATGTAACTACCTAGTAGTGTGGCATTGTTAAATTAGATAGGTATTTAATTAAAAAATTCTGTACTTATTGTCTCTATATATTTATTAAACCAAACTTGTATACGCTTTGTATACTTTCAACAAGTTATTGACATGTAAATCGGCTTTATGATTAAATTGCAATTGCGGTAAGTACTAAATAAATAAGTGACGTCGATTTTTCATCGTTTAACAACAGAAATGTCGGGAGCAAACGAAAAAATAAAGATAAGTACATTAATATACCGATTAAAATTAAATAATATGCCCGGAGTATTTTATAAAACTTACATTACACTGATGATCATGATCAACAATAACTCAATCAAATTGATACATTTTAATTACTTAGGTACTTCTTGTTAGATCGGGAGTACTTATCAATACATAACTTTATTACCTACATCAGCACAACACTAGTAGGTATGATAGACATTTATTAGTGACAAATCACTGATCAGTTTCGAAATTCGAAAGACCATAATATTTCTTCTCTATTGGGTATGTACTCGATGATTATGTATACACTACTAAAAGGTGTTTTTGGTAATAAAAAATAAAACGTCAAGTGCAAGTCGGGCTCCCGCACTAAGGGTTCCGTAAGACCCTGTGCTTTGCCAAATTATCATGATTCTAGGTCAACGGGAAGTAGGTACCCTGTAGGTGTTGGTCCATAGCGAAAATCAATTTTTTTTGTAAATATTAAACTACACGTTTACAATTCCAGTACCTAAGTCAGAAGTTAGTTTCTGAATTTTTCCCTTTATTTGTGCTTCAAGACCTTGCTTCTTGTCGAATTTTGTGATTCTACGTCAACGGAAAGTACCTGCCCTATAGGTTTTCGTCCATGGCGAGGAATAAACTACAAATTTACTATTTTTGGATTTTTCCCTTGATTTGTGCAATAAGGCCTTGCTTCTTGCCAAATTTCACAATTCTAGGTCTACGGGAAGTACCCTATAGGTTTTGCACCATGGCGAGTATTAGAAGTAATTTTTTAGTGAATAAATTACAAAGTTTTGAGATTTTTCCTTTATTTGTGTATAAGACCTTGCTGCTCACCAAATTTCATGATTCTAGGTCTACGGGAAGTACCCTAGAGGTTTTGTGTGCATGTGATTCCCTTAGAATTTTCAAAATATTCGGACATAAACGGTTGTAACTTTTGAGTGCGTTGACTTTGGAGTTTTATTTATATCACGGCTTCAAGAGGTTACGGACATCAACAACTCGATACGTCCACGCGTTCCTGAGAAAAGAGGGTTGACAGACGGACAGACAGACAAACAGACAGAGAGACGGACAACAAAGTGATCCTATTTTCCTTTTTTCTTTTTGAGGCACGGAACCCTAAAAACGATTTTAATATAAACAATTTGGGACGTAGCCTACCGAGTATCGGGAAAATCTATAGATATAAGGAATCAGAGCAGATAGGTAGACGAAATTTGTACTATAGGTACCATCCTAAAAAGCTTTCGAAATCCAGTGTAAGCAATTAATTTATAGTCCCTTTTATCTCTGGACAGCGTTATTCCCAGTAGAATTTGCACGCTCCACCAGTTAAACTTCTAGTAAATTCGTATCGAAAATATCCCATGTGCAGTCCGTGGGGGACCGAACGCGTGCCGAAACAGCTGATTGCCGTCCGGCCACCATAAAAAACCTACAAAAACATTCCTTATTCGAAAAACAACCTTCACAGTCACATACAAGGATGCTTGTACCTTGAAAACGGGTTGCGACCCTAAATGAAAACACACTCAAACGATTTGAGACTCAAAAGCTGGAGTGCAGCTCTCAAAGTTCCATGTTCACTTTTATCCCTGTCCGCGGCAGCTCTGGAATAAAATTTCTTTTGCTCAGAGATTCGGTCTCTATGTGTGGGTGGTAAGGTCGAGTTTGGCAGATAGTGGGATTGTTTAAGATAAAATGGAATGGATTTTGAGCATTTTACTTGCGTCGCGTCGCGTCGCCTCGCCTGGGGCGCTCGCTGCATTCGTTTTTAGAGAAGTTATGAACGGTAGGTCTTGCTTAGCTTACGTTAATGGCTGTTTTACACGAATTGTCTGTAATTTCATGGATTATCTCTGGAATAGTGATGGCTTGCTGCCATAAAGCCCTTTGTGTTGGAGAATTTCATCTTCGGCAGAATAATAGCATAGGTAGGTGTAGGTAGTTTACGAAAACAAAGGCCGATGCAGTAGGTAGATGTTGATTGACAAATATTGTTATTTTTGTAGTCATACCATACGCAATATACCTAATTAATTAGATTACCTACCTAACCTACCCACAAGTCCACAACACAGAAATTCCCTTAATAGGTACCTAACCTACCCGTCACGTCACATGTGTTTAAAAAAATGCATGCCTGCCTACCAGGTGAGTAAGGTACGTTGTAGGTACTTCCTTGATAGGTAGAGTGATCGCAAAACTTAATGAGCTCTGTGAACTTAGAGACGGAAGCAAAAATGCGCAATTACAATCAAATAAAAAAGTGATATTTATCAACTAGCGACCCACCCAGGGTTGTCAGATACGGGCTTATCAGTATCACATATTAATAATTAATCTTTGTGGTTCAAAAAATATTAATTACCTCTATAAAAACTGATGAACTGATTTATGGGACCAAAAGTAACCTTTGTTTGATTCCAGATTAGAGTTACATCTATACAAAATTTCAGCACGATGCGTTCAGTAGTTGTGGCGTGAAGAGGTAAGAAACATCCAAACATCCATCCAAACTTTCGCATTTATAATAGGTATTAGTTTAATGTTATCTATACTAATAATATTATAAAGAGGAAAGATTTGATTGTTTGTTTGTATTGAATAGGCTCCGAAACTACTGGACCGATTTGAAAAATTCTTTTACCATTAGAAGCCCACATTATTCCTGATGAACAAAGGCTACTTTTTACCGCGGGAAAATGCTTCATTCCTACGGGAAAACGGGTAATAGGACAACGGGTAGTATTCTTACTACCCGTACGGGTAGGTACGATCGGGAAATAAAAAGTTGCGTTCGTCAACACTGTGAACGAGTGTAACTTTTTATTTCCCATTTGTCAACAGTGTTGACGACAGGGTGTTACCGAGCGGGAATGACTCGGCAACCCTAGACCCTAGACCCCACCCCGGCTTCGGATCCGTGCGAAAGATACCTAGGTAAGGTACCTACCTAGCCTTGAAAGTATTGATGTCATGTCACACAACGTTAAGTCTGTGGTCTTGTAGTTTGGAGTAATGCATAGCAACTATGAGAATACAAAATTTATGGATTTTTTATTAGTCTTTTTTTAACTAAAAACTATGCTTCGTTTTCACCCACCAGATCACATGAGTACAAACTAAATAGGTACCTAGGTACCTAACGTACCTATTCGTGGCATATTTAACTTTTATGAGAAACAGCTAGGTATTACCTATCAGGGATTACTCCACAAAATCGCAAGAACAAACTATCAAATCAACGAAACGAAGACCGAACAACCGAACCGTCAAAGACTTTCGTTGCGTTCATTCGACAGTATTGCCAACTAGATTATAAATAAATTTGTTACATTGTAACTAATTATTTTATTTTCAAACTTGGGTTAATTGAGTTAGATAAAAAGTTTAATTTTTTCTAAAATTTTAGGTTTTAAATACTTAATCCGTCATTGAGTATAAGATTTTTTTATACAGGGTGTTTGGTGGAGGGTTAGACAAACTCGGTGGGTGTGTAGGTGGACCTATTTGTGAAATACAAATTGAAGGAAAAGACCCTAACTGTTTACAATTTTTTTTAATCCCATTTTTTGTATTTTTTTAAGATTTTCCGAAATTTTACGTCTCTACCCCTAGAACTTTTTTTTGGAACATGTTTTCCAGTAAACTTTTTACTTGCTTTTGGTTTCAGGTGTATCCTTCGTCTTTTGAAGGCAATATTTATTTGACAGAACGTGTAAATAATTGGTTATAAGCTCTCAAAGTTCAAAAAAGTAAAAAAAATAAACAAGAAGGACAACTTTGCATCGTTTAAAAAAAAAACTAACAGCGATCGAGGAGTTAAAAAGCTTTTAAAAATTTCTCTAAACATCGTTTATTATAACAGTATATCACATGTAGCCGAAAAATCTATAAACTTGTCAAAAATTAGCACTTATAGGGAAAATGGAGTAAACACGCTAAGAATAAAACATTGTATTAAAACAATTTTGGTTCAAATATCACTTTCCTATTTCTAATACAAAGGTAGAAACGCTAAATTAATTTAAGAAAACCTTTTTTTATCATACCTAGGCATCCAACTAATTCGAAGATTCGAATTTCGAAATCAGAATTTCGAAGTCGAATCAATATTGGTAATCGTTTCGTTCTTATTTTGGTAATTTGTTATGTTTTGATAAACTCTTTGTTGTTCTGTTTTGTTATCGTTGTTTTTGTCACAATGGCGGAATTCAGCATTGAAGAATACGCTGATATTATTTATGCGTACACGTGCAGCACAGAGACTGTACAGAGAGTTGCATCCCAATAGACGTGTGCCACACCACAGCACATTTTCTAATACCATTCGGCGACTTCGAGAAAAGGGAAACTTAACTCTTCGAGCGATTTTCTCTCAACGTCTGGGCAGGTGTGATTGGTAGACATCTCATTGGACCTTACTACTTACCGGACACTCTTAACGGGGACAATTACTTGGAATTTTTGCAAAATGACCTCCCTGAATTGATGAGCAATGTGCCGATATTTCATGAAGATCGACCAATAGTATTTCAAAATGATGGGTGTCCGGCACACTATCGCCTCACAGTGAGAGAGTTCCTAAACAACGCGTTCCCCGACTCGTGGATTGGACGGCTTGGCCCCATCTCATGGCCTGCACGGTCCCCAGATCTCACTCCTCTTGACTTTAGCATATGGGGACGTGCAAAAAAGCTGGTTTACGAAAAAGAAATACAAACAAAGGAACAATTGATTGAAAGAATTGACGCAGCTTTTGCAAAGATGAAAGACGAGATAACGCTCCGTACTACTACGCGCGTGTATTAGAAATAGGGGAGAGGTAACAAAATATGTATATTTTAAAAAATAAAAATCTTTTTATTAAGTACTTTTGTATTTTTACTCCGTTTTCCCTTTAAGTGTTAATTTTTGACAAGTTTATAGACTTTTCGGCTACATGTGGTATACCGTTCTAATAAGCGATGTTTAGAGAAATTTTTAAAAGCATTTGAACTCCTCAATCGCTGTTTGTTTTTTTTTTTTAAACGATGCAAAGTTGTCCTTCTTGTTTATTTTTTTTACTTTTTTTAACTTTGAGAGCTTATAACTAATTATTTACACGTTTTGTCAAATAAATATTGCCTTCAAAAGACGAAAGATACACCTGAAACCAAAAGCAAGTAAAAAGTTTACTGGAAAACATGTTCCAAAAAAAAGTTCTAGGGGTAGAGACGTAAAATTTCGGAAAATCTTAAAAAAATACAAAAAATGGGATTAAAAAAAATTGTAAACAGTTAGGGTCTTTTCCTTCAATTTGTATTTCACAAATAGGTCCACCTACACACCCACCGAGTTTGTCTAACCCTCCACCAAACACCCTGTATATTCTACAAATATTAAATTGAAAAATGAATTCATACAGAACAAAATGTGCCAGACAAAATAAAAATACGCTAAAATTCTTGCTGGCAACCCTGGTTTGACAGACAGATCCCCCTCTCACCCTGTTCTTTCCCCTCAACGACATAGGGTAAAACACCCAGTAGTCAGCCTTTTAGTGAGGACTCAAATTTGAATCAACTGTAATTTAAATATTAAACACTATGAATAAAAACAATCGTTATTCTCCGAAAGGTTGTTTATTATATTTACTAAAGACAACAACAAAATCTTATATTTTTCATAGATTTATAGAAAAACAAATAATAGCACTTTTCACCAGTAGTCAGCCTCATTTCTCCAGAGCTCAGCCATGTCTTACCCAGTAGTCAGCCTCTCTCATAATCTTGCGTATTTGGCACAGAATATTAATTATTGTATGACGTACCTATAACTATATTTTCATTTAATATGTCTCGAGCGAATTCAGTACATTGCAAATGATACCATACAGGGCAAATAACTGTCACATCCAATATTATTTCAGTCATTAATTTCTGTGTAGCTAGTCAATTCCTCTTTATAGTTAGTGACCCTGATTCTGTTTTTTGTCATTGGATTGGTCTTTTTGACATGATGGAATTCTAAAACAAATGATTTTCATACTAAAATAACCGTGAATAAATTTAGCCCTAATTGAAAGGTGCTATTTTCTGCAACAGGACTAATAATGGCTGACTACTGGATTTGTAGACCCATTGGTCGGCCCCTGACATTTCTACGCGGCTGACTACTGGTAAAATACACTTTTCGTCTCATAAGAGTTAAGCCCAATCTAATGAGCACAATTGGGATTATTCGCTCCGTTAAGTAATTTCAACTAAGTACATACAAGAGAAATGTGAAAAAACCAGTACTACTGGATTTACCTTAAAAATGCGCAACCCAGTAGTCGGCCACCTAAATTACAACGTTATAAACAAGTAAAATGCATGTAATAGTTAATTTTATCACAAAATAAACATTTTATTGTAACACAGTATAACAATCCACCACAAATTACAACAAATACACACAAAAACTTACCGAAAACTCGAACGCGATTCCTTAAGAAAAAAATTGCAAAAGTGACGCATTTAGTCATATCGTTGGCGACAGAGCAAATGAATGACTTTAGCTCGTCAACCCGTGATGCTATTGGTTCGAAGGTGTGCGTATTAGCCAATAATGAGACATGGATTCGATTGAACGTTATTTTACAGGTGCAAACAAATTTCAACACTAGGTATTTATATCGAAATAATGTCTGTAAAGGCCGACTACTGGTGCGGGCTGACTACCGGGTGTTTTACCTAGGTATAGGTAAGTTTATTTGGTCGTTTCACAATTAGATGATGAATTAAGAAGAATCAATAAAATTTTATTGGGTATTTGCACAGCCTGCTCTTAGTTTAGTGTAAATGAGTAACAAACCATCCACCATTTCTATTGCTTATAACCCCCCCCCCCCCCCCCCCGACGCAATAAGAGAGGGGTGTTATAAGTTCAACGTGTCTGTCTGTGTACCTATCTGTCTGTTATGGTAGGTATCGTAGCTCCCGAACATTAAGTTTTTTTTTTGTGTCATAGATAATTTTATCCCGGATGTTCTTAGCCATGTTTCATGAAAATCTGTCGACAATAAACGTCGGCGGGTATTTAAATTCTTTAACTTTGTCTTGTCTACAGAGATAAAGTAAATTAAGGATTCAAAATTACTATTAATGTGTGCAAAAGGAAATTCAATAAGGTTCGGTACGGCCGAAGGGGCGGTCCATTTTTGGCCGAAACCAAAACTGCGACCGAACCTTAGTGTTTTGTCCAAACCTGTACCCGTAGGCCCGTACTCTTAAAAATGAAATCTAAGCCTCTGATTCGTTTTTGTGCAAACGCTAATCTTATGCAAGCTAGGTACATAAGAGTGGGTTTGCACGACAACGAAAACGTAACTTCGTTTTTCCTTCCCCGAGTAGGCCCCCTGGCCGAAACCGAACCACGACGAGCGAAGCGAGAAATATAGGGGGCTTTATAAAATAGGGGGCTTTCGATTGAAAACGAAAACGTGTCAACGTAATTAAGTAGGTAATTACGATTGCCAGGAGTCCTACCTAGGTATTTGGGTTGATAAATTATAATAGACCTCCATGAGATTCCTATTTAAAAATACCTAGGTACCTATACCCGTTTCGTCTCATTTGATTAAGTAATTTAATTACCGTTTTGTCCATCTAACAAAATTATACCAAAACTTTATTGGTAAGTACCTGCCTATTTGACAAGTATGTAGGTACATAGAAAGTAAATAAATAAAGTGATTATTTCCAAAATTGGTTTCTACAGGTTAACATGTTTCAATTTAATTTATTTAAGTACTTAATTAGAACGGTCACATAGGTAATAAATAAACCTTCTTAAAACTAATAAGGTAGGAAATCTCATTATAATATATATAGTATTATTTAAAATTAAATTTACCTTTGTACCTTACCTACTTAGGTATGAGTAGGGACTCTATCTAAAACCATGCATCGACTCCTCGCACTAACTAAGTTAACTTGTGTTTAGACGAGAGGGCTTCTCTTCCTCGCAGACCCAGAGAGTAGCACCTATGTTGTCATTTCACAGTTGAATAACCCTCCTCTGTTGGTAATAGGGTAAAAAAACTATATCCTTTGTTGTTAGACGGGTTAAAAAAACTTAGGGTTCTCTTCTTTTCTTTCAGGCTACCTTCAACTATAGTAAACTTGTCAGTAATCAATCATCATAGCACAGACCTATAATAGTAAGTACCTACATACATACTTCCCTAATATTTGTATGTCTCAGTAATCAAGTTTGTTATTTCTTGGAATTTATTTAAGTTTATTTATTATTTAGGTACCACCGGTCACTTCAGGGTTGTTTGAAAATCAACTTCTCATAACGCTTACTTGTCAAAAATTTATCTCCTGATAGGTAGCCTAGCTTCTTTTTAAGTAGGTAGGTAGGTAGGTATATTAATTGTGAAAGATTGTACATATCTTTGAATTAATTTTGTAATAGATCGTAGTAAACATTTTGGTGTAATGTAAACTGTACGCGACCATTTAAATAAATGTCTAAATCTACAAAAAAGTCATCGCCATTTAGAAATGACTAAAAAGTACAGTTTTAAAGCCATTTTCATTTTTATCCCTTTGGTTTCCTACTAGTTATCCCTGTAAGAACGGCCGCTTTACGGGAGACTAGACGTTAGGCCTAGAGCGTGCGATCTTGCTAAACCTCGACCAAAACTTGTAACGTTATTTCCTCACTAACTAACAATAAAAACATGCTAGAAACCACAGTTACCTTTTCAACAGCTTTCAGTTCCAATCCTTTGTGTGAATCCAGGGGTGTTAACATCAATTTTACAAGGAAACACAAGTTTTTCACTGCACTTCACTAGAATTTCTTGCGATCCAAACACGATTTGCTTTGCAGTCAGTTTTCACTTCTACTGTAACTGTCAAATCCTTTTTATTACAATTTTTTGTTTAAACAAGATACCCACAACTTTCAATTATGTTTTTATTAGGTAGATGGTTTTGTTTTAGCAGGGAGCACAGGATACAGACAATTCGTCGTAGTCAGCAGAAAAGGGCGGGCAATGACCGCTTGTTTTCCGCATCCGAAATCAGCTGTTCAGCCGAAACGTTAATGTGAAGACTGAGGACACAGTACCTACACAAAGCACTCAGAAACGGATTGTCGATTTCACCAAGTATCTAATACTAACCCACCAATATTATTGTTACAATAATTAGCATCTGTAGGAAAATCACACAAATGAGTACTTACTAAAAACACTAAAACTAATTAGAATAATGGTTACTGTAACGGGAGTTTTGAACGATTTTAGAGTGTTTTGTTTATGGCTCAGTATCTGCTAGCCACATTTTGTGTGCGGTGCGTTCGTGCGCGTTCACGGCGAGTCGCGGACTGCGGGCCGCGGGGCGCGGCGCGAGGGGGCGGGGGGCGGGGCTTGAGGAATGCTATTGTAGGCGAACTTGCCGGGCCGCCACTTTTTTTCTTGATTCTGGTCAAACAAGTTTTGTATACAACCTGCATTGTAAGGATTCCGCCATTCTTCGAACGAAGCAACGGTCTTTCTAAACTTCGTATAAAGCTTCGTGGGATGAGCTTTTTGGGAATGTGAGTAAGAGACTAGGTGGGTAAATAAATAATGTAGGTAAATGAATTACTTACCTACGTGCTAACCATATAATTATTATTACACGTTGTACAACCCTACTAGGTAAGTAAGTACTACCACAGTACTACTAACGAATCGTCAAATTCTTTCGGAGCGGAAAGGAAAACGACCTTACCCACTTATTAATAAGAAGTAAACTCGAACAAAAACAATCAGCTGACAGTAGGGTAAATGCACCCGTAGTTGTACCTACCTACCAGTTACCTTACCATACTTACCATTACCCAACCCAATCATGACATTTGCGTTGCATGCACGGGTCTCAGAAATAATCAGTCAATCTCAATAGGTAGGTAGGTATAGGTACCTAGGTACTGTTCCAATCGTCGAATAGGTACCTATATAGGTACCTAGGTAATATAAAAAAATGCCTTCCTAGAAATTAAAATGAATCAGCTGATAGTAGGGTAAATGCACCCATTGTTGCACCCGGCATTATTCAATGAATCCTAAAACACAGGTTAACCATTTAAAAAAATCTGTAGATAGGTAGGTAACAAACGTAGGTTCCTAAAGGTAAGATAACCTATCTAATTAGTTTCATTTTAATCACCTAGTTACATACATGTACCTACTGTACATGGGTAGGTAAATAAATAAATAACAGTACGTAAGTACAAAAAACTTTGACAGACAAAACTTTTTAGTTAAGCTTCTAAAAGCTGATGGGTGGTATACCTACCTATATACAAGTAATGCGAATTGATTAAAATGAACTCACAGGTTACCGTTAATAACACCGATAACGATAAAAATCTTAACGGGAAATTACATTTATTTTGGTGTCCGTGTGTGGGTGTGTGTTATGTGAAGGTAAAAATTAAATAAAACCTCTAAAGACAAAACATAACAGCAGCTTATCGAATAGGTAAAGCCATAGCTATAAAAAATAGGTAGGTAGGTAATGCACCTATCTCAAAAGATAGAATTCCAACCAGAACCACACTCAAGGTTATAAGGGAACTTCTGAACTAAGTATTTGAAGAGCGATAAACGAACTTCCACGAAGTCGGATAGACTAGACCGAGAGGGCCAGATGAACTAGTTTGTAAGAGGAAGAGAGATGGCCGAGTATATTTTATTTATTGCCCTATCAAGCTGGTTCGGAGCTTTGTATCGCAGACGAGTTGTTTGGGTGGAATAAATAAATGCTATATCATATAAAATTTCGAAAGATGCTGTGTAAGTATAAAAATATCGTAAATCATTGCAAGGTATACAGCAGTGGTACTCGGAAAACATTTCCTTTTCCTTCCAACCATTAATATGAGTAGCTAGGTACTTCTACGGAACGAAGCAATCGTAATAACATCTGAAATGGATTTCGAGTTTTCTCAATTCACGTAGGAGCTAAGCAATCAAAACAACCAACACACAATCAAATCAATGTTCACAGGTCAGGGCATTAAGTAATAGTATCCATTATCCAATAACTAGCCATCGGAAACATAACTATTTATCACAACTATCTAAATTGTACGAATCAAATATTAGTGATACATTATATTCGTTCTCGGAAGCTGGCATATTAATTAAGTAGGTAGGTAAGGTACTCACTTGGATATCTATTACAGTTAGGTGCCTATTTTGAGACCTATTCAATAAGACAAGTATCCTGAACTTCGATCTCAGACCTGAGAACTCATGGTCATTATTATTTTCTTGTATCTCGATTGATAAATAAAATACGATTATGTGGATCAGAGGTCGATTGAACTTAGATGAAGTAGCAGTAGGTAGGAACATCAAATCAAAATAAACGTCGAACAAAATAATGAGGAAAATTAACACAGCCCTTCCGTAGGTATACTTATTGGCATTTATTTTTGTTATTAATGTAATACTAATAAATATTTATACTAATAATTACACCTATAATTTACATACCTAGGTAATCTAATTAGGTAAGTAAGTAAGTACAAGTACGTTACGTAAGTAGAAAGATTCTAAGAAAGTGTATACCTAGGTATAGACCTAGGTATACACTTTCTTAGAATCTTTCTTAGTATTTTTTGTAATAAGTAAATTGTAAATAATGTAACATTTACTGAATGCAATGAAACCTTGGTAATTTGGTATTCGTACTTTAGAATACCATGAGATATTATTCGATGGTGACTTGACTATGTTTCATTAATTTACTGAAGAGCGCTACATTAAACAAGTACCTACCTACTTAGGTATAAGGTTTTAGCGGAGTTTGAGGAGCATTTCCCCAGCACGAAGACCTTCAAATTGTCTCCACGAGTCGTCAAACATTTTGAGCAACCGGTTATTAGTTTCGAAGAATGGCATGTCAACAAGTTGTACCCAGAATTCTTACAAACCGTCAAAAACTACATATTGTAAATACTTGAGCTTATTTAATGTCTTTGTCAAAGATTATTTTGGGGTCTGGCTTTTATGGTAGGTAATCATAACGACATAATTCTTCTCTCTTAGCAACCATTTTCATTCTATTGGCCTAACTGTAATAATTAGAGTTAGACCAACTTCGAAAATTAGGTAAATATTAATTAAGTAGGTAGTTAGGTACTAATTTTCGAAATTAAACTTACAAGATAAAAACTTAAGAAAGAAGCGATAACAAGAGTTAAAAGCTTGGATTGGATAGAAGTAACAGTAACACAGTTCAAAGGCCAGAATATAAAAACAATAAGTTACTGACTCACTGACTCTCCCTACGTGTACATTATTATATCAGCCGACCCAGAAATAGCACTTAACTGCTATTACCAAATGTGTCAGTGAAATAAACTTACAATAGATGAATCACCAGATCCTGGAATTGAAATACGGGCTCATTATGACAGGAATGGAAGGAGCTTAACCACCGTGCACGATTAGTACAGAAGCACAAGTAGATTAGTTACACTTTAGTAGATGAAGGTGAAGATAAGAAAATTCCCAATAAATCATGTCCTGACAATACAATATTGGTAAGAAGAAAGAAAGGCAAAAGTTTAATTTTTCAACCGTGGTCAAATAAAATAAGCCATTGATTGCATTGCTGAATGTTTATGAATTTACCGAGTTGGTAATTGAAACTGCACGTTTTTATGAATGGGCAAACACTGCCATTGTACAATTTGAACATGCATGACTCAGACAGGTCAGAAGTAGTGATGAGGTGAGAAGGTGAAAAGTAGCTAAGCTACATTGACGAAGTGTTTTAAAGGTAAGAACCTTAATCATAATTACATTATGAACATATTATTATATGAAAACTTCCAGTTATTTTATTTACCTATTTTATTACCTAACTCCAGCTTTTAAATAATAAACGTACTCTAGCTAGGTACCTAGTATAAAAATTACTTTTATTTTTGTCATAATAGTTTGTCTGTTTGTCTCATACATTGTTGATAGAGGAGAGTGTGAGTTAATTGGAGAAGGAATACTGTACTAACGGTATGGTGGCCGGAAGCCGGGAGCGGGGAGTGACGGATTGACGGGCATTCACGCCGAGAGGAGACAAATCAAAGAATAGTCGTGGGAGCAGGCGGGACACAATATCGCGGTGATGCCCTTCTTTGGATCCCCTTTGAATCTCGCATTGTTATTTAATTAAATGTGGCGTTACGGTGAATACTTTCGGGCTGCCTATCAGAGAAGAGTTCTTTTGTTTTGATCGTAAAAGGGATCGTATAAAAATTGCGTAGGTAACGGAAAGTAATGGTAATGTAATGTCTGAATGATAGGGTAACGGTTTAGATTAGACCATTTATTTACCCAATAGATCAAAAACTATCTTTACCTACCCATAAACCAATGTAGGTAGGTATTTTATCTTTATTACGCATTCGATGACAATGTGACGTAACTTTTCTCTATTCTACCATAGATAACAGTCCCCGTGCTACAGTACAGTAAAACTACGAAGGAACTCATTGAAAGTAAAAGTGATAGTATAAGGCCGGTAATGGGGTAGTTTACCCTACGCAATAGAGTTCATTCAGTAGGTAAGTAGATGGTTTACAACTACGCTAAGCTAATTACTGACGCTAAGGTACCGCCTAGTCGGTAGTTAAATAAGTACCTACCTACCTCTAATAAGTTCTCTCAACCACAAAATCGATGTGCATCAGCGAAAAATCTGTAATTTAGTGTAATTAGGCTTTTATAACATCGCACAGTGAAACCTGTCGGCGCGGCGCGGCGCGCGGCGGCGGCGGCGCGCGGCATCGATCCGCGGGGCGTTGCCGCTTCGTGCAACGTTTGTTTGGGTTGCATGCAGCGCAACCTACGACGACGCCGCCGCGCGCCGCCGCCGCGGGAACTCAGACAGGCAGGCAGGGTTAATAGTAGCGGGAAGAGAACCTTCTTTAAGTAGGTACCTGCTATCTTTCATGTTTTATTTTGCTTGTTCAATAATGTTTCAAATGCAAACCTTCTTAGCTTAAACATCTGTAGACACTGAATAAAAAACTTTTTCGATGTGTGTTTGAAAAGCTAGCGACATCTGTTGTCATCACGAAAAACTACATACCTACCTATAACGCGAAAAACGCTGCTGGGAAATGTTGAACGTACGTTACGTAGGTACCTAGTAGTTACAATCTGACGTTACAGATGGCGGTATCGGTATCCTCATACCTACCTAGTAAGTACCTATTTAATTTCAAATGAAATTGTTTGTTAATGTCGAAAGTACCTAGTACCTAGGTACTTTCTAGAAACCTTAGACGAAAACATAGATATAAGTAAAATTCTATTTTATTTATATCTACCTATATTATGGTACATACATAGTATAGTATAGTACATACATAGTACCTATACTAAAGTACATACATAGTATAGGTACATATTTATACCTAATTGGACCTAATTAGACACATTTTGAGCGTTCAACTTTCGAGAAGCTAGTGCCAAATCTTCCGAATTTTACTTACCTACCTACCTATATCGATACAGCGAAAACCTAACGGTGGGTGCGTGCGTAGGTAAGGTAGGTACCTATCTACCTTACCTACCGTACATGCACTACGAATTACACTTATATCTATACTTATAATAAAACTGTAACAGGTCCAATTCTGTACATTGAAGATATTTAAATTTTTTTTTTGGAGGGCACTCTATTATCGATACTGAAGCCAAAACTGTAATTTTTTTCATTCATGTCTGTCTGTCTGTCTGTCTGTCTGTTTCTTAAACGCGCATCACGCCGAAACTACTGAAGGTATTGACATGAAACTCGGCATGATTTTAGGTCATACTACGAGGAAGGACATAGGATACTTTTTATCCCGGAATTCAGTCAGGTTCCCCTGGGAGAGAGGATGAAAGTAAAATTCTTTAAACGCTCATCACGACGGAACTGCTGAAAGAGTTGGACTGAAACTTGGTATTATTTGAGTTCATACTACAAAAAAGGACATGGGATATATTTTATCCCGGAATTCGGTAAGGTTCCCCTGGGAGAGAGGATGAAAGTAAAATTCTTTAACCGCTCATCACGACGTAACGACTGAATGAATTCGAATGGAAGTCGGGACGATAGAAGTTCATACTAGACGTGTGCGCCGACGTTAAAATGATCGGCGGCGGCGCGCCGGCCTGAAATCGGCGGCGGCGGCGTGATTTCGGCGTGAAATCGGCGCGTAGGTATAAGTAATAAATAAATAATGCTGGACAATTCACACAGCATTATCTAGCCCCAAGCTAAGCAGAGCTTGTGGTATGTTATGGGTACTATACTAGATAACTGATATAGGTACATTATTATAATTTTCGAGTACATTAGGAGGTGCATTTCGAAAATTCGAAGTTTCGTAAATTCGAAGTTCATAGCCTTTTTGGCCATTTTTTAAGTTCGTTGGTGGCCACAAATTCGAACTCTCTAATTTTTTTGTTTCGATGATTTACCCACGCATACAAGGCACCTTACGCAGTCGCGGAACGCAGGCGTTCTATGAAAGAGTGAAATGCGACCAGTGTAGAAGCTGAGAGAGTTTTCTCAGCGGCTGGCTACATTTGTGGTTACAAATGTTGCCGCTGAGAGTGCTCCTCGGGCAACCGCCCGAGGAGCACTCTCACACGCTGGATGCCCTAACTTTTTTAGGGGTTTATTATCAACTAACGTAAAATGTAATACATTTAAATAAGTAAATGGGAGTCAGAACACTGGTACTTTATTGGATCCCGTAACTTTCCGTATCGCAACAAGTCTTCGGTTGGGTGCAAGAAGATGTTGCGCGCCTCATCAATGCCAATGCCAGTGCGGTATTGCTGTCGTGTGCAGCTTGATCATCACGGATTATCGTGTACTAGGGCCGCCGGTCAGATATCTCGCCATGCCAGCCGGCGACATCATCCGGCGAGTCTTTGTCATCGCTAACGTACCAGCTATTCTCAAACCGAATGGTCTGTTGCGTGACGATGGTAAGAGGCCCGACGGTATGACACTCATCCCATGGGAGTTGGGGAGGCCCATCGTGTGGGACGCTACATGCGTCGACACACTAGCGCCTTCCCATGTTCCGAGGACATCCGTGAGGGCAGGTGCGGGGGAAGATTTGGCCGAGGATCTCAAGAGGCGCAAACATGCAGGTCTCGACAGAGCCTACACATTTACTCCCCTTGGATTCGAGACCTCTGGTTCTTCGGGTTTCTTAAAAATTATCTGAGCGTTGAGTCGAAGCGACACGTGACCCGAGAGCTGGTGAGTATCTGGCGCAGTGCATCAGCATAGGCATACAGTGGGGCAATGCAGCCAGCCTCTTGGGGACGCTTCCGACTGGTATTGATATGGATCATTTGAGCTACCTCTAGGCCAAGCACGGAGATTATTATCTAGGGTAGAATAGACATTATCGACTTCGCATCGTCATACATTGCGTACATTATAGAAGTAAAAGGATTGACTTTCAAACAATTTACGCATTCGTTGACAAAAGTGACGTAATTTTTCTCTATTCTACCCTAGACAACAATGCCCGTATCAATCCAATCAATCCCTGCAGTAGATTGTTTGCAACAGTCTGTAGTTATCTCATTTGTTTCAATTGTAATTATCATGATCTGTGATAGGTAATTACAACAACGTATAATTATAGAAGTAGGTTAACCAGTTCTCTGCCAGGCTTCAGCGATACGACTCGGACGGGCGCTCGTTGCATACGTGCAGTGCAAGCGCGTCGTCGGTGACACTTAATGTGGTACGAAGGTAATCAAAGTATTTTCGTATGATTTGGATTAGGTAAATCACTTTTCCGATTCTAACTCTATGTATAAAGGGACAGGAGAATAAAAGTTACATTTTCTGTCTTAACTTCGACTTTTGAAATTGAGCTTCTGAATTTAGAAAGCCAATTACGAAATTGAAAAATATTTAAAACCCTGACGTTTCGTACCCCTTACAGTGTGTCCTTGTGCCTTTGTGGTAACTTCGTAAGGTTTTGAAAATAATTAAATGCAATTTATGCAATATGAATTTAGTCTGAATCTTTCTAGTGGAATTTTCTTGATATCTGATAAAGTTTATTTTCCTACAGTGTCGTCTGCAAGTTTATATCGGCACCTGCACGGAATTAGAAATTAAATAGGTACTTATTAATTTCTTATAATTTCTGATTAATTGTCCTAATTTCTAATTCCGTGGGCACCTGTATCTGTCTGAATCAGCGGCGACTTTTGATACCGTTCAGTTCGCGGTGCCCTTGGACATCGCGGCACCCTTTGACATCGTGGCGCGGCGCGGTTTCTTCTTTGACTACAACTTGGTTGTAGGTAGCAGGTGTCAGACAATGTAATAATCAATCAAATAAGGGAGTTTTCAAAGCGTCTAAAAGAATACGTTCCACGCCGATTTCACGCCGATTGGCCGATCGGCGGCGGCGGCGTGGAAAATTTGCCGGCGGCGGCGGCGGGTCGGCGCGGCGCACACGTCTAGTTCATACTACGAGGAGAGATATATTTTATCCTGGAATCCAGTAAGGTTCCCCTGGGAGAAGGGATTAAAGTCAAACTCCTTCACCTCGCATCACGCCGAAACTGCTGAATGAGTTGGACTGAAATGGTACGATTTGAGTTCATTCATACTACAAGGAAGGACATGGGATACATTTTATCCTGGAATTGAGTGAGGTTCCCCCGGGAGAGAGGATGAAAGTAAAATCCTTTAATCGCGCATCACGACGGAACTGCTGAAAGAGTTGGACTGAAACTTGGTATTATTTGAGTTCATACTACAAGAAAGGACATGGGATATATTTTATCCCGGAATTCGGTAAGGTTCCCCTGGGAGAGAGGATGAAAGTAAAATTCTTTAACCGCTCATCACGACGTAACGACTGAATGAATTCGAATGGAAGTCGGGACGATAGAAGTTCATACTACGAGGAGAGATATATTTTATCCTGGAATCCAGTAAGGTTCCCCTGGGAGAAGGGATTAAAGTCAAACTCCTTCACCTCGCATCACGCCGAAACTGCTGAATGAGTTGGACTGAAATGGTACGATTTGAGTTCATTCATACTACAAGGAAGGACATGGGATACATTTTATCCTGGAATTGAGTGAGGTTCCCCCGGGAGAGAGGATGAAAGTAAAATCCTTTAATCGCGCATCACGACG
This sequence comes from Eupithecia subfuscata, assembly GCA_963564075.1. Taxonomy (NCBI): domain Eukaryota; kingdom Metazoa; phylum Arthropoda; class Insecta; order Lepidoptera; family Geometridae; genus Eupithecia; species Eupithecia subfuscata. The sequence goes on from OY751102.1 coordinate 1,293,341, forward strand.
GAACTACTGAATGAATTCGAATGGAACTCGGCATAATTTGAGTTCCTACTACGGGGAAAGATAGGTACATTTTATCCCGTAATTTAGTAAGGTTCCCCGTGGAGAGAGGATAAAAATCATATTCCTGGGCCGCGCATCACGCCAGCAGTACAGTATGAATTCAAATGAACCATATTTTTAATCCCGGAATCAGTACGGTTCCCTTAGGTTAGGAGAGTGGATGAAAGTAAAAATATGCTACTAAATGAATTCAAATGAAACTATGCATGATTTGATCTCATACTACGAGGAAAAACATAGGATACATTTTATCTGGGACAGTAGGCACGGTTTTCTCGGGAGAGGGGATAAAAGTCAAAATGTGTAAGTACTTAGTTGTAATTCATTAACGCGTCGTCCGATTTCATGCATTCTTTTTGGAACGAAGTTCCTTATCGCGCGTTGTGAAAGGGGGCTAGACGGAAAAAATTGGAACGAAAATTGGAGCGACACTTTTTGCCACAGAACAAATATATCCTAACATTTGTTGGAAAGTAAACACAATATTAAGTCAGTGTCAAAGTGTAGAGCTGTCACTGTAGCGTTTATGATAGGCAGCTATCATCGCGAATGACATTCATTAGGTTTGCACAAAAATTAGAATCGCTCTCCGAACAATCGTGTGTTCCGCTCTCTCGCGCAACGTGTCATTGGAGTGAGCGGGATATATATGCGACGACCGCAGCTGAGTTGAGCCGACACATTTTGACGAAGACAACCGAGGAGAACCGAAGCGACGACCGCAGCCAAGTTGAGCCGAGGTGGGCTTCGATTCGAACAATCGTGTGTTAGGATAGTAGGATAGGACAGTGGGATAGGACAGTAGGATAGGATAGTAGGATAGGATAGTAGGATAGGATAGTAGGATAGGACAGTGGGATAGGACAGTAGGATAGGACAGTAGGATAGGACAGTAGGATAGGATAGTAGGATAGGATAATAGGATAGGATAGTAGTATAGGATAGTAGGATAGGATAGTTGGATAGGATAGTAGGATAGGATAGTAGGATAGGATAGTAGGATAGGATAGTAGGATAGGATAGTAGGATAGGAAGGTAGGATAGGATAGGATAGTAGGATATAATAGTAGGATAGGATAGGATAGTAAGATAGGATAGTAGGATATAATAGTAGGATAGGATAGTAGGATAGGAAGGTAGGATAGGAAGGTAGGATAGGATAGGATAGTAGGATATAATAGTAGGATAGGATAGTAGAAAAGGATAGTAGGATAGGATAGTAAGATAGGATAGGATAGGATAGTAGGATAGGATAGGATAGTAGGATATGATACTAAGATAGGATAGTAGTTGTAACGACATATTTTGACGAAGAGAACCGAGGAGAACCGAAGCGACGACCGCAGCCGAGTTGAGCCGAGGTGCGCTTCGATTCGAACAATCGTGTGCTCCGCTCGCTCGCGCAACGTGTCATTGGAGTAAGCGGGATACTTATATCAGTTTTCTGCGGCCTCACTGAAGATGACGAGAGGACGCGCGATTAATCGAAAGGAACTTCGTTCCATCCGGGTGTCCCTTGACACCTCTCAAGTTTTTTTTGTTAGAAACAGTGTTGCAATATCGAATTTGACTAAATCAGTAGAAAATCGAGTAGAAAATAGGTAGATTGATGATATAATCTGTAGATTGAAGAAAAAATCAGTAGATAAAGGGTAGGTAAGTTCCTATCTATTTATTTTTTGAAGACGCCACCGTCAATGCCTATTTCAGGCAAAGTAAAATGTACAAATGGTCCATGCAATCTTCATGAACATGATATTTGGTGGTTTAGCTGGTCCAGTTAACTGTACCTGCCACCGAAGTTAGGTTGGAGTAAGTGCTCTAATTAAACTAACTGGACCACAGAACATTTTTTTTTACTTTGATACTCAATCAACTGTACCTACCAACTGTATCGAAATAAAATTAAGTCAAATGGATCAAGAATCCAATTCTACAATACAATTGCTTCACTATGACAATGGAATCGTCGCAGAATTATGACGTAGAATTTCTAGATTAATAAAACTCCAGATAGTAAGTGCGAGATAAATTAATGGTTTCAAACCTGTCGCGCGTCTCTCCATCTGCATTCATCATAATTTCTTTCATCTAAGGTAGAATACCAAAACGTGTCATTCTGTGACGATACCCCTATCATAGTGAAGCGATTACTTTAGCAGAACAGGGCCCCAGCTGAACGGAACCATGAGTAAGAAGTGAAACGAATATGACACTTCTCAACACTGACGCTGGCCGAGTCGTAGCTAAAAGGCGTGTGGATAAAGAATGCGATTGAAGATGACAACATGCTATCCCCCGTAGACCCTACCCGATTTATACACAATTTAACAAGGATCCAAATATAGATGCTTTTATTAAAAGTGTAATAGGTCCAATTCTGCGCATCGAAGTTTTTTTGCACGGCGGCGGCGTTTCATATATTGAGAGAAACTGTGGTTAAATGTGAGCTTAATTAGTCGGCAGGTATGGCAATCGCGAACAAAGTCGCGGGTACAGCTAGTAATAAATAAATAGGTAGGTTGGGTGGTAGGTAGGTACTAGGTAGGTAGTATAGGTACCTACCAAAGGGTCATTCCATTATCGCGGGTGCAACATTTAGACACATGTTTTAGTTTCATGTAACTAAAATAAAAACATTTTCTATTAAATAAATCTTTGAAAGATTACATTTTAATATGATCTTTTAATATTAATTTACAAAGGATTTTAAAATAATATTTTAAAAGCTAGGAGAAAGGTCCAAATTGCCATTGCGGGTGCAACAGATTTGGCCCAACCATTCCAGATCATAGACAAAAAACTTATAAATCTGTTAATTGTGATACATTTAATATATTATGACTTGATATTTCGTAAGGTGTTTAAGCAGTTTAAGTAACCAAGTTCATAAAACAGAAGCTCCAAAGAAAACAAAAATAATCAATTAATTAGTCACTTTTGAACGAATCGCGGGTGCAACATCAAATTATCGCGGGTGCAACCAGTCTATGGTTGCACCCGCGATAATTTGATACGATGATACTTAAGTGAACATTGGTGTTATATAGGAACGAAATGAGAGATCAAAAAATATTTATTATTAATTTTAACACTTTTTTTATCGCTTATAATCAATTATTTCTTTTCAAATACTTCAATATTCGCGAAAATTATATGATCGTATTGTTTCCATTAGTTTTTTTTCTGGTGCTTCTAACTTCGCGATAACATCTTCAAATTGCACGTCTGCTATATCATTAACGATTTCATCGTCATAAATTGTACTCTGGTTTCTCCATTTTCATCTATATCGCTCTGACTCACTCCCACATAACGATATTGAGTAATTTTTTTGCCGGTTTGTACGAGCACATACAAACAGCGCAAATATCTATTGGTAAGACAGCAGCTTGGGCAGTAGCAGTTTCAGGACATGCTTCTGGTGATAATTTTGAAGCTTGAAGAGACGTTGATGGAGTTTCGTCATTTATGAATTCATTGTCTGAATGTAATATAAACACACATATTAAATATATATCGTCAATAGTATTAAGCATTATATTAGTAGTCAAGGCATATCAAAACAACAAAATATGTAATTAATCACACAAAAAGGTTACCTAAGTGAAAAAAGTTGCACCCGCGATCTGACATCAAGATCGCGGGTGCAACCAATTTAAGATAACGTTTATTTTAACCTAACAAGTATACTTTATCATCGGTTTTGAATGGTATCGATTTAGATGACAAGGCATGGTCGCAGGCCTCCCTGCCTGTCAAATTGGGAGGCTTAGGTATACGCAAAATTTCAAGTGTAGCCCTACCAGCGTTCTTGTCTTCTGTCTACAGCACTAGTTCTTTAGTTGAAAAATTTTTAAATCCTTCTCTTTTGGTCCCACCTGGAATGTCATTGAAAATTTCATTTTTAGACGAAGCTCGAACGGCTTGGCATAGTGCTTGCCCCGATGCTGCTCCCCCAAAATCACTTTTGTCCCAACGGCAATGGGACGGGCCTCTGTGTGAGTTGACACGGAACTGTTTGTTACAAACGTGCTCCAGCTCTGCAGATCGTGCCCGCCTCCTGGCCGTTTCTAAATGGGAGTCAGGACATTGGTTGCAAGCATTTCCTTCATATAACACTGGTACTTTATTGGATCCCGTAACTTTCCGTATCGCAACATGTCTCCGGTTGGGTGCAAGGTGTTGCGCGCCTCATCAATGCCAGTGCGGTACTGCTGTCGAACAGCTTGGTCATCACGGATTATCGTGCACTAGGGCCGCTGGTCGGATATCTCGCCACGCTAGCCTTAACGACATCATCCGGCGGGCCTTTGTCACCGCTAACGTACCAGCTATTCTCGAACCGAATGGTCTGTTGCGTGACGATGGTAAGAGGCCCGACGGTATGACACTAGTCCCATGGGAGTTGGGGAGGCCCATTGTGTGTGTGGGACGCTACATGCGTCGACACACTTGCGCCTTCCCATCTTCCGAGGACATCCGTGAGGGCGGGTGCGGCGGCAGATTTGGCCGAAGATCTCAAGAGGCGCAAATATGCAGGTCTCGACAGAGCCTACACATTTGCTCCCCTTGGAGTCGAGACCCTAGGTCCGTGGGGTACCGAGGCTCTTCGGGTTTTCAAAAAACTATCTGAGCGTCTGGTCGAAGCGACGCGTGACCCGAGAGCTGGTGAATATCTGGCACAGCGTATCAGCATTGCCATACAGCGTGGCAATGCAGCCAGCGTCTTGGGGACGCTTCCGACTGGTGTTGATATGGATCAGTTGAGCTATCTGTAGACTGTTTGCAACAGTCGGCAGTTAGCTCAATTGTTTCAATTGTAAATACTAGTATAATTTTCTTTGTGAATAAATGTCAACCTAACAATCATTACACTCTTAAAAACGATTAATTTAAGTTGAGTTTTGATTTCTTCTTACTTTTACAAAGTTTCAGCTCTTATTTCGATGTAAAAAGTTAACTTTCCTATCTTTTGTATCGCGGGTGCAACAAGTTAACAATGTATTCTAGCACTCAAAAATTCTTAATAAATAACAACATATTATACTTACATTTTTTGAAACAGGAAGATAAATGAATATTGACACTTCAAGTTTAGCCGGTAAAACACAACCTCAAACTGTCAGCAATAGCTGTTTCTGGCCAGTGTTGCTAAGTATAATTTTTCAGTTATTACCAATACCAACTCTTTCGATGGTAATATTTTCAAACGCGCCAAAGAAGTTAATATGGAGTTTAATGGAAAAAAAAATTAATTGAGTATTAAATTTGGACTTTCTTCTCTGCACCACTCACAAAAAAACAACTAATAACCAGATTTAAAAATTAATGTCGGGAATCGTCTATAGCGGAATCGCCCCAAACTAAAACTGCGTCTGACTGACCTACAGTTTTGGCGTGAAGAAGAACTTTAGAACTAACAATGTAAATGTAAATCAGGAAAATCACAATATCACTGGGTCACGTCATTTTAAGCTCGCTATTATACCTACATTGAAGTGTACAGTGGAGACGGCGACTCGGCAAATGCAGTGTAGGACGCCCTCCGGCCAGGTGGGATGACGACCTGCGACAGACTGCAGGCAGGCAAATGCTTGATGCGGCAAGCTGAAGACATGATAAGATTGTTAAAGTAGTCACTAGTCACACAAATTTATAACTAGGTAGGTAGGTTAGGTACTCGAGCCATCCTGCTTGTAGAATGTTAGTAAATATTTGAAATTAGGTACCTAGCTGTTTTTTAGGGTTATCATTATCACCAAGAAATGAACCAGGCTTGACATAATTCATATGATTTCACCCATAAATAGGTACCTACTATTAGATTCGTCACTTTTTAGGATTTCGAAGATCGGTTTCGAAACCCTTATGGTCTCGCTTTGTTGTCCTTTTTCCCTCCTAAATAACTCAGCATCTACCGCAGCTACCAACTTGATATTTAAAATAATAATACATTTTCGTGCGCAAACCCAGCGCCCACGTGCGATGCTACTTGCACATCGCGCACCGACCACGGCGATAGGACGGCAGACCGACACGACCGGGGAGAGGTCAAATGCAGGACCAATGGCTTAACGTCACACACTTAACGCGACACCGCCAACTTCCTAACTCCGGGCACAGATATTATAATACTATACCTCCGGGCTGCTACTGTGAATATTTCTTGCTAGAAAAGACCCAAAATCTTGGCCCGACCCGGGATTTGAACCCGGGACCTCATTATCAGCGGTTGAAAACCCGAACGCTAGACCAACGAGGCAGTCGGATAAAAGTATAAAATGTCCTGCATAAGTATACATTTACTCTACGTTTATCCCAAAATGTTTAGAAATAAATGTCCACCCGTGCGAAGCCGGGACGGGCCGCTAGTATAAAATAACTTACTCAATGACGGATTATTTAAAACCTAAAATCACACTATCACACTAATATTATAAACTAGTTTATGCCCGCGGCTTCGCACGCGTTGTTTATATGGAAACGATTAAAGGTTCTATCCCATGGGAACTGACTAATGGGATAAAAAGTAGCCTATGTTTGATTCTAGAATTAAAATTATCTGTATGAAAAATTTCAACCCGATCCGTTCAGTAGTTTTGGCGTGTTTTGGGTAACAAACATCCACCCATCCATCCATCTATCCATCCAAACTTTCGCATTTATAATATTAGTGTGATGCGAAAGTTTGGATGGATGTATGGATGGATGTTTGTTTGTTGTTGCTCTTCACGCCAAAACTACTGAACGAATCGGGCTGAAATTTTGCATACTTACAGGTAATTCTAATCCTCGAATCAACTACTTTTTATCTGATAGAAGTCATTTTTAAACGTTATACATAGAAACAACGCGTGCGAAGCCGCGGGCAAAAAATAGTTTTAGAATAAATTGAAACTTTTTATCTAACGCAATTAACCCAAGTTTGAAATGTAACAAATTCATTTATAATCTAGTTGGCAATACTGTCGAATGAATGCTTTTGAGTACAATTACGCAGCAAAGTCTTTGACGCTTTTTCGGTGTTCGTTTCGTTGATTTGATAGTTTGTTCTTGCGATTTTGTGCAGTATTCCTGTTTCACGTTAAATATGCCTCAACAACGTTAGGTAGGTATTTAGTTTGTTTGTACTCATATCATACTCATGTAATCTGGGTGAAAACAAAGCATAGTTTTTAGTTAATAAAAAAAACTACAAAAAATTTCAATAAATTAAGTATTTCTCATTCTCATAGTAACTATGCATTACTCAAAACTACAAGACCACTCCACCACTTTCTTGGTCTATCTGTTGCCCGGGCGCGAAGCAGGGTTGGGTCGCTAGTTGGTAAATATCACTTTCTGTTTGATTGTACTTGCGCAGGTAATATTATCCTATAAGTAATCCGACTTCATACAAACGGGCGAAACGCGAGCTATACCTACGCGCCTCGATCTCGGCATGCGCTCAGCATGCAGACAGTCGCGGCTGTGCCGCAGTGACGAACGGATGGTGTGATGTTTTTTTAACAATAACCGCGCGATTTTTTCTCTAAAAATAAGTTCAGGTACATATTTAATAAAGTAGCTGCAGGTATCTATAACCAAGTAAAAGATATTCCTTTTTCTCCAAAAAAATCTCCTATAATTTAATAATAAAGCATTTTGTGGGTACGTCTCAGTCTAGGCGCAAATATTTTTCGGTCGCAAATTTATAAGACCGATTTGTTATTCAAACATAAACAGGTTTTTTAATTAAATCGACCAATCATAAAACAACACGCATTTTTATTGAACACTTCCCATTCAATTCACAAAGTATTTTATTTGTTTATATAAAAAAAGTACCTTCCTGTATTTACAATCACAAAACTAAATGGAAACACAAAGTAGGCAAATGTACCTAATTAAAATGGTGGAGGCGGGATTTATGCCATATTCGTCCCTAGTTTTCGGCCCACGCCATTAAAAAGTCTTTCCTCGTCCCGCAAGATAATATTTGTCCATATTCGTCCCACATACCAAAATTATTGTAAGTACAGTTAGCGTCAAAAATATAATTTATCACCGCGACCAAAACTGTGGACGTCAATCATTATATGCCGAGAACTAAGAAGGTTGTCATCTACTACGAAGCACTTATTACCACCACCCAATAGTGATAGTCATTACTAGTATTACTATTAACTTTACGTAATTATCAAATTCAAAGCTCAGTTACTACCTAAATCTGCAAAGATTTATGTAATAATTAAAAGAAACAATAACGCAGCGAAAAATATTTATTTTAGTATATACATGGTCTGTCAAGAACACTTTCAAAAACAAGGGTATGTATTTATATTGGTTTTGTTTTGGGGTGCTGTACCCTAATTCATTCATTCATTAAAGGGTATGTCGAAGTAAGCTGCTGTATAAGGGCATTGTCAAACTATACTAAACAGGATCCGTCAAGTGCGAGTGAATTCGCGCGCCGAGGGTTTCGAACGTTTGTTAATTATACAAATACACCAATAAAAATACATTTGTCCGAAAAAAAATTGTAGCCGGAGATATTATTTTATTAAGATTTTTATTTGTTTTGCTAGCCAACAATGTCCACGTAAGTTTGCAAATGCCAAGTAACGTAGGTAGTTGGTAATAGGTACCTAGGCACCTAATTTTGCCGCAGCCTCGGCCGAACCAGAAATGGCATAAGTCCCACCTCGTTCATAGCACAGCTGAGCTAGCCTGATTGTGGACCGATGAACACGATCTAGGAATGTAGGATCCTCGGCGCTTCTTGCATAAAGCACACACCAAAAACTATCTGAAAACTTAAAATAAACTGCCTAATAATTATAAAAACTTAAAGAAAAATACAAAAGAAAATCACGAAACGTGTACGAAATGCAATTTTATTGAACCGCACAAGTATTCAGAACGAATAATAAACAGAACACGTACTGAAAACACATAAGTCAAAACATTGGTTATATAAGTTATATTAGGTAAATAGGTATCCTCTTATAAAAGCCGAAAAGTCCTTTGAAACGCCGACAAACATCGCTCTGTCATATCTCTTATGAGTTGCTGTATCTTATATGATTTATTTTTTGATTTTTTAAATTAGATAATTTGGTGGATATTTTCTTAGTGTTCTACTATGGGTATGTACCTACCTAGAAAAAAATTAAAAGGACGTTGATGGGTCCACATATTCTTCGCCGTTTATTTCGCTAAATATTTTAAAAACCATGGTCTTTATCTTAATATTATATAATGGATTTCCGAAAGTAACGCCTGAATCTACTATTATTATTATTTTAATATTTAAACTGCATTTAAAGATTTTAGAATAATCGCCTATCTGAACCGGGAATTGAACCCGCTAAATTGTAAAAAAACCCGTAATTTTATTTATTTTCGATACCGATCTAAAGGCTCAATCATAAGAATTATTGTTTCCAGATAACATAGCATCTTAAATATAAGGAAGTTGAAATTTTACATTTATAATTTCAGGGTAAATTAAAGGTACTGAGCCTTTCCTTTTACTTTGCCATGCTTCTAAACACTGATTTTATCATTTTTTGTTCTACAATATGTAAGATACTTTCCTTCCATGTAGCATGGCCGTGGGACGCCCTGTACTATATACTACTATATATATACTATATATACTATATATATACTTTAATAACCTGTACCCCCTGTACTATATATATACTTTAATAAATGCGCTTTAAATTGAGTTTACCTAACTCAATGATATAGACAAGTTCATCACTAATCACACTAATATTATAAATGCGAAAGTTTGGATGGATAGATGTATGGATGGATGGATGTTTGTTACCTCTTCACGCCAAAACTACTTAACGGATCAGGCTGTAATTTTGCATACAGGTAAATCTAACCCTGGAATATAGACTCTTTATCCCATAAATCAGTTCCCATGGGATAGAAATAACCTCAAAACGTTTCCATAGAAACAACGCGTGCGAAGCCGCGGGCAGAAGCTAGTATCATATAAATATGAAAGTCAAGTGAAGACTTATTGCTTCAACTGTACCATAGTGATTATAATTTGCCCATACAAAACAACTTGGGCCGTACGTGGAGCTAAAAAGTGGGACGAAATAAGATTTTCTTAAATAAAATAAATTATGGGCCGAGTACGGCATACAATGTGGGACGAAAGCAGATTTTTTGATTTGGGCCGAACTTTCCCGGGACGAATATGGCATAAATCGGAGGCGGGCAGCCCTATCGCATGTTTACCTACCGCGCGGCTGTAGGCATTTATTTCAAAGATACGGCCGAGTCCAAATACTGTTGGATAATATTAGTATTACCGTGGTGTGACACAAGTTTCTGAACATGTCACCCGACTAAAACGATTTTAAAGACGTTATCACGTCAAAAAAGTACCTTCCTATATTTACAATCACAAAACTAAATGGAAACACAAAGTAGGCAAATGTAATTAAAATGGTGGAAGCGGGCAGCCCTATCGCATGTTTACTTACCTACCGCGCGGCTGTAGGCATTTATTTCAAAGATACGGCCGAGTTCAAATACTGTTGGATAATATTACCGTGGCTTGCTTCCGAGCCTAAGTTCACATAGCTCATTAAGTTTTGCGATCACTCAGCTTCTTATTCCTGGATACTGAGTTTATGCTGTTTGTAACCATGTTGTATCCAGGTACTTATTGTACTTACCAAGTCTGTGCTGTGAAGCCCGTTCACGGTACTAGGTAGGTATACCCACTTATGGATGGTTACTGAATAAAACAATGAAGTTATAATACTCTCAAAGAGTTACTTATTTATTTGTTCTTTGAACTCGTGAATTCATACATTCTCGCGACACATCGTTACTTTACAGTCCATAGACAAGTGGCAAACGAAATACAGACGTATTCCTCTTTTATCGCCTTTAATAGTGATGGAAAAGGCTTTTAAATTAACTCAGGACATGAGAATATAATATAGCACTTTGTAGTTTGGGCAAGTTTAAGATACCTAGGCCTTAGAGTTTTACAAAAATATTCCTCTTTCGGATGGAGTCGGATTTAATGTCACTTGTCTCAAGGACTTCCCTATTTACTAACACACATTTAATGATCACATGCTCTCAATATTCTATAAGTACATAACATTTGAAAATATACTATATTCTTAAGACGATCACAAACTTTGATAAGTAAATAGGTGACATTAACTGCTCGAAATTCTACTCTAACTGCACTACGAATACAAGAACTAAGTAGGTAGATACAATCCGTGCGATTCGAAATCGTAACCTTTCTACGTTTCTATAGTGAGCAATAAGTACCGCCCCTTCCTAGATTAGGTAGTTCTCTGAAGATTTTTAACAGGAAAAAATATATTTTAGCTACGATTGAAAAATATGAAAGAATTTTTATTATACTTTCTTTAATATTTTTTAATCGTTATTGCGATAAATAATGTAAAAAGATAAATTATTAAGTACTTATTTCTTCCTTTACTTTGTTACTTCATGTAAAATAGGTAGGTAGTACATAGAAACCACGCTTTATTCACTTGAAAGAAATGATTTGAAAAGGAGCGGTACTTTACAATTTTACTCTAAGTACAATTTTTAAGAACCTTATGTTACCACTCTAAAGTAAAGTACTCTAATTTAAGTAAGTGCTTATATGTCGCTATTTGATATTAATCTTGTTTTTCATCTAGTATTTAAGTCCTAACCAACTCTCTAGAATTAGCAAGAATCTCTACCAATTTGACAAACTATGTAGGTACTTATTTTAAAAGTCTACTAAAGGATTAAAAGCTGAGACTGGTGGGATTCCGATTCGAATTCATCATACAATTCACAAGGCCTTGCGAGTTGCCTATGCCTACTGAATTCATACTCGTACACACTGTGTCAACTTGGTTCTTTTCTACCATTTTTCGGCAGCTGCATTGCCCGGCGGCGTCTAGTTAGAAACAATTAATTCAGTAGCGACACTCAATAATCGACCAAAAAACGTTTCTTAAGTGGCTTATGGCTTACAGGGCGTGAGTCTAATGAATGAAACATATCGCAAGAAAACGCGCGTTCACAATATGTGCTATTCTCAGACCCCTTCCGTCTCTAGCCTGAGGGCACGTACCTACTCTTCAAAACGAAATCGAAGTTTCTGATTAGTTTTCGTGCTAACGCTAATCTTATACAAACTACTTAAGAGTTGGTTTTGCACGACAACGAAAACGAAACTTCGATTCTCCTTTTCCCAGTATGCCCCCAGATCACGCTGTCTGGCGATATCGAAACTCTACATCTCCATAGGCCACTTAAAGCTTGAATCTTAACAAAAAGGAGAGACTATTCTAACTTGTACTGTAGTTGCCTACCTAAAATAAATAGAAGGAAAGGTTCCTACTTCTTTTTATTACTCCTTGAGATGGACCTCGTTTTCGTTACGCAACGTTTTCGAGACTCTGAGCGAATGTAGATAAATAGATAGAACATTTATTTGTTTTCTTATTGTATAATGAAAGTATATTGATATCGTGTCACCAACGTTACGTTTTTGACTTTCCTACTAAGGATGAAGCCCTATCACAATACGTTTTTGCTGTAATAAGTGGTCACCATTCGAAACTATCATCTAGCTAAATAGACAGAGAGTCCGTTTTACGGCCGTTTAATTAAATTCGCAGAATTTTTGCTCTGAAGTAGTACATAGGTAAATTTTTTTCAAGTTACGGTCGGTTTTATTTAAATATTGTCTGTAAGTAAATAATTTGTCAACAATTATACAAAATACAATCGATATAAGTACATATTATATAATAAATAGTTCTAAATTTAATATTTTAAATACAAAAGTATACATTGTTCTCTTTAGTTTATATTAATTTGTGTTATTTCATGGTTATTTCATATTATTTTATAATTATAGTTTGTGTTCTTTATATCATTCTGATTCCTATTTTTGAATAATTTTACCTTTGTTAGGTAGAGTTACATAAAATATTGTTAGGGAACTCTCAATTTCAGACTGGATCATCTACTCGTAGATATAAAATTCCTTTTTACGCACACAACCAACTGTCCGAAACACCCTTCTAAAAAAGGACCAAGGTTTACAATATTACATCAAGTAGAATAGAAAAAATATCCTAAGCCAATAAATAATCTGGTGTATTCTGCATCAGCCTTTATCTTTCGAAATTCGAAACGTCAACCTCTCGTCAAGTTTACTCACGAAACGAAATTCGAACTTTTTCGTGCTAGATTCAACCAAGGCCGACCAACTTTCAAATAATCATTAAAATGGTCTATTTTGAACTACCAATACAATGTTGCCATCATTAAATCAGGCTGATAACTAAGTTGCCTCCTACCCTACCATACCTATGTTAAAACACCCTTTTTTATGAGTGTTAAAATAAAATAATCATTGATGAAATGTACGACAACTCGAGTTACCTGCCTATTTTGTGCTTAAAATAGGTCATTAGAACCAAACGGGTAATAATAATAATATTTTTAACCCCGTGAAGCCTACGATAGGCCCTCAGAAGTTGTGGCTTCACAGGCAAGAATTAACAAATAACTTACAAAACAACTAAAACATCTTAAAAGAAAACTACAACTATCCGGTTGGGTCCGGCCATCACAGCTCGCACGCACAGCCATCATCACCATCATCCAAATCATCATCATCATCATCATCATCCAATCACCACCGTCTACACTATTTACAGCAATTCTTGGGAGATAGGTTCGATTTAACTCTACGACTATATTTTTGCGAGAAAAGTTCTTATCAACTCTAGAAGAGTTTCTATATCACGAGAAGATTTCATAATTCACTACACTGAGAAACACATTCAAAGTCTCTATTCCAAGTATTAATTTGACCATTATGACGCTTGTATGGTTCAAATAGTGACCAATAAAACTCGAAGTTCAAATAGCACTCGTTCTAACTCGCAATATGTATTTACAAAGTCCCCACAATCTTTCCCCCACTCACACATGCCCGGGCGTCAGCTGCGGTATGCGTTTATCCTGCATCCTCTCATCGGCCGCCAGCAGTCTATCCAACTCCTCGTCTTCATAGAACACTACGAAATGCTCCGGCTTAGCCACAGCCTCGAAGATGGAGCAAACTGATGGTTTTACATTGTAGAAGTATAACGGCTGCCGTCGAGCATGGAAATCAGCCGTTAGCTGATCGATACTGGTAGCAGCGGTGTAGTCTGCGCTGTAGATATGCGTGCACTCCATGACGACCGGCACTGAGTTGCTGGCCGCGCATTTGGTGACCAACCTTCTCACGTAGTCCACAGAGGGGAACATGAGACACCGATCGGGGGTGATCATGAGGTACTCGACTCCGGCCTCGGTCCTCAGCAGTTCCACTGAGAACTTGGGGCGCGCTGCGTGGTACAGGATGAAGATGATGTTGACGATGACGCCGGTCAGGATGCCCAGCTCGATGGGGAGAGTGAGGCAGAGGATGAAGGTGCCTACTCCGGGGACTAGGTCTAGTTCTGGAAGGAGACAGATAGCGGTTAATCAGTGTTCTAGCCAATTAAAATTAAATTCGGTGTTTTTTTTTCGACAAAAATTTAGCTTTTTTAATAAATCGCATCAATTTTGGGATGTTTTTCCAAGATGCTTTGAATTTCTTTGGGCGTCAAAAACAAAGGTAATTTCCTATTGATTTACTACTGCCTAGCATTATATTATCTGTACTACAGCTGTTGTTTACACATGCATAGGTGATCAAGCCAATAAGGAGCTCAAGCAATAAGGACCTCCCCCTGGGAGGTCTGCGTCCAGCAGTGGAACAATATAGGCTTTTGGGGAGGAAATCAAGTACATAGGTAAGTTGGCTGTGTGGAATTCACACCCTAGTCTCTTGTACTCTCTCCCTGTGTCAAAACTTACATTTTAACTTATACTTTACCAAATAGCTTATCTAAGTAAATGTCAAACATGAGCACTTACTTTTCGCCCTCCACATGGGTTTGACCACATTGTATTCCACCATAAACAGGATGGCCGAGATGATGACAGCGGCGAGCGCAGCCTTGGGGATGAACTCGAAGTATTGTGTGAAGAACTGTAGCGCCAATATCACCATCACACCTGTAAATGCCAAAGCATTTTGTTACAGTCGACTGTAGAACGATATTTTCATGGAAGAACAAAGAAAAGAAAGAGAGACTTGAAAATCAATGGTGAAAAACTGTAGGGGAATGATTAGCAAGTTGTGACAAATCAAAGAGGATGTAATAAGAAAACATTTTCTATCGATCCTGCCTGAAAAGGCATAAGAGTCGTCATTATAACAGCAGAAGAATATTTTTTCTCCGAATTTGACGAAATTTACGTGAGGTATGTAAATCTTTGACCTTCATTGGATTTCAGACTTCTACGATGAAAAATATTGTTAAGTTTGGAGATAAACGTACCAGTATAAAGTCCGCTGAACGTAGTCTTGACCCCAGATCCATTAGCCACCACAGACCTCGCCAGCGACCCTCCACCAGGGTACGCTTGCATAAACGAGTTGGCTATCCCCGCAACACCCATAGCTATCATCTCTTGCGTCGCATCTATCGTCTTTCCGTCCGAGAACGCCTTGCAGATAGCGATGTCTTCGAGGAGAACGATCAGGGGTATGACAAGGAGACCAGAACCCAGTTCTGAGACCATGTCAAGGAAGTCGGCTGTTGTGTTGTCGGCGCGGACGTAGGAGAACGGTGGCAGCGTGGGCATTGGCACTCCAGAGGGGATGGGACCTGTAATATGGGGGAGAGGTCAGTTTTTCGGCCATATATCTGTCTTTATTAACCACTGTATTGAAAAATGATGTAATTAAAAGAAAGTGGTAGTTTGTGATCCTTGGATAGAAGGATTTATAGTCCAGGAGAACCTGGTATCGGAGACCCAAACTGCTGCTGTGCTGATATTGCTAGGTTTTAATGAGGTCAATTTTGTTGTAGCTTTATATTGACCAATAAATTATATTCTATTCTATAGGCCTCCTTTCGGTTTTAACATCCTCCCCTGTCTTGTTCTTCTCGTATCTTTTAATCTGGCTTCGGGAACTTGTAAATGGAAATGGTGAAACTAGTGGTATGAGACATGACTAATAAGAACTCTAGTGATCAATCGTGAAGGTTGATGATAAATTCTACGCAAGATGTCATGTCTACTCTACACTATATTCAACTCTACGCTCTAGTCAACTCTACGTTACTGAATTACTAACCAGTCCGGATGTTCTCCGCTGGAGTGCAAAACAGACAAACAAAAACGTCAACAATTTCATTATTGAACTCTTCCCTAAGAATCTTTAATCTACTGCCTTTTGGAAGTATCAACCTTAACAGCACATGCACATCTGCTCATCAGTTTTACTCGCACCAATTAGTTTCAAACAGTACCTGGCCCTAACCTAACCTGCACCAATCAACCCATCTGCACCAATTAAAAATTCTTAAATGACCGAGACACTGATATTGTCTTTATCTGTAAAGTACATGGAAATATAATACTTATCTATCACAGTGAATCAACACGCACCATGGACCAATTTTAAATCAATATGCGGAAAAGAGGACGTCATCAGACTTTCAAAGTCCCTTTAACACAATATGTCCATGCCTAAATAAATATTACGAGTAGGTATAAGTTCTGTTCTCCTCGGCCTACTTGGGGATTTGCAGTTACAAATATTTCTAAAACCTATAGCAGGTTCCAGCCTCTCACAACAGAGGTTCCACATAAACTAACACTAGATAGTAAATGTTTAAGTTAAAACCTTTTGTGGAGATGTTTTTGTTTTTAAATTTGTACCTATCTATTATTTTGTTCTATAAGTAAATAATTTCTTTTTACTGAACCGCTATCCTATTTCCTGTAACATCTTCGGTTCTACTTATAATCCACTTTAAAAAATATAATTGTTCAGAAGTCTCACCCATGATCTTAAACGGCGGCGTGCCTTCCGTGTTGCTGACGAACCAGTAGCCCAGCACGCCGGTGGCGACCACCACGATCGCGTTCCGGCAGGTGCCCAGCATCCACATACACTTGGTGACCACCTTCTGCCGCGTGCTGGGACCGTCGTCTTCTTTCTCGCCGAGCTTTAGCATGCCGATTTTCTGGAAGGTAAGTGGAGTGGTCAGATTTTGTGTGATATCGGAATCAGAATAACAAGCTCTACTTAAGACCAAAAAATACGAAACTATCTACAAATTCAATTTGAAACTCGGGTATCTGTGATGAATAACCATTATAACAATAAAACAATGTGATCAAGTCACTTTTCAAACCACAAGAAAAGTACCTAAATCTAAATCGGTTAATGCTAGCTTGGGTGGGAGCTACGATGCCATACAATCTGATTGCGTTGGGGCTTAAAACACGAAGTAATCAAAATTGTGACTGAACAATTCTGAAATAGAATCGAACTCGTTAGGTTTTCTACAAGAATTTAAATTATCAGAAGAATACAAGATCAAGCCATCAAAGATTTGCATTTATTCATTAGATGCAATGAAACATTTTATTGCATCATCAAGGTACCTAATCAAAACACACTTTTCTACATACAATGTAACTAAATTACCTATTTAAACACCAGAATGAAAAAAAATGCGTTTAATTTTTCTTCAAAAAGCACCAAGTAAACATAGAGTTATAATTGTAATTGCTGATCAAAAAGGTTAAAACGAGCGAAACTAACGTAATCACATCAGAATTCACAATAGTAATTTAAATTAAGAAAGTTTGGATAATAGCTTTATCACGCCAAAACTAATGAACGGATCATGCCGAAATTTTTTATAATCTAGTTTACCTAATAGGCTACTTTTTATCCCGGATAAACAAGTGCGAGGTCGCGGAAACATGCTAGTTTGTTCTAAAGTAATTAATTAGGTGTTCTATATTAGGCGCTTCGCAGTAAATACAGTCATCCTGTTGCACCCTGGGTATCTCATAACGTCATGAATGCTGCGGATCCTCACCCTCATGATCAGTAACAGTGCTATGCAGCTAAACCCGAGCACGGGGTCCCAGAGATGCGCGCTGTGAAGGTTCTTGAAGATCGAGATCCATTGCTGCAGGAATGTGTCCCCAGTCACAGTTATCGCGAAGAGATCCTGCAATGGACGGTGTTGCGTTAGATTGCTAGATGTTTAAATTACTGAAGAGCACGGTTTTAATTTGACTTGACGATGCATGGACGGAGATAATCCCTATCCTATTTTATGCGAGTCTTTATTATTTGAAGCTTGACAACTTGAGTAATGAATTATTCTTTGGTATCAAAACTTAGGTTGAAGGTAGGCTGGCGATAATTACCTTGACTTGACTGGTAGCGATCATGAGAGCGACTGCGGAGGTGAACCCTGACGACACGGGTCCGGACACGAAGTTCACGAGGAAGCCCAGTCCCAGAACCCCCATCATCAGCTCCACGATTCCTGCTAGTAACGTCAGCAGGATAGCCTTCTCTACCACTCCACCGGCCACCTGGAAAATATTGGTAAAGATCAAATATCTATTATGTCTCACTGTCATAGACTTGCTATACCTACCTCAATCCAAGTTCTAGCAAAAGCTCTGACACTGTAAATCAAGATATGTAGATAAGATAGAAATTTTCACTGAATTTGTACGAATTGCTGTTACTTTACGCTTAGGTACCCAAGGGTCTACTACCGATAACCATTCTTGTCAAAAAATTGCGGTAAACGCGACCGCTATCGTTACGTTACTGAAAAATGCATCGGATGGGTAGGCCTAAAGCGGAACAGCTTTCCTTCTCCTATTAGTTCCAACTTTTGTTAAGAAGAAGATACGTTACCTGCCAGGTTAGAAGCGAAGCGATGGCAGTAGGTCCAGCCGGCACCGCCCTACACCCTCCGAGGACGATGTACACGAAGCATCCCAAGAAGGAGCCGTACAGTCCGTGCTGCGGCGGCAGACCGGCGATGTTGGAGTAGGCCAGGGATTGCGGGATGACGGTGAGGCCCACGGTGATGCCGGCTATCAGGTCGCCGATAGCTTTCTCAGAGTTGTATCTGGAATGGAAATTCGGTGTTGTAGTAAAAGATTAGTCTAGTGGGCTACTTCTACTGTACAAGTTTAAGAAGGTCAAATTTTAACTGTCCAAGGTCGCATGTAAAACGTGGTTTAACGGAATTCAAGCTAGCACACATCTTATCCAAACATATACAGTGTGCCACGGTAAGGGTGTACTAAGCCGAAACGGGGTGATTCTTGACCCCGAGGGGATGTGAATTTATCTTGGTAGAAAAACCCCAATAAGAATATTTGGGATGTATTAATATAAACTACTCACTGTGGTAACCAGGACGTGATGGGGAGTCGTTTGTGTAGGGTCTTCCGGTTGAAGCGGCGCTTGAGGGCGGCGCGCCAGCCGTCGCGGGAGCCCGACTCTGATACTGGAAAAATCAAATAAGATTAATTATTAACTCTTATAATTCGATGGAAAAGCGTCGCGGTTACCAAGAGGTCTATGGCTTAGCTTTAACTTGACGTTTTTTGTCAAAAGCTGACTGAAATGACAGCAATCGTAGGGACCTACGTAAAGTAATTGTTTCAACGCTGCTCCTCGGGGCCCTTTTGATGACCTTTAGCAAAAGTACGAAAGGACTATGGGAGGGCTGTTGTAAAACTTGTAAAACATGAATACCTACAACTACCCACTTTCATTTCATAAAAATCATCAATCACGTTCTTCCTATTGAATGTAAGTAAACAAACTCTGAGTGAGAAAGGTAAGTACCTACTGGATAAGCTATAGATCGCCAAGAAAAGTGAAGTGATTTAACTTTAAATAACTCTGCTTCAAGATAACCCTCTGTTCTTAGTTTATTAGATCTTCCTATTTTATATAATCCATAATTAGTACTCACACTTTACTTACTTAATTAGTACCCGTGTCAGTACTAATTGGTACCTATCCACTTAAGTAATAGGGAAGGATACTATACAGACGTAAGTACCTGAATAAGTACAATTTTATTGGTCTCTTGGTTCGTAAATCTCACAATAGTCACGCTACTCAATCTCAGTTTTATTGCGACATCAAACGACGATTCAAACCTTGTTGAAGTCGAGCCAAGAAGCAAACATTGTTGAGGAAGCCCTAAAACTCTTCCACAGTCCACTCCATATAATACAGAACATTCAAACTGAAAAAGGCATTTTGTTCGTTTTTATAATGTCTGCAACAGACGAAAAATCCAACAATGGTGATTAGATTTTGACCTACCAGCCCACCAACCAGGTATTTAATTCATTCGATTCGTTCCCGAATCGAATCCGATAGATTCGAATTCGGATCCGACTGATCTATAAAACGCTATTTTGATTTCGCCTCGGGTTGATGATCGAAAATCCGAAGTGAATCTGTTGAATAACGGCCATGTCAATGAGGAGCTCCTTATTTCGATCATCAACCCGAGTCGAAATCAAAATAGCGTTATATAGATCCGTCGGAATCGAATTCGAATCCGGCGGATTCGATTCGGAAACGAATCGAATGAATTAAAATACAACTGCAGTCCCGTAGGTATTATGAATGCTTGCTCAGTAATAGTCATATGCTTAAGTGACGTTTATACCATAGAAAAGCGGTACTCAAGCAGAGATCGAAGACTGAGCAAGCTTTCGTGATATGAGCCTTAGTTACATAATAGAAGGCACCTGTCTCTAGGTATTTATGTATAGCCTATCACGGGTTTGTTTCATCTATAACATATTGATTGGTAGACTGAACCAACATAAAGAATCAAATGAACTTCAAAGGTTATATTAAAATTATAAACTGGTTCCCACCTAATTAGTTATAATAATGAACATTTCGCAGATGCTTATCTAGAGGAGGCTGGAAACGCAGCGCTGTTCAAGATCAGGGCCGCGTCTAACTGCGACCCTGAACTTGTAACTCAGAAGCTTGCGCGACTCGGGGCGGGCGGCGACCTGCGGCGGCGGCCCTCGTACACTCTTGCGCAACTAGAGTCGCTGTTTAACACCTTCACACGAGAGTAGCACAAAAGGTAATGTATTTTCACACCTATTTCCTATTTACCAATGTGTGGTAAAGCCTATTGTTTTGTTTACATGCGGTAACGCTATAAAATACAGTTGAAACTAACTGTGTATTGAGAAACATCGGCTCTTAAATTAATTTGTTATGATGTTGATAATATGATTCAGGCTGAATTTATTATGAATGTAAGCGGGTTAACTACAAACCTAGTTTGTGTTGGAAGAACACCAACAGACTACGAAAGTTTTTAAAATAAAATGATCCAGGCTGCTATGTGTTCTATCTAATCTAATACGACTGGAGTAGTACCCATTTTTAGTGTAAATGATGCGCCTACTATTTTGTCGGCCTGCAAGTTTTCTGAAATAAAATATTATAGAAAGCTTTTTTAAATGCTTTAGATTTATTAAATAGATAAATGCTTACCTACCGAAAACCGTTCTGATTCTATAGCTAACCTACCAAAATTATTCACAAGCAAATTTAATCGCTGATAAGCCAAGTTCCTCTGTAACAATTAATCCTAACGGCTCCTTTCTCGAAATACAGGGGCGTAGACATATTGAATCAGTTTAAAGGCGTTCACTAATTAAATTACGTCATTTTACTCGATTGCGACACGATTTCCCTGAATTTGATAGCGATATACTTACACATCTGGCAGGACTCAACATGGCTGACCTATTATCCCAACATCTAGCGTTATTAATCAGCATGAATCAGACCCAGAATATTTTTTGCATGAGACCGTACAGAACAGTTAGAAAAAGTACCTACTTATCCCGAGCGCAGCGAAAGATTATTGAGTTAACTCACGAGCGGAGCAGGGGATCACAAGAATTCTGACTGAGGGGTATACTCTACTTTTCGGAAACACAATAGAATTTTAAACATGTTACTTACTGATGTAGTCATTGCTGGCATGCTTGTCGTCCGGAGGAGGCAGCGATCCTGATGACGCGTTGTGTTTTCTCCGAGGAATCATTCTGGAATAAAACAATCTCAATATATGAATTATCCTGATAGAAATCATTGATATTTATGTGCCTTCTGTTGCACTGACTTCTGCTTCAAGTGCCTTTTAAATATAGAAATAGAAAAAGTTTATTTGCGTTTCATCCATGAGAATTACAATTTATCGCTTCCAAATGATTATCTCACACATTAGAAGATTCAGGAATAAATCATTATTATTTGTGTGCTGGCTTCTGCTTCTTGTAGTGTCTTTTACGTAACGTAATCAAACTGATAGGTGACGAGCGAAACTGGGGTCAGAATCTGGTCCAAGATAATGAACACAGAACGATCACCGAGGTAGAGATAAACCACTCTAAAAATGAACGCCGATTGTATGACGTTTAGAGGAGGGGGCGTGCATTTTGGCGTACATTTTTAGAATGGTTTATCTCTACCACCTACGCTACGCTGTCACTCTAACCCCTTACCTATTATCAAACTCTTTCAACTTTCAGTCTAAGCTTGCTAATATTGACTTATGTCAGAAAGATAAAAACCATTCTTTAGCCATTAAGTTGATTTATTTTTATTATACGTACATGCGTAGTAAGTGAGCAAATCGAGCACTGGACACATCTATACTCTGTCCATACAGGATGTAGAATGCTCTGCATTTTATGAAATGGTCACAAAACGCATTAACGTCTCCATGTCAATTTTTAAAAGTTCTTACTTTTAAAAACAAAAGAGACGAGGGAGTGTCCCGAAACTACTAAACCACGAAATGCCAAAACTAGGTTTGTTTTATACCGAAAAGGTCCTATTTAGAAAGTACAGGTTACAGGTTCAGTGTCAGTGTCACCAAACTTTCTGTGTGATAGATAATTACTCAAGTCACGGAGCTATTTGCGATGCTAATGTAACTAATGTATAAAGTTTCCCTAATTACGTAATGAGCTAATCGTTATGGTGACGTCATGCCTGCTTCGACTTCCCTTGCGGCCACAATCCGATTTTAGGATAATCCCTTCGACTGAAATTCAGTACGAGTTAGGTACATAAGAACAGTTGGTGCCAAGGTTAGGCTCTTTTAAGGAATTATCTGATACTAAGCCTGCATGTCACACAGCGTTTCGCTCCAGTGTTCGCACAGCTCATGTTATTTTAGCAAAATTAAATGAAACTTTGCAAAATTGCCTACGTAAAAACCCCCCAGGGAAATCAAATTCTCTAAACCTCTAGGGGATTTCTGTAAGGGGATTTCTGGACTACTGTAGAACATAAAGACCCGTTTAGTTAACCTATTGTAACGTAAGTACCTAACTATACCTAACTATACCTAACTATACCTAACTATACCTAACTATACGTAACTATACGTTGCCTACAGTTCCTTATTTCTTCACGTCACTTGTGTTTTTCCTGTTAGACGAAATTTCGAAAGACTAGTTATTTGATCAGCTGCTTGTCACGAGGTTTCCTCAATGTGCTATTGTTTACACCTGACATTGTATACCAGCTAACATTGTTCCACAACATTGACACGTACCAGTGTAATCAATAATCATTCATGACTAATTATTAATTAATCGAGGAGATGATGACGTATTGCTGTCTGCTGACTGGACTGACGAGGCCAGCTGAAAGCATCTTTGTTGCGTGTTAGGCTTAGTACAAACTACGCTAGTAAGTAAATCAGTCGAGTAGCTGGAATAGAAGTAATTAAGTAGGCGGTTAAAGTTCTAAATTAGAACTTTAAGCTAGCACAGCTTAAGTTCTAAGCTATGCTAGTTTAAAGATCACAGAATCAAGTTCTAAGTTAGAACTAAGCAGTGTTTTTTCCTACTCTGTCTTAGGTCAATAGAAGACAAATAACTAGGTACTTTTTACGTATAATTACTTAATAATTCTGAGAGGTTTTTAGGTAACAGCGATATTTAAATTATGAAACTCTATTAGCAAAAAAGTAATAGTCAAATAGTAGACACAAATTAGAATCTCCAATTGGCTAACTGTAGACTGTTGCAAACAATCTACAGGTATTGTATAAGATACCAACCTCAACCAAATTTTACAAGAACCTAGAACTACAAAATTATTAAAGTAAGCTACTCGGTTAAATAACTACCTAAGTGTGAACAAGGCTTTAGGGACTACCTCAACGAGCGATTGCACGTCACCGTCACTGTCCTGTTTAATTACCTATCACGACTCCATGAGCGCCTCTCCACGCGGCGTTATTACTACCGCCCGCCGGAACATAAAAATAACACCCGGGAACATGGCAATGCTTTACGAAACTGTGATAGGTAGGTGTTATTGCAATGAATTGTTTGTGTATTGTATTGTACCGTAGCGCAGGTAGGTATTGTAAATAATTTATTGATAAGTTAGCTCCTAGGAAGGGCTTGATATCGGAACCATTAATACCTATACTTACTATAGTGGTAATAACGGTATTTTTTTTTCGATGAAGTATCGATACTTAGCCTAAAATACCGGTAAGTACCGGTATATAAGTTTACTCTCTCGCTTGCACAAAATTGAATCGTTGATAGGTATCGATATTTTACGGTCATAATATCGGTAATTATACCGATACTTATTGAAAATAACGATACCGATGAAATTACCGATACCGCACTAAGTCTAATTAATTCTAAGAAAATACCGATATAATTATAATATCATAGGTACCAAAGATATACCGGTACTAAGTCAAGGTCAGTCGAACCGGTATTTAAAAATACAGCTATTCGAACCCCCGCTTCTAGGTAAGGTAGTGCGTTTTCTCACGCACGCAGTAACTGCTAGCCGAGCTGCGGTTAGTAGGTACACTACTTGTGTTAGCAGACGGCACGTCTCGCCTATCTAGAACTAGTGATGTGCTAACGGCCCGAAGGGGTTTTGCCCGAAAGTTTACATAAATCGGACCAGTAAAGTAATTAAGTTCAAATAATAGAAATAAATAAGAACTCGTATTTACAATTGAAACAATTGAGCTAACTTCAGACTTTTGCAAAAAATCTACAGGTAGCTCAACTGATCCATATCAATACCCACCAGTCAGAAGCGTCCCCAAGACGCTGGCTGTATTGCCCCGCTGTATGGCAAAACCAGCTCTCGGGTCGGGGCTTCGACCAGACGCTCAGATAATTTTTTAAAAAACCTGAAGAGCCTCGGTACCTCACGGACCTAAGATAAAACTGAGCATTGCTTTGGAGATCCAAAGCAATGCTTTTTTTTTTTTTTTTCATTTATTTATGTTACATAATTATTAACTTATCTTATCTACAGCTAACATAAACCGTAATTCGGTTTGTCCGTCAGCCTCAGTCTCTAAGGTACAATATAGTTATTATTATAAATAGTTGGTAATTGTATCTTCCTACGTAAGTTGGTAGTTTAATACAGTAAACTCGTACACGAATAAAAACAAAATAAAAACACACCACACAAGTTTCACATCAGAAACTAAATTATAGTTAGCTTAGTTTCATCTTTCAAAATTTTCAGTCGCGATTCTAACGATAACTTCAGTTTCGACTTTCAAAATACGTATCATCATATTCAGTTTCCAGTTCTAAAAACATCTTCGGTCAACTTTCAAAGTAAGCGTAGTACATTACCGATCACATCTCTAGTTCAGAAGGTAAAGGTAACATAACAGTAGAACGTGTAGATATCTACATAACCTAATCATAATGAGCCATTAGCAGCCTACCTACTGACACGTAAACTACCTAAAGTTTTTACTTCACGAACAAAATTGGATTTTAAAACTGTTACAAATCAGACTGCCAGTCATGGATTTAATTTGTACTGTTGCAAAGCGAATCATTTATTTCTCAAATGAAATACAAGTTTCCTTGTTCTATTTCTAACGAGGATTGATACGTATAAATTTAATTGTATTTTTTTTTTTATTAGTTACCTGGACGTAAACTGGTGTCGTAAACTGGTGTGCTAGTTTTTATATCTATTCAGCTTTCAAATAGCTCAACAATATCAATCAAATACCTACCTTACCTATGCGCAACATAATAACTTAATAACATACGCCTTTTTTTTTATTCTAACGTTTAAAAAACGGTTAAATATGTAGATAAGTTCGCTAGCCGTGATGGTCGCGTCGTAGTAATCGACCCCTCCATCTCAACCCGTGGATGTCTAAGGGAAACTACCAGAGGAAGGGCAGCAGCTACCTGCTGGATATATTTACCACCTCCACTGCTATCACCAATCCGCCTGCCAAGCTGGTGATTGAGTGTGTGACTGAGTGCTTCATGCTACGATTCCAGTGGCTACATGAACGAAACTACGGGCAGAACCTGGTAATGTATAATGTTACTTTTATTATAGACTAGCTGCGCCCCGCGGCTTCGCCCCCGTGGAAATTTATGTTTCCAACTTTCTTAATTTTTTCTTTCATAAGAACCTTCTCCTGACAATAACAAACACAACAAAGAAAGAATTAACGAAATTGGTCCAGGCGTTGTTGAGTTATGCGCTTACCAACACATTTTGCGATTCATTTTTATATTATAGATTTGTACGTATATCGTAGGAATTGATTGTCAAGGCTTTTCAAGATTTTCACGGTTGTCTGATAAGGAGTACTTACTCAGGTACGGTCGTACCTACGTAATGAATGACTTGAGTATTTATATTATTGTTATTGTTGAATAATGTAGGATGGTTCGAAACATTGGTTTACTAGACTCGAGTAGAACATAGATAGGACACGAATGTTTTTCTTTACTCTTCGTGAATACATATCGCATGTTCGGGTGTTGTTCTAATCCTAACTGCGAAACAGAACCATTATAAAAATGAAAATGTTTATATTCAGGCTATTACCAGTCTACTGGAAAACAAAGACATCCTGTGTGCTGTATGTGCAGTTGGTGCTGGGGCTCAAGGACCATGCTGTTTTTTTTCGCCAAGCAACCATACCGTGCTATGTTCCGGTTTGAAAGGTTGTTAAATTCCAGGCATGTCTGAATGCTTCAGGTTACATGTATTGGCAGGGCATCGCAATACCTTCGAGTGCATTTATAGCCAGAATGCCCTGCGAGGTTTTGCTCTGGCGCTTTGCTCTGGCGATGTTTAAAATATATAATAAATAAAATATATATTAAAATATATTGTATTATTGTGTATGTATCTACTACGTAAGTATTAATGTGACTAGTATATATATTTTATTATGTTTTTATGTGTACCTATTTATTTATGTTAATGGTAAAGATACGAATTGTTAATTGTACATATTATTATTATTTTTCTTGTTTTTCTGTAATTTTTTTAATCAAGCACTACCTACTAAATTGTTGTCCACACTACCCAAAGGTTAGCAGGTAGAGAATGCTATCTAGCATTATGCTCGCCCATGTACAACTTTTGTGCAATAAAGTTTCTATTCTATTCTATGGTTTAACATTAGGTTAGCCATCGCTTGTTCCGTCTCTTCCCTCATCAGGACTTCATCGTGCCTCCCCAAACGAGGGCGGTTTGGGCATCATCACAACGCTTGCCAGGCGAATTGGTAATCGCAATTGTTACAAGTATGAAAAACAAAAAATAAGTAATAACAAACATAAGTATAAAAATACTCAGAACGTTTGTAATTATTTACTTATCTGTGAATAGCATGTTCTTGAAGTCAGGGCTATAATCTGACAGATAGTAGTAGATATGTGACATTCCCCATGCTGGAAACAAGGTGAGATATTGTGAGATAAACGTCTCACCTGACATGTTCTTGTATCGAGAGTGGGTACTATCTTTAATGCCGTAAGTCAGTCTCGAGTGGTCGTGGTGTGACGTCAGAGTGAAATTCAAGATGACTCTTATATTGCACACTGTCCACTCTTGTTCAGTAAGTTGCATAATAATGGCGCGGAGGGCAAAGGTCCGCCTGAGACGTAGGAGGTCGATTCCACGGGACATATACTTATAAGTAATATTACTGTGTGGCAAGTGGTTGTTCCTGGTCTAACGGCCGCCGGCTTCCCCATCGCTGGTTAGTTGATAAAGATTTGAAAAAGGCTTGGCCGCAGAAAAATGCATATAGCGATTTTGATCAATATTTGACAGACGAATCAACAAATCGATGTTCAAAATTATATCCACCCCACCCAAGCACCACACAAACCACCCATTCTATAATTCACATTTGAAAGCCTTTTTTTCTTGCTTTTTTCGCCATACAATTGTAAATTACGAAGGCCATTCAAAGGGTTTTCAGATATCAATACAGGATGGGTATGTATGTTTTTTTTGTATGCTGGTCAATTTTGATTTTTATTGATATTTGCTATTGTACAGAGAATGATCCCTTGGTGGTTCAAAACGATCAAATAACTATTATTTGTAATTTTCTTTGTGAGTAAAGATACCATCTTTGTTTTTATTACGATAAATATCCGATAAATAATCGTTAATTCATTGGCGAAAGAGTAAAATTTATTAGACGTAAGTATTTAAGTTAAAGGTTAGGTTTTGTTTGGACTACCTACTCCTACTGTGGTGCACCAGACTGTAATGAACACGCTTCAGTAAATTAAATATATATGTAATGTATTGTGTTAAGTATATCAGTCATCTACATAGTACCCATAACACAAGCTCAGCTTGTGAACTGCCCAGTATTTTGTTTTGACGTAATAATTAGTACAATTAGTATTCAAACGTTATTCTTGACTTGGATATTTGCTGTGCCTAAACAAATAAAAACGATAAGTCTGTTTTTAAAGCTAATTTATAAAGTGCCTAAAATCAATCTTGACGTAGGCGTGAAGTGAGTATGAGGAACCGAACCTACTGTATTGACACAGTAATTTGAACACATGTAGATACAGCAAACGGATTTAGAAAGTTAAAACGTTTAAGAAATTCGATAAATGTTGTACCGACTTGCTTCTCAAATAGCTCGTATAGGTGAGGATACACTGGTGAATATTTTGCCAAGAATCAAAACAAAAATCTGATGTTATGTTTTATAGGCATATACAGTTTATTGATAAGGTTAGGTGTAGAGTATAGCGTAAGGGTATCCTATTGAGTACAGAGAGTGGTAACCTATTGAGATGGATGTGTGGCGATCACAATAGGCCTATCATGGCCGCATTGATACGAAAGCCACCAAAAGCAAATAAAAAAAAAAAAAAACCTATTGAGAAGAGAAAATAAATGAATTTATTATTATAAAAATAAATGATTTATTATTATTATAGGCCGCATTTTATAGGCTACATTTGTCTGGTTTGGTCCCTTGTGAGCCCAGTCAGGTTTTTTATTTATTTCCTGTTTATGTTATGTACTATCTTTTACTATTATTTCACTTTGATATAAGTACATTCTAAATATCTACACTAGCTTCTGGCCGCGGCTTCGCAACGTTATGCCGCCGGGATAAAAAGGAACCTATGTTCTTCCCTGGGCCATCAATCCCCTTGTCGAATT